>OX419755.1:45071984-46332052 GCA_948567375.1 Lunularia cruciata | reverse complement strand
CCGGTTTCAGCAAGCAGCAATACATAAGGAGTTTGAGTCCTCACCCCAAGTTCATCACACAAAAACAATTTCTGAACTTTCTCCACCTTTTGCCACCATGTCTTCTTAGTACCTGGACCCCAAATCTGAGCACCATAGAGAACCACCGGCTGCACAAGAGATCTGAACAGCACCTTCTTCAACTCCCATGTGGCAAGGTGAGCAAGTCTAGAGCGATTCATGAGTGAATACAAAGCTCTAAAGCCTGCATTGATCCTCATCTTCACACAAGTAGACCAACTATAGTCATGAGAAAACTCAAGGCCCAAGTACTTGTAAGAAGAAACCTGCTCCAATTGCTGTCCGTCGAAAGAGAAAGGTGTGACACCTTTAGAACCCACCACCATCACCTTGGACTTGTCAAGGTTCACCTCCATCTTTGTTTGATTGCAAAACAAGAGAAGAGAATCCAACAACTTCTGTAAACTTTGTGGATTGGGTGAGAGGAGCACTACATCATCCGCATACAGTAGTGCATGTATCATCAAAGAGCCAACTTGTACACCTGTAGCTCCAGCTTCCATGAGCACCCTCTCTAGATCATCGATGAAGATTCCAAACAATGTTGGGGATAGAGAGCAACCTTGAATCACACCCATTGTGCTAAGGACATCTTGAGAGCTCAAAGATGAAAGTTTCACAACCACCTTCTCATAGAGTCTAGAGATAGCACCAATCAGATCGGCTGAAACACCAACTTCCATGAGTCTCTCACTTAATGATTTCCTAAGCACCTTATCAAAGGCCTTCCTGAAATCAATAAATGCAACATAGAGAGCTCTCCCAACACCTTTAGATTTCCACCACAAAACATGGAGTACCAATAGATGATCCAAAGTACTAAAGCCTGATCTGAAACCCGCTTGGCACTTAGCTCGAATTCTGTACTTTTCAGCCCAAGTACTCAACCTAGTCTCCAAAATTCGACCGTACAACTTGGCAAAGATACTACCCACTAGAATGGTACGGTAATTGGTGACAATATCTCTCTGACCAGACTTGTGAATAGGAACAACCTTCTTGAAGCACCATCTATCAGGAAAACCACACCTGATGGCCTCATTCAAGAGAGAAGTGAGTACTGAAATCAGATGGCTACCACCCCACTTAAGTAGTTCAACACATAGTCCATCAAGGTCTTCAGCCTTACCATTGGCCAACTTCTTCAATTGGTAGTGGACATCAGCTTCAGAGATGGTGAGAGCAGATCCAAGGCAAGGTGCCATGCTTGGAGCATCAGGGAAAAAATACAGATTCTTCACATATTCACAAAGCTCGTTCGGGTCTAGCGATGGAGATGGAGATGGAGATGGAGATGAAGTGCAATAAGCGGGCATTTCTAAGACTCAAAGGAGTTGAGTTGAGCACTGAATTGAGGAGCAATCCCAAGGCTTTCTGGAACAAAGTAACCATCAGATCTCCATCTCCATCGCTGGACCTGAATGAGCTTTGTGACTATGTGAAGGATTTGTACTTTTTCCCAAATGCTCCAAGCATGGCACCTTGCCTTGGATCTGCTCTCACCATCTCTGAAGCTGATGTCAAGTACCAATTGAAGAAGTTGGCCAATGGTAAGGCTGAAGACCTTGATGGACTATGTGTTGAACTTCTGAAGTGGGGCGGTAGCCAACTGATTTCAATACTCACTTCTCATTTGAATGAGGCAATCAAGTGTGGCTTTCCGGATAGATGGTGCTTCAAGAAGGTAGTTCCTATTCACAAGTCTGGCCAGAGAGATGTTGTCACCAATTACCGTACCATACTTGTTGGTAGTGTCTTTGCCAAGTTGTATGGTCGAATTTTGGAGTCAAGGTTGAGCACTTGGGCTGAAAAGCACAAAATTTGAGCTAAGTGCCAAGCTGGTTTCAGATTAGGCTTTAGTACTTTGGATCACCTATTGGTACTTCATGTTTTGTGGTGCAAATCCAAGGGGGTTGGGAGAGCTCTCTATGTTGCCTTTATTGATTTCAGGAAGGCCTTTGATAAGGTGCTGAGGAAATCTCTAAGTGAGAGACTCATTGAAGTGGGTGTTTCAGCTGATCTGATTGGTGCTATCTCTAGACTCTATGAGAAAGTGATTGTGAAACTTTCATCTTTGAGCTCTCAAGATGTCCTTAGCACAATGGGTGTGATCCAAGGCTGCTCTCTGTCTCCAACTCTGTTCGGAATCTTCATCGATGATCTAGAGAGTCTACTCATGGAAGCTGGAGCTACAGCTGTACAGGTTGGCTCTTTGATGATACATGCACTCCTTTATGCAGATGATGTAGTGCTTCTCTCCACAAATCCACAGAGTTTACAGAAGCTGTTGGATTCTCTACTCTGCTTTTGCAATCAAACAAAGATGGAGGTGAACCTTGACAAGTTCAAGGTGATTGTGGTGGGTTCTAAAGGTGTCACACCTTTCTTTTTTGATGGACAGCAATTGGAGCAAGTTTCTTCTTATAAGTACTTGGGCCTTGAGTTTTCTCATGACTATAGTTGGTCTACTTGTGTGAAGATGAGAATCAATGCAGGCTTTAGAGCTTTGTATTCACTCATGAACCGCAGTAGACTTGCTCACCTCACCACATGGGAGTTGAAGAAGATGCTGTTCAGATCTCTTGTGCAGCCGGTGGTTCTCTATGGTGCTCAGATTTGGGGTCCAGGTACTAAGAAGACATGGTGGCAAAAGGTGGAGAAAGTTCAGAAATTGTTTTTGTGTGATGAACTTGGGGTGAGGACTCAAACTCCTTATGTATTCCTGCTTGTTGAAACAGGATTTTTACCTCTTGAGGCTGAAGCTTTGTTTTTAGCTATCACATATGCCACTAGGGTGAGGTCCATGGAGCATGAGAGACTTCCCTACCAAGCTTTTTGTGCCACTCTATCTGTCGGTTGGTATACAGATCTGATTGCATGGGCCACAAGGTGGAATGTTTCTGAGCGACATTGGAGATTGGAGCCTATTGCACTTCGAGAGGTGATCAAGGAGCAGTTCTTACTTCGCTTATGGCAGCAACCCGGTACCAAGATGGTGTTCTATCAGCAGTTTGTAAATCCTATGTTGGTGTATTGTGAGCAAGATTATCTCTTGGCTAGGATTTCTACTTCATTGAGACATGTTATCGCTCAATATAGAACTAGTTCTCATAGATTAGAAGTAGAACAAGGACGTTGGCAGCAGATAGAGCACTCCATGCGACTTTGCAAATTGTGCAGATCCCTGACTTGAGCGACCTTGAGAATGATCCTTTCCACAGCTTGATAGACCATTCCAGTGCTTGGTCACGCTCTTCCAAAGATCCTATGTCCAATTCCATGAGTGAGCACTTTTTGAGCTTTGGTGCCAATTGAAACAATGAAATATAAAGCCCGAAAGACCCAAAGAGTCAAAAGGCTGGAAACACAATACAAAACACATGAAATGTGAGCCTAGGCAAGGGCCTAGGGCATCGGACCAATTTGTAACAAATTGGTCCGATGTAAAGTAACTTCTGTCATGTACTTCCCTAATGCTAAAGCTTCAACCTGTAAGAGAGTTGAGAAGTCACTGCAAGTAATCTGATGTCTAACTCTAATCTGCATGTAACAAGGGCAATCAACAAACACATGATGCTCATCCTCAACTTTGCTCATAATACACAATTTGCAAAGTCGCATGGAGTGCTCTATCTGCTGCCAACGTCCTTGTTCTACTTCTAGTCTATGAGAACTAGTTCTATATTGAGCGATAACATGTCTCAATGAAGTAGAAATCCTAGCCAAGAGATAATCTTGCTCACAATACACCAACATAGGATTTACAAACTGCTGATAGAACACCATCTTCGTACCGGGTTGCTGCCATAAGCATACCGGGTTGCTGCCAACCAAGAAGCATTTTGGTGAGGTTTGGCTCAGAAACTCAAAGGAATACAGTGATGGATAGCAAGGCTATACTGAAGGGGCGGCGTATTTGGTTGGACCCTGATCTCACACCTCTCCAATGGCAAGCAAAGAAGGGAGAATTAGCAAAAGTGAAGGAGGCTCAACAAGCAGGTTTTGTTGCATTCTTGAGAGACAATAGAGCTGTGATCACCCAAAGGAAGTTGTCAACTACCGCATAGCAATTCCAGACCCTTAGAGTGTTGTTTTGGAATGTTCATGGTCTCACACATACCAAGTACTCAAGCGCTAAACCTGTGTGGGATAATGCTGATCTGATCAATCTTGTGGAGACATGGGAACATGAAGGAAACACCATTCAAGACATTGAAGGTTTCATTCTTGTTGGTTCAACTTGGAACAAGCGGAGGCAACACAAAGGAAGGGGCTTTGGAGGTATTGCAACTTACGTCAGATTTGGCTTTGAAAAGTCAGTCTCTTTGATAGGTCAAGACTCAAGTGGACAATACCAATGGCTGAGGATTGGAGGAGTTGCTACACCTTGCTTCCTTGCTGTTTGTTACTTTGCCCCATTGACATCACCAATCTATTCAAGCGGATCTCTCAACACCATGCAGCCTTTCCACTCCTTGACAAAGGATGTGTTGGAATTTCAAAGTAAAGGTGCAGTATTTATCCTTGGTGATTTCAATGCTAGGATCCAAACCTCTCAGATTCCTGAGTTTAGTGACCGTGAGAATGACCCTTTCCATAGCTTGATAGATCATTCTAGTGTTTGGTCCCGCTCTTCCAAAGACCTCATATCCAACTCCATGAGTGAGCACTTTTTGAGCTTTGGTACCAATTGTAGCTTGAAGATCTTGAATGGCCTTTCTCAATTTCCAGAAACTTGTAAGAGCACATGCTTTGCTTCAGGTGGATCCAGCACTATAGATTATATGCTCACCTCACCCAGTGATATACACATTGTCTCAGATTTTGTTGTTTTAGATCCTCAACCTGAATCTGACCATGCACCTTTATCTTGTGTCATCCTTCTTTCTTGCCTCAATAGAACCACATTACCTATTGATCATGCCTTTAGAGGGAAACTCCGTCTTGATTTTCACAAGCGAGATTTGTACCAACAAGCTATCCATGAGAAATTGAGCTCTATGGAGTGGAGTTCTGATTTTCAACAACGCAGTGACCAGTTGGTTGAACTTCTTCAATCTACATCAACAACTCTATTTCCACGAGGTTCTCACAGGAAGAGACTTGGTCTCCCTTGCAATAGGTGGTTTGATGCTGATTGTAAAATTGCAAGGATGAAAGCTATGGATAGGTCTCTTGATCAGATTGCACAAAATCAGGCTTTTGTCACTTATAGAAAGTTGGTGAAGTGCAAGAAGCGAGCGTTCTTGAGACTCAAGGGGGTTGAGTTGAGCAATGAATTGAGGAGCAATCCCAAGGCTTTTTGGCAGAAAGTAACCATCAGATCTCCATCTCCATCGCTAGACCCGAACGAGCTTTGTGAATATGTGAAGAATCTGTATTTTTTCCCTGATGCTCCAAGCATGGCACCTTGCCTTGGATCTGCTCTCACCATCTCTGAAGCTGATGTCCACTACCAATTGAAGAAGTTGGCCAATGGTAAGGCTGAAGACCTTGATGGACTATGTGTTGAACTACTTAAGTGGGGTGGTAGCCATCTGATTTCAGTACTCACTTCTCTCTTGAATGAGGCCATCAGGTGTGGTTTTCCTGATAGATGGTGCTTCAAGAAGGTTGTTCCTATTCACAAGTCTGGTCAAAGAGATATTGTCACCAATTACCGTACCATTCTAGTGGGTAGTATCTTTGCCAAGTTGTACGGTCGAATTTTGGAGACTAGGTTGAGTACTTGGGCTGAAAAGTACAGAATTCGAGCTAAGTGCCAAGCGGGTTTCAGATCAGGCTTTAGTACTTTGGATCATCTATTGGTACTCCATGTTTTGTGGTGGAAATCTAAAGGTGTTGGGAGAGCTCTCTATGTTGCATTTATTGATTTCAGGAAGGCCTTTGATAAGGTGCTTAGGAAATCATTAAGTGAGAGACTCATGGAAGTTGGTGTTTCAGCCGATCTGATTGGTGCTATCTCTAGACTCTATGAGAAGGTGGTTGTGAAACTTTCATCTTTGAGCTCTCAAGATGTCCTTAGCACAATGGGTGTGATTCAAGGTTGCTCTCTATCCCCAACATTGTTTGGAATCTTCATCGATGATCTAGAGAGGGTGCTCATGGAAGCTGGAGCTACAAGTGTACAAGTTGGCTCTTTGATGATACATGCACTACTGTATGCGGATGATGTAGTGCTCCTCTCACCCAATCCACAAAGTTTACAGAAGTTGTTGGATTCTCTTCTCTTGTTTTGCAATCAAACAAAGATGGAGGTGAACCTTGACAAGTCCAAGGTGATGGTGGTGGGTTCTAAAGGTGTCACACCTTTCTCTTTCGACGGACAGCAATTGGAGCAGGTTTCTTCTTACAAGTACTTGGGCCTTGAGTTTTCCCATGACTATAGTTGGTCTACTTGTGTGAAGATGAGAATCAATGCAGGCTTTAGAGCTTTGTATTCACTCATGAATCGCTCTAGACTTGCTCACCTTGCCACATGGGAGTTGAAGAAGGTGCTGTTCAGATCTCTTGTGCAGCCGGTGGTTCTCTATGGTGCTCAGATTTGGGGTCCAGGTACTAAGAAGACATGGTGGCAAAAGGTGGAGAAAGTTCAGAAATTGTTTTTGTGTGATGAACTTGGGGTGAGGACTCAAACTCCTTATGTATTGCTGCTTGCTGAAACCGGGTTTTTGCCTCTTGAGGCTGAAGCTTTGTTTTTAGCTATCACATATGCCACTAAGGTGAGGTCCATGGAGCATGAGAGACTTCCCTACCAAGCTTTTTGTGCCACTCTATCTGTCGGTTGGTATACAGATCTGGTTGCATGGGCCACCAGGTGGAATGTTTGTGAGCGACATTGGAAGTTGGAGCCTATTGCACTACGAGAAGTGATCAAGGAGCAGTTTTTACTTCACTTATGGCAGCAACCCGGTACCAAGATGGTGTTCTATCAGCAGTTTGTAAATCCTATGTTGGTGTATTGTGAGCAAGATTATCTCTTGGCTAGGATTTCTACTTCACTTAGACATGTTATCGCTCAATATAGAACTAGTTCTCATAGACTAGAAGTAGAACAAGGACGTTGGCAGCAGATAGAGCACTCCATGCGACTTTGCAAATTGTGTATTATGAGCAAAGTTGAGGATGAGCATCATGTGTTGATTGTTTGCCCTTGTTACATGCAGATTAGAGTTAGACATCAGATTACTTGTAGTGATTTCTCAACTCTCTTACAAGTTGAAGCTTTAGCGTTAGGGAAGTACATGACCGAGGTTAGTTTACATCGGACCAATTTGTTACAGATTGGTCAGATGCCCTAGGCCCTTGCCTAGGCTCACATTTCATGTGTTTTGTATTGTGTTTCCAGCCTTTTGACTCTTTGGGTCTTTCGGGCTTTATATTTCATTGTTTCATTGTTTCATTGTTTCATAAGCGAAGTAAAAACTGCTCCTTGATCACCTCTCGAAGTGCAATAGGCTCCAATCTCCAATGTCGCTCAGAAACATTCCACCTTGTGGCCCATGCAATCAGATCTGTATACCAACCGAGAGATAGAGTGGCACAAAAAGCTTGGTAGGGAAGTCTCTCATGCTCCATGGACATCACCTTAGTGGCATATGTGATAGCTAAAAACAAAGCTTCAGCCTCAAGAGGTAAAAATCCTGTTTCAGCAAGCAGGAATACATAAGGAGTTTGAGTCCTCACCCCAAGTTCATCACACAAAAACAATTTCTGAACTTTCTCCACCTTTTGCCACCATGTCTTCTTAGTACCTGGACCCCAAATCTGAGCACCATAGAGAACCACCGGCTGCACAAGAGATCTGAACAGCACCTTCTTCAACTCCCATGTGGTGAGGTGAGCAAGTCTACTGCGGTTCATGAGTGAATACAAAGCTCTAAAGCCTGCATTGATTCTCATCTTCACACAAGTAGACCAACTATAGTCATGAGAAAACTCAAGGCCCAAGTACTTATAAGAAGAAACCTGCTCCAATTGCTGTCCATCAAAAAAGAAAGGTGTGACACCTTTAGAACCCACCACAATGACCTTGGACTTGTCAAGGTTCACCTCCATCTTTGTTTGATTGCAAAAGCAAAGTAGAGAATCCAACAGCTTCTGTAAACTTTGTGGATTTGTGGAGAGAAGCACTACATCATCTGCATAAAGGAGTGCATGTATCATCAAAGAGCCAACCTGTACAGCTGTAGCTCCAGCTTCCATGAGTAGACTCTCTAGATCATCGATGAAGATTCCGAACAGAGTTGGAGACAGAGAGCAGCCTTGGATCACACCCATTGTGCTAAGGACATCTTGAGAGCTCAAAGATGAAAGTTTCACAATCACTTTCTCATAGAGTCTAGAGATAGCACCAATCAGATCAGCTGAAACACCCACTTCAATGAGTCTCTCACTTAGAGATTTCCTCAGCACCTTATCAAAGGCCTTCCTGAAATCAATAAAGGCAACATAGAGAGCTCTCCCAACCCCCTTGGATTTGCACCACAAAACATGAAGTACCAATAGGTGGTCCAAAGTACTAAAGCCTAATCTGAAACCAGCTTGACACTTAGCTCGAATTTTGTGCTTTTCAGCCCAAGTGCTCAACCTTGACTCCAAAATTCGACCATACAACTTGGCAAAGACACTACCAACAAGTATGGTACGGTAATTGGTGACAACATCTCTTTGGCCAGACTTGTGAATAGGAACTACCTTCTTGAAGCACCATCTATCCGGAAAGCCACACTTGATTGCCTCATTCAAATGAGAAGTGAGTATTGAAATCAGTTGGCTACCGCCCCACTTCAGAAGTTCAACACATAGTCCATCAAGGTCTTCAGCCTTACCATTGGCCAACTTCTTCAATTGGTACTTGACATCAACTTCAGAGATGGTGAGAGCAGATCCAAGGCAAGGTGCCATTCTTGGAGCATTTGGGAAAAAGTACAAATCCTTCACATAGTCACAAAGCTCATTCAGGTCCAGCGATGGAGATGGAGATCTGATGGTTACTTTGTTCCAGAAAGCCTTGGGATTGCTCCTCAATTCAGTGCTCAACTCAACTCCTTTGAGTCTTAGAAATGCCCGCTTTTTGCACTTCACCAACTTTCTGTATAAAACAAAAGCTTGATTTTGTGCAATCTGATCAAGAGATCTATCCATAGCTTTGATCCTTGCCATTTTGCAATCAGCATCATACCATCTATTGCAAGGGAGACCAAGTCTCTTCCTGTGGGAGCCTCTTGGAAACAAAGAAGTTGATGTAGATTGAAGAAGTTCAATCAATTGATCACTACGTTGTTGAAAATCAGAACTCCACTCCATAGAACTCAATTTCTCTTGGATAGCTTGTTGGTACAAGTCTCTCTTGTGAAAATCTAGACAAAGTTTGCCTCTAAAAGCATGGTCTATAGGTAATGTGGTTCTATTGAGGCAAGGAAAAAGGATGGTACAGGATAGAGGTGCATGGTCTGATTCTGGTTGAGGATCTAAAATAGCAAAATCTGAGACAAGATGGATATCATTAGCTGAAGTGAGCATATAATCTATGGTGCTTGATCCACCTGAGGCAAAGCATGTGCTTTTACAAGTTTCTGGAAATTGAGAAAGGCCATTCAAGATCTTCAAGCTACAATTGGCACCAAAGCTCAAAAAGTGCTCACTCATGGAATTGGACATAGGATCTTTGGAAGAGCGTGACCAAGCACTGGAATGGTCTATCAAGCTGTGGAAAGGATCATTCTCAAGGTCGCTCAAGTCAGGGATCTGAGAGGCTTGGATCCTAGCATTGAAATCACCAAGAACAAGGACTGCACCTTTACTTTGAAACTCTAACACATCCTTCGTCAAGGAATGGAAAGGCTGCATGGTGTTGAGAAGTCCACTTGAATAGATTGGTGATGTCAACGGGGCAAAGTAACAAACAGCAATGAAGCAAGGTGTGGCAACTCCTCCAATCCTCAGCCAATGGTATTGTCCACTTGAATCTTGACCTATCAAAGAGACTGATTTCTCAAAGCCAAATCTGATGTAAGTAGCAATACCTCCAAAGCCCCTTCCTTTGTGTTGTCTCCGCTTGTTCCAGGTTGAACCAACAAGAGTGAATCCTTCAATGTCTTGAATGGTGTTTCCTTCATGTTCCCATGTCTCCACAAGATTGATCAGATCAGCATCATCCCACAAAGGCTTAGCGCTGGAGTACTTGGTATGTGTGAGCCCATGAACATTCCAAAACAGTACTCTAAAGGTCTGGAATTGCTATGCAATAGCTGACAATTTCTTTTGAGTAATCACAGCTCTATTATCTCTCAAGAATGCAACAAAACCTGCTTGTTGAGCCTCCTTCACTTTTGCTAATTCTCCCTTCTTTGCTTGCCATTGGAGAGGTGTGAGATCAGGGTCCAACCAGATACGCCGCCCCTTTAGTATAGCTTTGTTCCCCATCACTGCATTCCTTTGAGTTTCTGAGCCAAACCTCACCAAAATGCTTCTTGGTTGTGCACCTTGTTGTCCCAATCTATATGCTTGCAAAATTTGAGGATCATGGACTCTCAAAGAATCAGCAATAAACTCACACACTATGGCCTTGGTGTTTTCCTTCTCAATCTCAGGCAAACCTGAAATCCTCAAGTTCTTCATTCTCACCAATTGGTTCTCCTTCTCAACCTCATGCTCTTGCAAGTAAGAGATTTGAGCCACCTTCGTAGCTTCAGCATATGACTTCATCTTGACCTCTAATGTGTCAACCATCTCTTGCAGCCCTCCATTTTGTGAAGCAATGTTGGTGGCTTGTGCTCCCAAGGAAGCAACCTTCTCAGTAGCATCCACCATACCCTTGGTGGAGTCTAACATCAAATTGCTACTCTTCTTGAGTTCTTGGATATCTACGGTGATCAAATTCAGAGATTCTTTCACAGTCAAGACATCAACTCTTACGGTTTGCAAATCTGCCATAAGAGTGTTCATGCATTGAGACATGGGGGCAAAAAAGCTCTTGAGTTCCTTGTGGAAGTCATTTGCTTTTCTATACATTTCAGCAAGCTGTTGCTGTTTTGAAGCTATCTCATCAATGTCTTGCATTATCTTGGAAGCTTCCATTCTAAAATTTCTAACAGATACTATGAGAATGTATCCTCTGGTTCACTCACACTCTGTGAACACCAATAGCTCTACACCAAAAATCAACTCCTTTGTACTTGTAAATCAAAAGTTGCAAACTTTTGAATTTGAGTTTTTCCTACATGAAAATTTTGAAATCCTACAGATTTCGAAAATTCATAACCTTGGCTACAGTACTTTAAAATCTACAATAGATGACTCAATCAAAAGCTCTTGAGAAATTCTATCCAATGAATCAAAAATGAACTCATTTGAGCCAATAGACATGAAGTTATGGCCTCTAGAGTTCTCTATGGAAACTTCTAAACCTCATTGAATCAAAGAATTCAAATGCTTATAACTGTAAGCACAAAGCTTCAAATTCTATGAAATGAATTTCAATCAATAGCTCTTGACAAGATGCTTCTAATGAGTCCAAGATCACCTCATTTGAAGATGTGAGTCCAAAGTTCCAGCCTCTGAAAGTTGCAGATTTGAGCACCACCAACCGCACAAGAACACAGATTGATGAATTTCGAAACTTCTTCCACAGAACTCCAACTTTAGCAACCAGGATTTCAAAAGAAAGCCCTCTCACAGCTCTTTCCAATGAGTCCAAGATTGAAAGATTTGGACATGGAACCAAAAAGTTACAAGGTGTTGAAAATTGAGCTCAAACCCTAAAATCTCCGAGAGATGGCAGAATTCGAATCTTCATAACTTTCTTTGTGTATGTGCTCTGCAAGCCAGCGTAGTATCAATCAAAAGAGCTACCAAAGGCGCTTCTAATGCCACAAAAATCACTCCATTTGGACACCATATGATGAAGATTCGAACTCTCAAGTCTAGCTCCTGTGTCAGAAATTTCAATCACTCATAACGTTTCGCTCAAAGCTCAGAATGACACAATCTTGGTGGCTATGGAAAGGTCTTGTCAAGGCGCTTCAAACGAGACCAAAACCGCAACGTTTGAACATGTATATAGGGAGATATGGCTTCTCAAACTTTCGGGACTCCTTTCCTCTCAAACTTTCGAAACTCCACTCCACTCCATACAATTGTAGCTTGAAGATCTTGAATGGCCTTTCTCAATTTCCAGAAACTTGTAAAAGCACATGCTTTGCCTCAGGTGGATCAAGCACCATAGATTATATGCTCACTTCAGCTAATGATATCCATCTTGTCTCAGATTTTGCTGTTTTAGATCCTCAACCAGAATCAGACCATGCACCTCTATCATGTACCATCCTTTTTCCTTGCCTCAATAGAACCACATTACCTATAGACCATGCTTTTAGAGGCAAACTTCGTCTAGATTTTCACAAGAGAGACTTGTACCAACAAGCTATCCAAGAGAAATTGAGTTCTATGGAGTGGAGTTCTGATTTTCAACAACGTAGTGATCAATTGATTGAACTTCTTCAATCTACATCAACTTCTTTGTTTCCAAGAGGCTCCCACAGGAAGAGACTTGGTCTCCCTTGCAATAGATGGTATGATGCTGATTGCAAAATGGCAAGGATCAAAGCTATGGATAGATCTCTTGATCAGATTGCACAAAATCAAGCTTTTGTTTTATACAGAAAGTTGGTGAAGTGCAAAAAGCGGGCATTTCTAAGACTCAAAGGAGTTGAGTTGAGCACTGAATTGAGGAGCAATCCCAAGGCTTTCTGGAACAAAGTAACCATCAGATCTCCATCTCCATCGCTGGACCTGAATGAGCTTTGTGACTATGTGAAGGATTTGTACTTTTTCCCAAATGCTCCAAGCATGGCACCTTGCCTTGCATCTGCTCTCACCATCTTTGAAGCTGATGTCAAGTACCAATTGAAGAAGTTGGCCAATGGTAAGGCTGAAGACCTTGATGGACTATGTGTTGAACTTCTGAAGTGGGGCGGTAGCCAACTGATTTCAATACTCACTTCTCATTTGAATGAGGCAATCAAGTGTGGCTTTCCGGATAGATGGTGCTTCAAGAAGGTAGTTCCTATTCACAAGTCTGGCCAAAGAGATGTTGTCACCAATTACCGTACCATACTTGTTGGTAGTGTCTTTGCCAAGTTGTATGGTCGAATTTTGGAGTCAAGGTTGAGCACTTGGGCTGAAAAGCACAAAATTCGAGCTAAGTGCCAAGCTGGTTTCAGATTAGGCTTTAGTACTTTGGATCACCTATTGGTACTTCATGTTTTGTGGTGCAAATCCAAGGGGGTTGGGAGAGCTCTCTATGTTGCCTTTATTGATTTCAGGAAGGCCTTTGATAAGGTGCTGAGGAAATCTCTAAGTGAAAGACTCATTGAAGTGGGTGTTTCAGCTGATCTGATTGGTGCTATCTCTAGACTCTATGAGAAAGTGATTGTGAAACTTTCATCTTTGAGCTCTCAAGATGTCTTTAGCACAATGGGTGTGATCCAAGGCTGCTCTCTGTCTCCAACTCTGTTCGGAATCTTCATCGATGATCTAGAGAGTCTACTCATGGAAGCTGGAGCTACAGGTGTACAGGTTGGCTCTTTGATGATACATGCACTCCTTTATGCAGATGATGTAGTGCTTCTCTCCACAAATCCACAGAGTTTACAGAAGCTGTTGGATTCTCTACTCTGCTTTTGCAATGAAACAAAGATGGAGGTGAACCTTGACAAGTCCAAGGTGATTGTGGTGGGCTCTAAAGGTGTCACACCTTTCTTTTTTGATGGACAGCAATTGGAGCAGGTTTCTTCTTATAAGTACTTGGGCCTTGAGTTTTCTCATGACTATAGTTGGTCTACTTGTGTGAAGATGAGAATCAATGCAGGCTTTAGAGCTTTGTATTCACTCATGAACCGCAGTAGACTTGCTCACCTCACCACATGGGAGTTGAAGAAGGTGCTGTTCAGATCTCTTGTGCAGCCGGTGGTTCTCTATGGTGCTCAGATTTGGGGTCCAGGTACTAAGAAGACATGGTGGCAAAAGGTGGAGAAAGTTCAGAAATTGTTTTTGTGTGATGAACTTGGGGTGAGGACTCAAACTCCTTATGTATTCTTGCTTGCTGAAACAGGATTTTTACCTCTTGAGGCTGAAGCTTTGTTTTTAGCTATCACATATGCCACTAAGGTGAGGTCCATGGAGCATGAGAGACTTCCCTACCAAGCTTTTTGTGCCACTCTATCTGTCGGTTGGTATACAGATCTGATTGCATGGGCCACAAGGTGGAATGTTTCTGAGCGACATTGGAGATTGGAGCCTATTGCACTTCGAGAGGTGATCAAGGAGCAGTTTTTAGTTCGCTTATGGCAGCAACCCGGTACCAAGATGGTGTTCTATCAGCAGTTTGTAAATCCTATGTTGGTGTATTGTGAGCAAGATTATCTCTTGGCTAGGATTTCTACTTCATTGAGACATGTTATCGCTCAATATAGAACTAGTTCTCATAGACTAGAAGTAGAACAAGGACGTTGGCAGCAGATAGAGCACTCCATGCGACTTTGCAAATTGTGTATTATGAGCAAAGTTGAGGATGAGCATCATGTGTTTGTTGATTGCCCTTGTTACATGCAGATTAGAGTTAGACATCAGATTACTTGCAGTGACTTCTCAACTCTCTTACAGCTTGAAGCTTTAGCATTAGGGAAGTACATGACAGAAGTTACTTTACATCGGACCAATTTGTTACAAATTGGTCCGATGCCCTAGGCCCTTGCCTAGGCTCACATTTCATGTGTTTTGTATTGTGTTTCCAGCCTTTTGACTCTTTGGGTCTTTCGGGCTTTATATTTCATTGTTTCATTGTGTATTATGAGCAAAGTTGAGGATGAGCATCATGTGTTTGTTGATTGCCCTTGTTACATGCAGATTAGAGTTAGACATCAGATTACTTGCAGTGACTTCTCAACTCTCTTACAGGTTGAAGCTTTAGCATTAGGGAAGTACATGACAGAAGTTACATTACATCGGACCAATTTGTTACAAATTGGTCCGATGCCCTAGGCCCTTGCCTAGGCTCACATTTCATGTGTTTTGTATTGTGTTTCCAGCCTTTTGACTCTTTGGGTCTTTCGGGCTTTATATTTCATTGTTTCATTGTTTGTTTCATTAGGGAAGTACATGACAGAAGTTACTTTACATCGGACCAATTTGTTACAAATTGGTCCGATGCCCTAGGCTCTTGCCTAGGCTCACATTTCATGTGTTTTGTATTGTGTTTCCAGCCTTTTGACTCTTTGGGTCTTTCGGGCTTTATATTTCATTGTTTCATTGTTGTTGTTTCAACATGTCTAAGTGAAGTAGAAATCCTAGCCAAGACATAATCTTGCTCACAATACACCATCTTGGTACCGGGTTGCTGCCATAGGCGAAGTAAAAACTGCTCCTTGATCACTTCTCGTAGTGCAATAGGCTCCAATCTCCAATGTCGCTCAGAAACATTCCACCTAGTGGCCCATGCAATCAGATCTGTATACCAACCGACAGATAGAGTGGCACAAAAAGCTTGGTAGGGAAGTCTCTCATGCTCCATGGAACTCACCTTAGTGGCATATGTGATAGCTAAAAACAAAGCTTCAGCCTCAAGAGGCAAAAACCCTATTTCAGCAAGCAGCAATACATAAGGAGTTTGAGTCCTCACCCCAAGTTCATCACACAAAAACAATTTCTGAACTTTCTCCACCTTTTGCCACCATGTCTTCTTAGTACCTGGACCCCAAATCTGAGCACCATAGAGAACCACCGGCTGCACAAGAGATCTGAATAGCACCTTCTTTAACTCCCATGTGGTAAGGTGAGCAAGTCTAGAGCGATTCATGAGTGAATACAAAGCTCTAAAGCCTGCATTGATTCTCATCTTCACACAAGTAGACCAACTATAGTCATGGGAAAACTCAAGGCCCAAGTACTTGTAAGAAGAAACCTGCTCCAATTGCTGTCCGTCAAAAAAGAAAGGTGTGACACCTTTAGAACCCACCACAATGACCTTGGACTTGTCAAGGTTCACTTCCATCTTTGTTTCATTGCAAAACAAGAGAAGAGAATCCAATAGCTTCTGTAAACTCTGTGGGTTGGTGGAGAGAAGCACTACATCATCTGCATAAAGGAGTACATGTATCATTAGAGAGCCAATCTGTACACCTGTAGCTCCAGCTTCCATGAGTAGACTCTCCAGATCGTTGATGAAGATTCCAAATAGAGTGGGAGATAGAGAGCAGCCTTGAATCACACCCATTGTGCTAAGGACATCTTGAGAGCTCAAAGATGAAAGTTTCACAACCACTTTCTCATAGAGTCTAGAGATAGCACCAATCAGATCAGCTGAAACACCAACTAGAGTGAGTCTCTCATTTAGAGATTTCCTAAGCACCTTATCAAAGGCCTTCCTGAAATCAATAAAGGCAACATAGAGAGCTCTCCCAACACCCTTGGATTTCCACCACAAAACATGGAGTACCAATAAGTGATCCAAGGTGCTAAAGCCCAATCTGAAACCAGCTTGGCACTTAGCTCGAATTTTGTACTTTTCAGCCCAAGTGCTCAACCTAGACTCCAAAATTGGACCATACAACTTGGCAAAGATACTACCAACAATGAAACAATGAAACAATGAAACAATGAAATATAAAGCCTGAAAGACCCAAAGAGTCAAAAGGCTAGAAACACAATACAAAACACATGAAATGTGAGCCTAGGCAAGGGCCTAGGGCATCTGACCAATCTGTAACAAATTGGTCCGATGTAAACTAACCTCGGTCATGTACTTCCCTAACGCTAAAGCTTCAACTTGTAAGAGAGTTGAGAAATCACTACAAGTAATCTGATGTCTAACTCTAATCTGCATGTAACAAGGGCAAACAATCAACACATGATGCTCATCCTCAACTTTGCTCATAATACACAATTTGCAAAGTCGCATGGAGTGCTCTATCTGCTGCCAACGTCCTTGTTCTACTTCTAGTCTATGAGAACTAGTTCTATATTGAGCGATAACATGTCTCAATGAAGTAGAAATCCTAGCCAAGAGATAATCTTGCTCACAATACACCAACATAGGATTTACAAACTGCTGATAGAACACCATCTTGGTACCGGGTTGCTGCCATAAGTGAAGTAAAAACTGCTCCTTGATCACTTCTCGTAGTGCAATAGGCTCCAACTTCCAATGTCGCTCACAAACATTCCACCTGGTGGCCCATGCAACCAGATCTGTATACCAACCGACAGATAGAGTGGCACAAAAAGCTTGGTAGGGAAGTCTCTCATGCTCCATGGACCTCACCTTAGTGGCATATGTGATAGCTAAAAACAAAGCTTCAGCCTCAAGAGGCAAAAACCCGGTTTCAGCAAGCAGCAATACATAAGGAGTTTGAGTCCTCACCCCAAGTTCATCACACAAAAACAATTTCTGAACTTTCTCCACCTTTTGCCACCATGTCTTCTTAGTACCTGGACCCCAAATCTGAGCACCATAGAGAACCACCGGCTGCACAAGAGATCTGAACAGCACCTTCTTCAACTCCCATGTGGCAAGGTGAGCAAGTCTAGAGCGATTCATGAGTGAATACAAAGCTCTAAAGCCTGCATTGATTCTCATCTTCACACAAGTAGACCAACTATAGTCATGAGAAAACTCAAGGCCCAAGTACTTGTAAGAAGAAACCTGCTCCAATTGCTGTCCGTCGAAAGAGAAAGGTGTGACACCTTTAGAACCCACCACCATCACCTTGGACTTGTCAAGGTTCACCTCCATCTTTGTTTGATTGCAAAACAAGAGAAGAGAATCCAACAACTTCTGTAAACTTTGTGGATTGGGTGAGAGGAGCACTACATCATCCGCATACAGTAGTGCATGTATCATCAAAGAGCCAACTTGTACACCTGTAGCTCCAGCTTCCATGAGCACCCTCTCTAGATCATCGATGAAGATTCCAAACAATGTTGGGGATAGAGAGCAACCTTGAATCACACCCATTGTGCTAAGGACATCTTGAGAGCTCAAAGATGAAAGTTTCACAACCACCTTCTCATAGAGTCTAGAGATAGCACCAATCAGATCGGCTGAAACACCAACTTCCATGAGTCTCTCACTTAATGATTTCCTAAGCACCTTATCAAAGGCCTTCCTGAAATCAATAAATGCAACATAGAGAGCTCTCCCAACACCTTTAGATTTCCACCACAAAACATGGAGTACCAATAGATGATCCAAGGTACTAAAGCCTGATCTGAAACCCGCTTGGCACTTAGCTCGAATTCTGTACTTTTCAGCCCAAGTACTCAACCTAGTCTCCAAAATTCGACCGTACAACTTGGCAAAGATACTACCCACTAGAATGGTACGGTAATTGGTGACAATATCTCTCTGACCAGACTTGTGAATAGGAACAACCTTCTTGAAGCACCATCTATCAGGAAAACCACACCTGATGGCCTCATTCAAGAGAGAAGTGAGTACTGAAATCAGATGGCTACCACCCCACTTAAGTAGTTCAACACATAGTCCATCAAGGTCTTCAGCCTTACCATTGGCCAACTTCTTCAATTGGTAGTGGACATCAGCTTCAGAGATGGTGAGAGCAGATCCAAGGCAAGGTGCCATGCTTGGAGCATCAGGGAAAAAATACAGATTCTTCACATATTCACAAAGCTCGTTCGGGTCTAGCGATGGAGATGGAGATCTGATGGTTACTTTCTGCCAAAAAGCCTTGGGATTGCTCCTCAATTCATTGCTCAACTCAACCCCCTTGAGTCTCAAGAACGCTCGCTTCTTGCACTTCACCAACTTTCTATAAGTGACAAAAGCCTGATTTTGTGCAATCTGATCAAGAGACCTATCCATAGCTTTCATCCTTGCAATTTTACAATCAGCATCAAACCACCTATTGCAAGGGAGACCAAGTCTCTTCCTGTGAGAACCTCGTGGAAATAGAGTTGTTGATGTAGATTGAAGAAGTTCAACCAACTGGTCACTGCGTTGTTGAAAATCAGAACTCCACTCCATAGAGCTCAATTTCTCATGGATAGCTTGTTGGTACAAATCTTGCTTGTGAAAATCAAGACGGAGTTTCCCTCTAAAGGCATGATCAATAGGTAATGTGGTTCTATTGAGGCAAGAAAGAAGGATGACACAAGATAAAGGTGCATGGTCAGATTCAGGTTGAGGATCTAAAACAACAAAATCTGAGACAATGTGTATATCACTGGGTGAGGTGAGCATATAATCTATAGTGCTGGATCCACCTGAAGCAAAGCATGTGCTCTTACAAGTTTCTGGAAATTGAGAAAGGCCATTCAAGATCTTCAAGCTACAATTGGTACCAAAGCTCAAAAAGTGCTCACTCATGGAGTTGGATATGAGGTCTTTGGAAGAGCGGGACCAAGCACTAGAATGATCTATCAAGCTATGGAAAGGGTCATTCTCACGGTCACTAAACTCAGGAATCTGAGAGGTTTGGATCCTAGCATTGAAATCACCAAGGATAAATACTGCACCTTTACTTTGAAATTCCAACACATCCTTTGTCAAGGAGTGGAAAGGCTGCATGGTGTTGAGAGATCCGCTTGAATAGATTGGTGATGTCAATGGGGCAAAGTAACAAACAGCAAGGAAGCAAGGTGTAGCAACTCCTCCAATCCTCAGCCATTGGTATTGTCCACTTGAGTCTTGACCTATCAAAGAGACTGACTTTTCAAAGCCAAATCTGACGTAAGTTGCAATACCTCCAAAGCCCCTTCCTCTGTGTTGCCTCCGCTTGTTCCAAGTTGAACCAACAAGAATGAAACCTTCAATGTCTTGAATGGTGTTTCCTTCATGTTCCCATGTCTCCACAAGATTGATCAGATCAGCATCTTCCCACACAGGTTTAGCGCTTGAGTACTTGGTATGTGTGAGACCATGAACATTCCAAAACAACACTCTAAGGGTCTGGAATTGCTATGCGGTAGTTGACAACTTCCTTTGGGTGATCACAGCTCTATTGTCTCTCAAGAATGCAACAAAACCTGCTTGTTGAGCCTCCTTCACTTTTGCTAATTCTCCCTTCTTTGCTTGCCATTGGAGAGGTGTGAGATCAGGGTCCAACCAAATACGCCGCCCCTTCAGTATAGCCTTGCTATCCATCACTGTATTCCTTTGAGTTTCTGAGCCAAACCTCACCAAAATGCTTCTTGGTTGTGCACCTTGTTGTCCCAATCTATATGCTTGCAAAATCTGAGGATCATGGACTCTCAAAGAATCAGCAATAAACTCACATACTATGGCCTTGGTGTCTTCCTTCTCAGTCTCTGGCAAACCTGAAATTCTCAAGTTCTTCATTCTGACCAATTGGTTCTCCTTCTCAACCTCATGCTCTTGCAAGCAAGAGATTTGAGCCACCTTAGTAGCTTCAGCATAAGACTTCATCTTCACTTCTAATGTGTCCACAATCTGTTGGAGCCCTCCGCCTTGTGTAGCAATATCGTTGGCTTGTGCTCCCAAGGAAGCAACTTTCTCGGTAGCATCAACCATCCCCTTGGTTGATGTTAACAAAGAGATAGAACTCTTCTTGAGGTCTTGAATCTCTTGATTGACTAGGTTCAAAGACTCTTTGACACTACTGATCTCAACCTTTACAAATTCCATATCAGTCATGAGAGTACTCATGCACTGGGACATAGGTGCCATGAAGCTTCTAAGGTCCTTGTGGAAATCATTTGCTTTCCTATACATTTCAGCTAATTGTTGTTGCTTCATGGCTATATCAGCAATGTCTTTCACCATCTTGGACTCCTCCATTGTGACAATCACTTATCACTCACGGTCAATCTGGAAGTTTTACTTCCAACACCAAAACTTTAGGATTTTCAAGTAGGTAGCACTACTGTTTTACAATAAGCACTACTAGGCTGGTGTTGAAATAAAGACCTTGAAAAACTAATTCTAATGAGATAAGAATCATCTCATTTGAATATGTGAGTGCAAAGATACTATCTTTCAAATCTGCAGTGCACATAGATACCAAAGGCTGCGAAATTTGAGGGACCTAGAGCTTCTAATTTGTGACCTAACCTATAGCAATCAATTTTCAGTCTAAAGGTCTGAGGGAGCTGATTCTAAAGACACAAAGATCACTTCATTTGGATCATTGAGTACAAAGAGACAATAGCTTGAATTTGCACTTCACAATGTTATGATGTCCAAAGAGTCACAGATTTAAAACTATCACAACTTCCTTATCTGACCTTCAATTTCTACAAATCAAAACTCTATAGAAACCTTGCACAATGCTTGTTCTATTGCCACAAAAACCACTTGATTTGGACCTATAAGTACAGAGCAATCCTACTTCACATGTGCAGATTTTAACACCATGTAGTTGCAAGTGCTACAGTGAAACAAATGGTCATATCATCTGCGTTGGATATCCAAATCTTTCAAGTATGGACTTAATAGAAAGCCTATGACCATGTGGTTCTTATGACTCAAGAATCACCTGGATTGGATCTGTGAGTGAGGAGAACTGGCACTGCAAAGTTGGTACTCCAAACACCAAGATGCACGAGATGTGACAGAATGAGAATTACCACCACTGCTTGCTCAGACCTCCATGTGCTGCGAGCTTGGCCTTGAAAGAGAGCTTGGAAATCATAGATTCTGATGCAGCAACTTTCACTGGATTTGCACTTGTGACCACAGAGCAATAGCCTTTCCAATTCTCGCACAATAACAAGGACTACTCAAAACTTTCTCAGAATTGAAAAATCCAGATCTCCCTGAGTACTGCTCCAAACTGGACAAGCTTTACCTTGAAAGAAAGCTCTCAGCATAGCGCTTCTAATGAGACTTCAATCACTCCATTTGTCCAAGTAGTGGCAGAGATACAGTCATTCGAATTGATAGTCCAAACCCTAAAATCTGCCCAAGATGACAGAATTCGAATCCTTGTAACTCTCTGCACAGATGTGGGTTTCCAGCATGCTTTATATCAATCGAAAGAGCTCTTCAAGGCGCATCCAATGCCATAAAAATCACTCAATTTGGACTCCTGGTGATGAAGAAACGAACTCTCAAATATTGAACCTGTGTCAGAAAATTCAAGTACCCATAACTTTCGCAACAAGGCTCAGAATCGTGCCTTCTTGGTGTCCATGGAAAGCTCTTGGCAAGGCGCTTCAAACGAGACCAAAATCGAAAGGTTTGGATGAGCAAGTGCTGAGATATGAGTTTCTGAATTTTCGGGAAAATCTCCTCTCTCAAACCTTCGAAAAAAATCCAAGAACCAAAAAGATTCGACAAGTATGGTACGGTAATTGGTGACAACATCTCCCTGGCCAGACTTGTGAATAGGAACAACCTTCTTGAAGCACCATCTATCTGGAAAGTCACACTTGATTGCCTCATTCAAATGAGAAGTGAGTACTGAAATCAGATGGCTACCGCCCCACTTCAGAAGTTCAACACATAGTCCATCAAGGTCTTCAGCCTTTACCATTGGCCAACTTCTTCAATTGATACTTGACATCAGCTTCAGAGATGGTGAGAGCAGATCCAAGGCAAGGTGCCATGCTTGGAGCATCAGGGAAAAAGTACAGATCTTTCACATAATCACAAAGCTCATTCAGGTCCAGCGATGGAGATGGAGATCTGATGGTTACCTTCTTCCAAAAAGCCTTAGGATTGCTCCTCAATTCAGTGCTCAACTCAACCCCCTTGAGTCTCAAAAATGCTCGCTTTTTGCACTTCACCAACTTTCTGTATGAAACAAAGGCCTGATTTTGTGCAATCTGATCAAGAGACCTATCCATAGCTTTGATCCTTGCCATTTTGCAATCAACATCAAACCACCTATTGCGAGGAAGACCAAGTCTCTTCGTGTGGGAGCCTCTTGGAAAGAAAATAGTTGATGTAGATTGAAGAAGCTCAACCAACTGATCACTACGTTGTTGAAAATCAGAACTCCACTCCATAGAACTCAATTTCTCTTGGATAGCTTGTTGGTACAAGTCTCTCTTGTGAAAATCTAGATGAAGTTTTCCTCTAAAGGCATGGTCAATACGTAATGTGGTTCTATTGAGGCAAGGAAGAAGGATGGCACAAGATAGAGGTGCATGGTCTGATTCTGGTTGAGGATCTAAAACAATAAAATCTGAGACAAAGTGGATATCATTAGCTGAAGTGAGCATATAATCTATGGTGCTTGATCCACCAGAGGCAAAGCATGTGCTTTTACAAGTTTCTGGAAATTGAGAAAGGCCATTCAAGATCTTCAAGCTACAATTGGTACCAAAGCTCAAAAAGTACTCACTCATGGGGTTGGACATAAGATCTTTGGAAGAGCAGGACCAAGCACTAGAATAATCTATCAAACTATGGAGAGGATCATTCTCAAGGTCACTCAAGTCAGGAATCTGAGTGGCTTGGATCCTAGCATTGAAATCACCAAGAACAAGGACTGCACCTTTACTTTGAAACTCTAACACATCCTTTGTCAAGGAATGGAAAGGCTGCATGGTGTTGAGAAATTCACTTGAATAGATTGGTGATGTCAATGGGGCAAAGTAACAAACAGCAATGAAGCAAGGTGTGACAACTCCTCCAATCCTCAGCCATTGGTATTGTCCATTTGAATCTTGACCTATCAAAGAGACTGATTTCTCAAAGCCAAATCTGACGTAAGTAGCAATACCTCCAAAGCCCCTTCCTTTGTGTTGCCTCCGCTTGTTCCAAGTTGACCCAATAAGAGTGAAACCTTCAATGTCTTGAATGGTGTTTCCTTCATGTTCCCATGTCTCCGCAAGATTGATTAGATCAGCATCATCCCACAAAGGCTTAGCGCTGGAGTACTTGGTTTGTGTGAGCCCATGTACATTCCAAAACAACACTCTAAGGGTCTGGAATTGCTATGCAACAGCTGACAATTTCTTTTGAAACAATGAAACAATGAAATATAAAGCCCGAAAGACCCAAAGAGTCAAAAGGCTGGAAACACAATACAAAACACATGAAATGTGAGCCTAGGCAAGGGCCTAGGGCATCGGACCAATTTGTAACAAATTGGTCCGATGTAAAGTAACTTCTGTCATGTACTTCCCTAATGCTAAAGCTTCAACCTGTAAGAGAGTTGAGAAGTCACTGCAAGTAATCTGATGTCTAACTCTAATCTGCATGTAACAAGGGCAATCAACAAACACATGATGCTCATCCTCAACTTTGCTCATAATACACAATTTGCAAAGTCGCATGGAGTGCTCTATCTGCTGCCAACGTCCTTGTTCTACTTCTAGTCTATGAGAACTAGTTCTATATTGAGCGATAACATGTCTCAATGAAGTAGAAATCCTAGCCAAGAGATAATCTTGCTCACAATACACCAACATAGGATTTACAAACTGCTGATAGAACACCATCTTGGTACCGGGTTGCTGCCATAAGCGAAGTAAAAACTGCTCCTTGATCACCTCTCGAAGTGCAATAGGCTCCAATCTCCAATGTTGCTCAGAAACATTCCACCTTGTGGCCCATGCAATCACAGCTCTATTATCTCTCAAGAATGCAACAAAGCCTGCTTGTTGAGCCTCCTTCACTTTTGCTAATTCTCCCTTCTTTGATGCTCATCCTCAACTTTACACATAATACACAATTTGCAAAGTCGCATGGAGTGCTCTATCTGCTGCCAACGTCCTTGTTCTACTTCTAGTCTATGAGAACTAGTTCTATACTGAGCAATAACATGTCTAAGTGAAGTAGAAATCCTAGCCAAGAGATAATCTTGCTCACAATACACCAACATAGGATTTACAAACTGCTGATAGAACACCATCTTGGTACCGGGTTGCTGCCATAGGCGAAGTAAGAACTGCTGCTTGATCACTTCTCGTAGTGCAATAGGCTCCAATCTCCAATGTCGCTCCGAAACATTCCACCTAGTGGCCCATGCAATCAGATCTGTATACCAACCGACAGATAGAGTGGCACAAAAAGCTTGGTAGGGAAGTCTCTCATGCTCTATGGACCTCACCTTGGTGGCATATGTGATAGCTAAAAACAAAGCTTCAGCCTCAAGAGGTAAAAACCCTGTTTCAGCAAGCAGCAATACATAAGGAGTTTGAGTCCTCACCCCAAGTTCATCACACAAAAACAATTTCTGAACTTTCTCTACCTTTTGCCACCATGTCTTCTTAGTACCTGGACCCCAAATCTGAGCACCATAGAGAACCACCGGCTGCACAAGAGATCTGAAGAACACCTTCTTCAACTCCCATGTGGTAAGGTGAGCAAGGCTACTGCGGTTCATGAGTGAATACAAAGCTCTAAAGCCTGCATTGATTCTCATCTTCACACAAGTAGACCAACTATAGTCATGAGAAAACTCAAGGCCCAAGTACTTATAAGAAGAAACCTGCTCCAATTGCTGTCCATAAAAAAAGAAAGGTGTGACACCTTTAGAACCACAATGACCTTGGACTTATCAAGGTTCACCTCCATCTTTGTTTGATTGCAAAAGCAAAGTAGAGAATCCAACAGCTTATATAAACTTCTGTGGATTTGTGGAGAGAAGCACTACATCATCTGCATAAAGGAGTGCATGCATAAAGGAGTGCATGTGTTTGTTGATTGCCCTTTTTTTTTTATGGACAGCAATTGGAGCAGGTTTCTTCTTATAAGTACTTGGGCCTTGAGTTTTCTCATGACTATAGTTGGTCTACTTGTGTGAAGATGAGAATCAATGCAGGCTTTAGAGCTTTGTATTCACTCATGAACCGCATTAGACTTGCTCACCTCACCACATGGGAGTTGAAGAAGATGCTGTTCAGATCTCTTGTGCAGCCGGTGGTTCTCTATGGTGCTCAGATTTGGGGTCCAGGTACTAAGAAGACATGGTGGCAAAAGGTGGAGAAAGTTCAGAAAATTGTTTTTGTGTGATGAACTTGGGGTGAGGACTCAAACTCCTTATGTATTCCTGCTTGCTGAAACAGGATTTTTACCTCTTGAGGCTGAAGCTTTGTTTTTAGCTATCACATATGCCACTAAGGTGAGGTCCATGGAGCATGAGAGACTTCCCTACCAAGCTTTTTGTGCCACTCTATCTGTCGGTTGGTATACAGATCTGATTGCATGGGCCACAAGGTGGAATGTTTCTGAGCGACATTGGAGATTGGAGCCTATTGCACTTCGAGAGGTGATCAAGGAGCAGTTCTTACATTGCTTATGGCAGCAACCCAGTACCAAGATGTTGTTCTATCAGCAGTTTGTAAATCCAATGAAAAGTAACTTCAGTCATGTACTTCCCTAGCGGTAAAGCTTCAACCTCTAAGAGAGTTGAGAAATCACAAGAAGTAATCTGATGTCTAACTTTGATCTGAAACAATGAAACAATGAAATATAAAGCCCAAAAGACCCAAAGAGTCAAAAGGCATGTAACAAGGGCAATCAACAAACAAGCACATGATGCTCATCCTCAACTTTGCTCATAATACACAATTGTGTATTGATGATGAATTGTGTTTCCAGCCTTTTGACTCTTTGGGTCTTTCGGGCTTTATATTTCATTGTTTCATTGTTTCAATTTGCATAGTTGCATGGAGTGCTCTATCTGTTGCTGCCAACGTCCTTGTTCTATTTCTAGTCTATGAAAACTAGTTCTATATTGAGCGATAACATGTCTAAGTGAAGTAGAAATCCTAGCCAAGAGATAATCTTACTCACAAAACACCAACATAGGATTTACAAACTGTTGATAGAACACCATCTTGGTACCGGGCTGCTGCCATAAGTGAAGTACAATGAACAATGAACAATGAAATATAAAGCCCGAAAGACCCAAAGAGTCAAAAGGCTGGAAACACAATACAAAACACATGAAATGTGAGCCTAGGCAAAGGCCTAGGGCATCTGACCAATCTGTAACAAATTGGTCCGATGTAAAGTAACCTCGGTCATGTACTTCCCTAATGCTAAAGCTTCAACCTGTAAGAGAGTTGAGAAGTCACTACAAGTAATCTGATGTCTAACTCTAATCTGCATATAACAAGGGCAATCAACAAACACATGATGCTCATCCTCAACTTTGCTCATAATACACAATTTGCAAAGTCGCATGGAGTGCTCTACCTGCTACCAACGTCCTTGTTCTACTTCTAGTCTATGAGAACTAGTTCTGTATTGAGCGATAACATGTCTAAGTGAAGTAAAAATCCTAGCCAAGAGATAATGAAACAATGAAACAATGAAACAATGAAATATAAAGCCTGAAAGACCCAAAGAGTCAAAAGGCTAGAAACACAATACAAAACACATGAAATGTGAGCCTAGGCAAGGGCCTAGGGCATCTGACCAATCTGTAACAAATTGGTCCGATGTAAACTAACCTCGGTCATGTACTTCCCTAACGCTAAAGCTTCAACTTGTAAGAGAGTTGAGAAATCACTACAAGTAATCTGATGTCTAACTCTAATCTGCATGTAACAAGGGCAAACAATCAACACATGATGCTCATCCTCAACTTTGCTCATAATACACAATTTGCAAAGTCGCATGGAGTGCTCTATCTGCTGCCAACGTCCTTGTTCTACTTCTAGTCTATGAGAACTAGTTCTATATTGAGCGATAACATGTCTCAATGAAGTAGAAATCCTAGCCAAGAGATAATCTTGCTCACAATACACCAACATAGGATTTACAAACTGCTGATAGAACACCATCTTGGTACCGGGTTGCTGCCATAAGTGAAGTAAAAACTGCTCCTTGATCACTTCTCGTAGTGCAATAGGCTCCAACTTCCAATGTCGCTCACAAACATTCCACCTGGTGGCCCATGCAACCAGATCTGTATACCAACCGACAGATAGAGTGGCACAAAAAGCTTGGTAGGGAAGTCTCTCATGCTCCATGGACCTCACCTTAGTGGCATATGTGATAGCTAAAAACAAAGCTTCAGCCTCAAGAGGCAAAAACCCGGTTTCAGCAAGCAGCAATACATAAGGAGTTTGAGTCCTCACCCCAAGTTCATCACACAAAAACAATTTCTGAACTTTCTCCACCTTTTGCCACCATGTCTTCTTAGTACCTGGACCCCAAATCTGAGCACCATAGAGAACCACCGGCTGCACAAGAGATCTGAACAGCACCTTCTTCAACTCCCATGTGGCAAGGTGAGCAAGTCTAGAGCGATTCATGAGTGAATACAAAGCTCTAAAGCCTGCATTGATTCTCATCTTCACACAAGTAGACCAACTATAGTCATGAGAAAACTCAAGGCCCAAGTACTTGTAAGAAGAAACCTGCTCCAATTGCTGTCCGTCGAAAGAGAAAGGTGTGACACCTTTAGAACCCACCACCATCACCTTGGACTTGTCAAGGTTCACCTCCATCTTTGTTTGATTGCAAAACAAGAGAAGAGAATCCAACAACTTCTGTAAACTTTGTGGATTGGGTGAGAGGAGCACTACATCATCCGCATACAGTAGTGCATGTATCATCAAAGAGCCAACTTGTACACCTGTAGCTCCAGCTTCCATGAGCACCCTCTCTAGATCATCGATGAAGATTCCAAACAATGTTGGGGATAGAGAGCAACCTTGAATCACACCCATTGTGCTAAGGACATCTTGAGAGCTCAAAGATGAAAGTTTCACAACCACCTTCTCATAGAGTCTAGAGATAGCACCAATCAGATCGGCTGAAACACCAACTTCCATGAGTCTCTCACTTAATGATTTCCTAAGCACCTTATCAAAGGCCTTCCTGAAATCAATAAATGCAACATAGAGAGCTCTCCCAACACCTTTAGATTTCCACCACAAAACATGGAGTACCAATAGATGATCCAAGGTACTAAAGCCTGATCTGAAACCCGCTTGGCACTTAGCTCGAATTCTGTACTTTTCAGCCCAAGTACTCAACCTAGTCTCCAAAATTCGACCGTACAACTTGGCAAAGATACTACCCACTAGAATGGTACGGTAATTGGTGACAATATCTCTCTGACCAGACTTGTGAATAGGAACAACCTTCTTGAAGCACCATCTATCAGGAAAACCACACCTGATGGCCTCATTCAAGAGAGAAGTGAGTACTGAAATCAGATGGCTACCACCCCACTTAAGTAGTTCAACACATAGTCCATCAAGGTCTTCAGCCTTACCATTGGCCAACTTCTTCAATTGGTAGTGGACATCAGCTTCAGAGATGGTGAGAGCAGATCCAAGGCAAGGTGCCATGCTTGGAGCATCAGGGAAAAAATACAGATTCTTCACATATTCACAAAGCTCGTTCGGGTCTAGCGATGGAGATGGAGATCTGATGGTTACTTTCTGCCAAAAAGCCTTGGGATTGCTCCTCAATTCATTGCTCAACTCAACCCCCTTGAGTCTCAAGAACGCTCGCTTCTTGCACTTCACCAACTTTCTATAAGTGACAAAAGCCTGATTTTGTGCAATCTGATCAAGAGACCTATCCATAGCTTTCATCCTTGCAATTTTACAATCAGCATCAAACCACCTATTGCAAGGGAGACCAAGTCTCTTCCTGTGAGAACCTCGTGGAAATAGAGTTGTTGATGTAGATTGAAGAAGTTCAACCAACTGGTCACTGCGTTGTTGAAAATCAGAACTCCACTCCATAGAGCTCAATTTCTCATGGATAGCTTGTTGGTACAAATCTTGCTTGTGAAAATCAAGACGGAGTTTCCCTCTAAAGGCATGATCAATAGGTAATGTGGTTCTATTGAGGCAAGAAAGAAGGATGACACAAGATAAAGGTGCATGGTCAGATTCAGGTTGAGGATCTAAAACAACAAAATCTGAGACAATGTGTATATCACTGGGTGAGGTGAGCATATAATCTATAGTGCTGGATCCACCTGAAGCAAAGCATGTGCTCTTACAAGTTTCTGGAAATTGAGAAAGGCCATTCAAGATCTTCAAGCTACAATTGGTACCAAAGCTCAAAAAGTGCTCACTCATGGAGTTGGATATGAGGTCTTTGGAAGAGCGGGACCAAGCACTAGAATGATCTATCAAGCTATGGAAAGGGTCATTCTCACGGTCACTAAACTCAGGAATCTGAGAGGTTTGGATCCTAGCATTGAAATCACCAAGGATAAATACTGCACCTTTACTTTGAAATTCCAACACATCCTTTGTCAAGGAGTGGAAAGGCTGCATGGTGTTGAGAGATCCGCTTGAATAGATTGGTGATGTCAATGGGGCAAAGTAACAAACAGCAAGGAAGCAAGGTGTAGCAACTCCTCCAATCCTCAGCCATTGGTATTGTCCACTTGAGTCTTGACCTATCAAAGAGACTGACTTTTCAAAGCCAAATCTGACGTAAGTTGCAATACCTCCAAAGCCCCTTCCTCTGTGTTGCCTCCGCTTGTTCCAAGTTGAACCAACAAGAATGAAACCTTCAATGTCTTGAATGGTGTTTCCTTCATGTTCCCATGTCTCCACAAGATTGATCAGATCAGCATCTTCCCACACAGGTTTAGCGCTTGAGTACTTGGTATGTGTGAGACCATGAACATTCCAAAACAACACTCTAAGGGTCTGGAATTGCTATGCGGTAGTTGACAACTTCCTTTGGGTGATCACAGCTCTATTGTCTCTCAAGAATGCAACAAAACCTGCTTGTTGAGCCTCCTTCACTTTTGCTAATTCTCCCTTCTTTGCTTGCCATTGGAGAGGTGTGAGATCAGGGTCCAACCAAATACGCCGCCCCTTCAGTATAGCCTTGCTATCCATCACTGTATTCCTTTGAGTTTCTGAGCCAAACCTCACCAAAATGCTTCTTGGTTGTGCACCTTGTTGTCCCAATCTATATGCTTGCAAAATCTGAGGATCATGGACTCTCAAAGAATCAGCAATAAACTCACATACTATGGCCTTGGTGTCTTCCTTCTCAGTCTCTGGCAAACCTGAAATTCTCAAGTTCTTCATTCTGACCAATTGGTTCTCCTTCTCAACCTCATGCTCTTGCAAGCAAGAGATTTGAGCCACCTTAGTAGCTTCAGCATAAGACTTCATCTTCACTTCTAATGTGTCCACAATCTGTTGGAGCCCTCCGCCTTGTGTAGCAATATCGTTGGCTTGTGCTCCCAAGGAAGCAACTTTCTCGGTAGCATCAACCATCCCCTTGGTTGATGTTAACAAAGAGATAGAACTCTTCTTGAGGTCTTGAATCTCTTGATTGACTAGGTTCAAAGACTCTTTGACACTACTGATCTCAACCTTTACAAATTCCATATCAGTCATGAGAGTACTCATGCACTGGGACATAGGTGCCATGAAGCTTCTAAGGTCCTTGTGGAAATCATTTGCTTTCCTATACATTTCAGCTAATTGTTGTTGCTTCATGGCTATATCAGCAATGTCTTTCACCATCTTGGACTCCTCCATTGTGACAATCACTTATCACTCACGGTCAATCTGGAAGTTTTACTTCCAACACCAAAACTTTAGGATTTTCAAGTAGGTAGCACTACTGTTTTACAATAAGCACTACTAGGCTGGTGTTGAAATAAAGACCTTGAAAAACTAATTCTAATGAGATAAGAATCATCTCATTTGAATATGTGAGTGCAAAGATACTATCTTTCAAATCTGCAGTGCACATAGATACCAAAGGCTGCGAAATTTGAGGGACCTAGAGCTTCTAATTTGTGACCTAACCTATAGCAATCAATTTTCAGTCTAAAGGTCTGAGGGAGCTGATTCTAAAGACACAAAGATCACTTCATTTGGATCATTGAGTACAAAGAGACAATAGCTTGAATTTGCACTTCACAATGTTATGATGTCCAAAGAGTCACAGATTTAAAACTATCACAACTTCCTTATCTGACCTTCAATTTCTACAAATCAAAACTCTATAGAAACCTTGCACAATGCTTGTTCTATTGCCACAAAAACCACTTGATTTGGACCTATAAGTACAGAGCAATCCTACTTCACATGTGCAGATTTTAACACCATGTAGTTGCAAGTGCTACAGTGAAACAAATGGTCATATCATCTGCGTTGGATATCCAAATCTTTCAAGTATGGACTTAATAGAAAGCCTATGACCATGTGGTTCTTATGACTCAAGAATCACCTGGATTGGATCTGTGAGTGAGGAGAACTGGCACTGCAAAGTTGGTACTCCAAACACCAAGATGCACGAGATGTGACAGAATGAGAATTACCACCACTGCTTGCTCAGACCTCCATGTGCTGCGAGCTTGGCCTTGAAAGAGAGCTTGGAAATCATAGATTCTGATGCAGCAACTTTCACTGGATTTGCACTTGTGACCACAGAGCAATAGCCTTTCCAATTCTCGCACAATAACAAGGACTACTCAAAACTTTCTCAGAATTGAAAAATCCAGATCTCCCTGAGTACTGCTCCAAACTGGACAAGCTTTACCTTGAAAGAAAGCTCTCAGCATAGCGCTTCTAATGAGACTTCAATCACTCCATTTGTCCAAGTAGTGGCAGAGATACAGTCATTCGAATTGATAGTCCAAACCCTAAAATCTGCCCAAGATGACAGAATTCGAATCCTTGTAACTCTCTGCACAGATGTGGGTTTCCAGCATGCTTTATATCAATCGAAAGAGCTCTTCAAGGCGCATCCAATGCCATAAAAATCACTCAATTTGGACTCCTGGTGATGAAGAAACGAACTCTCAAATATTGAACCTGTGTCAGAAAATTCAAGTACCCATAACTTTCGCAACAAGGCTCAGAATCGTGCCTTCTTGGTGTCCATGGAAAGCTCTTGGCAAGGCGCTTCAAACGAGACCAAAATCGAAAGGTTTGGATGAGCAAGTGCTGAGATATGAGTTTCTGAATTTTCGGGAAAATCTCCTCTCTCAAACCTTCGAAAAAAATCCAAGAACCAAAAAGATTCGACAAGTATGGTACGGTAATTGGTGACAACATCTCCCTGGCCAGACTTGTGAATAGGAACAACCTTCTTGAAGCACCATCTATCTGGAAAGTCACACTTGATTGCCTCATTCAAATGAGAAGTGAGTACTGAAATCAGATGGCTACCGCCCCACTTCAGAAGTTCAACACATAGTCCATCAAGGTCTTCAGCCTTTACCATTGGCCAACTTCTTCAATTGATACTTGACATCAGCTTCAGAGATGGTGAGAGCAGATCCAAGGCAAGGTGCCATGCTTGGAGCATCAGGGAAAAAGTACAGATCTTTCACATAATCACAAAGCTCATTCAGGTCCAGCGATGGAGATGGAGATCTGATGGTTACCTTCTTCCAAAAAGCCTTAGGATTGCTCCTCAATTCAGTGCTCAACTCAACCCCCTTGAGTCTCAAAAATGCTCGCTTTTTGCACTTCACCAACTTTCTGTATGAAACAAAGGCCTGATTTTGTGCAATCTGATCAAGAGACCTATCCATAGCTTTGATCCTTGCCATTTTGCAATCAACATCAAACCACCTATTGCGAGGAAGACCAAGTCTCTTCGTGTGGGAGCCTCTTGGAAAGAAAATAGTTGATGTAGATTGAAGAAGCTCAACCAACTGATCACTACGTTGTTGAAAATCAGAACTCCACTCCATAGAACTCAATTTCTCTTGGATAGCTTGTTGGTACAAGTCTCTCTTGTGAAAATCTAGATGAAGTTTTCCTCTAAAGGCATGGTCAATACGTAATGTGGTTCTATTGAGGCAAGGAAGAAGGATGGCACAAGATAGAGGTGCATGGTCTGATTCTGGTTGAGGATCTAAAACAATAAAATCTGAGACAAAGTGGATATCATTAGCTGAAGTGAGCATATAATCTATGGTGCTTGATCCACCAGAGGCAAAGCATGTGCTTTTACAAGTTTCTGGAAATTGAGAAAGGCCATTCAAGATCTTCAAGCTACAATTGGTACCAAAGCTCAAAAAGTACTCACTCATGGGGTTGGACATAAGATCTTTGGAAGAGCAGGACCAAGCACTAGAATAATCTATCAAACTATGGAGAGGATCATTCTCAAGGTCACTCAAGTCAGGAATCTGAGTGGCTTGGATCCTAGCATTGAAATCACCAAGAACAAGGACTGCACCTTTACTTTGAAACTCTAACACATCCTTTGTCAAGGAATGGAAAGGCTGCATGGTGTTGAGAAATTCACTTGAATAGATTGGTGATGTCAATGGGGCAAAGTAACAAACAGCAATGAAGCAAGGTGTGACAACTCCTCCAATCCTCAGCCATTGGTATTGTCCATTTGAATCTTGACCTATCAAAGAGACTGATTTCTCAAAGCCAAATCTGACGTAAGTAGCAATACCTCCAAAGCCCCTTCCTTTGTGTTGCCTCCGCTTGTTCCAAGTTGACCCAATAAGAGTGAAACCTTCAATGTCTTGAATGGTGTTTCCTTCATGTTCCCATGTCTCCGCAAGATTGATTAGATCAGCATCATCCCACAAAGGCTTAGCGCTGGAGTACTTGGTTTGTGTGAGCCCATGTACATTCCAAAACAACACTCTAAGGGTCTGGAATTGCTATGCAACAGCTGACAATTTCTTTTGAAACAATGAAACAATGAAATATAAAGCCCGAAAGACCCAAAGAGTCAAAAGGCTGGAAACACAATACAAAACACATGAAATGTGAGCCTAGGCAAGGGCCTAGGGCATCGGACCAATTTGTAACAAATTGGTCCGATGTAAAGTAACTTCTGTCATGTACTTCCCTAATGCTAAAGCTTCAACCTGTAAGAGAGTTGAGAAGTCACTGCAAGTAATCTGATGTCTAACTCTAATCTGCATGTAACAAGGGCAATCAACAAACACATGATGCTCATCCTCAACTTTGCTCATAATACACAATTTGCAAAGTCGCATGGAGTGCTCTATCTGCTGCCAACGTCCTTGTTCTACTTCTAGTCTATGAGAACTAGTTCTATATTGAGCGATAACATGTCTCAATGAAGTAGAAATCCTAGCCAAGAGATAATCTTGCTCACAATACACCAACATAGGATTTACAAACTGCTGATAGAACACCATCTTGGTACCGGGTTGCTGCCATAAGCGAAGTAAAAACTGCTCCTTGATCACCTCTCGAAGTGCAATAGGCTCCAATCTCCAATGTTGCTCAGAAACATTCCACCTTGTGGCCCATGCAATCACAGCTCTATTATCTCTCAAGAATGCAACAAAGCCTGCTTGTTGAGCCTCCTTCACTTTTGCTAATTCTCCCTTCTTTGATGCTCATCCTCAACTTTACACATAATACACAATTTGCAAAGTCGCATGGAGTGCTCTATCTGCTGCCAACGTCCTTGTTCTACTTCTAGTCTATGAGAACTAGTTCTATACTGAGCAATAACATGTCTAAGTGAAGTAGAAATCCTAGCCAAGAGATAATCTTGCTCACAATACACCAACATAGGATTTACAAACTGCTGATAGAACACCATCTTGGTACCGGGTTGCTGCCATAGGCGAAGTAAGAACTGCTGCTTGATCACTTCTCGTAGTGCAATAGGCTCCAATCTCCAATGTCGCTCCGAAACATTCCACCTAGTGGCCCATGCAATCAGATCTGTATACCAACCGACAGATAGAGTGGCACAAAAAGCTTGGTAGGGAAGTCTCTCATGCTCTATGGACCTCACCTTGGTGGCATATGTGATAGCTAAAAACAAAGCTTCAGCCTCAAGAGGTAAAAACCCTGTTTCAGCAAGCAGCAATACATAAGGAGTTTGAGTCCTCACCCCAAGTTCATCACACAAAAACAATTTCTGAACTTTCTCTACCTTTTGCCACCATGTCTTCTTAGTACCTGGACCCCAAATCTGAGCACCATAGAGAACCACCGGCTGCACAAGAGATCTGAAGAACACCTTCTTCAACTCCCATGTGGTAAGGTGAGCAAGGCTACTGCGGTTCATGAGTGAATACAAAGCTCTAAAGCCTGCATTGATTCTCATCTTCACACAAGTAGACCAACTATAGTCATGAGAAAACTCAAGGCCCAAGTACTTATAAGAAGAAACCTGCTCCAATTGCTGTCCATAAAAAAAGAAAGGTGTGACACCTTTAGAACCACAATGACCTTGGACTTATCAAGGTTCACCTCCATCTTTGTTTGATTGCAAAAGCAAAGTAGAGAATCCAACAGCTTATATAAACTTCTGTGGATTTGTGGAGAGAAGCACTACATCATCTGCATAAAGGAGTGCATGCATAAAGGAGTGCATGTGTTTGTTGATTGCCCTTTTTTTTTTATGGACAGCAATTGGAGCAGGTTTCTTCTTATAAGTACTTGGGCCTTGAGTTTTCTCATGACTATAGTTGGTCTACTTGTGTGAAGATGAGAATCAATGCAGGCTTTAGAGCTTTGTATTCACTCATGAACCGCATTAGACTTGCTCACCTCACCACATGGGAGTTGAAGAAGATGCTGTTCAGATCTCTTGTGCAGCCGGTGGTTCTCTATGGTGCTCAGATTTGGGGTCCAGGTACTAAGAAGACATGGTGGCAAAAGGTGGAGAAAGTTCAGAAAATTGTTTTTGTGTGATGAACTTGGGGTGAGGACTCAAACTCCTTATGTATTCCTGCTTGCTGAAACAGGATTTTTACCTCTTGAGGCTGAAGCTTTGTTTTTAGCTATCACATATGCCACTAAGGTGAGGTCCATGGAGCATGAGAGACTTCCCTACCAAGCTTTTTGTGCCACTCTATCTGTCGGTTGGTATACAGATCTGATTGCATGGGCCACAAGGTGGAATGTTTCTGAGCGACATTGGAGATTGGAGCCTATTGCACTTCGAGAGGTGATCAAGGAGCAGTTCTTACATTGCTTATGGCAGCAACCCAGTACCAAGATGTTGTTCTATCAGCAGTTTGTAAATCCAATGAAAAGTAACTTCAGTCATGTACTTCCCTAGCGGTAAAGCTTCAACCTCTAAGAGAGTTGAGAAATCACAAGAAGTAATCTGATGTCTAACTTTGATCTGAAACAATGAAACAATGAAATATAAAGCCCAAAAGACCCAAAGAGTCAAAAGGCATGTAACAAGGGCAATCAACAAACAAGCACATGATGCTCATCCTCAACTTTGCTCATAATACACAATTGTGTATTGATGATGAATTGTGTTTCCAGCCTTTTGACTCTTTGGGTCTTTCGGGCTTTATATTTCATTGTTTCATTGTTTCAATTTGCATAGTTGCATGGAGTGCTCTATCTGTTGCTGCCAACGTCCTTGTTCTATTTCTAGTCTATGAAAACTAGTTCTATATTGAGCGATAACATGTCTAAGTGAAGTAGAAATCCTAGCCAAGAGATAATCTTACTCACAAAACACCAACATAGGATTTACAAACTGTTGATAGAACACCATCTTGGTACCGGGCTGCTGCCATAAGTGAAGTACAATGAACAATGAACAATGAAATATAAAGCCCGAAAGACCCAAAGAGTCAAAAGGCTGGAAACACAATACAAAACACATGAAATGTGAGCCTAGGCAAAGGCCTAGGGCATCTGACCAATCTGTAACAAATTGGTCCGATGTAAAGTAACCTCGGTCATGTACTTCCCTAATGCTAAAGCTTCAACCTGTAAGAGAGTTGAGAAGTCACTACAAGTAATCTGATGTCTAACTCTAATCTGCATATAACAAGGGCAATCAACAAACACATGATGCTCATCCTCAACTTTGCTCATAATACACAATTTGCAAAGTCGCATGGAGTGCTCTACCTGCTACCAACGTCCTTGTTCTACTTCTAGTCTATGAGAACTAGTTCTGTATTGAGCGATAACATGTCTAAGTGAAGTAAAAATCCTAGCCAAGAGATAATGAAACAATGAAACAATGAAACAATGAAATATAAAGCCTGAAAGACCCAAAGAGTCAAAAGGCTAGAAACACAATACAAAACACATGAAATGTGAGCCTAGGCAAGGGCCTAGGGCATCTGACCAATCTGTAACAAATTGGTCCGATGTAAACTAACCTCGGTCATGTACTTCCCTAACGCTAAAGCTTCAACTTGTAAGAGAGTTGAGAAATCACTACAAGTAATCTGATGTCTAACTCTAATCTGCATGTAACAAGGGCAAACAATCAACACATGATGCTCATCCTCAACTTTGCTCATAATACACAATTTGCAAAGTCGCATGGAGTGCTCTATCTGCTGCCAACGTCCTTGTTCTACTTCTAGTCTATGAGAACTAGTTCTATATTGAGCGATAACATGTCTCAATGAAGTAGAAATCCTAGCCAAGAGATAATCTTGCTCACAATACACCAACATAGGATTTACAAACTGCTGATAGAACACCATCTTGGTACCGGGTTGCTGCCATAAGTGAAGTAAAAACTGCTCCTTGATCACTTCTCGTAGTGCAATAGGCTCCAACTTCCAATGTCGCTCACAAACATTCCACCTGGTGGCCCATGCAACCAGATCTGTATACCAACCGACAGATAGAGTGGCACAAAAAGCTTGGTAGGGAAGTCTCTCATGCTCCATGGACCTCACCTTAGTGGCATATGTGATAGCTAAAAACAAAGCTTCAGCCTCAAGAGGCAAAAACCCGGTTTCAGCAAGCAGCAATACATAAGGAGTTTGAGTCCTCACCCCAAGTTCATCACACAAAAACAATTTCTGAACTTTCTCCACCTTTTGCCACCATGTCTTCTTAGTACCTGGACCCCAAATCTGAGCACCATAGAGAACCACCGGCTGCACAAGAGATCTGAACAGCACCTTCTTCAACTCCCATGTGGCAAGGTGAGCAAGTCTAGAGCGATTCATGAGTGAATACAAAGCTCTAAAGCCTGCATTGATTCTCATCTTCACACAAGTAGACCAACTATAGTCATGAGAAAACTCAAGGCCCAAGTACTTGTAAGAAGAAACCTGCTCCAATTGCTGTCCGTCGAAAGAGAAAGGTGTGACACCTTTAGAACCCACCACCATCACCTTGGACTTGTCAAGGTTCACCTCCATCTTTGTTTGATTGCAAAACAAGAGAAGAGAATCCAACAACTTCTGTAAACTTTGTGGATTGGGTGAGAGGAGCACTACATCATCCGCATACAGTAGTGCATGTATCATCAAAGAGCCAACTTGTACACCTGTAGCTCCAGCTTCCATGAGCACCCTCTCTAGATCATCGATGAAGATTCCAAACAATGTTGGGGATAGAGAGCAACCTTGAATCACACCCATTGTGCTAAGGACATCTTGAGAGCTCAAAGATGAAAGTTTCACAACCACCTTCTCATAGAGTCTAGAGATAGCACCAATCAGATCGGCTGAAACACCAACTTCCATGAGTCTCTCACTTAATGATTTCCTAAGCACCTTATCAAAGGCCTTCCTGAAATCAATAAATGCAACATAGAGAGCTCTCCCAACACCTTTAGATTTCCACCACAAAACATGGAGTACCAATAGATGATCCAAGGTACTAAAGCCTGATCTGAAACCCGCTTGGCACTTAGCTCGAATTCTGTACTTTTCAGCCCAAGTACTCAACCTAGTCTCCAAAATTCGACCGTACAACTTGGCAAAGATACTACCCACTAGAATGGTACGGTAATTGGTGACAATATCTCTCTGACCAGACTTGTGAATAGGAACAACCTTCTTGAAGCACCATCTATCAGGAAAACCACACCTGATGGCCTCATTCAAGAGAGAAGTGAGTACTGAAATCAGATGGCTACCACCCCACTTAAGTAGTTCAACACATAGTCCATCAAGGTCTTCAGCCTTACCATTGGCCAACTTCTTCAATTGGTAGTGGACATCAGCTTCAGAGATGGTGAGAGCAGATCCAAGGCAAGGTGCCATGCTTGGAGCATCAGGGAAAAAATACAGATTCTTCACATATTCACAAAGCTCGTTCGGGTCTAGCGATGGAGATGGAGATCTGATGGTTACTTTCTGCCAAAAAGCCTTGGGATTGCTCCTCAATTCATTGCTCAACTCAACCCCCTTGAGTCTCAAGAACGCTCGCTTCTTGCACTTCACCAACTTTCTATAAGTGACAAAAGCCTGATTTTGTGCAATCTGATCAAGAGACCTATCCATAGCTTTCATCCTTGCAATTTTACAATCAGCATCAAACCACCTATTGCAAGGGAGACCAAGTCTCTTCCTGTGAGAACCTCGTGGAAATAGAGTTGTTGATGTAGATTGAAGAAGTTCAACCAACTGGTCACTGCGTTGTTGAAAATCAGAACTCCACTCCATAGAGCTCAATTTCTCATGGATAGCTTGTTGGTACAAATCTTGCTTGTGAAAATCAAGACGGAGTTTCCCTCTAAAGGCATGATCAATAGGTAATGTGGTTCTATTGAGGCAAGAAAGAAGGATGACACAAGATAAAGGTGCATGGTCAGATTCAGGTTGAGGATCTAAAACAACAAAATCTGAGACAATGTGTATATCACTGGGTGAGGTGAGCATATAATCTATAGTGCTGGATCCACCTGAAGCAAAGCATGTGCTCTTACAAGTTTCTGGAAATTGAGAAAGGCCATTCAAGATCTTCAAGCTACAATTGGTACCAAAGCTCAAAAAGTGCTCACTCATGGAGTTGGATATGAGGTCTTTGGAAGAGCGGGACCAAGCACTAGAATGATCTATCAAGCTATGGAAAGGGTCATTCTCACGGTCACTAAACTCAGGAATCTGAGAGGTTTGGATCCTAGCATTGAAATCACCAAGGATAAATACTGCACCTTTACTTTGAAATTCCAACACATCCTTTGTCAAGGAGTGGAAAGGCTGCATGGTGTTGAGAGATCCGCTTGAATAGATTGGTGATGTCAATGGGGCAAAGTAACAAACAGCAAGGAAGCAAGGTGTAGCAACTCCTCCAATCCTCAGCCATTGGTATTGTCCACTTGAGTCTTGACCTATCAAAGAGACTGACTTTTCAAAGCCAAATCTGACGTAAGTTGCAATACCTCCAAAGCCCCTTCCTCTGTGTTGCCTCCGCTTGTTCCAAGTTGAACCAACAAGAATGAAACCTTCAATGTCTTGAATGGTGTTTCCTTCATGTTCCCATGTCTCCACAAGATTGATCAGATCAGCATCTTCCCACACAGGTTTAGCGCTTGAGTACTTGGTATGTGTGAGACCATGAACATTCCAAAACAACACTCTAAGGGTCTGGAATTGCTATGCGGTAGTTGACAACTTCCTTTGGGTGATCACAGCTCTATTGTCTCTCAAGAATGCAACAAAACCTGCTTGTTGAGCCTCCTTCACTTTTGCTAATTCTCCCTTCTTTGCTTGCCATTGGAGAGGTGTGAGATCAGGGTCCAACCAAATACGCCGCCCCTTCAGTATAGCCTTGCTATCCATCACTGTATTCCTTTGAGTTTCTGAGCCAAACCTCACCAAAATGCTTCTTGGTTGTGCACCTTGTTGTCCCAATCTATATGCTTGCAAAATCTGAGGATCATGGACTCTCAAAGAATCAGCAATAAACTCACATACTATGGCCTTGGTGTCTTCCTTCTCAGTCTCTGGCAAACCTGAAATTCTCAAGTTCTTCATTCTGACCAATTGGTTCTCCTTCTCAACCTCATGCTCTTGCAAGCAAGAGATTTGAGCCACCTTAGTAGCTTCAGCATAAGACTTCATCTTCACTTCTAATGTGTCCACAATCTGTTGGAGCCCTCCGCCTTGTGTAGCAATATCATTGGCTTGTGCTCCCAAGGAAGCAACTTTCTCGGTAGCATCAACCATCCCCTTGGTTGATGTTAACAAAGAGATAGAACTCTTCTTGAGGTCTTGAATCTCTTGATTGACTAGGTTCAAAGACTCTTTGACACTACTGATCTCAACCTTTACAAATTCCATATCAGTCATGAGAGTACTCATGCACTGGGACATAGGTGCCATGAAGCTTCTAAGGTCCTTGTGGAAATCATTTGCTTTCCTATACATTTCAGCTAATTGTTGTTGCTTCATGGCTATATCAGCAATGTCTTTCACCATCTTGGACTCCTCCATTGTGACAATCACTTATCACTCACGGTCAATCTGGAAGTTTTACTTCCAACACCAAAACTTTAGGATTTTCAAGTAGGTAGCACTACTGTTTTACAATAAGCACTACTAGGCTGGTGTTGAAATAAAGACCTTGAAAAACTAATTCTAATGAGATAAGAATCATCTCATTTGAATATGTGAGTGCAAAGATACTATCTTTCAAATCTGCAGTGCACATAGATACCAAAGGCTGCGAAATTTGAGGGACCTAGAGCTTCTAATTTGTGACCTAACCTATAGCAATCAATTTTCAGTCTAAAGGTCTGAGGGAGCTGATTCTAAAGACACAAAGATCACTTCATTTGGATCATTGAGTACAAAGAGACAATAGCTTGAATTTGCACTTCACAATGTTATGATGTCCAAAGAGTCACAGATTTAAAACTATCACAACTTCCTTATCTGACCTTCAATTTCTACAAATCAAAACTCTATAGAAACCTTGCACAATGCTTGTTCTATTGCCACAAAAACCACTTGATTTGGACCTATAAGTACAGAGCAATCCTACTTCACATGTGCAGATTTTAACACCATGTAGTTGCAAGTGCTACAGTGAAACAAATGGTCATATCATCTGCGTTGGATATCCAAATCTTTCAAGTATGGACTTAATAGAAAGCCTATGACCATGTGGTTCTTATGACTCAAGAATCACCTGGATTGGATCTGTGAGTGAGGAGAACTGGCACTGCAAAGTTGGTACTCCAAACACCAAGATGCACGAGATGTGACAGAATGAGAATTACCACCACTGCTTGCTCAGACCTCCATGTGCTGCGAGCTTGGCCTTGAAAGAGAGCTTGGAAATCATAGATTCTGATGCAGCAACTTTCACTGGATTTGCACTTGTGACCACAGAGCAATAGCCTTTCCAATTCTCGCACAATAACAAGGACTACTCAAAACTTTCTCAGAATTGAAAAATCCAGATCTCCCTGAGTACTGCTCCAAACTGGACAAGCTTTACCTTGAAAGAAAGCTCTCAGCATAGCGCTTCTAATGAGACTTCAATCACTCCATTTGTCCAAGTAGTGGCAGAGATACAGTCATTCGAATTGATAGTCCAAACCCTAAAATCTGCCCAAGATGACAGAATTCGAATCCTTGTAACTCTCTGCACAGATGTGGGTTTCCAGCATGCTTTATATCAATCGAAAGAGCTCTTCAAGGCGCATCCAATGCCATAAAAATCACTCAATTTGGACTCCTGGTGATGAAGAAACGAACTCTCAAATATTGAACCTGTGTCAGAAAATTCAAGTACCCATAACTTTCGCAACAAGGCTCAGAATCGTGCCTTCTTGGTGTCCATGGAAAGCTCTTGGCAAGGCGCTTCAAACGAGACCAAAATCGAAAGGTTTGGATGAGCAAGTGCTGAGATATGAGTTTCTGAATTTTCGGGAAAATCTCCTCTCTCAAACCTTCGAAAAAAATCCAAGAACCAAAAAGATTCGACAAGTATGGTACGGTAATTGGTGACAACATCTCCCTGGCCAGACTTGTGAATAGGAACAACCTTCTTGAAGCACCATCTATCTGGAAAGTCACACTTGATTGCCTCATTCAAATGAGAAGTGAGTACTGAAATCAGATGGCTACCGCCCCACTTCAGAAGTTCAACACATAGTCCATCAAGGTCTTCAGCCTTTACCATTGGCCAACTTCTTCAATTGATACTTGACATCAGCTTCAGAGATGGTGAGAGCAGATCCAAGGCAAGGTGCCATGCTTGGAGCATCAGGGAAAAAGTACAGATCTTTCACATAATCACAAAGCTCATTCAGGTCCAGCGATGGAGATGGAGATCTGATGGTTACCTTCTTCCAAAAAGCCTTAGGATTGCTCCTCAATTCAGTGCTCAACTCAACCCCCTTGAGTCTCAAAAATGCTCGCTTTTTGCACTTCACCAACTTTCTGTATGAAACAAAGGCCTGATTTTGTGCAATCTGATCAAGAGACCTATCCATAGCTTTGATCCTTGCCATTTTGCAATCAACATCAAACCACCTATTGCGAGGAAGACCAAGTCTCTTCGTGTGGGAGCCTCTTGGAAAGAAAATAGTTGATGTAGATTGAAGAAGCTCAACCAACTGATCACTACGTTGTTGAAAATCAGAACTCCACTCCATAGAACTCAATTTCTCTTGGATAGCTTGTTGGTACAAGTCTCTCTTGTGAAAATCTAGATGAAGTTTTCCTCTAAAGGCATGGTCAATACGTAATGTGGTTCTATTGAGGCAAGGAAGAAGGATGGCACAAGATAGAGGTGCATGGTCTGATTCTGGTTGAGGATCTAAAACAATAAAATCTGAGACAAAGTGGATATCATTAGCTGAAGTGAGCATATAATCTATGGTGCTTGATCCACCAGAGGCAAAGCATGTGCTTTTACAAGTTTCTGGAAATTGAGAAAGGCCATTCAAGATCTTCAAGCTACAATTGGTACCAAAGCTCAAAAAGTACTCACTCATGGGGTTGGACATAAGATCTTTGGAAGAGCAGGACCAAGCACTAGAATAATCTATCAAACTATGGAGAGGATCATTCTCAAGGTCACTCAAGTCAGGAATCTGAGTGGCTTGGATCCTAGCATTGAAATCACCAAGAACAAGGACTGCACCTTTACTTTGAAACTCTAACACATCCTTTGTCAAGGAATGGAAAGGCTGCATGGTGTTGAGAAATTCACTTGAATAGATTGGTGATGTCAATGGGGCAAAGTAACAAACAGCAATGAAGCAAGGTGTGACAACTCCTCCAATCCTCAGCCATTGGTATTGTCCATTTGAATCTTGACCTATCAAAGAGACTGATTTCTCAAAGCCAAATCTGACGTAAGTAGCAATACCTCCAAAGCCCCTTCCTTTGTGTTGCCTCCGCTTGTTCCAAGTTGACCCAATAAGAGTGAAACCTTCAATGTCTTGAATGGTGTTTCCTTCATGTTCCCATGTCTCCGCAAGATTGATTAGATCAGCATCATCCCACAAAGGCTTAGCGCTGGAGTACTTGGTTTGTGTGAGCCCATGTACATTCCAAAACAACACTCTAAGGGTCTGGAATTGCTATGCAACAGCTGACAATTTCTTTTGAAACAATGAAACAATGAAATATAAAGCCCGAAAGACCCAAAGAGTCAAAAGGCTGGAAACACAATACAAAACACATGAAATGTGAGCCTAGGCAAGGGCCTAGGGCATCGGACCAATTTGTAACAAATTGGTCCGATGTAAAGTAACTTCTGTCATGTACTTCCCTAATGCTAAAGCTTCAACCTGTAAGAGAGTTGAGAAGTCACTGCAAGTAATCTGATGTCTAACTCTAATCTGCATGTAACAAGGGCAATCAACAAACACATGATGCTCATCCTCAACTTTGCTCATAATACACAATTTGCAAAGTCGCATGGAGTGCTCTATCTGCTGCCAACGTCCTTGTTCTACTTCTAGTCTATGAGAACTAGTTCTATATTGAGCGATAACATGTCTCAATGAAGTAGAAATCCTAGCCAAGAGATAATCTTGCTCACAATACACCAACATAGGATTTACAAACTGCTGATAGAACACCATCTTGGTACCGGGTTGCTGCCATAAGCGAAGTAAAAACTGCTCCTTGATCACCTCTCGAAGTGCAATAGGCTCCAATCTCCAATGTTGCTCAGAAACATTCCACCTTGTGGCCCATGCAATCACAGCTCTATTATCTCTCAAGAATGCAACAAAGCCTGCTTGTTGAGCCTCCTTCACTTTTGCTAATTCTCCCTTCTTTGATGCTCATCCTCAACTTTACACATAATACACAATTTGCAAAGTCGCATGGAGTGCTCTATCTGCTGCCAACGTCCTTGTTCTACTTCTAGTCTATGAGAACTAGTTCTATACTGAGCAATAACATGTCTAAGTGAAGTAGAAATCCTAGCCAAGAGATAATCTTGCTCACAATACACCAACATAGGATTTACAAACTGCTGATAGAACACCATCTTGGTACCGGGTTGCTGCCATAGGCGAAGTAAGAACTGCTGCTTGATCACTTCTCGTAGTGCAATAGGCTCCAATCTCCAATGTCGCTCCGAAACATTCCACCTAGTGGCCCATGCAATCAGATCTGTATACCAACCGACAGATAGAGTGGCACAAAAAGCTTGGTAGGGAAGTCTCTCATGCTCTATGGACCTCACCTTGGTGGCATATGTGATAGCTAAAAACAAAGCTTCAGCCTCAAGAGGTAAAAACCCTGTTTCAGCAAGCAGCAATACATAAGGAGTTTGAGTCCTCACCCCAAGTTCATCACACAAAAACAATTTCTGAACTTTCTCTACCTTTTGCCACCATGTCTTCTTAGTACCTGGACCCCAAATCTGAGCACCATAGAGAACCACCGGCTGCACAAGAGATCTGAAGAACACCTTCTTCAACTCCCATGTGGTAAGGTGAGCAAGGCTACTGCGGTTCATGAGTGAATACAAAGCTCTAAAGCCTGCATTGATTCTCATCTTCACACAAGTAGACCAACTATAGTCATGAGAAAACTCAAGGCCCAAGTACTTATAAGAAGAAACCTGCTCCAATTGCTGTCCATAAAAAAAGAAAGGTGTGACACCTTTAGAACCACAATGACCTTGGACTTATCAAGGTTCACCTCCATCTTTGTTTGATTGCAAAAGCAAAGTAGAGAATCCAACAGCTTATATAAACTTCTGTGGATTTGTGGAGAGAAGCACTACATCATCTGCATAAAGGAGTGCATGCATAAAGGAGTGCATGTGTTTGTTGATTGCCCTTTTTTTTTTATGGACAGCAATTGGAGCAGGTTTCTTCTTATAAGTACTTGGGCCTTGAGTTTTCTCATGACTATAGTTGGTCTACTTGTGTGAAGATGAGAATCAATGCAGGCTTTAGAGCTTTGTATTCACTCATGAACCGCATTAGACTTGCTCACCTCACCACATGGGAGTTGAAGAAGATGCTGTTCAGATCTCTTGTGCAGCCGGTGGTTCTCTATGGTGCTCAGATTTGGGGTCCAGGTACTAAGAAGACATGGTGGCAAAAGGTGGAGAAAGTTCAGAAAATTGTTTTTGTGTGATGAACTTGGGGTGAGGACTCAAACTCCTTATGTATTCCTGCTTGCTGAAACAGGATTTTTACCTCTTGAGGCTGAAGCTTTGTTTTTAGCTATCACATATGCCACTAAGGTGAGGTCCATGGAGCATGAGAGACTTCCCTACCAAGCTTTTTGTGCCACTCTATCTGTCGGTTGGTATACAGATCTGATTGCATGGGCCACAAGGTGGAATGTTTCTGAGCGACATTGGAGATTGGAGCCTATTGCACTTCGAGAGGTGATCAAGGAGCAGTTCTTACATTGCTTATGGCAGCAACCCAGTACCAAGATGTTGTTCTATCAGCAGTTTGTAAATCCAATGAAAAGTAACTTCAGTCATGTACTTCCCTAGCGGTAAAGCTTCAACCTCTAAGAGAGTTGAGAAATCACAAGAAGTAATCTGATATCTAACTTTGATCTGAAACAATGAAACAATGAAATATAAAGCCCAAAAGACCCAAAGAGTCAAAAGGCATGTAACAAGGGCAATCAACAAACAAGCACATGATGCTCATCCTCAACTTTGCTCATAATACACAATTGTGTATTGATGATGAATTGTGTTTCCAGCCTTTTGACTCTTTGGGTCTTTCGGGCTTTATATTTCATTGTTTCATTGTTTCAATTTGCATAGTTGCATGGAGTGCTCTATCTGTTGCTGCCAACGTCCTTGTTCTATTTCTAGTCTATGAAAACTAGTTCTATATTGAGCGATAACATGTCTAAGTGAAGTAGAAATCCTAGCCAAGAGATAATCTTACTCACAAAACACCAACATAGGATTTACAAACTGTTGATAGAACACCATCTTGGTACCGGGCTGCTGCCATAAGTGAAGTACAATGAACAATGAACAATGAAATATAAAGCCCGAAAGACCCAAAGAGTCAAAAGGCTGGAAACACAATACAAAACACATGAAATGTGAGCCTAGGCAAAGGCCTAGGGCATCTGACCAATCTGTAACAAATTGGTCCGATGTAAAGTAACCTCGGTCATGTACTTCCCTAATGCTAAAGCTTCAACCTGTAAGAGAGTTGAGAAGTCACTACAAGTAATCTGATGTCTAACTCTAATCTACATATAACAAGGGCAATCAACAAACACATGATGCTCATCCTCAACTTTGCTCATAATACACAATTTGCAAAGTCGCATGGAGTGCTCTACCTGCTACCAACGTCCTTGTTCTACTTCTAGTCTATGAGAACTAGTTCTGTATTGAGCGATAACATGTCTAAGTGAAGTAAAAATCCTAGCCAAGAGATAATGAAACAATGAAACAATGAAACAATGAAATATAAAGCCTGAAAGACCCAAAGAGTCAAAAGGCTAGAAACACAATACAAAACACATGAAATGTGAGCCTAGGCAAGGGCCTAGGGCATCTGACCAATCTGTAACAAATTGGTCCGATGTAAACTAACCTCGGTCATGTACTTCCCTAACGCTAAAGCTTCAACTTGTAAGAGAGTTGAGAAATCACTACAAGTAATCTGATGTCTAACTCTAATCTGCATGTAACAAGGGCAAACAATCAACACATGATGCTCATCCTCAACTTTGCTCATAATACACAATTTGCAAAGTCGCATGGAGTGCTCTATTTGCTGCCAACGTCCTTGTTCTACTTCTAGTCTATGAGAACTAGTTCTATATTGAGCGATAACATGTCTCAATGAAGTAGAAATCCTAGCCAAGAGATAATCTTGCTCACAATACACCAACATAGGATTTACAAACTGCTGATAGAACACCATCTTGGTACCGGGTTGCTGCCATAAGTGAAGTAAAAACTGCTCCTTGATCACTTCTCGTAGTGCAATAGGCTCCAACTTCCAATGTCGCTCACAAACATTCCACCTGGTGGCCCATGCAACCAGATCTGTATACCAACCGACAGATAGAGTGGCACAAAAAGCTTGGTAGGGAAGTCTCTCATGCTCCATGGACCTCACCTTAGTGGCATATGTGATAGCTAAAAACAAAGCTTCAGCCTCAAGAGGCAAAAACCCGGTTTCAGCAAGCAGCAATACATAAGGAGTTTGAGTCCTCACCCCAAGTTCATCACACAAAAACAATTTCTGAACTTTCTCCACCTTTTGCCACCATGTCTTCTTAGTACCTGGACCCCAAATCTGAGCACCATAGAGAACCACCGGCTGCACAAGAGATCTGAACAGCACCTTCTTCAACTCCCATGTGGCAAGGTGAGCAAGTCTAGAGCGATTCATGAGTGAATACAAAGCTCTAAAGCCTGCATTGATTCTCATCTTCACACAAGTAGACCAACTATAGTCATGAGAAAACTCAAGGCCCAAGTACTTGTAAGAAGAAACCTGCTCCAATTGCTGTCCGTCGAAAGAGAAAGGTGTGACACCTTTAGAACCCACCACCATCACCTTGGACTTGTCAAGGTTCACCTCCATCTTTGTTTGATTGCAAAACAAGAGAAGAGAATCCAACAACTTCTGTAAACTTTGTGGATTGGGTGAGAGGAGCACTACATCATCCGCATACAGTAGTGCATGTATCATCAAAGAGCCAACTTGTACACCTGTAGCTCCAGCTTCCATGAGCACCCTCTCTAGATCATCGATGAAGATTCCAAACAATGTTGGGGATAGAGAGCAACCTTGAATCACACCCATTGTGCTAAGGACATCTTGAGAGCTCAAAGATGAAAGTTTCACAACCACCTTCTCATAGAGTCTAGAGATAGCACCAATCAGATCGGCTGAAACACCAACTTCCATGAGTCTCTCACTTAATGATTTCCTAAGCACCTTATCAAAGGCCTTCCTGAAATCAATAAATGCAACATAGAGAGCTCTCCCAACACCTTTAGATTTCCACCACAAAACATGGAGTACCAATAGATGATCCAAGGTACTAAAGCCTGATCTGAAACCCGCTTGGCACTTAGCTCGAATTCTGTACTTTTCAGCCCAAGTACTCAACCTAGTCTCCAAAATTCGACCGTACAACTTGGCAAAGATACTACCCACTAGAATGGTACGGTAATTGGTGACAATATCTCTCTGACCAGACTTGTGAATAGGAACAACCTTCTTGAAGCACCATCTATCAGGAAAACCACACCTGATGGCCTCATTCAAGAGAGAAGTGAGTACTGAAATCAGATGGCTACCACCCCACTTAAGTAGTTCAACACATAGTCCATCAAGGTCTTCAGCCTTACCATTGGCCAACTTCTTCAATTGGTAGTGGACATCAGCTTCAGAGATGGTGAGAGCAGATCCAAGGCAAGGTGCCATGCTTGGAGCATCAGGGAAAAAATACAGATTCTTCACATATTCACAAAGCTCGTTCGGGTCTAGCGATGGAGATGGAGATCTGATGGTTACTTTCTGCCAAAAAGCCTTGGGATTGCTCCTCAATTCATTGCTCAACTCAACCCCCTTGAGTCTCAAGAACGCTCGCTTCTTGCACTTCACCAACTTTCTATAAGTGACAAAAGCCTGATTTTGTGCAATCTGATCAAGAGACCTATCCATAGCTTTCATCCTTGCAATTTTACAATCAGCATCAAACCACCTATTGCAAGGGAGACCAAGTCTCTTCCTGTGAGAACCTCGTGGAAATAGAGTTGTTGATGTAGATTGAAGAAGTTCAACCAACTGGTCACTGCGTTGTTGAAAATCAGAACTCCACTCCATAGAGCTCAATTTCTCATGGATAGCTTGTTGGTACAAATCTTGCTTGTGAAAATCAAGACGGAGTTTCCCTCTAAAGGCATGATCAATAGGTAATGTGGTTCTATTGAGGCAAGAAAGAAGGATGACACAAGATAAAGGTGCATGGTCAGATTCAGGTTGAGGATCTAAAACAACAAAATCTGAGACAATGTGTATATCACTGGGTGAGGTGAGCATATAATCTATAGTGCTGGATCCACCTGAAGCAAAGCATGTGCTCTTACAAGTTTCTGGAAATTGAGAAAGGCCATTCAAGATCTTCAAGCTACAATTGGTACCAAAGCTCAAAAAGTGCTCACTCATGGAGTTGGATATGAGGTCTTTGGAAGAGCGGGACCAAGCACTAGAATGATCTATCAAGCTATGGAAAGGGTCATTCTCACGGTCACTAAACTCAGGAATCTGAGAGGTTTGGATCCTAGCATTGAAATCACCAAGGATAAATACTGCACCTTTACTTTGAAATTCCAACACATCCTTTGTCAAGGAGTGGAAAGGCTGCATGGTGTTGAGAGATCCGCTTGAATAGATTGGTGATGTCAATGGGGCAAAGTAACAAACAGCAAGGAAGCAAGGTGTAGCAACTCCTCCAATCCTCAGCCATTGGTATTGTCCACTTGAGTCTTGACCTATCAAAGAGACTGACTTTTCAAAGCCAAATCTGACGTAAGTTGCAATACCTCCAAAGCCCCTTCCTCTGTGTTGCCTCCGCTTGTTCCAAGTTGAACCAACAAGAATGAAACCTTCAATGTCTTGAATGGTGTTTCCTTCATGTTCCCATGTCTCCACAAGATTGATCAGATCAGCATCTTCCCACACAGGTTTAGCGCTTGAGTACTTGGTATGTGTGAGACCATGAACATTCCAAAACAACACTCTAAGGGTCTGGAATTGCTATGCGGTAGTTGACAACTTCCTTTGGGTGATCACAGCTCTATTGTCTCTCAAGAATGCAACAAAACCTGCTTGTTGAGCCTCCTTCACTTTTGCTAATTCTCCCTTCTTTGCTTGCCATTGGAGAGGTGTGAGATCAGGGTCCAACCAAATACGCCGCCCCTTCAGTATAGCCTTGCTATCCATCACTGTATTCCTTTGAGTTTCTGAGCCAAACCTCACCAAAATGCTTCTTGGTTGTGCACCTTGTTGTCCCAATCTATATGCTTGCAAAATCTGAGGATCATGGACTCTCAAAGAATCAGCAATAAACTCACATACTATGGCCTTGGTGTCTTCCTTCTCAGTCTCTGGCAAACCTGAAATTCTCAAGTTCTTCATTCTGACCAATTGGTTCTCCTTCTCAACCTCATGCTCTTGCAAGCAAGAGATTTGAGCCACCTTAGTAGCTTCAGCATAAGACTTCATCTTCACTTCTAATGTGTCCACAATCTGTTGGAGCCCTCCGCCTTGTGTAGCAATATCGTTGGCTTGTGCTCCCAAGGAAGCAACTTTCTCGGTAGCATCAACCATCCCCTTGGTTGATGTTAACAAAGAGATAGAACTCTTCTTGAGGTCTTGAATCTCTTGATTGACTAGGTTCAAAGACTCTTTGACACTACTGATCTCAACCTTTACAAATTCCATATCAGTCATGAGAGTACTCATGCACTGGGACATAGGTGCCATGAAGCTTCTAAGGTCCTTGTGGAAATCATTTGCTTTCCTATACATTTCAGCTAATTGTTGTTGCTTCATGGCTATATCAGCAATGTCTTTCACCATCTTGGACTCCTCCATTGTGACAATCACTTATCACTCACGGTCAATCTGGAAGTTTTACTTCCAACACCAAAACTTTAGGATTTTCAAGTAGGTAGCACTACTGTTTTACAATAAGCACTACTAGGCTGGTGTTGAAATAAAGACCTTGAAAAACTAATTCTAATGAGATAAGAATCATCTCATTTGAATATGTGAGTGCAAAGATACTATCTTTCAAATCTGCAGTGCACATAGATACCAAAGGCTGCGAAATTTGAGGGACCTAGAGCTTCTAATTTGTGACCTAACCTATAGCAATCAATTTTCAGTCTAAAGGTCTGAGGGAGCTGATTCTAAAGACACAAAGATCACTTCATTTGGATCATTGAGTACAAAGAGACAATAGCTTGAATTTGCACTTCACAATGTTATGATGTCCAAAGAGTCACAGATTTAAAACTATCACAACTTCCTTATCTGACCTTCAATTTCTACAAATCAAAACTCTATAGAAACCTTGCACAATGCTTGTTCTATTGCCACAAAAACCACTTGATTTGGACCTATAAGTACAGAGCAATCCTACTTCACATGTGCAGATTTTAACACCATGTAGTTGCAAGTGCTACAGTGAAACAAATGGTCATATCATCTGCGTTGGATATCCAAATATTTCAAGTATGGACTTAATAGAAAGCCTATGACCATGTGGTTCTTATGACTCAAGAATCACCTGGATTGGATCTGTGAGTGAGGAGAACTGGCACTGCAAAGTTGGTACTCCAAACACCAAGATGCACGAGATGTGACAGAATGAGAATTACCACCACTGCTTGCTCAGACCTCCATGTGCTGCGAGCTTGGCCTTGAAAGAGAGCTTGGAAATCATAGATTCTGATGCAGCAACTTTCACTGGATTTGCACTTGTGACCACAGAGCAATAGCCTTTCCAATTCTCGCACAATAACAAGGACTACTCAAAACTTTCTCAGAATTGAAAAATCCAGATCTCCCTGAGTACTGCTCCAAACTGGACAAGCTTTACCTTGAAAGAAAGCTCTCAGCATAGCGCTTCTAATGAGACTTCAATCACTCCATTTGTCTAAGTAGTGGCAGAGATACAGTCATTCGAATTGATAGTCCAAACCCTAAAATCTGCCCAAGATGACAAAATTCGAATCCTTGTAACTCTATGCACAGATGTGGGTTTCCAGCATGCTTTATATCAATCGAAAGAGCTCTTCAAGGCGCATCCAATGCCACAAAAATCACTCAATTTGGACTCCTGATGATGAAGAAACGAACTCTCAAATATTGAACCTGTGTCAGAAAATTCAAGTACCCATAACTTTCGCAACAAGGCTCAGAATCGTGCCTTCTTGGTGTCCATGGAAAGCTCTTGGCAAGGCGCTTCAAACGAAACCAAAATCGAAAAAAAAAATAAAAAAAATAAAAATTAAAAATTAAAATTAAAAATAAAATTAAAAAATTAAAAAATTAAAAAATTAAAAAATTAAAAAATTAAAAAATTAAAAAATTAAAAAAAAAAAAAAAAAATAAAAAAAAAATAAAAAAAAAAATAAAAAAAAATAAAAAAAAATAAAAAAAAAAAAAAAAAAAAAAACAATAAAAAAAATAAAAAAAAATAAAAAAAAATAAAAAAAAAATAAAAAAAAATAAAAAAAAAATAAATCAATCTTGTCCACAATACACCAACATAGCATGTACAAACTGCTGATAGAACACCATCTTGGTACCGGGTTGCTGCCATAATTGAAGTAAGAACTGCTCCTTGATCACCTCTTGAAGTGCAATAGGCTCTAATCTCCAATGTCGCTCACAAATATTCCACCTTGTGGCCCATGCAATCAGATCTGTATACCAACCAATAGATAGAGTGGCACATAAAGCTTGGTAGGGAAGTCTCTCATGCTCCATGGACCTCACCTTAGTGGCATATGTTAGAGCCAAGAACAAAGCTTCAGCCTCAAGAGGCAAAAACCCGGTTTCAGCAAGCAGCAATACATAAGGAGTTTGAGTCCTCACTCCGAGTTCATCATTGTTTCATTGAAACTTTAGTGTTAGGGAAGTTCATGAACGAGGTTAGTTTACATCGGACCAATTTGTTACAGATTGGTCAGATGCCCTAGGCCTAGGCAAGGGCCTAGGCTCACATTTCATGTATTTTGTATTTTGTTTCCAACCTTTTGACTCTTTGGGTCTTTCGGGCTTTATATTTCATTGTTTCATAAAAAAATGTAAAATTAAACTTTGAGAAAGATCTATCTAAATGCCATATCTTGGGGAGTAGTGAGAATTGGTTTGCGGAGTCTTTACCCCTTCTCAAATAGAGGTTGGACTCCTCAAGTGTCATCTAGAATCCAATTGGTATCTACTACCATTCCAGCTTGTAGGAATACATATTTCAAAAGTTTGTCCATAGAAGGTAGCTAGGCTTTGAAGAAGAAGCTCAACTAACAACTAACGTGACAACTCCAAACGAGATGTAGAATGTCATGCATAATAAACCTAGGGACTATGGGAGATTTATGGAATTTCCAAGCATATTAAAAGTAGCAGAATTTATCCGTATCCTTGGATTTTTGAAAACATTGAGAAGAGTTGTGAGACATTATGAGAAAATAAGAGTTGTGTTTGTGGAATTTGTATATGCTTGTAAGTTGCAAGAGGGGAATGGAGCTCATTGAGTAAAGTTTGAGCATAGAATTTTTCCATAAAAAAATGAAATTGTTAGGACACTTATTCATGTAAGTAATAACAAATTGGGATTTTAAGGGAGAAAGTAGGTTTCTTTCATTTTAAGAGATGAAAATTGGATCTATTATACCAAAGTCATCTCAAAAGGTGAGGAGTTTGAGGAAATGCTTGACCTTTTGAGGAGGTTACCTTTTTACTGGTAAAAAATGCCCTTGGTACCTAAAATAGCTTTTTGAGAAAACACAAAATTTTGTATGCAAGCTTAAATAGTTATGAAAGTAGAGTGAGGAGATCAAAATTTGGTATCTCTAGAGAAGAGCATGGTTAAATTAACCAAAGATAAGATCTCAAAAGAAGTTGTAGCAACGTGTCCATATGAACGGTTAATAAAACCTGCATGGTGGAGACAGCTATAAGGAGGAGGAAAGAGAGTTAAATTGGTTGAAGCAAAATTAAAGTGTATCTAACCTAGTATTTCACTGTACCTGTAAGTAACGATAGGAACTCTGAAGGGGGTACTTGGAGGTATGGCCTCCAATACTTCACTGTCCTTGAGAAGGCACTGCAGTTTGGCTTTATCCTTACCCTTAGGGGCAAAAATAATATATAATGAGTGTAGGACAAATATCATGGGATTTGTTGACCAAAAAGTAAGGCGAGAGAAAAAGAAGTAGACGTTTAAGAACAGCATTGAGTTCCTCTTCATTTCCGAGAAAGATGGAAGTAGGAGTAGATTCAAACATGAAGGATTTGAAGAAGGCTACACACCAGAAATATGCGAGGGCAGAATCAGTGAGTTTATCTCAATCTAGTAAAGATAAAAGATAGGAGAAGTAGACGGTTAAGAAGAGCATTCAGTTCCTCTTCATTTCTGTTCATTTCTGAGTAAGATGGAAGTAGGAGTAGATTTTAGAATATGAAGGATTTGAAGAAGGCTACTTACTCTGAAATATGCGAAGGCAGAATCAGTGAGTTTATCTGAGTCTAGTAAAGATAAAAGATAGGGGATGCTTCTAAGGTAGTCTCTGTGAGAAAATATCCTAGAGTGTGGAGTGTTAACTCTAGGGAGTAAAGAGTGAAGAGAATGATCTCTAGAAGAGGAGGAAGAAATAGTGCTAAGTGAAAGGGAGAGAATATCATGAGAACTATTAGAATGTTGGCGGTGGTAATAAAAAGCTCATCCATGTATGTTGCATCCCACAAGAGTCCACCAGTTAGAACCCAAATCAAAAAAGGTTTCTATGTGTTGACAGAGTTTCTAAATTTTTTATTCAAATCTAATTTGATTGTAGTAAATAGCTTAAAATTATCAAAGCCAAATTTGGCCATTGCTATTATCAAAAGTGTGTAACTTTTAGATTGGAGAGCAGCAATGGCTTTTCCTTTTCAATAATATTATTGAAATCTTTTAAAAGTAAAACGTGATGTTTATTGTACATAACATTTACCAATGAACAATGAACAATGAAATATAAAGCCCAAAAGACCCAAAGAGTCAAAAGGCTGGAAACACAATACAAAACACATGAAATGTGAGCCTAGGCAAGGGCCTAGGGCATCTGACCAATCTGTAACAAATTGGTCCAATGTAAACTAACCTCTATCATGTACTTTTCTAATGCTAAAGCTTCAGCTAAAGGTATAAGAGAGTAGAGAAATCACTACAAGTAATCTGATGTCTAACTCTAATCTGCATGTAACAACAATGAAATAATGAAACAATGAAATAAAAAGCCCGAAAGACCCAAAGAGTCAAAAGGCTGGAAACACAATACAAAACACATGAAATGTGAGCCTAGGCAAGGGCCTAGGGCATCGGACCAATTTGTAACAAATTGGTCCGATGTAAAGTAACTTCTGTCATGTACTTCCCTAATGCTAAAGCTTCAACCTGTAAGAGAGTTGAGAAGTCACTGCAAGTAATCTGATGTCTAACTCTAATCTGCATGTAACAAGGGCAATCAACAAACACATGATGCTCATCCTCAACTTTGCTCATAATACACAATTTGCAAAGTCGCATGGAGTGCTCTATCTGCTGCCAACGTCCTTGTTCTACTTCTAGTCTATGAGAACTAGTTCTATATTGAGCGATAACATGTCTCAATGAAGTAGAAATCCTAGCCAAGAGATAATCTTGCTCACAATACACCAACATAGGATTTACAAACTGCTGATAGAACACCATCTTGGTACCGGGTTGCTGCCATAAGCAAAGTAAAAACTGCTCCTTGATCACCTCTCGAAGTGCAATAGGCTCCAATCTCCAATGTCGCTCAGAAACATTCCACCTTGTGGCCCATGCAATCAGATCTGTATACCAACCGACAGATAGAGTGGCACAAAAAGCTTGGTAGGGAAGTCTCTCATGCTCCATGGACCTCACCTTAGTGGCATATGTGATATCTATCAACAAAGCTTCAGCCTCAAGAGGTAAAAATCCTGTTTCAGCAAGCAGGAATACATAAGGAGTTTGAGTCCTCACCCCAAGTTCATCACACAAAAACAATTTCTGAACTTTCTCCACCTTTTGCCACCATGTTTTCTTAGTACCTGGACCCCAAATCTGAGCACCATAGAGAACCACCGGCTGCACAAGAGATCTGAACAGCACCTTCTTCAACTCCCATGTGGTGAGGTGAGCAAGTCTACTGCGGTTCATGAGTGAATACAAAGCTCTAAAGCCTGCATTGATTCTCATCTTCACACAAGTAGACCAACTATAGTCATGAGAAAACTCAAGGCCCAAGTACTTATAAGAAGAAACCTGCTCCAATTGCTGTCCATCAAAAAAGAAGGGCAATCAACAAACACATGATCTTCATCCTCAACTTTGCTCATAATACACAATTTGCAAAGTCGCACATGGAGTGCTCTATCTGCTGCCAACGTCATTGTTCTACTTCTAGTCTATGAGAACTAGTTCTATATTGAGCGATAACATGTCTAAGTGAAGTAGAAATCCTAGCCAAGAGATAATCTTACTCACAATACACCAACATAGGATTTACAAACTATTGATAGAACACCATCTTGGTACCGGGCTGCTGCTATGAGCGAAGTAAGAACTGCTCCTTGATCACCTCTCGAAGTGCAATATGCTCCAATCTATAATGTCGCTCAGAAACATTCCACCTTGTCGCCCATGCAATCAGATCTGTATACCAACCAATAGATAGAGTGGCACATAAAGCTTGGTAGGGAAGTCTCTCATGCTCCATGGACCTCACCTTAGTGGCATATGTGAGAGCCAAGAACAAAGCTTCAGCCTCAAGAGGCAAAAACCTGGTTTCAGCAAGCAGCAATACATAGGAAGTTTGAGTCCTCACCCCAAGTTCATCATACAAAAACAATTTCTTAACTTTTTCCACCTTTTGCCACCATGTCTTCTTAGTACCTGGACCCCAAATTTGAGCACCATAGAGAACCACCGGCTGCACAAGAGATCTGAACAACACCGTCTTCAACTCCCATGTGGTAAGGTGAGCAAGTCAAGAGCGGTTCATGAGTGAATACAAAGCTCTAAACACTGCATTGATTCTAATCTTCACACAAGTAGACCAACGATAGTCATGAGAAAACTCAAGGCCCAAGTACTTGTAAGAAGAAACCTGCTCCAATTGCTGTCCATCAAAAAAGAAAGGTGTGACACCTTTAGAACCCACCACAATCACCTTGGATTTGTCAAGGTTCACCTCCATCTTTGTTTTATTGCAAAACAAGAGAAGAGAATCCAACAACTTCTGTAAACTTTGTGGATTGGTAGAGAGGAGCACTACATCATCTGCATACAGTAGTGCATGTATCATCAAAGAGCCAACCTATACACCTGTAGCTCCAGCTTCCATAAACACCCTCTCTAGATTATCGATGAAGATTCCAAACAATGTTGGGGATAAAGAGCAACCTTGAATCACACCCATTGTGCTAAGGACATCTTGAGAGCTCAAAGATGAAAGTTTCACAACCACTTTCTCATAGAGTCTAGAGATACAGTTTCTCAACAAATAAGCGGCATAGATAATTCCTAAATCATTTATAGGGTATGAATGTAAAACGAATGAACGAACTAATGTGTGAATAACTTCAGATCCCCTTACAGTCCTTTCCACACCTCTCATGTGCAAAATGTTCTTTTATTGAGAAGGTTCTTTCAGTAAAAGAACCTTCAGTACATGAGAGAAAGTGGGAACTGAAACTGAGAGCAACAGTTGACAAATTTAATGGGAGACAAAGTAGTCCCTTGTATGAATGATTCCAAGATCTCTTAATCTCCATTTCATAGGATCCTAGTTTGTCAAAAAATAAATTATGAGAATCCTGTTCTCTAATTGGAGACTAAAAATATAACCTAGAGTAAAATGAAAAGTGTTTCTCTCATCTCTCTCATGGATATGAGGAGATGAGAGAAACGCTTTTCATTTCCCTAAGGAAAATATTGACAGATTATCAAAGAATAAGAAATATCATATATATATATATATATATATATGCAAGTGTTGGTTTGTTGGTGCAACTACTGGCTATAGTAGAACTCAAGGACTCGATATTAAGAGATGAGAGTAGATAGTGTATATCTCAACTTGCTTAGGAGCACATAAACCTTTAAACACTAAACAACTAAAGGAAGCAGAAGGAGATCGTAGGAAGGAGATCGTAGAAGAAGGAGATCGTAGGAGATCGCAGGAAGCCACCATGAAAGCAGATACTGTTTCATCGGTGCCCTTGCAATGCAAAACTAGTTGCGGGAGTATCAATACCATTCATACCAAACTTTTGTTTGAAAACTTATGAGTGCAAAGGCAAACTCAATTGCTTCAAAAAGTGCCACTCAAAGTAATAACAATGTTGAGTAACGGAGAAAGCTAGAACTTATGAAACTTATGTTCCACCTAAAGAGCAAGAATATGAATAAGCAAAATAAATCAAATTGCAAATAATCAACAAGCAAATGAAGAATGTAAAATAGTGAGTAAGAGAAAAGACAGGGCTTGAGACACACCTTGTTAATACTGAAAGGAAACATAGACTAATAAAAAAGCAAAACATGATTAATATAGAAAGCAGGCAAAATATAGCAAAGTTACCCAATGATAGTAAAACTACTTAAAAGAGAGATCATCTAAAAACAAGAATAAGACAACCTGAGAAATATGAGAAAGTGAGAGCCAATCTATGTACCAAATGATATGAGAGAGAGAGGCTGTAGGACAAGTGTGAGAGGTGCACTAGGATAGGTGTGGGTAAGAAAGGAACAACAACAAGCTAGAACATGACCAATTGAAATGTGAAAATACCCATGACTTGAAACGTGTGACCTGGAACTGAGCAATAAGAAGAACCGCTTAGGAACAATAAGTACCATGCAAGAATGGGAGAGACAGAAGCAATTTATATACTGGATGATGGTGTGAGAAAGGCTATAGGACAGGTGTGAGAGAGGCATTAGGACATGTAGGTCCCATGCAAGGATGGGATAAGAACAAGCCTTAACAAAAATAATTAACAAATGATTGTACACATGAGGCACTAGGACAAGTATCTCTTGGCTAGGATCTCTACTTCACTTAGACATGTTATCGCTCAATATAGAACTAGTTCTCACAGACTAGAAGTAGAACAAGGACGTTGGCAGCAGATAGAGCACTCCATGCGACTTTGCAAATTGTGTATTATGAGCAAAGTTGAGGATGAGCATCATGTGTTTGTTGATTGCCCTTGTTATATGCAGATTAGAGTTAGACATCAGATTACTTGTAACTGACTGACTTCTCAACTCTCTTACAGGTAGGTCTTTCGGGCTTTATATTTCATTGTTCATTGTTCATTGTTCATTGAAGCTTTAGCGTTAAGGAAGTACATGACCGAGGTTAGTTTACATCGGACCAAATTGTTACAGATTGGTCAGATGCCCTAGGCCCTTGCCTAGGCTCACATTTCATGTGTTTTGTATTGTGTTTCCAGCCTTTTTACTCTTTGGGTCTTTCGAGCTTTATATTTCATTGTTTCATTCAAGTATGGGATAAGAACAAGCCCTAACAAGAATAATCAAAAAATGATGGTACACATGAGGTGAAATGTGGAACCTGGGATTGGGACTGATCTGTAAGAACCCTTAAAGAACTGAGCTTTACCAAGAAAGATTGAGTGAAAATGTGCTTGGGAAAGGGGTATGAATTGGTTATTGGTATAACTATTGGTAGACTCTATTGTATTTTCAATTTTTTTAATTCTTTGGATCTTTCGGGTTTTATATTTCATTGTTTCATTAACATTTGTTCAAAGAACATATTATCTCAAGTCTATAGATGCTAAGGCTATAATAATTTTGGATGTTTTTTTCTTTGCAAAATATATCATCAAAATATATTAATAAATGTAAATGAGTGAACATATAGTTAAACCAGATTAGATCAGGAGACACACATAACTATAAATAAAATATGTCACCTAAATCCATGAGTAAATGTAAATGAAACAACAGGAAATCAGATGCAAAAGTAGAAATAAAACCTACTATCAGAATGGACAAATAGGTATGAATAAATGAACATGTAATGCATACATATACCTATCCTCAACCAAATTGTCACATGCCTTAATGTTTTATAAAGGAGGAGGATAATCTGGCTCTTTATAAAACGTAAAGGTGGCTGAGCTCGGATAGATTATTAATGGATAGATTATGTTATTATAAATGCTGTTGCAATGTAGCAGAATCGACGTCATACATTTTGGAAACTTCGAAATTTCCTAACGAATGTGGGAGGTGGGGAGTGTTGGCCTGTTCCGCCTGACTAAGTTCGTTTCAATCCCGTGCACGAAATATAGACAATTGCTATCTTACGACGGTATCCCACGTAATACCTTTCCTGAAGAGTTCTAGTGATGCACAGGAGCACCGTGCGTCAGCTGTCAATAAAATACCTCCACACCACGGAGTATATCAGGACAAATTCCCCAAAACTTTCGCATCCCTCACCGACAACGTGGCTCCCAACGATGGACGGCTTCAATATCCTCCTGGATACCGTTCTGCCCTGTATCCCCAACAACTAGTAGATTCACGCAGGAGCAGAAAGAGCGGCATTCAACACAAGGCGTAGACAAACTCCATGGTTGATTAAGAGGGAGATACCTCTTGATTATGTCTTTTAAAATTCCGTGAACTTGACAGAAATATGGACTAAACTGGAAGAATAACATTTGGAGCTCTTTGATGACATGGTCCGTGATCTGCCCATTGCCGCTATAACCGACTACCAGGACAGTAAAGACTAGAATTTCGAGTCAGCAAACTGCAGAAGACGTTGAATATTGTCGGCAGCAGCTAGGCCACTGACGATGGCACACTCTATACGAGGACCCACGCAATAATCGCCACAAGCGACTAGTCTCCGGCTTGAGTCTACAATGCATTTCTCCTCCAGTGCAACAGCTTGAATAGGAAACGCAGAACCCCTGCACATGCAAATGATACATATTTGAGAAATGAAAGCAGAGGTCGTTCAAACATGGGGGGAACCTACTAAGTATGAAACCGACAACGTGCATATGAAATGCATGCATGACCGAATGCAAATCGATAAGAATTGAATGTAAGGAAATGGAATGTAAGTGAATCCAACATTACTGAGATAAACAGAAGTAAGGACTTAATCGATACAGTTCATAAGTAGCACCTGCAGAGAACTAGTATATGTCATGGAATAAGATTACATATTTCATAATGAAATACAGAACCCGTTGTAAACAACCAGGTTCCATACCCATGTCTGACACTAACCTACTCTATCATATCATGGTAACCCCGTAAAGATTGTCATAACTATCAATTGCATAGAGGCAAGCATACGTAAGTCTGCATACAGGGGTTAGCAAATGATACGGAGGATTAAACTCATTTGCATTTCGTTCCCGTTGCCCAGGTAATGGGAACTACAAGGTTACATGTCAATTAGGCATGATAAGAACCAAGCTTCCTACTCTTTGAAGTGGAAGGTCTATCACTCCCTCTTATCTCTGATGTATCAGACATCACTACTGCAATACTAGACCTCTCTCTTTGTATCACAGCTCACAAGCATCAAGTAGGTTCTCTCACGCAGCACTAGTAGCCTCTAACACTGAGATATCAAAAGACAATCCTGAGATGATGTTAGGCAACTCAAGACTTCACGAAATGCAAGGAAGAGGTGTTGTGGATTCACCCTTGTTGAAGAACTAATTGACACAAGAGCAGAAAGCACTCTTATATACATTTCAATAAACCCTAGGGGGTTGCTTTGCTTAACCCTAATTAGGGCCGCGTCCCTCTTTACCCTAAGTAGAGAATATTTAATAGGACTACTAGAGTATTCTAACAAAACCTTAAAAGCAAGAGAAATCTCTAAACTAGAGATTAACTAAACTAAAACTCCCACTTAATGAGAGTTTAGGACTATTCCCATTTCTACTACACATTTTATGTGTTTATCTTTAGGTAATGCTTTTGTAATCACATATGCTGTCATCTCCTGTGTAGGACAGTAAACTAACTTCACAACACTCTCCTTTTCTTTCTCCTCTACAAATCTTCTTCTAATCTCAATGTGCTTAGTCCTTGGGTGATGTACAGGATTTTTGCTGAGTGCTATGCTTCTTGTATTGTCACAGTACAATGTAGTAGGACTTTCCTGCTCAAAACCCAGCTCCTTAAGAAGTCTCCTGTTCCAGATGACTTCTTGAGTAGCATTTGAGGCAGCCATAAATTCTACCTCAGTAGTAGACAGTGCAACAGATGTTTGCTGTTTACTACGCCAACTGATTGCTCCACCACTAAGCATAACTACATATCCACTAGTTGATCTGCTGTTATCTGTGTCATCTCCCCAACTAGCATCTGTATATGCTTCAAGAGTAGGAGCAAGTATGTTACCTTGCCTTTTGTACTCCAAGAATGCATCTTGAGTACCCTTTAAGTACCTAAATACTCTCTTTATACTTTTCCAATGTACTTGTGCAGGGTTGCTAGTATATCTAGCTAGTGCTCCCACTGCATAGCATATATCTGGTCTTGTACAGACCATGATAAACATTAGAGAACCACGAGCACTCTGATACAACACTTTGTCACAGAGATTCACCTCCCCATCTATGATTCTGCTATGCTTCCACCCCAGATCAAGAGGTGTAGAGACAGGATTCGCCTCTGTCAACTGATACTTAGCTAGTATGGATCTCACATACTGTGGTTGGCTGATCCGGATCCATCCTGCTTCTCTGTCTCTGCTCACTTTGATTCCCAAAACGAGTTTTACGGGACCAAGGATAGTCATCTCAAAAACAGAGCACAAGAAATCTATCACTCCTTTGATAGATTCACTGTTCCCCAACAGTAACAGATCATCTACATATACAGCTATGTATACATCATCTCTAGTATACACACTCATGTCAGAATCTGCTCGTTTGAAATCCTGCTCTCTCAAGTATGAGTCCAGTTTCTCATACCAGGCTCTAGGAGCTTGCTTAAGGCCATATAAAGCCTTCTTAAGCAAGCATACTTTTCCTTTGCCTTCAGTATATCCATCTGGAACATCCATGTAAAGAGTCTCTCTCAAATCTCCATTGAGAAAGGCTGTTTTCACATCTAACTGCTCCACTTCCCAATCTCTCTCTGCTGCAGGAGCTAGAAGCATGCGAATAGATCCATACCTGGCAACTGGTGCAAAAGTTTCTAAATAATCTATTGATGCTTTCTGATTGAAGCCCTTTGCAACAAGTCTTGCTTTGTACTTCAGGATCTCATTTTCAGTTCCCCGTTTGACCCTGAAAACCCATTTGCAGCCAATTGCTTTCCTACCTGGTGGTAAATCAGCTAGTACCCATGTACCATTAGTCTGAAGAGACTTCTTCTCTTCTGCTATAGCCAACTCCCACTGACTCGAATCTGGTCTGAGCATAGCTTGCTGTAAAGTGTCTGGATCACAATCTTCATGACAGATGTAAGATTCATCTAACATTTCTTCTAATAGAAAACCAAGTCTGTCAATAGGATTTCTATCTCTCTGTGATCTTCTTGGCTCTGTGCCCAGAAGATTCATGCAGTCTCTTGACATCTCTGGAGTCTCACTCAGAGATTCTGCATCTATAGTCTGCTTGTGGGAGTCATCTTCTGTAGTATCAGAATCAGAAACCACTGTCCGTTTAGGCCTTCTTTTGTACACCTTCAGACTCTCCTTTGGTGAACCATCAACTTCAGGTAGAGATTGCTCTTCTGATGATTGATCTGAAAAACTGACTCTGCAGCTTGGGAAGATAGATTGATCAGCCTGATCAAACTGATCAGCTTGCTTCTGTAACTCATCACTGTTCTCACTCCAAGTCCTCAATTCATCAAAGAGTACATCTCTACTTCCGATGATCTGCCCAGACTTAGGATTGTACAGAAGAAATCCTTTCAGTCCCTCTTCATATCCTACAAAAAGCATTCTCTCAGTCTTCTTTGTGAACTTCCTCCTCTGCTCCTTGGGGATATGAACATAGGCACGACATCCAAAGACTTTCAAAGCTGAAAGATTAGGTGTCTTACCACTCCAGCATTCTTCAGGAGTTCTTCCTTGCAATGCTGTGGTACCACTGATATTTCTAAGAAAATTTGCAGTGCTAATTGCAGCACCCCAAAACTTTCTCTCCAGCTTGGCATGTTGGAGCATTGCCAATGCTTTGTCCACCAGTGTCCTATTCAACCTTTCTGCAACTCCATTTTGTGCAGGACTTTCTCTGCAATACAGTCAAGGAGGATTCCTTTTTCTGACAGAAAAGAGAGGAATTCCTCATTCCTGTACTCTCTGCCTCCATCTGTACTCAATGTACTCTCTGCCTCCATCTGTACTCAATCGCTTGACTTTCCTCCCAATCTGCAACTCAGCCATGGCTACAAACTTCTGGAATTTTCGCAGCACTTCATCCTTGCTTTTCATGAGATAGATAAAGCTCTTTCTACTGTAATTATCCACAAAGGAAATATAGTAGGCTGCTCCACTCAATGACTTCTCAGTCATGTATCCCCATACATCAGAATGTATGACATCTAGAATACCAGAAGCTCTAGATGAGGATTTCTTGGGAATAGGAGCCTTGTGTGCCTTACCTTCTGCACACCCAATGCAGAACTCGAGTTTTCCTTTGGGATCTAGTTTCAACCCATCCACTACCTTCTCTGAAGCAAATAGGTTTTGCACTGACAAGTGCACTAACCTCAAATGCCAGAGATGGATATCATTTCTGTTTTCTGCTACCAATGCAGAATCAAAACCATTAGCTTCCATCAACTTGAACAGCTTCCCTTTGGCAGTACCATACCCAAGGACCAGCTCTCCTTTCTTCAAAGTACATTGATTTCTGTTGCTTTCAAACAGAACATCCACACCATGCTCCATGAGGCTATGTAATGATATCAAGTTCTTGGTGTAATCTGGAACATACAGTACATTTTCCAAATAGCCTTTTTCAGAACATCCCATGAAGGCAATAGGAACTTTGCCAGTTCCTAACACTGGATTGAGAATCCCAGGTCCACAACGAACTCTTGGGAATCTTCAGAGGTTGAAGAGTTGAGAACAGCTCCTTCTGGTAACAGATATGAGAGGTGGCTCCTGAGTCCAAGAACCATCCAGAACCGTTTGAGGACAACTGTGATTCTGCCAACATTCCACAATCCAGCTCTTCTGCTGAGTACCCCTCCTCATCGCTGACTATCTCATGGCACTCCTCTGAGTTGTAAGTTGAACTCCCAGATTTTCGTCCCTTTACTGGTTGAGGTCTCTTGCCTACCATCTTCAGTTCTCGTTCTCTCCTTTGTCCTCTCTTGGGACATATGAGTGCAATATGACCTTTCTCTTGACAGAAATAACATGTCCTGTCATCAACACTACTAACTCCTTTACCAGATTTACTCACTCTGGTTTGCTCTGGTTTGCTCACTCTTCTATCTGGCACTCTTCTTGACTGAGAAGAAGCACTGAACAGAGCAGCATCTCCCTGCTCATATAACTTCAGCCCTTTGTCTTTCCTATGTCTGCTAAACACCAGCAATTTGTGTATCACATAATCCCCTGTGATAGTTTCAACAGGTAAAACTTGCAGAGCTACTAGGACAGAGTCATAGCTTGAAGGAAGACTATCTAAGAGATGATTGATCTCATACTTCTCTGTAAGTACAACCCCATCCTCCTTGATACACTTGAAAAGTTTCTGCAGTTTTGACAGATAACAGATGAAATCTTCACCTTCCTCCAATCTCAAGTTCTTTACTGCAGACCAGACTCGATAGGAGCTCTCCTGCTTCTCAACAGTGTAATAGTTCTTGATTTTTTCCCAAATCTCCCAACTCCAAACATAAGTATCTACTAGGTCTCTAGCTGACTCTTCCATAGCCCTCAGCAGAAACCTCCTAGTAGTAGAGTGCTTGACTCTCTCCTCCTTGTTTGCCTCTAGCTCATCTATATCATGAGCTTCTAGTGCAAACTCTAGACTGTCATAACTGTCTAAGATAGTCTTCACATCCAAAGCCCAAGCTTTGTAGTTAGTCTTCCCCAGTTTCTCTATCTCTCTGAGTTCTCCTATCAACCCCGGTGGTGATTGTGGGCCCATAACCTGATAAGAACCAAGCTTCCTACTCTTTGAAATGGAAGGTCTATCACTCCCTCTTATCTCTGATGTATCAGACATCACTACTGCAATACTAGACCTCTCTCTTTGTATCACAGCTCACAAGCATCAAGGAGGTTCTTTCACGCAGCACTAGTAGCCTCTAATACTGAGATATCAAAAGATAATCCTGAGATGATGTTAGCCAACTCAAGACTTCACGAAATGCAAGGAAGAGGTGTTGGGAATCACCCTTGTTGAAGAACTAATTGAAACAGGAACAGAAAGCACTCTTATATACACATTCAGTAAACCCTAGGGGGTTGCTTTGCTTAACCCTAATTAGGGTCGCGTCCCTCTTAACCCTAAGTAGAAAATATTTAGCAGGACTTCTAGAGGATTCTAACAAAGTCTTAAAAGCAAGAGAAGTCTCTAAACTAGAGATTAACTAACCTAACAAGGCAAATCACCCTTCATGTAGTATGCTTCTAGAGAAGTCAAAGCAAGTCAAAGCATACAGACTCTCTGTCTGGTGGAGTGAGAGGACACGAGTAAAGGAAAGAATAAGCTCACCATCGATGAGCCTTGATGAAAAGTGGGGTTGTGGCCTCCGGAACAATTGTTCTAAACTCCTCGAACAGCGTATTTGCGATGGCATACAAGGACTCGCTTGAAGGCTTCGAGAGGCCCTCCCTTTGGATAACCTCTCCAGCAAAATCTATCGTGGAGTGCAGTACCCAGCAGTCACTGCATGTAGAAATATATGTAAGTGTTTCAAAGCCAAATGTTTATAATCTCCCTGAGAACTCCAAATTGAACAAATCTGATGAAGTAAACCTTCGGCACTACAACATCCAGAACTGCTCTCGAATATCAGAAACTCAACAAAACTTTCTGAACATGTCCAATTCTGTCTCACACTACTTACTCCACTTTAAATAAGTTGAGCACCCACTTTATCTTACCGCCTTCATGAGATGGATCAGTCCATTGTGACTTGAATTATAGCCTGAAGATGTTGTGTTTGGCAAAGGGCTCGTCTATATTTGTCAAGTTCAAGATACTATTTGGGCTATTCTATCTGCGAAGTCTTTTTCCATTTTTTCAACAACCAATAATGGGCTTCATTTTCCTTTCTGCATTTTTCTCCCATCATGGCATATTTTGCAAGGATTGGCAATCAGACCTGTCGTGTGATACAAGCGAACCAGGCTTACTACTCACGCGGACTGCACCCGCAAGCAATGGCGAGTGTTCAATAGTGAACCTATCAAAAGGGACCTGCAAAACTCAGGAACCTTACATTCAGGTTACGGCAATGCTCAACCAAGGAACTGACTGGAAATGTAGATATTTTAGAAATTTCAACTCACGTTGTGAAGTAAATCAGAAAACGAACTTAAGCATAAATAGCAGATACTGAAAAAGCGATAATAGTTTATAGTAGAACGAAAAAGCCCTCCGCAAAGATGGTCAGAGTGAACGCACCGACAGTAGTGCCTTGCCAAATGCCACCATGACAGTAAAACAAGCAACTGAATTGATATTTTCCATTCGTTCGTATAAAGTTGGCACACCAGCTCCCTCTGCAATCGTGTAAGACAAAGTGGTAAAGCTAATAAAATTGAAGACTTTCTTCATTGAGAAACTACGACTATCTTGGTCTGCAAACATTTTCTGAAGCTTTCCCTCTAAACATGCTCACACTGCCTCTGATGTTATGAAGTTACACAACGGACAAAACTGATAGTAATCTAAGTATGTGTCAGTGTTTCCTATCAATCATGTACCACTCATCGTAAACAATCGGCAGTCCCAAGCAAAGGGCAGCAAAGCCTTCCTCATTTTCTTAAACAGATTTATATATAACCAGCCTTGGAATGGTTGTTAACTACACACTTTCAGTGGAGTTGCACAAAGTTAGTGTGAGGTGCACATCACACTAATTTTTTTCTTCGACAAAAAATATGAGGTAAACACCGCTGCTTCAAGAACAAGAGGACTCGGTGTGAAAGTTGTAGTGCCTAAAGCTTGATAGATCATAGAACAGCAATTGAATGGTCATAATGACAGAACTGGATGATATTGGATACATGAGGACAGAAGCCGTTCGAGGAATGGGAATCCAGAATAATTAAATGCATATGAAATGTAGATGAAATGGCAATAAAATGAAAGCAGAACTGACTGAAAAGTACATGCGAATAGGAGATGAAATCTAATTCATAAAAAGCATGTATTATCAAGTAACGACCATATGTATATAAGTACATCTGTGAACCAATGTGTACTCAGAAAACGAAGAGTCAACTCATACAAAGAAATCGGATGAACAGAACTGGATGTATGACCAAGCCGAACTCTTGAGCTTCATGAACATTGATCCTTGTCTTCACTGACCTCTAACCCACACCTGGTGACAAATCTTGAAGTTAACTAAAACATCTGCAACCATTTGGACCAAAGGAAAGACAAGACAATTTCACACCTTTCATAATGCACGCTTGGATTACAGGGATGCGATGAAAACCAAGCAAGCCAAACGTTTGCAAACAGTTGGATGCGTTTCTTGGTCAACAATGGGAGCTTAAATCTTACCTAAGGGAGGAGCTAGTCCAGTTAATGCGGTGAACCGCTCAGAAGCAAGACTCTTGTCAGTTACAACGACGGCTCCAAAAACTCCTAAGTCATCTCCAGCCTTGGACCTCACATGCCAGGCAACAGTCGCCCCTTTATCCTTCCATGTTAAGGATGCTACAGTTGTGCCAAATACAGTTTTAACCCCTGGCAAACAGCATATACAGCATTGTAAGTATTTTAGAGACTGTATTGCATCCAGAGCTTTACATCTACTGTAACGAGTAGAGTCTCGTCGCGGTTGGAACCAAGTGAAGTCCAAAAGCCATGTGAAAGGTTTCAAAAGCAGAACAGTATGAGCCAGCACCACATTCACGAGCAGCTAAGTAACGCGTAAATCTCTAGAACAACTTAAAAAATACATTCATACCAGGTTGCGAAGCCATGGCCTTGCACATGCTATTCATCCCCGGAACACCCACATACTTTGGCAAGTTGTCTTCAAACTGCAAACATCCAGGAATAAGGTGGAGTTTGAAATATGTTACTGAAGGGCGGATAGCATGTGACTATATTTAAAGATCCCGTCGGTTTTGCTTCCGGAGGCATGGAAGGTACAACACTGAGAATGCAGATCAGTATTGGAATACAGATCAGATGCATACTCCTCTGATCTGCATTCCCAAAGCTTGTAGAAGTATAGGGCTATCAGCTATGTTCTACTGCCAATTAGCGACGGGAAAGATACACTGAAGAAAGGTATGTAGGAACAACAACGGAGATTTACCGGGAGATGCTCACAGTTTCATCCTGAAAAGCTTGTTTAACACGATCATAAGAGCCAAACGACCCGTCCCACTCCTTGACAAGCCCTGCAGCTATCCATCTGTCCACAAGCGTCTGCACAGCTGGAAACTTGACGGTGAAGTACTGCGCTCCATGATCAAAATGCAGCTCATTCCCATCGCTGGTTATCTCCCTGCAGTTGGAAAAAATAATACGTGGCTCTTTCTAAACCCTGATACACGTTACGGATCTGAGAAACTCAACCTAACAGTACAAATACTAGGCATGGGACTCTAATACGGCTATTCTTTGATACATATTTCAGATCACAGCAACTAACTCGACAACAGAATAAAGTATCAGCTAGCATGGAAAGAAATGGGTTCGACCTTTCCTACAAGTGAACTCACTGGTGATCAAAGTGTAAGGCCAAACAATGTGAGATTTCTAGTTTCCAATTACGCTACCGCTTCGTGTGTGTCACTTTTATGAATCTATAGCCTAATTAAGATTGATACATACATATCACTATTTGGGCATGTAGTAGTCACCAGAGACTTTGTGGGAGCAACATACAAAAGGTTGAATACTTTGAGCGACCAAGTAGCTTCATACGATTGGAAAGTGTCACAAACGCTTAAATTCGCTGTACGTAAATTCACGAGCTCCATGTTCTTGGAATCACTTGAAATGGGACCGAATGTGCGACTACTGAGTTGACTTTTAAGTCCATGACATTCACTGCGTATGGAAGAACTTGAGTGAGACTTGCCTCCGTTGTGACATGCGACCGCCCGGGCCCCGGCCCATTTCGATGAGAGTGACGGAAAACCCTCTTTCCGCTAATGTAGACGCACAAACACATCCCGCAACTGCTAATACCACACGAGACGATTCAGCTAGAGTTCAAGTCATGGAATGAGTGATTCAGTCCATAAGCAACCATGGTATATCGAGTGCAAGGCAAACGAATGATCTCTAGCAATCATCGCAGTTCATTCCTGCTTGCATTGTTCATTTCCACGGAGTTTAATGTAGCGAGCACGTAATGATGGAAGTTTCTCCCCTGCTCCTAATCAGCCGTGGGTGAATTACAATCACAATGATTGCGACAAGTAAGAATAGTCACCGATGAGGAGAAGAACTTATAGAATCAGTTCTTAAACGAACCAGGGAGAAGGCAGGACACAATTCGATTTCAAATGTATGCCCTCAATCAACGTCACACTCACAAGTACGACGCGAATAGAAGAAGCTCAATGCCAGGATGAGAAAGCCACGGGGCAATTGACTGATATTGTTCAAAGATTGCAATCCCGGAACCAAGACGAAAGGTGGAGTGATTACCTCCGGCTCCTATGACAGCAACAGGGGGTCCGTTATAAGCCGGCGCCATGGCGTCAATTTTCAGTCTGCTAAATGTTGCTCCTGACGACGATATACTACGAGTTTTGAGTTGTTTCAAGGGAGAGCACCGAATCTGCTCAAAGCTCCACCATCTCGTCCTCAGACCGTAAACCGCAACGAATGCCTTTGTGAGCATCGTTGAACCAGCCCTTTACTCCCTCCCCTGACCACAAGATCATCCTTGCTCTTCGTTCTCCCTCCCGCATAAAGAAAGCGTCCGTCCTATCTCCCAACCGGTGCCCGATGCCATAAATCCTACACTCGTCTCGATGACTTCCGTCCATCCTAGTATTACGCTAGACTGAAACATTTGGAGATACTTTATCCGGTACTGCATATTTTATAATCATGTGGAGTGAAATATCACTAAAGAACAAATCTACCTATTCGTAACAATTCCGGATAGAATACAAACAAGAAAGTAAAAGCAGTCAAAAATGTCTAAGGAAAAGGATTATCTTATTTACATTGTATAATTCAATTTTATATATTTAAGTGTTAATTTGAAGTTGATAATAATCATATCTCAAAAAAAAATTTATATTGCAATTGTAACAATCAAATATAATCACAAGAACTATACATTAATGTAACTCTAATTAGGATAATTGAATTAAAAATTATAATCTATAATATATATATAATCAATAATATAATCTATAACGTACCATCATAACATATATTCTCCTGGTATATAAAATCTAATCAAAAAGAAATATAAGTAGTTTGATTATTTATCACTCCAGTTTCAATACCAAAAGAAACTAAAGCACCGATACTTTAAATATCAAAACACCTCACACAAATAGAAAATAAAGAATAGAAAGAGTACAATCATAAGAAATTAAAATAATAACACTCCCTCTTATAAATCAAAACGAGACTTGCTCTACCACCATTTGTAACTATTGGAAGGGGTCCAATCACAAGAAATTGAAACAATAACATTGATTTTATCACCATTTGGTAAGCTACATGAGTATATGTATCAAGCTACAAATCACTATGATAACAAATGAGGGTGGACCAATTGGCTAGGGCACTAGTCTAAGAACCAAAGATCTAAGGTTCAAATACTATTGCGCATAATCTTGAAGGGTGTGCAAATTTTGCCAAATAACTTCCAAAAACTCAACTAAATTGGCTAGCCTCATGCTAGCAAGTGGCTTGCTAGCACTTTTAGTAACTTTTTATCTTCTCCTAGTCTATGCCTCTAAATGCCAATGAGACTTTTCGTCTTGCCAATTCAAACCTTCACTAACTTTGGCACATTTCCACCAAATTTCATATACCTTCAAATCTGGCTGACCTTTGCAAACACAACCTTTGAACTTGGCCAACCTCCACCAACTCAACATCCAATCTGATGGATATTCAAGTCTTTTGCCAATTTGTAAAACCTCTAAATCCACCAAAATTTAGCCCAATTTCTCCACTTTGAGAGATAGAGTTTCTAAATCCCTACTTTGGGAAGATGTGTCTCACAATCCACCTTCAATATTGTTTTTTAGGACCAATTTGTAACACAAGAACTTCTAATTCCACTCTCTTACCCTCAAATTAAACATCCATCAACTTGAAATCCACTTAATTCCCAAAAATTTGTGCAATACTTCCACACATTATCTGCACCATTGTTGAATATATAGCAACTTAAGAAGGTTTCTACCCATGATACACAAGGAGAATTTTGAGAAATTGTGCTTGCAAATACCAACAATCTTGCCAAGCTTGGGATACTACCAAGGCACTTGGTTTCTACATCCAATTTCTCTCTAACTCTCACTTCTTTGATATAATCAATTCACACTCAACTCAGATTCTAAATTAATCCTCAACTCAATGATCTACCAACAATTGGCACTAATTACAATCAAACCACATCCACTCTAGCTAAAAAAACTCTTAAACTAATGATCCACCAATAATTGGCTCTAATTACAATCAAACCACACCCACTCTAGCTAAGAAACTCTAGGTGATGCTTGTGTACTACAATCAACCTCTATTTACCATAACCAAAAACTCAAAGGCTCAATATCAAAGAAATGAATTCTCTAGAGTTGCACTTTGAAGGTATACACCTCTACTCAACCTATATCTTGAGCCTTAATGGTACCATCGATGGCACATTAGATGGTGCAAATGGTGCAAGTGATAGTGGGTCACACGATATAATCAATAGCACTTATAAATATCTAGCCATTGTTAAGTATTCTTTGGGAAACTACTAATACAACTCTAACCGCCAAGACTATCACTCCAACATCCAAGAAAACTATCTTTGGTGTTGCAAATGTTGTGACAAGTAAGTCAAAGGGAAACAAACTTGTAGATTATCTTTGGGAAAGAAATTGTACCTTCCCTTACACATGTAAGATGCCTAATTAACCTATGTGTGGGTAGGACAAGATAGGACATGACAAGACCCAGAATGTATATATAGATGGAGACAAGAGATTTTTGGAGAACTCTGCTCTATTAGATCTTTGCAACTTGCAACAAAATTGCAACAAAGTATGAAGAGTATGTAAGATCTTGGCCTAAGCATAAATATTCATTCATTTGTTTTACCATAATACAACAAAAGAGCCAAAAGTCACTATTGCTTTAGTTTTGAGTATTGGTGATTGTCTTTATTGAGTAGGGGTGAGAAACTTTGCAATATGAACACATGTGCTTGAGTAAAATGAAACATTTGTGTACTTGATTTGGATGCATGATTACTGAGGTTTGAAGGAGCAAAAGAATGCTTTGATGAATAAAAAAAGAGCTATATTATTGAAAGTACCACAAAACATAGAAAATAAACTAATTACCAATCCAAATATACCTTTGGAGTAGTTTCATGATTTAGAGCTGATTGGGGCTTTTTCTATAGGGATGAAGATGTTACCGTGGTTAGATTTGGGTGGAGCATACGTAACAAAGGATTTGAATGATTTCAAACCTGCTGATGCTTCTTTGGCTTTGCGGATTCTCTGGCCGGCTTTACAATTTCCTTCGCCAAAATGGCTGATAAAGAACTCTTTGCCTTTACGAAAGAAGGCCCATAGGGTGAGGGGAGAGATGCGTAGCATTGTACTTTATGGGAAGGGTAGTATGCAGCCTTTAGAGTTGAGGCCTTTGTAATAAATTGGTTTGTTTGGGTTGAGTGAGTCATCACCTTTAGGATAAGTTGTAATTTACTTGTAGTGAAAATGATTAGTTTAATTTCCTATTTGTTGTAGTGCACCATAGGAATGGACACTGCACTCTTTGGGAATGGCTCTTTCCCAAGACGTTAAATATGCAACAATGAATAAATTGCAAAGTTCTGATATTTCTCTTTAGTTCTAGTTATTTCCTATCCATATCTTCAAGTGAGCAACCTATTACTTCTCATGATATCACTTTTTGCTCAAAACTTGATTATCATAAGAACATCAACTAGCTTAATAGGAACATTATGGGATATAGAACTCCATGTGTATAAAATTACTTCAGCTTTATGTATATTCCAAATAATCCATATAAGCTCTAAGTTATGGTGGTTTAGAAAATAATTTATCAATGTAATTTTTTAAGATTGCTAAGAGTTTTTTTTTTGCATGGAAAGAGAGTTTCCTTAAGATGGTAGATAAAAGAAAAATATACATTCTCTTGCACTTGTGATCCAATAATTTTCAAGATTTGATTAAAGAAGATAGAACCAAAGAGATTCATAGTTTCACTTACATACTTCAGCATCATTGTGGGATTACCTTGGTTCAAGCATCATAAAAATTAAGTTAATTTGCAAAATCAATACCATTCAAGTGATAATAAAATACAAAATCATAATTTGAAATAATTTGTACTTTTGGTGAATACATATATTACATCATTTTAACATTTGACGCAAAGATACATCTATTTTGAGTGCAATTTCCATTTATTGTGCTACACAAGAGGAGTTATCAATACTTCCTATAATGATTTGTTTGTTTATATATCTATTTGTCAAGTCAATGATAGAACATAGCTTACAAGAAGGTATTTTATCAAGCATAGTACTTTGTCTTTAAAAGAATCTATGTTTTTTTACTCTAAATAAGGATTTTGTTATTCAATCCTATCAAAGTCATGGATTATATACACATAGAATTAAGAATATTTATCTGTTGTTTGAATAAATATCCAATTCATTCCTTGGATCAATTGAGTAAAAATAGATTCTTCACCAAGTTGGAACTTTCAAGTGTGATTGAACAATCTAATCTATGGATATATTCAAGATAAATATGTCCAATATGTCATTTAAGACAATGTATGAATGCTTTGATTATTTGAAGCTTTGTTAATAAGCTTCTAATTAGATGCAATAGCTATTATGCATTTTTAGTAAACAACAATTTGTCTTTTATCATGTACAAATAATAGAGTAAGACAAAAGGAGAGTACTATGCTCATATTGGTGAATTTTGCCATCTTTATGCAAGAAAATATTTAAGAAATCAGAGCACAACTTCCAATAAGAAGAGTTTTACCTTCTTGAATTACAAGGTGTTTGATGAAGCATTAAGATTGAGAATAAAAGTTCAAGATCTTTATGGACTTGCCACACTAGAGGAATAATGATATCTAAGAGTTTAACATGTTATCAAGATTTTATTGATGGTTCCTATAATATTATGCACAAGTCATATAACCTTGCATTGCTTTATTATACAATATATCAAATCCTATAGCAAGATAAATAGAAGGTTGCTTTTAAGCAACATAAAGACTTTGTATCAACTTGTCTAATCTTATAATTGTATGATACTTAGTAACCTTGTATAGTTCAATTTAATACTAACAAATTTGTCACTAAAGCAATGCTAGAACAAGAGTTTAAAGTAGTTTCCATTTAATTACCTTTGCTTCAAGGCTCAAGGTGAACTAAATTTGCTAAAAGAACTCTATTGATACCTTCTTCCAAAACCATTTGATCCAAGAAGACAAGTTATTAATTTAGATTTATTGTTTTTTATAGAGGTTAAAGTGAGTAATTTGCACTGCCAATTATGATTATGTGTATTAGATTTTACTCAAAGAACTAACCACATGTCATGCTTTAAGATTTGTATGTTTATTTGTTGACAACCATGACCTAACCCATAGTTTTTCTACAAGCATTACAATACAAGGGAATTACAAGATAGCCCTTACGTGGCCATCCCTTCTTTTAGCTTGAAGAGGAACGATGGGCAAGACTTCCATAGTGCACACAACCATACTATGGGACCAAGTCTACCATACGACAGTTAACCTTAAAGATGGCTCATAGGTCTATCACCTTAAGAGCAAGTTGACCTTCTCGGTTTTCACTCTCTACTCACCAATACTCATGCTTATCAAAAGACTAAAAAAATCTCATAGTGGAATCATAGGTTAGTGAGGATCAATCAAAACATCAAGTCATATACATTTTCACTCATCCATAAAATCTAGTAGTCTTCCATATGGGATGCCAAGACCCACATTAGACGAGGCATTTAAGATTTATAAAACCCTAGGAATGGGTTGTCTCTTTGCAATGGAGGACCGTTTTTGACCTTACCTTACAGTGCCCTTATTGATATCAGCCCATCTTCTCTTGGTCCAAGTCATACTCCTTATTCTCTACTAAGCGACTCTCAATTTACTCAAGACACTTGGTACTAATGTCAACCATCATTCATCAATCAACCAACTAACCTATAATGGACCGAGCTCCCTTTTATACATGGAGTCAAACCCTAAATGAATAAATTTTCCTCCTTTTCAATCTTTCCTTTATAGTGGCCGTCTCCTTTAAATGCCGTCACATCAATGCCAATTTGCTCTTAATCCTTGATACTAATATAGATTAGTCTACAAGCATGTTGCCTTAACATTTATGGCCTACATAATCTTGTCATTCTATTCTATTACACGTATCATTCTTGCATGTTCTTGTGTTTGTCCTATAAAGAGAATCGCACAAATGAAGTCTTGTAGTAATCTGACCATAACAAAAGTCCCATACTCCATATCCCACTCACCAATTTGCCTATAGCCTACAATGCCCTTAATACCTACTTTTCCAAAATGACATTATTATATTCTTAATAATTTATTTGTATAGAATTTTTTTTACAAACTGTTCACTTCAAGCACAAGAGGATAAAACATCATAAGGTGGATTTGCAACTTCAACTCATATGATTTAAACTTGTGATCAAAACTTAGAAAATTTGTTCTTCTTGTCAAGCATTTATATACTATAAAACCATATCAAACATCAATATATTAAAACTAGACAATGGATACAAGAGAAATACTAACAAAATCTACAAGGAAAGTCCTTTTTAATTTATAGTAGAGAATTTTAAAAATCTGTACTAAAAATTAAAAAGGACTTTCCTTGTAGATTTGTTAGCATTTCCCTTGTAATGAATAAAGAAAGAATAATGAGTAATGAGTAAAATATATCTTCTATAATTGATAGATTGATACTTTATAACAATAAATTGAAAGTATGTATTTTTATATGATCTTAGTTTTCATTTGGTTTTATTCCAATAAGCATTTAATCTTTCTATTATATGTTATGTTGTAATAGCTCAATACCCATTCCCACAAGAATATGATTAAGAGATGGTTAGATACAAAGGAGAGTGTTATAAAGTAATCCTTACTATTTCCTATTTAACCTCTTGGGCAAAAACCATTACAAAAGATTTTTATCAAGAAGGCTCACCACAACACAAGACAAAGAAAATCACTAACACAAGAGGCTACAAGTTCAATGAAAATCCAAAAAGTGATGTTTCAGCCCAAAGGTGCTGATTCCTTTGAAAGATTTTATTAAAGCTCATCTTTCAAAGATTCATTTCCTTTACCTCCTTTCAAAGGAACTCATCTTCCAAAGATTCATGTCCTCTACTTCCTTTCAAAGGAACTCATCTTCCAAAACAATTGACATCTTCATAAAGATTGTTTCTTCATGTTTTACCACCTTGAATATTGTTGATACTATAGCACAACAAAAGACCATCAAGCCATTTCTCACATAAAATTGTGTTAGACATCAAGGATCAAACACAAAAATATATTGGAAATTCTTACTACAAAGATTCACAAAGTCAAAAACACCAAGAAACAAATCTTCACAAGGAAATTGAGAAAGAGACAAAGAGTTAAGAGCTCAATGATAAGCACTTCAAGTTTCAAGCTTAAATAGCAAGGCCACTCAAGAGCTATACTTAAATCTAATTATCATCAACCATGTAACATATAAACCCAATTAACTATTCCAAAAGGCACCAACAATATATTCTTTTACTTCTATAATAAGTCAAACAATCATAGGTCTTGAAGGTCTTGCAATATCTCTTTCCTTTGTCATAGTGAACTTCTCATCAAGACCATTTAGGATTAAACCTAGTCAGCAGCAAGACATTTATGATGCAAACATCTAGTTATAACCTTGGCCTTTGATTTGTCATGCATTAGTCTTTTGCATGTTTGTTTTAGCTCCAAAATCAAGAAAAATTCAAGATATTCAAATGTTCATAATTTCTACTATAGAACACATATTGATGTCATCCTAGACTCAAACAAAAGCTTTTCTAAATATAACTTTAACAAGATAAATAAAACTTGAATTGGACCTGCAACAAGAGGATAAAATCCACTCAATCTGCTTTCCTTTAGCTCTAAAACCTCAAGGAGTTCCAAAGCTTCAAATGCTCGTAACTTTGGCTACATGTCTCTAAACTTTGCAATATTGTTATCAATAGAAAGCCATTAGAAAGCAAATAACAAACCACCACCAAAAATAAAAAATCCCTTTATATGGACACATAACCACAAAGATAATAGCCTCAAAGTGTGGCATACAATTCTTTATAATGTAGATCTTTGGATTTTGGATATTTGGTGTGAACTTTGGACTTTAGGACTTCTAGCCTTGAAATTAACTAGGCTTTGGAATGAATTGGACTTTGAATACACTAGCTTTTGGAATGAATGTTCCTTGTGAATGAAATGACCTTTGGATGAATTGTTCTTTGGATTGAATTTTCCTTTTGAGTGAATTGGAATTTGGAATGAACTTTGCTTTGAATGAATTTGTCCTTTGAAGTGAACTTGCCTTTGGACCTTGTACCTCTGGACTTTGGTCCTTCAAAGTGAATTTTGGCCTTTTGGCCTTGAAAGTGAACTACCTTTCAAACCTTTGGAGTGAACTTGCCTATAGAGTAAATTGGTCTTCAAACCTTTGGACTTTGTAGCACGATTCCTTTAGCTTAACTCCAATCTTCTCAAAGACAATGATAATTTTTGGCTTAAAGAATACATATACAGACAAAGTTCATATATGTAAAGTAGCATGTAAAAAAACAAATAAAAGGAAGAAATTCTGAAAATTCCAAGTACCGCATAAAGATTACTCTTATTTTTTCCAAGTTTGTAGTGATATTAAATCATCATTCAAGATGTCTACATGTTTATTTCTATCACAAAAATAAGGATTTAAATCTAGAACGTATAGGTCATCTCCATCTATTGCTTATCTTTATCTCATTTTGAGATTATATAAACTTTAGTCTTGACTCATTTTTTCTTATCAATTTTCAACATAACACAATGTAACAATATTGTTATTGTTATGTTTGCAGATTTATTATGAAAGAAAATCCAATAAGCTCCTTGATATAATAGATACACCTAATGTAAAATCTTCAATAAGCCAAGCTAAGTTGTAATTTGACAATAATTATTATGATCATGACCTCCCAAGGATATAAAATATGATTAAAATTCTTTCATATCTTTAATAAGAGTTTGCAAGTATGATTTAAGATCTTGGGCAACAAATTTATCATATCTATCATTTACTACCTCAAAAAAACAATTTTACCAAAGAAGACATCAATTTTTAATTTTTAATTAAAACCATTTAATTTGTATGATATTTTCCTTCTTACCTCGTTGTTACATTTGTAAACTATAAGGAAGAAATTATCATAATCTCTTCTTCTTTCTTAATATTTAAAAGACTCTTTAGTGTTTTGTAGATTAAACTTATATATATATATATATATATATATATATATATATATATATATATATTCCAATGTTCTTAATAGTTCTACTTCATTTTCCACTTTATCATCCTCCTTAAAAGAAGCCAAAGCTGATTACTTATCAACCAAAATGATCAAAATCATGCTAACATGCTAATGTATATGATTGTGATTTATAGTTGGTAGTTGGTGATAAAGTTATTCTCCATGATTCTAACTCTTTGTTACTTCTTGATACTCATGCTAGTAAACTATCTCCCATTTAAATTGGTCCTTTCTCAATCCTCACTTGATCTATATAGTTCATAATTTGATTAGCCTCTCTTTTACTGAATTTGACTCCTTTTCTGCTTACTAACTTGATCTCCCTTGCAAATTCATAATATCTTCCATATTTCTAAATTGATTTTTTCCCCACCCATCCTCTCTTTTTGAAACTAAAACAATGATTGAGTATCAATTAAAATACAAAGTTGATATAGAATTGCCAATCATAAAATAAGTGTAGCCATTGCCAAGACTATAAAGTTCCTTGTAAGGTTACACAATTTTGAAGTCTCCTTGAAGTCCATTCATTATCGCTAATACACAAAACATCATTTAAGAACTCAAAATTGAAGCATGTAATAATGATACTATTTAGTATCCAAAAGAAATGTATAATAATTTAGTACAAAGGAATGTTGAACAAGTACATATGAACCTTCCTAAGTACTTAGTAAGCTAATACAATACTCAAGAGCCTTCTTATAAAGTTTAGGTTAAAGTATGGAAGAAGCTTCTTCTAGGTTGACTAGCTTGGCCAAGAAGTATATTTTGAACTTTTGTAAGTATTAAGCCTATATTCATATCAAGTATAGAAGATTGTGACTTGAGCACTCTCTTGCATTTGAATACATTCTTGTAGGTTTGCAATAATATCCTCCCTTGTATCTTCCTTATTTGAGTTCTTGAGTCTTTTTTTAAAGGATTGAGTAGTTTAATTATGTACTCAATAACCTTCTTGTAGGTATAAGCTTAAGGTGGAGAGAACCCTTGGAATTTAGTCTTCTACACTAATAATCTCCCTTTTGGTATATAAATGATTTCTCTTAGTCTTGCATCCGTATGGGTCTACTAACATATCATATTTATCTTCATCTTTGCAAACATTGGCCGTAGTAGTCAATATTATTTCAAAAATGACTGCTTGATAGCCTTTTTCTTATGTAATGATGAACACATTCTTGCTTAGTTTGAGTTTGAATTGCCTTGAAATGTAGCAAGATCATGCTTCTTAAGTGTTCTTCATACCAATGTTTCCTTTCTTGTTGACATAAATGATATCAAAAAGCAATTATTACTATCATTACTAACTATTATTATATTTGGATTCCTCTCGTATATTTAACCTAACATGGTTTTTAGATTGTAATTTATTTTATTCCATCAATATTTGGCTTAAATAAAATAATTATTTTATTTCATTAAGGAATCTTTATTTTGGATTCAAGAAATTAAAACACTTCTTAGCTTTAACTCTTTTTAATTTATTTCATTATATTGCATCTTTCTCTTTGATTCATTAGTTTCCTTTACTTTCTTCTCCTATTATAAATCTATGTACATTTTGTCTAGCTTAGCTCCGTCTACTCTCTTATCATTTCACTCTTTTCTAAGTTTATAGAGCTACATGGGTTGTATCATATGTTTTATTACCATTATACGCCCTTTAATGTTCATAGTCTTAAAGTGCAAGTGTTTTAGTGATATACTTAACTTAAGTACTATACATTTAATTTGATGTTTATCTATGTATCCTATCGGGTTGGATTGGGATACAAAATATGTAATTATTATTTATTTAGAACTACTTGACACCTTGTTATTTTATCTAATGGGAAAGTTTTACCCTCTCATGAAGATTTTATGCTTGATTTTGGTGTGTTGATAATTTTTTTTGGATCATTTCATAAGCTCGATTGATAGTCTAAGATGCCTTCATGAGTAAATTGTAAATTTTGTAAAAAGTTGATTGCATAAAGCTCTCTCCAATGGGGCATTTTAAGACCTTTTATTTTCTATTGACCTCTCTATCTTTTAGTATCAATTAGGAGAATAATAATTGCTGCAAATAGCAAAGAGATGTTATTTTTCATAGAGAAAGTCAATTATATTATTATTTCCTCACAACTTTTGTTAAAGGCAACAAATAAAGAGATAATATTAGTTATTGCGGTTTTCTAAAGATGGGAATGATATTAATTATAAACAATATTAAATGTCAAATTAAAAACCTCAAAGTATTATGTATGTATAAGTCTTTTTAATTTTCTTTCTAAATTACATACAAGGCTATTATATGCAACAAATCTTCAATTGCAAGCCTACTTTCTTTTGACATTCTTTTTGACTTTGTAGCTATCACAACCTATTTTTTTCTATTTGTCCCACTTTATCTCATTTCTAGTAGCTCAATAGTGTTTTACACAATAGATCAAGTATTAGGACAATACTAAGTAGGAGAAAATGATTAGTTTTTCCTTTGTCCTTGGTCAATTATGAGTCTAGCTCAATGATTTGTATTGAGAAAAAAATACAACAAGTACTATGATACAAGATGGCCAAAAATGATGTTAGAAGTTTGTGGAAGTTCTTAGTACAAGATATGGAGTGATGAGATTTTGTCAAAACAACTTTCAGTGAGATTCTACCAGTATTTCAAAATCCACAACCCGCGACTTGCAACATGCTACCAAAGAACTATTATGCAAGGAGCTTACACATGTGTCATTTGATCACAACTCTTCAATAACCATCATGATGGTTGAGGATTGATTGGGCAGAAATATTAATTAAAGGCCAACTCCACCTCACAAGGAGTTACTCTTTACTTGCATCAATTTTCATTTCTCTTGCATAAGAATCTCTCAAACTATTGTCCAAGATTCATGGCATAATGCACAATGCAAACTTGAGTGCATAGTGTAAGAGTGATGGGGTGTCATACAAAAGAAAGTAGATTTGGATACCTTCAAGATGGTGGAACAAGATATGATAGTCAAAATAAAGGCAAAATCATTTAAGGCGGATATAATCATGTGCAAACCTCACAAGTGATCGAAATGAGGATTGCATTGTAGAGTAGAGTACTTGAAAAGTAGAAATCTATAATTTGTATTTTGGGACTGGAGTTTTATAAACCTGCCATGTTAGAAGAAAAAAAACACACATGCACCAAAATTTTCAGAACTAACCTTGATACATGAAGCAAAGGTCATCGGCAACAAGTGTTAGGGGAAAAGTTCACAACATTTGGCCAGTTTTATATTGATCTTCCTTGTGGTAGTCCAAGCAAGTGTATGAAAGCCAAAGTAGACAATGCATTCATGTGAGGGATGTCTATTGATGAGTATAAAATAGAATATCTAAAAGATCCCATTTGATGAGTTGTAATGGAATCCATGATGAAGCTATTTCAATCAAAACAAACCTTATATGTAAATCTCAACCAAAATATTTTCTTCCAACTTTTGCACAAAGAAAAACTTGTGAGTTGGGGCAAATGTTATGAGAACAAGCTGCTAGAGGACATGTATTAGGGAGTAGCCATAATCATAATGCACTTCATCATGCATTTTTACCTTTGAATGAGCTTCCTCACAAATGAGTAGAAGGAGAGACTTTTGAGCCACTTCCATCATCCGGCCTACTTTAGTGGTCATCCTAATTTGGCCAAGGAAAGAATGAAGTATCACAATGCTGACAAGGAGTATGCTTGAAGCAAGGAAATTTGTATCAAAGAATCCTATAGCATGATTGTGATTCATAAGAAGGTACATGCAACAAAATCATGGTCTCCAAGAAACAAAAGAGAAACTAGGTTATTGAAGTTTCATCAAGCAAAAGTGGACGTGACAAAGCCAAAAGGCAAGGTGGAAAAGAGACCTTTATAATAGAAGAAGATTTCATGATGCATGATGTGAACAAGTGAGATCTACTCTACAGTATGGGAGTTATATTTCCCTTTGCTGCCCCATCCTGATATTTGAACATGGTCATGGTTCAGTGCATGCAGTACATAGTCTTGGTAGAAAACAAGACATAACTGAACTTTGGAGGAGAGATATCCATTCCTTGATATGACAAGCTGGTTAACTACAAGCAGACACTACAAGAAAAAAACTTTTGGAACAAGAACCGGTCAAGCAACAACAACTTGTTTACATGCATCTCGTCACCAAATACCAACAACAAAAAGATCCAAGAAAGCAGCAAACTATGATGCATAATCATCAGCAATTCCCAACAAAGTTGCAAAGAACAAAGTGAAAGCACCAGTAAAACAACTACAAGGCTCCCATTGGGGTCTTAGAAAACGCACCCATGCTAGTGCTTGTCTTCTTCTTCAAACATTGTTGGCCTAAGATTCCTACTTTGAACATCATAGATGTTATAGAAGCACAAACCAACCAAGGTTCTGCGTTGGCTCATAAATGCAGAAGCAAGAAGTGGAAGCCTTGAAGTTGAAAGAAGAAGCTTTTATTGCGGGCCGTCTACAAGAAGGAGATAACCCACTAGGGTAGCACATGAGATGACGTCAAAATGCATTGAGATGGAAGATCCTCCTCATGAAACACTAACAACATGATCTCTAACAAGAGATGATGACCCAAAGATGATGGACAACATTTGCTTTAATGCAACAATAATTTGATGGTGCGGTTGAATTGGTATACTTTGTACATTTAGTAAATGCCAATGATGTAGCTACTAAAGGAGATTGCAACTTTCTACAAAGAGTTGAACTTCATTTTGAACCCGACGCACCAGATTCACAAAGGATATGTAATATGTTTGGAATATTAGAATCCACCTACTACAATATGTATTTGTAATTGATTAGCTATTTTGCCATCAACAAACCGATTAAGCTTGTAAAGTACCTTCACAACAAAACAAGCCCCACCGCCAAAGACAAGGCCATGCTTCGTACCAAATTGTGCAACACCAACAAACAACTCACCAAGGATATTGCATTGCAAAGGAAAGAGACCAATTGCTCAAGAAGTTCCAAGAAGAAGAATTGGTGTTACAAGGACAACACTAAGTCATATTATGATGCTTACATATTAGAGGTTGACATGATATAGATAAAGGTTGGTGAACAACAAACTTGCTACAAAGGGTAGATAAAGGTATATAATGAAGAGTTTTTTACTATTTGAATAGATTTGGATGTTTCTAGTATGAAGAAAATTGTAGTGGATGGACAATATAAGAATCTAAAAGAGCTCACAAATCTTCATATTAAGGAACTTACTAAAACTTTGAAATGAGCACGAGAGAAAAAATAGGAGATTATGACAAAGGTACAAGAGGACTTGAAGTCAAAACTTGGCAAAAAATTTGTGGGTCTTCTCATGACCATAAAACATATAGTGACTCACCTCTTGAACTAGCTGGAGAGGATGGCTAACAACACCACAAACTAGACAAAGATTAAGGACTTAAAAATTCAAATTGAGGCTCTCAAGAAGAAGGTTTATATGAATAATCAACTAACAATCTTGTCTCTCAAATTGCAAAGCCACATGAACTTCAAGTTCAAAGAAAGCCCAAACAAGTGTCATGAACAAGGTCAATGAGTATAAAAGGGAGCTTGTTGAGTTCATTCAAATCTACAAAGGCATGAGTAGTTTGTCACAAGCTCCATGAGCTTGTCTTGCAATGACTAACAACCTCAATGATACATTTCAACCCAAGTTGTGGAAAACTTAGTAGTTATTTTTTGGTTCTATCTTGTAGTTTTAGTTCATCTTGTTGTTTTAGCCAAGACACTTAGTACTTGTAAATAGTTCATAGATCTTAATGAAAATACAAAATCCAAGTAGACCGCTATATGATAGAGGAATATACAAAAAATCTGCTGAGGTGGCAATGTCATGTCATATGTCTTTACTTGGATCTTAGATTAGGATAAGATAAGAATCTTATTAGTGAGGATTAGATGTAATTAGCAAAGTTTTAGCCATTTGTAGCCGTTGGGTTTCTTTGGTGTATAAGTAGGAAAGGTATATTGGGCTTAGATTAAATGTTTATAATGATCATTTAGTGCATTATTTCTTTTCATTAAAAAATGTATTACAATCAAAACTATAAAGTTTGTGTATGTGCATTTGGCTGCTCTTTGTATGAATGTTTGCCTACTTAGTTACTTAGTTGTGAGGAATCTTGGCATAGAGGTGTAAGCACTAGAGTGAAAGAATCATTTTTGTCGAAATAGAAGGAGGACATCTAAGTGCTCTACATAGGCAACAAATGATATAGTGATGAATTTTTATAGGCCTAATTATCATTAAGTACCACAAATTGAGAGATTGAGTAGTAAGAATCATTATACTCTCTTGTAAAGTAGTGCCTTTTGGGAAGTGTAATACACTATGTTACAATTGTATATGATAGAGAGAGAGTACCCTTGAGAGATCTAACTCCAATTTAGTTTAAGCATTCCATTCTACTATTTGTCTAACCCTTTGAGATCTGCTCATACAATGTATTGTTTGTAATAGTGGTGCAGTGTGTAGATTGTAGAATGGGCATGACAATAGTAAGTAGGAATTTGGTCAAGCTAATTGGAAGGTAAGGAAATTCTAGGGCAAAGTGACCTTCATTGCAAGTGATCCATCACCTTCAAAAGTCCTTTGGACTATAATTACAATGAAATTGAGTAGCATTCATTTACCTTTTTGTAGTATGCATATAGGGGTAAGACTTCATTCTTCTCGAGAGGACTTCCCCGAGAGGTTAAATACAAAATGAAAGATTGTTAGCATTGTGATACTTTTATCTCATTTTTAGTCATATCCAACTTGTATCCTAGTGGGATTGATCAGTTCTTACATAGATATTACAAAATTGAACGACACCATGTTGTTACAATAACCAAGGGTTGCGTAATTCTGAACTTTAACCTAATTCCTAGAATCATCAATGTTGTGAATGGTGTATCTTTTAGTAAAGAAAATTACTTATCTTTTGCTCCTATAACATTGCGGAGCTATGCATATTTTAGTACTATTAAATAGTGGACCTTAACGTTACCTTTCTCCATTTATCGCAAATTGTTTGCTAGTTTCTACCCTAGAATTCAATGATTTGTTTCTTAGTATCTAGCAATAGTTCGTGGGTCAACAATTGTATCTAAAAGAAATCTTATGCAAAATTGGTACCATAATAGGACCTATGACTTTATCAAGATGTATTTTGAGGTTTAAGATTCCTAAACATTAATTTTATAATGTACTCGATATTCTGAATTGGTAACCAATTATTTTCCAATTGAACGGTCATTCACCATTTTTAATTTAGTTCTTGAATGGTCGCACTTTCCAATTCAATAAGTATTTTGGATATAGCTTGACAATTTAGGATTACAAGACTGTTGGGCCTTATCTTTCGTCTTTTTCACGTCTTTCGCATATAACTCATAAATCCATCACTCAAACCTAACTAACCCTTAATGCGCCTCCTAGAAAATTTTCGTAATTACTAGTTTCCTATTGCAGATCTCTTGGTTCTTGTTAGCTGACGCTCGGAAATTACTCTTCCTTCATTGAGGAATTTTATGGAATAATGGAGTATTGTATTTGCAATTAAAACTAAAAAAATTAAAGGAAGAGACAGGCAAAAATAGACAACATTCCTTTTAACCCTTATTAACATCCCAAATCCATGTGTTGCCAATTAGACTTCTCTCATGGTTCAGCTTAACTAGAGTATCTTGTACTTAACCTTCGAGATGATTAGTTATTTCAAACTAGAACCATATGACAATCTACACCTATATACTTTATTGCCTTAATCTTTTGAAGCAGAAGTGGGTTTAGAGTGATATGGTTACTCAGTCATCTTATCTTAATGAACCTCTCCTAGTCTGACCAGTTGACTGTCAAGTCTACTCCCTGATTACTTTCATAGGCCACTAGATCCTTGATTTCCATTCACACAAAATAGAATTAGGAAATGGAAAGGAAGAACATATTTGTAGTGCATATCATTATTCATCTTTATAACTACCTCTAGTTCACTAATAGCTTCGATGAAAAACAGAATTATCAGAATTTGTTGTCTTGTAGAGAAGTATGCATTTTCTATGACTTAGAATAAAGAGAAGGAATCCTCCCCCGACCGGTTGTTCGACACGGAGGTTCACCACTCTCTTGCGTTCAGAATTGCATCCTGTAGCAGCATGCTACTCAGGAGTTGAAGTTCCGTGAAGTGAGTTGCGATCAGATTCCCCGTGTTATTATCCGGTGTTTATATTTAGGCGTTCGTGCGCCTGTTTCGGTTTCCATCCATCCGGCCGCAGGAAATGTTGTTTGAATCTTCGAGGCAGTCGGGAGATTGGGGAGTGCTTTGGTAGGAACGACGAGACATAGCTCGACAGAAACCGGGGAAAGAAACGAAGATATCAGAAACAGACCAAATCGGCTCAGCGATGGCGAATACCAGCTATTATGATGTACGTCAGAGCTTTCATTAACAGCCACGTTCCTTTGCTGCAGTTTCATACACTGTCTTCCGCAAGCTCCGGCTACTTTGACAAGACCACGTTAGGCGTTTCGTTAGTCGAAGTCGGTGGAGATTTTTGAGGGGAGAAAATGCCTGGAGACTTGCCCCTGGTTGACCTCCCCGGAGGGATTTTGGTGTAATTTGGTCCGATTGGCCTGTGTGTACCCTGCAGGATGACTTCGATTTTGGAGGTGACGATGCAGAAGATAGTAAAGTTACAGGTACGTAGTGCCCAGCATAATACAGTCCTAGATAACAATGCATCTGCGTTCGGACTTGAGGTAATTGCAGTTTGGATGTATCTCTGCTTCTGACTTAATTTTCTCGGTCGGTGCAGTTATGAATGTAAATTGCGAATAAAGATTTCAGAAATTTTTCTTTTGTTTCTGCATCTGCCCTAGCGAAATGATTATCATTTTCCTTGGGGCGAAATATTGGCACCCGTTTCTACAAGTATGGCCGGAGGAGACAGCAGTACCAAATGTAGGGGCTGAAATTTTGGTCCGACTCTGTAGAAGTAAACATTGATCGTAGCCAGGGGCTACGCACTTCAGAATTTCAGCTTCCTTACTTGAATCACCAATGCTGTAGAAGGTGTATATTTCAGGAAGGACAATTATTTATCTTTCGCTGTGATAGCGTCGTGGAGCGGTGCCTATTTAGGATGCTAAAGTCAACAGCTTAAATTGGGACTCCGGCCGATTCATGCGACATAAAAACTGGCTAAAGTTGTTACTTTGGTACCTTCGTGTCTAATTCTTGATATATGTGGACAGGTGGGAAGAGGAGCTTTGGTGATTTGGAAGACGACGACGACGAAATTTATCCCGCCAAGAAAGTATGTTTACCCTTTGAACGGTTAAAGTTCACATTTAAAAAAAATAAAATAATTTTCAATTAAAAAAAAATATGTTTTTTTTGAATGAATTTGGTTTAAGAACACACAACATTTTCCTGAATGATGGCTCGTTTTCCAGATTTGCAGTGGGAAGTTAGGGGTTTCTGGAATGAATGAATGTGTTTGTTTAGGTTTCTGAAAGAGTTGTTCTTGTTCAGTTTGAATATATTGAAGAGCAACTGAGCAGGGCAGTAAATGATAATTGATGAGTTCTCAACTATCATCTCTCGATAATCTTTACAGATTTACGGTAGTTCTGTTGTTGCTAATGACCATGCCACAACAACCATTCTCAACTTACGGGCCAGGTACAGTCTGTTGAAATCATTCAAGCTCTGTTAAGTGCAGGAATTAAAGGGTACAGTTCTGATAGGAACAATTGGTTTTTAGTTTAGTTTTACTGCTTTGATGGTGACTCTAGGATGTTTTTCCTTCACACTCCTTGATCTTTCAGTTTTTGCCTTCTCTTTTGTCTGTAACGGATTGCGCAATTGTGCAACAGCTTGGAGGAGCGAGATGCTACAATATCTGGCTTACAGGTAGGCGATATGCAGGATTTGATCCAATAAGGATCACTGTACCCGGTTTCACATGTATCTGAGAATTTTGGTATTTCACGACCATAGCTTGAATGCTGTGAGATCTTCCTGCTTCTTTGTTTTGCTGTCGTAAAATCATTGCTGGTTGAAAGTCGCTGTCGAACTCTATTGATTATCAGTTTGTACCCACCAACGGTAGCTTATCGAACATGGTCGTTTACTTCTCTGCTGAGACGGAATCTGACTTGCTCTGCTGTTCACAGAAGGAACTTGGTGCAGCAAATGCAGATTTGGAACGCTGGCACAACACCTTCCAAATTGAGTCAGTTGTGCCTTTAGGCACCACTCCTGGTACACCTTTGCCCGCATATAGAAGAGAAGATTCAAAACCAGTCTTGTTCTAGTCGTTTAGTTGCACGGTCATGCTACAGTTAATATCTTACTCCGACTAGTCGCACCAATTTGAGTAATATCTGTCCGAAACGTCGCATATGCTCTTTCGTGTACCCTTTCGTGCAGAACCACATGTTGTGCTGGCCGCCTTGCAGAAAGTGCGGACGTCTGAAGGGGCTTTGAAAGATCAGGTTTCCATCTTGCTATCCACGCTTGGTAGAGATGTTTAAATGTCGTGGTACATCAGCCCAACCGGCAGGGATTCTGTAAATTTACATTAAAGATAAAAAATTTAAATCTTTTAGCCTGTGGAGCAGAAACACAGAAACAACAGGAAACATGAGAAACATCCGAGATTTAGTGATTTGTTCTGTTTGCTTCATCTGCTGTTGAATACAATAAAACCTGGACTTCGGTTGCTGCTCATGGTCGCATCGAATCATATCTTGGAAATTAATGAGCTACTTGAGCTAAATGCTATCTTGTTTTCTCGGAGAACCAGCTCTGAGTCTCATCTGTTACTGTTTATCCGCAGCTGTTGAGCTCGGAGCGAAGAGAGAGCGCCATGCTAATAAAGCTTGCCGGCAAAGAACAAGAAATAGTAGATTTGAAGGTAAGTCAGCTTGGTCTTGGCGTCGGAAGGTCTTGTCAAGAAATGCTGCAAGTAGAGGACTGTGAAAATCGTTCCCTATATTTTGCGACCATGCGAGTTTTAAGATATTCTTATCTCGTAGTTTATAGTTCACTGTAGGGCAGCGCTCTTGCACTTAGGCTTCCTTTGTGTCTAGTGTAGTTAACGCTTTTCAATCGTCACAGAAGCATCTTGCGTGCTAAACCATGTTAAACATGTAGGTAGTATCTGGTTTTCACTCGGCGTTTTGTCCTGTTATCTAGTTTTCACATGCAGATTTCCATCGTACCATGTATTATAATTTATGTTAGAAGTGCTAATGGCAGCATGATATTGTTGCTTTGCAGTCCCTGGTGCATGACCTGAAGCTTATGCTGAAACCACCAATGCTCCAGGTAGCTCCTTATTGGCGCATATCATTTGTCTTGAAACAATGATGCTTTCCTTTTTGTTTGTTTTGAGTATTACTGACCATCAATATGTGATGCCAACCAGACTCGCCGCTTGTTACTCGACCCAGCCATACACGCAGAATTCACCAGAATGAAGGTATGCTCTATCTCTCGATGCTCCGCAAATATCCACATAAGCTCCAGGATGGTTTGTCTTGGAGCGTAAAAGATCGAGTAAGAAGTGCTGATTTCAAAGCTTTCGGATGGTGCAGAAAGAGCTAGAAGCTGCCGACAAGAGAGTAAAGGAGCTACAAGACGACCTTGCTGCCGTGCAGTTTACTCCTCACAGCAAAAACGGGAAGATGTTAATGGCAAAGTGCCGCACGTTGCAAGAAGAGAACGAAGAGATCGGACGTGAGGCCTCGGAAGGAAAGGTTGGCGACCATAGCTACCTTCTGTATCTTACCAAACATTCATTCACTGCCGGATCGAAGTATCTCTGATTTTAAAATAGAGGTTGTATTTACGAAATGTAGATTCCATGTAGTACTCTGATTGCACTACACGCTATCAACTCCGAAATCATCCTCCATTACCTCTTAGCGTGATTGATTGCAATACGGAACTCTGTTTTGTATATATTGATCATTGTGTTCTTGTGGCATTGATCGCTAGTTCCTTCGTAGTTACATGGCATTTGTTATAATCGAGTGATGTCTGTCATCCGTGGGTGTGGATTGCCCGTTCTTCGGATGCCGTCTGCATACTTTTACACAAGAACTTAAAATAAACATGTATATCCTGGCAGTTTGGAGAAACTTATTGCTAGATTTGATGGCCATTATGTGTTAAAACCAGTGTTGCTCTTTATCACAGCCAGTAATGATCGTTCCGGTAGAAGTTTTAGTTTAATGGCTAATACGAAGATAACATTCTATGTAGGCTTGTCGCAGATGATAGATGTGTTCAGTACAAATTCATTTCTTTTTCTTTCTCGATATTTTACAGAAACTTCTTCTTTTAAGGACGAAAAGCATTGGTCAACTTGCTGATAGGAATTTACCCCTTTCACGGAGTTTATTTTAATTTCACCATGATTTTTGGCTTGTGTTTTCCAGATGCATGAACTAGGTACAAAGCTTGCAATGCAGAAATCTTTGAACATGGAGTTGAGGCGTGGATACCAAGGTACAGGAAGTAGAATCGACTGCAGGTTTCAGGATTATACTTGTACTTATGATCTCTTTTCACTCAAAGAGTATCGTTTTACTAAGATATCCTGTGCTAACCATTCAAAGCTGCTCTTCTGTTTTTGTTGAACTTCTCTAGAGCTTTTCGATTATGTGGAAGATCTGAATGACGAAGTGGAGCGTTCGCAGCAAACTGTAAGACCCACACGGGGATTCTCAACCCCTTGGTGTTCTTGCTGTTCATTTATTCCTTGGATGTAAACTTTCAGTTTTGTGTGTGGTTTCCTTCTCTTCAGGTGATAAATTTATGCTGGAGTGTTCTTGTCAAAGTGATTGATCCTGGCATTGTTTTTGGTGAAGCTGTTGCTGTCAACTGTAACTAGATCATAAAGATCTTGGCTCCAATCTGGTTGAATATTGAACAAAGTTCCCGGTGCTTTCTACAGATATATATTCTTCAAAGGCAGCTTCAACAGAAAGAACATCAGGTGCAGCAAAAGGAAAACCAGCTAATGGAACAACGGAAAAGAGCCGATCTCCGTGACACAAGTATGAAGAGTAGGGAAGAGGAGAGAGTCCAATATCTTTTAGAAAATAAAAGGGATGGCTATACAGGATGTGAGGACGATACTCGTGAGAAAGTGGCCGGGGAATTGAAGAGAAGATAAGCCAACCGTAAAATAAAGTTCTGCCAAACGGTCCGCAGGGAAGCATTGCTGTGGATGATGGTTGGAATGTCCGAAGCGGGGCCCTCTTCCACGTAAAGTTTATCAGCAAGGGTTCACATATCCAACTTCGAAGCCTTTCACAATGGTGGGGTTCCTAACCATCTCTGATAGTTCTCGGTAAAGAATGTGGGACGGTCTTACTATGCCGGGAGAATGGAGAGTGAAAAAGGACGACCCAAGCAGAAGCTTTTCCCATTTCAAAGATGTCCCACATTCACTTATTGCAACCCCACGAAGAGTTGTGATGGCGATTTGTCTTTTATCTGCAATGACGTACAGCCCTTCTGTTATTTTTGCCATATGACGAAGATGACGACAGAGTTCAGAGCTCTTTTGACAGAGTCGTATTTATCAGCACAGAAGCATTTTCAACCAACCCCGGTATTTCCGGATCATCGCCGAGGGATACCCACTGGATTGATGTGTCCAATGAGGATATCCATCCAAAAATTTGCAGGATGCATCTGAAAGCAATGTGGGATGGCAGTGAAGTTATAGGGCCTAGGCTGGCAAGCCGTCTGTAGTCCAAACCTCCTGTTGACCACAGATTGTCTTCCCTCGTCATAGCTGGTCAAGTGGGCTTCTCAATATCAGTGGTGGTGGGCTGAAGTCAGGTGAGACATTCTTGATGTATCTGTCTTGTCTTACTTGTAGTTTTTAGATATACTTACTGTAAGCATGGGTATCCCTCTCTTCGAGGTTGATGTGAGAATTCTCTGCTGAGTCTTCTCCGTTTGTAACAGCTGCGCAGTACTAAAGGTTTAACAGCAATTTTCTGGAGTTGGAGGGTGTTGCTTCTGCGAACTTTCCCAGTTTCTAAACTTGATTGGATGCTGGAGCTCGGCGCTCACTTTTGCTGCAAGCTTCCTATTTCTCTTTGGAGATTTTGCTGTCTAGACTCCTCCCAGAATTGTCAAGTGGTGAGGGGAGTTATGGTGAACCTTAAGATAAGCTGAAACGTAGGAGCATTAGAAATGACGGTTGAACTGCAAAACTTTGTATATGATATGATCACTTGTATAGATTCAGAACATGAGTGGGTACCTTTTGATGGCTTATTTTTCGGCGCTGAGAATGTTCAATTGCATAAGCGTTTGCAATTTACGCATTATCGTTCACTGTCAACATGTCTACTTTCTACTTTTCTTGGCGATCTCTTAAAAGATGTCGAAATTTCCACCGCAGTGAGTAAATTGATTAATAATCCCGGTATCTAGGCCGTCTACAGAGGACATCTGTGCTAGCTCAGATGATGGAAGAGGTACTGCATGGACTACCCTCTTTGGCTGCCATGTGTAGAGCGGTATTCAAGGAATCTGAATGTAGCACCAGTACGTCTAAAAGCTGTTCACTGGTTCACGTCAATCTCACTACGAATTTAGACATTACACCAGTATGTTGTGCTTCCACGCTTAACACCCAGGGGCCGCTAAGGCTGCGGATACTCTGGAAGTCTAGATTCTGAGCAGCACCTGTGCAGCTCTCTTTAATTCACCGGGATAGAAGTTCTGAAATTTCGAGAGCCACTTGAATTATAATCAGAATTAGAGAGGAAATTCCGTGTTTGGCCACTCAACTAAGCTCCTTTGTCTAACGGAACTTCAAGTGGAAGGATAAAGCAATCCAATAGAACTTGTATTTCTGATGTTATGTCCAACGTGTAATGTCATCAGGAATGAAATCAGTGTAATAATTTCTCATCACAGTTCACACACACTTGATGCAATCGAAACGTAACAATTTTATGAACGGAACCTTACATGTCTATTTACACGTTGGGTTCAAGTGCCAGTGCCTGAAATTAATATTTCCAGACATTGGCATCCTTCACTGAACAGTATTTTGTTCCGAGTACTGTCCTTAACAATGTTAGGGGTAACTCACCCCACTACTGTTAATCGGTAATGTTTTCACGTGTTGTGAGATTGACAAAAGGTCCTTGACCGGATCATCAGAATAGGTATCCTTCTACAATCATCGACCTATTTGGGATCTTTCCTTATACCGACCACGTTAAATAGGTAAGCATCTCAGGCAATTACCTTCGAGTGGGACTTATAGATTGGTTCTTTGTATATCGCTGATTTCATTTGGAATGATCAAATGTTATATAATTCATTGTTGGAGTGTTCAGTTACCATATGAATCAACTTGCGTACTGCTTCACGCATCCAGTTATGGTGCATGGATTGCCTACAGCAAACTGACTTGTTTCGTTTGACAAAAATTGACTTTCAAAGTGGAGGAACGGTCAAACCAATGGTATTCAAAACACCTTACTTCTGCACAGTGTAGACTTCGGCTTCTTCACCTTGAAACTAATTTCGGTCAGTTAGGGAGGTACACATCTTCTCCACTGTCCTTACCACTGATAGTAGAAATGGATTCCATACTCAATAAGACGCACTCTGTCTGTTTTACAAGAAGACACTGTAAAGCAAATACACCAAGCCCTGCCATGATACTGTAAAGTCCAGTGGGTTTTGACCACATCATGAAGCAGCCCCATTGAGAAATAAGGCACCACTAGAAATGTGGACGCAGGGTGGTGTCGATGTCGTCTGGTCTGCAGGAGACAGGCATTGAGTTCCGTTACCTCTTGACTAAACTTATGAACCTGCAGTTCGTTGGTGAGATGTGATGATTACACACTGAAGATTTAACTGTTCTAGAGATCACCTATTGCCACAACACTCTAAAACTACAGCGTGCTGAGCTCCTGAGGCGTCAGCTTTTATCGCCTCTGAAATCATAATCATAAAACCAAATGCCACGAATGTAGGTGACTCTCGTTCGTTCATTCAACAACAAGCCATTCAACTTATTGGCTCCCTGTCTCATGGTACACGTTATTGGGTTGTAAACCGATGTGATTATACTATCCTCTACAATCTTCCGAAGAAAGGGAAATGGGCAAACGGCCCTAAGAGGGAGAGGGACATCTGAGTTTCCATAGTGATGCCAAATGGTTGAAAAATATAACATTTGTTAAATTAAGTAATCTTTATTTTAATGACTTTTGTTAGAAGGAGACAAGTTAGTTCCTGTTCATGCTGCTATTGTTGACATGAGTTCCTGTTCATGTGCGAGTTCTTGTTCATGAATGCTATTCATATGTGTTCATGAATACTATTCATATGTTTTCCGTGCGCGGTATGCGTTACATGAGCAGAATGGTAATACACCCTTCAACACACTTTTTTATATAATCCCAATCAAGAGTTCTTCTACTTGGTTGATTTCTAACATTTCCCCTTTGCATTTCATGAAGCCCTGTGCTCCTTATCATCTCAAGAGTGTTATGTGATATCTCAGTATTGGAGGCTATTTGTGCTGCGTGAGTGAACTGGCTATACTACCTTTGAATGCTAAGAGAGAGTGAGTTGAGTTTTGCGATGTGCAATCAGGAGTGTTCTGCTCTAGTGAGACTAGGAAAGTTGAGTGCTAGAATGTCTGATACATCAAAAATCAGAATGAGTGTGGATAGACCATCTACTTCAAAGAGCAGGAACAAAGGTTCTCATCAATATTAACCAAAGTGTCAGCATCCTGTTTACATGCAAATCTTCCTACTAGGGATCTTCGCGGAAATGTCCGTTGAGATGTACTTCAAAAGTCAAAGAAAGATCCCCAAAGTGAAGAAATCACATATCTTAATTGTGACCGTCCCAGCTAGCTAGTTCCCATCAGCTGCGTGAATTTTCATTGCCTTTAACTGCTGTAACATCCATGAAACGGACCTATGTACAAAGGTGGGTACACTTGACCGTATCCGGTAATCATATTGGTGTCTTCCATTCGTCGCCACAAAGGTCACAGAAGGATATAAGATGCTACGATATTTCATTTATGAGTAAAAATTTGATTGGGAATTGGATAAACATTACAACATTCCGCTTAAAACAGAATGACCTCAGGCCGAATCCTTGAGGGCTTCATATCCTCCTGCCTCTAATTGTAGAGCTAGAGAACTATCCCCAGTTTTGACGATGCGTCCAGCTTCCTGTCATCCCACATATGGAGAATCAGTAGTGCGTCCATGGGAGCAGAGGGAATTCTAAACACCCTCTACAGAAGACCAAAGTTTGAACAAAAGCAGTTGAAAGGAAGCGTACCATAATATGCACGTAAGTGGGCTTGATGTAGTCCAGAAGTCTCTGATAGTGAGTAATCATAAGAACCGCATTTTCTGACTTTCTTAAGCCGTTGACTGCTGAGGCCACATCCCTCAAGGCGTCCACATCTAGACCGGAATCTATCTCGTCTAATATGGCCATGTCAGCCTCTAGAACCTGTCAAAACATGACAGACGATAAGTTCCACCAGCATGGGAATGATGAATCAGCTCACATGAGGCATTCAATTCTTGATAGGAAATACTCATACAGACCAACAATTGTACACCCAGCAGTATTTACACAGAGTTGCAATAAGGTTTAACAAATACGACTGCTTTAAGTTTGCACCGAGGATGCCCTCCGATGGTGTATACACCGGAGTACCATCCTTTTAGTCAATGAACCCTTTTGAACCTTTGCCTGCATTTCTTTTCATGACCCTTTAGCTCTCTGCAATATTTACTCTTTTTCCAGTCCTGTATTTGTCAAAACTTTGGTGCTTGAACATTCTACTAGCCACATCCAAACTTTTAAGTGATCCATGTCAGTTGTGTGTAGATAGAAGCTGCCGGAGCAGCAGTATCTCCTCCCATGCTTCAAGACGCATATCATAAGTGCCAAAAATATTGATATACCAGGTACTACAACGATAGTGACCCGTCTACGGCCTTGCTGTTCCTGCTTTGGTACAGCAGAACAGAGATGGAAGTGGAGATGATACGATATGAAAGTTTGTAGACAAGGGCTCACCGCTAGTTGCAAAATTTCGTTACGCTTCTTTTCACCGCCACTGAAACCCTCGTTCACATTGCGATCAAGAAAGCTTGGGTCCATGTTCAGTGCAGCCAACTTCGGGGATAGAAATCCATAGAACTGCAACACATGAACAATATAATTCAGTATCAGTGAAACATTCCCAGAAGCGGCCAACACTATCCATTCACGAGGAACTTAAGAAAAGGTAGTCTACTTCCTGTCGTGAATGAGCGCCATATGAGCTCCAAAGACATGTCTGATATTTGCAGCAAGGAAAGAATGTGAAGGGACATATCTGAGTCGCACTTAGGTGATGCTCATGTCACAACAAATATGTCTTAATAGACGACGATTTAAGGATCCTATGGTACCTCCAGTGGACCGAATTCTGGAAGCCCAAGTGATGAACGCCGAGCATTGCACGCCATTCGTAGGAAGTCCATGTTGCTGACACCGGGAATTTCTACTGGGGATTGGAAACTCAGAAAAAGGCCAGCGTGGCTCCTCTCTTCAGGCTCTTTATCAAAAAGATTTTCTCCCTTGTACATGGCTGTGCCAGCGGTGACTTGATAGTCTGGGTGCCCTACCAATACCTGCAAGATTCATGTCACATCAGTACATTGATGAAGTAAATTTAACCCGACAATAAAATTTACTTGCAACGAATTTTGTAAGCAACAAAAACGAAATGGAAGAATGAGAAGATCTTGCCTTTGACAGAGTACTCTTCCCTGATCCGTTTTTACCCATAATTGCATGTACCTGCACACCCCCTCAAGAGAACTCCGCAACCTTGAGCATCGAGCTGACTTAGAGATTAATGTTGGTTTGATAGCACGATGAAAATCTCTGGTTTCAATGAAAAACGGAAGAACTTTGGAGACAACAAATCAAGCTGATTATACCTCTCCTTGGCGAACCGTGAGATCCACACCGCGCAAAATCTCCTTTCCAGTAGCTTCAACGACGGCACATAATCCCCTTACTTCCAGGAGAACATCACTGACACTGTCCTGTTCTGTTTCTACCGGCGCCTCTGCCATAGTCACCAGAGTAGCAAATGCTCCACCACGCCTAACATTGTGATGCAATTCTGAAGTGGGAAAAAGACAGTTGGTCGAGCGAACCACAGCATTGATGTTGAGGTAAAGTCCATCGAAGGACCTCATGCTCTGCTGCTGCACCCCTGCTTCATTCTTCGACACGCCATTAGACTTCAACACTGCAAAGGACGGGGCAAGAGCTGCGGCAGTGCACGAAGCCGTCGCCATCTTGACGAAATTGAATTACTGTAATTCGCGCAGACCGACGGTGTTGCTGCTGCATCAAATCTTCCACTGAGTTGAAATACGTCACAGGACTGTTCTCTACGAATTCACAGAAGATAGACCTTGAACGATTTGGTTCGACGAGGGATCCTGGGTGGGTTGGGCTCCAAGCCAATGCCCACCCCAACCAACCACGCCACTGTTTCTAAAGGGAGGTAAACTGCTAATTGCGCACAGCCGTCTGACTACAGTAGAGATTACGCTGCGACACTGTTGTCTTTGCGATGAATTCTAATCCTGAAACTCCACTTTGCTCGTGTAAATTATGCTATCCGGAATATAAATTACGGATGGTATGATAATTTTCTAAATGGTTTAACTTATGTATTGCAAATTGTCTTCCTCTTAATGGATGAAGTTCATCGACTACATTAAATATACCGAAAGAGACCTAATATCTCTTGTTGAATTCTCTTCCTCCGAATATATGTAGCGACGTTCACCACTTATTCTGTTTTATACATGCTAGAAAGAATTTCAGCTTAAAACGAATTCTAAGTAACAATTGTCCATAAATCGAAGTTCCCATGGGAGACTATTTGCTGAACTAAATATGGATGACCTCTTCGGAGATAGCCAACTACCCTGATGCCTTGTTGGCTTGGAGGCGAACCTAGAATCTGTCCTTGGTATTAGTCTCGGAGTTGATTCTAGAGTCTTAATTTGATATTTGTTATATTCTTTTGTTGCTAAGTTATCACTATGACAGAAAAAAATAAATTGAGGTTGAAATTTTTGAAATCTATGCAGTCTAGAAGTTAACATTCTTGTAAAATCAGGTTCTTGATCAACTCATAAAAGAAGGGCGACTGCGTAGAAAGAGAAGAATGATAGGAAGACCCCATCAAAACTTACAAAGGAGAGATGAGAAAGGTAAAATAGGACTAAGCCCCAATAGAGTCTATAAGAGAAATATGTTCTACTGCATCTAAGATATCTGAGTTATGCAAGTTGTACTGTCTGTAGACAACTGGAACATTCAAAGAAGCATCACCTAGTATGTTTGCTCTCTCATGGATTGCACCAGCCACTGCCCTCTGTAGAGCAATGGACACACGCTATCTAAAATATGTTACAAAGTATGAGAGTGAGAGGGGTACCCCTTGGTGCCTAACATGATAAGCTCTTGTGCACTCCTTGACAAATGTGTCAAGCGTTGTGTCCATCGGCCCATATAACTCCAAGGCTAGAGGAACAAAGAGGTGACCTCGCTGCCTCTATACTTGGAGACCTTGCAACCTGATGGTGCACTCGCTGCCCATCTAGGGAGATGGGTAATCACCCCTCCAAAACTATATCCCACATAGGGTCCATAACCACGACATCGACTACGGTCACATGATCATCTCGGACCAAGTATAAGTCTGCCTTGACACATGTCGTCTGCAAAGCATACGAACGCTCTCTCCAAGCCAAGTATGAACTCTCTCTTGCCATATCAAACACTATATCCCTAATAGCATCATGGGTAGCTATTTTCTGTCCTCCAAAAAGATACCGTGTCATATGGACCGCTACTACATCTAGTGTAGAACCACATTCATAAGTGAGTAATGAAGATGCAGATGGGTGGACCAAACCTAGGTGAAACCTCATCATTGTAAAGAAAGTAGATGGTGCAAGTCGGTATGTCCTAAGCTAGGATCCAAGAGCCTACATCCTTGCCAGAGCAAGAGCAAAGATGTGCTCTAGTAGCTTGAGGAATGTACAAGTCAACTAAGAGAGAATGTAATGTATGCTCACATTGTTGCTCCATCAAGGAAGATTGTAAAGCTCTAGTCCAATTTAACAATAGTGAAGCAAAAGATAAAAATTCCTCTCATGCTAGTGAGAATAGACAATTTTTTGTCTACCGCAATAACATTTGGAGACAAAAGGATCCTCCCTCCACCTTTGTCACATAAGTCTCCAAAATTGGCTCTATTAGCAACCACAAAATGAGAGGAAAGTAGGAGTGCTAAGAGAGCACAACTACCCAAAAACACTATAGGTGCCGTCTACTCCATAGATAGCAAGCCAACCCCTCCACCTGAGATTGGCAAAGTTGTCTTTCTACATGCCAAGTCCCTTGTCACACACTCAAATGTCCCTAGTCCAATAATAGCACCAAAGACTCTCACAATCCTCCTATCAAAGGCTCTCACAAGTGATAGGAAGGACAAGGAGGGAGGAACTATACGGATGAGGGAGGGCGGTCAACAAGCAATACTAGAGGAGGGTATACCAAATGCCACCTATGGATCTCCTAGTAATGGAAGGTCGTCCAATGGAGAACCTTATCTGCAAGGGCAACATATAAGAAGCGTGTGACAAAATCCTTGGATCCTATTGGCACTCCAAGAACACGTAGTCCATCTATAGATATGATACACCCTTCTAGAAGCTCAAGGTGGGGAGAGATACTTGATGTGGACCATGCCTTGCACTTTGACTCCTTGACTTTCAAGCTTACTAGATATAGCTTGGTAGTCAAGTGGTCAAAGGTATGCCTAATCTGATCTACAAGGTCCATGATGTATGTATCATCTGCCAAGGAGGGAAATACACAACCTGACATGGCCAAAGTAGTAGATAAGAGAACACTAAAGTGAGCCATGGCAAATAAGGGTCCTCCTAAAGGATCTCCCTGATGTGTACTAATTTTTGACTCCAAGATGTTGTGTTTCTAGCCTTTTGACTCTTTGGGTCTTTCGGGCTTTATATTTCATTGTTTCATTGTTTGTTGTTTCATTGACTCCCTCCTATGAACGACCGTGTTGGTAGTAAAAGGAAGCAAGAGAGTCATAAAAAGACCGCTCAAAAGAATAAGATTTTCCAAGGATCCACTAGCCTCCCTAAGCCCTCTAAAGATGGATGCCCGTGAGACGTTATTAAAAGCATTCTCAGCATCCACCTGTAGGATGACCCACTCTTGCGGATATCTAGGAGTGCACTAATGCTTAAAGATATAGCCTCACATCCTCCAAGTGTAGCTACTCCAAACTGATGTGGACTTAGGTGCTATCAAAAGTGAGAATAATAATGAAGGACAATGGTGCAACCACCAAATTCAAAAAGATCTCTCCAATAACAATTGGTCTAATGCCCCCAGTGTCTTTCTCTATTGCAAAAAGTTGACTAGCATCTAGCACCCAGCTGATAGACATAAGAATGTCTCCTCTTGTTACTACTATAGCCAAGTGAAGCAACTCAATAAAACCACTAAAAGGATCATTTGCTTGAAAGAAATTTCTAAGGTGCTTATAAACCATCCCTAACAAGCCTCTTGAGGAAAGGCAAGGGGTAGTGCAAAATGCTTGTGCAAAAAGTAACCTATCAAGATATAAAGGCTGCTCAGGCTGATAATCTAAGGCCTCTAGTGGCAGTCCCTCTACTGCTATAGGATGTAGTGAGCATAGGGAAGAGATAGTCTCATCAATAGGACTCACCATAAACAAAAGATGTAACGCTTATGCTGCTCTACTAAACCCTCCCGCCTGACCCAATGTCCTACATCACCGTAATAGAGTGGACTCTGTGGTATCATGTGGTGAAACTTGCCTCCCAAAACATGTAGCCCTAACAAACTCCTCTTGAAGGGCCACCCAATCCTCTTCTTGGAATCGATAAAATCTAGCAACCACTTCTTTATGCCCCACACATCTCCCTCTAGCATAACAAAGACACCATCAAGGGAGTAAGAGGAATAAGAACCAAGCTAACTCCTCCAAGGGATCACGTGCTAAACAATCAAGTGGTAGGCAAAAGCCTATATAGCCTTATCTGGAGTGTATGGGTAGCCTATTGAATGGACATGGACATGGAAAACTAGTCTTAAATAACTAGTCTCAAATGCAACCCACCTAAGAAGCTAACCACTCCCACGACTCGATTTGTATCCCTAGAATGGTCAACAAAGGGATAGAAGAAGTGTATGTAATACAAAGTGTCACTGCTCTTGATGTGGTCGCTTGCCTCACATAGGCATCCCAAGTGGTCCAATCATAGTCCTTGTGCACCCTTCTTACATGGGTCTTTACCCCTTGCAAGGTAAAGCGTCAGTGACACATCGAGCATGGTGTATCTCGAACCGCTCTAAGTGGCCCCACATGCGGAGGTGTAGCCATGGTTAGCACAAGATTAACAATAGTAACATATCTCATACCATGCCCATACTCATAAAAATCATATCCATATCTCCCCATACTTGCAAAACTACATCCCAACTCACATAAGAAAATGCAATTTCTCTAAATCCTAAAAACTAAAAACTCTCATAACTTTCAGTTTCCATATCTAAAATTTTCAAACTAAATTCCCATGGAACTTAATCATGAAAACCAAGAGATTGAAATGAAAATTCTTGAATCATCACTCTCATTGGATTATGATCAATTTAAATCCTAAAAACTCTAAAATAATTATAACTTTCTACTCAATTCTCCATAGTCTTCAATTTAGTACCAATGGAACCAAAATTGAATAAAAAATAGAATTAACTATTCACTCAAGTGATTTATGCTAAAGAGCTTTCAGAAAATATAGATCTTTCCTCTCACATCTCTCCCTCTCCTCTCCCATCTCCACACTCTCCCAAACTCCTCCCGAGCTCCTCCCAAGCATGGGCATCAAACTCACAAAAGCATGCTATACCAAGTTCAAACTTCTTACTCCTTGAACCTAGTCTTTCTAATGGATTCAGATTCTTTGCAATATTGGCTCAATAGGGGGTTTCAATTCTCTTTTACTAGTAGCATCAAGATTCTATAAAAAATTACATTTTTACACATAAATGTTTTATGGCTACTATGTGATCTCTTTCAAAAGTTGTATGGTAGAGATAAGTAGTTAAAGAAATATTAAGGTATTTTTTAAGGTAACCTATAGTTTATTTTGTAGTAAGAATCTCTAGTAAATATAAATGAGGCTAATTGAGAAGTCAAACTTGAGACTCAAACTAAGGAGAAGTGGTAGCCATATTCTAGATTTCTACTTTCTTCTTCCTTGAGATGAGGTCTTCCCATCCTTTGTGTTTTCTACAAGGTCGCCCTTTTCCCTTTCTTCTTCCTTAGCTTCTTACAACTTCTTTCTTGCTTTTACTATTCTCACTTCATACCTTATTTTAGATAGTGACCATTTTCACTTTTTAATTCACAGCTTACTTTAGATAGCATATATCTATTACTTCATAGAGGATTGGATGGTCATGTTTAGGTGTCTAGGTGATGCTTATGCAGATGCTAAAGTGGTATATAGAAGATACAATTTAGATAGCTCAAATATCTTAGGTATAATAGGCCAGATTTTTTGTGTTAAAAATATTGAGGTTTAGCATAATTTTACCTCTTATGATTTATCCCTGTATGATAGCTCAAATAAATTAGATACAATAAGTCAGATTTTTCAAATTAAAAATTTTGAGGTATATCATTGTATGGCTTGGCTTGATGGGTCTTCCATCCTTCTTGGTTTTGTATGCAATTTCCTTCCTTTGTTTGTATGATAATCCTTACTCTATTTTGATCTTTTCTTCATAGTCTATTTATAATTGTTACTTCATCTTTAAGATTAATAGTCAATTTAAAGAATAGTTAGAAATGCAACAAAGTCAAAGTAATTTAGAATTACACAGATAAGCAACAAGTCAAACAAAGGATTTTGAAAAATTATTCCATGAAGAAATTCATGAGGAAGTATTCCTTACATCACATGATCGGATAAAGATGAAGAGGGTGGATGATGACGAGAATGGAGAAAAGAATATAATAATTTTAAAACAAATTTGTTACAATTATTTTAGATTGTGAGAAAGTTTTTTTATAATAAAAATTATATATTATAAACATTTAATTAGACAACTTATATTGAAGGATATTGCATCATTTGATAAATCAATGGATCTTTTCAAGGATGATTTATTGTTGATGATTAAGATGTTATATCCTATTTGACTTTCATTTTGGGCATCTAAACTTTGTGTGGAAGATTATGGTTGGTAAGTTAAAAATCTACATTGTATTTCAACAATCCATACCACTCAAAATAGTGTATTATATACAAAATTTTCTTGATTTTAGTGCCAAGTCGCAATAAGAAAAAAACTAAAAAGAGTTTAATAAACACTAGTTATCAGCTTTCTATTGGATCACACCAAAATACAATAATTACACAAGCATGTTTATTACTTACCAATACAAACTATTTGTGATTCTAGTCTAAAAAATGCCACTTAGGCTGAAAAAATAATAATTTTATTTTTTATTCCACATTAATTGCTTATTGGTTATATTAGTTGATCATAACTTGAGTGAGAAAAAGGCAACCACATAGAACATATGAAGGATTAGAAGACCACATCAAGCCATACAAGGGAGAAACAAAAGATATAAAATGGAGCTAGGCTCAATATTATCAATAGGAGTTAGACTATCTTATAATTATCTTGAAATTTAGACCTTGTACCTAACAACCATTTCTTGGCTAGATGAATAATTCAATCATGACTCGATAGTCCAAGATCTTTATAAAATGAACCTCCTACGTAATAACAAGATTACTTGAAGAATTTATCTAGGTTATACCAACAATTTTTGGTCAAATATACTTTTTTACAACTACATAATAGTTTTGAAATAGGTCTATGTCAAGGTGTATGATTTGAATAGGTCAAAATTATGACCAAATTTATGACCAATTGGAGGGTTTAGGTTTTTCTCATGCATCTATTATAGACATGATGTTGATAGCTAACATGTGAGTATAAACCTCTTTATAAGTACATAATCATATGGAACAAGCTTTAGGAGAAGAAGAGAAATAACTGAATGAAAAGCACTCTTGAAGAACTTTTTAACAAGTCTAAGTTTAGCCCAAGCACTTTAAGAAAACTACTCCAAATTGAGTTTTGTTAAAGTATAGATTCAAAAGATAAAAAGATAGGAATCTTAAGAGTGCTAAAACTATATAAAGGGATTAGTGGACCTAAGGTGGCTTCTAATCAAAACCCTAGACATTATAATCTATAATACCATTAGCTAGATAGATTATCTAGAGGTGAAATTGGCTTGGTAATATCTTTAAAGATGTTATATACAATGGTCTAAGTAGATCATATGAAGGTGTTACCAAAAGAGTACTTCCACTAATAAGGTTAAGGTCAAAAACACATTGTAAACTTTAGAGCTAATTTTGGACGCTTAAACAAATGAATTAGGCCTAAGAAAATGAATTTGGCTTAAAAAAATGGAGTCGTCTTCTCCTTTAGGAAAAAGGTGTTTCTTTCTTCCTTCCTTGTTTGTCTCATTGAGATTCTCATTTCTTTCCAATTGTACCTCACCCATGTTGTTCTAAGATTCTATAGGAAGATTCTCCAAAGATTCTCTTTGGTCAAACTTGTTTGACCAACCAAATAAGACAAGGATCAACATGTCACAATCCACATAGCTAATTTAAGGGTGAAGCTTGTTGACATGTTACCAATCAGTGTATTTGATCCAATGGTGTAGCTCCCTTTGAACATATCCTCTTTGCTATATAATAAAGACAAGGTGTTCCTTTGGAGCATCAAAGTATTGAGGAATGAAACCTTGTGTTTCTCTTCTGTTTTTTTTGATGTTTTTTCTCTTGTGTTTCTCTTTGGGTTTCTCTTGTGCTTGGAACATTAGAGAATCTCTTCACGTTGATACAAGTGCATGAGATGGATTTAGTGTAAGGTTGTGATTTGTCATAACTTTGGTCATAATTTTGACCTATTCCAATCATACACCTTGATATAGATCTATTTCAAAATTATCCTTTAGATCAAGGTCATGTCTATATCTCTAATTCAAGAGGATGGGTTTCCCCATCCAATCTCAATTTTGCACCTTGGTATAATTACTTCATTTTATATTAGTAGGTTCTAGTATTATTTATCTTGTTGCATATGATCAAAATGGTTCCAATATTCCATTGGATATCAAATCTTTGGCCCAAAGTGCAACAAACCTCTCAATACAAGCTAAGCTAGCCTTTTACTTGGCATACAAGTTACTCAATTTCTTACTCAATATATAATTATATCTCTTACTTATTACTTGATATAATGATATTGAATCAGCAAAAGCCAAGTATAGTTGAAAGAAGGTAGACCTAGTATATATCTAAGAATTCTAAAACATTTCTAGAAGCTTTGCCAATTATTGGGAGGTAGGGGCAATAGTGACATCCTCATTGCCATGGAATCTTTGAACCCTTCTATGGTCACTTGAGCATTTTAGAGATAGGAAAGAGACTCAAATCTTGCATTGTGAAGGTGATACACTTTCAAGAGGACCTTATATTTGAATTGTAATTGATAGCCATATTGGATGTCTCTTTGAGCAAGAATATGATCAAATTTGTGTTCTTCACGGTAATTATTAGAGATTAAGGAGGAGGAGGTTGTATAAAAGTAATAAAAAAAGATGGGCTGGAAATAAAGGTTTTTAATTTTGAGACATGGAAGATAAGATGGATCTTCATGTGATTAGGATGAGTGCAACAAGAGAAATCATCTAGGTAATATCAAATGGACCTATCCGATAAGAGCAAGTTTATAGACTTGGTTGTCAAGAGGAGAGTAGATTACTAGATGAAAGCATGATCTTATTACGTATTGAAAGGTGATATTGCCATTACGTCTATTGGGAAGACAAGATGAATTTTCATATGACTAGAAAGGTATATTTATAGGCAACAAGAGAAATGATATGAGTAATATCCAATGGCCTATCCAATTTGGAGCAAGTTTATAAACTTGAGTGTAACGAGGAAAGAAAGGTTACTAGATGAAAACATAACCTTATTACCTACTTGAAAGGTGATACTGCAATTAAGCCTATTAGCATATTGCTTTTGAAAATTTTGAGCAATAAGAAGATGAGATTTGGCTTCATGTAAAGATGTAGATATCATAGAGAAGAAGGTGGAAGTATCAAGATATGAAATGGTGGTGAAGTAAGAAAAGAATTTAGAACAAGTATATCTGCCCATAATTAAGAAAGAAGGCATAAAATCTTATACTTGCATTCTTAGAGTTATTATAAATAAAATTTGGTAACCATATGACAAGTATAGTAATTGGTATGATTAAAATTGATAGAGGCATGTGACATATCTTCTAAGGTATAATTTGCTTGTTTTGTTTCTCCATTAGTTTGAGGGTGATAAGCAATAGACAATGAAATCTTGGTGCCATCTTGGAAATCACTTTCAAAAATTTACTAATAATTTGAGGATCATAATCAAAGATGAAAACTCTTGGCATCATATGGTGTTAAAAAGATAATATTAAAGTGAAATTAAGCCAATGTTGGAGCATCTACTATATCCACGTTAGCTCCATGTAGTTCTCCCATAACTAGAATATAGACTTGATGCTCATAAAATAGAAAGCTACCTTTAAACAAAAAGGTATTGTAATCCTTGTCATGTGATGAAATTTTTTTTTTCACAAGATGAAAGAAGAGATACTATTGTAAAGTAGGTTTGACCTCTATTTGGATCTTTAAGTCAATAAACACTATGGTATTATGAGAGAATCTTCAAATCAAGTTGTTGTAATAAGGCATTGGGAATGATACAGAACTTTCTTGGTTTGTACTCAAGTTTGATATCAAATAAGTGTAACTTTTGCTTCCACCAATGATATTAACTCTTCATGTGCTCCAAATGTAAGATCTATAATAAGGATTTTTTATCAATATGCATTATCATTTAGTTCTTCTAGAGACAATGTTTCCACATCTTTGTTGCACATACCATTGCAAATTGTTCTCTATTTCAAGCAAAATAAAAACCTTTTTTTTACATTTAGTCATTGAGATTAAAAAGCAATACAAGATTATAGCAACATAATCCATATAGGAATTCCTATTGTAGCATAGTTTTAATTGCAAAGTTAGAAGCATCAAATTAACCACAAAAGATAGTTGAGGATCATATGGTTGGATGATGGATCATGAATACACCATAATCTTAAATTAGATGCTTCTTCTTGTTTGATGGTTCACTCAAAGCTTGATGTCTTTTCCAAGAGATTTATTAACAATGTGGCAACATGAATTTACTAGTGGATGAGCTTACCAATCCATCAAATCCTTATACTTCAATAACATCCTTAAGAGTAGACCAATTTTTAATAGCTTTGATTTTCTATTCTTCCATCTTTGAACTTCTTCATTGAAACCTTGTGGCCCAAGAAGGCAAATTCCTTCTTCCATACAGTACACTTTGGTTTCTTGTAATAGAATTTCCATTACAAAGATTGTCTCAAGATTTCTTATACATGATTCTTGTGTTTGACCTCTATCTCATTATAAATACCATCCAAGAACATCACCTTTCATCAATCAAATTGTCCTTCTAACATCTAATGCATTTGATCCATGAAAACTACTAGAGCATTAATGAGTCCAAAAGGTAAGACCTTCTCTTCAAAATACCCATACTTGGTATCAAAGGTAATCTTTTGCATATCTTCCCCATCAATTATAATCTACTAATAATCTCTTCAAAAATCAATTTTAAAGAAGAATCATTCTTGACTTAGTTAATCTGTAGGTGACCAAGTAGTGAAATAGAAAAATGGAGTATCAAAATGAAAGTCACATTGGAAATGCTCAAGTGAGGGAAATTATAAATACTTAGCATGAGCTTGTGTTTTGGTTTTTATAATGAGACAACACTAAGCTCTTGAGAAGCTTCCAAGTAAGTTTCCTTCTCAAAGCAATCTTCTTGGAGTGTAAACTAAACTACCAAGGAAGCTTCCTACTAGAAGTTACCTACTTGGCATTAAAGCTACGCTAGTCATGAACTTGATGTGAAATTACTTGATCCTTGGAAGCTTCCAAAGTGTTTCTAAAACATTTGACCAAGAAGCTTCCTAGATGCTTCTAGAATATTCTTATAATTTCTAACTATAGGTGATGTATTTTACTAACTTATTAGCCTTTGTAAACTTATTTGCTAACTTCATATTATTATATATTCCCCCACCGCTAGTTGGTGATGTCCTTGTTGCCATGGAATCTTCAAACTCATGGATGGAAAATTTTTCATTGAGGAGATAAGAAAGGGGCTCTAATGGGGTATCTTGAAGAAGATACCCTTTCCAAAGGACCTTATATTCCATGTGTTTTTTTCAATCATATTGGATGTTGTAATGTGCAAGTATATAATCAAATTCACATTACTTGTAATCATTGATAGGGATAGGAGGAGGAGAGAGTTGGACAAAAATGGAAAAAGAAGATGGATTAGAAAAAAATGATTTTAGCTTTGAAACATGGAAGATAAAATGGATTTGCATATGACTAGGCAAGCCAAGTCAATAGATAATATGAGAAATGATCTAAGTAGTATCAAATGGACTTATCCAATTATGAGCAAAGTTATATGAGAATTAAGTGAAAGGGAAGGTTTATTGGAAAAAAGCATGACCTTATCACCTAATTAAAAGGTGAGATCATGCTAATGCTAATTAGCATATTGCTTTTTTTCAATTTTGAGCAATGAGAAGATAAGACTTAGCTTGGTGTAAGGATTTAGATAACATGGACAAGAAGGTGGACGTATGAGGAATATGAGATGGTGGAGGAAAAAGTTGGGAGTCTAGAACAAGTGGTTCTTGCCTTAAATCAAGGAAGAAGGGAGAGAACTTGGTTCTTGCTTGCTTAGAATTATTGTAGGCAAACTCGGTAGTTGAAAGAGAAGTATCCCAATTGGTATGGTAAATGTTTATAAAGGCACAAAGCATATCTTCCAAGGTGAAATATGCATGTTTGCTTTGCCCATCAATTTTGAGATGATAAGCAGTATGTAGAAAAGGTAAGCTTGGTGCTAAGTATCTTGAAGAGTATTTGCCAAAATTTACCAATAAATCAAGGATCATGATTGGAGATGAGAACCCTTGGCATCCCAAGGTGCTTGAAGACAATGTCAAAGTAAATCTTGGATAGTTGGACATGGTATCCATGATGGGTGCCAAATGAATTTGCTTGCTAAGTTTATTAACAATCCTACAATGACAATATAGTCTTGATCTATTTGGAGGAAGGATGTGATGAGGTTGAGACTTACATGTTTTCATTGAGGAGTTGGAATGGGAGGTTATTGAAATAGTCTACTTGGTTTCTAGTTGTTGATCTTGTTACATTGGCAACTCTCACAAGATCAAACAAACTCTTGAACTTCTTGTGCCATGTTCAACCACCACCACTAATGTTGGAGGGTACTCAAGGTTTTATCCGCACCCAAGTGACTTGTGATTGATAAGTTATGGGCTGCTTCAAGCCACATAAGTCAGAGCTCACCCATAGTCAAAACATAAATCTTTTTCTAAAAAATAAAAAGCACTCCTTGAAGGAAAAGGTGTTTTATTCCTTGTAATGTGCTACAAGATGGCATTGCACTAGTTGGAAGAAGGGATCCTATTGTAAATTTTTCATGAACTCTATACTTACCTTTGAATTGGTTGACACTTTGGTGATTGCTACTATCATGGGAGATTCAAAAAAGAATCTTCAAATCAGGGCATTGCAATAGAGCATCAAGAATGATGTAGAACTTGTTGGTTTTGTACCCAATTTTGATGTCAAAGAATTATAATTGTTCCTCCCATAAATGAAGCTGTTTCTTCATGTGCTCCAAATTGTAAATTTTGCAACCAAGGTTTGTGATTGGTATGCTTGATAACTTGTTTGCCCAAGAGATAGTGTCTCCATACCTTTGTGGCATATACCATTACCAAATTTTCTCCATCTTGAGAAAAATAATTCCTTTCTATTATGTTTAGTTGGTGAGACACAAAGGCATAGGATGTAAACCATCTAGAGATTCTTGTTGCAACATTGCTCAAATGGCAAAGTTAAAAGCTTCAAAATCAACCACACAAGGTAGTTGAGAATCATATAGTTGGAGTGTGGGTTGTGAGGACACCATATACTTCAATTTCTTGAATGCTTTTTTTTACTTTGTGGTCCATGCAAAACTTGATGTCTTCTCTAAGAGATCTATCAATCGTGTGGCCACATGAGCATAATAGTGGATGAACCATTGATAAAAACTTACCAATCTATTAAATGCCCTAACTTTTGTGGTATCCTTAGGAGTAAGCCAATCAATAATGGCTTTGATTTTCCATCTTGATTTCGCTTCTTCCATCTTGATCCGCCCCACTAAGAACTTATGACCCAAGAAAGTAACCTCCTTTTACCAAAAAGTAGTAGTAAAACTTCTCGTAATAAAACTTCCATTAACTTAATGGTTGTAAGACTTCTTGTACATGGTTCTTGTGTTTTGTCTCCATCTTATTATAAATTAAGATATCATCTAAGAACAACACCATGTATTGATCCAATAGCCCTTCTAACACCCAATGCATTTGACCCATGAATTCTACCGGAGCATTAGTAAGCCCAAAAGGTAAAACCCTCCATTCAAAATGCCACGCCTTGTGTGAAAGGTAGTTTTTTACACATCCTTCCAATCAATTGAAGTTTACCAATAGCCGCTCTGCAGATCCAACTTTGAGAAGTATTGTGCTCCACTCAAGTGATCCAAAAATTCATCAATTTGAGAGAAGGGATATGCATTCTTCACCATTTGTTTATTAAGGCCATCGTAGTCAATATAGAAGTGAAGACATCCATCCTTCTTGGTTACAAATAATATTGTTGCTTCCCAAGGAGATATACTATGTTGTATACAATTCTTCTCCAACAACTTGATCATTGTTGTTTGAATTTACTCTAACTCCTTTGCTAAAAGTCAATATATTGGTCTATTCATTGGAGTACTACCTAGCACTAGCTCAAACTTGAAAGGCATATCTTGATTAGAGGATAATCCCTTTGGAAGATCATCCACAAACATGTATACAGACTCCTAAACTATTTGATCAACCATTGGCTTTTGATCATCATTAGAGCTCCCTTGTGCAACAAGTTTGATCCATATTGCAAAAATATGAATATCTTCCTCCAAACCTTACTCTATAATTGCTATACTAACAAACTTCTTGTCTTGGGACACACTTTTTGAAGGTGTCTTACATAGAGGTGCAAAACAACCTAATCAATAATCCTTACCTTGGTGTTGTAGTTGAATTTGTCATTAGGCCCAATCAAATTGAGCCTTATGATGTTCAAGCCAAAATGATATCATAATTTAGGTGAGCTACTACAAATTTCATACACTCTAAATACACTCTTTTAATCTTAAATACAACAAGATGTGAAGTATAAAATATGAAGCTCTTTATATTGTCTACCATCATCAACTTACTACCAATATTGCCTTGATGTAATTACAATATTCCTTTGCTAATTGCATGGATATGTAATTCTCAAAACTCTCAAAATCAATCAAAATTATACAACCAAAATTAAATATCATATCTTGCAAGTGAATCAAACTTGCATAGGTCAAAGCATGCAATCTCATTAGCATTAATCAAGTTCTCAATAAGTGGCTTGATATTTCCTAATGGGACTCTTTGTTTCACTAATCATTGAGCTCTACAAACTTGTAATAGTCTAAAGACTAAAGAACATAAGATTGGAATTCTCAAAACTTTGATGCACTAAAGGAAAACTTTGTCTTTAGTATAAAGTGAAGAAGATCTCCTTTGAGGAAGCTACACTCTTAGATTAAATACATGGATTGTTGACATGTTATCAAGTTATACTCTTGGATTAGCTACATGGATTGGTTACATGTAAACACTAGTTTTATTTGGTTGGTCAAACAAGTTTGACCAAAAGGAATCTCTTAAAAATGTTTTTGCAAAGAGCTCAAAGCAAAATGGAAGAGGTAGCATTGTAAAGATTTTAATGAGATAAACTACAGGAAGAGAAGATAATGCTATTTTTGTCCTAAGTGGATAGATGGTTCCTTTTTAGGTCTAATTCTTTTGTTTAGGCCTCCAAAATTACCTTTAAAGTTCTTGTTGTATTTTTTACCTCTACTCCATTAATAGAAGTCCTCTTTTGGTGAATCATCTATCTAATCCACTAATAACATTGTATGTAACATCTCTAAAGATATTACCAAGCTAATTTTTACCTTTAGATAATTTGTCTAACTAATGGTATTATAATTTGAAAAATTGGTCAAGGGTTTAAGGTTAGGGAGTGGATATTCTACAATGTGATATCTAATTTGGCAACAATAAAAGCAACCACTATTTTTCATGAACATTCTATATCTACCATGCCAAAATTTCTTTGTTGGATGGCATCAATCTCCATTGATGTAGGCAAATCCACCCATGCATGGTTTGGTTGCAAGTTTTATGGAGATCAAGGTCATGACCACCTCGTGGTAACCAAGGTGTCAAAGCCCTCAACTATCTCTATAGCTTCTTCTAGATGCTTGGGTTCCAATTTGGTATTCAATTCAAGCCTTGCAAACTAATCTAAAGCTTCACTTTCTTGTATGTCCAAGATCAACATCATGGTATTCTAGAATTAAGAAACTTAACTTCTCTTTGAATCAATCTATCTCACTTCCACCAATAGATCTTATGCAGCTTGTGCAACATTTAAGGATTAGGAAGCACCCAATGACTACACTCTTGAAGTCTTCCATGTAGAAATTGTAGTAACAAATTGCCATTGATTTGGCTCCACCCAAAGTTGCCACCACAGTTTTGCTAATCCACCTAATTGACTTGAAGCCAAGAAGATTTTCCTTCAATCATCTAGGAGATTTGTGGCTTCAAAATAATGTTCACAATCAAACACAAGTTCTTTACCACACTTGGGAGATTTTTGTTGTCAAAGATCTTTAGTTTTGGAATTGGACATGATCTTTTACTTCTTGAAATGTTTCTCTCTCATTTCTCTTGTTATTGCACATCTTGATCTCTCTCTTCCAACAATTGACTAATATGCTCAATTTTGTTGCAACATATCAATGATAAATTTGGATATTGCTGCCATGACTACTACCCTATCAATTATTTATTTGCAATTATCTAGGTTACAAATAAATGCAACACATCCATCATTCTCTAGAAGTTATTGTGGTACCCACATATTTTGTCTTTTAGTTTTTGTTCTATTTTGAAGAAGAAGTGTACAGACAAAGTAGTATTGAACTCAAATGGCATTGGAAGGAGAAGAATTGTGTCTCTGGTTTGTAACCCAAAGTAAAGTGACTTTGTGTCAGAAGTGAAGTACTTGGATCAGACCCAGCCCGAGAACCCAAAGTAAGGGAACTTCGTCTTGAGATGATCAATCCAATGCAAAGATGGCATAAAAAATTCCCTTTAGATGGCTCAATCAAGAAAGGTTAGGCAAGAAAACAACAGACAAGGCACAAACTACTAACTTGGATAACACCAAGAGGAATTCATGCAGAAAAGGTGAGTCTCAGTGAAGAGGGAAGGAGGAATGACTGATCAACAAAGAACTATAAAATTAGGACTTTGTTGAGGGGATTTAAAAATGTCCCACAAGTATCCTAAGCCACTAAGTAGTTGACCCAAAGGAGTGCATATAGCCAAGCTAGTCAAGCATTTGATGTTTAACAATTCTGAAGGAGTTAGGATCTCAAGACTAGGAGACAGTAGAATTATCTTTAAGATACCACGCGTTAGAGATTGCACAATACCAAAGAAGAATGAGAAGAAGAGTCCTTCATTTGTAGTGAGAAATCCGGTTATTCAAAGTTTAGATATGATAGCCAAGATTGAAGTATCAAAAATATCAATAGTTTTTGAACCTTCTCACAGGAGAGGAAAGTTTTGAAAGTTTGAGAGGAGAGGAGGCCCAAAAGTTTGACAAGGCATATCTGACTACATGCATGTCCAAAAGCTGTGGTTATGGTCTTTTTTGAAGCACCTTGCCAAGAGCTTTTTGTAGCCACCAAGATTGCATCATTTTGAGCTTTGTGCAAAATGTTATGAGAGATTAAAATTTCTGATAGAAGATCCAGATTTGAGAGTTTGAATCTTCATCATATGGTGTCCAAATGGAGTGATTTTTGTGGCATTAGAAGCACCTTGGAAATATTTTTATATTGACTCAAAAAGTTATGAAGATTCAAATTCTACCATCTCTCAGAGATTTTAGGTTTTGAGCTCAATTTTCAACACCTTGTAACTTTTTGGTCCCATATCCTAATGTTTCAATCTTGGGCTCATTGGCAATACCTCTGAAAGGGCTTTCTTTTGAATACCTGCTTGCTGAAGTTGGAGTTCTGTGGAGCAAGTTTTGAATTTCATCAATATGTTCTTGTGCGGTTGGTGGTGCTCAAATTTGCAACTTTTAGAGGCTGGAACTTTGGACTCACATATTCAAATGAGGTGATCTTGGTCTCATTAGAAGTATCTCATCAAGAGCTATTGATTAAAATTATTTTAATAGAATTTGAAGCTTTGTGATTGAAGTTATAAGCATTTGAATTCTGTGACTCAATGAGATTTAGAAGTTTACAATCGAAAACTCTATGGGCTATAACTCCATATCTATTTGCTCAAATGAGTTCATTTTTAGTTCATTTGAAAGAGGTACTCAAGAGCTTTTGATTGAGTCATAACTTTTAGATTTTGAAGGACTGTAGCCAAGGTTGTGAATTATTGAAATCTATAGGATTTCAAAATTTTTATATAGTAAAGTTCAAATTCAAAAGTTTATAACTTTTGATTTACAAGTCTAAATGAGTAGATTTTTGGATCATAAAAACAAGCATTTGTAGAGATATTGGTGGATATAGATAGAACTGAGTCTCACTCTGTGAAACAGAGATTACTAGAATATGAAATCTGTAATTTCTTTAAGATTTTGCAAATCCAAATTCCAAGAGTTCTCCAAGAACTCATAAAAACAATGAAACAATGAAATCCAAAGCCCAAAAGACCCAAAGAGTAAAAATCCTAGAAACATAGTACAAATCACATGAAATGTGAGCCTAGGCAAGGGCCTAGGGCATCTGAACAATCTGTAACAAATTGGTCCGATGTAAACTAATCTCCGTCATAAACTTCCCTAATGCTAAAGCTTCAACCTGTAAGAGAGTTGAGAAATCACTACAAGTAATCTGATGTCTAACTTTAATCTGCATGTAACAAGGGCAATCAACAAACACATGGTGCTCATCCTCAACTTTGCTCATAGTACACAATTTCCAAAGTCGCATGGAGTGCTCTATCTGCTGCCAACGTCCTTGTTCTACTTCTAGTCTATGAGAACTAGTTCTATACTGAGCAATCACATGTCTAAGTGAAATAGAAATACTAGCCAAGAGATAATCTTGCTCACAATACACCAACATAGGATTTACAAATAGTTGGTAGAACACTATCTTGGTACCGGGTTGCTACCATAAGCAAAGTAAGAACTGCTCCTTGATCACTTCTCATAGTGCAACGGGCTCCAATCTCCAATGCCGCTCAGAAACATTCCACCTTGTGGCCCATGCAATCAGATCTGTATACCAACCAATAGATAGAGTGGCACAAAAAGCTTGGTAGGGAAGTCTCTCATGCTCCATGGACCTCACCTTAGTGGCATATGTGAGAGCTAAAAGCAAAGCTTCAGCCTCAAGAGGCAAAAACCCGGTTTTAGCAAGCAGTAATACATAAGGAGTTTGAGTCCTCACCCCAAGTTCATCACACAAAAACAATTTCTGAACTTTTTCCACCTTTTGCCACCATGTCTTCTTAGTACTTGGACCCCAAATCTGAGTACCATAGTTATATATGGTACTCAGATTTGAGATTGGCTGCACACCGGCTGCACAAGAGATCAGAACAACACCTTCTTCAATCCCATGTGGTAAGATGAGCAATTCTAGAGTGGTTCATGAGTGAATACAAAGCTCTAAATCCTGCTTTGATTCTCATCTTCACACAAGTAGACCAACTATAGTCATGAGAAAACTCAAGGCAAGCACTTATAAGAAGAAACATGCTCCAATTGCTTTCCATAAAAAAGAAAGGTATGACACCTTTAGAACCCATCACAATCACCTTGGACTTGTCAAGGTTCACCTCCATCTTTGTTTGATTGCAAAAGCAAAGAAGAGAATCCAATAACTTATGTAAACTCCCAACACCCTTAGATTTCCACCACAAAACATGGAGTACTAATAGATGATCCAAAGTACTAAAGCCTGATCTGAAACCATCTTGGCACTAAGCTTGACTATTGTACTTTTCAATCCAAGTACTCAACCTAGACTCCAAAATTCGACCGTACAACTTGGCAAAGATACTACCCACTAGAATGGTACGGTAATTGGTGATAATATCTCCCTAACCAGACTTGTGAATATGAACTACCTTCTTCAAGCACCACTATCAGGAAAGCCATACCTGATTACCTCATTCAAGGGAGAAGTGAGTATTGGAATGATGGATACTACCCCACTTAAGTAGTTCAACACATCAAGGTCTTCTGCCTTACCATTGGCCAACTTCTTCAATTGGTACTTGACATTAGCTTCAGAGATGGTGAGAGTAGATCCAAGGCAAGGTGCCATGCTTGGAGTATCGGGGAAAAAGTAGAGATCCTCCACATTTTCACAAAGTTCATTCAGGTCCAGAAATGGAGATGGAGATTTGATGGTTACCTTCTTCCAGAAAGCCTTGGATTTCTCTTCAATTCAATGCTCAACTCAACCCTCTTAAGTCTCAAGAATGCCCGCTTCTTGTACTTCACCAACTTTCTATAAGAGACAAAAGCTTGAATTTGTGCAATTTGATCAAGAGACCTAACCATAGCTTTGATCCTTGACATTTTACAATCAGCATCAAACCACCTATTGCAAGGGAGACCAAGTCTCTTCCTATGAGAACCTCATGGAAACAAAGTTGTTGATGTAGATTGAAGAAGTTCAACCAACTGATCACTACGTTGTTGAAAATCACAACTCCACTCCATAGAACTCAATTTCTCATGGATAGCTTGTTGGTACAGATCTTGCTTGTGAAAATCTAAATGGAGTTTCCCTCTAAAGGCATGGTCAATAGGCAATGTGGTTCTATTCATTGTTCAAGAAAGAAAGATGACACAAGATAGAGGTGCATGGTCAGATTCAAGTTGAAGATCTAAAACAACAAAATCTGAGACAATGTGTATATCACTGGGTGAGGTGAGCATATAATCTACAGTGCTGGATCCACCAGAAGCAAAGCACATACAAGTTTCTGGAAATTGAGAAAGGCCATTCAAGATCTTCAAGCTACAATTGGTACAAAAGCTCAAAAAGTGCTCACTCATGGAGTTGGATATGAGATCTTTGGAAGAGCAGGAACAAGCACTAGAATGATCTATCAAGCTATGGAAAGGATCATTCTCAAGGTCACTAAACTCAAGAATCTGAGAGACTTGGATCCTAGCATTGAAATCACCAAGAATAAGTACTGCACCTTTACTTTGAAATTCCAACACATCCTTTGTCAAGGAGTGGAAAGGATGCATGGTGTTGAGAGATCCGCTTGAATAGATTGGTGATGTCAATGGGGCAAAGTAACAACAGCAAGGAAGCAAGGTGTAGCAACTCCTCCAATCCTTAGCCATTGGTATTATCCACTTGAATCTTGGCTTATCAAAGAGACTGACTTTTCAAAGCCAAATCTCACATAAGTAGCAATACCTCCAAAGCCACTTCCTTTGTGTTGCCTCCGCTTGTTCCAAGTTGAACCGACAAGAGTGAAACCTTCAATGTCTTGAATGGTGTTTCCTTCATGTTCCAATGTCTCCACAAGATTGATCAGATCAGCATCATCCCACACATGTTTAGTGCTTGAATACTTGGTATGTGTGAGACCATGAACATTCCAAAATAGCACTCTAAGGGTCTGGAATTGCTATGCGGTAGTTGACAACTTCATTTGGGTGATCACAGCTCTATTGTCTCTCAAGAATGCAACAAAACCTGCTTGTTGAGCCTCCTTCACTTTTGCTAATTCTCCTTTCTTTACTTGCCATTGGAGAGTTGTGAGATCAGGGTCCAACCAGATATGCCGCCCCTTCAGTATAGCCTTGTTTTCCATCACCACATTCCTTTGAGTTTCTAAGCCAAACCTCACCAAAATGCTTCTTGGTTGTGCACCTTGTTGTCCCAATCTATATGCTTGCAAAATCTGAGGATCATGGACTCTCAAAGAATCAGCAATAAGCTCATAGACTATGGCCTTGGTGTCTTCCTTCTCACTCTCTGGCAAACCTGAAATCCTCAAGTTCTTCATTCTGACCAGTTGGTTCTCCTTCTCAACCTCATGCTCTTGCAAGCAAGAGATTTGAGCCACCTTAGTAGCTTCAGCGGAAGACTTCATCTTCACTTCTAATGTGTCCACAATCTGTTGGAGCCCTCCGCCTTGTGTAGCAATGTTGTTGGCTTGTGCTCCCAAGGAAGCAACTTTCTTGATAGCATCAACCATCCCCTTGGTTGATGTTAACTGAGAGATAGAACTCTTCTTGAGGTCTTGAATCTCTTGGTTTACTAGGTTCAAAGACTCTTTTACACTATTGATCTCAACCTTTACAAATTCCATATCAGTCATGAGAGTACTCATGCACTGGGACATAGGTGCCATGAAGCTTCTAAGGTCATTGTGGAAATCATTTGCTTTCCCATAAATTTTAGCCAATCTTTGTTGCTTCATGGCTATATCAACAATGTCTTTCACCGTCTTGGACTCCTCCATTGTGCCAATCACTTATCACTCACAGTCAATCTGGAAGTTTTACTTCCAACACCAAAACTTTAGGATTTTCAAGTAGGCATCACTACTGTTTTACAATTGTAAGAAATTATATGCTGATGTTGAAGTAATGGCCTTGAGAAGCTGATTCTAATGAGGTAAGAAACACCTCATTTGAATATGTGAGTGCACAGATACTATCTTTCAAATCTATAGTGCACAGAGATACCAAAGGCTGCGAAATTTGAGGTACCTGGAGCTTCTAATCTGTCACCTAACCTTTTACAATCAATTTTCAGTGTAAAGGTCTGAGGGAGCTGATTCTAAAGACACAAAGATCACTTCATTTGGATAATTGAGTACAAAGATACAATAACTTGAATTTGCACTTCACAATGTTATGATGTCCAAAGAGTCACAAATTTCAAACTATCACAACTTCCTTATCTGACCTCCAATTTCCACAAATCAGACCTCAATAAAAACCTTGCACAATGGTAGTTCTATTGCCACAAAAACCACTTGATTTGGACCTATAAGTATAGAGCAGTCCTACTTCACATGTGCAGATTTTAACACCAAGTACTTGCAAGTGTTACATTGAAACAAATGGTTATATCATCTGCAGTGGACATCCAAATTTTTCAAATATGGACTCAATAGAAAGCCTATGACCATGTGGTTCTTATGACACAAGAATCATCTGAATTGGGTCTGTGAGTGAGGAGAACTTGCACTCAAGAGTTGGTACTCCAAACACCAAGATGCACGAGATGTGAGAGAATGAGAATTATCACCACTGCTTGCTCAGACTTCCATGTGCTGCGACCTTGGCCTTGAAAGAGAGTTTGTAACTCACAGATTTTGATGCAGAAATTTTCACTGGATTTGCACTTGTGACCATAGAACAATAACCTTCCCAATTCTTGCACAATCACAACGACTACTCAAAACTTCCTCAGAATTGAAAACTGCAGATCTCCCTGTTTTCAGCTCCAAATTGGACAAGCTTTACCTTGAAAGAAATCTATCAGCATAGTGCTTCTAATGAGAATTCAATCACTCCATTTTCTCAAGTATTGGCGGAGATACAATAATTCAAATTTATAGTTCAAACCCTAAAATCTGCTAAAGATGACATAATTCAAATCCTTGTAACTTTTTGCACAAATATGGGCTTTCAACATGCTTGATATCTACAGAGAGAGCTAGTCAAGGTGCATCCATTTCCACAAAAACCACTCCATTTATATATTCACTCAAATATTGAGCCTCTATTAGAAAATTCAATAACTAATACTTTTTGTCACAAAGCGCAAAATGGTGCAATCTTGGTGTCCATGGAAAGCTCTTGGCAAGGCGCTTCAAACAAGATCAAAATCACAAGGTTTGGATAAGTTTAGGGTTCACACAAGTAGACCAACTATAGTCCTGAGAAAACTCAAGGCCCAAGTACTCATAAGAAGAAACCTGCTCCAATTGGTTTCCATCAAAAAATAAAGGTGTGACACCTTTGGAACCCACCACAATCACCTTGGACTTGTCAAGGTTCACCTCCATCTTTGTTTGATTGCAAAAGCAAAGAAGAGAATAAAATAGCTTTTGTAAACTTTGTGGATTGGTGGAGAGAAGCACTGCATCATCGCATAAGGGAGTGCATGTATCATCAAAGAACTGCTCCTTGATCACCTCTCAAAGTGCAATAGGCTCCAATCTCCAATGTTGCTCAGAAACATTCCACCTTGTGGCCCATGCAATCAGATCTATATACCAACCAATAGATAGAGTGACACAAAAAGCTTGGTAGGGAAGTCTCTCATGCTCCATGGACCTCACCTTAGTGGCATATGTGAGAGCGAAGAACAAAGCTTCAGCCTCGTGAGAGGCGTGGTTCAAATCCCACTTCTTCTTGCAGTTTTGGTGTTGGAAGTAAAACTTCTAGATTGATTGTGAGTGATTAGTGATTAGCGATTGGCACAATGGAGGAGTCCAAGATGGTGAAAGATACTGCTGATATAACCTTCAAGCAACAACAATTAGTAGAAATGTATAAGAAATCTAGTGATTTCCACAAAGAGCTTAGAAGCTTCTTTGCACCTATGTCCCAGTGCATGAGTACTCTCATGACTGATATGGAAATTGTAAAGGTTGAGATCAGTAGTGTAAAAGAGTCTTTGAACCTAGTCAACCAAGAGATTCAAGACCTGAGAAGAGTACTATCAAGCTGTTAACATCAACCAAGGAGATGGTTGATGCTACCAAGAAAGTTGATTCCTTGGGAACACAAGCCAGTGATATTGCTACACAAAGTGGAGGGCTCCAACATATTGTGGACACATTAGAAGTGAAGATGAGGTCATATGCTGAAGCTACTAAGGTGGCTCAAATCTCTTACTTGCAAGAGCATGAGGTTGAGAAGGAGAACCAACAGGTCAGATTGAAGAACTTGAGGATTTCAGGTTTGCCAAAGACTGAGAAGGAAGACAACAAGGCCATAGTGTGTGAGTTTCTTATTGATTCTTTGAGAGTCCATGATCCTTAGATTCGGCAAGCATATAGATTGGGACAACAAGGTGCACAACCAAGAAGCATTTTGGTGAGGTTTGGCTCAGAAACTCAAAGGAATTTAGTGATGGCAAACAAGGCTATATTGAAGGGGTGGCATATTTGGTTGGACCCTAATCTCACATCTCTCCAATGGCAAGCAAAGAATCATTAGCTAAAGTGAGCATATAATCTATAGTGCTTGATCCACCAGAGGCAAAGCATGTGCTTTTACAAGTTTTTAGAAATTGAGAAAAGCCATTCAAGATCTTCAAGCTACAATTGGGACCAAAGCTCAGAAAGTGCTCACTCATGGGGTTGGACATAGGATTTTTGGTAGAGCGTGACCAAGTACTAGAATGGTCTATCAAGCTATGAAAAGGATCATTCTCAAGGTCACTCAACTCATGAATCTGAGAGGTTTGGATCCTAGAATTGAAATCACCAAGAACAAGTACTCCACCTTTACTTTGAAACTCCAACACATCCTTTGTCAAGGAGTGGAAAGGCTGCATGGTGTTGAGAACTCCACTTGAGTAGATTGGTGATGTCAATGGAGCAAAGTAACAAACAACAAGAAAGCAAGGTGGAACAACTCCTCCAACCTTCAACCATTGGGATTGTCCACTTGAGTCTTGGCCTATCAAAGAGACTGATTTTTCAAAGCCAAATCTAGCGTAAGTAGCAATACCTCCAAATCCCCTTCCTCTATGTTGCCTCCGCTTGTTCCAGGTTGAACCAACAAGAGTGAATCTGTCAATATCTTGAATGGTGTTTCCTTCATGTTCCCATGTCTCCACATGATTGATCAGATCAGCATCATCCCACAAAGGCTTAGTGCTTGAGTACTTGGTATGTGTGAGCCCATGAACATTCCAAAACAACACTCTAAGGGTCTGGAATTGCTTTGCAGTAACTGACAATTTCTTTTGAGTAATCACAACTCTATTATCTCTTAAGAATGCAACAAAACCTGCTTGTTGATCCTCCTTCAATTTTGCTAATTCTCCCTTCTTTGGTTGCCATTGGAGAGATGTGAGATCAGGGTCCAACCAGATGCATCACCCTTTCAGTATAGCCTTGTTTGCCATCACTGCATTCCTTTGAGTTTTTGAGCCAAACCTCACCAAAATGCTTCTTGGTTGTGCACCTTGCTGTTTGTAATACCAAGAGCTAGCCATATGATCTAGATGTGAAATTTGGTTTGGTAACATCTGGAGTGATGTTTTACATGATAGTCAAAATAGATCAGATAGAAATATCACCAAAAGGGTACTTCTTCTAATATGGCAGAAAACCAAAATAGATTTGAAAACCTTAGAACCAATAGCTAGACATATGATTTGAAGGTGAGAATTGGGTTGGTAACATCTGGAAGGATGTTACACAGGATGGAATCAATAGATCAGAAAGAGGTATCACCAAAAGGGGACTTCTACCTATAGAGTTGGAACCGAAATATGCCTGAAATCTTTGAAGGCAATTTGGAGGCCTAAATGGATGAATTAGGCCTAAAAAATGTGCAGATTCCCTCCCCCCCAACAATGGAATGGCTGGCCTTCCCTCCCCTCTACTTTGTCTTGTCAAGAGCTCTCCAATGGTACCTCACCCACATGATTATGAGATTCCTACAAGAAGATTCCCTATGGTCAAAGCTTGTTTGACCAACCAGGTAGTACCAAGAGCAACATGTCACCCATCCAAGTAAGTAATCCAAGGGTGGAGATTGCTGACATGTCACCTATCAATGTACCTAATCCTATGGTGGAGCTTCATTGGAGGAGATCCACTTTGCCTATATAATAAAGTGAAGGTGCTCCTTTGGGGCATTGGAGTTTGAGTGTGAAAGGGTGTGTTTCTCTTGGTGTGTTTCTCTTCAGGTCTCCTATCCTTGGAGTATTACACTATCCCAATCTATATGCTTGCAGAATTTGAGGATCATGGACTCTCAAAGAATCAGCAATAAACTCACACACTATGGCCTTGGTGTCTTCCTTCTCTATCTTGGGTAGACCTGAAATCCTCAAGTTCTTCATTCTCACTTGTTTGTTCTCCTTCTCAACCTCAAGCTCTTGCAAGTAAGAGATTTGAGCCACCTTGGTAGCTTCAGCATATGACTTCATCTTGACCTCTAATGTGTCAACCATCTCTTGCAGCCCTCCATTTTGTGAAGCAATGTTGGTGGCTTGTGCTCCCAAGGAAACAACCTTCTCAGAAGCATCCATCATACCCTTTGTGGAGTCGAGCATCAAATTGCTACTCTTCTTGAGTTCTTGGATATCTACTTCTTGAGTTCTTGGATAACCCTAAACTCTTGGAATTTTGGTTTGCAAAATCTTAAAGAAATTTTACAGATTGTAAAATTCCAATGTTTTCTGTTTCACATGGTGACATTATACATGAATCTATATTCACCAATAGCTCTATAGGTACTTGTTAAAATGAACCAAAAATCTACTCATTTGGACTTGTAAATCAAAAGTTATAAACTTTTGAATTTACACTTTTCTACATGAAAACTTTGAAATCCTACAGATTTCGAAAATTAATAACCTTGGCCACATTACTTCAAAATCTACAAATGAGATCTCAATCAAAAGCTCTTAAGTACCTCTTTCAGATGAATAAAAAATGAACTCATTTGAGCAAATAGATATTGAGTTATGGTCTCTAGAGTTTTCTATACTGAACTTCTAAACCACATTGAGTTACAGAATTCAAATGCTTATAAGTTCAAGCACAGATCTTCAAATTCTATGAAAACAGTTTCAACCAATAGCTTTTGACAATATGCTTCTAATGAGTCCAAGATCACCTCATTTGAAGATGTGGGTCCAAAGTTCCTACCTCTGAAAGTTGCAGATTTGAGCACCACCAATAGCACAGGATCTCAGATTGATGAAAATCCAAACGTGCTCCATAGAACTCCAACTTCAACAAACATTGAGTCAAAAGAAAGAAATTTCACATGTGTTTCCAATAAGCTTGAGATTGAAACATTTGGACATGGAACCAAAAAGTTACAATGTGTTGAAATTTGAGCTCAAATCCTAAAATTTGCCAAAGATGACAAAATTGGAATCTTCATTACTTTCTGTGTAGATGTCATCTTCTAGCGTGCTTAGCATCAATGCAAAGAAATTCCCAAGGCGCTTCCAATGCCACAGAAATCACTAGATTTGGACACTATATGATGAAGATTTAAACTCCCAAATCTGGACACCCTCTCTTTTCAATCGGTCATAACTTCTTGCAGCAATCTCAAAACGATGCAATCTTGATAGCTATGGAAAGCTCTTGGCAAGGCACTTCTAACAAGACCAGAAAGAAAATTTTTGGACATGTTTGTACTGAGATATAGCTTGTCAAACTTTCAGGACTCCTCTCCTCTCAAAGGTGCGAAAACTCCTTCCTTCAACTCAATGCTAGGATCCAAGCCTCTCAGATCCCTGAGTTGAGTGACCTTGAGAATAATCCTTTCCATAGCTTGATAGACCATTCTAGTGCTTGGTCCCACTCTTCCAAAGATCTTATGTCCAACCCCATGAGTGAGCACTTTTTGAGGTTTGGTACTAATTGTAGCTTGAAGATCTTGAATGGCCTTTCTCAATTTCCAAAAACTTGTAAAAGCACATGCTTTGCCTCAGGTGGATCAAGCACCATAGATTATATGCTCACTTTAGCTAATGATCCACCTTGTCTCAGATTTTGTTGTTTTAGATCCTCAACCAGAATTTGACCATGCACCTCTATCTTGTACCATCCTTCTTCCTTGCCTCAATAGAACCACATTACCTATTGACCATGCCTTTAGAGGCAAACTTTGTCTGGATTTTCACAATAGAGATTTGTACCAACAAGCTATCCAAGGGAAATTGAGTTCTATGAGACAATGAAACAATGAATTATAAAGCCTAGAAGACCCAAAGAGTCAAAAAGCTAGAAACACAATACAAAACATATGAAATGTGAGCCTAGGCCAAAGCCTAGGGCATCTGACCAATCTGTATGAAGAGGAGTTCTCATTTTCAACAACGTATTGATTAGTTGGTTGAACTTCTTCAATCTACATCAACTTCTTTGTTTCCAAGAGGTTCTCACAGGAAGAGACTTGGTCTCCCTTGCAATAGATGTATGATGCTGATTGCAAAATGGCAAGGATCAAAGCTATGGATAGTTCTTTTGATCAGATTGCACAAAATCAGGCAGTTGTTTCATACAAAAAGTTGGTTAAGTGCAAAAAGCGGGCACTTTTGAGACTCAAGGGGGTTGAGTTGAGCACTGAACTGAGGAGCAATCCCAAGGCTTTTTGGATGAAGGTAACCATCAGATCTCCATCTCCATTGTTGGACCTCAACGAGCTTTGTGACTATGTGAAAGATTTGTTCTTTTTCCTTGATGCTCCAAGCATGGCACCTTGCCTCAGATTTGCTCTCACTATCTCTGAAACTGATGTCAAGTATCAACTGAAGAAGTTGGCCAATGGTAAGGCTGAAGACCTTGATGGACTATGTGTTGAACTTCTGAAGTGGAGTGGTAGCCAATTGATTTTAGTACTCATTTCTCATTTGAATGAGGCAATCAAGTGTGGCTTTCTTGATAGATGGTGCTTGAAGAAGGTAGTTCCTATTCACAAGTCTGGCCAAAGAGATGTTGTCACCAATTACCGTACCATACTAGTTGGCAATATCTTTGTCAAGTTGTATGGTCAAATTTTGGAGTCTAGGTTGAGTACTTGGGCTGAAAAGTACAAAGTTTGAGCTAAGTGCCAAGCTGGTTTTAGATCAGGCTTTAGTACTTTGGATCACCTATTGGTACTCCGTGTTTTGTGGTGGAAATCTAAAGGTGTTGGGAGAGCTCTCTATGTTGCATTTATTGATTTCAGGAAGGCCTTTGATAAGGTGCTCAAGAAATCTCTAAGTGAGAGACTCATTGAAGTTGGTGTTTCAACCAATCTGATTGGTGCTATCTCTAGACTCTATGAGAAAGTGGTTGTGAGACTTTCATCTTTGAGATCTCAAGATGTCCTTAGCACAATGGGTGTGATTCAAGTCTGTTCTTTATCTCCAACTTTGTTTGGAATCTTCATCGATGATCTAGAGAGACTAGTAATGGAAGCTGGAGCTACAGGTTTACAAGTTGGCTCTTTGATGATACATGCATTCCTTTGTGCAGATGATGTAGTGCTTCTCTCCACCAATCCACAAATTTTACAAAAGCTGTTGGATTCTCTACTTTGCTTTTGCAATCAAACAAAGATGGAGGTGAACCTTGACAAGTCCAAGGTGATTGTGGTGGGTTCCAAAGATGTCACACCTTTTGGGCTTTATATTTCATTGTTTTACAATTTTAAGCACTACTAGGCTGGTGTGGAAGTAAGGACCTTGATAAGCTGATTCTAATGAGATAAGAATCAACTCATTTGAATATGTGAGTGCAAAGATACTATCTTTCAAATCTGTAGTGCACAAAGATACCAAAAGCTGCAAAATTTGAAGAACCTAGAGCTTCTTATCTGTCACCTAACCTCTGGCAATCAATTTTCAGTGTATAGGTCTGAGGGAGCTGATTCTAAAGACACAAAGATCACTTCATTTGGATCATTGAGTACAAAGATACAATAGCTTGAATTTGCACTTCATAATGTTATGATGTCCAAAAAGTCATAGATTTCAAACTGTCACAACTTCCTTATCTGACTTCCAATTTCTACAAATCAGACCTCAATAGAAACCTTGCACAATAGTAGTTCTATTGCCACAAAAACCACTTGATTTGGACCCATAAGTACAGAGCAGTCCTACTTCACATGTGCAGATTTTAACACTTAGTACTTGCAAGTGTTACAGTGAAACAAATGGTCATATCATCTAAGTTGGATATCCAAATTTTTCATATATGGACTCAATAGAAAGCCTATGACCATGTGGTTTTTATGACACAAGAATCATCTAAATTGGGTTTGTGAGTGAGGAGAACTTGCACTGCAAAGTTGGTACTCCAAACACCAAGATGCACGAGATGTGAGAGAATGAGAATTATCACCACTGCTTGCTCAGACCTCCATGTGCTGCAAGCTTGGCCTTATAGATTCTGATGCAACAATTTTCACTGGATTTGCACTTGTGACCACAGAGCAATAACCTTCCCAATTCTCGCACAATCACAAGGACTACTCAAAACTTCCTCAAAATTGAAAAATCCAGCTCTCCCAATGTACTGCTCCAAACTGAACAAACTTTACCTTGAAAGAAAGCTTTTAGGATAGCACTTCTAATGAAAATTTAATCACTCCATTTGCTCAAGTATTGGCGGAGATACAATAATTCAAATTTATAGTTCAAACCCTAAAATCTACCAAAGATGATAAAATTCAAATCTGTGTAACTTTTTGCATAGACGTGGGATTCCAGCATGCTTGGTATCAATCAAAAGACCTTGTTAAGGCGCATCCATTTCCACAAATATCACTCCATTTGGACTCTTGATGATGAAGAAACAAACTCTCAAATATTGAGCCTCTGTTAGAAAGTTCAATCACTCATAACTTTTGTGACAGAGTTCAAAATGATGGAGATTAGTTTACATCAGACCAATTTGTTACAAATTGGTCAAATGCCCTAGGCTCACATTTCATATGTGTTGTATTGTGTTTCCAGCCTTTTGACTCTTTGGGTCTTTCGAGCTTTATATTTCATTGTTTCATTGTTTCATATTCACTCATGAACCGCTCTAGACTTGCTCATCTTACCACATGAGAGTTGAAGAAGGTGTTGTTTAGATCTCTTGTGCAGCCGGTGGTTCTCTATGGTGCTCAGATTTGGGATCCAGGTACTAAGAAGAGATGGTGGCAAAAGGTGGAAAAAGTTCAAAAATAGTGTGATGAACTTGGGGTGAGGACCTAAACTCCTTATGTATTGATGCTTGCTGAAATTGGGTTTTTGCCTCTTGAGGCTGAAGTTTTGTTTTTAGCTCTCACATATGCCACTAAGGTGAGGTCCATGGAGCATAAGAGACTTCCCTACCAAGATTTTTGTGCCACTCTATCTATTGGTTGGTATACAAATCTGATTGCATGGGCCACAAGGTGGAATGTTTCCGAGCGACATTGGAGATTGGAGCCCATTGCACTACAAGAGGTTATCAAGGAGAAGTTTTTACTTTGCTTATGGCAGCAACCCAATACCAAGATGGTGTTCTACCAGCAGTTTGTGAATCCTATGTTGATGTATTGTGAGCAAGATTTCTTGGCTAGTATTTCTACTAGAGATCAGAACCAATCAGATCAACTGAAACACCAACTTCATTGAGTCTCTCACTTAGAGATTTCCTAAGCACCTTATCAAAGGCCTTCCTAAAATCAATAAATGCAACATAGAGAGCTCTCCCAACACCTTTAGATTTCCACCACAAAACATGGAGTACCCATAAGTGATCCAAAGTACTAAAGCCTGATCTAAAACCAGCTTGGCACTTAGCTCAAACTTTGTACTTTTCAGCCCAAGTACTCAACCTAGACTCCAAAATTTGACCATACAACTTGGCAAAGATACTGCCAACTAGTATGGTACGGTAATTGGCAACAACATCTCTTTGGCCAGACTTGTGAATAGGAACTACCTTCTTCAAGCACCATCTATCAAGAAAGCCACACTTGATTGCCTTATTCATATGAGAAGTGAGTACTGAAATCAGTTGGCTACCGCCCCACTTCAAAAGTTCAACACATAGTCCATCAAGGTCTTCAGCCTTACCATTGGCCAACTTCTTTAGTTGGTACTCGACATCAGCTTCATAGATAGTGAAAGCAGATCCAAGGCAAGGTGCCATGCTTGGAGCATCAGGGAAAAATTACAGATATTTCACATAGTCACAAAGCTTGTTGAGGTCCAACAATGGAGATGTAGATCTGATGGTTACCTTCTTCCAAAAGTTCACTGATGGCTACAGATTTTGAAAATTCATTACCTCTGCCACATCAATTCAAAATCTACAAATAAGGTCTCAATCAAAAGCTCTCAAGGACCTCTTGCAAATGAATAAAAAATGAACTCATTTGAGCAAATAGATATTGAGTTATGGCCTCTAGAGTTTTCTTTGCCTTTCTTGTACCTTTTTGCAAAGATCAAGTGTAGAATCTGTTCTTATCAGTTTAATATCTGATACGAGGATCATAGACTCTCACAATATAAATCTAATTTCTCACGGGTGTGGAGCAAACGTGTTAGCTTGCTGGCTCGGTTCCGCCAATGTTGTCGTGGTCTTGCATTACTTCATTGGCTGGCACAACCCATCCTCCCCTACAAAGGCAGACCTTTGATTGTGAAGGATCTGTACTTTTTCCCTAATGCTCCAAGCATAGCACCTTGCCTTGGATCTGCTCTCACCATCTCCGAAGCTGATATCAAGTAGCAATTGAAGAAGTTTGCCAATGGTAAGGCTAAAGACCTTGATGGACTATGTGTTGAACTTTTGAAGTGGGGCGGCAGCCATTTGATTGCAATACTCACTTCTCATTTGAATGAGGCAATCAAGATTGGCTTTCCTGATAGATGGTGCTTCAAGAAGGTAGTTCTTATTCACAAGTCTGGCCAAAGAGATTTTGTTGCCAATTTTCGTACCATACTTGTTGGTAGTGTCTTTGCCAAGTTGTATGGTCAAATTTTGGAGTCAAGGTTGAGCACTTGGGCTGAAAAGTACAAAATTTGAGCTAAGTGCCAACTTGGTTTCAGATCAGGCTTTAGTTCTTTGGACCACCTATTGGCACTCCATGTTTTGTGGTGGAAATCCAAGGGTGTTAGGAGAGCTATCTATGTTACATTTATTGATTTCAGGAAGGCGTTTGATAAGGTACTGAGGAAATCTCTAAGTGAGAGACTCATTGAAGTTGGTGTTTTAGCTGATCTGATTGGTGCTATCTCTAGACTCTATGAGAAAGTGGTTGTGAAACTGTCATCTTTGAGCTCTCAAGATGTCCTTAGCACAATGGGTGTGATTCAAGGTTGCTCTCTATCTCCAACTTTGTTTGGAATCTTCATCGATGATCTACAGAGACTACTCATGGAAGTTGGAGCTATTGGTGTACATGTTGGCTCTTTGATGACACATGCACTCCTTTATGAAGATGATGTAGTGCTCTTCTCCACAAATCCACAGAGTTTACAAAAGATGTTGGATTCTCTACTTTGCTTTTGCAATCAAACAAAGATGGAGGTGAACCTTGACAAGTCCAAGGTGATTGTGGTGGGTTCCAAAGGTGTCACACCTTTCTTTTTTGATGGACAGCAATTGGAGCAGGCTTCTTCTTATAAGTACTTGGGCCTTGAGTTTTTTCATGACTATAGTTGGTCAACTTGTGTGAAGATGAGAATCAATGCAGGGTTTAGAGCTTTGTATTCACTCATGAATCGCTCTAGACTTGCTCATCTTACCACATCGGAGTTGAAGAAGGTACTATTTAGATCTCTTGTGCAGCTGGTGGTTCTCTATGGTACTCAGATTTGGGGTCCATGTACTAAGAAGACATGGTGGCAAAAGGTGGAGAAAATTCAGAGACTGTTTTTGTGTGATGAACTTGGAGTGAGAACTCAAACTCCTTATGTATTGCTGCTTGCTGAAACTGGGTTTTTGTCCCTTGAGGCTGAAGTTTTTTTTTAGCTCTCACATATGCCACTTAGGTGAGGTCCATGGAGCATGAGAGACTTCCCTACCAAACTTTTTGTGCCACTCTATCTATTGGTTGGTATACAGATCTTATTGCATGGGCCACAAGGTGGAATGTTTTTGAGCAACATTGGAAATTGGAGCCTTTTGCACTTCAAGAGGTGATCAAGGAGCAGTTCTTACTACACTTATAGCCGCAACGCAGTACCAAGATGGTGTTCTATCAGCAGTTTGTAAATCCTATGTTGGTGTATTGTGAACAAGATTATCTCTTGGTTAGGATTGCTACTTCACTTAGATTCGTTATTGGTCAATATAGAACTAGTTCTTATAGACTAGAAGTAGAACAAGGACGTTGGTAGCAATGAAACAATGAAACAATGAAATATAAAGCCCGAAAGACCCAAAGAGTCAAAAGGCTGGAAACACAATACAAAACATATGAAATGTGAGCCTAGGCAAGGGCCTAGGGCATCGGACCAATCTATAACAAATTGGTCCGATGTAAAGTAACTTCTTTCATGTACTTCCCTAATGCTAAAGCTTCAACATGTAAGAGAGTTGAGAAGTCACTACAAGTAATCTGATGTTTAACTCTAATCTGCATGTAACAAGGGCAATCAACAAACACATGATGCTCATCCTCAACTTTGCTCATAATACACAATTTGCAAAGTCACATGGAGTGCTCTATCTGCTGCCAACGTCCTTGTTCTACTTCTAGTCTATGAGAACTAGTTCTATATTGAGCGATAACATGTCTCAATGAAGTAGAAATCCTAGCCAAGAGATAATCTTGCTCACAATACACCAACATAGGATTTACAAACTGTTGATAGAACACCATCTTGGTACCGGGTTGCTGCCATAAGCGAAGTAAGAACTGCTCCTTGATCACCTCTCGAAGTGCAATAGGCTCCAATCTCCAATGTCGCTCAGAAACATTCCACCTTGTGGCCCATGCAATCAGATCTGTATACCAACCAATAGATAGAGTGGCACAAAAAGCTTGGTAGGGAAGTCTCTCATGCTCCATGGACCTCACCTTAGTGGCATATGTGAGAGCCAAGAACAAAGCTTCAGCCTCAAGCGGTAAAAACCCTGTTTTAGCAAGCAACAATACATAAGGAGTTTGAGTCCTCACTCCAAGTTCATCACACAAAAACAATTTCTGAACTTTCTCCACCTTTTGCCACCATGTCTTCTTAGTACCTGGACCCCAAATCTGAGCACCATAGAGAACCACCGGCTGCACAAGAGATCTGAACAACACCTTCTTCAACTCCCATGTGGTAAGGTGAGCAAGTCTAGAGCGGTTCATGAGTAAATACAAAGCTCTAAAGCCTGCATTGATTCTCATCTTCATACAAGTGGACCAACTATAGTCATGAGAAAACTCAAGACCCAAGTACTTGTAAGAAGAAACATACTCCAATTGCTGTCCATCAAAAAAGAAAGGTGTGACACCTTTAGAACCCACCACAATCACCTTGGACTTGTCAAGGTTCACCTCCATCTTTGTTTGATTGCAAAACAAGAGAAGAGAATCCAACAACTTCTGTAAACTTTGTGGATTGGTAGAGAGGAGCACTACATCATCCGCATATAGTAGTGCATGTATCATCAAGGAGCCAACCTGTACACCTGTAGCTCCAGCTTCCATCAGCACCCTCTCTAGATCATCGATGAAGATTCCAAACAATGTTGGAGATAGAGAGCAACCTTGGATCACACCCATTGTGCTAAGGATATCTTGAGAGCTCAAAGATGAAAGTTTCACAACCACCTTCTCATAGAGTCTAGAGATAGCACCAATCAGATCAGCTGAAACACCAACTTGAGTGAGTCTCTCACTTAGAGATTTCCTAAGCACCTTATCAAAGGCCTTCCTAAAATCAATAAATGCAACATAGAGAGCTCTCCCAACACCTTTAGATTTCCACCACAAAACATGGAGCACCAATAGATGATCCAAAGTACTAAAGCCTGATCTAAAACCCGCTTGGCACTTAGCTCGAATTTTGTGCTTTTCAGCCCAAGTACTCAACCTAGACTCCAAAATTCGACCGTACAACTTGGCAAAGATACTACCCACTAGAATGGTACGGTAATTGGTGACAATATCTCTCTGACCAGACTTGTGAATAGGAACTACCTCCTTGAAGCATCATCTATCAGGAAAGCCACACCTGATGGCCTCATTCAAGAGAGAAGTGAGTACTGAAATCAGATGGCTACCACCCCACTTAAGTAGTTCAACACATAGTCCATCAAGGTCTTCGGCCTTACCATTGGCCAACTTCTTCAATTGGTACTGGACATCAGCTTCAGAGATGGTGAGAGCAGATCCAAGGCAAGGTGCCATGCTTGGAGCATCTGGGTAAAAGTACAGATCCTTCATATATTCACAAAGCTCATTCACGTCCAGCGATAGAGATGGAGATCTGATGGTTACCTTCTGCCAAAAAGCCTTGGGATTACTCCTCAATTCAACGCTCAACTCAACCCCCTTGAGTCTCAAGAACGCTCGCTTCTTGCACTTCACCAACTTTCTATAAGAGACACAAGCTTGATTTTGTGCAATCTGATCAAGAGACCTATCCATAGCTTTGATCCTTGCCATTTTACAGTCAGCATCAAACCACCTATTGCAAGGGAGACCAAGTCTCTTCCTGTGAGAACCTCGTGGAAATAGAGTTGTTGATGTAGATTGAAGAAGTTCAACCAACTGATCACTGCGTTGTTGAAAATCAGAACTCCACTCCATAGAGCTCAATTTCTCATGGATAGCTTGTTGATACAAATCTCGCTTGTGAAAATCAAGACGGAGTTTCCCTCTAAAGGCATGGTCAATAGGTAATATAGTTCTATTGAGGCAAGAAAGAAGGATGACACAAGATAAAGGTGCATGGTCAGATTCAGGTTGAGGATCTAAAACAACAAAATCTGAGACAATGTGTATATCATTGGGTGAGGTGAGCATATAATCTACAGTGCTGGATCCACCAGAAGCAAAGCATGTGCTCTTACAAGTTTCTGGAAATTGAGAAAGGCCATTCAAGATCTTCAAGCTACAATTGGTACCAAAGCTCAAAAAGTGCTCACTCATGGAGTTGGATATGAAGTCTTTGGAAGAGCGGGACCAAGCACTAGAATGATCTATCAAGCTATGGAAAGGGTCATTCTCAAGGTCACTAACTCAGGAATCTGAGAGGTTTGGATCCTAGCATTGAAATCACCAAGGATAAATATTGCACCTTTACTTTGAAATTCCAACACATCCTTTGTCAAGGAGTGGAAAGGCTGCATGGTGTTGAGAGCACTCCATGCAACTTTGCAAATTGTGTACTATAAGCAAAGTTGAGGATGAGCACCATGTGTTTGTTGATTGTCCTTGTTACATGCAGATTAGAGTTAGAAATCAGATTACTTGTAGTGATTTCTCAACTCTCTTACCGATTGAAGCTTTAGCATTAGGGAAGTATATGACTGAGATTAGTTTACATCGGGCCAATTTGTTACAAATTGGTCAGATGCCTAGGCTTTGGCCTATGCTCACATTTAATGTGTTTTGTATTGTGTTTCTAGCCTTTTGACTCTTTGGGTCTTTTGGGCTTTATATTTCATTATTTCATTGTTTCATGGAAGCAATCTCTAAGGTGCTCATACACCATCCTTGACAAGCCTCTTAAGGAAAGGCAAGGGGTAGTGCACAATGCTTGTGCAAATAACGACCTATCAAGAAATAAAGATTGCTCAGGCTAATAATCTAAGACCTCTAGTAGTAGTCCCTCTATTGCTATAGGATGTAATGAGCATAGGGAAAAGATAGTCTCATTAATAGATATAACAGAGGGTGTAGTGCTTGTGCTGCTCTACTAAACTCTCTTGCTTGACCCAATGTCCTACATTATTGTAATCAAGTGGACTTTGTGGTAGCTTGTGACGATGCATGTCTCCTAAATCGTTTAGCCTTAACAGACTCCTCCTGAAGGGCTGCCAAATCCCTTGCTTGGAAATGATGAAATCTAGCAGCCACCTCTCTATGCCCCGCACGTCCTCCTATAGCATAATAAAGACACCATTGAGGGAGTAAGAGGAATAGGATTTATGCTAACTTGTCCAAGGGATCACGTGCCAAACGATCAAGTTGTAGGCAAAAAGCTTGTCTAGCGTCATCATGGATTGTGAAGGGTAGCCTATGGAATAGACATGGACATGGAAAACTAGTCTCAAGTAACCCCAAAATGCAACTCACCTGAGAAGCAAACCACTCCCACAACTTGATTGGTATCCTTGGATCAACAAAAGGATGAAGAAGCGTGTGTAATCCCGAGTGTCACTATTGTCAATGTGGTCACTCGTCTCACATAGGCATCCCAAGTGGTCCAATCATAGTCCTTGTGCATCCTTCCCACATAAAACAATGAAATATAAAGCCCAAAAGACCCAAAGAGTCAAAAGGCTGGAAACACAATACAAACCACATGAAATGTGAGCCTAGACCAAAGCCTAGGGCATATGACCAATTTGTAACAATGAACAATGAACAATGCCAGAGATCAAGCTTTTGGTGGTTACATTTTGCCAGAGAGTGACAAGGAGGCCACCAAGGCTGTGAGTTTATTGCTGATTCTTTGAGAGTCCATGATCCTCAGATTTTGCAAGCAAATAGATTGGGACAACAAGGTGCACAACCAAGAAGCATTTTGGTCAGGTTTGGCTCAAAAACTCAAAGGAATGCAGTGATAGATAACAAGGCTATATTGAAGGGGCGGTGTATCTAGTTGGACCTATGAGCCGGCCTGTCTCTCACTCAGGATGAACCTCTGATGGCTATTATGGTAGCACACCATGGACTAAGAAGGCAAGGAACCCGAACTCCATCATACTCCTCCAAGGCTAACACTCCAAGACTCAAGACATTGCTCACTAGAGAACTCAATGAGAGAGAGATAATTGCAAATGAAAGGATGATGAGTACCTCATCACCCCTTGTTTATATACTTGTGAAATAGTTACGTACCAAAGGTACTAATTACCGTAGTAACTCAAGTTACTAGACTAAAAGTCAAGTAAAGTCAAAAAATAGAAAGGAATATCCATTCACATGGGCATATTCCCCTAAGCATGTGGTCTTATCTTGATCCAACCACTAAGTCAAGGATTCCTTCACATGGGCTATCCTTGGACTAAAGAAGAATCCAAAACAAAAAGGCTTGCGGGCCCAAGAGTTCTCAACTCTTTCCTCAAAGCCAAACACTTAGGAATAATACCAAGTCAACACACTAAAGTCCAAAATAGTGGTGCTCATCTTTTCTACTTCCTCTAAAGTAAGGTCCCCTCTATCTTAGCTATGACTAAATTTAGCTAACCATGACTAATATAGAACCATCCTTTATCTCTATATAAATAATATCTCTTAAATACTTGTAATACCAAGCTAAATATCACAATACCACACACATGCACAAATGGGTGTTACATTTACCCCCGGACTAAGTTTTCACTTTGTCCTCAAAGTGAAGGTCTCTCTACCTTCTATGGTACATCTTCAACTTGTCATGGTTAATCCTATCAAAGTGTCTTCCTCCCAACTCCTTGAGATCATAGGTGTAATTGCCCCACACCTTCTCCACTATGAAAGGTCCAAAGTACTTTGGCAAAAACTTCTTTTTCACTCTCTTGAATCAAATGGAATCAAACAACATTACCCAATCACCTTCTTTGAAAGGCTCCACCTTCTTCTTGCCTTGCCTCTTGTCATAGCTCTCCTTTTTTTTCCTTTGGGCTTGCTCCACTCGAACCATAGCAACTGCTCTTGCCTCTTCCAACTCCATGAGTTGATCCTTCCTTGACTTCTCTGCATCACCTCCTTGTGCTTTCTTCAATCTCCTACAAATGCTTTGGAAGGTAGGAAGATCAAAGTGAATAGGTAAGGTAGACTCAATACCATACACCAATTGAAATGGAGAATATCCGGTGGAAGTCTTCATGGTTGTCATATACTCCCACAAAACTGCATGAATCCTCTTGTCCCAATGATGTTTAGCCCCTTCCATTTTTGCATCTTTGGCCAACATCATGCACAAGGTCTGATTGGTTCTCTCTGCCAAGCCATTGGAATTTGGCTTATTGGATGTAGTTACTCTATGTGTGATAGAGAAATGTTGTAGCATGGCTGTAGTAATGCTTCTTGTAAACTCTCCTCCTCTATCAGAAACTAACTCCAAAGGGCAGCCAAACCTAGTGATAATGCATTCATAAAGAAATCTACCCACTTCATCTTCATTCTTGTCCCTCAATGGTCTAGCCTCAACCCACTTGGTAAGGTAATCAGTAACTACCACAATGTACCGATTGTTCCTTGGGGTTCTATTGAGAGGACCTACAAAATCAATTCCCCACTTCTCAAAAGGTCCTAGCAATGGAATTGATCTAAGTGGTGGAGTGGATGTAGATTTTCTAGCAAAAGCTTGACAAACATGACAAGTTTTGCAATAATCAAGACAATCCTTGAAAATCCCTCTCCAATGGTAACCTGCATCTAGAATCTTGAAAGAAGTCACCTTTCCTGCAAAGTGTCCTCCACATACTAAACCTTCATGAAACTCCTTTATGAGTAGGATAGACTCTTCCTTACCCACTGCTCTTTGAAGTAGACCATCTGCTCCTTGGTGAAAAAGAATATCCTCCACCATTGTGTAAGGTCTAGATCTTGCTGCAAGGGCCTTCCTCTCCCTAGCATGCATCCCTTCTGGATAGTTACCTCTTGTCACAAAGTCCACAATCTCCTTGTACTCCATTGGAATCTCTTGAGCGAATGAGATTGTCATGAGCTCCTCATCCGGGAAGGAATCATCCACTGGCTCATCTCCATCATGATCATAGGCTCTAGATAACAAATCAACATTTGCATGTTTCTTTCCTAGCCTATCTTCAATAGTGTAGTCATACTCAGACAAGAGTATCATCCACCTTGCTAGTCTCCCTTCAACATTAGGCTTGTTGAAGATGTACTTCAAAGCCTTGTGATCCATGACAATGGTGGCTTTCCCTCCAATCAAGTAGTGTCTAAACTTCTTGAGACCAAAGATCACTGCCAACCCTTCTCTCTCCGTGACAGAGTAGTTCTTCTCTGCTGAAACCATCTGCCTACTAGCATAAGCTATTGGATGATCATGCCCATCTTGGTCTAATTGACTAAGAGTGCATCCTACAGCTACATTAGAAGCATCAGTGTAGAGGATGAAAGGCTTACTCCAATCAGGTTTAGCAAGAATTGGAGCTATAACAAGGGATTGCTTGAGCTCCTCAAAAGCTTTGAGAGCCTCCTTGTCTTCCAAAATCACCATGTAATCTACACCCTTCTTCATGTAGATGGTCAATGCATAAGCCTTGTTGGAAAATGAAAAGATAAACCTCCTATAGTACCCAACCATCCCCAAGAATTGGCGTAACTTTGTCAAGCTTGAAGGGAATGGAAGGTCTGAGATTTTCCTCACCCTCTTAGGATCAACTACTATTCCATCCTTGGAGATGATGTGCCCCAAAAGTAGACCTTCTTCACATCCAAAAATGCACTTCTCTGGGTTGAGTGATGCATTTGCCTCATGCAAGCGTTGCAAGACTTTGATTAGGTGCTCAAAGTGCTCCTCCTTGCTCCCATAGACACAAAAGTCATCAATGAAGTCTCTCACAAATTTCCCAATGAAAGGTTCAAATACCTTGTTCATGAACCGTTGGAATGTGGCTGGAGCATTGCAAAGCCCAAAAGGCATGACCTTGAAAGCGTAAGTTCCCCAAGGTGTGGTGAATGTGATGAGTTGTTGATGCTCTAGTGCAATCTTGATTTGGTTATATCCACTATAACCATCTCCAAAACTGTACCTCTCATGACCTACAACCTCCTCCAAGATCTCATCAATGAATGGCAATGGGTAGTAGTCCTTCTTGGTAACAACATTGAGCTTCTTGTAATCCACACATACCCAAAGCTTGCCATTCTTTTTCTTCACAATGACAATTGGAGACACCCATTTTGAATTCTCCACCTCAAAGATAAATCGAGCCTCCTTGAGCTTATCAATCTCCTCCTTCACAACCAAAGATATTGGTGGGCTAATGCGACATTGCTTTTGGCGGATTGGTCTTGCATGTGACTCCACCTCTATCTTGTGCTACTCCAAGGTGACTTCCTTCAAATCCTTGTAACTAAAAGCAAACACATGGATGAACTTGCGGAAAATCTCCTCAAATCTCACCTTCTCTTCCTTGGTAACATTTGGGCCATACTTGAGGGTAGCTAACCTTCTCTCTACCTCCTCAAGTGTCAATGGTGATTTGTCTAGGTCCTTCAAAACCTTTGGCTTAGGTGCAAAATCCATAGCACACAAAGGATACACATCTGAATCAGATTCAGATTCCTCCTCCTCCATGGAAGTCTCCTCCTCCATGCTTGTGTCCACACCTGAAGCTCCTTCTTCAGAATCTGATTCCCAATAATCAGAAGATGGTGTATCTGAATGTGAAGTGTTGGTGGTGTTAGTCACAAGAACAGTGACTCTATGGTTTGATGGCCCAATCCTCAAGTACCCTTTGTGCCATTGATCAGTTGTGCGTGCTACTCTCAACCATGGCCTCCCAAGAAGTAAGTCATAGCTTATATCCTTCAAGACTTGGAAAGTCATGAGATTTTGAACTCCCATAACTGAAACTACCACCTTATCCATCACCCCTATTGGTCTAACTTGTTGCTTGTTTGCCATGCTCACCACAAATGTTGAAGGTATCATACCCAACTTCTTCATCAACCTTTCTGACATGGCATTCACTGCTGATCCTCCATCAACCAATGCATCCTTGATGTTGTGACCATTCACTCTCACATCAATCTTGGAGGCATATTCACAAGCCTCCCATGGTGCTGGCTTGGCATCCACCACCCCCATTGATACTGGAACTTTTGCCTTCTTCTTCTTCTTGCTCCTTGTAGAACTCAAACCACCTCTAAGCTCCTTTCTCAAGGTAGGGTTCAAAGCAATTAATTTGCCCACTGTGATGTTAGCCTTATGACTACCAACATCCTCCAACACATTATAGTTCCATTATTGCTTTGAGATCAAGAAGTCCTCCATCCCCAACTTCTTCCTTGGAGTCTTTGTTGTTGATGGTGTTGAGGTGCGAGTGCTCCTAGTAGACATAGGAGTATCCTTGATTGAAGTAAATCCTTGAGAAGAGTGAACATCCTCTGCAAAAAGAGCTCTCTTCTTCTCTTGTGCCAAAAGCTCCAAATTAAGACTCTTGGAGTTTGAGCACTCTCTCTTCTCATACTTGCTCTCAACCACATCTATGGATGCTATCCCCTTACCTTTGTTGGGATTAGGAGCCACTTGGGTTTCACTACCTCCCTCTTTCCCTCTATTGGCTCCCTCATAACCCCTTCCTCCATGGTAAGTGGAATTTGGGCAATTCCTTTGGATATGGCCTCTTCCTCCACAACCAAAACAATTTTATCATTGAAATTGTTGGCTGGTTGGCCTCCTCTATATAGATAGTTTCCATAACTCCTAGGCCCTCTCCCTACATTCTGATCCACCTCTCTCTTCTCCCATAGTTGCACCACATTGATCTTGAGATCCGCAAGTTGTTCTGTGATGGTTTGAAGTGGATCTTTTGGTGGAGATGCAAGAACTGAAGCAACCACTACTTGTGGTGCAACCCTTGCCACCAAAGTATCAGAAGTTACACCATACTTGTAGCCTTGAGGAGGATGCACAACCTCCTTCACCACCAAATCACTCTCATCCCCTTCCAAACTCTCCTCCATACAAATTGCAATCTTGATAGCTTCAACCTTAGAAGAAGGTTTCTCATATCTCACCTTGCTTCTAATTTGTGGTCTCAACCCTCCCACAAAATTCTTGGTGAGCATGGCCCCTATGCCAATCATTGTAGTCTCCACATCATCCCCGCACTTCCTCAACACTATGCAAAATCTAGACTCTAACTTTTCCACTCTTTCCACATAGACTCTCACTTTCTCTCCATCTCCTTGCTTGAGAAATGTAACCTCACTCATCAATCTCTCATAACTTTTATCAGGAAGAAAGTTCTCAATGAGTGCTGAAGTCAAAGTCTCCCAAGACTCCGCTTCCCTATCTCTCCTCTCTCTCTTTTGGTATTCTGACTCATACCATGTAAGTGCTGCATCCTCAAAGAAATCTGGTAATAATGAGGCCCACTCATTCTTCCTCCTCTCATTGTTTCCTATGCAAGCTCTCTTGAAGTCTCTCACAAAGGCCTCCACATCTTCTCCATCCTTGCCAAAGAAAACCGGAAGTTTCCCCATCTTAACCTTTCACTATCTTTCTTTCTCTCAATTTTTTTCTCTTTTCTTTTCTCTCACTCTATTACTAATAAAGTATATACATGACTAACACCATCTGAGAATAATCCACTCTAGGGAACACAAAAGGTTCAAGTTGCTCCAAGATTTCTATAGCAACATCAAATCCTAGAGTGCATATTAATCTAACTCTCATGGATAGTTTATCCATAAGTTGAAAGATTATCTCCATCACTAATCTTGAGAACTAACTGATGAAGGTGATAGTATTTCTGTAGCTGTACTAAGGCTTTTTCCAAGATTCTTCACCAAAGTCTCCAAAAGTGCTTTTACTCCACTACACTCATGTCTTTTTGGAAGTCCTTCCACTCCACAAACCTCACATAACTCCTTGGTCTTAGATCTTCTCCCTCCTAATCTTGGTGAAGAAGGTCCAACATGCAAACCCAAGTCAAGTAAGCCTCTCCTTTCCCTCAATCTCTTGCTCTCAAAGGTCAATGGACATGAACTTGCCTTATGTCCCTTCTCTCCACATAGAAAGCACTTAGACTCACTCTTTTCTCCAAGTGGTGTAGGTTTTTGAATCCTCTCAACACTCTCTTCAAATTCTATTGTAAACTCTCTTTTCCTCAAATCCACCCCTACAATCACCTCAAACCCTTGAGGAACCTTGCATAATCTCAATTTCCACTCTTGATGACCCTCCATGTTCCCAAGATGAATCTAAACACTCAAACATGTTTTTTGTTGATCTCAAACTCCTCATGCATGAGATCTCCACTCTGCAAAATTGACCCTTCCTCACAATTTCACTCAAATCTCTCAACCACTATGTCACAATCCTCTGAAATTTTTCACACTTGATCACAACTCTAGGACGTCCCTCCCTGCAAAATTTCAGATCTTTTCATTAAGCCATTTGGCCTAGACACCTTTCTATTCAGCATCCATATTTCAGATTTGGTTTGAAAACCACCCCCTTCACTTCAAAAACTCATTACTCCTTGCGCAAGAACGATCTCTCTCTAATTTTTGTGGCAGCAGGTAAGATACAATGCACTGAATTTTCTTGGAAATTTCAGGACAATTAACTGAAAATTGAAGAAATGGCAAACTCTATACAATTTTCCAGAGAGCATGCAATTGCGGGAGCACTTTACCCTATCAACTTTCAAAAATTCTAGCCCAGTGTGCATAGAAGCTCTCACAATAATTTCAAGTGTCCTAACTAAAAGATAACCCAAGCTATCATGTGTAGAAATCTCAAGTCCAGATCTCAAACTTGAGATTTTGCCCAAAATCACTTTAATCCCCAAAATTTGCAATCCACCTCACACAATCTCTCCAATTCCTCTCATGTGTACAAGATGTACAAAATCAACTCAAAGACATCATAATGAACTATAGGGTATACAAATGGATCTTGGTTCTCTGACGTAAGTTCAACCTTCTCCTCTCCTAATGTTCTCTCCAAGTGAGCTCTCATAGCCTCCTTCTGCCTAATGTAGAATTGAACGCGGAACATTATCTTGCCTTCTAGAGAGGTCCCGACAACAGAACCAAAAATGTGAGCCGGCTTGTCTCTCACTTAGGATGAACCTCTGATGGCTATTATGGTAGCGCACCATGGACTAAGAAGCAAGGAACCCGAACTCCATCATACTCCTCCAAGGCTAACACTCCAAGACTCAAGACATTGCTCACTAGAGAACTCAATGAGAGAGAGATAGTTGCAAATGAAAGGATGATGAGTACCTCCTCACCCCTTGTTTATATACTTGTGAAATAGTTACGTACCAAAGTTACTAATTACCGTAGTAACTCAAGTTACTAAACTTAAAGTCAAGTAAAGTCAAAAAATAGAAAGGAATATCCATTCACATGGGCATATTCCCCTAAGCATGTGGTCTTATCTTGATCCAACCACTAAGTCAAGGATTCCTTCACATGGGCTATCCTTGGACTAAAGAAGAATCCAAAACAAAAAGGCTTGCGGGCCCAAGAGTTCTCAACTCTTTCCTCAAAGCCAAACACTTAGGAATAATACCAAGTCAACACACTAAAGTCCAAAATAGTGGTGCTCATCTTTTCTACTTCCTCTAAAGTAAGGTCCCCTCTATCTTAGCTATGACTAACTTTAGCTAACCATGACTAATATAGAACCATCCTTTATCTCTATATAAATAATATCTCTTAAATACTTGTAATACCAAGCTAAATATCACAATACCACACACATGCACAAATGGGTGTTACAGACCCTGATCTCACACCTCTCCAATGGCAAGCAAAGAAAGGAGAATTAGCAAAAGTGAAAGAGGTTCAACATGTAGGTTTTGTTGCATTCTTGAGAGATTATAGAGATGTGATTACCCAAAAGAAATTGTCAGCTACTACATAACAATTCCGGACCCTTAGAGTGCTATTTTGGAATGTTCAAAGGCTCACACATACCAAGTACTCCAAAGCTAAGCCTTTGTGGGATGATGTTGATCTGATCAATCTTGTGGAGACATGGGAACATGAAGGAAACACCATTCAAGATATTGACAGATTCACTCTTGTTGGTTCAACCTTGAACAAGTGTAGACAACACACAAGAAGGGGCTTTGGAGGTATTGCCACTTATGTCAGATTTGGCTTTGAGAATTCAGTCTCTTTGATAGATGAAGATTCAAGTGGACAATACCAATGGCTTAGGATTGGAGGAGTTGTCACACCTTGCTTCCTTGCTGTTTGTTACTTTGCCCCATTGACATCACCAATCTATTCAAGTGAAGTTCTCAACACCATGCAGCCTTTCCACTCCTTGACAAAGGATGTGTTAGAGTTTCAAAGTAAAGGTGCAATACTTGTTCTTGGTGTTTTCAATGCTAGGATCCAAGCCTCTCAGATCCCTGAGTTGAGTGACTTTGAGAATGATCCTTTCCACAGGTTGATAGACCATTTTAGTGCTTGGTCTTGCTCTTCCAAAGATCTTATGTCCAACCCCATGAGTGAGCACTTTTTGAGCTTGGGTGCCAATTGTAGCTTGAAGATCTTGAATGGCCTTTCTCAATTTCTAGAAACTTGTAAAAGTTTCTGGAAATTGCTTTGCCTCAGGTGGATTTGTTGTTAATTGCCCTTGTTACGTGCAAATTAGTAAGACATCAGATTAATTGTGGTGATTTCTCAACTCTCTTATAGGTTGAAGCTTCAACATTAAGGAAATATATGATAGAGATTAGTTTACATCGGACCAATTTGTTACAGATTGGTAAGATGCCCTAAGCTCTTGCCTAGGCTCACATTTCTTGTGTTTTATATTATGTTTCCAGCCTTTTGACTCTTTGGGTCTTCCGGGCTTTATATTTCATTGTTCATTGTTCATTGTACTCAAGTGGAGCTCTCAACACAATGAAACAATGAAATATAAAGCCCAGAAGACCCAAAGAGTCAAAAGGTTGGAAACACAATACAAAACACTTGAAATGTGAGCATGGGCCAAAGCCTAGGGCATCTGACCAATCCGTAACAAATTGGTCTGATGTAAACTAATCTCCATCATATATTTCCCTAATGCTAAAGCTTCAACCTGTTAAAGAGTAGAGAAATCACTACAAGTAATTTGATGTCTAACTCTAATCTGCATGTAACAAGGGCAATAAACAAACACATGGTGCTCATCCTCAACTTTGCTCAACACCATGTAGCCTTTCCACTCCTTGAAAAAGGATGTGTTGGAGTTTCAAAGAAAAGGTGGAGTACTTGTCCTTGGTGATTTCAATTCTAGGATACAAACCTCTCAAATTCTTGAGTTGCGTGACCTTGAGAATGATCTTTTTCACAACTTGATAGACCATTCTAGTGCTTGGTTACGCTCTTCCAAAGATCCTATATCCAACTCCATGAGTGAGCACTTTTTGAGCTTTGGTGCCAATTGTAGCTTGAAGATCTTGAATGGCCTTTCTCAATTTCCAAAAACTTGTAAAAGCACATGCTTTGCCTCTGGTGGATCAAGCACCGTAGATTATATGAACAAAGAACAATGAAATATAAAGCCCGGAAGACCCAAAGGGTCAAAAGGCTGGAAACACACTACAAAACACATGAAATGTGAGCCTAAGCAAGAGCCTAGGGCATCTGACCAATCTATAACAAATTGGTACTTATAAGCAGTACATCATTTGCATAAATGAGTGCATGTATCATCAAAGAGCCAACCTGTACACCAGTAGCTCCAGCTTCCATGAGTAGACTCTCTAGATCATTGATGAAGATTCAAAATAGAGTTGGAGATAGAGAGCAACCTTGAATCACACCCATTGTGCTAAGGACATCTTGAGAGCTCAAAGATGAAAGTTTCACAAGCACTTTCTCATTGCGTCTAGAGATAGCACCAATCAATGAAACAACATTGAAACAATGAAATATAAAGCCCGGAAGACCCAAAGAGTTAAAAGGCTGGAAACACAATACAAAACATAAGAAATGAGCCTAGGCCAAAGCCTTAGGGCATCTGACCAATCTATAACAAATTGGTCCGATGTAAACTAATCTCCATCATATATTTCCCTAATGCTAAAGCTTTAACCTGTAAGAGAGTTGAGAAATCACTACAAGTAATCTTATGTCCAACTCTGATCTACATGTAGCAAGGGCAATCAACAAGCACATGGTGCTCATCCTCAACTTTGCTCATAGTACATGATTTGCAAAGTCGCATGGAGTGCTCTATCCGCTGCCAACGTCCTTGTTCTACTTCTAGTCTATGAGAACTAGTTCTAGCAATAACATGTCTAAGTGAAGTAGAAATCTTAGCCAAGAGATAATCTTGCTCACAATACACCAACATAGGATTTATAAACTGCTGGTAGAACACCATCTTGGTACCAAGTTGCTGCCATAAGTGAAGTTAAAACTTCTTCTTGATCACTTCTTGTAGTGCAATGGGCTCCAATCTCCAATGTCGCTCACAAACATTCCACCTTGTGCCCATGCAATCAGATCTGTATACCAACCAATAAATAGAAAGGCACAAAAATCTTGGTAGGGAATTCTTTCATGTTCCATGGACCTCACCTTAGTGGCATATGTGAGAGCCAAGAACAAAGCTTCAGCCTCAAGAGGCAAAAACCTAGTTTCAGCAAGCAGCAATACATAAGGAGTTTGAGTCCTCACCCCAAGTTCATCACACAAAAACAATTTCTGAACTTTTTCCACCTTTTGCCACCATGTCTTCTTAGTACCTGGACCCCAAATCTGAACACCATAAAGAACTACCCACTACACAAGAGATATAAACAACACCTTCTTCAACTCCCATGTGGTAAGATGAGCAAATCTAGAGCAATTCATGAGTGAATACAAAGCTCTAAACCCTGCATTGATTCTCATCTTCACACAAGTAGACCAATTATAGTGATGAGAAAACTCAAGGCCCAAGTAATTATAAGAAGAAACGTGCACCAATTGCTGTCTATCAAAAAAGAAAGGTGTGACACCTTTGGAACCGACCACAATCACCTTGGACTTGTCAAGGTTCACCTCCATCTTTGTTTGATTGCAAAAGCTAAGAAGAGAATCCAACAGCTTCTGTTAACTTTGTGGATTGGTGGAGAGAAGCACTGTAAGCTTGAAGTGCAACCTGTAAGGAAGTTGAAGGAATGAGTTTTTGCAACTTTGAGAGGAAAGGAGTTCAGAAAGTTTGACAAGCTATATCTCATTACATACATGTCCAAACACTCTGTTTCTGGTCTTGTAAGAAGCACCTTGCACTATGTTTTTGGTCTTGTTAGAAGCGCATTGCCAAGAGCTTTCCATAGCTACCAAGATTGCATAGTTCTGAGATCTATCCAAGAAGTTATTATCGATTCAAATTTCTTGAAGAGGGTCCAGATTTGGGAGTTTGGATCTCCATCATATGGTGTCTAAATTGAGTGGTTTCTGTGGCATTGGAAGTGCCTTGGGAAGCTCTTTCCATTGATGCTAAGCACACTGGAAGATCACATCTAAACAGAAAGTTATGAAGATTCCAATTCTGTCATCTTTGGCAAATTTTAGGGTTGAGCTCAAATTTCAACACATTGTAATTTTTTGGTTCCATGTCCAAATGTTTCAATCTTAGACTTATTGGAAACACCTGTGAAAGTGCTTTCTTTTGACTTGCTTTTTGTTGAAATTAGAGTTCTATGGAGCAAGTTTCAAGTTTCGAGTTTCATCAATCTGAGATCCTGTGCTATTGGTGGTGCTCAAATCTACAACTTTCAGAGGCTAGAACTTTGGACCCACATCTTCAAATGTGATAATCTTGGACTCATTAGAAGCATAGTGTCAAAAGCTATTGATTGAAACTGTTTTCATAGAATTTGAAGCTGTGTGCTTGAACTTATAAGCATTTGAATTCTGTAACTCAATGTGGTTTAGAAGTTAAGTATAGAAAACGCTAGAGACCATTACTCAATATCTATTTGCTCAAATGAGTTAATTTTTGATTCATTTGAAAGAAATCCTCAAGAGATTTTGATTGAGATCTTATTTGTAGATTTTGAAGTACTGTGGCCAAGGTTATGAATTTTTGAAATCTATAGGATTTCAAAATTTTCATGTAGAAAAGTGTAAATTCAAAAGTTTATAATTGTTGATTTACAAGTCCAAATGAGTAGATTTTGGTTCATTAGAACAAGTACCTATAGTTCTATTGGTGAATATAGATTCATGTTGAATCTCATTGTGTGAAACAGAAACCATTGGAATTTGCAATCTGTAAAATTTCCTTAAGATTTTGCAAACCAAAATTCCAAGTGTTGACAGAGCTTGAGTTAAGGAGATGATATATTCTCATAGTGGCTGTTTGGAGCTTCTAGAATGGAAGCTTCCAAGATGATGCAAGACATTGCTGGGATAGTTTCAAAACAAAAACAACTTGCTGAAATGTATAGAAAAGCAAATGACTTCCACAAGGAACTCAAGAGGTTTTTTGCCCCCATATCTCAATGCATGAACACTCTTATGGCAGATTTGGAAACCGTAAGAGCAGATGTCTTGACTGTGAAAGAATCTCTGAATTCAATCACCATAGATATCCAAGAACTCAAGAAGAGTAGCAATTTGATGTTAGACTCCATGAAGGGTATGGTGGGTGTTACTGAGAAGGTTGCTTCCTTGGGAGCACAAGCCACCAACATTGATTCACAAAATGGATGGTTGCAAGAGATGGTTGACACATTAGAGCTCAAGATGAAGTCATATGTTGTAGCTACTAAGGTGGCTCAAATCTCTTACTTGCAAGAGCATGAAGTTGAGAAGTAGAACCAACAAGTGAGAATGAAGAACTTGAGGATTTCAAATCTACTCGAGATAGAGAAGGAAGACACCAAGGCCATAGTGTGTGAGTTTATTGCTGATTCTTTGAGAGTCCATGATCCTCAAATTCTACAAACATATAGATTGGGACAGCAAGGTGCATAACCAAGAAGCATTTTGGTGAGGTTTGGCTCTGAAACTCAAAGGAATGCAGTGATGGCAAACAAGGCTATACTGAAGGGGCGGCGCATTTGATTGGACCCTCATCTCACATCTCTCCAATGGCAAGCAAAGAAGGGAGAATTAGCAAAAGTAAAGGAGGCTCAACAAGCAAGTTTTGTTGCATTCTTGAGAGATAATAGAGTTGTGATTACTCAAAAGAAATTGTCAGCTACTACATAGCAATTCAAGACCCTTAGAGTGCTGGTTTGGAATGTTCATGGGCTCACACATACCAAGTACTCAAGCACTAAGCCTTTGTGGGATGATGCTGATCTGATCAATCTTTTGGAGACATGGGAACATGAAGGAAACATCATTCAAGATATTGACGGATTCACTCTTGTTGGTACAACTTGGAACAAGCAAAGGCAACATAGAGGAAGGGACTTTGGAGGTATTGCTACTTATGTCAGATTTGGCTTTGAAAAATCAGTCTCTTTGGTAGGCCAAGACTCAAGTGGACAATACCAATGGTTGAAGATTGGAGGAGTTGTTCCACCTTGCTTCCTTGCTGTTTTTTACTTTGCTCCATTGACATCACCAATCTACTCAAGTGGAGCTCTCAACACCATGCAACCTTTCCACTCCTTGACAAAAGATGTGTTGGAGTTTCAAAGTAAAGGTGTAGTACTTTTTCTTGGTGATTTCAATGCTAGGATCTAAACCTCTCAGATTCTTGAGTTGAGTGACCTTGAGAATAATCCTTTTCATAGCTTGATAGACCATTATAGTCCTTGGTCATGCTCTTCCAAAGATCCTATGTCCAACCCCATGAGTGAGCACTTTTTGAGCTTTGGTGCCAATTGTATCTTGAAGAACTTGAATGGCCTTTCTCAATTTCCAAAAACTTGTAAAAGCACATGCTTTGCCTTGGGTGGTTTAAGCACCATAGATTATATATTCACTTCAGCAAATGATATCCATCTTGTCTCAGATTTTGTTGTTTTAGATCCTCAACCAGAATCTGACCATGCAACTCTGTCTTGTACCATCCTTTTTCCTTGCCTCAATAGAACCAGATTACCTATTGACCATGCCTTTAGAGGGAAACTTAGTGGCATCCATTTGATTGCAGTACTCACTTCTCTCTTGAATGAGGCAATCAAGTGCCAATTTCTTGATTTATGGTGCTTGAAGAAGGTAGTTCCTATTCACAAGTCTGGCCAAAGAGATGTCACCAATTACCATACCATACTTGTTGGTAGTGTCTTTGCCAAGTTGTATGGTTGAATTTTGGAGTCAAGGTTGAGCACTTGGGCTGAAAAGTACAAAATTTGAGCTAAGTGCCAACCTGGTTTTAGATCAAGCTTTAGTACTTTGGACTACCTATTGGTACTCCATGTTTTATGGTAGAAATCTAAGGGTGTTGGAGGAGCTCTCTATGTTGCATTTATTAATTTCAGGAAGGCCTTTGATAAGGTGCTGAGGAAATCTCTAAGTGAGAGACTCACTGAAGTTGGTGTTTCAACTAATCTGATTGGTGCTATCTCTAGACTCTATGAGAAAGTGATTGTGAAACTTTCATGTTTGAGCTCTCAAGATGTCCTTAGCACAATGGGTGTGATTCAAGGTTGCTCTTTACCTCCAACTTTGTTTGGAATCTTCATCGATGATCTACTCATGGAAGCTAGAGTTACTGGTTTACAACTTGGCTCTTTGATGATACATGCACTCCTTTATGCAGATGATGTAGTGCTCCTCTCGACAAATCCACAAAGTTTATAGAAGTTGTTGGATTCTCTACTTTGCTTTTGCAATCAAACAAAGATAGAGGTGAACTTTGACAAGTCCAAGGTGATTGTGGTGTGTTCTAAAGGTATCACACCTTTCTTTTTCAATAGACAACAATTGGAGCAAGTTTCTTCTTATAAGTACTTGGGTCTTGAGTTTTCTCATGACTATTGTTGGTCTACTTGTGTGAAGATGAGAATCAATGCAGGGTTTAGAGCTTTGTATTCAACATCTTAGAAAAATATCATGATTGAGGAGAGGAAAGTTTCAAAAGTTTAAGAGGAGAGGATGCTTGAAAGTTTGACAAGACATATCTCACTACATACATGTCCCAACTCTGCAGTTCTGGTGGTGTTCAAAGCACCTTGCCAAGAGCTTTCCATAGCCACCAAGATAGCATCATTCTGAGCTTTGTGCAAAACATTATGAGTGATTGAAATTTCTGAGAGAGGATTTTAGATATGAGAGTTTGAATATTCATCATATGGTGTCCAACTGGAGTGATTTTTAAATCATTAGAAGCGCCTTGGGAAGCTCTTTCAATTGATATCAAGTGCGCTTGCAGATCACATACACACAGTAAGTTATGAAGATTTGAATTCTGCCATCTCTGAGAGATTTTAGGGTTTGAGTTTAGATTTCAACACCTTGTAACTTTTTGGTCCCATGTCCAAATGTTGCAATCTTGGGCTCATTGGTAACACCTCTGAAAGTGATTACTTTTGAATACCTTCTTGCTAAAGTTGGAGTTCTGTGGATCAAGTTTTGAGTTTCATTAATCTGTGATCTTGTGCGGTTGGTGGTGCTCAAATCTGCAACTTTCAGAGGCTGGAACTTTGGACTCACATCTTCAAATGAGGTGATCTTGGTCTCCGTAGAAGCATCTTGTTAAGGGCTACTTATTGAAATCCTTTTCATAGAATTTAAAGCTTTGTGATTGAAGTTATAAGCATTTGAATTTTGTTACTCAATGAAATTTAGAAGTTTACAATAGAAAACTGTAGAGACTATAACTCCATATGTATTTGCTCAAATGAGTTCATTTTTGGTTCATTTGAAAGAGGTACTCAAGAAATTTCAATTGAGTCCTCACTGGTAGATTTTGAAGTACTGTAGCAAAGGTTGTGAATTTTCGAAATCTGTAGAATTTCAAAATTTTCATGTAGGAAAGTTCAAATTCAAAAGTTTATAACTTTTGATTTACAAGTCCAAATGAGTAGATTTTTGGATCATTAGAACAAACATTTGTAGTGCTATTGGTGGATATAGATTATGTAGAGGCTCACTCTGTTTGTTATTTTGCTCCGTTGACATCACCAATCTATTCAAGTGGAGTTCTGAACACCATGCAACCTTTCCACTCCTTGACAAAGGATGTGTTGGAGTTTCAAAGTAAAGGTGCAGTACTTGTTCTTGGTGATTTCAATGCTAGGATCCAAGCCTCTTAGATCCTTGAGTTGAGTGACCTTGAGAATGATCCTTTCCATAGCTTGATAGACCATTTTAGTGCTTGGTCTTGCTCTTCCAAAGATCTTATGTCCCACCTCATAAGTGAGCACTTTTTGAGCTTTGGGACCAATTGTAGCCTGAAGATCTTGAATGGCCTTTCTCAATTTCCAAAAACTTGTAAGAGCACATGCTTTGCCTTAGGTGGATCAAGTACCATAGATTATATGCTCACTTCAGCTAATGATATCACCTTGTCCACCTTGTCTCAAATTTTGTTGTTTTAGATCCTCAACTATAATCTGACCATGCACCTCTATCTTGTACCATCCTTCTTCCTTGCCTCAATAGAACCACATTACCTATTGACCATGCCTTTAGAGGAAAAATTTGTCTAGATTTTCACAAGAGAGATTTGTACCAATAAGCTATCCAAGGGAAATTGAGTTCTATGAAGTGGAGTTCTGATTTTCAACAACCTAGTGATCAGTTGGTTGAACTTCTTCAATCTACATCAAATTCTTTGTTTCCAAGAGGTTCTCACAGGAAGAGATTTGGTCTCCCTTGCAATAGGTGGTATGATGCTGATTGCAAAATGGCAAGGATCAAAGCTTTGGATAGGTCTCTTGATCAGATTGCACAAAATCAAGCCTTTGTTTTGTACAGAAAGTTGGTGAAGTGCAAAAAGTGGGCATTTTTGAGACTCAAGGAGGTTGAGTTGAGCACTAAACTGAGGAGCAATCCCAAGGCTTTGTGGAAGAAGGTAACCATCAGATCTCCATCTCCATTTTTGGACCTCGATGAGCTTTGTGACTATGTGAAAGATCTGTACTTTTTCCTTGATGCTCCAAGCATGGCACCTTGTCTTGGATATGCTCTCACTATCTCTGAAGCTGATGTCAAGTACCAACTGAAGAAGTTGGCCAATGGTAAGTCTGAAGGCCTTGATGGACTATGTGTTGAACTTCTGAAGTGGGGCGGTAGCCAACTGATTTCAATACTCACTTTTGATTTGAATGAGGATCAAAGCTATGGATAGGTCTCTTGATTAGATTGCACAAAATCAGGCCTTTGTTTTGTTTAGAAAGTTAGTGAAGTGCAAAAAGTGGGCATTTTTGAGACTCAAGGAGGTTGAGCTGAGCATTGAACTGAGGAGCAATCCCAAGGCTTTTTGGAAGAAGGTAACCATCAGATCTCCATCTCTATTGCTGGACCTCAACGAGCTTTGTGAATGTGTGAAAGATCTCTACATTTTCCCGTATGCTCCAAGCATAGAACCTTGCCTTGGATCTACTCTCACTATCTCTGAAGCTGATGTCAACTGAAGATCTTGGCCAATGGTAAGGCTGAAGACCTTGATGGACTATGTGTTGAACTTCCAAAGTGGGGCGGTAGCCAATTGATTTCAGTACTCACTTCTCATTTGAATGAGACATGGGAACATGAAGGAAATACCATTCAAGATATTGAAGATTTCACTCTTGTTGGTTCAACTTGGAACAAACAGAGGCAACACATAGGAAGGGGCTTTGGAGGTATTGCTACTTACATCAGATTTGGCTTTGAAAAATCAGTCTTTTTGATAGGTCAAGATTCAAGTGGAAAATACCAATGGCTGAGGATTGGAGGAGTTGCCACACCTTCCTTCCTTGCTATTTGTTACTTTGCTCCGTTGGCATCACCAATCTACTCAAGTGGAACTCTCAACACCATGCAGCCTTTCCACTACTTGACAAAGGATGTGCTGGAGTTTCAAAGTAAAGGTGCAATACTTGTTCTTGGTGATTTCAATGCTAGGATCCAAGCCTCTTAGATCCTTGAGTTGAGTGACCTTGAGAATGATCCTTTCTATAGCTTGATAGACCATTCTAGTGCTTGGTCCCACTCTTCCAAAGATCTTATGTCCAACCCCATGAGTGAGCACTTTTTGAGCTTCGGTACCAATTGTAGCTTGAAGATCTTGAATGGCCTTTCTCAATTTCCAAAAACTTGTAAAAGCACATGCTTTGCTTCAGATGGATCAAGTACCATAGATTATATGCTCACTTCAGCTAATGATATCCACCTTGTCTCAGATTTTGCTGTTTAAGATCCTCAACCATAATCTGACCATGCACCTCTATCTTGTACCATCCTTCTTCCTTGCCTCAATAGAACCACATTACCTATTGACCATGCCTTTAGAGGAAAACTTTGTCTAGATTTTCACAAGAGAGATTTGTACCAACAAGCTATCCAAGGGAAATTGAGTTCTATGAAGTGGAGTTCTGATTTTCAACAACATAGTGATCAGTTGGTTGAAACAACATAGTGATCAGAGTCATCAGGCCTGTGTTTGTACAGAAAGTTTGTGAAGTGCAAAAAGTGGGCATTTTTGAGACTCAAGGAGGTTGAGTTGAGCACTAAACTGAGGAGCAATCCCAAGGCTTTGTGGAAGAAGGTAACCATCAGATCTCCATCTCCATTGATGGACCTCAATGAGCTTTGTGACTATGTGAAAGATCTGTACTTTTTCCTTGATGCTCCAAGCATGGCACCTTGTCTTGGATATGCTCTCACTATCTCTGAAGCTGATGTCAAGTACCAACTGAAGAAGTTGGCCAATGGTAAGGCTGAAGACCTTGATGGACTATGTGTTGAACTTCTGAAGTGGGGCGGTAGCCAACTGATTTCAGTACTCACTTCTCATTTGAATGAGGCAATCAAGTGTTGCTTTCTTGATAGATGGTGCTTGAAGAAGGTAGTTCCTATTCACAAGTCTGGCCAAAGAGCTGTTGTCGCCAATTACCGTTCCATACTGGTTGGCAATATCTTTGCCAAGTTGTATGGTCAAATACAACTTGGCAAAGTTGGAGTCTAGGTTGAGTACTTGGGCTGAAAAGTACAACGTTCAAGCTAAGTGCCAAGTTGGTTTTAGATCAGGCTTTAGTACTTTGGATCACCTATTGGTACTCCATGTTTTGTGATGGAAATCTAAAGGTGTTGGGAGAGCTCACTATGTTGCATTTATTGATTTCAGGAAGGCCTTTGATAAGGTGCTCAAGAAATCTCTAAGTGAGAGACTCATTGAAGTTGGTGTTTCAGCCAATCTGATTGGTGCTATCTCTAGACTCTATGAGAAAGTGGTTGTGAGACTTTCATCTTTGAGATCTCAAGATGTCCTTAGCACAATAGGTGTGATTCAAGGCTGTTCTTTATCTCTAACTTTGTTTGGAATCTTCATGGATGATCTAGAGAGACTACTCATGAAGCTGGAGCTACTGGTGTACAGGTTGGCTCTTTGATGATACATGCACTCCTTTAAGTGGATGATGTAGTTTAGAAGAGCTTCTTTCCACCAATCCACAAAGTTTACAGAAGCTGTTGGATTCTCTTCTTTACTTTTGCAATCAAACAAAGATAGAGGCGAACCTTGACAAGTCCAAGGTGATTGTGGTGGGTTCTAAAGGTGTCACACCTTTCCTTTTTGATGGAAAAAAATTGGAGCAGGTTTCTTCCTATAAGTACTTGGGCCTTGAGTTTTCTCATGACTATAGTTGGTCTACTTGTGTGAAGATGAGAATCGATGCATGGTTTAGAGCTTTGTATTCACTCATGAATCGCTCTAGACTTGCTCATCTTACCACATGGGAGTTGAAGAAGGTGTTGTTCAGATCTCTTGTGTAGCTGGTGGTTCTTTATGGTGTTCAGATTTGGGGTCTAGGTACTAAGAAGACATGGCGGCAAAAGGTGGAAAAAGTTCAAAAATTCTTTTTATGTTTCAAACTTGGGGTGAGGACTCACCTCCTTATGTATTGCTACTTGCTGAAACTGGGTTTTTGCCTCTTGAGGCTGAAGCTTTGTTCTTAGCTCTCACATATGCCACTAAGGTGAGGTCCATGGAGCATGAGAGACTTCCCTACCAAGCTTTTTGTGCCACTCTATCGATTGGTTGGTATACAGATCTGATTGCATGGGCCACAAGGTGGAATGTTTTAGAGCGACATTGGAGATTGGAGCCCATTGCACTACAAGAAGTGATCAAGGAGCAGTTCTTACTCTGCTTATAGTAGCAATGCAATACCAAGATGGTGTTCTACTAGCAATTTATAAATCCTATGTTGGTGTATTGTGAGTAAGATTATCTCTTGGCTAGGATTTTTATTTCACTTTGACATGTTATTACTCAATATAGAACTAGTTCTCATAGACTAGAAGTAGAACAAGGATTTTGGCAGCAGATAGAGCACTCCATGCGACTTTGCAAATTGTTTATTATGAGCAACTTTGAGGATGAGCACCATGTGTTTGTTGATTGCCATTATTACATGCAGATTAGAGTTAGACATCAGATTACTTGTAGTGATTTCTCAACTCTCTTACAAATTGAAGCTTTAGCGTTAGGGAAGTATATGATGGAGATTAGTTTACATTGGACCAATTTGTTAGAGATTGGTCAGATGCCTTAGGCTCTTGCCTAGGCTCACATTTCATGTGTTTTGTATTGTGTTTCTAGCCTTTTGACTCTTTGGTTCCTCCGGGCTTTATATTTCATTGTTTCATTGTTTCATATAAGTGAGCTTGAGCCACTAAGTTGAGGTTTGTGCACCCTACATTGTTACCATTATTTTTCTTTAGTAGGAGATTGAGACTCATCTTTAGTCTGCAAGGAAAATCTTGTTTGGATTAATTGTGGTATCTTGTGAGGTATTGATTGAAATACATAATCATTAGGTCCATGTGCTAAATTGACCACAAATTGTGGTTGCAAGACTCTAATGATTTTAACTCAATGCCTAATCATTTGAGTAATGAACACTATAAAGAAAATCCATTTTATCTATTGATGTAATGTGTTTAGTCTTGTCTCAATTCTTAAATGTGTATCATGTGTAAATTGGTGCTCCTTGCTACACTTATTGCACTCTTGTCTTGATCTTAGTGTAATGTAGGTCTTTACTTGTGGCATCTTCCTTTGTTGCATTCTGGTTTGAGATCTTATCGCATGCATTGCCCATAGTATTTCCTTACTTACTCAAAGGGTGACAACCAAGGAAGCCAAAGTCTCACAAGGGGACATACCTATGAGCCAATTCCTAGGTTGAGTATCTAATGGTTAACTCTATCCCGCTAAGATCACTAGGGGATCTCTACTCATAGGACAATTACAAGAATTCTACCCATAGATCACTATGGGATTTGTTGCATGCAGACGGTTTTGACAACTCCTTCCCAAAGTCCAAGCCAGAATTATCCCGCACTTCCGTGCCTCCTAGCATCCCATATCCTTACCTACAAGACTGGATTAACTGCCCAATAAACACTATTGATTCTTAACACACAACCAATATGCCATAAAGCTGATTCTAACACTATTGATATGTTTTTATTGATCAAGCCAAGCTATAACAAGACATTGGTTAAATTGGAAAATGAGCCAGATAGTCCCAACTCTAACATTCATAGTCTCTTTAGCCCATAGCCACTACCTCAAAGCTAACACTACTGCTGGTTAGCATGCAATCACTATGCCTTAAAGAAAATTGTAACACTAATTGATTAGTGGCTACCAATCAAACCAAATTGTGACAATTTCTTGTCACAATTGGTAAGTTCCATAGCAATATGATTCTAGCATGGGCTACAATTCTAAATTGGCTATAGTTGTTGTCCAATTCTAACACTATTGATAGTGAAAAAATTGACTTATAGTAAGGGATGAGTACAAGAAATTGCTACTACCATACTTTGACAAGTTTTAGAAAGATGTCCATCATGACAAGTTCTATTTATGTAATTATTGAATTTATTGATCTTTCATCAACATAAACATTTCATTTCATTTCACTTCACCAAGATTTTAGAAAGAAAAAATAAATCCAAGCAAGAGAAGGTGGAAGGTTTGTCAAGCCTCACCATTTTATTTTTGATTGGAAATTGTATCAATAACTGATTTGTAGTAGATTGAGTGAAAATTTCATAGTTGTTAGTCTTTTTCTTGGAAAAGCTTTTACTTCAATTTTACATCTCCTTATAAAACAAATACATTACTTTTGACAACAAAGTGAGATGGTTACCTTAAGTGACATAGATCAAAGTAATATTTAGATGACATCTAAAGAGATGTAAGTAAAATTTTTGGGTGACATCTAAGAGACTACAAACATCCATTGATCTTGATTTTCTATTTTACTTTTAGATTTGGACAATACCCTTGTTTCATTAGCACATTGAGATTTATTTTATACCATTTAAGTTTTAACAAGAAGTGTTTAAAGATAAATCTATTACAAATTTTACAAATCTCACTTCTTATTACTTATGATTTTCTCTAGAATTATGTGGATTGTATATTAGATGCATATTAAGTAAACTAAGTTTTCATATCTAATTTCATGTAAATTCAACTTTAATAATTGATTTTATTTAGATTATGAAATGTCTTTATCATGTATTTATCACTTGCTCTCCTTTTCTTTATAAACAGAAAGTAATCTATAGTTAAGAAAATTAGACAAGTGATCGGTGACTTCTACTACTTTGCTTGTATTGATTTTTGTTTGACAAGAGTTCCAACGAGCAATTCCTTATAGTCTCTACAAGTGATTAGAATTCTAAAGAATTGCTTCTTTCATGTTTCTTTTGGATTACTTATAGAGTACTTCCACAATTTTCTATAAAAGAGAGGGTTACAATAAGTGTTTGATTAATAGGACAACAAATTAGACAATGTTGTTAATTTTGATCTAAAAGATGTTTGAGATGGTGAACAACAATGAAGAAGAAAATATAAAGCACAGTAGATCCAAAAGAGTCAAAAGACTAAAAATACAATACAAATCATATGAAATGTGAGCACAGGGCACCTCACCAAAGAGTCAAAAGACTGAAAACACAATATAAATCATATGAAACGTGAGCTGAGTGCACCTCACCCATCGGTAAATAAACTGATCCAGATTAATTTAGTAAATAATCATATATTTCCCTAGCGCTAAAGCGCCCAAATATAAGAGAGCAAAGCATTCACTGCTACTAATATGATATTTCAATCTAATCTAATTAATAGGTAACAAAGGCCCTGATCCAAGACCTATATAGACATGGTGCTCATCCTCAACTTTGCCTAGAGCATAGATATAGAGAGTTTCTTCCTCACAAGTTCACCAAGAAAAAGTTCAAAACTTATGGAGATAACCGAAATTTTTTCACTCTAATGTAAATTAACAATCGGAACTAACATGTTAGTGGGATGATAAGTTTTCCAGAACTAGGTGGACCAAAAAGTCTACACAAGTTTTGAAAAGATCTTTCCAGTTTATGACTACAAAACTCGTCGACCCGTTGAAGTTACATAAATTTAGTTCTCTTATATTTGTTTTCGACCTTCGTGAGCCATTTGAATGGTCTACTCCGTGCAATATAATCACGTTTCATAAGGCTGTCCATGTAACCGTTAGGCATCGGTGAGTGGGAGGAGGTCCCCAACACAGACAACTAAAATAGGGCGACCGGGACAGGGGTCGTAAAATGCCCGCTATCGAAGCTGTGGCGGATTGAGGTTCGAATGTTTGCGATAAGCAGATTGAATTGAGGAAATCTGCCCACAGCGGTTACTCTTGATGGCTTCTGGGAGCACTCTTGACAGAGAGTAGGCAAAAGTCATTGTCTCTTCGATTGTTACCGATGGGCCGCCCATTGCCGGGCCGCTCCTCCGCTGTACGTGTTGCATCTTTTTGTGAAGCCTCCAACTGGCAGTTGTCTTTTCTTCCGCCCCTGATGATTGAGCTGGCAAGATTGTGTTGTAAATTTGATCTCTTTGTTGGAGTCTTATTTAGCAACCATCGATCAGTGAGTTACGCTTTGGCAGGCATTTGAAATTCGACATCAACTTCTTCTGCAGGATGACCAAGAAGTCCTGTTGGGCATGCCGGGAGCTTGGGCAGACGAGAATGATGAATTAAGTGATCATTACACGACCAAAATTGGCGGTCAGCCAGTAAGTCGGACTTTGCTCAGAAACTCTACTCTGATGCGAAGCAGAAGGTTAATTGTGGGCTGTAATTCTTCGTCTCGTTGTCTGCCATTGGCAGAGAGATCATGACCAACTTTGTTTGGATACTCAAGTCGGGCGTGTTTGTAGGATTGGCCAGCCTCAATTAAGCCACTGATTAAAGGCGAGCAACTGAAATGTTCCACTTGTGATGGCTACCTGGGGCTCGTGGCACAGGTTTATCGTACTCTCCTTCTTCGAGGTTTTTGCCAGTCAGTATTTTTGCGATTCCTAGACCCCGCTCCATTTTTTCTTTCTCTAGGATTTTTCGCAAAGGTAAAGATTCAGCAACGTTCAATCTAGTTTGCAATCTAAAATTGGTAAGAGGAAGAGCTATGGCAACCTCAGTTTCTACTTCTAGTAACATGTTTTTATATCAATTTACCCAGGTGCATGCTCCTCTCGCATCCGGTGGATTGTACTTTTCAGAGCGAACGTTATATATCCTAGGTTGTCCAGCACAAGGTTGTGGAATCGGTCCAACCAGGTGTGTAGCATAAGATGGAAAACTCTCTGAAACTCTGCTTGGAGATGATTCAGCACTTTAGTTTGCAAGAAAAGAAAAGGTAAACAACTGCTCGCCAAAACCTAGAGACCATGACTATAGAGGTTGGTTTAGTCTCCTTATGTGAACCTCGATCTTAATTTTTCGCGGTAAGGGCACCTCAATCAACCTTTGCAGATGTCCCCAGTTCTGCTCTTGTTTGTTTGTTGGTAGTACTGTTAACAGACACGTCTAGTTGCGGGACTTCAAGAAATCATGCACGCTTCCTCCTCTCTAATATGATGGATGGTCCTTCCTCTCGGGTAGTGCATTCAAATTGAACTTGTGTCTCCATTACAACAAGTCCTAACTCAAGAACTGATTCTTGTGAATGTGCGAAGTTTGCAGCTGGCGAACTATCAGAGTCCAAAAAAATACCGTCGAGGAGCCGGCACCGGGAGTGGGGAATGATAGCGAGATACAATATGTGGATGAGAGTTCGGCTGAAAGTGCTCCTGATCCCATCTCCGAGTGGGGAGGACCCTCAAGTAGGCAGGATGGAGTTGAGGGAACTCAAAGAGAAGACTGGTGGGATGACAATCTGTGGGATGGAGTGCCAGCAGAGGAATCCAGTTACAGTGAGCCAGACAGCATGAATTTTCACGAACTTCAATCTTCGTTGACCGAAGCAGCTCAATTGGCTGCTACAGTTTTAGGTTCTCAGAGCAGCGATGCGAGCAGAAGAAGTGCTCTGCAGAGCAATACTGATACAAGGACTGGCAGGGGTCCAAATCAAAATTTGCCCTGTATGTCTCCCAACTCAAGTCCCGAGAGGCTGTGACTGGAGGATCATCCACGAGTGTAACCTTTTACACTCGTGGATGATTACACGTGGATTTGGCCTCGTTCATCAGTTTTGGTCTTCTTTCTAGTTCTTACATAGCTGTGTCTTAGCTAAATGTCCCTGCCTGATGGAATAGAAGAGGTTCTGATTATCTCTGGTAGATGCTGCAAGGCAACATAACCCTCGATCACCGAGCCTTGGTCATCGCTTGCTCTTTAATCTGTTGTCTCAAACAAATTGTTGCTTACATATTTCCGAAGATAGATGCAGATAAGGTTCGATATTACTGAAAGCAGGGAATGTTTCTTGCCCTATTTCTTTTTCATGTCAAAGTTACAGTAGTTGAATAGTGAACCACTGACTAAGTCACTGCTGTCGAAGATATTCTCGTAAAGATCTTTGAGGATGATGGTAGGAACGAAACGTCATCCTTTTACCAAGCTTAAATCTTTACTTTCAGCTTTTCTAAGACGGTGAAATCAACTGTGCTTTACTCGGTGCAGTGCTTCCATGCTTCTATATATACACTCAAGCCGAGTCGTCCAGCGAAGTGGGTGCATCCGCATCTACCACAAACTCTCAAGAGGCTTTGCAACCAGCTGGAGAGAACGAGTATTCGAATAATGGCGCTGAAGAACCCGGAGAGATTTGGGGATCAGAAGAATACGAACATGATCAGGCGGTATACGCTGATAGAACCTATCTTAAATTCAAGAAAAAATTGGACTTGTTTCCCGAGCAATGTTTCAGGTGTTTCTTCATATCTGACGTTCCCAGTTTCCACTTGATTGACAGAGTAGAAATGGTTTGTAACTACGGATCACAGGGCATAGCAGTTTTAAGCACCCTGCGTTGTTCTACGTCCACTCTAATCCTTAGGCAGCAGAGTCTTGAAGTTGTTCAAGGTTCTCGTCAAGTTCTCTTTCTGACATGAATCTACTTAGTGGTCCTTATACTTGTTTGATCACTAATGGCGCTTCTCGACCCCAGATACTCGTTTGGCGGTGAGCCCCTCTGGGCTATAGACGAACACAGAGATGCAGCTAATTGTGCCGCCTGTGGAGGACCACGCGTTTTTGAGATGCAGTTGATGCCACCTCTTCTTTATTACTTGCAGCAAGCTCACAAGGATTTGCTCCCTTCTCTCTACGGACCTGATGACTGGGACTGGGACACTCTGATTGTCTTCTCTTGTGCTCAGGTGCAGGCTTACTTTCTTCCTCCCCTGTTTGCAGTTGGGATCATATTACTGTACTTGCATCCGTTTCTTGCGTGAACTTAGGAGCGCAGAATAGTACCCTTTATGGTAAGCACTCACCGTATATGATCGAGTGCTATTTTTCTCATGTATTATTGTCTCTCCTTCTAGCAATTCATTCCAGATGCAACTATTTGCAACCAGTACGCAGTTCGTCGTCAAAGGGCTTCCATGAGTCCTTATAAGTACAATCACCCACTTGCAGTTTTGTTCATATGAACAAAGCCTCCTGGGCTACTTTGATGTTTTCTGCTGAGACCTTTGTACTATGTAAACCTAAAAAAGCACGCGTGTCACCGTCCTGTGAGACTCCAGAGCTGCGTACAGGAGGAGGCAGACCAGCTTTTGATCCTCGGTGAGAAGACGGACTGGAGTTTCGCCGAGGAGGTTACTATACTCCAACAGGATTTGAGCGCTGCTTTTATCAGCCAAATTTCAGCGCGTAGTTAAAGGGCATATGAAAGTCTTGGTCTGGTATCCTTTTGGGTTTATAACCAATTCGTATTGTTGTAAGCGAGTGTGAACAGAGCTGTAGAGCTGGTGCTCAAATCAACATCAATTGTACCAACTGGAAGAAATTAAAGTGGCAGATTCAAAGCGTCTTGTGAGCAACTGGTTTCTGTTGCTTGTCCCATAGTTAAAGGGGGACGAGCTTTTCTTGGTATAATGTCACAAAGCGGTTACTTCAGCAGAATTTGAGCACTTCCATTTGTCGTAATCTTCGTAGGAGGCACAACTTTCCATATGAGTTGAGCCGCAGCGACCCAGTCTCATCCAAGTGAAGCTCTTTGTAACCTAGTCAATACTCAAACTTTAGAAAACGCAGATGTTTACACATTCTCCTTACCTTGAAAGTTTCCGGAGATGGGACTTAATAGTACCCCAACTTTGTCAGTCAGACTTACCGGCAATCCCAAGTTGGCGGAAAGATTTAAAAGGACCCTAAGGTAGTCAAGTCTTACACTGAAAATTTCGGAAATTTAGACTTTCTTTTTAAGCAGAAAAACAAATTTTCATGGATAGCCATTGAAACGAACTCAACGGAGATCATTGGACAATAAGACTTTGTAATTGTCCATGTTCACTTATAGTGCAGAGAAACGAATGTTTAGTGTAAGGAAGAGAAACGAATTGAGTGTAGATCATGGCAGTTGGGGAAAATTCTCAAAATCCAATTCATTCAGGTTTCTCCCGAAACTACATCAACAAGAAATCACGGGGAAATAAACTTGAATTGCCGGCGATCTTGCCTCGACCTTCTGCTGAGGTCGCCCTGACTTCGGCCAGATTGTCTTGGAAACAAGATGGAATCCGAATCTTCTCCAAGTCTGAATTTGCCATTGTGGCAAATGGTCGAAGGCAAATCTCTTTGACACATCCTTTCAGCTTCTTTCAGTTTATTCACTAAGAGACTTTAGGCTTTAGTAAAAACTCTAACATCATGGAAACGATTACTAGTATTTATAATTCTAAAAATACATTTTTGTAGAGAAATTTTTGCTTCCATCATTGTAGAGTTATGTGTGAAGGGATTGACACTCCAGGGTGAACATATTAGTGGAAAATATGAATAACATGATGGATCTTGCCTTCTATCTCAAGACATTTGCGATTGTTTCAGTTTTGTGAGTGTTACGATACATAACTTTTTGTGAGGTACATAATGGGAATTCGCAAGATCATATGATAATTTTATTCGCAATCATCAATGAATTCACTGCTGGATTCACCTTATATGTAGGTTTTTTTATCATGCTTCCAGGTGCGCAAGAAGCACTTTCAAGGCCCCGTCTTCACGAGTGGCCATAGTCCCAGCTTCCCATCGTTAGATTTATGGCGATGTCCGCTGCTCTTATGACTCTACTGATTGAAATGCTGAGCATGAAGTTTTTGTAAGAATTAGAACTTAAATAACTATTTTTAAATTATGGACTGCAAGGAAATTCCAAAAAGCGTGCTTCTTGTTGATTTATCAGTTCAATTCTGACCAAAACGTTGTTAATAAGTAAAACTTCCATACCTTGATAGTAGGAAAAAAATAGGAAAAAGGACGAAAGGAAGAAAGCCAGCTTCTAATGGTAACAATCCACAATTAATGGGATGTGAAGGTTCACTCCACTATTGCAAGAGACAAGGAGAAATTTTGCTGCTCATGTTAGGATCTGAGTTATGACCTCCAATTTTAACAACTACAATTTTCAAGGATGTACTTCAATTCACACATAAGATCATTTAACTAGTCCCACGATTGGTCTACACGATCGTTCGTCAAATTTAAGGAATTAAGTATCTTTACCATTAAATCGAGATGCAAAGTTGAGGTCTTGGTAAGTCCATATCCATACTCTGAAAGGTTTTGTTTAGAGAACTTAACTATGTAACTACTTCAGGTATATATTTCTTGTGCTGATTATTTTCTAAGTTTTTGATTGATTACTTTAATATGTAGATAATGTTTTGTGTTTTTTTTTTCTAATCCTATGGTTTCAAACATTGGTTCTATTAAAATTTAGATTTAAAATTATGGATATGGAAAATAAAACTGATGTATGTTTCTAGTTGGTAGGGTTTCAGAGTTATCATTTATGTATGTGAGCGGAGATATGAGTGGTTGTGGTTTAAGGAAAATCAAGATGAAGCATCTTGTATTACTGTTGTTATCCTTGTGTTATCCTTGTGTTAGCTATTTGGAGTCACTTAGAGTGTCATGGAAATTACCATTATATCATTGACTCTTTACTTGGGTAAGGGTTAAAGACACATGTAGGAAATATATACAAAGACTATTATTGGACTCTATGTGAGGTGGGAGAACACATCAATATCATTGATATCTCAATTTACATGTGTTCTATCAATCTCTTTATGGTCCATTTTGGGTATCTAGTCATGGGAGTGGTCAGCATTTCAATAAGGTTATATTTTGATGCAGTTTGGAAATTTTTTTGAGACTACACAAGTTTCATTGAACACTCCCTAATGAGACTAGATTGCTTACCACCACTTGCTTGACTGACATGAAACAATGAAACAATGAAATATAAAGCCCGGAAGACCCAAAGAGTCAAAAGGCTGGAAACACAAACGCATGTGATTTGATGTGATCTCTTAGATGATTTAAGATGATTCTTATTCATTTTTACTTTGATAGTGATATCTTTGTTACATAGGAGTGGCTGTGTGATACAAAACTAGGTGGTTGCTCGATTTTGGGTTGGGATTGAGTCACTTTACAAAAAGAGTGTGACCATGGGCTAATCATATTAAGATATCCTTTTAGTCATTAATCCTATAGATTCCACTTTATTGTAATGATGTAGGGTCTTGACTCAAGGTTGAGAGTATATCAAAGCAACATAATCCTTGTATCCTTTGTCTATAACTAATCTAACTAAAGAGCTATTTCTTCCTCATGTTTATTATATCCTTCACCAAGAAGGGTAGTATCATTAGAGGTCTTGGACTATCAATCCTAAGAGCACATTATGTCTTGATAGAATTCTTTTTTCCCATATTCATAGCTCCATTCATCTCTTCAATTGGCTTGTCAAGAATGGTTTTTGAGCATTTTGGAGATTGTTTTCAAGCAAATTATACTACTCATGGTTTCATGAGTTGTTCCAAGAGACTATTATTATAGGAAGGAGGGAGAATTCTACATTTTTAGTCAAGCAATAGGTGCTAGTCAACATGTCAATGGTGAAGAACATAAGAGCGTTAGACTAATTGTAATTGGGTTGGTCATATTGTACCTTGTTAACCATATTATTTTGTTTTAATACCATTTTCACTTCTAACCATATCTTAATCCATATTAGTTTGAAGTTGCTATATTAGAAGGTTATGAGGTTATACATTGTAGCCATAAAACACTCTTAGATATCCACATGGATTTAGTTGTATTTTAGATGGATGATCTCACTTTCAAACACATCTAAGTCCATATTAGTTTAGAGTCACTACATTAAGAGGTTGTGAAACTATTTATTTTAGCATTAGAACATTTTTATATATTTACCATATGTGTAGGTAGGTATATGCTCAAATTACTTTGAATGGAGTCTCATGTGTATCATCTTTAAATAGCTTAACTGATCCTTTGTGAGTCCTATTCCTTATGAACTCCTTCAGTAATCTACTTATTCACTTTATCACCAACATGGCTTCTCAAGAGAGTGAATTATTATACGTCAACCAATCACTAAGTACATGATAAGGAAATGTTTAAGGGAAAACTTTATTTGCCATGGCTTATTTGAGCTCTTTCCTACTACATTTGCTATGTTATATCTTTTCTTCCTTGGTAAATGATATATATATTGTGGGTCTTATAGACAAGATCTAGCATGCCTTTGACCTCTTGACAACAAAGTTTTATCTAATAAGCTTGAGAATCAAGGTATCAAAGTGTAGAGCATGCTCTCTTTTATATATCCTTCTTGACCTTTAGCTTCAAATACATGTACTAAATGTATAGATGGCTGACTTATTCTTAAATAGGGTCCAAGAACTCTAGTACATGATTCTTGGACAATGTTATCATAGAAGGTATCTTTTACATTGATGACTACTAAGAGATCCATAAGTGGCATGTGGTATACTCTTCTTTAGTTTTCTCATTGAAAGTCCTACCTACTTACATACATGTGACAACCTGGCAAATATCACTTTTGTGGTAATAAGTAAGTAAAGTTCATTCTCACAAAGATACAAGTCAGAAATGGTCAAATATGAAGTCAAACAATAACAAAAAATTCTTCTTGGTTGCATCTTTAATCTCTTGGGTAGAAACCAAGCCCAAAATAGAGTAACAACATTGATCACAGTCTTGTCATAGATTAATAGCACTCATAATCACAATTCCATCAAATATTTCCAAACAGTCTTGATTGTGATGATTCATATTTTCCCTAAGAAGGCTACTTCGTTGTGAAATGATCTTACCTCATAATTGTGTTCCACCACTCCACTAAAGGCACAACTTCCTCAATCAAAATTTCTTTGCATCAACCCCGTACTGCACTCACAAATGCAAAATACTACCAACACTACAATTCCACATGGATCTATCAAGGCATTGCTTTGATTGCTATTCACTTAGGATCAAACACACATAATGAAATCAGAGTTGTGGAATTCAACATCCAACAAGCTCATTTACTTGTACTTCAAAAATCTCCAAACACACACAAGATTGATACTCAAAATTAAGCTAAAATGACAAGCATTGAGTTACTACCCGTCACTTTATCAACTTTGAAAATATAAGTACTGAACAACAACACATTGCAAATGCTTCCTTAAATATGTAGAGCACTTCAATAGTTACTAACTAATATATTATTTCCTAACAACAACATTACTGACCTACAGATCCAAAATGACAAACCAACTCTTCATATCTTCCTTTTTGTATCTCAAATCTATTTCTACTCCGATCCAATGTCAATCTCAACTTTGGCTTCCACACCCAATGTTCCTTCAAGTACTTCTCCTTCTTTGGGTCTATCTAATACTACTACTTCATCAACTACTTCTACATCTCTTCACTCTAAACAATAGTAGACATGGGTAATCTACCTACTTCTTTATTTGCTAACCCACTCTTCTCTAATGTCTCGGGTTACTCACTTGAAGACACCTTCACTCCTACTTCTACAACTTCAGACTTCATATCTTCCTTCACACTACTCCAAAGTCTATCTAATTTCGAGTGTACTAAATCTAATCTAAGTCAAATGTTGTCTACTACTTCTACCATTTTTCTATCTACCCAATATCTCAAACAAATCAAAAGATTGTTCATATCCATATCCTTTGACTTCTTCTTTTGAGTTTCTTGCACCAACAATTTTAATTCATGTAGTCTTGCTTCCTACAACTTCCATTCAGATTTTGTGCTGAGCATTGCCTTCATTCTCTTGATGATCTCTTGTATAGATTCTGATATATACCCTCAAGAATGTTCTACTTTTAACTCCTCACAATACATCTTCACCTTGTCTTTGTACTCAATTGCTAGCATCTTCTTCTCTTTTGCATATTGGGCAATTTGACTTTCAACACTTCTTACGACCTTGTAGTCTTTGTTCTTTTGGTATTTGATGATTAATTCCCACTACCATGCTTGATCTCTCTCTACCGTGCTCTTGTTCAGACCTTCTAACTCTTGTTCAATCACTACTGCAATTGCCTTTACTTGTATCACTTCAATATAAGCTTCTCCCACTTCACTTTTCATCTTCTTGACAATTGCCTTCTGGTTCTTCAACTCTTCGGCTTGACAGTCCAGATCTCTTCCTCATGAATCAAAACTCTCTTGCAAGTTCTCTAATATCTTTTGCTTTAAGCCTTCATTCACCCAAATTTCTTTGGCTTCTTCTTCCCTTTGGTTTAACCTTACCTTCAATTCATGTGTTTCTTCAAGTAGATACTTAACCACCTCTCGCTTGTTTTCACCTTCAGATGATCTTCCTAAATCTTCTTCTTTTTCTTTAATTGCAACAACAGTAGACACACAATCATTGACAAGTACTTCACTCCATCAAAGCCATCTTCTCCTTCTTGGTCTTTGTACTTGGCCTCCATTGACACTTCCTCAATAGGACCCTTACTCCAAAGTTGTGATCTTTGTGCCTTCAAAGTCATCTCTTTTGAGCTCACTTCTTCATCTTTTACTTGGCTTGGACCTGCAAGTGCAGCATGCATTAATCTCTTTGACCTCACTTCCTTTTGGAATACCTTCTTTGGCTCTTTGTTCGTTTCTTCCACAAGCAACTCCAAACACGGAGCTTGGAATACCTTCTTTGGCTCTTTGTCCGTCTCTTCCACAAGCAACTCCAAACACGGAGCATCTCCTCCTTCCATATGATCTATTGCCAAATGGAACTCCTCATCATCTTCTCCCATCCTTGCATTAACTGACTATTGGACTTCATCCTCTCCTTCACTCTCATTACTAGACTCCTTGCTCTGCAATGTGAGTTCTTCATTTTCCGCGCCCTCGTTCTTTGATTCTATCTCTCCTTCAGACTTTGTTCCCAATAATTGGTCCATCATTGCTTCCTTACCTCTCAAGTTTTGTCTTCATGTCTTTTGTGGTTGGAGAGGTAACACTACTCCTTTGGGTTTAGCTCACTTCTTCATCTTTAGACTTCTTCTTTCCACAATCTTCCTCTATCCCATCCTAGCAAAATATTCATCACTAGACTGAAGTTGCAAGATGTATCATTGCTTCTCTTCATCTACCTCATGACGTAGATTGGGATGGAAATGTGAGACCATCCAATGCTTCTCTTCTATTGTCAACAGGTTTAGTCCAAGGTAGAAATGCATTGCAAATGGTACAAAGTAGTGAGGCGGCAAATTTTTCCTTTAGTTAATGATCATTTGCCTTGTCCTTTGATGGAAGCACTTTGCCTAATTCACATTCTCTCTTGCAAACATTTGGTGGAAGAAGACCGCCTGCTGCATATTCACATACATCATTCACTTTGCTCAATCACATTGCAATTAGTGCACCTACAATGGTTTGCTTAATCGGGTTCCAATAGGACTCCACCTTATTGCCATTGTTGGTCCATGGAGCAAAACAAATTCTTGATTTCTATGGTCTCTTCCAGAGCTTCACACTTTTGATAGAAGGTGACTCTGGCTGCATCTCTTGCTTCCTTCCCCAAAACTAACTTCCAATCCGACTTGGTCCATTGAGCCAGATTCCCTCTCTACCCTATTACTTTGGGGACTTCCTCACAATTACTAATAGCTATCTCCGCCATGAAACCTAGAAAACTCACATTCCAATTCTAGGTTAGGAACACAATACAAAGTCTACTCAAGACTTTGATCCATGCTACTAAATCTAATCACCAAATTGCAAGACTCCTCACTATGAGTGAGTTCTTCTTGCTCTTCCTTGCCATTATCTACTCACAAGTTCTTTGGAGTTGGAAGACTATCCCCTCTCTTGGACACGACACTCTAATCCCTTTTAGATTTTGGAAAATTTCACTCTCAATTGGCTTCATGACTTGCATTCTTGCAAGAAAGCTACTTAGAGGAATAGGATATCTTTGATACTCCTTGGTGCAGTCTTAATTTTGTAGTGCTTCAAGATATAGTCCTTTAGTTGATTTTGAAATCAGCTCTCACTTCTTCTCCATGTTTGTTACTTGTCACTCTCAAAGCATTCTTCTCTTGCTCCAGCCATTTCTTTAATTGTACTTTCTTGGCTAGTCTGCCCCAAAGGAAATTTGTTACAACTTCTTTGTATCGGGCTGAACTTCCCACTTCAAAGATACCATTCTTTGGGTTGGTTCCTTCGTAGGCTCCCTTTGAGTACTTCCTCTTTTGATCTAAAGTTGACTTCTTTGGGTTTACTCTGCATACACATGAGTCCATTCTTTTCTTCCTCCTTTGGCTGCAATTTAGCCTCCACAATGCACTTATTCTTAAAAACTCATCCAAAAAATATTTGTGGGTATCATAATATGGGATGTTTTTCCTCCTTTATAATTTTCTTTTCTTGTTTGAGAGTCTTTGATAAAAGAATCATGGAAGTCTTTAGTGATATCATTAGATCAAGGACTTTTGAGAGTGAGATGGTTCACTTGGCATATATATAGATTTCACAAGGAGAAACATGGCACCAATTACTATACCATACTAGTTGGAAATATCTTTGCCAAGTTGTATGGTCAAATTTTGGAGTTTAGGTTGAGTACTTGGGCTGAAACGTACAAAGTTCAAGCTAAGTGCCAAGCTGGTTTCAGATCAGGCTTTAGTACTTTGGATCACCTATTGGTACTCCATGTTTTGTGGTGGAAATCTAAGGGTGTTGGGAGAGCTCTCTATGATGCATTTATTGATTTCATGAAGGCCTTTGATAAGGTGCTCAAGAAATCTCTAAGTGAGAGACTCACTGAAGTTGGTGTTTCAGCTAATCTGATTGGTGCTATCTCTAGACTCTATGAGAAAGTGGTAGTGAGACTTTCATCTTTGAGCTCTCAAGATGTCCTTAGCACAATGGATGTGATTCAAGGCTGCTCTCTATCTCCAAATTTGTTTGGAATCTTTATCTATGATCTAGAGAGACTACTCACGGAAGCTAGAGCTACATGTGTACAGGTTGCCTCTTTGATGATACATGCACTCCTTTATGCAAATGATGTAGTGCTCCTCTCCACCAATCCACAGAGTTTACAGAAGCTGTTGGATTCTCTTCTTTGCTTTTGCAATCAAACAAAGATGGAGGTGAACCTTGACAAGTCCAAGGTGATTGTGGTGGGTTCTAAAGATACTAGTTGTATCATGGTATATCATCACTAGTTGTATCATGGTGTATACTAGTTGTATCATGGTGTATCATCACACCTTTCTTTTTTGATGATAGCAATTGGAGCAGGTTTCTTCCTATAAGTACTTGGGCATTGAGTTTTCTCATGACTATAATTGGTCTACTTGTGTGAAGATGAGATTCAATGCAGGGTTTAGAGCTTTGTATTCACTCATGAACTGCTCTAGACTTGCTCATCTTACCACATGGGAGTTGAAGAAGGTGTTGTTCAGATCTCTTGTGCAGCCGGTGGTTCTCTATGGTGCTCAGATTTGGGGTCCAAGTACTAAGAAGACATGGTGGTAAAAGGAGGAGAAAGTTCAGAAATTGTTTTTGTGTGATGAACTTGGGGTGAGGACCTTATGTATTGCTACTTGCTGAAATAGGGCTTTTGCCTCTTGAGGTTGAAGCTTTGTTCTTAGCTCTCACATATACCACTAAGGTGAGGTCCATGGAGCATGAGAGACTTCCCTACTAAGCTTTTTGTGCCACTTTATCTATTGGTTGGTATACCAATCTGATTGCATGGGGCACAAGGTGGAATGTTTGTGAGCGACATTGGAGATTGGAGCCTTACTTGAGTGAGTCTCTCACTTAGAGATTTCCTAAGCACCTTATCAAAGGCCTTCTTGAAATCAATTAATGCAACATAGAGAGCTCTCAGCTCTCAAGCTCTTTATTGAAGCATCAGGCGGTCTTCTTCCACCTGATGTTTGTAGATGTGCTAGTAAATTGTGCAAAGGGCTTTTACCAAAAAAATGATAAATGGTGTAATGGTGGAGGGATCAAGATGCTCTTCACTATTTGGTGCAGTTTGCTGCCCATTTCTACTTCGGACTGAATTTGATGAAGGAGACTAAGGGAAGAAAGATGGTGTCACATTTTTCTCCAGACTTACAAAAGATTGTAGATGACAAGGAATAGTAGTATATCCAATTGATCCAAAGTAGTGATGAACACTATGCGTGCACAAGGCAGTATCTGAGAGTATTAGTTACCATCCCAAAGACAAGGAAGTGAAATCATCCGGAGGAGAGTTTGTTGCCAATAAAGTTGAAGAAGGTGAGGAAGGTGAACTTGAGGCAAGAAGTCATGATGCTCGATGGGTCATCCGGAGCAAAAGAATCAGAAGACAAAGCTAAGTTTAAAATAAAAGGCTTAGGAGAAGAAGAAGAACCAGAGTTGCCATAGCAAAGTGAAGAGTTGAGTAGTCAAAGTGAAGGGGAGATGAAATTTCAACAACAAGGAGAAGATGATGCAAGATGAGAGGAGTTTTGAAAGTTTGAGAGGAGAGGAGGCCCAAAAGTTTGACAAGCCATATCTCACCACATACCTGTCCAAACACTGCAATTCTGGTCTTGTTCCAAGTGCCTTGCCAAGCACTTTCCATTGCTACCAAGACTGCATCATTTTGAGCTTTTTGCAAAACTATATGAGACATTGAAATTTCTGACACATGATCCAGATTTGAGAATTTGAATCTTCATCATACGGTGTCCAAATGAAGTGATTTTTGTGGCATTAGAAGTGCCTTGAGAAGCTCTTTTGATTGATATCAAACACGCTTGCAAACCACATACACACATAAACTCATGAAGATTCAAATTCTGCCATCTCTGGGAGATTTTAAGGTTTGAGCTCAAATTTCAACACCTTGTAACTTTTTGGTTCCATGTCCAAATGTTTCAATCTTGGTCTCATTGGCAACACCTGTGAAGGTGCTTTATTTTGAATACATGCTTGCTGAAGTTGGAGTTTTGTGGAACAAGTTTCAAATTTCATCAATTTGTGATCTTGTGCGGTTAATGGTGCTCAAATTTGCAACTTTTAGAGGCTAGAACTTTGGACTCACATATTCAAATAAGGTAATCTTGGTCTCATTAGAAGCATCTTATCAAGAGCTATTGATTGAAATTGTTCTCATAGAATTTGAAGCTTTGTGCTTGACGTTATAAGCATTTGAATTTTGTGACTCAATGAGGTTTAGAAGTTTACCATACAAAACTCTAGAGGCCATAACTCCATGTCTTTTTGCTCATATGAGTTCATTTTTGGTTCATTTGAAAGAGGTTCTCAAGAGCTTTGATTAAGTCCTCTCTTGTAGATTTTGAAGAACTGTAGCCAAGGTTGTGAATTTTTGAAATCTGTAGGATTTCAAAATTTTCATGTAGGAAAGTTCAAATTCAAAAGTTTATAACTTTTGATTTAGAAGTGCAAATGAGTAGATTTTTTGTTCATTAGAACAAGTATTTGTAGAGATATTGGTGGATAAAGATTATGTAGAGGCTCACTTTATGAAATAGAAACCATGGGAATATGAAATCTGTAATTTCTTTAGGATTTTGGAAATCTAAATTCCAAGAGTTCTCCAAGAACTCATAGAGCTTGAGTGAAGTAAAGAATATATTCTCATAGTAGCACTTTGGATTTTCCATAATGGAAGCTTCCAAGATGGTGCAATACATTGCTGATATAGCTTCAAAACAGCAACAACTTGCTGAAATGTATAGAAAAGTAAATGACTTCCTGAGGGAACTCAAGAGCTTTTTTGCCCCTATGTCTCAATGGATGAACACACTTATGGCAAATTTGGAAACTATAAGAGCAGATGTCATGACCATGAAAGAATCTTTGAATTTGATCACCCTAGATATCCAAAAACTCAAGAAGAGCAACAGTTTGATGTTAGACTCCACGAAGGGTATGATGGATGCTACTAAGAAGGTTGCTTCCTTGGGAGCACAAGCCACCAACATTGCTTCAAAAATTGGAGGGCTGCAAGAGATGGTTGACACATTAGAGGTCAAGATGAAGTAATATGCTGAAGCTACTAAGGTGGCTCAAATTTCTTATTTGCAAGAGCATGAGGTTTAGAAGAAGAACCAACTGGTGAGAATGAAGAACTTGAGGATTTCAGGTTTTCAAGAGATATAGAAGGAAGAAACCAAGGCCATAGTGTGTGATTTTATTGCTGATTCTTTGAGGGTCCATGATCCTCAAATTGTGCAAGCATATAGATTGGGATAGAAAAGTGCACAACCAAGAAGCATTTAGGTGAGGTGTGGCTCAAAAACTCAAAGAAATGCAGTGATGGATAACAAGGCTTTATTGAAGGGGCAGCATATCTGGTTGGACCCTAATCTCACATCTCTCCAATGGCAAGCAAAGAAGGGAGAATTAGCAAAAGTGAAGGAGGCTCAACAAGCAGGTTTTGTTGCATTCTTGAGAGACAATAGAGCTATAATCACCCAAAGGAAGTTTTCAACTACCCCATAGGCAATTCCAAACCCTTTGAGTGTTGTTATAGAATATTCATGGTCTTACACATAACAAGTACTCAAGCGCTAAACCTGTGTGCAATGATGCTGATCTGATCAATCTTGTGGAGACATGGACATGAAGGAAATACCATTCAAGACATTGAAGGTTTCATTCTTGTTGGTTCAACTTGGAACAAGCGGAGGCAACACAAAGGAAGGGGCTTTGGAGGTCTTGCCACTTATGTCAGATTTGGCTTTGAAAAATCACTCTCTTTGATAGGCCAAGATTCAAGTGGACAATACCAATGGCTGAGGATTGGAGGAGTTGCTACACCTTGCCTCCTTGCTGTTTGTTACTTTGCCCTATTGACATCACAAATCTATTCAAGCGGATCTCTCAACACCATGCAACCTTTCCACTCCTTGACAAAGGATGTGTTGTAGTTTCAAAGTAACGGTCGGTACTTATTATTGGTGATTTCAATGCTAGGACCCAAGCCTCTCAGATTCTTGAGTTTAGTGACCTTGAGAATGACCCTTTCTATAGATTGATAGATCATTCTAGTGCTTGGTTCCGCTCTTCTAAAGATCTTATGTCCAACCCCATGAGTGAGCACTTTTTGAGCTTTGGTACCAATTGTAGCTTGAAGATCTTGAATGGCCTTTCTCAATCTCCAAAAACTTGTAAAAGTACATGCTTTGCCTCAGGTGGATCAAGCACCATAGATTATATGCTCAGCTCATCCAATGATATACACATTGTCTCAGATTCTGTTGTTTTAGATCCTCAACCTGAATCTGACCATGCACCTCTATCTTGTGTCATCCTTCTTTCTTGTCTCAATAGAACTACATTACCTATTGACCATGCCTTTGGAGGGAAACTCCGTCTAGATTTTCACAAGCAAGAGATCTGTACCAACAAGCTATCCATGAGAAATTGAGCTCTATGGAGTGGAGTTTTGATTTTCAACAATGTAGTGATCAGTTGGTTGAACTTCTTCAATCTACATCGACAACTTTGTTTCCACAAAGTTCTCATAGGAAGAGACTTGGTCTCCCTTGCAATAGGTGGTTTGATGCTGATTGTAAAATGGCAAGGATCAAAGCTATGGATAGGTCTCTTGATCAGATTGCACAAAATCAAGCTTTTGTCTCTTATAGAAAGTTGGTGAAGTGCAAGAAGTGGGCATTCTTGAGACTTAAGAGGGTTGAGTTGAGCATTGAATTGAAGAGCAATCCCAAGGCTTTTTGAAAGAAGGTAACCATCAGATCTCCATCTCCATTGCTGGACCTGAATGAGCTTTGTGAATATGTGAAGGATATGTACGTTTTCCTTGATGGTCCAAGCATGACACCTTGCCTTGGATCTGCTCTCACTATCTCTGAAGTTGATGCCAAGTACCAATTGAAGAAGTTGGCCAATGGTAACGTTGGCCACAACCACTTTCTCATAGAGTCTAGAGATAGCACCAATCAGATCAACTGAAACACCAACTACCATGCCCTTGTGGAGTTTCTAAAGTTTGAGAGGAGAGGAGTCCCAAAAGTTTGAGAAGTCATATCTCCCTACATACATGTTCAAACGTGGCGGTTTTGGTCTCGTTCGAAGCGCCTTGCCAAGACTTTTCCATAGCCACCAAAATTGTATCATTCTGAGGGTTTTGCGAAATGTTATGAGTGATCTGAGAAGGGTGAGAAGTGAGATTTTTGAGAAGTGAGATTTTCGAAAGTTTGAGAGAGGAGATTTTCCCGAAAATTCAGATAGTCATATCTCAGCACTTGCTCATCCAAATCTTTTGATTTTGGTCTTGTTTGGATTGCCTTGCCAAGAGCTTTCTATGGACACCAAGATTGCTCCATTCTGAGCTTTGTGGCGAAAGGTAGTTCCTATTCACAAGTCTGGCCAGAGAGATGTTGTCACCAATTACCGTACCATACTTGTTGGTAGTGTCTTTGCCAAGTTGTATGGTCGAATTTTGGAGTCAAGGTTGAGCACTTGGGCTGAAAAGCACAAAATTCGAGCTAAGTGCCAAGCTGGTTTCAGATTAGGCTTTAGTACTTTGGACCACCTATTGGTACTTCATGTTTTGTGGTGGAAATCCAAGGGTGTTGGGAGATCTCTCTATGTTGCCTTTATTGATTTCAGGAAGGCCTTTGATAAGGTGCTGACGAAATCTCTAAGTGAGAGACTCATTGAAGTGGGTGTTTCAGCTGATCTGATTGGTGCTATCTCTAGACTCTATGGGAAAGTGATTGTGAAACTTTCATCTTTGAGCTCTCAAGATGTCCTTAGCTCAATGGGTGTGATCCAAGGCTGCTCTCTATCTCCAACTCTATGCGGAATCTTCATCTTCATTCGGACTTGAGAAGTGAGAAGTGAGATTTTCGAAAGTTTGAGAGAGGAGATTTTCCCGAAAATTCAGATAATCATATCTCAGCACTTGCTCATCCAAATCTTTTGAATTTGGTCTTGTTTGGATTGCCTTGCCAAGAGCTTTCTATGGACACCAAGATTGCACCATTCTGAGCTTTGTGGCGAAAGTTATGAGTGCTTGAATTTTCTGACAGAGGTTCAATACTTAAGAGATCGTTTCTTCATCATCAAGAGTCCAAATGAAGTGATTTCTGTGTCAATGGATGCGCCTTGAAGAGCTCTTTCAATTGATAGCAAGCATGCTAAAAACCCAGATCTGTGCAGAGAGTTACAAGGATTCGAATTCTGTCATCTTTGGCAGATTTTAGGGTTTGGACTATAAATTCGATTGACTGTATCTCTGCCAACACTTGGGCAAATGGAGTGATTGGAGTCTCATTGGAACCTCTATACTGAGAGCTTTCCTTCAAGGTAAAGCTTGTCCAGTTTGGATCAATACTCAAGGAGATCTGAATTTTTCAATTCTGAGACAATTTTGAGTAGTCCTTGTTATTGTGCGAGAATTGGGAAGGCTATTGCTCTATGGTCACAAGTGCAAATCCAGTGAAAATTACTGCATCAGAATTTGTGAGTTACAAGCTCTGTTTCAAGGCCAAGCTCGCAGCACATGAAGGTCTGAGCAAGCAATGGTGGTAATTTTCATTCTGTCACATCTCGTGCATCTTGGTGTTTGGAGTACCAACTTTGCAGTGCAAGTTCTCCTCACTCATAGATCCAATTCAGGTGATTCTTGTATCATAAGAACCACATGGTCATAAGCTTTCTATTGAGTCCATAGTTGAAAGATTTGGATATCCAAAGCAGATGATATGACCATTTGTTTCACTGTAGCACTTGCAACTACTTGGTGTTAGAATCTGCACATGTGAAGGAGGATTTCTCTGTACTTATAGGTCCAAATCAAGTGGTTTTTGTGGCAATAGAACAAGCATTGTGCAAGGTTTCTATTGAGGTCTGATTTGTAGACATTGAAGGTCAGATAAGGAAGTTGTGACAGTTTGAAATCTGTGACTCTTTGGACATCTAACATTGTGAAGTGCAAATTCAAGCTATTGTATCTTTGTACTCAATGATCCAAATGAAGTGATCTTTGTGTATTAAGAATCAGCTCCCTCAGACCTTGAGACTGAAAATTGATTACTACAGGTTAGGTCACAGATTAGAAGCTCTAAGTACCTCAAATTTTCGCAGCCTTTGGTATCTCTGTGCACTGCCAATTTGAAAGAGAGTATCTTTGCACTCACATATTCAAATGAGATGATTCTTATCTCATTAGAATCAGCTTTTCAAGGTCTTTACTTCAACACCAGCCTAGTAGTGCTTACAATTGTAAAACAATAGTGCTACCTACTTGAAAATCCTAAATTTTTGGTGTTGGAAGTAAAACTTCCAGATTGACTGTGAGTGATAAGTGATTGTCACAATGGAGGATTCCAAGATGGTGAAAGACATTGCTGATATAGCCATGAAGCAACAACAATTAGCTGAAATGTATAGGAAAGCAAATGATTTCCACAAGGACCTTAGAAGCTTCATGGCACCTATGTCCCAGTGCATGAGTACTCTCATGACTGATATGGAATTTGTAAAGGTTGAGATCAGTAGTGTCAAAGAGTCTTTGAACCTAGTCAACCAAGAGATTCAAGACCTCAAGAAGAGTTCTATTTCTTTGTTAACATCAACCAAGGGGATGGTTGATGCTACCGAGAAAGTTGCTTCCTTGGGAGCACAAGCCAACGATATTGCTACACAAGGCGGAGGTCTCCAACAGATTGTGGACACACTAGAAGTGAAGATGAAGTCTTATGCTGAAGCTACTAAGGTGGCTCAAATCTCTTGCTTGCAAGAGCATGAGGTTGAGAAGGAGAACCAATTGGTCAGGATGAAGAACTTGAGAATTTCAGGTTTGCCAGAGACTGAGAAGGAAGACACCAAGGCCATAGTGTGTGAGTTTATTGTTGATTCTTTGAGAGTCCATGATCCTCAGATTTTGCAAGCATATAGATTGGGACAACAAGGTGCACAACCAAGAAGCATTTTGGTGAGGTTTGGCTCAGAAACTCAGAGGAATGCAGTGATGGATAACAAGGCTATACTGAAGGGGCGGCGTATTTGGTTGGACCCTGATCTCACACCTCTCCAATGGCAAGCAAAGAAGGGAGAATTAGCAAAAGTGAAGGAGGCTCAACAAGCAGGTTTTGTTGCATTCTTGAGAGACAATAGAGCTGTGATCACCCAAAGGAAGTTGTCAACTACCGCATAGCAATTCCAGACCCTTAGAGTGTTGTTTTGGAATGTTCATGGTCTCACACATACCAAGTACTCAAGTGCTAAACCTGTGTGGGATGATGCTGATCTGATCAATCTTGTGGAGACATGGGAACATGGAGGAAACACCATTCAAGACATTGAAGGTTGCATTCTTGTTGGTTCAACTTGGAACAATCGGAGGCAACACAAAGGAAGGGGCTTTGGAGGTATTGCTACTTACGTCAAATTTGGTTTTGAAAAATCAGTCTCTTTGATAGGTCAAGACTCAAGTGGACAATACCAATGGCTGAGGATTGGAGGAGTTGCTACACCTTGCTTCCTTGCTGTTTGTTACTTTGCCCCATTGACATCACCAATCTATTCAAGCGGATCTCTCAACACCATGCAACCTTTCCACTCCTTGACAAAGGATGTGTTGGAATTTCAAAGTAAAGGTGCAGTATTTATCCTTGGTGATTTCAATGCTAGGATCCAAACCTCTCAGATTCCTGAGTTTAGTGACCTTGAGAATGACCCTTTCCATAGCTTGATAGATCATTCTAGTGCTTGGTCCCGCTCTTCCAAAGACTTCATATCCAACTCCATGAGTGAGCACTTTTTGAGCTTTGGTACCAATTGTAGCTTGAAGATCTTGAATGGCCTTTCTCAATTTCCAGAAACTTGTAAGAGCACATGCTTTGCTTCTGGTGGATCCAGCACTGTAGATTATATGCTCACCTCACCCAGTGATATACACATTGTCTCAGATTTTGTTGTTTTAGATCCTCAACCTGAATCTGACCATGCACCTTTATCTTGTGTCATCCTTCTTTCTTGCCTCAATAGAACCATATTACCTATTGACCATGCCTTTAGAGGGAAACTCCGTCTTGATTTTCACAAGCGAGATTTGTATCAACAAGCTATCCATGAGAAATTGAGCTCTATGGAGTGGAGTTCTGATTTTCAACAACGCAGTGATCAGTTGGTTGAACTTCTTCAATCTACATCAACAACTCTATTTCCACGAGGTTCTCACAGGAAGAGACTTGGTCTCCCTTGCAATAGGTGGTTTGATGCTGACTGTAAAATGGCAAGGATCAAAGCTATGGATAGGTCTCTTGATCAGATTGCACAAAATCAAGCTTGTGTCTCTTATAGAAAGTTGGTGAAGTGCAAGAAGCGAGCGTTCTTGAGACTCAAGGGGGTTGAGTTGAGCGTTGAATTGAGGAGTAATCCCAAGGCTTTTTGGCAGAAAGTAACCATCAGATCTCCATCTCCATCGCTGGACGTGAATGAGCTTTGTGAATATGTGAAGGATCTGTACTTTTACCCAGATGCTCCAAGCATGGCACCTTGCCTTGGATCTGCTCTCACCATCTCTGAAGCTGATGTCCAGTACCAATTGAAGAAGTTGGCCAATGGTAAGGCCGAAGACCTTGATGGACTATGTGTTGAACTACTTAAGTGGGGTGGTAGCCATCTGATTTCAATACTCACTTCTCTCTTGAATGAGGCCATCAGGTGTGGCTTTCCTGATAGATGGTGCTTCAAGAAGGTAGTTCCTATTCACAAGTCTGGTCAGAGAGATATTGTCACCAATTACCGTACCATTCTAGTGGGTAGTATCTTTGCCAAGTTGTACGGTCAAATTTTGGAGTCTAGGTTGAGTACTTGGGCTGAAAAGCACAAAATTTGAGCTAAGTGCCAAGCGGGTTTCAGATCAGGCTTTAGTACTTTGGATCATCTATTGGTACTCCATGTTTTGTGGTGGAAATCTAAAGGTGTTGGGAGAGCTCTCTATGTTGCATTTATTGATTTTAGGAAGGCCTTTGATAAGGTGCTTAGGAAATCTCTAAGTGAGAGACTCACTCAAGTTGGTGTTTCAGCTGATCTGATTGGTGCTATCTCTAGACTCTATGAGAAGGTGGTTGTGAAACTTTCATCTTTGAGCTCTCAAGATATCCTTAGCACAATGGGTGTGATCCAAGGTTGCTCTCTATCTCCAACATTGTTTGGAATCTTCATCGATGATCTAGAGAGGGTGCTGATGGAAGCTGGAGCTACAGGTGTACAGGTTGGCTCCTTGATGATACATGCACTACTATATGCAGATGATGTAGTGCTCCTCTCTACCAATCCACAAAGTTTACAGAAGTTGTTGGATTCTCTTCTCTTGTTTTGCAATCAAACAAAGATGGAGGTGAACCTTGACAAGTCCAAGGTGATTGTGGTGGGTTCTAAAGGTGTCACACCTTTCTTTTTTGATGGACAGCAATTGGAGCAGGTTTCTTCTTACAAGTACTTGGGTCTTGAGTTTTCTCATGACTATAGTTGGTCCACTTGTGTGAAGATGAGAATCAATGCAGGCTTTAGAGCTTTGTATTCACTCATGAACCGCTCTAGACTTGCTCACCTTACCACATGGGAGTTGAAGAAGGTGTTGTTCAGATCTCTTGTGCAGCCGGTGGTTCTCTATGGTGCTCAGATTTGGGGTCCAGGTACTAAGAAGACATGGTGGCAAAAGGTGGAGAAAGTTCAGAAATTGTTTTTGTGTGATGAACTTGGAGTGAGGACTCAAACTCCTTATGTATTGTTGCTTGCTAAAACAGGGTTTTTACCGCTTGAGGCTGAAGCTTTGTTCTTGGCTCTCACATATGCCACTAAGGTGAGGTCCATGGAGCATGAGAGACTTCCCTACCAAGCTTTTTGTGCCACTCTATTTGTCGGTTGGTATACAGATCTGATTGCATGGGCCACAAGGTGGAATGTTTCTGAGCGACATTGGAGATTGGAGCCTATTGCACTTCGAGAGGTGATCAAGGAGCAGTTCTTACTTTGCTTATGGCAGCAACCCGGTACCAAGATGGTGTTCTATCAGCAGTTTGTAAATCCTATGTTGGTGTATTATGAGCAAGATTATCTCTTGGCTAGGATTTCTACTTCATTGAGACATGTTATCGCTCAATATAGAACTAGTTCTCATAGACTAGAAGTAGAACAAGGACGTTGGCAGCAGATAGAGCACTCCATGCGACTTTGCAAATTGTGTATTATGAGCAAAGTTGAGGATGAGCATCATGTGTTTGTTGATTGCTCTTGTTACATGCAGATTAGAGTTAAACATCAGATTACTTGTAGTGACTTCTCAACTCTCTTACAGGTTGAAGCTTTAGCATTAGGGAAGTACATGAAAGAAGTTACTTTACATTGGACCAATTTGTTACAGATTGGTCCGATGCCCTAGGCCCTTGCCTAGGCTCACATTTCATATGTTTTGTATTGTGTTTCCAGCCTTTTGACTCTTTGGGTCTTTCGGGCTTTATATTTCATTGTTTCATTGTTTCATTGTTGAAGACCTTGATGGACTATGTGTTGAACCACTTAAGTGGGGTGGTAGCCATCTGATTCCCGCACTCACTTCTCTCTTGGGAGAGCTCCCTATGTTGCATTTATTGATTTCATGAAGGCCTTTGATAAGGTGCTTAGGAAATCTCTAAGTGAGAGACTCATGGAAGTTGGTGTTTCAGCTAATCTGATTGGTGGTCTCTCTAGACTCTATGAGAAAGTGGTTATGAGACTTTTTATCTTTGAGTTCTCAAGATATCCTTAGCACAATGGGTGTGATTCAAGGCTTCGCTATATCTCCAACTATGTTTGGAATCTTCATCAATAATCTAGAGAGACTACTCATGGAAGCTAGAGCTACACGTGTATAGGTTGGCTCTTTGATGATACATGCACTCCTTTATACATATGATGTAGTGCTTCTTTCCACCAATCCATAGAGTTTACAAAAGCTGTTGGATTCTCTTCTCTGCTTTTGCAATCAAACAAAGATTGAGGTGAACCTTGACAAGGCCAAGGTCATTGAGTTGGGTTCTAAAGGTGTCACACCTTTCTTTTTTGATGGACAACAATTGGAGCAAGTTTCTTCTTATAAGAAGTTGGGCCTTGAGTTTTCTCATGACTATAGTTGGTCTACTTGTGTGAAGATGAGAATCAATGCAGGATTTAGAGCTTTGTATTCACTCATGAACTGCTCTAGAATTTCTCATCTTACCACATAGGAGTTGAAGAAGGTGCTTTTCAGATCTCTTGTGCAGCCGTGGTTCTCTATGGTGCTCAGATTTGGGGTCTAGGTACTAAGAAGATATGATGGCAAAGGTGGAGGAAGTTCAGAATTGTTTTTTTTATGAACTTTGGGTGAGGACTCAAACTCCTTATGTATTGCTGCTTGCTGAAATAGGGTTTTTGCCTCTTGAGGCTGAAGCTTTGTTTTTAGCTCTCACAAATGCCACTAAGGTGAGGTCCATGGAGCATGAGAGACTTCCCTACCAAGCTTTTTTTGCCACTCTATCTATTGGTTGGTATACATATCTCATTGCATGGGGCACAAGGTGGAATGTTTGTGAGCGATACTGGAGATTGGAGCCCATTGCACTACGAGAAGTTATCAAGGAGCAGTTCCTACTTTGCTTATGGCAGCAACTCGATACCAAGATTGTGTTCTACCAACAGTTTGTAAATCCTATGTTGGTGTATTGTGAGCAAGGTTATCTCTTGGCTAGTATTTCTACTTCACTTAGACATGTTATTGCTCAGTATAGAACTAGTTCTCATAGACTAGAAGTAGAACAAGGACGTTGGCAGATAGAGCATTCCATGCAACTTTGCAAATTGTGTACTATGAGCAAAGTTGAGGATGAGCAACATATGTTTGTTGATTGCCCTTGTTACATGCAGATTAGAGTTAGACATCAGATTACTTGTAGTGATTTCTCAACTCTCTTAAAAATTGAAGCTTTAGCGTTAGGGAAGTTTATGATGGAAATTAGTTTACATCGGAAGAATTTGTTACAGATTGGTCAGATGCCCTAGGCTCTTGAATAGGCTCACATTCATGTGTTTTGTATTTTGTTTCCAGCCTTTTGACTCTTTGGGTCTTTTGGGCTTTATATTTCATTTTTCCATTTTTTCATTGTGTAATACTCCAAGGACAAGAGAAGAGAGAAAACACCAATTTCACACTCAATCATCCGATGCTCCAAAGGAGCAACTTCTCTTTATTATATAAACAAAGAGAATCTCCTCCAAGGAAGCTCCACCATAGGATTAGGCACACATATAGGTGACATGTCAGCAAGCTCCACCCTTGGATTACTTACTTGGATGGGTGACATGTCGGTCTTGGTCCTATCTGGTTGGTCAAACAAGCTTTGACCAGAGGGAAGCTTTTAGGGAATCTTCTTGTAGGAATCTCAAAATCACATGGGTTAGGTACCATTGGAAAGCTCTCAATGAGACAAAGCAAGATAAAGAAAGGCTAGCCTTTCCTCCACTAAGAGAGGAATTTGCACATTTTTTAGACCTAATTCATCCATTTAGGCCTCCAAAATTGCCTTCAAAGATTTCAGGTATATTTTGGTTCCTCCTTTATTTGTAGAAATCCCCTTTTTGTGATACCTCTTTTTGATCTGTATAGTCCATCATGTATAACATCCTTCTAGATGTTACTAAACCAATTCTTACCTTTAAATCATATGTCTAGCTAATCGTTTTAAGGTTTTCAAGTCTATTTTGGTTTCTGCCCTATTAGTAAAAGTACTCTTTTGGTGATACTTCTATCTAATCTATTTTGACCATCATGTAACATCATTCTAGATGTTACCCAATCAAATTTTACATCTAGATCATATGGCTAGCTCTTGGTATTACATATAGCTTGAAAAAAAGTGTGGTAGAGAAAGATCAAGCCTTGCAAAGAGAATTGACTACAAAAAGTTAGGAGGAGGAAAGATTGCAAGGGTTAATCAGATGAATGGAAGTGAAAATCAGACAATATACAAAGGAGAAGGAAGCATTAAAAGCCAATTTGGAATAAGAGGTGAAGATGTATAAGGATGAGTTGCATGTAGAAAGAGAAAAACTAAAGATACCTAGGCCAGAGATAGTTGATGAAGTAGTAGTGAGAGTGAAGGCAATGCTTAGTATGGTATATAAAGTTCAATTAGAGGAATTAAGATTGCACAAATTGAAATTGCTTGTGCAAGAGACAAGGAAGAAGAAAGCAAAGGATGTAAATTTGAATAAGTTAAGGATTAGTTTAAGGGAGAGAGTAGATAGGAAGATGTTAGAGATAGGAGAGAATGTTTGACTTAGATTAGATTTAGCAAAGGAGTTAGATGAGATTCAAAGTAAGACAAAAAGGAATATCCAATCCAAAGTAAGAGGAGTTGGAGTGCAAGTGTTGTTGGGTGAATTACTTAAGATATTAGAAGAGAGTGGGTCAAAGGATAAAGATATAGATAGATTACCCATGATCTCAATTGCAGATTATAGTGAAGAAGTGATTGAATTAGTAGAGGATGTTGTGATATTAGATAGTCCAGAGGAAGGGAAATTTTTTTAAGTAGAATTAGATTTGGAAGCCAAAGTTGAGGTTGACATTGGATCAGAGTAGTAATAGTTTTGAGATTTGAAGGGGCAGATATGAAGAGGTTGTGGTACTCACATTTTTTTCCTATTTTTGAAGAAGAAGTGTACATACAAAGTTGTGTTGTACCTATATGGCATCAAAAGGCAAAGAAGGGTGTCTTTGGGTTGTAACCCAAGGTAAAGTGACTTTGTGTCAAAAGATGAAGTACTTGGATTGGTCCTATCAGCATTCAACCCAAAGTAAGGAAACTTTGTCTCGGGATGCTCAACCCAAGGCGAGTACAATGTAACAACTTTCCTTTGGGGTTGGACATTCAAGCAAGTACCACACACAAAAATGGCTGGCCTATGAGCGGGGGAATGACATTGAAAGGAGCATGCAGAAGGTGTGATTTCTTGATAGAAGCTTAAAGTGAAGAAAGACTAGGGAGATGTGCCACTATAAGATTTGGGATTGAGACAAAAAGATGACAAGTAATTTCCCATCACCATTAAAGAGTTGTACTGAGGGAGATTGGGGAAAAGGGATTGTAGTAAGAGATGCACTTGTGCATCGAGAGGAGGTCAAGATTGTTAGTCCGGGAGTCGGGTAGAAGAATAGTCACCAACCTAGAGTAGAGGAGAGTAAGATAGGAGGTGGAAAGAAGAACTCGGAATTTGCAATGAGACATCATGCAATTTGGAGGTTAGAGCAAGCTTTGGATCACATTTATGGCATGGAAATGGAATCTAAGTTTTCCAAGTTTCATGACCAAAATAAGAGAGAATAAGTGTCTGAATGGACCTGAGGTAGAGGGTAAGAGAGGAAATCCGACTCAATGGACAGAGTCGGATTGGACATAAGTACTCAAAAGAGAGGCAGGTAAGGAGCAAGGAGCCATATTTTGGGGAAGAGGAGAGGTAGCTGAAGAAACCCAAGAAGTGTGAGACACCTTTTCTTCAAAATGTACAAAATGAAACAATGAAACAATGAAATATAAAGCCCAAAAGACCCAAAGAGTCAAAAGGTTGGAAACACAATACAAAACACATGAAATGTGTGCCTAGGCAAGAGCCTAGGGCATCTAAAAAGTCTCTACCAAATTGGTCCAATGTAAACTAATCTCCATCATATACTTCCCTAATGCTAAAGCTTCAATTTGTAAGAGAGTAGAGAAATCACTACAAGTAATCTGATATCTAAATCTAATCTACATGTAACAAGGGCAATCAACAAACACATGGTGCTCATCCTCAACTTTGCCCATAGTACACAATTTTCAAAGTCATATGGAGTGCTCTATCTGCTGCCAATGTCCTTGTTCTACTTCTAGTCTATTAGAACTAGTTCTATTCTGAGCAATAACATGTCTAAGTGAGGTAGAAAACCTAGCCAAGAGATAATCTTGCTCACAATACACCAACATGGGATTTACAAACTGCTAGTGGAACACCATCTTGGTATATATACCAAATTTGAGCACCATAGAGAACCACCGGCTGCAAAGGAGATCTGAACAACACCTTCTTCAACTCCCATGTGGTAAGATGAGCAAGTCTAGAGCAGTTCATGAGTGAATATAAAGCTCTAAACCATGCATTAATTCTCATCTTTACACAAGTAGACCAACTATAGTCATGAGAAAACTCAAGGCCCAAGTACTTATAAGAAGAAACCTGCTCCAATTGCTGTCCATCAAAAAGGAAAGGTGTGACACCTTTAGAACCCACCACAATCACCTTTGACTTGTCAAGGTTCACCTCCATCTTTGTTTGATTTCAAAAGCAAAGAAGAGAATCCAACACCTTCTATAAACTATGTGGATTGGTGGAGAGGAGCAACATCTGCATAAAGGAGTGCATGTATCATCAAAGAGCCAACTTGTACACCTGTAGCTCCAACTTCCATGAGTAGTCTCTCTTGATCATTGATGAAGATTCCAAACAAAGTTGGAGATAGAGAGCAACCTTGAATCACACCCATTGTGCTAAGGACATCTTGAGAGCTCAAAGATGAAAGTCTCACAACCACTTTCTCATAGAGTCTAGAGATAGCACCAATCGAATCAGTTTCAACACAAACTTCAATGAGTCTCTCACTTAGAGATTTCCTAAGCACCTTATCAAAGGCCTTCTTGAAATCAATAAATGCAACATAGAGAGCTCTCCCAACACCCTTAGATTTCTTCCACAAAACATGCAATACCAATAGGTGATCCAAAGTACTAAAGCCTGATCTGAAACCAGCTTGGCACTTAGCTTGAACTCTATACTTTTTAGCCCAAGTACTCAACCTAGAGTCAAAAATTTAACCATACAACTTGGCAAAGATACTACCAACTAGTTTGGTACGGTAATTGGTGGTAATATCTCTCTGGCCAGACTTGCGAATAGGAACTACCTTCTTGAAGCACTATCTATCAAGAAAGCCACACTTGATTGCCTCATTCAAATGAGAAGTGAGTATTGAAATCAGATGGCTACCGCCCCACTTTAGAAGTTTAACACATAGTCCATCAAGGTCTTCAGCCTTACCTTACAAAGAATGGATATAAGGTTGAGAGTTATAAGGACCCTTTGAGGAGAGGTATTGTAGGAGCAACGATGGCCATCTTTAAGCTGGAGCGAACCACTTATGTGATGAAACATCAAGCGGTGTTTTTTTATAAGATGTTTGTGGGGGAACTGATCAATTGGGAAAAGTGCTTCCATTAGTGCACAAGACAAATGGTGTGGAATTTGCAGGATAAGTCACTTCCACCCTACATTGTGCCATTTGCAGCCCATTTTTACTTGGGATTAAATTTATTGAATGCAGCAGAATGACGCAAGATGGTATCGCACTTCCATCCCAACTTAAGGAGAGATGTTAATGCGGATGAGCAGCAATACATTCTTCATATCAAAAGCAATGATGAGTACTACACACATACGGGTAGAGCATGAGATTGGCGGTGAATGCTTTGAAATCAAAGAAGAAGAGTCAACTTGAGGAAGATGTAGCTGCGACCCGGCCATGGAAGACAAGGAAAGTGAACCCAAAGAAAGACCTGGTGGTAATAGCATTATCGAGAGAAGAATCAAAAGGAGAAGATGAGTACAAGTCAAATGACTCAGAGAGAGAAGAAGAACTAGAACTCACATTATAGAGTGGTGAAACAAGTAGCAAGAGTGAGGATGGAGTGGAGATGCAATTGGTACCAAAGGGAGAGAAGGGAAAGCTGGAGATGGTAGAAGAAGATAATCGGAAGGAAGAAGAGGAAGTTCTAGAGAAAGAAGAGAAGAAGGTTATCATTCAGAGAGGTATTTGATCCAAAAGAAATGTGACATATGAGGCAAGACCAAGTCATAGAATGGACATAGAAAGTGAGAGTTCAAGGAGCAAAGAATCACTTCCAATCAGGCAACTTTGGCTGAGGAGAAGAGTGTCAGGCAAAGAAGAAATGAAGAAGGAGAAAAGCCCGCAAGAAGAAGTGAACCAGACCGGAGGAGTGGAGTATCTATAGGAGATTGTCTATCCGTTGTTGATGAAGTTTGAGGAGAAGAAAAAAGAAATGCAGTCGGAGTATCCCAATGTAAAGATTGTGTTGCAGGTGTTGGCGTGGTTAGAAGAAGAGAACTCGGAGTTGAGGGAGAGTATAACCCAAGGAGAGGAGCAGAAGGAGGTACTACAAGTAGATGCAGTAGTACAAAATCAGGTGATTGAGAATTTGAAGAGGGAAGTTGGGAGTAAAGAGGGAATAATCAAGTAGAATGTCATAGCCAGGGAAACATAGATAGCTGAGTATGAAATCTTGAAACAACAATTTGCTGATTCTCAATTAGAAATCATCCATGCTATGGCAAGGTTAGTAGAGAAGGAGCAAGAGCTTGATAGAGTGATGTAAAGTGTAGAAGAGAAGAAGCAGCTCTAGCAAAGAGAGTTAACAGTGAGGTATAGAGAAGAAGAAAGATTGAGGGAGTTACTTTGTAATCTGGAAGAGCATATAGTGCAGGAAGAGAAGGAGAAGGAGAAGGAGAAGGAGAAGGAGAATGTGAAGGCCAAATTTGAGGCAAAGCTGGCAATGTACTAGGAAGATTGGCAGGCAGATTGGGAATGGGAGAGAAGAATGAGGCTTGAGCCATTAAAGGAGATAGTAGTGAAGATGAATGTAATCTTGAGTCCAGAAGCCAATGTAAGAATTGAAGAAATGAGATTGCATGAGTTAAGATTGTTGGTGCAAGAGACGAGGAAAAGAAATGCAAAGGATAAAGATTTGAATGCTATACTAATTAGTCTTAGAACTTGTGTAGATAGGAAGATATTGAAAGTGGAAGACAACATCACAATTAGATTAGATTTAGTTAAGTTAAAAATAGATAATCTTTGGAAGGATGTAAGAGCAAAACCCAAAGTAGAAGAGATAGGAGTACAAATATCTTTGGAGTTGCCATTGGAGGTATTGGAGAAAAATGGGTTGCAGGAAGAAGATGTATGTAATTGCCCATGACGGTAATTGCAGATCAAAGTGAAGAAGTGTTAGAATTGATAAAAGATTTAGTAGTTGTAAAACCCAAGGATAGAGTAGTATGTGAGGTTACTTGGGGATTGGAAGCCGAGGAAGAAGTAAATATCAGATCAGAGTAGTAATAATTTTGAGATATGAAGAGGTGGATATGAAGAGGTGCATTGTCATTTTGGATTTGTAGGTAAGAAAAGTTGTTGTAGAACAATATAGTTATTAGTAACTATTGAAGAATTTGCCTATTTAAAGGTGGCATTTGCAATATGATGTTGTTCAATATTCATTTTCCTGAGAATAGATAAAGCAGGTGCTGATTTTAGTGCTCGTTGCTTGAGCTTAATTTGGAGTAACAACATTGTGTTTGTGTTTGTGAGTGTGTGGAGAATTTTGAAGTGCAAGTCATTGTTTGTTGGATGTTGGATTCCACAGCCTTGATCTTCATTCTGTGTGTTTGATCCTGAGTGAAGTGCAATCGAAGCAATGCCTCGAAAGATCTGAGAGGAATTGTAGTGTTGGTAGTATTCTGCAATTGTAGCACTGTATGATTGTAGCACAAATGTTGATATGAAGCAATTTCAATCAAGGAAGTTGTGCCTTCAGTAGAGGGGTGGAACTCAATTTTGAGGCAAAATCATTTTGTAATGAAGTGCCATTTTCAAGAAAGACTGAATCATCACAATCAAGATTGTTTGGAAAGATTTGATGGAGTTGTGATTAAATGTGACAAACTGTTGTGACAAGACTACGAGTCAGTGCTTGTTACTCTCTTTTGGGTGTAGTTTCTACTTGAGAGACTAAAGAAGAAATTAAGAAGAACCACATTTGTGACATTTGACTTTGTATTTGACCAATCCAAATAGTATCTCTGCTGGAATGAACTTTACTTACCCAATTACCGCAAAAGTGATATTTGTCGGGTTGTCATAGAGGAGCATTGTCATTTCAGATTTGTAAGTTAGTAGAGTTGTTAAAGAATGGTATTTTAGTTAGATAATAGTTGAAGTGCTTAGCCTATTTAAGGAAGCATTTGTAGTGTTTTGTTGTTCAATATTAATAATTTTGAAGTTGATAAAGTGAAGTGTTGTAACTCAATGTTCATCATTTTAGCTCAATTCCAAGTATCAATCTTGTGTGTGTGTTTGTGAGTGTTTGGAGAATTTCAAAGTCCAAGTCAATGTGCTTGTTGGATGTTGGATTCCATAGTGCTGATCTTCATTCTATGCGTTTAATCACGCGTGAAGTGCAATCAAAGCAATGCCTTGAGAATTTGAATCTTCATCATATGGTGTCCAAATAGAGTGATTTTTGTGGCATTAGAAGCGCCTTGGGAAGCTATTTTGATTAATACCAAACACGCTTGCATAGCACATACACATAGAAAGTCATGAAGATTCTGCCATCTCTAGGAGATTTTAAGGTTTGAGCTCAAATTTCAACACCTTGTAACTTTTTGGTTCCATGTCCAAATGTTTCAATCTTGGGCTCATTTACAACACCTATGAAGAAGCTTTCTTTTGAATACCTTCTTGCTGAAGTTGGAGTTCTGTGGAGCAAGTTTCAAATTTCATCAATATATTCTTGTGCGGTTGGTGGTGCTCAAATCTACAACTTTCAAAGGCTGGAACGTTGGACTCACATATTCAAATGAGGTGATCTTGGTCTCATTAGAAACATCTTGTCAAGAGCTATTGAGTGAAATTATTTTCATATAATTTGAAGCTTTTTTCTTGAAGTTATAAGCATTTGAATTATGTGACTCAATGAGATTTAGAAGTTTACAATAAAAAACTCTAGAGGCGGAAAACTCCATATCTATTTGCTGAAATGAGTTCATTTTTGGTTCATTTGAAAGAGGTTCTCAAGAGATTTTGATTTGGTCATCACTGGTAGATTTTGAAGTATTGTAGCCAAGGTTGTGAATTTTTGAAATCTATAAGATTTCAAATTTTTCATGTAGGAAAGTTCAAATTCAAAAGTTTATAACTTTTGATTTACAAGTCCAAATGAGTAAATTTTTGGTTCATTAGAACAAGCATTGGTAGAGCTATTAGTGGATATAGATAGAATAGAGTCTAACTTTGTGAAATATAAACCATGAGAATGTGAAATCTGTAATTTCTTAAGGATTTTGCAAATCTAAATTCCAAGAGTTCTCCAAGAACTCATAGAGCTTGAGTGAAGTAAAGAATATATTCTCATAGTAGCACTTTGGATTTTCCATAATGGAAGCTTCCAAGATGGTGCAATACATTGCTGATATAGCTTCAAAACAGCAACAACTTGCTGAAATGTATAGAAAAGTAAATGACTTCCTGAGGGAACTCAAGAGCTTTTTTGCCCCTATGTCTCAATGGATGAACACACTTATGGCAGATTTGGAAACCGTAAGAGCAGATGTCATGACCTGAAAGAATCTTTGAATTTGATCACCCTAAATATCCAAAAACTCAAGAAGAGCAACAGTTTGATGTTAGACTCCACGAAGGGTATGATGGATGCTACTGAGAAGGTTGCTTCCTTGGGAGCATAAGCCACCAACATTGCTTCACGAATTGGAGGGCTGCAAGAGATGGTTGACACATTAGAGGTCAAGATGAAGTCATATGCTGAAGCTACTTAGGTGGCTCAAATCTCTTACTTGCAAGAGCATGAGGTTGAGAAGAAGAACCAACTGGTGAGAATGAAGAACTTGAGGATTTAGGTTTTTGAGAGATTGAGAAAGAAGACACCAAGGCCATAGTGTGTGAGTTTATTGCTGATTCTTTGAGAGTCCATGATCCTCAAATTGTGCAAGCATATAGATTGGGACAAAAAGGTGCACAACTAAGAAGCATTTAGGTGAGGTTTGGCTCAGAAACTCAGAGGAATTCAATGATGGAAAACAAGGCTATACTCAAGGGGCAACGCATCTGGTTGGACCCGGATCTCACATCTCTCCAATGGCAAGCAAAGAAGGGAGAATTAGAAAAAGTAAAGGAGGCTCAACAAGCAAGTTTTGTTGCATTCTTGAGAGATAATAAAGTTGTGATTACTCAAAATAAATTGTCAGCTACTGCATAGCAATTCCAAACCCTTAGAGTGCTGTTTTGGAATGTTCATGGTCTCACACATGCCAAATACTCTGGCGCTAAGCCCTTGTGGGATGATGCTGATTTGATCAATCTTGTGGAGACATGGGAACATGAAGGAAATACTGTTCAATATATTTAAGGTTTCACTCTTGTTGGTTCAACCTGGAACAAGCGGAGGCAACATAAAGGAAGGGGCTTTGGAGGTATTGCTACTTACGTCAAATTTGGCTTTGAGAAATCAATCTCTTTGGTAGATCAAGATTCAAGTGGAAAATACCAATGGCTGAGGATTGGAGGAGTTGCCACACCTTGCTTCCTTGCTGTTCGCTACTTTACCCTGTTGACATCACCAATCTATTCAAGTGGAGTTCTCAATACCATGCAGCCTTTCCACTCCTTGACAAAGGATGTGTTGGAGTTTCAAAGTAAAGGTGCAATACTTATTCTTGGTGATTTCAATGCTAGGATCCAAGCCTCTCTGATCCTTGAGTTGAGTGACATTGAGAATGATCCTTTCCACATCTTGATAGACCATTCTAGTGCTTGGTCCCGCTCTTCCAAAGATCTTATGTCCAACCCCATGAGTGAGCACTTTTTGAGCTTTGGTACCAATTGTAGCCTAAAGATCTTGAATGGCCTTTCTCTATTTCTAGAAACTTGTAAAACCACATGCTTTGCCTCAGGTGGATCAAGCACCATAGATTATATGCTCACTTCAGCTAATGATATCCACCTTGTCTCAGATTTTGCTGTTTTAGATCCTCAACCAAAATCTGACCATGCACCTCTATCTTGTTCCATCCTTCTTCCTTGCCTCAATAGAACCACATTACCTATTGACCATGCCTTTGGAGGAAAAATTTGTCAAGATTTTCAAAAGAGAGATTTGTACCAACAAGCTATCTAAGAGAAATTTAGTTCTATGGAGTGGAGTTTTGATTTTCAACAATATAGTGATAAGTTGGTTGAACTTCTTCAATCTACATCAACTTCTTCGTTTCCAAGAGGTTCTTACAAGAAGAGACTTGGTCTCCCTTGCAATAGGTGGTATGATGCTGATTGCAAAATGGCAAGGATCAAAGCTATGGATAGGTTTCTTGCTCAGATTGCACCAAATCAAGGCTTTTTTTCATACAAAAAGTTAGTGAAGTGCAAAAAGCGAGCATTTTTTAGACTCAAGGCTGTTGAGTTGAGAACTAGACTGAGGAGCAATCCCAAGGCTTTTTGGAAGAAGATAACCATCAGATCTCCATCTCCATTGCTTGACCTAAACAAGCTTTGTGACTATGTGAAAGATCTGTACTTTTCCCTGATGCTCCAAGCATGGCACCTTGCCTTGGATCTGCTCTCACTATCTCTGAAGCTGATGTCAAGTACCAACTGAAGCAGTTGGCTAATGGTAAGGCTGAAGATCTTGATGGACTATGTATTGAACCTCTGAAGTGGGGCGGTAGCCATCTAATTACAGTACTCACTTCTCATTTGAATGAGGCAATCAAGTGTGGCTTTCCTGACATATGGCACTTCAAGAAGGTAGTTCATATTCACAAGTCTGGCCAAAGAGATATTGTCACCAATTACCGTACCATACTAGTTGGCAGTATTGTTGCCAAGTTGTATGGTTGAATTTTGGAGTCTAGGTTGAGTACTTGGGCTGAATAGTACAAAGTTTGAGCTAAGTGCCAAGTTGGTTTCAGATCAGGCTTTAGTACTTTGGATCACCTATTGGTACTCCATGTTTTGTGGTGGAAATCTAAAGGTGTTAGGAGAGCTCTCTATGTTGCATTTATTGATTTCAGGAAGGCCTTTGATAAGGTGCTTAGGAAATCTCTAAGTGAAAGACTCATTGAAGTTGGTGTTTTAGCTGATTTGATTGGAGCCATCTCTAGACTCTATGAGAAAGTGGTTGTGACACTTTTATCTTTGAGCTCTCAAGATGTCCTTAGCACGATGGGTGTGATTCAAGGCTGTTCTTTATCTCCAACTTTGTTTGGAATCTTCATCGATGATCTAGAGAGACAACTCATGGAAGCTGGAGCTACTAGTGTACAGGTTAGCTCTTTGATGATAAATGCACTCCTTTATATAGATGATGTAGTGTTGTTCTCCACCAATCCACAGAGTTTACAAAAGTTGTTGGATTCTCTTCTTTGCTTTTGCAATCAAACAAAGATAGAGATGAACCTTGACAAGTCCAAGGTGATTGTAGTGGGTTCTAAAGGTGTCACACCTTTCTTTTTTGATGGACAGCAATTGGAGCAGGTTTCTTCTTTTAAGTACTTGGGCCTTGAGTTTTCTCATGACTATAGTTGGTCTACTTGTGTGAAGATGAGAATCAATGCAGGGTTTAGAGCTTTGTATTCACTCATGAATCGCTCTAGACTTGCTCATCTTATCACATGGGAGTTGAAGAAGGTGTTGTTCAGATCTCTTGTGCAGCCGGTGGTTCTTTATGGTGTTCAGATTTGGGGTCCAGGTATTAAGAAGACATGGTTGCAAAAGGTGGAGAAAGTTCAAAACTTATTTTTGTGTGATGAACTTGGGGTGAGGACTCAAACTCCTTATGTATTGCTGCTTGCTGAAATTGGCTTTTGCCTCTTGAGGTTGAAGCTTTGTTCTTAGCTCTCACATATGCCACTAAGGTGAGGTCCATGGAGCATGAGAGACTTCCCTACCAAGCATTTTTTGCCATTCTATCTATTGGTTGGATGGCAAAAAATGCTGATTGGTATACAGATCTGATTGCAAGGGCAACAAGGTGGAATGTTTCTGAGCAAGATTGGAGATTGGAGCACATTGCACTACAAGAAGTGATCAAGGAGCAGTTCTTACTTTGCTTATGGCAGCAATCCGGTACCAATATGGTGTTCTACCAGTTGTTTGTGAATCCTATGTTGGTGTATTGTGAGCAAGATTATCTCTTGGCTAGGATTTCTACTTCACTTAGACATGTTATTGCTCAGTATAGAACTAGTTCTCATAGACTAGAAGTAGAACAAGGACATTGGCAGCAGATAGAGCACTCCATGTGACTTTGAAAATTGTGTACTATGAGCAAAGTTGACGATGAGCACCATGTGTTTGTTGATTGTCCTTGTTACAAGCAGATTAGAGTTACACATCACATTACTTGCAGTGATTTCTCAACTCTCTCACAAATTGAAGCTTTAGCGTTAGGGAAGTATATGATGGAGATTAGTTTATATTGGACCAATTTGTTACATATTGGTCAGATGCCCTAAGCTCTTGCCTAGGCTCACATTTCACGTGTTTTGTATTTTGTTTCCAGCCTTTTGACTCTTTGGGTCTTCCGGGCTTTATATTTCATTGTTCATTGTTTCATTGATAGATTTGAGCGGAATTCTAGTGTTGGTAGTATTTTGCATTGGTGAGCGTAGTGCGGGGTTGATGCAAAGCAATTTAGATTGAGGAAGTTGTGCCTTATGTGGAGAGGTGGAATGCAATTCTGAGTCGAGATCATTGTGTAGTGAAGGAGTCTTCTTCAAGAAAATCTAAATCATCACAATCTAAATCATCACAATTGAATCTTAATCATCACAATCATCACAATCATTGTTCATTGTTCATTGTTCATTGAAGGATGTTTGGAAAGAATTAGAAGTATTGTGATTGTGGATGTTAATTTGTGACAAGGCTATGAAGTAATGCTTGTTTCTCTCTTTTGGGTGTGGTTCCTACCTGAGAGATTAAAAATGCAACCAAGAAGAATTAAATTATTACTATTTACTTTTATTTGAACATTTTTGACTTGTATTCTTTGTGTGAAAAAACTTTATTTACTGGATTATCACAAAAGTGATACTTGTTGAATTGTCATAGTAAGCATGGATCTAGTTTGTGAATTGCCCAAGATCATTTAGGGTTTGATTCCATTGTAGTCTTTGTTGACCAACTCATAAAAATGATTCATGTGCATCTTACCACCAAGATGTGACTACTCCACAATTAGCTCAATTGTACTCAGATGCAGCCTTTTCTCACCATGGGCTATCTTGTATGCTCATCATTGATAGAAGCATTCAATTCACCAATTTGTTTTGGAGAACACTCTTTGGTTTCTTCAAAACAAAATTGGCCATGTCCATGGCTTACCATCCATAGATTGATGGACAAATAGAGTGGGCTAATCGCACTATTGGAGACATGCTTCAAGGCTTCACCCTAGAGGAGCAAGAAAAGTGGGACACCTTATTACCAGTAGTGGAATTTTCATACAAAAATTAAGTGAATGCATCCACACATGCCACTCCATTCTTCCTCATGTATAAAGAGCATCCTTTCATATTTTTGAGCTTGATGAAGATCCGCCTGGTGGATACCAAGGTGGATGTTGTAAACACTTTTGTTTCCAAAATCCAACAAGGAGTGTAGAACATCAAACACATCTTGTAGATTGCCCAAAATCAACAAAAACAATATGTAGATGCACACTATCAACACTTGGAGTTCAATGTTGGAGATCAAGTCTGGCTATCAACAACCAACCTCATGTTAGTTGGACCTTGCAAGCCTAGACCTCATTTTGTTGGGCCTTTTCCTATCCTTTGTCAAATTAGAGCAATAGCTTATCACCTTGAGCTACCAACACACATGAAGATCCATCCAATATTCCATGTTTCCTTACTATGTAGATATGCACCTCAATTGCCCCATATTTCTTCCATACAATAAATTTGACCTTATCCAAAACTCATTGATGACACAAAGGAATATGAAGTCAAATGTCTTCTCCAAAATGCATCCATGTTACTCACCATCCGTATGTAGAATAGCTTGTACATTAAAAAGGGTACCCGCTACATGAGGCAACATGGGAGAAAGTAGTCAACTTGACCACTGCATTAGTGTTAGGAAAATCTTTTGAGCAACAACTTCACAACAAGGATGTTATGCCTTAAAAGGGAGGAGGTTTGTAATACCAATAGCTAGATATATCACCTAGAGATGAAAATTGACTTGGTAACATCTAGAAAGATGTTAGGTAGATCAGATAGAGGTCTCACAAAAAGAGCACTTCTACTAATAGAGTAGGACCTGAAAACATCTTGAAAAGGGAATGCCAATAGTTAGACATATTATCTAGAGGTGAAAATTGGCTTGGTAACATCTAGAAGGATGTTGTAATAGATTATGTAGATCAGATAGAGATATTACCAAGAAGGTACTTTTACTAATAGGGCAAGAGTTAAAAATAGTCTAAAAACTTTAGAGCCAATTTTGGAGGCCTAAATGGAAGAATTAGGCCTCAAAAATATGCACATTCTCCCTCCCAACAAAAGAAAGTTTGGCCTTTGCTCCCCCTCCCCCCTTCCCTCTCCCAACCCCTTATTTTTCTCTTTAAGAGCTTTCTAATGGTACCTCACCCATGTGATTTTGAGATTCATATAGGAATATTCCCTCTAGATTCCCTCCAATCAAAGCTTGGTTGACCAACCAGACAGGACTAGAACCAACATGTCATCCATGTACACAACTAATCTAAGGGTAAAGCTCCCTGCCATATCACTTATCCATGTATTCAAATACATGGATGCTTCCTTTGAGAGAATCCTCTATGGTATATAGTAAAGTGAAGGTGCTCTTTTGGGGTATTGGAGGATTGAGTGTGAAGCTTGTGTTTCTACTCTTGTGTTTCTCTTAAGTTCTCCTATCCTCAAAAGATAACACAAGCTTGCAAGATAAAGTTTGCAGCTTGCACATGCAAGACCAAATTGAGTCAAGGTGTCACGCCATATGTAGCATCGCACCTAGAGTGCTTGGACTCTAGAGTAGTAGTGTTGGTAGTGAGGAGTATTTTAGCAATTACTCATAGACTACTTGTTGATGGTCAGATTTGGGGTCCTAACTACATGGTGGGACCTATTTTCACTTGCACCTTGCACACCATTGGGTGTGCCATTAGTGGGACAGTTAGGGTTGGTGATTTGGGTCAAAATCAAAGGTATATCCTAGAAATGCAACTCTAAAGAGCTCACTTCTCTAATATTGAGCCTTTGAGTTCTTAGCTAGAGTGGATAGAAATTTGGCAAGCATCACCTTGATTATAATCAATGCCCAATTGTTGGTAGATTATTGAGTGATAGATCAAGTACTAATCTTATTGAGTGTGATTCAAGGTGTGAAAAAACTAATTATTGTGGCACTTGAGAGTCCATGTATGACTTATGTGTGAGTTTTGCTTCAATGGTTTGTGATGTTGACAATAGTGTATGTTGTGTAGAGATGTATATATGCATGACAGAGGAAGATGAAGAAAGCTTGGAGGAAATCAACTTGAAGGTAAGGAGATCAAGACTTTGGGGTAAGGTGCGTGTACAAGAATTGCTTGCCACAGATGAAGAGGAGGAGAAAGAGTGTAGAGGAGTAACTTATATGTCAAAGATCATTTGTCCTTTACTATTGAAGTTGCAAAAGAAGAAGGAGATGTAGAGAGATCATCAAGAGGTGAAGGATAAGTTGCAAATGGAGAAGTGTTTGAGTGATGAAGTCTTGCAATTGAAGGAACAAGTGATCCAAGGAGAAGAAGAAGCCAAAGTTCTTCAAGTTGATGCAGTACTTCATAAGAAGAGTTTAGAGAATTTGTATGAGAGTTTTGAGGAGCACAGGAGTGATCTTGAATGTCAAGAAGAAGAATTGAAGGAGAAAAAGATGGTGTTTGAGATATCAACAAAAGAATTCAATTACACCCAACTTGAGGTAGTACACTCCAAGGCCATTGCAGTAGTAAGTGAGTAGGAGTTGGAGAAATTATGATCAATTGCGGTAAAGAAGGATCATGTGGAAGAGAAGAAGAGGTTGAAAGCAAAGCATACGGAAGAGTTGAAGATGCTTCAAGAGAAATTGGAAGAGAGAACTTGGGATGAGTTGGTGTTAGAGAAGACATTGAGATCAATAAAGGAGATCATGAGAAGAAGAAAGTGATGTTCAGTACTAAAGCTGAAGTATGGATGGAGGAGGCAAGACTGCATGAATTAAGTTGCTTGTGTAGGAAACTCAGAGAAAGGTGAAGGATGTAGATATGAATAATAATTTATTGATTAGGCTCATAGTAGATAGGAAGATAACTGAAGTAGGAGATAATATTTGTCTTAGATTAGATTTAGTTAGAATAGAATTAGATGAACTTTGTAGTAATTTGAAGGAGAAGGTAGAAACCTAATATGCAATAGTTGAAGTAGGAGTGCAAGTGACTTTGGGTGAGTGAGCTAAGTCATTGGGAGAGGTTAGGATAGAAAGTGAGATTGTAGCAAGTAGGATGAACAATTCAGTCTCACTTCAAACTGAAGAAATAATAAAAGTAAATGTAGATATAAAAATAATAGATGAACCTGAAGTGCAAGAGGCGCTTGTAGGTACATCGTGTGTAGAAGTAAAAGTAGAAGTTGGTTCAGATTGGAAGTAATGGATTGAGATCTAAAGAGGTAGATGTGAAGAAGTAGAGTGTTGATCCAAATTTAGAGATGTGTAAGTAGCCATTGAAGTGGTTTCTACAGTTTTCTAACTATTGAGTACTCTGCCTATTTAAAGCAAACATTTTCAATCCTATGTATTCAATATTGTATTTTGAAGTTGAGTAAAGTAAAGCGCTAACACTTAATGCTTGTCATTTTAGCTTAATTTTGAGCATCAATCTTGTGTGTGTTTATGAGTCTTTGGAGAATTTTGAATTTCAATTGGAGTGTGTTAGATGTTGGATTGTGTAGCTCTGATTTCATTTGTATGTTTGATCCTAAGTGGAGTGCAAGTGAAGCAATGCCTTGACAAATTTTTGAGGAATTGTAATATTGATAGTATTTTGTATTTGTGAGTGCAATATTGGATTGATGTAAAGCAATTTTGCTTGAGGAAATTTTACCTTTAGTGGAGGAGTAGAATACAATTCCAAGGCAAAGTCACTTTGTAGTGAAGTAGCTTGATTCAAAGCAATTGAATCAGTTTTGATTTAGAGAGATTTGAAGAATTGTGATTTATGTGTGTTGTTAATTTGTGGCAAGATTGCAAATTGAGCGTTTGTTACTCTCTTTTAGGAGTGGTCGCTACCCAAAAGGCTAAAGATGCAATCAAGAAGAATTTCTTTGTTACTTTTACTTTGTATTTAATCATTTTTGACTCGTATCTTTGTGGGAATGAACAATTACTTACTGATTACCGCAAAAGTGATACTTATTGGGTTGTCACAATCCACCCTTAGATTAGTTGCATGGACAAGTGACATGTTAGTTCATGTCTTATCTAGTTAGTTGGTCAATCTTGTTTGACCAACTAACTAGGATTATTTAAAGGGAATCTTTAAGGAATCTTCCTTTAAGAAGCTCACAATCACATGTAAAGTACTATTGAAAGCTCTTGACAAGACAAATAATAGGGGAAAGTAAGCAAGCTATCTTTCTTGAAAGGGATAGAAACTTTCTATTTTCAAGGCTTAATTCATCCGTTTAGGCTTCTAAAATTGTTTCTGAAGTTTTTAGGATGTTTTTGGCTCTTGCACTAGTACAAGTCTTCTTTTGGTGACACCTTTATCTAATCTACTTAGTACATCATGTATAACATCCTTCCAAAAAGCTCTTGACAAGACAAATAATAGGGGAAAGTAAGCAAGCTATCTTTCTTGAAAGGGATAGAAACTTTCTATTTTCAAGGCTTAATTCATCCGTTTAGGCTTCTAAAATTGGTTCTAAAGTTTTTAGGGTGTTTTTGGCTCTTGCACTAGTACAAGTCTTCTTTTGGTGACACCTTTATCTAGTCTACTTAGTACATCATGTACTAAATCTAGCCAATTTCTCCAATTCAAAGGATAAAGAACTCCAAATCTCTAATTTGGTATGATGTGTGCTCAAATGTGACCTCTATTTTGTCTTGATCCAAATCAACGACCACCAATCTTCACTTTGATCTTCTCATTCTCAAATTGACTCTCCAATCGGTAGAATTGGACACCATTGACCTCTATATCAAGAAATTGGTATATTGTTTCTGCACACAATCCACCTAATTGTCAAATCTCCATACCAATTAGACAATGCTTTCGTACTAGATCACTCAAATTGTAAACAATCTAGCAAAATCTAGTAGAAATTGATAATTGGAATAATTGATCAGAGTACCATTAATTGCACCAAGCCTAGAGATATTACCAATGCACGCCATCCTACACTTGAGTTCTCCTCTCCGTCCTTTTTGTATATTCTAATTATCAAAACTCAACATTCAATATTCTTGATCAACAAGCACTAATTCCACCATCAAATCACACCCACCTTAGCTAAAAGAATCAAAAATTACCCTTAGCGACCTCAATACACCATAGCCAAGAACTTGAAGACTCAATGCAAAAGAAATGAATTTTTTAGAGCTAAACCTCAAAATATACCTAGGAGACTACCAAGGAGTCCAACTTCAACTGCATATATGATGATACAAACAATGCAAATGATAGATTTATCAATGCAATCAAGTGCAATACTCCGAGTACAAGAGAAGAGAGAAAACCGATTTCACACTCAATCATCCCATGCCCCAAAGGAGCACCTTCTCTTTATTATATAGACAAAGAGAATCTCCTCCAAGGAAGCTCCACCATAGGATTAGGCACACAGATAGATGACATGTCAGCAAGCATCACCCATGGATTATTTACTTAGATGGGTGACATGTCGGTCCTGGTCTTATTTGGTTGGTCAAACAAGCTTTGATCGGAGGAAATCTTTTAGTGAATCTTCCTGCAAGGATCTCTCAGAATCACGTGGGTGAAGTATCGTTGGAAAGCTCTTGACGAGAAAAAGGTGGGGAGTGAAGGTTAGTTTTTTCTCCATTGGGGGGGATTTGCACATTTTCAATGCATAATTCATCCGTTTAGGCCCCTAAAATTGCCTTCAAGTATTTCAAGCATATTTTGGTTCCTACTCTATTAGTAAAAGTTCCTTTATGTGATACCTCTTTTTGATATGTTTAGTCTATCATGTGTAACATCATTTCAAATGTTACCGAATCAATTCTCACTTTTATATCATATGTTTAACTATTGATTCTAAGGTTTTCAAGTATATTTTGGTTTAGTGAAGGTACTCTAATGGTGATACCTCTTTTTGATCTATTTTGACCATCATATAGAATATCATTCCAGATATTATCAAATCGAATTTCACATCTGGATCATATAGCTAATTCTTGGTATTACATCAAAAACCTAATTGAATATTTGGTGGTCACCGATTAACCCATGAATAACTATTTATATAATTCTAATATCCAAAATACTCACTCCAATATCTTAGCTAACTAGCTTAAACAATATATATATTATGACGATTTGAATATATAAAAAATTTATTGTTTTTTATTTTCATATGATTAAAATTAATATTTCAAGATTATCTCAAGTCTAATTTCTAAAAAATTTAATCTTATAAAGATGAGATATATTACTCTTACATTTCAATTTTTTATTTTTTGATATTGATATTATTACAAAAAATTGTGCATTTTAAATTTTCATTCCAACATCACTTATTCAAAATATTTATAATGATTCATATAATTATATAAAAGTTTATTCTCATTTTTTATTTATCTAATCAAATTAAAATCTGAAAATTCTTATATCTTGATTTATAAATAAAATCGTTCATTACATTGAAAAAAAAAGAATATATTGTATTATTTAATTTATAATTAATATATATTATAATGTTTTTATATATCATGCATAGATCATAAATAAAATTTCAGTTAATTTAAATGGATATATCTAATACTTTTTATTAAATTTTATTTTTTCCACATGTAAAATAAAATTAGAAAACACTCTCTATAATAGTAATTAAATTTTATTTTTGTCTGAAAATAAACGATTCGAATATAACAGAACCAAGGTTTTACTAATAAGGTTTTAGTGAGAGGGAAATTAGTCTAGACTACATCTATTGAGAATCTACGTCAACATGATGCAATCTAAACCCTTAAAACTACACACTCTTAATTTTATTTAAAGTTCTAGCGTTTTAGCCTTGGCATTTATGGCTCTAAGTGTTACGCTGAAGCTATCAAGTGGATCGAGCTTCATTCTGATGAAGAGCCTTGTTGTCAAAGGCAAAGCCATTCTTATTGAGGCTAAAGATTCTACTACGGTTAGGAAAAGTACTGGAGCCTTCTTATAAGAGGCCACGTGGGTGGGTTCTACTCTGTCTGCCTGCATGCGGACGGTATGGATCCATCAGGCAACATGAAGAACGACAACACCGTCGATCGGCGCGAGTGGACGACGCCACATAAAATTTCTGAGAAATTGCCAGAAGGTTGACGAGGACTGCCCGTGCCCGGCGGGGAACTTGCCTACGACAAACATCGAAAGAAAAAAGACGAGGTGTATACAGAAGCAGGACGACGAGCTTTCGAAAAGAAGAATCGAAACGAATGCGCTCGGAAGGGCAAGAGACGGAGCAGTGGAGATGTTCAACGGGAAGGAAAGGGGAAACATGCGGCAGTGGAAGTATGCTGGCGTAGGCTGTGATAGAAATAATTTGAAGAAGTGAACGTAAATGGTTACCTCTGAAGCTCAAATTGGAACATAGTTCGGCGAGAACGCAGAGCGAACGATGGTTGCGCGGAGGATTGGAAGGAAGAACAGACCATGGCCGGATAGGTCTGTGGAGAAGTAAATGTGAGACAGATTACAAGATTGCTTTTTGATTGAGAGGTGTGGGTTTGCCGGTGGGAAATGTTGTTGAGGAAACGAGCGTGAAGCGAAAGGTGGGCAGAGCACAATGAGTGGACGTATTTCCAGGTTGAAGCGCAGGGACCCTGATGACCTGGTGCTGGATCTGCAAAATGTCAGTCTTTCTCCGTCGAAGAAGTTGCGGTTCTCTGTGAGTAGTTGTCCTCTTGCCCATGGGTCTGTCGTTATGTGGTTTTCTAGATGTTCTTCGGGGAAAATGTTTTAGTAGACGATACTGCAGCCGCTTTCACTTCGTGCAGTATAAGAGTTGCATTTATTCATGTCTGCTGCATGTCTTAGCCTGCACATGATTGTCGGTTTTTGGCCTGCAGTCGCTGTATCCGCAGGTTTTGACCTCCATTGTTGAGCGAGCACACATTTTTATCTTTCCTAATTTTATCTGAACATTCGGGTCTTTATAAGAGGAATAAGTTAATGTAGGTCTTAATATCCTGGTTATTCTGTAGCGTTTCAGTGAAAACTGATATTCTGCAATCTGTATGGTTTCTTCCGGACAGCATCCACAAGAGCTTTTCAGCCTGCTTACAGAACCGTACACGAAAATGAAGTTTTTAAATTAGATTCACTACACTCTTCCCTATTCACACTACAATGCCTTTCGTAACTAGTAGGAGAGACGTAACTACGTGTCTCTGGGTAGACCTGACCGCGTAATCCTTTTTGTGTCTTGAAATTTTGGGTTTTAGATGAATTTCAAGCATTCAGTACATTCGTTACATGATGTTAGCCACGCATTATATTGAGATTTTTTAGAGAACTTTTCTGGCGCTGTAGTTGAACGCCATGTCTGACTTGGTACGATGTAATGCACCGTAATGCAGGAGTCAGGAGTGTCCGGTATCGGGGAATCAGGATCAATCTTCACGGCTGCAAAACCGGGAGAAGGGACTCCGTTCAGCCTTTTAAAAGGTCCATCAGCTCCAGCGCTATCGGCGTCAACACCCACAAAACCATTGCGTGCGGATGCCGTGTTGTCGCCACCACTTCCAGCGTCGGAGCAGAGAGCCCTTGTGCTTTACAGACCTTTGAATTCCCCTTTGTTTCCCGGTGGTCCTCCTAGTGGGTCGGTGGACCTCCCAATTTCAATCAGAATGAATACGTCGATGCTGCCAATACCTCAGGGTACCGACACTGGCTGTGATTCCAGCTGCTTTCAGACAACCTCCTCTGATTTGGCTAGTCAGTCTCCTTTCTCTAATGACAAGGATACCCCCTCTGGCCATGGCCTCTTCCAAGGTAGCCCATTTCATGCCGTGGGAGGCATATCAACTTACGCATTGGGGTTTTGGCTAAGTAGATACTCCCTACGTATCACCATAGTTACCAGTTTGGTCTATTTTAAATGGTTTTGATGTTAGAGGAACCACGATGGCCCTCTTGAAAGTGTGAATACATCCGTGTCTTTGGAGCATTCTTCCATAGGACTGTCCAATGTCTTATCCTGAACTCAGGGGGCTCAGTACTGGATTCACTCTGGTTTGTCCTGTGTAATGTTGTTCCTTACACCCTCTGTGTCAGAGGAGAAGTATCCAAATTGAACACTCTTTCAACTTCGAAGAGTGTACCGTAAGAAATACTTTTCTTGATTTCAAGTCAATGGAGAGAGTTAAAGAGAGTCAATGGAGAGAGTATAATTTGAGAAGATTAAAGTGTCCAATCTGGTAACTATGGTGCCAACCCAACTCAATGCGTCAGGTGAACAGCCTACACCATGACAACTAAAACATTCTCTCAAGTAATGGACTTGAGCGGCGCAGTTTGTAAGATCTGCAATTTGCAATGTGGGCATCACCTCGATAGCCAGCGGGGCTCCTGATCATCTACCACCAAGACTTTGGAACAGGACAGTGTTGAGTGTTTTTGTGAGTGGTTGAGACAGGGGTACCAGCGGTAGTTTTAGCAGTCTACTAGCGCTGTTTGGCCATCATAGGATTTTCTACTTGGCATACATTGCACTTCCACTTCTTTAACTTTCCAGGATTTCCCTTTTGTTAACTCAGAAGAGCGCAACAACGCCATAATATGGATTTCAATGTTGAGGAATATTGTCATTTCCAGTATGTTTAACTTCTCAACATATTGACTGACATCAGTTTCTCTTATTTCTCTGTCGGGTGTAACAGCTTTGGACCTGTCTGGTGGCCCGATTGCTTTTCCTGGACAAAAGCGATTGACACGAAATTCTTCGTGCCCGCGATTTTCTGTGGCAGCCGACGATCAATCCATGATTGAAGATATTGATGAGAAATCCGAGGAGCAACTAGCTGTCATACCCTGGGTTCCTAATTCTAGTGCTCCACTGCTAGCTGGCAGGAAACCAATCACCGAAGATGTAGCTGAAGGGGCTTTTTATGTTCCTGATGCGGAGGGTATGGCTGATGGTGATTCTATGGAGGTAGTGAACGAGATATCTGTCCCAGAAGTTGACACGAGTACCATGGGTGGCCAGTTTGGAAGCCCTTTACCAAGTTTTACATCCGCCGCTTGGCAACAATGTGAGACTCTCCAACCTCCATTCACGACAGTAATGTGGTCCCATTAGCATGAAGGTTAGGAAGTTTTTGCATAACAAATGGAGGCCACGTTTTCTGAAGCCTAATCTGTAGACCCTATGATACAGCCTCAAATTTACTTATTTCGTTCATGGATTCGTCTTGTCCGCCCGGCAGAAGTGTTGGTGGATAGGAGTATCGAACATTGTTTATAGTTCCTCAAGGTTATCGGTGTTCAGTTACTAATGGAATAGAAGAGAGATAAAAAACGAGTGTTACGGTTAACGTCGTTGGTGTCCTGCGATGGTCGAATTACCCTGATACCGATATGCGAGGGCAGGCAGAGCTTTGCCGAGCCATGCATAGAGCTTGCCCTAGTGTGCCGTCTATATTCAAACGTGGTGTTTTCACCAAGCACCTCTCCGTTCCTGAATTCAGTTTGATATGTTGTATTGCCAGGGTTCCTCAGCTTGTTAGGTTGCCTCCTCCTTTGTTCGAAGATGACCTTCGTACTTTCCTGAAAAGTTTGAGCCTTCCATTTCTATGACATATGTTTCCAGCCTTTGCTCTTCACTACTCTCGGATTCGTCGAAATGTTGGTGACAGTGTCTTTCGGTCAATCGTTCTTGTTTCCATAAGAAATGGCCCAAGTGTTTCTTATCAAATTTAAGTACTTAAGCTGTAGTAGGAAAGTTTAAAGTTTAAATATTCAGCTGCAGCTCAAGATCAGGACAGGCTGAAATGTCGTTGAGGCTGAAATGTCGTTGAACCTCCAATCAAATGAAATAAATAGGAAACAAATCTTACCTCGATCCCTAGTAAAGGGAACTCTGAACCTGATACGGGACTTGATCGATAACGATGTTTGTTGACATGTCTTTTAAGAGCTATCACTGGTTGTTTAGATCATCTCCAAGTGAGGATCCCGCCCATGAGTTGATGAGTTGATGGAGCGTCGGACATAGCTTATCGACTTTCGTGTAGCTAAGCAAAAAGAAAATGTGGGAGCATAAATTATCTTCAACTTCCGGGGCCATTCAAGAGAACCTTTGTAAAGCTTCATTGAATGTTTACCGTTTACTGTAAGCACACGTGGTAAGTCGAAGCGGCGGATGGGGATTTGCATCTAGACTAAGAAGCCTTTGTCACACGTGATCGACTGCTCCTTGTACTCTAGATGTCCAGCACTTGCATCTGAATTTTAGTTTCACAGCTCTCATTCACATGTCGATCATGCTTCCTGCGGTGTGTTACTCTCGGAACTCATTCTCGCACTCTCATTCTGGTTACTGGGAAGATATACTGGCCACCACCGCTAGAGGGCTTCTTACCAGACAAGAAGGGACTACAAACTTTTAACTTCTGTTTTGTATTGATTTGTACTTCTAAGCAGGGAACATATCTGATAGTTGAGATATCTCTCCTTCAATTAAGTCTCTACTATGTAAGCGGTAGAGCAGTTGCACTCGGTCGTAGTGGTTTAACACCGGCTGTTGACCACACAGTTAGGTCCTTCGGAGTCGGTTCATTCAATCTTGCAGGCCGATACCATTCGGGGATCGTCACATATCAATTGCTGGTTTTGAATCGGAGCAGGATTGTGCCGTGGAGCGTCGTTGAGCTGTTAGACGAAATGTAGAGAGCGAACTTCAACAAATTTACATTGAGAAGTTCAGACATCACTTCAATCTCGGCTCAGTTAGTTTAAGTTCTTAGAGAAACTCGGGAGACAAAAGATACAAAGTCAAAATAGACAACGCTGAGAGGAAGGCACTGACAGTAAAGGAGAAGTGGGTTTGTATCAAACCAATGTACTAAAGTCCACTCCAAGCTCGTTGAGCACTTGGCATATCAGCTCTTCCGATTTCTCCACGTGTTCCTCGTCTTCATCCTCCGCGTAGAGATGGTCCTCCTCCATCTCCTCTAGGCTCACATCTATCAGTACATTTTGCACTTCAAACTGTCGCATGATAATTTGTATAGCAGGCTGATTTAAGTGCAAACTCATCTGCCTCGCGACCTTTATGAACTCCTGTAATGCTTCTCCCATAGCTTCAGTTGATTTCAGAGTCTGGTGACATAGGAACAAGCCAGGCCATGCCTTCAATTGGTTCGAAGTCTGGTGACACAGGAACAACCAGCAGGCATTGACAGCTAGACGGTGTTGCAACTTTCTTTCCCTTTACTAATTACTTCTGGGGCTTAGCCCCATCTTACCTTTTTTGTCTCTCCCTTGTACGGCTTGATGGGGTCTTCCCATCCTTCGTTTTTCCTACGCGGTCGCCTTTTTTCGATTTACTGATTACTTCTGTAAGTTCCCCAAATCACCAAACTATAAAGCAGTTGTACTTATTTGCAAATAGAGACGACATAGCAACTCTGAGAATCAGGCCAACCTGCGTGTGAAGGGATATGCTTTTAAGTTGTTGGTATAGACTATAGCATGTAATAATTCGATGACGAGTCCTAAGGAGGTCTGTTGTCATGACCCTCATGGCATCCTGCATGATAGAACCACAAGCATGTCATTCTGCTTTACATTGAAACGATAAAAGAAAAGCAGTGCAACTTCAGCTGGTGGAGATTTCAGATATTAACCCCGAGAAAGATCGTGGAGGCACATTCGTCCCGATCACAAAAAGCCGTAATTTCGAGTGGATACTCTCAAGAAATGCGACAATTGGCTAGATAGGTAAGGTTTATAACCTGTATACTAGTGTTTCGTGTACGCTTAAGAACAGAACAGCAAAGAGACCATTAGGCTCACTCCTCGCGGTGGACCGCAAAGATATTGCATGCTAATTAAAGCTCCTTTCAGCTTTGCATTTCAATTTCGTAATTTGGTCTGTTTCAGGGGACAGGAGTCTTTCATTCATGGATCTTCGCAGTCAAGCTATGCCAGCAATGAGAGTGATAATCACCGGTTGGTTGAGCTTCGATGCTTTTTTTATCTCCTGAATCAATCTCTTTTCTACCCCGTGTAGAGATTGCTTTTCTCGCTCGATTTCTCTCATTCCTCGTTCGATCATACGTTTGTTCTCTCGCATAACCTCTGCACAGCACCAAACCAGGATTGAACGAGAAGCGTTCAACAATTGCACGCTCTTGAAGAATCAACTGGTAGGTTTACGAACTACCAAACGATAAATTATAGCAGTTCAATATCATTTGGATTCTTACCTAGAGGTGTCTTGATCCTCTCAAACATGAATCTCATGGTGCTCAACATTGCAACGAGAGTGGAAAAAGCTCAATCAATAGCAACAATGTGGACCAAATAGTTCGATTGTATACTGGGTGAGTATTAATTTTGCAGTTTGCTTTTAGAAGCCAGTGAAGAAGAAGGTGGATGCTCTTCAAGTTCAAACTACTGGCAGGCTGCGCTTTCTTGGACTACGGACTATAGAGATTTGCGGGGTGGTGTTCAGACAACCGTTTACGTCTTCCACGAAATCGACAACTTGTTTCTATAGAAACAAGTTGAGCACAACCAGTTCAGAACAACACGTATTCTTATCTGGCCTTGTGCATCCGTCATTTGATTGCCAAGGACTATATCCGAGGGGCAGCAGACATGGGGGGACCACTGTTATCGTGTGTTACAATGCGGTCCAGTTTGGTTTGGGGGAGTTGGGAGAAAAGGTTAAGTTTTGAGAACCCACGGTGTACGGGCATGATGCATGATGAGTCTCCGATTACTGTCTGCGAAGATTGTCAGACAGCGAGACGCATTTTGAATAGCTATTCAGAATGCAAAGTACAACCGCGAGGAGCACCTGTCAGATGTCATTGCCTTCAGAACAGAAGCAGGATATCTGGTCGATCGGCATCGCTGATGACTTGATTCCGCTAGCTGAGAAGAAACGGATCCTCAGGAACCAAGATCTTCCATCATCGACGAATTCGGTTCGATATTGTCGAGGATCACGAAGACAATCGCCTATGCCTCAGCTTGGGATTGACACGTGATTGTTGTGGTTGTATACTAAGGCGATGTAGCCCGAGGGCTTAGACGCCAATCAGAAGTTAAATGAAAACAGAATTAATATATATCATAACAGGAAGAAGCTACAAAAGAAGGATGGAAGACCTCATCAAAGTTTACAAGAGAAACAAAATTACACGAGAAACCAAAAGGGAGAAGTATAATAGAAAATTTCTCGTACTAGAGAAAAAATGGGATGGGAAAGAATGGGATTCAAAATAAGTCTAAGCCCAAGAACGTATGGTCTGATTTTCCTACTTTCTCCTGCTGGTCCTAAATGCGTTCTAAACTTAACAGAACGACGACATGACCATGCTATACATTCTTATATCTATTGTTGAAGATTTTCACTGTCTCCTGCATTTGCACACGATTGCATGAGAGGAAGCACAAGAGTTTGAACACTTGGATGGAATGCGGTGCGCCATTGTTCTTGAAGCGTTTACTGAAATTCTTTAAATATAAGATGGAAGCAACATTGGCTTCAGCGACCCTTAGTATATCCCGTGAATGTTGAGCAAGTAGTACACACTATATTATTGGCCTGGAGGCCAATTAAGGATACCGCTTACACTCTCCTTCTCTCTGATGTGGCTGTATGGACAAGTTTAAGAAAGTAAAGGTAGCTAAATCAATTAACCAACCCACAATGTTCCTTTAGTGACTTTGTTGCGTTAAAACTCTACTCTATGTTACATTTTTGTTGAGACAGCACACGAGATGCCCCGGACTATCTCTGTCTAGTATATCTCTAACTACTGATCTTTTCTAAATTCCCTAGAAGTAACACTGAAAACGTAAATTGTCAAGCTTATTATATGTAGCTCTAATTATATATAAATAAGTAAAAGAAATCTTATTATATTATAGGTTATAATAAGCTTTTTACCTATATAAAATAAGCTTATTATCTATATGTGAAATTATACATGTACATAAGTAAATAAAAAAGCCATCATTCTAGAAAGGGTAATTTTATATTTGAAATGTGATCATAAAGAGATCCAAAGTTCCTAATAAACTGGAGTTCCCTTTTGTATTTGATAGATTACAAGTTGGTCAGCAATAAAAATTAAAGAAATTTATCAAATATATCAAATCCTAAAGTCACAGTAACCATTAACCAAAGCAGAGAAAAGCTTGGCTTTTGATAAATATTTAAGAAAATCGATAACAATAATTTTTGGTAAATAAATAACAAAATTGTCAAATATTCTTAGTTAGGAATTAGATGTAAAGATAATTGGAAGGTGATTTCTTGAAAGATTCAAAATTTTCAACCATCTAACATTGTTTGCTAAGTTTGGTATTTTGCCTCCATAAAGACAATTCAAAGATTCCAAACATCATCAAACAAAATAAATAGGAAAATGATACCTTTATCAATAATTATAAAATATTTTATGGTTGTGTAAAGCACCTTGCCTCATGAAGAAGAACCTAAACATTGTAAGCATCATAAAACAAAGTAACTAAAACTGATATATTTATCAAGAATGATAAAGTATTAAGATCAAATTAGACTACTATAGGAATGGAGATAGTTATAATTCAAGATCTTCTTAAAATATTCAACAAGAACTAATATGAGTATCTAACTTGATTTAGAAAACTAAATCATCTACTAATTATCCATGCTAATTATAAAATTGTCTCTGAATTTCTTTATCATTATCTAGAAGGTCTCTTATTACTACAATGATTCAAAATAAATCAGCTTATATCCTACATATCTTGGTATAGATTTTATATAGCTAGCTGATAGGGTTAAGGATTTGTGTACCAAACCTCACTAAAATTCCTCTTTCCAATTATTAAAATTTAATGTAGTAAATAGATATTGCACATGATGATGTATCTTTAAATAAAAAAAATTTTAAATTTTTTAGATATCCAAATATCATATTATGATATATATATTACCTAGAAATTTGGAATGTTTACATGGCTACCTTACGAATTTAAAGTCAAAGATAAAATAATCAAAATTAAGATATAAAGGGAACCATGCATATATTCAATGATGAAAGAAAGAAAATAAATATAAATTCTTATTTTTATTTTCAATTTCTCAAAAGAAGATTACATTACTATAAATAAAAATTTAAGAAAAAATCAAAGTAATTAATAACTTCAAAAATCCTAAAATGTGTAAATTATAATATTAAAATAGTTTTATTCATGCTCAATTAAAATTCAAATTGTTTTTGAACTTAAATCTATCTTATAAGATTTAAAGGAAATATTTAAAATTATTTAGAATAAATTATGAAATATTTAGAAGAAAATATTATACAATAAAAACCATCGTTCCCTTAAAATTGACATATGAATATCAATATAGCTTAATAAAAGATAGATTTTCATCCAAAAGTTATAGCATTTAGATATATAGAATAAATGAGATTGACCTCACTAAGTACAGTTATTACCAAGGTATAAATGAGTTCTATCCTTCACTCACAAGGACAATTGAAGCTTCATTGCCTCAAAGTTCATTCATATACCTCCAAGGTAATTACCAATTTTACAACAAGTAACATGCATTCTCATAGTACATATTGATGCTATTTTGATTCTCATGTTACATAGTGAATTCACTTTATTCATCACATCCAGGACATGTTTATTCCTTTGTCAACTATTCTCAACTTGATCTCTCATTTCCACTTTGATTTGCTACTACAAGGTTCTCATTGTACCTTGTCTACTTTATAGGATTACTCATTGTCTACTCTTTTTGCTAACTTTTCTTTCTCAACTATTCTCAACTCGTTCACTCATCTCCACTTTGATTTTCTACTACAACTGTTCTTATTATGCCTTGTCTACTTTATAGGACTACTTAATTTCTACTTTTTTTTCTGACTTACCTCTTTTTAATAAGATAGCTTCCTACATATTCCTCTTACATATCTTGCATGTGTCCTATCAAAAGCAAGGTACAATCCCTCTTGCGTGCTACAATTGATGGAGTGGTACCATTATACTTACTTGTTGGTCAAAGGTGCTAGGTAAGGGATCAATAGGCAAAGATCACCACTTGCAATCATTGATTAATGTCATGGTTTTTGGCTCCACTAAAGTGTTTGAAGCTCTTGATATCAATTTAACTTGATCAAAATTGAATTTATTAGGGTTGAAGTTGCTGAGCTAATATAATTGAAAAACTTATATTAGTTGGGAGGCAACAAACTTGCAAATACTTGAATTAACATCAAAATCTCTCAAAAGAGGATGTTTCTATTCACCCAAATAATATTTGTGAAGCTTTTTGAAACCTCTCTGCATACTATGCTCTTTGATTAGTAAATGTAGCATATCTATGCATATTGGCTACTTGAAATAGTATCAAGCTTTGGGTTACAAGGGCAATAATATGACCCCAACACTATGGTAGTTCCATTCTTTGTCTTCTCTCATTGGATCAAAGTCAAGTCTCACTAAGCATAACTATTGGTTTGGGTATCCTAGCAGACTTGCACGTGTTAGGGTTAATAGTGAAAGTCACATGATATATTTTGGTAAGTCATAGTTAGTTGTATTGATGTTATGATAGTCATGCTTGTTAGCCTTCAACTCTTGTATATCAACAAAGAGAGGTGTTTTTGATATTATTTTTAGTTCATACAGCACAAATCATTTCCATCAATAAGCAATCAATTGTTCAAACCTTCAAATTTAGCATATTGACAAAGAAAGGTATGTCTATTATATTTAGTTCATGCAACACAAACTATCTCTCTCAATAACCAATCAATTTTTCAAGCCAATATTTTGGAATGGTGTATTTAGTCAAGTGTCATTATCCCACCTTGTAAGTAGTAACTTGTAGAGAAAATTGCCTTTTTGCTAAGAACATGAATAGATTGGCGGCTCCACCTCATATTCCTAATTTTCCTAGACAAAAGTGATAGTTAAATGGTTCATCTATTCCAAGGTGACTCACATCTATACAACTAATAAAATTTATGGTTTACATTGCTTCCTAGAGGTGATACTTGGCCATCTCTTCCAAAGTGTGTACCTTCTTGGCATAGTTCAAAAAGACAAAGGAGCTAGGTCTTAACAATGGTAGTTTCTTAGATTATATATTTGATATCATCACCATTTCTTCTTCCCTTGTCCTTGTTAAATTAGTTAGAATGAAATCTTCCTTGTTGGTAATTGGTGGTACCAAGCCTAAAGAGATTCACAATCAATTTTTTATTTGATAATTTTATAGTTTGATTGCTTCTTTTGTCAATTTTTATCCATACATTTATCTCTAGAAGACTCACTCAAGTGAACTCTTTCAAAAGATGTAATATTATCCTTAAAATGAGAAGGCATGTGTAGCTCTCATTCTTCTACTTTTTTCACATTGCATCTAAATGGGCCCAATGAATCAGTGTAGTCTCATTCTGAAGGTGGGATAATACACTTATATTACATAAGATTTTTTCTTCACCTGTACATCTTTTTCCCTTGCAATCAAAAGAATTAGTAGATGTATCTTTGCACAAGGAATGGTTGACCAATATGTTATCTTGTAAAAATTCATGTTATCCTCTTTCCTATTATGACCAACCCCTCCTTTGATTTGTGTCCCTTAGTTGACCAACCTATTTTGATTCTTCCATCTAATAGTCTTTTGGGGCAACTTTGAGGCTTGTTATTTGGTGAGGTCTACATTCCTAAATATTTCTCCTTCTATAGACAACTCATTTTGGGTTACCAAGCTAGCAAGAGGAGTAATTATCTCCTCAGCCTTTAATAATAATCTCCCTAATGGAACTATTTTTCTTGGAAAAATAATAAGATCAATTAGTACCTTACAAAAGAAGAAGAAGATAATGTTGAGTTCATGGTGTTGATTTCTACCTAAATGATATTTTCTATTAGTTTATCAATCTTAATTTCTCTTTTTTATACTTCTTCTTGCAAGATCTTATGTCAAAACTCTAGCTAGGTGACCTTAGCTTGCACAGACTGAACCTCTAGTTGTAGTTGTTTTTGCACTTGATCACCTCCTTCATTCTTTCTTTACCATTGCTTCACTCAAAAGTTCCTTGAAGCTTTGTGTTAGTTTTAATTCCTTCTTTATATATTTCTTTTTTTGGCTTTTTTTTATTGAATCATCACCTTTTCTTGGCTCCTTCTCTATGGCAAGTGCATACTTTTCTTTTGTTGCCATTTCCTTGTTGAAGTAAACCTAGAAGTGTGAAAATTCTGCCTTGTATTCCTCCTTTTTCCCAAAAAGCTATCTCTTATCTAGCCAATTTCAGCCCTCATATTTTGTTCCAAGATTTCCTTGTCTGCAAACTTCATGATTGACTGTTGTTTGTTATGATTATTTAGGTCTTGTTGGATAACAATTGCTACTTTGGATTTTCCTTGGCTTCTCAACCAAAACTTTTATTTGGCATTTGGTAGCTATTTTCTTATAGATTAAGATGGTGAGCTTGGACTTCATTCCCTCTATATAGGCAAGACAAGGCAAGGCGTGAGGCCTCCTAATCCAATTTGGCATATTTTTTATGAGGAATTTCTACTTTGTCTCCTTGTATGCCTATCAAGTTGGTATATTTTCCTTGCAAGCTCTTACAATTAGCTCCATAGGTATCATAGTAGTACTCCTCAATCTAACCTACCTTGACTTCATATTTTGAGACTAGGTACTTACAAGAGAAATGATACCCTAGGAGAGGCTGTAACTTGTCTATGGATTTGGTTCCTCAACTCTTTACATGTTTGTTAGTACATCAAGCAAAAATTGCTCCTCTTGGATTCATTTCTTGAAGTTGGTTAACTTTGCAACACAGCTTGTAGTTGAATGAGTATATCTTTGATCAAAACATGGTCAAAACTGATAAGACTTTAAAAATTTTGGTCATTGCTAATATAAAAACCAAGTTTGTCTCTAAGTCCTTCCTAGACATCTTTTGCTTGAGGATCTTTTTAAAAGTCTCCAACCTTACTTAATCTTTGAATATCATTTCTAATCTTTGAGACAATTATGTAATACCAAGAGCTAGCCATATGATCTAGATGTGAAATTTGGTTTGGTAACACTAGAATGATGTTATACATGATGGTCAAAATAGATCAGATAGAAGTATCACTAAAAGAGTACTTCTAGTGATAGAGCAGAAACCAAAATAGACTTGAGAACCTTAGAACCAATAGCTAGACATATAATTTAAAGGTGAGAATTGGTTTGGTAACATCTGGAAGGATGTTACACATGACGGAATAAACAGATCAGAAAGAGGTATAACCAAAAGGGGATTTCTACTAATAGAGTAGGAACCAAAATATGCCTAAAATCTTTGAATGCAATTTTGGAGGCCTAAATGGATGAATTAGGCCTTGAAAATGTGATTAATCCCCCCCCCATGGAGGAAAGGATGGCCTTTCCTCCCCCTGGTTTTTCTCGTCGAGAGCTTTCCAACGGTATCTTACTCACGTGATTCTGAGACTCATACAAGAAGATTCCCTAAAAGATTCCCTCTAGTCAAAGCTTGTTTGACCAACCAGATAGGACCGAGACCAACATGTCATCCATCCAAGTAAGTAATCCAAGGGTGGAGCTTGCTGATAGGTCACCTATCTGTGTGCCTAATCCTATGGTGGAGCTTCCTTGGAGGAGATCCTCTTTGTCTATATAATAAAGAGAAGGTGCTCCTTTTGGGCACCAAATGTTGAGTGTGTAATTTGTGTTTCTCTCTCTTCTCTTGTCCTTGGAGTATTACAATGGTATCAGAGCAAGTGTCTTAGTCCAAGAGAGTGGATCACCCTTCTTGGAAGAGCACGAACTACTGAAACTCAATAATTTGAGGTGGAGAACATAGAGTAGTTGCTAGACTTAGGAAGGACTTTAGAGAGCGGACGAGATGGATGCACCGGGAGGACAATTTCCCTCACTTAGCTTTCCATTACCAAACCCATTCCACATCAAGGTTATGTACATCCAGCATGAACAAATGAGGGTATCGCTAGTTTATCACTTTGGCACAAAATTCGTGGACAGGGTGATGAACTCACCAAACCCGGTAATTCTACCTGTGGTGATATATGACAGAGAGTGGGATTTGACAATCTACATTCTTCTATGATGATATGGATGTGAATGTCCCAAATCCTCTCCCTTTCAACACTCAAGTAGAAATCCATTATGTAGTGAGACCAAAAGTGATGTTTAGAGATTTTATGGTTAGAAATTTTGGCAAGGAGTATTATCAACAAGTGATAGCTTCTGAGGTCCCAATGGTAGTTCCGATAGTTTGTGCACCTTCCAGAGTGATCATATTGACTATGTATTGAAGTAGATAGTAGCAATTGAGTGTTGTAGGAACCATGGATCCACAATTGCAAGAGCTGGTGCAAGGAATGCAAAGGATGTTGAATGAGTTTTGAAAGATTAAGATGACCATGGAGACATTACAAAGTCAAGTGCAAATCCTCAAAAACGATCAAGCCATGCAAGAAGAAGAGCAATCTCAAAACCTAGTACCCCCGATTGAAGTTCTTGGAGAGGCGCCTATACCTACGAACCCTATCAACGATGACGCCACATTGCTACTCCGGATGAAGAAGACCTGCAACATTGAGCCTTACAAGGAGCAGCGTATGATAGGAGTGGTGGAAAATTGGATCTCAAGAATGAATCAATATTTCTGATTGTTCTCAATAGAGATCACGGAGCATGCTGTAGGCGTGTTTGCATGTGGGTACTTGACCAATAAAGCCCTCACATGGTATGATGCTTGGGAATGATCCATGTTGGCAGAGAGAAGGGAGGTCACGTGGACATCAATGCAAGAAGGATTGTTGAAAAATTTCCAATTGGTGGATTTTGTGCAGATGGCTCGAACCCGACTATGGGGATTGAGACAAAAGAATAGCGTACAAGAGTATGTGGAGGCACTTCTAGATCTACAAGTTGCAATAACCGACATGAGTTCAGCAGAGGCTCTTGACAATTTCAAGCAAGGGTTAAAAGAGCGGATTTGCCAAGAAGTCATGGTGCAAAATCCTCGCACGGTATTTAAAGCCATTACTTGTGCACAGAGAATAGCATGAGCATTGGATGGAGGTGAAGGAGTAGTTCCACCTCAACATTATCGGGCAGAAATGCCACACATGGGTAGACTTGTACCGATGGAATTAGGAAACCTTCAATTTTGAGATCAAGGAGCACAACCGCTTCAAAGAGAGCGTGGACGGGTAGAAGATGAGTCCCACGAGGAGATGGAGTCCCTCGAGGAGAAAAATGTTGTTATTACACTTGTGGCCATATTGAGCAAATATCTACCAACTGTCACACTTGTTTCCCTAGAGGCCCTTGGCCATCATGCAAGCAATCTTTGAACAACATGGAGAGGCGCACTAAAGAGGAGGAGGTAGAAAACACTTCAAAAAATGAAGATTGCCAATAAATGTACCTTGCGGCCTTATTGGCTCAATAAGGAAGAAGAGAAGCAAGGGAAGGAAGAAGACTAATGTGCAAAGATCCCAAAAGGAAACCTCACAATTGATTGTTGTGAATGGAGTCCTAGAAGGCAATCAAGTGAGAGTATTAATTGATCCGGAAGCAACAGAGAATTTCTTATCTTGCTCTATTGCAATAAGATTTGGAATGAATCTAGAGAGAGATGGGAGTGAAGAAGTAGAGTTGCCTAACAGGCAAACAGAGAGGATTGAATCATTACCTAGACGGGTCACACTCTCTATAGGATAATATCAGGAAGCAATTGAGTGGTGAGTGATACAATTAGCTCATTATGATGCAATCTTAGGCATGCAATGGATGGAGCATTACAACCCTATGGTAGATTGGAGGAAGAAAGTAGTGAGAACCCACCAATGGTCAATCATTGGGGTTAAAGAAAAATCACCCATGCAGGATCTGCCTCTATATGTCATAGGGACGGCAACTGTTTGTAAGACCGATAGATGTTTCATGGGTCTAATAAGAGAAGTCCAGAGTGCACAACTCAATGGACAAATTCCTGAGAAATTGAAGGCTATGGTGGATGAATTTCAAGATGTCTTTCCCAATGATCTACCCTCAGGATTACCACCAAAAAGGAGAGTAGATCATAAAATTGAGACACTCCCCGAGAAGACACCTCCTTGTAAGGCCCCATATTGCCTATCACCTCATGAGTTGGAGGAGTGTAAGACTCAAATTGAGGAGATGCTACAAAAGGGGTTCATCGAACCTACCGTATCACCATATGGTGCTCCTGTCTTGTTTGTGAAGAAGAAGGATGGTACAATGTGCATGTGCATTGACTATCGAGGTCTCAATCAGCAAACAATGAAGAACAAATACCCCTTACCTTGCATGGATGACCTATTTGATTAACTCCATGGAGCAAGATACTTCACCAAATTGGACTTGCAGAGTGGTTACAATCAAATCCAAATTGCAAAGGAGGATGTGTACAAAACTGCCTTTCAAACTAGGTATGGCCACTTTGAGTATCTTGTGATGCCTTTTGGCCTCATCAATGCACCTGCCACTTTCATGAGTCTAATGAATGACATATTTTGTCCATACTTGGATAAGTCTATTATTGTCTTCTTGGATGATATCTTAGTATATAGTAGTATGATGACGGAACACAAACAACATCTACAAGAGGTCCTCTAGATTCTAAGACAGAATTGATTGTATGCCAAAATCTCAAAGTGCAAGTTTGGCAAGTCTGAAGTAGACTACTTGGGGCATAGAGTAAGTGCAGAGTGCATTCAAGTATTGACGGATAAAATAGAGGACATTCAAAAATGGAGTGCCCTAGAAGATCAGACTCAACTCAAGAGCTTCTTGGGGTTGATAGGATTCTATCATAGATTTGTCAAGGACTTCTCCAAGGTTGCACAGCCTTTAACAGCACTACTTGGCAAGGAGAAGAAGTGGACATGGGGAACCGCACAAGAGTTGACCTTTCAAGAATTGAAAGCCGCCTTGATACATGCACCAATCTTGAAATGGTATGACCCAAGACGTCCAATCAAGTTGGCTATATATGCATTAGGCGTAGCAATATGAGCAGTCCTACAACAAGAGTGGCATGACGGATGGCATCCAATTGCATATTTCTCTCAAAAGTTGTTACCGGTAGAGTGCAACTACCATACCACAAAACGAGAAGAGCTGGCCATTGTTCTGGCAACCAAGCATTGGAAGCACTATCTAGGCAAGAAGGCATTTGTAGTGGAGCCTGACCACAAACCTCTAGTCTACCTCGAGACGCAGAAGGATCTATCTTGTTGCCAGATTTGGTAGGCAGAGTGGCGACAATGCTTCAACATGACAATCAACTACGTGAAAGAGAAGAAGCAACTTGCAGATGCATTCACCCGTATGCCAATGGCAAACAACTTGGTGGTAGAGGTGAAGATTAACCCTGAATTCTGGCCAGAGATTCTGGCTGCTACAAAAACGGATCCACCGAGTGTAGAAGCACAATCATCCAAAGGCATCACTAACACCCAAGGACTCACCTTTTGTGATGGCAGATTATGGATCCCAAATGTCCCAGAGTTACTCACCACCATTCTAGCAGAATGTCATAATTTGGCCATTGGAGGTCATGCCGGAGTGGACAAGACCTTGGATGCAATCCAGCGCCATTACTATTGGCCTAAGATGAGCAATGACGTGATGGACTATGGGCACAGCTGCCTACTTTGTCAACAAAACAAAGCTTCTAATCAAGCTCCTGCAGGGCTCCTTCAAGCTCTCTCTACGCCTACCCAAGATTGGAAATAAGTGAGTATGGATTTTGCATGTGAATTACCCAAGACCACCTCAAGGTTTGACTCCATTGTGGTCTTTGTAGACCGGCTCAACAAAATGATTCATGTACACCCTCCCACCAAGGATGTGACCGCTCTACAACTAGCTCAATTATACTTAGATGCAGTCTTCTCTCACCATGGCTTGTCTAGAGTACTTATCACTGATAGAGGTACTCAATTCACGAGTTTGTTTTGGCAAACACTCTTTGGTTTCTTCAAAACCAAGTTGGCCATGTGCACAGCTTACCACCCACAAACAGATGGCCAAACAGAGCGGGCTAATCGCACAATTGAAGACATGTTACACGGCTTCACCTTAGAAGAGCAAGAGAGGTGGAACACCCTACTCCCATTGGTGGAATTTGCTTACAACAATTCAGTGAATGCACCACGCAAGTCACTCTATTCTTCTTCATGTATGGTGAGCATCCCTTCACACCTTCTAGCTTGATGAAGATCCGTCCAGTGGCTACCAAGGTCGATGCAGTCAACACGTTTGTTTCTAGAATCCATCAAGGAGTGGAGAGCACCAAGCACAGATTATAGATTGCATAAAATCAACAGAAGCAGTATGCTGATGCACACCGTAGGCATATGGAGTTCAATGTTGGGGATCAAGTGTGGCTATCGACAACCAACCTCACATTAGTTGGACCTCGTAAGCTCAGACCTCGTTTTATTGGGCCTTTCTTGATTCTTTGTCACGTCAACGCTATGGCTTATCACCTTGAGCTACAACCACACATGAAGATCCATCTTGTGTTCCATGTTTCCCTACTATGTAGATATGCTCCCCGCTCAGGCCAAGGTCATTCCACCCAAGACATTCTACCTTGTCCAACACTCATTGATGGCATAGAGGAATATGAAGTGGAGCGTATTCTCCAAAAATGCATGCATGGTACTTGCCATCCGCGGGCGGACTATCTAGTATAGTGGAAAGGTTACCCTTTCTATGAAGCAACCTAGGAGCCCGTTGCCAATTTGACACATGCACTAGTGTTGGTGCAAGCATTTGAGCAACAATTGCACAATGAGGACGTTGCGTCTTAAAAGGAGGGAGGTCTGTAATACCAAGAGCTAGCCATATGATCTAGATGTGAAATTTGGTTTGGTAACATCTAGAATGATGTTATACATGATGGTCAAAATATATCAGATAGAAGTATCACCAAAAGAGTACTTCTACTAATAGAGCAGAAACCAAAATAGACTTGAGAACATTAGAACCAATAGCTAGACATATTATTTAAAGATGAGGATTGGTTTGGTAAAATCTCAAAGGATGTTACACATGATTGACTAAATAGATCAAAAATAGGTATCACCAAAAGGAGACTTCTACTAATAGAGTAGGAACCAAAATATGCCTAAAATCTTTGAAGGCAATTTTGGAGGCTTAAACGGATAAATTAGGCATCAAAAATGTGAAAATCCCCCTCCCCTCCCCCCCACCAACAAAGGAAAGGCTGGCCTTCCCTTCCCTCTGGTTTGTCTCATTGAGAGCTTTCCAATGGTACCTTACTCATGTGATTCTGAGACTCCTACATGAATATTCTCTAAAAGATTCCCTTTGGTCAAAGCTTGTTTGACCAACCAGATAGGACCGAGACCAACATGTCATCCATCCAAGTAATTAATCCAAGGGTGGAGCTTGCTGATAGGTCACCTATCTGTGTGCCTAATCCTACGGTGGAGCTTCCTTGGAGGAGATCCTCTTTGTCTATATAATAAAGAGAAGGTGCTCCTTTTGGGCACCAAATGTTGAGTGTGTAATTTGTGTTTCTCTCTCTTCTCTTGTCCTTGAAGTATTAAAAATTGATAATCACTTGTGGGTCCTTATTGTCCATGATTTACCTCTTTCAATGCTATTGGAAGTCTATTCCCATTTCATGTTAGTTATTGTCTTGATTGTATTCTTGGGATGATAATGTTGTGGTGTTTTTGCTTCCCCATATTTGGTGTCTTCAAACTATGTAAGCTTAGGAGAATAAAAGTCACCTTTATTCCTTCCTTATATTGTCTTTGGGTTCTCTTTTTATGGGATGACTTCATCTTCACCTTGCCCAAAAAATCCTCCTAAAGTGAACACTTTCTTCTTTTCTTTGGTATTACCTTTCATTGATGGTTGGCCCTATTTCTTTTTCCAAACATTGATCCTCCTTGTCATCTATTGTTAGTGCCTCCATCTAGTACAAATCATCCTCTATACCACCAGTCCTAACTTTGCCCCCAATATAAGCATTTAGGTAAGTGGTTGCTAGTGTATCCATATTCACATTAGGATTTCTTGTTTTTAGTTGATCAGCTTTTAGATAGGTCATATTTTTGAGCTTCAGAAGGCTTTTCACTTCTAATGTCCAAATATTAAGCCAAAATCAGCACTAATTTATTTGAACCTTCTTAGTAATTTTCTTTGTCCTATGGATAGTAATGATAAAAGTGAAATATCATTTCCATCCATTTCTTATTATGATCATCCAATCTGATGATCAATCAAGTAAATTTTATTCTATGGTATACATAATATTCACAACCATGGCCAAATCATTTTTATAACAAAATTTAAAGCCAAATAGTAGTTTTAATATAGTTTGCCAAGATTTTTGAAGGAATTTTTAAGGTTTTAATTTTGAAATCATTGATATAACTTTCACCTTCTCAAGTATTTATTATCAAGAAGTATCTTGCCTATTGCTTCTCTAATCTAGCTTTTGTTACTAATTTTTGTGCCTTCATGGTTTTGACAAGGTTTGCTAGATCCAACATGTTTTCAATCATTTGTTTTTTTATTTCTAGTTTTTCTTTCTAAGTTAGAATCAACACTTAATCTAACCATTATTGTTTGTAATAGTCTCAAAAAAACTATTTTGATACATATTGCATCAAATCATCTAGCATAATTTTTGTGTTGAGCTTGCAATAATAATGTGCTAATTTTACCTTATTTAGCACTCTCATTTTGGCTTCATAAAATCTTGTGAAGGGTTCAAATTTAAATACTTCTCAACTTACTTTTTTCTTCATCTTGACATGCAATGTTATGTTCATATCCAAAAGCAAATCTATCTTGAGTTACATGTTTTCCCCCTTGCTATGGTCTTTGGTGATCCTACTTATCCCTTCTCTTTGTCATTGATGCAAGTCTCACTCTTATAACTTTTCCTTTCTATTGCCTTTTGGTGCAAGTCTTTTTTCTCCTTCCACTTCCTTTGTGCTGGTTGGCCCTTATCATTGGATGAAACATCAAAATATTCTAAGACTTGCATCATTTCACTCTCATTCCTACATTCTTATTTTTTGATATTTTTGAACTTTGATAATTTTATATAATACTCTCTCTCTATCTCTTAGAAAAATAAGCACTTTTGTAATGGTTAGTGGTTGTTTGTACTCTCTAGTTCCTAGATAGAATACTATGTTTATAAACCACTATGTTATTTAATTACCACATCTTTAATTACATCTATAATTATCACTTACAAAATAATTGTAATTCTTCCAAACATGAGAGCTGACAAGTAGAATCAATGTGCATAAGGAAAAAAGTACATAAGTGAAAAAATATTGCAAAAAGTGTGCTTATGCTAAATGAGTGGATGGATTTTGGTAGTCAAATACCAAATATTGATGGGGATGAAGCAACCCATCAATCTTCAATGAGTACATTATGTCATTTTGGTTGTTGTGGAAGCACATGCACGTTTAACACAAAAGACACAAAAAGCAAATAATTTGTTGATAGGCATTTGTTGAAAAGGATACAACTGTTATGATGAATGCAGGGTTGTATTTTATGACATTTTCATAATAGATTGTAGCATTTACATCTCAATATTGACATGAGCTATTATGGATTTTAAAACTCAAGATTTCCCTATATATATACAAGTCATGTGGACAATAGGTATGTATTTCTTGATTATAGAAAAGTAAAACCTACTAGAGTTACTAATACCTTTGCTAGCATAGTCAATGTGCCAAGTGCCAATGTGTACTCACTTCTACAATGTGTGCCATCTTTGCCAAAATTGCAAAATTTTGGTAGCTATTTTCATTCCCTACCTTTGAACATATTTGGTAAAAAAATTGGTTGGTCCTATGGTCCAGTTTTAGAAAGATCAATTTGAAAATCTCATTTATCTATATTTTGATTTCAATAGAAGTATGATCTTCTTTCAGAGCTTCAATATTTGTGGCTCTTTGACTATAAACAGCAAGGTGGTTCTGGAGGTCAATCTCTTCTTTTGTCCTTAAACTTGAGCTTAATCAATTTTTGATTCTCAAATAGGAAGAAGGCAACCACAAAGGAAAATGAAGGATGGGAAGACTCCATCCAGCCGTACAAGGGAGAAACAAAAAAGGTAACATGGGGCTAAGCCCCAATAGAGTCTATATGAGAAATTTTCCCTACCGCACCTAAGATATCCAAGCTATGCAAGTCATACGGTCTACACACAGCTAGAGCATCCAAAGAAACATCACCTAATGTGATTTCTCTCCTATGGATTGCACCAGCCACTGCCCTCTGTAGAGCAATAGACACACATTGTCTAAAATATGCTACAAAGTATGAGAGTGAGAGTGGTACCCCCTGACGCCTAACATGATAAGGTCTCACGCACTCCTTGAAAAATATGTCAAATAAGGAAGGTTAAATCTTCTTGTAGAAAGGCTGCTCAATATTCTTTGCTCTTTCTAGGACTTGGTCAAACTCCCAAGTCATTCATATTTCCTTTGAGAACTACCAATAATTTTGGTCTCAATCTTGCAATGAAGTAATGATCTAAGTAGTCCATTTTATTTAGATCTCTACTTATCTAATCTATTATTCTGCAAAATTTATAGTTAGAGTTAATAATAGCCTCATTAAGCCTTTTTTAGAGCCAATAATTAATCAAACCTTTTCTCTTGTGTGCAAACCTTCCAATATTGCTTCAAGAAATTTTTCCCTTAGGGAAGACCCAAAACCAAAAACTAAAAATATTTGTCATAACCATGACAAAATTTCTCATGGATAGAAACAGTGCTAGCTTCCTATCTTTATTGTGGTCTAATTCATATTTTAAATCACTATGTGAGATTTTTTAATATCCTTTCTTGTGGGATTAACAACATGTATTTGGGTAACTAACAAGGTTGAATCATGGAGTTTTATATCTCAAAGGATTGCCTTGGTAGCTTTGCTTTTTGTATGGCTTCCCTTTGCATGGTAGCCTCCAAGATTCACCTTCCTTGTTCAATCTCTAATTCTTTTTTTAGGCTTTACTTTCCAATACCTTTGTTTCTTGTCTCTATTGCTCATCATCTACTTTTACCTCTTCACATGAGCTTTGAAGAATGCTTCCATGGGTAGTGTTTTTTTCATGTAGGTTAATTGGTTCTCAGTTACTTTTTATAATCCTCCTATATTTATATACAAATTGTTTTAGTCCATTCATCTCTTGGGACCAATGAGTATCATAGTGAGTGTAGATTTTTAATACTAATATTGATGGAGTACATGCTTCAAAACAAGACAATAGTCACTTCACTATTCATTCTTACACCTCCAAGGCTATCACCAATTTCATTCTTAGAAAATAGCATGCATTCTTCTAATACACATTCATAAATCTAAATCCACCTCTCTCAATTCCCTAAGATTTGTTCTCCCTTAGTAGTTTTTCTAGCTTGATCTCTCTCTTTTATCTAGTGTTTCAAGATTATTTACTCACACTCCACCTTTTTTACTTTAGAGAATTATATATTTTTGCTCTTTTTCTACTTAATTTCTTATAATAAGAGGCACTTCAACATAATCTTCAAATACTACCTAGGTCCTAACAAAGTATAAATATTGTCTTTTATTGGTAATTGCTCTTAGAATTGGACTTTTACACTCCTTAGATCAGAAAATTATTAGGTAAGAGATAGATTGGACAAAATCACCATTTGTAAAAGATGAGCTAGTAAAAGCTAATGAGTTAGTAGTCTAAGTTAAATATAGGAACAAGGAGGTAGAACTAGCCTAAGAATGTTCTAGAAGCATAAAGGAAGCTTGTGGATAGAATATTCTATAAGCATAAAGGAAGCTTGTGGATAGAATATTCTAGAAGCACCTAGGAAACTTCTTGGTGAGAAGCTTTTAGGAACTTTCCAAAAGTAGAGTAACTGGTAACAAGATTGATGATTAGCTTAGCTTGTACACCAAGTAAATGGCTAGCTTAGCTTGCACTCCAAGTAATGCAACTCCTAGAAAGAACCTTCCTTTGACTCTTTGAGGGAACCATGTTCCAAAGTTGCCTATAAATACTAGAGCCAAGCTCAAGCTAGGCCTTTGGAGTTTCACTCAGTTGAGTGTTTCCAATGTGTTCTTCCATTTTCCTATTTCTCTCCTTGGTCTTTTACACAAAAGCACCTTTAGATCAGAAGCATATGAGGGAAGATTCAGATGTAAAGTGTAAAATTTTGGACATTTCATTATTAAGATCACAATAGAAAACTTAAAATTGATCTTCTCTTAGATTTCTATGATATTATATATCCATTGATCTTATATTATATTATCAATTCTCATTGCAATGATGAAAAATGAGAAATATGATCTCTGTCCTATAAAATGTAATCCCTTTAATCATTTCCAAATTATAAGTTTTCAAGGAGTTGACTAATATAACAAGAATACTAGCTGAACTGATGTTCTACTAAAATACCTACTTGAATATAAGCTAAGCTAAGCACATGTAAGAAACTTTGTGTGAATATATTTGTTAAACTACTAATTTTGAGGTGAATGCTAAAGAATCTGGCTAATTTCAAGTTTTATAATCAAACTAGTAAACAAAGTATCTCGATGATATTTTGGACATCTTAATCACTTCATATATGAAGTTGCACTCCATAGCAACTGAAGTTTTTCTCTTCTTGTAATTCATCTTTACAAATAAGGAAAACAATGAAAAACCAAAGAATAGTTTTTGTTTTAGCAAGGAACTTGTAATCTATGACATATATGTTATAGATCAAATAAAGGCACATTATCTTGGTCAAAAAGTGAATCATGCATAATTTAATGTCTTTGGCCAATGGATTTCTTTTCTCTAGTATTTACATCAAATATAATATTAGGTTTTAACTTCTTGTTTCAAGTAAGAAATAATTCTTATTCTTCCTTACTTGAAAGTCAAGCTTACTAGTCCATAGGAGCAATCCAGGAAAAAGAACCTTTTTAGCATATTTTAGATCTATTTACTATTATTTTGATTTGTGATGATGATTTTTGTAATCTATTATCACTTTCTCTAGACCTTTTTGTGAAGAGTCTCTTAGTTTGGACTCAAAGTGGAACTCCATTTGATTCATATTTTTTTGCACTTTTCAACTTTAGAGTTTTTTCATGTTTAAATTGCAAAGCAAAAAAATCCGTTCTTCTTGCTTTCTGACATCTTATGTGCATGATAAAAATGGTAGAAGATAAGAAGGAGATACGAAGGATACTACATTTTATATTTCAATATAATGATACTTCAAACATTTGACCAACTTTACTTTCTCTCTACCAATACTAACTCCAAAAATAAACTTGACAAGTAAACTTGTAATTTTGTTAATGTTGGGCTGATATATCCATATGGCTTTGACTAAAGGTCAATAATTTTATTTTTTTTAATTCAACCTAATAGTTTTTTAACAAGTTCTTCAATCTTTGACCATTGATAAAAAAAATTCTATATAAGATTTAAACATGGAAGAATTAAGATATCAATTAAAATAGGATATATTTTCTTCTCTTTAACATTTATATCTAAGATTTACCAACTATTTTCCCTTTCTTTTATAAATTCACCTTGAATTTACCAAAGCTCTTACTAATTTATCTCCAATCCTTGAAGTATTTAGAAAGAATAAATAAATAGATTGTTAAGTTTCAGAAGTCTTTCAAAGTCCTTTGTCATTTGGTTCATAAAAGGCATTCATTGCTATAAATTTCAATGAATTCAAATTATGGATATGAATAACTCCTCATTCTCTTTCAAAATATTGATATTTATAAATAATTTAAGCATACTATCATCAGATAGTCAACTTCATTAATTCTGCCAAATTGTAGCCACAATTTAAATTTGAAAAAATAAGCTAACACAATGATTCTAATTTTACATTAAAAAAGCAAAATGATCCTCATTCTTTGATCTATTTTCTCATAAAAATCAAGATTATTATCTTCTCACCAAACTACATAATTAACATGCACACATAAATAAATAACTACACTCCCATCTGCTGAACAAGAAAATTATCTAACTTCTAAGATCACTTTATGTTTAAAATTGATTTCTCTTAACTTTGAATACTAGGAACTATAAATATCATTATGGACAAAAAATTACACCATATTTCCTAACAAATTTTGAAATTGTAAGTCAAACATAAGCACATATTGGATCTTAATTAAGACAAAAGTGGCACATTATAAGATAAAAAGAAGGATGAGTAGACTCTATCAAGCCATACCAGGTTAAAAGAAAAGAGCCAAAACAGTGCAAAGCCCCAATGATCTTAATTACTCTTGTAGTTGATCTTAATTAACCTCTTACTTAGTTAACTAACCTCTGATCAACATCTTACATCTTGATTCACCTCTTAGTTTATCTTGTGCATAAAAAGATTAACTTTTTAGCATCAAATTCCTCAAAGAAGAATTTAAGGATTTAAGGATTTCCACCAAGAAGATCACCTTTAAGAAGTAAACCTTGATCTCAATGAAGAGTCAACCATGAAATATGATTTTATTTCTTAAATAAATTTTCACATATCTAAGATGAAATTCAAATATAATTCAAATGTGAAGTCAATTCATATTTGGTCTCAAATTTAAGATGGGGAGTGGAGCAAATAACTTCACCTATTTGAATACTATTGAGAATAAAACTTATAGAGAAGGTGAAAAGATTCTTTAGAGCATGATTATATTTGCCACATTTAAATTAAAAAAGTCATTTCCATCTTAAACTCTTATCATAGAGCTACTAATTGTACATTGAAGTTTTCCACTCTTGAAATTGATTTAGAATCCGAAGACTTAGGATAATATTATGTGCTACCAGATCCCAAAATAGTTTTTTTCTTTCCAACCATATAATAGAAACAAGGTCTTAAAAGAAATCCTTGAAAAAAATAGAAACAAAATGGTGTGTTAAGCTTTGAATAAATTCTAACTCCAAAATCTAGTATTCAGTATGAGCTTTTCAATCTTTGATTACATTGGGACTTAGAAGCCATGGAACGGAATGTAGACTTAACTCCAAAGCTTAGAATGGATCTAGATTCTAAAATCATAAGAAGCATATAAGCTCTTGAAGCTCAAAAGAAATTTAGGCACCAAATATTTGGAATATAAAATATTTATTATAGTTTGGAAGAGATTCATACTCCAAAATAAATCTTGGAGTGGATTTGAACTTCAAAACAATGCTATTAGATACTTGCTCTTGTGGCTTGTAAAATTTAGGACTCTAAGGTCTTTGATTAAAAAGGGCTCCTATAAATGCGTTGGATGTCTCCAACTTTTGTATGTTATCATGAAAGAATATTCTGCTCATAGTAATTCATCTTGCTTGGTGATCACTTATTAACAAACACCTTGACCATCCATGTCCAAAAAATGTCACACTCTCAACATCATCAACTTTATTTTTCATGTAAAAATAGTTTAAAATATGGTCAAATATATATATATATATATATAATATTTAAAAATAAAATAAAAAATATTTGTAATCCTTAAGAATAAAGGTTAATTTTTAGCATGAACTTTGGCCAATAAATTGATAGGTTTGGAGATATTTATACACACTTATACTATTATGATCCTACCTCTTATGATATTGGTTGATGTGTATATCAAAAGCTTGCATATAGTGGTTCACAATCCATGTATGATGATTCACCATATTGAATCTCAGTTGTTTATGAAGTCCAACTAGGTCTAGCCCATATTTTTTTATGACTCATTTTTCTTGCACATTAATGCAGAATCAATTAAAATAGCCCCACAAGTTAGCACTAGACTTATGTTCAAAGTCTAGATATCATCTCTTAGATCCTCATTATATCTTAGGTTAGTAAACAACCACTAACATTAATCCAAAAATCCAACTCATATCTCTGAATCAACTTCCGAAGTTGCAAAGGTTAGATTTAGATCTAAAGCCAATTTTAAAGATCCTCTCTCATTTATAGAGTTATGAATTACTCAAAACTTCACTCCGCTTTTTGTCTTCTAATATTATAGCCATACCAAAAATTCCACAATTTTGAATCTTGCTCTTACAAGTTAAGGTCAAACTTGGTATTAATGAATAGCTCTTATCAAGAGCTTTTGAATTATAATAAGAGCTCTAACTTTGACTGCCAAATTCTCTATTAGTGGTCCAAATAAGCTTGTGACTCATTTTTAAGTCATAAGAACCCAAGCCTCATTTCTAAGATACAAACACTTAGTTTCATTGCTAATTTACCTATCTAAACTATAGAGATCAATTCAAAATGTGCATGCATTCCAATAGAGAAGATACAAACATAAGAGCTCACTTACAAATTGGAAGCTATATTCAGGGAGAACAAGTAAGTATTTGATTTTGCTCTAGATTGCATGTGGTGTAATATTCAAGAGGTCCATATGAGATTTAGATAGAAACCTAAAAGATTGTTTGCTAACCTGCTGCCTTCACTAAACTATCACTAAATTGATCCTACAAATTTGTGAGAGTAACGACCCTATTAAGAGAGTGGGTGGGAACTATTCTCAAGAGTGATGATAAAGATAAATACAAGATATATTTCAACAAGAACTACCTCCATAATTTTGAACTTGTAATATAATCTTGGTCATCTTAAAACTACACTTATAAGATCAATACCAAGATCAAGTCAAATGTATACTTATCATAGAACAAACATCACCAAACATGAGGCACGTCCCTTCCCAACTTGAGGGGTTTATCATTTGGCCATGGAACACTAATTATCATAAATTCTTGGCTACTAAGGTGCTTGAGACACCCTTGGTCTTGATGAGAGCTTTCCAAAAGGGAAAGATCATAAAAAAAACCTTTTTACTCTAATATTTATGTCCTCAAATAACAAGAGACTCTTATGCCTCATGTCCTACTTAAGAACCATGCTCCAATTTGATTCCGCAAAACTCCAGCCTTCAAGTTTCCATCTTAGATTGAGCAATCTAGATTAAATGGATATGAGACATTCTATTAGCTGACTTTCATTGATTTTAGTTTTGTTCATTTTTTCTTCAACTAATTCTTAGAAAAATCTACCTTGCATACTTAATCACATGTTGGATTACAAACCCCAAAATCTTGATGCTTGTAACTTATACTCTTATCTATTTCCATAAACACTCCTCTATTTACAAAATATTGTATTCTTTAATAAGCACACAATTCAAATATATGATGTCAATCAAACAATAGCTAGTAATTGAGCTACTACATTATAAATTTTGAGCTTAATTTTTAATATTTTGCTATAAGCTTCCACTTAGATCACTTACACTTAGTCTATGGTAAATTCTACACTTATATCTTGAAGATCCAACTTCAATAGTATGTTGAGTGTTCTAGACAAAGCATTATGTATAAGACGATATAAGGATTTAGGAGCTTCTTCTTTTGGCTAAATACTCATAAATAATGGAAAATAGTGGTGAAAATTCCTCTCATTAGATGAAAACATAGAAAGATGATCTTAAGCTTAAAATAGGTTGGATGTACATAAGATCCAAAGCTTAGATGGCTCTAGATATCTATGAGGATATGAACATGATTTTAGTCCCTCTAGGCCAAAAGGTATATTAATATAACTTGAAAAATAGATATACTAATCTTTCTTTAAGAAATGTGTCAAAATATGAATGCTTAAATTTAAAAATTGTGATGCCAAAAATTTAGAAGATCTGCATTTTTTTATTGGAGATCTAAACTTATATTAAGGTCTATGTGGTGCAAATATTTTCAAAATTCACTCTTTTTATTCATTTCTCTTGTGCTTGTAAAGATAAGACAATCTAATTTAGTGTTTAGGAAGAAATGTTTCTTAGTGGAAGTGCCTCTCCAAGTTATGTTTGCACAGGAAAAGTTTCAAGTGGACGAAGTCCAAAGCATAATGCAATCTCAAGGAAGAATGCTAAATTAGAAATAACTTTGGTCTGAAGCAAGTAACTTTGATCTTTGGAGAAAATTTAGCTTGAAGAAGATCATGCAGGAAGTCCTTCAGCCCAAAATCACTTTGGCCAAGAAAATTTTGCAACCAAATGACTTTAAAGAACTTTAGTTGGGATATGGTTTCACTTGAGAACCATACACATATTTGAATATGCCTCCATGTGATCCAAGAACTTTCAACAAACAATAAGAATAAGAAGGCCATGCACCAAAGAACAACAAGAAGAGAGCTTCTCCACCCAAGATCACCACCCCATCCAAGCAAACTCAAAAGACAACCCAAGTGATAGATGTCTCCTCAAAAGAATAAGTTGGAAACAAGGAAGAAGATGAGTACAAAAGACAAAGGAGAAGGATTGTTCACCCTCCAATAATTGGAAGCAAACTTGGATGAGGAAGAGACTTGTATCAACCTACACAATAGGCCCAAATAGGGAGCCAACTGAAGAATAGGAAAATTTCTTTGAAATTTCCCATCATCTTAAAGCTACTACTAGTCTTGACCCATAACCCAAAACCCAAAACCCAAAACTCCCAAACCAAGACTAGAAGGAGAGGAGACCCATGTGGAGATAGATTTATAGACCATAAACCCATAGGAGAACCGGAAAATATTGAAGCCAAAGTTCTTGGTCAGCCCAAAGCTGAAAATCCTCCCTAGTTTAAATAGATGAAGTTAGAGAAGAAGAAGCAAAAGCATTTCAAGTGACTTTGATGCGCCAAGGAGAAGGAGCGCACTTTGTCATCCATTTAGTGGAAGTATTGTTATAATGTATGGAGCTACTTCTTCCTCAATACAAAGAGGCATGCTCAAAAATCACCAATTATACAACATTGGTGAGACAAATGTACAAGGATTTGTATATAAAAAAGTCCACCAAAGCAAAGACAAAGGAAAAATTATTCAAGCTTTGCAATCTTTACAAAGAAGAAGTAAAGAAGGTGAATGTGCTCTACAAGGAATAAAGAAAAAATCCTTTCTTCACTTCAAGTCAATAGTAGCAAGAGAAAGAATTAGTGTGAGTGAAATTGGAGTTGGGAAAAATGCAAATAAAGAAGAAGGAGATGCATCTTAAGTATAAAGACAAATTGGAAGCAAGGGGCAAGGAGAATTAGCATTTGCTTTGCATTGGAGATTGCCAAAGGTGAGGATTGTCACTCTTGAATTGCAGATGGCTGAATACAAAAAAAGAGGTCATCTTGTAGTTGGAGTAAATAGAAGAGGACCTCATGAAGGAGAAGGCTGATTGAGACTCAAATTGCTCCCAAATATTGAGAGATTTGAAAAAAGAGGTGCGCATCCTAAAATGGCACCTAGAAGAAGAGAAGGCAAAGGTCATTCCGCAATTGGAGGAGATACATAATCAATTCATAGTGATGATGAAGAAAGAGGCCAAATAAAAGGCCTTGAAGGTAAAGGTAGATGAGTTGAAATTGTGGATTCAGTGCATAGAAGGAAAGACCTACAATAACAAGCATATTGATTAGGTGACAATTTAGCTTAAGGAGGATTGGATAGGAAGTTCACCAAAATCTATGAAACTTATCAGTTTCACATAAAAAAAATAATTAAGGCAGACCAAGGAATGATTATGCATACTTAGAGGCAAAGTTGGTAGCCCTCAACTAGAGCTCCCAACCAAAGACACTCTCCTCGTGGAAGATTCCTTAGCAACTATAGTTCAAGAGTAGAACAAATACCTTTGGTCTTGTGTATAATTTTCAACAAGAAGGACTTTGGCTTGCATCTCAACTTTAGGAGGAATGCCTTTGGTCATGTACATAGTTTTTCAAAGGAACTTCTTTGGCCAAGTACCACTTTGTTGTAATTCAAATTAACTTAGGAGAAGATCTTGCACCTTCCCTAATACATGTCAAAAGTTTAATTAGTCAATTTGATAAGGATATGATATGATTATGATTATGATTATGATCCTAAGTTAGATATAAGAGGTTACCAAGGAGCTGACTTAGTTTTTAAGACACTTTAGGATGAAGTAGGAAATTATATATAAGGCTTTGGCCCAATAATTCTAGCATTCACTTTCCATGCAACTTTTTGTATAACTCAAAGTGAAATTCTTCTCAATCTATCATTGCTTTGTCTTGAATGTTTGAAGGAAGTTTATGTACAAGTAGAGGTGAGGAATTTTTTAGTAGGACCACAAGTGTTTGAGTACCAAATAGAGAAATTTGCAAACAAGAAAAGTAATGCAAAGAGAAATCTATTTGATGATTTGGAGCATTACAAGTACCATAGAATCTAAAAGGAGGTCCAATTGGTTGATAAGAAGACTCCTTCAAAGTCATCCTTTTGGGAAAGGTAGTACATGACATGAAGTGTAGTTGATCTTTAGAGCAATGTGAACCATCACCTTTAATAGTAACTTGGATTATAGTTTTAATGAATGTGATTTGTATTTTCTCTTTTTTGTAGTGCATCATAGGAGGTGAAAATAGCATGTTATGGGAATGGTTTTCACCCAAGAAGTTAAATAGGAAATAATAAAAAATTGTAGCTAGTGACACTTCTCCTCCTCTTTTAGTCATTTCCAACCCTTATCCTTGAGATAAAAAATTTCTTACCATTTTACTTTTAGTATGTTGATATTGGATTGTCATAGTCCTCAAACCTTAGGAAATATCATTTTGATGATGTGGAGATCCAAACCTTCTGTTAAGGTTAAGACTTAATAACTTAAGGTCTAGTATTTATATACTTTTACCAAGGCATTGATCATTAAATGAGGTTCAAAATCAACCTCTGATTTATATCTAGCCATCTTATCAAGGTCTAGACCTCAAGAAAATACAAGGGATACTCAATATTAAAATGCTCTAGTCTAAATTAGCAAATATGATTTAAATTATTGGTAAAAAATTTAGAGCCTCAAATTAAGGTCTATACTTTGACATTGAACAGTCTACACCATGAAATAACTCTTGTTCAAATTGCAAAATGATAGTCTAGTCCGTATGTTTCATGTTTGGAGCTTCATGTAAGCTTCCAAATTTTTTAATCACTTTTAATATTTTTTAATGGTGTGTGAATTGGCAAAAGGATAGATAATTTTATATGATAAAACACTTGCAAATATGAGTAAAAAAGTATTGCTCCTTGTGTACAATTTTGTACTTGACTCTACCTTACAAAAACCAATCTTTACTTACACATAAAATCTTTAATAAATCTAATTCTTTCAAAGTTAGGTATAATTCTAAAAATCTCAATCCATTTCAAAATCCTCCTCACTTTGCTTACCTTTATCCCATGATTTTCATTCACCTTGTATTATGTTAAGAGTGTAGTACTACATTTATTAAAAGACCCCTATAAGAACCTCCTATCACTACAAGAGTCATCATAAATCATAACCAATATATCCTAATTTTGAAAAGATTGCTATATATTTCAATTTCTACTCCCAATGTTATAAGAAGTTACATCAAAAATATGTCAACTTTTGAGACCAGGATTTATGATTTCCAAGAACTTGCACCCTTAGATCACAATGAAAGAGACTCAATGTTTTTTTATTCATTTTGTTTCAATACCATAGTAGATACTACGGAGACATTCAATTGATCAACCAAGATTCTTCTAAAGTGTGATTTATGTTGGTGGATGAGAATATATTTCCTTTTTAAATGTCTGAATTAGATTTGGAGAAGCTAAAATTCCAAATATTAGAGAAATTAACATCTTTCAATTCAAGTATCTCTAAATAAAATTACATACCTATTCATCTTAAATTACACTTATAAATATTAAATCCAACTTAATAAACTCCAAGAAATAATCATATTTAGGTATTAGGTTAGAATCAATATATTTGAAATTTTTCATTCTATGATTGTTAGAGTTTTATGCTCTATTTGATCCAATGTTGTATTTATTTCCTTACCTTATGACCTTACTGACTTATTTTGTTACTTTATGACTTTAATCATATCAAAATAATTAATTCTTCTTCTCTTCTACAATCCTATTTTCACATTTTTTTCTTCTTTAATGGAAGTAATAAAATTAGGAGGATAGAAACTAATTACTTTTCAGGTTTTATTTGGTCTGGTGAGACTTGTTATTCTATTGCTTGTAAATTGGACAATTTTTCTTTTTTCCTCTTCAATTTCACTTTATTCTTTCTTGTTAAGTTCCATCTTCTTTTTGTTCTTGGAATATTTTCATTTTCTTGTATACATATATATATATATATATGGTTTTGCTAGCTCTAGCAAAATTTATGTTTTACTTAATGCCTCTTGGTGGATCTAGATTTTGCTGAATTACTCTAATTAATTTATATATTTTATTATAAATTATGTTTTTCTCTCATCCAATATCTTATTTTTACGAATATAAATGAATAATTGCATAAAAATTATGAATTTTGGAACTATCATTATCTAATTCGAAGAAGAACCTTAGTTTCACTTGAAGACTCATGAACCATTAAGAAAAGGTATAAAGTAAGCAATATTTTGTAATTTGGTAATTCCCATTTTGTTTAAGTTATAGTTTTTTTCTCTAAGATGTTAACATGAGTGTTGTAGTGTTTGCTTGATATGCTCTTAGTAGAGTGTTCTTCCATAGGGAGAAGCATCAATGTGAGGAGCTATCATTATTTAGATAAAATTGATTCATGAACTATTAAAAGAAGTGCATGGAGTATAATATCATCTCTTCTTTTGTCTTAGCATATCATGAATTCTAAGAATGTCTTCTATCTAGCATATAATCTATTCTATTGATTTAAATGTATGGTAGTTGGAGATTAGGCTAATCTTTTTTCTCCTTTTTAGTATAAGATGTTAGTTTCTACTTCTACATATATTAAAGATTATAAAAATGTCTCTTATTTTGATGTGATTTCATGATCTATAGAGATATTATTGTAAAGACTAATTTATAGTTATTATAAGTTGTCTAATCAAGAGTCAAGTTGGAAATTATGATTTCTTTTATGTATATCCAAGCATGCTATATATAAACATGAGCCCTTAGAATCCTCCAATAGAGGAAAACTTTAGTCTTTCCTTAAAAGTTTTCATTAAAATGCAAGAGACCTCTTGCAGAAAATTTCAAGTCACATTCTCATCCATTAATGATCACATGAATATTCAATGGAATAAGTATTTAAAATCTAAATTTTTCATTATAAGTGGAATGTAAGTTCTTGCATAAATTTTAAGTCACATTATCACCCATAAATGATCACAAAAATGTTCAATGAAATTGGTGAGTATATGATCTATTATACAAAGCTCACACAAAAATTAGCAATAAAAGCTAGAGGTGAATAGTATCCATTAATTGGATATTATATGAATTGTAGAATGGGAGGTTTGGAGGTTAGCCTATCCATTTCTTAACCTTCTCTCTTAACTCACAATTGTCAAAAGCCACTCTCGTTGCATAATCCTTCATTCAGTTGTACATCCCTTCATTGAAAGACCTATAACTCATCATTCACACACTTAAAACTAGCCATTTAAAACTTGATGGGGAGCTTGCTATGTCCACTATAATAATATCAGATTTCTACCTAAACTGAGCAATACAAAGATATGGTTGGGACTATACATACCAATAAAATTTTGCAAGAATGCCGCCCTAAATTAACCAAATTCTTCACAATTTTCTACTTAAACCTAGAACATCCTCTCTTATCACAAACTCATGATAGCACTCAAGCTCTCTCCTACATAATACTCTCATATTCACTAAAAACCTCAAATTGGAACTCAACTCATTTCATAATCTACTTAGGGACACTTGATGTTCAAAATGATTCTCCTTTACTCAAGGAACTATTGTTAACTAATAAAAAACAAAGCTTTGTGAATGAATCCTCTACCCTCTATTCCTCTATTTTTTCAAGTAGGAGTTCATCATGATGATATGTGGTATAAAGTTAGAAGCATTGGCAATAAATTAGAAAAGAGGCATCACATGGCTAGATTCTTACCTTTTGATCCTCTCTCTTGCTCTAGAAACTTCTAATAAGATCTTGGAGAAGCTAAAGGAGACTAAAATTTTCTGTATGTGTTGTGACACTAAAGTGAGGTCAAAATATTGTTTCCATATCCTTCATCTATTGTCTTATTTTCCATGATGTGAAATTTTGATATGGACCAATTCATGAAGGTTTAGGTAGGATATTATTGAATTTTACTACAAAGAAAAATAGAATTCTCACCACTTAACATATTTTAGTATCTTGGCTTAATTAGTTGTTAGATTTGAATTTGGCTACTTTTTACTAACTAAGATAATCATGAATGTCCTCAATAACCTCTCTTAAAATAACTTAATTAGCAACCAGTAACCATGTCCATAAGATAAAACAATCACAATCATTAAGTGCATTTATCTACAACATAATACAATCACTCAACCATCGTAATCGTTAGGTATGCTTCTCCATTACTTTGTATAGGATATCAAATATATAAAGTGGTATTCTTCACTTCATGATAGCAGTTAATATTGGACTAAGCCCAGTAACTTGCCTCCAACATAAGGAAGTCAACAAGACCAAATAAAAAGAAAAAATTTCTTTGTAGTCAAATTTATTGTGCAATGGTTCATTCATCCAAAGCTTAATTATTTATAAAGTTCTTTTAGATATGATTATTGATTAAGAAATTCTATATTGTTGTAAAGTGCTTGGTTATTGTAAAGATAGTAAAGTCTCTTGATGAAGTTGGGATAACTTGGAACTAGATTTAACTATAGACTAGTTTATTATAGAAGGTACCAAAGGATCATCAAAATTCAAGTTCCATACTTTTGTAGCATTTGCATCTTCTCTTTCCTCTACATCTTGGTCCAGCCATTTGGAATACCTACTTCATTTCTTAACTCTACACAAATAGATCTAGCTTGTAACTACAATACAATTCTTTTAATTTCACTCTCGTAAGGTATGTATGTTCTTACAGGCTAATTAGAAATTTTAGTATATTTCCTTGGAGAAAAGCATGTATATACGTAATATTCATCTTCGGTTTTTGAAGGTATCCCAAGCTCTTAAGATTTAATTCTCCAAACTTGTATTGCAAAAAAATAGATGTGTTTAGAGATGTTGGAGTAGAGTCAATATTTACCCAACACCCTCATTCAGAGTTTCCATGTCATGATCATAGGGGTCACTGGAATATTACAGCTATCCGAGCTATGAGATTTCTAGCTCAACTATGTTTTTTGACTTCGATCTCATTAAAAGCTGGTCCACTTCTCCATATATATTTGATTTACTGAATTGAGCACCGAGTTGATGATATTAGTATTAACCATGTCACTAAGGAACCGCGACTCCAGCTCACTTGAGGAGGTTTATTCGTACTTTTGCTTCTATTTTCGTCTTTGACAGTGGAATAGTGGACCGATTCGATCGAAGAAACTCATACACTCATACTTCAAGAGTGGCTGCTGCACCTAACTCAGTGAAAATTGCCAAACTCATGCATAGTTCACGAATGTTTGATGCGCCGGACTGCAGTCAAATTTTTTTACTCTACCCGATTGAAGGTTGAGATACTGACTTTCTTTACGGAGTTAGGGGTCTCTTTCCAGCATTTCTTTCCAGATGGTGGGCATTTCCACCAAGCTTAGATTCAATATCTTCAAGCTCTGAAGCTTTAACAGACAGATAATCTTGAAATGCCTGAAAACTTCTCAAAACGCTTAGGACATCATTAGGAAGGTCAAGAACTTCATCTTCACAAGCTCTGTAGGCTGTGCCTGACTTGCCCATCAGTTTCTCCACCATAATTTCCTCTTCCCATCTCTCCATCAGTATTTCTTCATCCCAGTTCACAGCAACTTTAAATCTTGCCTCTCCCTCAAGCTTCTTTTCTGTTCCCTCTTGTGGTTGAGTTTCTTCTCCCTCCGTGAGCTTTACAACTAAACTATCGACATCAACATCAAGCTTCTTCTCGGCCTTCGGGGCCTTCTCTTTAGGACCCTCTTGGTCTTGACTCTCTTCTTCCGCAAGCATCTTGTCAGTCCCGAGGGTCTCCTCTTTCATATCCTTTTGCTCTTGATTCTCTGCTTCCATCAAGTCCTCCTCAATAATCTTGCGCTCTAGCATCTCTTCTTCCACCACCTCGAGTGGTTCTCCCCAATCATAAACATCAGCATCAAATTTATCTTCTGCGTCAGGCTTCTCCTCTTCAACACCGTTTTCTTCTTGATTCTCAGTATCCAATTTCTCCATTTCTCGAATGTCTTGTTCCTGCACCATCTCATTCTCAGGTTCATCCTCTTCTGGAGTCTCTTCTTCCTGTACTTTACCAGGCTCAAACTGCTCTAGAGTATCTCGTCCCCGTATCTCCTCACTTACATGGTTCTCCTCCCCTGACCTTTCCCATTCCTGCAGTTCAACACAATTCGAGATATAAAGAATTGGTGGTAGCTCGAGGGAGAAGTCAGACTTCAAATTCACTGAACGCACGAGGCAGGTCTACCAAGGTACCGACTCCATCAAACAATTCCAGACACAAAAGTGAGCGCAATATGTAAGAGAAAGAAGAATATCGTGCTATAGAAGAACATCTGTAAAAGAACATCCCATGTCCGACATCAAAAGATGAGCCCATATATCCTAAATGGCAACTTGAAATCTTTCAAAGGTTCAGTCAGAACAATCTTGACTGAACTGCAGGTGAACAAGTTCAAGTGCTAAGTTCTGAACTTACAAGATCTGCAGCATGCTCCTGGGAAAGCTGGTGTTCTGCACTACTGTCTCCAGACATGGACGACACGGAGGGCTCCTGAGAGAGCTGAAATCCTGCACTACTGTCTCCAGACACGGAAGGCTCGGATACTGACGTCTGAGCTTGAACAAGACCTTGCTCTGATACTACGGGTGTGACCAAATGTGTACGCTCTCTGGCGAATTCCAAAAGACTGCGAACGAGTGGATGGTAAATGACATCTCGTTCTACTATAAGAGAGATGTCAGGACATCTCACTGTTGAAGAGGTGTTTATCAGCGGTCCTTCTTCCCAGAGGATATTGAATTCACACCGACATATTTCCCTACGGCTGTATTTCTCGTGGGTCTTCCTAACAACCTGCATAAACGAATAAAAGTATGTGAGTAGAAACGACCAAAAGCGCGTAAGGTTTAGCAATCCCGCAACTGCTCCATGCAAATCAAAGAAATGTCAGAATTTAAGATGCTGCTTCCAGTGATGGAATTAAAATATGCTGAAAAAGTAAATACCGAGGTAACAGTCGCATCAAAATATTTGCATTCAGCGGTGGTCCTATAGTTCGCACACACAATCATCCCTTTTGCGACCTTGAAGCAATCTTTGTCCTGAAGCTGTGCTGACAGCAACCTCACTCTCTTTCTGATTTCTGCTTCGCTGGTGAGCGTTTCATTATCCCAAAATTCATCATCGGACTCATCAAAGTTTGTGAAGTGCACGCGAACTCGATTATTCTCAAGGTCGTCCTCATCATTCTCCAGGGTAATGTTGCCATCGTACCAACCAAAGTCCACATGAGATTTTACCTCAACTCGAGGTCCCTTAACCCTTCTAGTCTTCAATACCATGTTTTGATGAACTTTCTTCGCAAACTCTATAACTGTGAACCGATATGCCCGAAAATCTTTCTCTTACAAGCATTTAATCGTGCATGCACTCTCGAAGGAATGAATTCGAGCTTTAAATGTCAGCCGAATCACCTCAATTTGTCCAACGTTGGGGAGGAAGAGGATTCAAGGGTGTGTCAAAGACGTGGCAAACGTGTCGTCGCGACTGCACAAAATTGTAGAGACTCGCCACTACTGTTTCTAAGTCCCAAACTGGTTGTGTGCAAGAGTGAATCCAAAAGGCTGTCATGCCACCTCTGTTTCTCGAGACTTGCATGTTCATCACTTGTTTCCTCCCCAGTGTATCTAAAGACAAACGCCGAGTAAAGGATAAGTGATTTTCCTGGCTAGCACTCCAGGAAGGCAGTCTCCCATTTCGGCAAGCTCCACTCTCACTGCCAATGCCTATCACCTAGAAGAGTCAGAGCCCTTGGAGTTGATAAACTTCTGGTTTCCGGGGCAGCAACTTAAAGAAGGAATAGAGCCCTTGGACTATATTACTCCTCGGCAGCTGCGTAAATATTCCAAGCTCATCGTCCTCGATGGCATAGCGTAGCAGCACTCTCCACGCAAATGGCTTGATCCTCATAATCGAAAGGTGAGAAAAGTCCAGACAGTCGGAGCGCAATAAGCATCCTCAAACCCGGCAACTCCGACATCAGTCCCAATGCTGTCACTAAACCCCATTGTCTGCCTATCCCATGATTTCCAGACTCTTAGATTTCTCAATCTTGTAATTGGTTTCGGTGACGCTCCTATGAGCCGAGTTCCATCTCGCCGCCGGTCTTCAATCGTGACTACTGAGCACGCCGCAGCTCCGCCGAGTAAACACTAGTTTCAGGTTTTCTAGCAACTATTGTCCAAACCTTAACAATCCGAAAAGATTCCACATGGCTTAACTCCTGCTGTTCTGTTCACTGCTCCCTATCTATTTACCGTGAGCATTCAGCTGCAAGCTTCCATAGACCATGCAACTCAAACGCGGCTAGACCCACAACTGACTCAATAAAGAAGGGCATGCGGTCGTCCCATTCGTTGCCTCCTTTGCAATAGGGTAAGATTCTATGTTGATTTGAACCGAAGTTCCGAACTTTGAGCTACAGTACAGTGCAACGGCACTCTCCAAATGATTGTGTTCGGTCTTAATCAGTTGTGATATGATGACTGTACGACCACTGAAGCTATCACTACCGACGCCATCTTCCGAACATCTTGTAAATCGGAGACCCGAGTTGCATGCCGCTCGTGGACGCGAGGCTGGGGAGCGCAGGTACGGGTGGAAGGTCTCGTGTATATATATATATATATATATATATATAATTCATAGAAAGACAAATGCGACCCAGATTTGCCAAAAAGACGTAATCGACCCCCAATTGCAACGTGATCTAGCGTGGCATCCATGATAATAGATAGTAGGGATATTTGTCAAAAATACCCCTAATAAGTTCTTACATTATAATGAACTCCATAAATTTTGATATTTACAAAAGTAGATAAACAATACGATATTTATAAAAGTAATCTTGGAATTTCCCGAGCCTTGGTGTTAGTTCGGAAGGTTAGTGTTAGTGGACTTGGGGTTCCGGGGGTGGTACCAAATTTGTATCCGTTCATGAGGGTCCCAGGGGGTACCTGCTCCTCACACTCTGTTGGGCTTTTGCTTTATTGAATTTGATTAAGTATTCTATAGACCGCAATGTGTAGGACTAATTGACAGAAAATTCGAGACAAGGACCAGGGAGAGGAGAGAAAGAGGTGGAGGAGGAGCACGAAGGAATTTGTTTGATTCCATACCGTGAAGAATACCTACCATTATTGTGAAGAACTTTTGTTACAAAAATTTGAGTACTAGGGTATTTATGATTTGCAGTTGTTTTGCAGAACTTGAAGCAGTGGAATATAACCATCAACAAGAGAACAGAAATTCACCGCTGCTTCAAGTTCTACAAAACAACTGCAAATCATAAATATCCAATATAACTCAACGTTAACTTAGTCTAGGAAGCTCCAAGAACCAATGTAATTTACATTGCAATATGCAGTCTTCTTTACATGTCATTGACTTGCTAAACCAATGCGATGGAGGAATGTGCAAAAAATACTTTACTACTTCTTTCTACCTAGAACTTGACTTTTACATACCGAGTAGATTGCATTATTACCCATATTACATCAAATCTCTATTTATCTCTATCTGGATTGGATATTAAGTAAAGCTACTATGGAACTTTGTTTGACCAGCAATGCTTGATTCTGTCAAAAGACAGAGGGGAGGAAATTAAATAAGCCGACTAGAGACTTTTGGTTTAGTAAATGAAATATGCAATGTGCGATAGAATTCACTAGCTTCATCAAATCATTGTAGGATTCCAATCTTTCTTTTCATCTCAGACCTTCGTGACTGCGATTAGTTTTCACGTTCTTGTGTAACCACAATAATCTTAGTGCATCTTTCTCACATGAGCCTTTATCCATTGCTAGGTAAAGAGTTTATGACATCAGGTATGGTGTGCCCAAGTTGCCCTAGGTAGCCTCACATGGGAAGTGGAGCCATAACTAACACAAGAATAATGAGAATAATATGTGATACTTATTTCCAGGTCTCCCATACTTATAAAACCACACCCATTTACATCTTACCTCACGTTAGTAAATACTAACTCTAAATAACACTTAAAACTATAAATTTGTCAAACAAACTTTGTTTGTTTGACAAACAAGCACTGGCACCAGTTAAATTTAAGACTGTACAAAGAAAGAGCTGAATTCATCTTGATGAAAGAGCTTTGGCTCGCTCTTCCCACTATCCAAGGAATTGCAGTCTCCAAGGGTCTTTGCCTTGGTTGTAGTTGTGTTGTTTTCTACAATTATTCTCCTAGGTATATCCTACTTCTGGAAAGCAAAAGAATCGCATGGGTGCATAATATTAATGGAAACAAATGATCCATTGTAACCTATCAACACATTGGTGGTAGGAATATCGACAAAGAATCTTGGCTCTATCTTACAGTTTGGTGACTAATGTTAGGCAATGCTTGGTGTACATGCAAATATAATAAGTTTATTTTTTTCAAAGCCCATCATGTAGACTAAAAACAATTCCTATGGACATATTACTTATAGCTTTCTAGATGTTGGATATGTCAGATCGTGGTGAATTGAAAATTAAGGAGAAAGAGTTTGTCCCACCTCCTTTTCCCACATGTGTTTGTGTACGTTTGTTTGCTTGCTTGGAACTATTGATCTTTGGAATATTTTCCTCCATATTTGCAAGAATATTACTCTTGTCAATCACATAATTTATCCAAGGTACAATGGCTCGAGTTGGAAGCTATGAAAGGCACATACATTCGAATATTTACACTCTTTGCAACTTTACAATGGGTCTACTTGAGCTTCACTAGAGTAAGTGCCATTTTATCAACATACTTACTCATTTTGTGGTTGAAGATTTTTTATGGCTGATTTATGTGGGTGTTGAATGACAAGTTTCATATGATTGGAAGGTTATGTGCTTTTCAAAGAACTCACATACATCTACACAAGGGATTGAAACATATAGATACTAAGTGGAAAAGTATTATGGTAAAGAAGCACTAACCTTCTATCAACAAAGAAGGTGATTCAAGGCTATGTTGAGGTCATTCTATTTGACTGATGTGATGTGATTTTTTTGCAAGTTTAAATATTCATTATAAGAGGAATCTAAAGTGCTTAGGCACACACAAACCACCCAAAAGTGGATAAAGTCAAAGTTTTATGTTGATATGGGAAAGCTTAGTCTTGTGAGTGACTCCATCCATAAAAAATATGACAAAGCTTTACATGGAATTATCAAAAATTATGATAGATAGAGTAACAAGTGTCTCTTTGCATTTTGGTTGACTTGTACGATGGTTGATCTTCTAGCGGAAAGGGTAAAAATTTTGTCTTGCCTTTGATTTGCAGTCTAAGTAGCAGTTTGGACAAATTAAGTACCAAACAAAGAATAGGATCAATTATCTTGAAGCCTAAACCCAACGTAAGCCTTGTGCAGGCACAAGATACAACATTACATGGGACTTAAATGTAGCAATATAGTGTTATGTAATTAGTGTGCATTTTGAGCTAAAGGAACATTATGTTGGTGCAAAATACATATAATTCAGTCATGTAGGTGCAACACATGTATAGTTCATTGCAGATCATCTTTAACACATGCTCATGCATGTTTTGTCTTATTATAGCTTATCAAGTCCAATAAAAATCACTATAGAGTATGTTGTACTTCTGATGCTTGCAACTTGAAACTTTATGCTATAGTTATGCAAAATTCAATTGTATTCACATTCTAGATCATTCATGACATTCACACATGTAGAGGTATAAACCACCTCAAAAACCACCAAGCCAATGCAACTTGGGTTGCACAAGATACTATTCATAAGCCTTACAACATACCAGTCTACAAGCCAAAAGAAATTCAACATGATATCAAACATGAATTGCAATTTTTATGCCCTATCATCATATTTGGCATGGAAAGGAGGTAGTTCTTGCTACAATCCATGGTTCCTATGAGGAAATATATGCCTATCTACCTCAATATTGTACATAGCTTTACAAGCAAACCTTCGCAGCACAATATTGGTCAAGACCTCTAGTATCAACCGCTCTATCACTTTTTCTTTGCATATTATGCATCAATTTCAAGATTATTCACCAATTGTTGGCCATTCTTGGGCATTGATGGAACACACCTAAAGAGAAAATATCTTGGGATACTACTTTGCACCAGTGATATTAATGCAGAAGGCAACATTTCCCATTGCTTTTGCAATCATTGATGCCAAAAATGACACAAATTGGGATTGGTTTCTCAAGAATTTATTGCAATGCTTTGTGAGAGCATTGACAAATAGAGCACATCTTCTTAAAATTTCATTCTTACTAGAGCACAATAAGGCCAAAAAAAGGGATTGATTTAAGTTATTGAAGCAAATTTTGGGCACCATTTTCATAGCTTTTTCATGTGCCATCTCAATGGGAATTTTTGTTGCACCTTCAAAAACTTGGAGCTTGTCTCACATCTTTGGAAGTGTGCTTATACACTAGTAAGCTTTACTTCATTGTTTGCAATTTGTTCTCATGTTTAAAAGTTTTCTTAAATTATTCTATTTACATTCCATGCTCAAAAACCTACTCAGCAGCCAAAGAACTATGAAAGATTGATAACATTTCCTCCAAAGTCATCAAATGGATCTATGAGACAAAGCCAAAATATTGAGCAAATGCATTCTTTGGAGATAATATATTTGGGTATCTTATTTTAAACATTGTAGAGGCACTCAACTCATGGATTTTAGATGCATGTAAACTCTCCATATTTTTGATCTCTTACATCATAAGCTAATGGGCTGGTTTATGGCAAATGCACTAAAGCCATGGCATGCCAATCCTATCTCACTCCTTCACTCAAATTCAAGTTGCAAACAATCACACATAAAGGTACCAAGTCATTGAAGCAAGTACCATTAAGTTTGAGTGCCTCTATAAACTTTTGTAATACTCCAAGGACAAGAGAAGAGAGAAAACACATATTACACACTCAAACATTCGATGCTCCAAAGGAGCACCTTCTCTTTATTATATAGACAAAGATGATCTCTTCCAAGGAAGCTCCACCATAGGATTAGGCACACAGATAGATGACATGTCAGCAAGCTCCACCCTTGGATTACTTACTTGGATAGGTGACATGTCTGGTCTAGGTCCTATCTGGTTGGTCAAATAATCTTTGATCAGAAGAAATCTTTAGAGAATATTCCTATATGAATCTTAGAATCACGTAAGGTACCATAGGAAAGCTCTTGACAAGGGGAGGGAAGGCCAACCTTGCTTTTGTTTGGGGAAGAGTGTGCACATTTTTTAGGCCTAATTCATCCGTTTAGGCCTCCAAAATTACCTTCAAAGATTTCAAGCATATTTTGATTCCTACTCTATTAGTAGAAGTCCCCTTTTGGTGATACCTTTTCCTGATCTGTTTAGTCCATCATGTGTAACATCCTTCCAGATGTTACCAAACCAATTCTCACCTTTAAATTGTTTGTCTAGCTATTGGTTCTAAGGTTCTCAAGTCTATTTTGGTTTATGCCCTATTAGTAGTAATCTTTTGGTGATACTTCTATCTAATAAATTTTGATCATCATGTATAACATCATTCTAGATGTTACCAAACCAAATTTCACATCTAGATCATAGGGCTAGCTCTTGGTATTACAACTTTCAAGTGAGGTTGTCAATCTTAAAACATGGACCTATAATTGCCATTCTTGGCAACATGCTTGTATTGCATGTGCTCATGATTTTGTTGTTATTTCTTTTACATGATAAAATATATGTTTCTTTGCCAATAAGTGCTTCACAACAAAGTCATATCACAACATGTACAAGGAAATTATCCATCCAATCCCTCACAAAAGTAGATGGGAAGATATTAAGCTTGATATTAAGGATAACAACAATAGCAACAAGAAAAAACATGCACCTTTGCTTTCCATCAAAGACTCATTGTCTTGCTGGTTATTGTAAGACAAAGTGCATTTTTCAAAAAGAGGAAGGTCGTGAGATTAGACAAGTGCATTGCAAAAGATATCATGGCCTTGGTCATTAGCATAGCATTTGTAAAGAGCCAATCTAATCAAAGGGTATTTTTTCTATTCTTGATCCTTGGAATAGAACTCTTTATTGATGTATATCATTTTTTTGAACATACAATCTATCATCCAAAGTTACTTAGGAATATCTGTAATCTTTAGATACTTATTTTGAAATGTACTTATCATAATCTAGAGAAGATTGTTGAGCAATTGTTGAAGTTGGAGTCCTGTACTCTATATTCTATATACTTGCCATCAAATATTATCCAATAAGGTGATTAGACTACAAATGTCAACTTGCTTGTGCTAGACTAAAATGGTTGAAGTTATGATACTCCAATATGCATTTCAACTACATTGGAATATGCTAAAAAAAGTATGGCATATGTAGCATAGGTCTATGGACTAATCCACATGGAGGTAGGAACTATGAGATCCTCTTAGAGATTCCAAAGGCATCTAGATTTCTTAGTCCAAACAAGCACACAATCAGTATGTATTCTTTACACAATGTATACTTTGGTCAAATCTAATTGCTTAAGAACTGAAATGTTAGAGATGTCATAATCCAACCAAAAACACAAGAATCCACCTTGGCACTATATCATATATTTATGCCTGATTGAATACTGATTATGAACCTCCCAGAATTATATATTATGTTGCTTCCCATCAATATATTGATAAGTTACAATGGATCATTTGTTTCTACTAATATTATGCATTCATGCAAATGTTTTGCTTTCTTGAAGTAGGATACACCTAGAAGAATAGTTATAGAAATAGCACAATTGGAACCAAGAGAAAGACCCTTGGAAATTGCAAACCCCTTGGATACACGTGAACACATTAACAAATAATTACCATTGCATAAGTTATCATCTTTGTGAAAATGTGCAAAATTGACACTAATGTCCAAAGGATTGTTGTTGCAACTAAGAACTTCTTGTGGTTACTCTGCTAGAAGGTCAAATTCTCTTCAAACTTCTTGAAGTAGCACTTTTTCAAGCATTTGGAGGAACTTTACAAGCAATCTCCATTCTTAGGAAGTATAAAGAGCACAAGGGACTTGTTGTTCTTCTATAAGAAAATGGCAAGAGTATATATGTAATTATACATAGAACTAATCAAGATGGGTACAACTACCATCTGATTTACAACTCTCACACCACTTGCCAAATTATTTGACAATCTAAGTATTTGAGCACTAGTAGGAAGATTAACCAATTAGGTTGCTTCCAATTAGTCTTTGAGCATCAAATTCTTTGATAAAAAATGCTCATCTATCGTCAAATACTCAATAGACATAGAGTTAAAAAAATTGTAAGACTCTCTAGCAAAATGAGCTTGAAAGTTTTTACAAATTTGTACACTACAAAAGATGTAGATCATATGGGCTCATAATTTGACTTAGAGTCCAATATTATGGTGTTCCTTTACTTTTCTTGCACACATGTATACAATGTTGCAACTATTGATACCTAGAAACAATCATACCCTTGAGATTTTTGGTAAGCAATGTACGTTGGTGAATAGATTTGACATGTTCATTGGAAGTATCTTATTTCTCCTTTTTCTCTCTTTCTTTTACAAAGTCAAGTGTTTATTATTAAATCCCTACAGCAGCTTGAAGACTATGCAAGGATACTAAATATGTTGTGATCATGTTACTCTAGCATATGCTTGCTCTTCTCATCTGATCCACCACTCCCATTGGTATATATAACACTCCTAAGTATGATATTCTCATTACACAATGCAAGACTATTCTTCAAAAGCTGCAACTAACAAAGGGAGGAAATCATTTATGAAGCAATTATCTCCAAGTCATCAAGATAAAATAATGTAATGGAAGCTATTGATTCTCTAGCTGAATTATTGCTTTTCTATCCAGATTTTTTCAGAATATAAAAAGAAACATGGGAAAAGCAAGCCAAAGCTCTTTGGTCAACATGAATTCAACTCTCACCTCTCTCTTTGTACATTCATAGAACTTAACTTGTGCAAGTGCTTTTCTATCAAACAAAGTTCCTCATGAGAAAGAATGTGAAAACTAATAACAATCACCAAGGACTGAGATTAAATAAAGATTGGAATCTTGTATTGACTTCTTGAGGCTATTGAATTCTATCAATCATTGCACATTGCACATTTCATTTATAATACCAGAACTCATTGGTTGGCCTATATAAATTCCCCCCCCCCCCCCAAACTTTTATATCCTTGTAAAACTTGACTAATGCAAGAATTGTGTTGTTGGGCAAAAAAGGTCTTCTATAGGACTACAAGTTATGTGCAACTAATAGGTATGGGAATGAAACATTTGCGGGCAATGGTTATTGATGCAAGACAAGAAGATCTATGAGAATGTACATTAGTTAGAAGGAATTAATTAAGATTTTAGTGGTACACTAACAAAGTAAGTTCTATACATCTAGGGAAGCATATGAGGAAGAAGATCCAATTGGTATTTATGGCATGGGTTGTGAAAGAGGTGGCAGTCATAACTAGTACAATTTTTAGGGTACATAGGGAATTCTATTTTCTGGTTAGAACAAGCTATTTAAAAAGAAATATCTTTCCAATTAATCTTCCAAATCTGAATACTTGGTAGAAGAGGATTCCCCATGACAAAGAGAGATTGAAGGAATTGTGAATTTTTGTACCTACAAGAAGAGCTGACCAAGTAGCTACATGAATTAGTCATCCTCCTTCCTTGCAAGATTGTAAACACTATCTTATGTCTTATGTTTGATGTGACTAAGAATGTATATAAAAAGTAATTAAGTCCTAACCTAAGCTAGATATATGATGTGAATAGATAAGTGTCCTTGGTTTCTTTGAGTTATGTTGGTTGTTTGTGAATCAATGCTCCTTTGCTACATGTTGCATTGTTTGGATAAGTAAGAGGTTGTATTGGGAACCTACTCCTTGTAGGTATCTCTTAAGTAATCAATGACATACCATGGAGGCCAAAGGGCTTGTGGGGGTGATAGATCCTCAAGCCATTCCAAGGCTAAGTGTCTATGGGAAGTCCATGCTCCTTAATGGAACTATGACCATCTACAAGAACCTTGACTACAATTCCTTCCCATGCCAAGTAAACAACCGACCATGCAAGGATTGTATTGACATTTCTTGCACTCCTATAGTAGCCAACATTCCCTAATATGAGATTGAACTATAATACCCATTGATGCATGTATGCTCTATAGGAATATTAAGTTTGGTATTGCAAGTAGTGGAGAAATATTATCTATATGAAGTTTAGCTAAGCTTCTATATTAGTTGTGATTAGCTAGAGGTATCATAGCTAAGATAAAGATGACCCTACTCTAGAGGAAGGGAAAAGAGTGAGCACTACTATTTTGTCTTCTAGCATATTGACTTAGTATTACTCCTAGTTATTTGACTTTGAGGAAAGAGTTGAGAGCTCTTGGGCCCACAAATCTTGTTGGTGTGGATTTTTTCTATAGTCCAAGGATAGCCCATGTGAAGGAATTCTTGGCTTAGTTGGTAGGCAAGGATAAGACCATCTACCCATGGGATTATTTCCATGTACTTGGATATTCCATTGGAATTTTTTACTTAGTTTGAGTTTTAGCCCCATTAACTTGAGTTACTCCAATAATTAGTAATTTTGTTGTGTAAATTTTTCACAAGTATATAAGCTATCAGGTACTCATCATCCTTTCATTTGTAACTATCTCTCTCTCATTGATTTCTCTAATGAATTATGTCTTGAGTCTTGGAGTTATAGCCTTGGAGGAGTGTGATGAAGTTGGGGTTCCTTGCCTTCTTAGTCCATAATGAGGTTCCTCTGATGGCTACCTTAATAGCCATCAGAGGTTCATCCTGAGTGAGAGACAAGCCGGCTCATAGAACAAGTGCTAACTCTGCCAATTTTTCTGGCACCATTGCTAGCTAGCTAATTTGTACGCCCTCTCCACTTTATTTTACAATGTGCCTTGGCCATATGTACTCCTTGCCACCCCACAATGCCATGGTCATTTTCCATTCCAAGGAAGCATTACATCCTACTTTTACAACACCATTTTAATTTTGGAGGAAGCATTACTTCTTGTATCCACAAACAAACATTTAAGTTCAAAGGAAGCATTATCTCCCATCTTTATCATGGTTTTCAATCCAAAGGAGCATCATCTCCTAGTCCAATAATATTTCCATTGATTGCAAGTACTTTTGCCTAAGGAAACCTATCTACCTTAGCCTCACATCCTATAGTGATGCACACTCCTATAACAACACCTATTCCATCTTCTATAGTCCTTATGGCTCCCACTACAATGGCTTCTACATTAAGAGGAGAAAAGAACTATATACATCTTGGAATTGTAGTATTCATAGGATAAGAAAATTTTGAGTCATTCATATGAATGTTTGAGAATGTTTGCATGGCAGAAAACATCATGGATGATGTTGCAATGTCATGATAGATTTGCCAATGTTTCATTGGTGTCACACAATATTGGTTCAATAGCCTATCTCCAATAACAAGGAAAAGTTATGCAATGATGAGTGTGGAAGGACGACAAGAGTACATCTTTCCAAGACAATAAGTATACTAAGGGACAAAATAAGCCAACTTTGTAAAGGACACCACAAAACCATACAAGTGTTTATTCAACAATTTCAATACGTCTCTTCAATGATTACACCAGCTTCTAATCCTACTCTAGCTCTCTGTAACAATATGGAGTTTAGTGATGAAGTTAGTCGGGCTTATGAAGTAGAGAATAAGACAAAATAGCCTAGAATATTCTCGAAGCATCTAAGAAGCTTCTTAGGAAGCTTCCCAACTAGTTAACTTGCGCCCTAAGCAGGTAGCTTCTAGAAGGAAGCTTCTAGAAGCTTCTAACTAGCTTAGCTTGCACGCCAAGTAGGTGGCTTCTAGAAGGAAGCTTCTTGAGAAGCTTCCTAGTTAACTTGGCTTGCACTCCAAGAAAGCGGCTCAAGGAAACTTCTTGAGAAGCTTCAAGGGTCTTGTATGCTACCTATAAATACCAAGGCCGAAGCTCATGCTAGGTATTCGGAGTTTTCCCTCATTCAAGTGTCCCAATGTGAGCTTCCATTCTCCTATTTCTCTCCTTGGTTTTGGTCTTTTACATTGGTATCAAAGCAGGAATGGGATGGATGGAATTTATGGACCACCAAATCCACTTCCGCCAAACCATTGGGACTTTCATGTCCAGATATTACCAAAGCATCGTTTCACACAATTCATCACCTCACGCTTTGGGCAGGATTTTCTACATATGATCACCATGTCAGAGGAACCCTTGATACTTCCAATTGTAACCTATGGAGAACGATGGACGTGTTGTATCTACGTGTTGTATCTACGTGTTAATCAACTAGATAAATTGCAGGTAGTGGAATAGAGTAGTAGCGATGGCGGCAATACCGGATGTTATCCTTGCAATGCAACAAAAAATCGAGCATCTTACTCGATTGTTGGATGAACGAGACCAGCAACGACGAGAACAGATAGACAGAGCGCCAGTTTGAGATGGAGAAGATCGCATTCGATTTCCGAAACCCAAGGTGTTTGAAGGCAAGAATCTTCCAGGCACAGTGGAGAATTTTGTGTTTGACTGTGAATGTTACTTTGAAGCCACCAATCTTCAAGACAAGCGGAAACAAATTCTCTTGGCTTCTAGCCAATTGGATGGAGTGGCAAAACTTTGGTGGCAATTCCGAGTAGAAAGAGCTGAATGACAAATTGTTACACCAATTTTTACATGGGCAGAATTCAAGGATGCAATACTTGGTCAATTTCAGACTATAAATGCCACCCGAGCTGCACGAGATAAATTGGCGGAGTTGAGGCAGATTGGCTCAGTGAGAAGCTACATCACACAATTTTAGAATATCATCATGCAAATTCCAGATATCCAAGAAGGTGAAGTTCTGGATCGATTTGTGCGAGGATTGAAGTCACGAACCAGATTGGAGGTGACCATGCAAGAGCCACAGAATGTAGAACAAGCCATGCAATTGGCTGAGCGTTTTGATTCCTTAGTTGCGACAACTTGGTCTCGACCTCGACCTACACAAAACCCACCAGTACCACAAGTGGAAGAACCGGTACCAATGGAGATTGATGCTATCCAACGAAGACCACTTGGCACAGCAGATAGAGAAAGATTACGACAAAATGGAGGTTGTTTTTATTGTCACCAGTTGGGGCATTGCATTGCTGAATGTCCACTCAAGAATGGACGACCTCGACAAGTTGCCCAAGTGGAGGTTGTGGAGCGGAATGATCAGGGAAACGAGGAATCCCAATAGGAGATTTCGAGCCGCCTACCGGGAGCTTGATTAGTTCCAATGGGATTGAAGGCTTGACCTATGCAAGTTTGCTTCACTTGCAAGGTATGATATCTAATCGGGGTTGTAGAATTTTGGTTGATTCTGGAAGTTCAAAAAATTGCATGTCTATGCAAGTAGCAAAGGAATTGGGTATTTGTATCAAGCCAATGATTGGAAGTAGTTTGATGATGGCGGATGGTAGAAAGGGTTCTGCATTCCGCACCTTGCATCCTGTTACCTTCAAGATTGGGAAGGAGTATTTGGAGTGTATGAGGTTTGTAGTGGCACCTCTACACTATGATATCATTCTGGGTCTACCTTGGCTTGAATGTCATAAGGTTCAATTTGATTGGACCGGGCACCAAATTCAAGTACAACACCAAGGTAGGAATTTCCGATTAGGTTGTCTGGCACCTCTGAGTAAGACACCTAAGAATAGTCAGTCCCAAGATGGGAAGTTTGTCAAGAAGGTAGCCATAGAGCGAATCTGGAAGGGAGATGAGTCCCAAGATGGGAAGTTTGCCAAGAAGGCAACCATGGAGCAAGCTCGGAAGAGAGATGAGTCCCTAGAAGTGAAGTTTGTTAATGAAGCAGCCATAGAGCAAGCTTTGGAGGAAGATAAGTCTGTATTTGCAGTGTGGATCAAGCCGATTGCACAAGAACAATCTGAGGAGGGCCAAGTGCTGCATCAAGCGACGGTTGATCGAATAGTTCAAGAGTTTGCAGATGTGTTTCCGGATGATCTGCCAAAGGGATTACCCTCTGATCGAGGTATGCCCTTCAAGATCGAGTTATTGCCAGGGAGTACTCCAGTGAGTAGACCAATCTATTGGCTCTCACCAAAGGAGTTGGAGGAGTTGCAAACAACACTTATAGAGTTGTTGGAGAAGGATTTCATACGACATAGTACCTCTCCTTGGAGAGCACCGGTACTATTTGTTCCAAAGAAGGATGGAGGACTTTGTTTTTGTATTGATTACCGTGGGCTCAATAAGCAAACCGTGAAGAATGCATATCCCTTGCCTCGGATCGATGACTTGCTTGATCAATTAAGTGGAGCACGATACTTTTCCAAGCTAGATCTTCATAGCGGCTATTGGCAAATTCCTATTGAAGGAGAGGACGTGAAAAAGACTGCCTTTCGTACAAGGTATGGACATTTTGAGTGGAGAGTTCTACCTTTTGGACTCACTAATGCTCTAGCAATCTTCATGGATCAGATGCATTGGGTGTTGGAGGGGCTATTGGATCAGTCTGTGGTAGTGTTCTTAGATGATATCTTAATCTATAGTAGGACAGAGGCAGAACACATGAATCATGTGCGAGAAGTCCTAAGACGACTACGACAGTGGAAATTTTACTGCAAAAAGTCAAAGTGTGCTTTTTGGCAAAAGGAGGTTACCTTCTTGGGTCATAAGATCTCATCAGAGGGGATCAAGATGGAAGAAGAGAAGATCAAGGCCATTACTGATTGGCCTACCCCGAAGGATGCTACCGAAGTACGAGCGTTCAACAGATTGGCCAGTTTTTACCGACGGTTCATCCACTATTATGCTCACGTGGCTGCACCATTGATTGACCTCTTGGGAAAGAACTCGAGCTTCCAATGGACCACCAAGCATGAAGAAGCATTCCAGAAGTTAAAGCATATGGTGTCTTCAAGACCCATTCTTCAACCATATGATCCTCAACTACCTTGTGTGGTTGATTTTGATGCTTCTATCTTTGCAATTCGAGCTGTGTTGCAACAAGAATTTCCAGATGGACTACATCCTATTGCCTTTGTGTCTTGCCGACTAAATACAGCTGAAAGAAATTACTCTACTCGAGATCGGGAACAACTTGCAATGGTATATGCCACCAAGGTATGGAGGCATTATCTCTTGGGGAAACAAGTGATCATGCAAACTGATCACAAGCCATTGTTGCAGACCTTACACCTAGAGCACATGAAGAGTCGACATCATCGATGGGAAGAGCAACTCCAATTGTTCGACATCAAACTTGAGTACAAACCAGGTCGGTTCCATGTCATCCCTGATGCTCTATCACGACGACCTGATTTGAAGTCTCTTCCTCTCATCGCGGCAGCAATTACGACGGTGTCAATTGATCCCAAGATTCATAACGAGTTTCGGTTAGCCCTACAGCAAGATCCCTTCTTCCAAATGGTACACGGTCGTCTAACAGCACGCAACAAGGAGTACAACACCTTCTCCTTCAAGGAAGGCCTTTTATTCCATGCAGACCAGATCTATGTTCCAACCAAAGGTGATCTTCGACTTGTGCGCCTTCAAGAAGCCCATGATTTACCAATAGCTGGTCACATGGGAGTGGACAAGACCTTGGGCACCCTCCAACGCCAATGGTGGTGGCCCAACATGACACGAGATGTTCGAGACTTTGTCCGATCATGTGAGAGTTGCCAACGGAACAAGGCCAGCAATCAGAAGCCGAGTGGATTCCTTCAACCACTTGCCATTCCATCCGCTCGTTGGGAGCATGTGAGCTTGGATCTCATCACATCCTTGCCAAAGACAAAACAAGGACACACCGCAATTGTGGTGTTTGTGGATAAGCTTAGTAAGCAAATCCACTTGGCACCAACCTGTGATACCGTGGATGCTCCAACCTTAGCGCAAATCTACTTCGACAATGTCTTCAAGCATCATGGGATGCCACATGTACTCATCTCCGACCGTGATCCTCAATTTATCGGGAAGTTTTGGCAAGCACTCTTCCAAATACTCGGCACTAAGCTTGCTTTGTCCACGGCCTATCATCCTCAAACTGATGGACAAACCAAACATGCCAATCGTACATTGGAGGATATGTTGCGGGCCTTTGTCAATGTCCACCATACCAACTGGGATGAATGTCTTGCAGTTGCAGAATTTGCCTACAACAATTCCAAACAGGCAAGCACTGGATTTTCTCCCTTCTTTCTCAATTTTGGCCAAGATCCGCTTGTTCCAAATTCTCTTCTTGCTCCCCTTCCCTCTCAGGTTCCTCATACTTCTACATTCTTGACCACTATATCCCAATCTCTCCAACAAGCCAAATCTCACCTCCTTGTTGCTCAGAATCGCCAAAAACAATATGCAGACCATCATCGTCGTGATCTCACCTTTGAAGTTGGTGATAAAGTCATGCTATCCTCTAGTAACCTCCCTTTCCCACTTGATACCCAAGTTCGTAAACTTGCTCCTAATTGGATAGGACCCTTTGATATCACCCACATTATCTCTCCTGTTGCTTATTGTCTTGCCTTACGTTGTCACATGCGTATCCATCCTGTCTTTCATATTTCCAAGTTGAAACCCTTTGTTCCTAACCCTTTGTTCCTAACCCTTCTTCCTTTTCCTCTCGAGTCCAACCTCCCCCTCTTCCTGTCCCTATCAATGATCATGAGGAGTACGAAGTTGATCGTATCCTTGCGTGTCGCCATATTCAACGAGGCCGTCACCAACATACGGAGTACAAGGTCCTTTGGAAAGGGTATCCCCTTCATGATGCTACATGGGAACCTCTTTCTCACCTCCAGAATGCACAGATGGCCATCAAGGAATTCGAAGCTTCACTGGCGACGAGGACGTCACCAACTAGCGGCGGGGGAATATGTAACAATATGGAGTTTAGTGACGAAGTTAGTCGGGCTTACGAAGTAGAGAATAAGACAAAATAGCCTAGAATATTCTCAAAGCATCTAAGAAGCTTCTTAGGAAGCTTCCCAACTAGTTAACTTGCGCCCTAAGCAGGTAGCTTCTAGAAGGAAGCTTCTAGAAGCTTCTAACTAGCTTAGCTTGCACGCCAAGTAAGCGGCTTCTAGAAGGAAGCTTCTTGAGAAGCTTCCTAGTTAACTTGGCTTGCACTCCAAGAAAGCGGCTCAAGGAAACTTCTTGAGAAGCTTCAGGGTCTTGTATGCTACCTATAAATACCAAGGCCGAAGCTCATGCTAGGTATTCGGAGTTTTCCCTCATTCAAGTGTCCCAATGTGAGCTTCCATTCTCCTATTTCTCTCCTCGGTTTTGGTCTTTTACACTCTCAATTGGTATAAGGATGAGGATACTTGAGGATATTCAAAAATTTCTCATGTACAACAATGTTACAACTCTAAGCCAAGCATTTGAGGAGGCACATTGTTTGGCTCAAGCTAATGAGAAGGATATACTCTTACTAGATCCTTGCTCTATAATCTTAGAATTTAAGAGATCTTATGATGCATAACCCCTACACTGCCACTCAAGGATTTTTGTAGCCAAATTACTTCTATGGAGGAGCTCCATAGTTGCACCAGTTCCGTATGTAGTACTGCAATTGGTACCCATATATGATCATGTGCTCACAAAAACTCATGTAATGCATCTTGTTACTACATTGGGATTGCTTGTTCTTGTAGTCACCAATGTTCTTGCACCTACCACCAAGATGGAGGAAATCATGGTAAAGCTAGAATGATTAGAGAACTTATACCTAGCATAAAAATGACAAGAAAGGAATCCAATCAATATTGCTGCCAGGAAAGAAATTTCTTGTACATATTGCCTAAGACAACAACACACCAATGCTCAATGTGCCAACTTGGATATTCCAAATTATTGTGTCCATTGTGGAAGGTATGGGCATGTGATGGAAATTTGCAAAAAAAGCCACCATGAGCACAAAGAAGAAAGAGAACATGATGTTGTTGTCATCCCACAAAACAATAATTTTAACCACCATCTATGGGATCCATCTTTCCTTGGAGGACAAGGTAACAGATGAGGTAGAGGACTTCTCACAAGATATGTTGTCATATTTGTGTTGTTTGGGCAAAATAGGTACAAAGGGCATTATAGGCTATGGAAAAATTGGTGCTACTAGATATGCATTACAAGATTTGAACCACAAGCAAACTGCTATAAGAATTCAATCGCAAGATTCTCCCTACATGACAAATAGGGGAATGTACAAGAATGTCATGGGCATGTAGAATAGTAGGAAAAAAGTAGGTAGGCCATTTATGTGAAAGAAACCTTTTGATGCACTTAAGTTGACTATTTTAGATTAGAATCAAGGATTAGGAGCCAATTGGCATTGATGGGGTAGCATTGGAACAAGACAACTACCACAAAGGAAGGATTGAAAAGGGAGGAAAATCTATTTTTTAGGGTTTGATTCCATGTATAAAAGGGAGCTCATCCCATTATATGGAGGTTGGTTGAATATGAAGGTTGGTTGAATATGAAGGTTGTTTGTATTAGTCATGAGAGTCTTGAGTCAATCAATAGTTGCTAATATAGAATAGGGAGTAGGACTTGGGCTAGGAGAGGAAGTGTTGAGAGCAATAAAGGCACTCCTTACCAAGCAAAACCAAGAATGGTCCTCCATTTTAAAGTGACAGCCCATAATAGGGGTTATAAAGCTTAAGTGCATTGTTCAATGTGGTTCTTGATGCATGAATGCACTCTTGTATGACTTGATGTTTTGGTTGATGCTTTCTAACCTATGATTCCACTACAAGATGTCATGTAGTCTTCATGCCAGCATAGGGATTGGTGAGTAGAGAGTGACAACCTATAATACTCCAAGGACAAGAGAACACTTCAGAGAGATACAAGAGAGAAAACACAAATTTCACACTCAATCCTCCGGTACTCTAAAGGAGCACCTTCTCTTTATTATATAGCCAATGAGGATCTCCTCCAAGGAAGCTCCACCATAGGATTAGGTACATGGATAGGTGACCTTTCAGCTAGCTCCACCCTTATATTAATTTCTTGGAGGGGTGACATGTTGGTCTTGGTCCCATCTGGTTGGTCAAACAGGCTTTGATCGGAGGGAATCTTTTAGGGAATCTTCTTGTAGGAATCTCAAAATCACGTGGATGAGGTACCATTGGAAAACTCTTGGCAAGACAACCAAGGGGTTAGGGAAGGCCAGCCTTCTCTCCAATTGGGGGGATCAACACATTTTTGAGGTCTAATTCATCCGTTTAGGCCTCCAAAATTACCTTTGAAGTTTAGGCCTATTTTGGATTCTGCCCTATTACAGGTGTACAGGTTGGCTCTTTGATGATACATGCACTACTGTATGCGGATGATGTAGTGCTCCTCTCTACCAATCCACAAAGTTTACAGAAGTTGTTGGATTCTCTTCTCTTGTTTTGCAATGAAACAAAGATGGAAGTGAACCTTGACAAGTCCAAGGTGATTGTGGTGGGTTCTAAAGGTGTCACACCTTTCTTTTTTGATGGACAGCAATTGGAGCAGGTATCTTCTTACAAGTACTTGGGCCTTGAGTTTTCTCATGACTATAGTTGTTCTACTTGTGTGAAGATGAGAATCAATGTAGGGTTTAGAGCTTTGTATTCACTCATGAATCGCTCTAGACTTGCTCACCTTACCACATGGGAGTTGAAGAAGGTGCTGTTCAGATCTCTTGTGCAGCCGGTGGTTCTCTATGGTGCTCAGATTTGGGGTCCAGGTACTAAGAAGACATGGTGGCAAAAGGTGGAAAAAGTTTAGAAATTGTTTTTGTGTGATGAACTTGGGGTGAGGACTCAAACTCCTTATGTATTGCTGCTTGCTGAAACCGGGTTTTTGCCTCTTGAGGCTGAATCTTTGTTTTTAGCTATCACATTTGCCACTAAGGTGAGGTCCATGGAGCATGAGAGACTTCCCTACCAAGCTTTTTGTGCCACTCTATCTGTCGGTTGGTATACAGATCTGGTTGCATGGGCCACAAGGTAGAATTTTTCTAAGCGACATTGGAGATTGGAGCCTATTTCACTACAAGAAGTGATCAAGGAGTAGTTCTTACTTTGCTTATGGCAGCAACCCGGTACCAAGATGGTGTTCTACCAGCAATTTGTAAATCCTATGTTGGTGTATTGTGAGCAAGATTATCTCTTGGATAGGATTTCTACTTCGACTTAGACATGTTATTGCTCAATATAGAACTAGTTCTCATAGACTAGAAGTAAAACAAGGACGTTGGCAGCAGATAGAGCACTCCATGCGACTTTGCAAATTGTGTATTATAAGCAAAGTTGAGGATGAGCATCATGTGTTTATTGATTGCCCTTGTTACATGCAGATTAGAGTTAGACATTGGATTACTTGTATTGATTTCTCTACTCTCTTACAGGTTGAAGCTTCAGCGTTAGGGAAATACATGACCGAGGTTAGTTTACATCGGACCAATTTGTTACAGATTGGTCAGATGCCCTAGGCCCTTGCCTAGGCTCACATTTCATGTGTTTTGTATTGTGTTTCCAGCCTTTTGACTCTTTGGGTCTTTCGGGCTTTATATTTCATTGTTCATTGTTCATATTAGTAGAAGTGCTCTTTTGGTGATCACTATATCTGATCTACATTCTCTATCATGTGTAACATCCTTCCAGATGTCACCGCCCCAAGTTTCACCTCTAGATCATATGCATAGTTATTGATTCTAAAGTTTCCAAGCATGTTTTGGTTTTTGGCCTGTTAGTAGAAGTAATATTTTGGTGATACCTATAGCTTATCTCCTTAGTCCATCATGTATAACATTTTTCTAGATGTTACCAAACCAAATTTCATCTCTAGATCATCTATCTAGCTATTGGTATTACACAACCAAGGAGACCAAATGGGCTCTCAAGGATGATGGACCTTTGAGCCATCTTCAAGGTTAAGTGTCCTAAGGTAGTCTTGGTCCCACACAACTACATAGTCTGCAGGAGTCTTGCCTGAAGTTCCTCCCTAAGCCTAGAGAAAGGCCGGTTGCATAAGGGTTGTCCCACAATTCCTTTTCTCATCGTGCCTAATAGACAAACTATGGGTCAAATCCTGACCACCAACAACTTGTAATGAGAATCATTATGCCAACCAATGCCCTAATTTCAAGACCTTTAGTACTCAAGTACAAGGAGCTCTTGTGGAAATTAACCACCAAACTATTGGTGGTTATTAACTACCAAACTATTGGTGGAACATTCTCATCATTTGTCCTGATAAGAATGTTCATTTTATTGTTCTCAAAGAAAATTCTACTATGGGAGAAGCAACTTTGACTACCAATGATATGATGGTAGATGTGTGTGTATTCTTTACAATAAGGTCTTGCACCTATGAAGCCCCTGCTCTGGGCAAAAATTCTATTTTAACAAATTTTCCCCTTGGAGCGCAAATGAAGACATTGAAGACACAAAAACATCTTGCAACCTTCTCTTGAAATATATCAGATTGCAATCTCCATGTTTAACACATTGGAAAAAAAACTACCAAAATTTGTCATACATAAATATGACATAATTTGTGATCTGTCCAATATGAAAGCTAATATCATTGTGAAGCAATTGTGCAAGGTAGCACCTACAAAGTGAGTGAAGTTGCAAAAATTCTTCACAAAATTGGAACCCCCAATTTGCTTCAAGGATCCTCCTCCAAGAGATACTATCTTGCAATGATAAAATTTTATTCTAGTAAGAACTCAACCATATACTTGCAACTTGCACACCCATCTTAGAGTCTACCATACTATCATAGTTGAAGATATTCCAACAAACCACCACATGTACACAAAAGTCCATGACCTAAATATCTCAATAACCATCAAGGAGAGCATTATTGCAAATTTCCTCATTGACCATCAAGCTCCTTGGTACTTGTCATGACCAAGGATGTAATGGAAACTCTAAGTTTAAAGGAGATGATCAAGACCTCTATCCTCCTTTGCATGTCTAATAGAAGAAGACACTACCTTCTTGGCTTGTTGCCCAAGGTGCAGATCCTTGTTGGAGAATAGACCTTCTTGATTGATTATCTAATCATGTATACACTTACTCCTATATAGTTCTCCCTCTTATTGGAAGTTACATGGCTAGTAGATGCAAATGGCATCTTATCTAGGAAACCAACAAGTTAGCTATTGGAAAGACGTCAACACACAATCAAGAAGGAAACCAAGTTCCAATATTGATGCATGGAAATTTTCCCACATTGATAGCAATGAGAAAATTATAGATACCATTGCTAATTGTATTTTCATAACCAAAAAGGAGATAAGTGGTCATGCCAAACAACTCCACCACTCCATTCTTCTACCAAGTCCACAACATGTTCTTAATGTGTATGCTCATCAAACCATTTTGGATTCAAATGACTCTCCTCTTAATACTAACAATAGATCCTGCCTCCACACCATGTTCCCCTTCCCTTACACTTGAGAGCACACTCAAGAAACCTTGACTACCTCTTGCTTCTATATCAAAAATGACATTGATTGCTAGGACAAATCAACACATGAGGAATGTCTCCATCTTGGTGTAACACGTCACAACAACACTATTATTCCAAGAGATAGTGAAAAAAAAACCCTATGGTAGCCACTACCCCTTTTAAGCTCATTCTCAAGAGCCAAGCACTCCATCTTGCACCATTCTTGTCAATGCCAAAAGGATTGTCAAAGAATATAAGGTCCAATAGGCCATACTTAAGGAAGTGTTACAATGCTAGTTTTTGAACAAACCTCCCAAATATTTATCTAAGACCATCCTACTCCACTTACATGTAGTAGATAAGATTCAAGATCCAAATATTCCCATAGGGAAGAAATGCCTAAGTATTTTAGGATTGGCATCAATGTGTGCATCAAGGAATAGAATACATACTAATACCTCTTATGGAATTCAAGGATGGTTTTTCCTATGATAACACAAAATTGAGAGACATTGACCCAAAAACATGTCAACACCAATACTACTACATGCAAACTTTGTTCCAATCTGATCTAAACCTTACCAATTGAACCCTACACTACTCTCAAAAGGTGCAACAAGAGATGGATAAAATTACTCAAGTGCTAGTTCATCTACCTTGTAGGAGAAATAGAATGGGTATCCCCAGTTTTAATATTCCCCAAAAAGAAAATCCATAGATAGATATAGAAAATTCTGAATTTATGTAGATTTTTGTAAATTGAATTCCCATACTATTATGGATCCCTTTCCAATCCTATTTATAGACACACTATTAGATAAAGTAGGCTACAACCAATGTTTGTCCTTTATGTATAGTTGCTCTAGCTACAATCAAATTGTTCTTGCCGCAAATAATCAATACAAGACCACCTTTATCACCAAATGGGGAACTTATGCCTATAAGATGATGTCATTTGGAAAACAAAATGCTTCCACAATGTTCCAACAATACATGATAAGCTCTTTTGGGGAATTACAAAAGGAATTGGAGCTCTATCTTGAAGACTTGTGCAAGTATAGTTCCCACACTACCCATGTCTAGGCTCTACAAGCTATTCTACACATTCTTTTGCATCCTATGATTTTCTTGAATCCTCAAAAATGCTTATTTTCTATCTTGTGTGACCCCTCTTGTGCCACTTGGTCTATGAAAATGGAATCATTGTAGACCCAAAGAAAATCCATCTTGCATCTTTTATTATTTTACCAAAGATTCATTTTGTACTTGCCCATACCCAAAATAGTACACATCCTCATATGCTTCTTAGGTTGTATAGGATATTACTGCTGATATTTTCATATGTATACTATGATCCTTTCTACTCTAACTTCCCTATTGCACTCCACAATGGAATTTTTGTGGACCAAATAAATGTACCATGACTTTCAAAGCCTTGAAGGTAAATTTGGCCATTGCTCTGATTCTTGCAACACCCAATTGGGGTATTACTTTTCACATTTTTGTGGATACTTATAACACAACAATGTGCACTTCCTAGCACAATATAATGAAACAATGAAATATAAAGACCAAAAGACCTAAAGAGTCAAAAGGCTGGAAACACAATACAAAACACATGAAATGTGAGCCTAGGCAAGAGCCTAGTGCATCTTACCAATCTGTATCAAATTAGTCCAATGAAAACTAATTTCCATCATATACTTCCCTAACGCTAAAGCTTCAATTTGTAAGAGAGTTGAGAAATCACTACAAGTAATCTGATGTCTAACTCTAATTTGAATTTAACAAGGGTAATCAACAAACACATGGTGCTCATCCTCAACTTTGCTCATAGTACACAATTTGCAAAGTCACATGGAGTGCTCTATCTGCTGCCAACATCCTTGTTCTACTTCTAGTCTATGAGAACTAGTTCTATACTGAGCAATAACATGTCTAAGTGAAGTAGAAATACTAGCCAAGAGATGATCTTGCTCACAATACACCAACATAGGATTTACAAACTACTGGTAAAACACCATCTTGGTACCGGGTTGTTGCCATAAGCAAAGTAAGAACTGCTCATTGATAACTTCTCGTAGTGCAATGGGCTCCAATCTCCAATGTTGCTCATAAACATTCCACCTTGTGGCCCATGCAATCAGATCTGTATACCAACCAATGGATAGAGTGGCACAAAAAGCTTGGTAGGGAAGTCTCTCATGCTCCATGGACCTCACCTTAGTGGCATATGTGAGAGCCAAAAACAAAGCTTCAGCCTCAAGGGGCAAAAACCTAGTTTTAGCAAGCAGCAATACATAAGGAGTTTGAGTCCTCACCCCAAGTTCATCACACAAAAACAATTTCTGAACTTTCTCCACCTTTTGCCACCATGTCTTCTTAGTACCTGCACCCCAAATTTGAGCACCATAGAGAACCACCGGCTGCTATGAGAAGCAAAGAGAAAATCCCATCTATTATGCTAGCCAACACCATAGCTTTGCAGAAAAAATTACTCCACCACCAAATGGGAATGGCTCGGCATGGTTTCTGCTATGCAAAATTTTTGACACTACCTTCTGGGCAACAATTTTATGTTCCATGTAGATCAAAGCTCTCAAATACCTCATCAAAAAACCATGCTGTGTTGGACAAGTTTCTTGATGGATGTTGCTCCTCCAAGAATTTTCCTTCACAATAGAAGACCATCCCAACAAGTCCTATGATAATGCAGAATTCTTGTCCCGCATTCCCAAAGACCTTGTATCAAATTTCTCTCAACACTAACCTTATAGATTTCCATCTCTTTTATGTACATGCCATGGTAACCACTCAATCAACCTTGATGGATTAATTAAAAATTGCTTATCTATAGGGAAAGTGCCATGTGATTGACCCCAATCAAACCATAAGAGCTTCCATATGTTAGCTCATGCTTTCATGATCTCTATTGGATGGGAGTAGATTGGGTGCTTTGATGTTTACATCAGTCAAGAGTAAATTCTTGTAGTATTAGAAGCAAGGCCACTCTTATGAAGCCGATAGGTTTTTTGAGGAGCTTGCTTCACACAAAATCTATCTGGCCGCTTATTGGAAGCCACTCAATCATCCATGATGCCAACCAATATGCTTGCTTATGTGATGCTTGCCAACAGATTGGTAAATAGAACTTACTACAAGATTCACCCTATCTCAACTTGTCTACAAGTAGAGGCTATTCTGCCCATTAAATTATTGGTCCCTTCTCTTAGAATCCTTACCAATCACTTGATTTGGACTCTTATTTTAAGGAGGGAGGAGACCATGGAAGAACAATTTTTTGCACTTCATGTTCTAAATGAAAAGTGTTTAAAAGCACAATTTATGCAATACACCACAGAGGCCAAGCAAAAAATCTATTTTGATAAAAAAGAAAAAAGAAGTCTTACTTTACAAGCAAGACTTGGTGCTCAAGTTCAATGATCAGGTTAGCCAATTCCCTAGTAAAATTGCAAAGAAATTGCTAGGCCCCTATAGAGTACAAGAAGTTTTTGACAATGGGTCCATTTAATTGGAAACATTAGATGGAGTAATCTTAGAATTCAACACCAAAAACTCCCAGTGTAGGCTCTACAACTCTCATTATATTTGTCTATGCAAGCAAGAAGAAAAGTTGCAATGGAAAACTCATTTCTCCATATCACTCAAAGACCAATCTATAGGATATATGTTGCAAGAAGGTCTTCTCATAAGATTTGAAGGACTATCAAAGAGACTACGGGATTGATTGTAGCTTCCTATGCATATCTTATCTTGGATCTAAAATTCCTAGAGTTAAACTCAAAAAATAGAAACCACAGGCAAATGTTGAGAACCTTTGTGGGAACTCCTTGTTTCCCACAAGATACAACAATTGTAACAATTACAAGAAAAGATGGTGTTACATTCATGACAAGCCACGTTCTTTGTAGCTTAAAAATTCTTTTTGCCCATGGAATGGAGCTTCTTAGGATTTTGGCAATAGCCAATGAGATAAAAGTGGAGTCTAAAGTGATCCATCTCTTCCAATTTTTGTACTTGGCTCCAAGTATTTCACAACTATCCCCATACCAAGGACACCATAAGGGACAAGAGCTCTCTTGGAGCAAGATCTTTATGAATCCCATGTGACAGCCTCGATGATCACCAATTTAAAAAAATGGACTCATAAAAAGCAAGCAAACCTCTTGAAATTATAGATGGCGCTTACCATCATAGTATGGGAAGAAGAGTTGCAAGAACAAAGTATTCCCACAAAAGAAGAAGTTGCCCGTAGTAAGAAGACAAAGGCAACTAGCCTCAACAACGGCATGATGGCATCCCCATCCTTGCCAAAGGAAAAAAGAAACTAAAGGTGAGGATAAAGAATCCTACTAGGGGAGAGGAAGAGGCAAATCATCCCATGCCTAAGAGGACGGTGGCTCCATCAAAGAGGAAGGGAACTTACGTTGGAAACCTAGAACTTCCAATCCCATTTTTTTAGAGGATAGGTGCCAAACCATTTGGAGAAGCCAACGTCATCCTATTGGAAGATGAGTCACAAAGCAAACCCAAGGTTGGAGAAGGCTTCCTTGAAATTGCCAACCAATTGGCCAAGTTCCTATGCCTTGACAAAGGACTTGGGGTAAATCTATTCTCTCAAGCCATGGCAATGGTACTTGAGCCCCTACCACATAGGCCTATGGGATCCCATCTTGCACCCTTGATACAAAGAGTGCAAGAAGATGACACTGCAAAATGAGATAGGCTAGGAGTATCATCTCACATGATGGATACCCTTGTTGATAGCCTAGTAAGCTTAAAATTATTTGATAAGTGGACATCCTAACCAAGCATGGAAACTTAAAGCCTTGTCCATTTTGACATACCTAAGATATGGCCAATAGGCCCATAATAGAATTTGGGAACTATGAGAAGAGCAAGAATAGTACCAAGGAGAAAGCTCCCAAACTCTAAGAGACTGAATTGGCATGGACCAAGAAATATAATGAATGGGAAAATTAGTCTACCAAGCTTACCAAGGAGTTGGCAAAGACAAATTTACAAGTGCAACTCACCAAGGTAGAAAATTTCACTTTGGATGCCCAATTAGCTTATGCTCTTGCAAAGAAGAGGAAAAACAAGGGTGGACTCTAGATATTTCAAAATCAATCAATCATGCTAAAGATGATAATTATAAGCTACATAAGAAGTGTAATTATATGGATGGCAAGCTCACTAACCAAATGAGCTCTAATTATCAATGAATATCAAAATATGGGAAGTAAAATGGAAGTCATCCATATAGTTGATGTACTCAATCTAGTGGGGGAAGAAGGGCCTCAAAAGAGACAAGAGGCCACTATTCTAAACTTACTAGAAGGAGTGAGCCAAATAAGTCCATACAAAACTAGGGAGCAACATCTTAAGCTAGGAGACATTACAAAGTCCTCAATGGGACAAGATACCAATAACAAGAATCACACAAAATGATTGACCCTAAAAGGAAAGAATACCATGTGAAATCCATGTCTTCCATTGGTAAAAATAGTTAAGAAGGCAACATGTAAGGAAGTCATAACTTCTAATATGATAGATCAAGCAAGAGTCTAGTTGCTCCAGGAAGCCATGAAGTTAGTGAAGCAACTAGTAGGAAGTATAGCCACTTAGGACAAGGAATTCCTATTCTTCATGATTATATCTCAAGGTTCAGAACCTTGAGATCATGTAGACAAGGTAATAATTGCTCCACACATGTGACATATAAAAGGGTTGGAAAGTTGTGCCTTATAGATGATGACTATCCAAGCTTTGAAGCCAAGAATTGTTCCATCCCTAGAGTTGGTGAAGCACTTCCCACATGACACTCATGACTTCCAAAAGTGGTTACAATTGGGGATTCCATTTATCCATGGGTCCAATTGTAACCCAATTGTGCTACCACCCCACTCCTATTCATGGCATTTCATGCCTTGGGAATAATAAATTTGAATCAAGTCAAAGCGGCTACCATAACATTTTTTCAAGTAGACAAGGAATACTTGGCTTGGTATCCCTTCCTTCCTAGTCCAAATCTAATGCATGACATGCACTAGAAAATTAGTGTTTACCTTGGAAGACTAAATCCACCATTTTGACCTTGCCTTTCTTACTATAGGAATGGCCATTAACCGACATGTATCTCTACATGCAACAATTAGCACCGAGTAATTTTCCATGCTATGGGCATACAAGTTGACTCTTAAGAACTTTGGAGGACCCAATGTATAATGGCCAAAGCCATATTGCAAGGAGATATCTGATTAGGAAACACTTACTAACTAACTTATGTGGTAGTAAATCTCCCATACTTCACCTTTAGGTATTTGGTGGATTGTCTCAAGTTGGTAAATCAAGGATGAGCATTGAATTGCATGTATGTCTGACACAAGAGTACATCAAAGTAACCCATGTATCTGATAAGGAGATTGTGAGGATCTACAAGGATACCAAACTACATTGCTCTCACAATGCCACCATAAGTATTGAGTTGTAGAATGTTCAAATCAACACATAATCCAGGAACTTAGGACCACCTTTTAGCAATTGGCAGAAAGAACTCAAACCAACATTGCCCATATTGTAGGGCAAGCTCTTGCAATCTTGGAGAAATAGTTACAAAGCAGACATGACCATGCCTTCAAGTACTCTTTGACATACGATGCACTTAGCTCATGTATGATCAAGTATGACAACAAGGTGCAAGAAACATACCTCAATGATGAGGAAGCTAATTCAAGTGGTTTTGTTTGCCTATTAGCTATCTTGTATGTGATTCAACCAAGCTCATAGTCAAAGGGCTCCTTGTGACTTATCATCTGACTTGGAAGATCTGGGTAACAAGCCCCGTAATTCCCACAATAATGCATGAGGATTTTAGTTATGTACTTAGGCATGACCAAATTCTCCATGTACCTATTTGTTTCTAGGACCATGTAGCACTAATGGCACCAACCAACACCCTATTGTGTTGGATACTCCTTAGCTTCTAGCATCTAATACCAATCAATGCTACTCCATTTGACATGGAGCTAATAGAATTGCTTGCACCTCTAGACGCACTTCCTTGAAGCCTCAAAATGGAACTCAAGGAAAGATTGGATTTGAAGATACTACATTCTAGAGGGATCCATCACTTCTTGTATGGGACAAAGCCACATTGTTTGCACATAGTGCAAACCTGCCCAATAGGATTGCAAGAGACCATGAATATGTTGGAGAGTTGTTGGAACCAATGGTATACCACCAAGGATCCCATACTTTTTTTTCACTATAATGTATTGTAGGATCTTGCCCAACCATACAATGGACTAGGTTGAGATGGCAAGGAAGAAAGCACATTCAACTTCTTTAGAGAGACAATTACAACTGGCATCTTCATGTCCTTGTACAACAAGCATGTATGTGGGGTTATTATTTGGGTAGGAACTTGGAGTTGGCACATATGGACAGGTTCATTAATGTGCAAGATACCATCTTCAAAGACTATCAAGAGAAGGATTGTATAAGAACCTTTCATCAAATGAGGGCTCAATTCTTCCTCCAAGGTAATAAAAACAAGAAGAAGAGTTAATCCCTTGTAGTCTTGCACGGAGTGCAACGAATTAGGAGAGTGCTATGTCATGGGGCAAAAAAGGTCTTCTATGGGACTATAAGTTATAAGTAAGTAACAAGTATAGGAATGAAATGTTTGTGATCAAGGCTCAGGCGTGGGCAATGATTATTGATCAGTGACAAGAAGATCTGCATGAATGTATAGTAATTAGAAGGAATTACTTAACAGTTCAATGGCATGCTGACATAGTAGGTTAGGTACATCAAGGGAAGCATCTAAGGGAGGAGAGCCAATTGACATTTATGGCATGGGCTGTGAAGGTGGTGGTGGTCAAAACTATTACAATGTTTAGGGTAAATAAGAAATTATTTTTTAATGATTAGAAGATGTTATTTAAAAGAAATATCTCTTCTTGTGAGGTAATCTTCCAAAAGTTAATACTTGGTAGGGGAGGATTCCTTGTGATAACATGAGATTGAAGGAATTGTGACTCTTGGTACCTACAAGAAGGCTGACCAAGTAGCTATGGGAATTGGTCATCCTCCCACTATCCTTATGTCTTATGGTTAATGTGACCAATAATATATATATATATATATATATATATATATATATATATATATATATAAATCCACCAAGTCCTAGTCTAGCTTGATATATGATATGAATGGATAAGTATCTTTCTTATCTTTAAGTTATGTTGGTTTTTTTGTGAATAAATGATCCTTGGCTACGTGTTGTACTGTTTGGACAAGCAAGAGGTTGTATTGGGAGCCTACTTTGTGTAGGCATCTCTTAGGTACTCAGTGACATGCCATGGAGGCCAAAGGGCTCACAGAAGTGACAAAACCTTGAGCCACCTTCAAGGTTAAGTGTTTACAAGCATGCCTAGCCCCTTAGTGGAACTACTGCCGCCTATAGGAACCTGACTACAATTCTTCCCGCCTATAGGAACCTTACTACAATTCCTCCCAATGCCAAGTAAATGGTTGGCCATGCAAGGACTATACCATCATTTTTTGCCCTACCATATCAACCCACATTCCATAGAACAGGATTGAACTAACTCCACCAACACATTGCTTGTCTGACAAAGTTCCACAATAGCTTTACATGAAAACTAATCTAGATGAAAACATAGATTCAATGCAATATGAGTGATAACTGATAAAGATTTAGAATTTTAGGCACTTGCTGCAAGTGATAGGTTAACATGTTCCTTCTTTTTTCCTCAATAATGGTAGCTCTAAGAACAAAAATTTAAGGCACTAAAGTTGTCTACTTGAGGTTGAATCAAATTTAGTAAAGAAAAAGCTACTCAAAGACAAGTGTGAGCAACATGGTATCCTTCTTGGTTGCTCACAAAAGGCACCCATTGAACCCCAAAACCTGACATGGCCCGCCCTCCTTGACACTATCCCACAAACCAACACTAAGGCCTGGTAATTTCCAAGGCTACTTTTGTAAATATCAAATTGTTTGGGGTATGTTTATAATATATGCATTTTCAAGGGCATTTTTTACAATTCTCCTAGTTATTATGAAGTAAATTTGTGTTGGAAACTAATTTTCTTTTGTTTCAAATTTTCATGTTTGTGAAATCATGGGAATGATGTACCATGTAAAGGTTTCAATCAGGATGGTGAAGTCATTTGGTTTTTTATTGTATGCCTTAATAAGATTAGAAGTAAGGTAATCCACAAAGAAAAAGATGAGAAGAACTCATCAAGCAATCAAATACTTAAAGGGTAAAATGGAGTTAAATAGATTCATAATGAATGGAGTTAAATAGATTCATAATAGATTCATAATGAAAAAGTTACCCTGATATATGTAATTCAACCTATCTACACATATTTTGGTACATGTGAAGAAACATGAAACAAGATGGTACACTTTTATGGATTGCACTCGTTAGTGCTATAGAGAAATGAATACAAGTTATATAAAAGTAAGTTATAAAAAGAGGAAATTAATAGTGATATCGGTATAGTCTAGTGTAGTAGATTTTCACAATCTCTTTGATAAATGTGTAAACTTTGAATTCATATCTCTATATAACTCTAATGCTAGAGGAATAAGGAGGTGATCTTGTGTGTACCCTTCTATTTGGCAACTTTAGTTCTTGTTGCATTGCTTGCTTGTGTCTAGAAGGATGTGTAATCAACTTTTCCAAATTATATAGCATGTGGGAATGTATCTTAATTTCATTTGATTATCTTATCATACACAAATTTCCACTAACTTATGTAATGCACAATGCATATCAATACTCCATTCATATGATTTATCTATTCTTTCATGCCATTACAAAAAACTCTATCCTTCAAAAGAAAGGTAATAATTTATATGAATCTTAGCTATATCTACGGTAGTTCCATGCTAAAATGTGAGTAACAAAGATACAAATGTGTGAACCCAACTTGAGCAGAACCTCATCACCATCAAGTCAAAATGCCTTGATGCATAATTGAGCTCTAGTCAAAGGGCTTGCACCCTTGCTAGAGCAAGTGCAAGATATACAATAGTTACATAAGAATTGGATGGGTAAACTAAAAGAGAATATACAACCTATTAAAGTTATTGGTCTATCAAGGGAAGATTATATATATTTGGTTTAATTAGAAGTTAAAGTGGCAATGGACGAAAGATCTTCTGAAGTTTGAGAAGGAACAATCTATCTCTCATCTATCATGATAGTGCTTAGAGGAGAAAGACCTCTTGTGGGGACTCAATATTAAGCAAAATAGAAGTAAAATGGTAAAAATAGGTCATTCACTCAAGGATACAAGTAACAAATAACTATAATTGAAGAGAAATGTGACATTTAGTGGTTATTTCCTATTGAACCTTTTGGGTAGAACTACTCCTATAAGAGTGTAACGTCACCTCCTATGATGCACTACAAAAAAAACCATATTTACTACTATGGCCCACTTGACTACAAATGTCACTTCACTCTGAAAGTCTTTTTATTCAAAAGACTACTACTTCAAAGACTACATACTACCCTCGCCAAAAGGCATAACTCCAAATGAGTCTTTGTATCAATTGACTATCTTACTATTTGTTTCCATGGTACTCTCAATACACTAGATTACCCTTAACCCTTCAATATATTGCCTTGCTCATTTGGAACCCCAAGGACCAAGCACCCCAAATAGGTTCAAATATCTCTCCATATTTCAGCGCTTGCATTCTTACTATAAGGTTCCTCACCGCTACCCAACAAAGTCATTCAATTGATTACTTAGAGTGTAGACAAATAACAATAAAAGATTGGATAGTGTTTTTGCTAATTCTTTGATTAACAAAAGTGAACTTGAATTACATTGGTCAAATCTTTGTATACATTTTCCTAATTTGTATCAAAGAGATCTAGCGGCTAAGTGAAATACTAGATATCTACTAATTACATCTACATTTTACATCACTAATCCTACTTGCTCATCTTATCTTATCCTAATGTAGCTTAATTAAGTATCTTCCACACAACAAGGAAGGTGTAAGATCTCCCCTAATTACAACTTGCAATTTACCCACCTTTAGAGTTACAATTTTGGATGTATTTGGCAACAAAACATTTCCTACCAATATGAAGTGGTTTTACACCACAGATTTTCCTCTAAAAAGGTGTCTACCACTATGGAGGCCTTCTACATCAAAAGTCATCTATACTTAGAGCATTTAACTCCACAAAGTCTTTAGCTACAAGTGTGGTACAGCTTGAAGATCTTTGACTACAAAGATCTTTGGCTACACTATTGTGAAGAGCTACTTTTGCCTCTAAAAACTTGATTAACATGTTTATCTTTCCCTTGAAGTTAATGAATTTAAGGAGTAGAGAATCGATTTATTTGGAGAACTTTCTATTGGTGAGCTCCTTTATTCAAACTGCACATTAATCTAGTTAAGAATTGATTGATTTGGAGAAATTTCTATTGGTGAGCTCCTTTAGTCAAACTGCCCATTAATCTAGTTGTTCTTTTGAGTAAACCTTTGCTTCCAAAGTTTAAATTTGTAGTTTCAACTTGTGGAGTTTGATATGGTGTGAGCTTGCTTGTACTACTTTCTTTGCAAAGCCCACCAATTGGTCTCTTGGCTCCTCCATCTATTGGATTATCTTCATCTTCTTGTACTTTGACTATCAATTCTTCCCTCATTTGGCCTTGATTGGCTTTCTTTTCTTCCTCTTTCAATTTTTCTTGTAGCTTTTTGAATGGAAGACTCACTTCAATAGAGTAGTCATTCATTTTTACCTCCATTATTACCACACTCAAATTAGTTGCATACACTTTGCTTTGTATGCTAGTTACTTCTTCATCTTGAGCTTGCAACTACTATTCAAACCCTTGTTGCTTTTAATTTTGATCAAGCCAAAGGGTCCTCATCTCCCTAAGGCTTTTGGATTTCATTTTCATACTTTCTTTGGGTTGCTTCTACCATCTCCTTCAATTTGGAGTTCTCTTGTAAAAGAACATTGGACTTCTTACCTTCAGCCCCATATAGGTCCTTGATCTACCCAATATCTTCCTTTCCTTCTCCCTTTTTGCCTTATTTGATATGAATTTTGGTGCAATTGTTTCACCAAGGAAGTGTAGTTAGTCACTTCTTTGTGACAAGCTTGGTAGATGGGTAAGATCTTCTTCATCAATTCTAAGGTTGGTTCTACTAAATGGATGATCAATTGTGATAACTGGAAGGTTCTCTCTTTGGGCATATTCTTCTTCCTCCACTTGCTTCTTTTCCTCTAAAGATCCACTTTCTTCCTCCACAATCTCTACTTGTTCTTTGCCCTTTATTGTTAGACCTTTAGCTTTGTTTACTCCTTCTTCCTTTGGCCTTTCTTCTTCCTCTTCCTTTTTACTCAAAGGTCCCACTTCTTCATTGTGTGTTCCTTTGGTGTGGATTGCACTTCTGCCCAAAGATCTTCTTCCTTATTTGGTTGGGGCTATTGAAGTTCTTTAGCACTTTGTTTTCCTTTTGCTAGCACAAATTGTGCATCTTTGTACTGCTCATTGTCCTCCTCTTCTACTGAATATGATCCCATGAGTGTGAAGGAGTTCTCTCTTTCTTGTTCTCCTTCATTGTTTGTGTCTTTGGCCTCTCTTTCCACATACACCATGATCATATGAAGGTTCTTCATTTCACTCTTTGCATGTACCTTTGGCCTTGTAAGTGTCAATCTTTTCTGCTTGTTAAAGCTAAAAATATTACCTACTTCTTCTATATACACATATTTACCTATTAATGCACATTTCTCATTGGCTACTTTTTACTTTCAATACATCACCCTCTTCTTTGGTTGTGATTGGAAGTATCTTTTCATATGGAAGTGACTTGCAAACTTCTTTTCTCCTTTGTAAGGAGATTTACTCCCATATAGAAATGTAACACAAATGTGGATAGATGTGTCACCCCATCATCCTTTTTTATGTCTTCATACATTGTTTAGGTCAAAGTGTAGAACATGTGCACCTAATTCACCAACTACACTTTTTGCAATAACTCAAATAAGATTGCTTTATTTTTATTGAGATAGGTTGTTCTCTTCCACTTGAATAATTTCATGATTGCCTTGGCAACAGTCTTTCAAGCAAGGTCATCATAAATTCCTACACTCCACCCATTATTATTATTTGGTCAATGGCATTGGGTCTCTAAGGTCATCATACTTGATGAAAAATATTTTGGGCCATGGAAATTTCTCTAGTGCTCCTTAGTCCAAGCAAACAAGTTTCCCCTAATGTTCCACTATTGTGATATCTATTTTTGCTTATTTCTTGAATCATCCTTGGTGGCTTAATTCCTAGTTCCATAGCAAGAAGTCCAGTTTCTTATTATGGACTATGTCTATTCTATATTACACCACTCCTTTGTGTATGGCCAGTGGTTTGATAATTATCTAAGGCAATCTCTTATGCTACATTTTTCCTCTTACAATATTTCATATTGTTGTTTGGGATGAAGGTGAAGACAAATTTCTACCATAAAGGCTTACAAAAACACAATGCCAAAGGTAGGGGAAACTCTTGATCACTCTAAGCTTGTAACTAAAATTTGATCTACAAAATGTAGAAGATTGCTAATGAGGCCTTGATTTTATAGCCCTAGTTTTTCCATTAGCAACCTTTTGTGACTAAAATATGGTTGAGTAGTCTCAATTTACACATGCAAACACTTTGGTGCATGATAATGATTCTCAATGATAGTTCTTTATCTAGGTGGCAATGCATTCAAACTATTTTACTCCTTTGAAGCTGAAGGTCTTTGAGGCAAAGATCTTTGGGCCAAAGTTTAGTGGTGGCAAAGGTTTTTATTCTTGCACTCCTTTGGTATGGACCTTCAATGATCTTCTTATCAAAGGTTCTTAAATATGACAAGAACAAAGAACTATATAAAGTAGATTTTTTGGTCAAAAAGAAATACTAATTAACCAATTTAAGCTCTCTAGAGGTGGATGTCTACATGAAGTGCTATTATAACTATTCTTTGCATCCATTACATGGTAAGTCAATCCATATAGATATATAAAAATGCTCAATGCAATGATATAACCTCATCACTCTAAGTATAGCAATTCCAAACTTATGAAATATTGATAGAAGTGAGAATGACATTGGAGGATACAAGCACAATTAACTAGGCATATAAGACCTCTATAATAGCAAATATTCTTATGCTTATGGTTTCCTTCTATATTGTAAGAAGGCAACTAGTATCTAATATTTGACTAATTGTGTAAGCAAATTTTTCCTTGTTACTACTATAACCACCAACTTAAATAACTCTTGAAACAACTAAAAAATCCTCTACATGGAAGCTATCTCTAAGATGCTTATAAACTCTTTTGATAAATCTTCTAAGGAGAGGCATAGGTTTGATCATGGGTAAGAAGAAAAAAATATATCAAGAAAGAAATAACTCCTCAAGCTATAATCCAAGACCTCCCAATAGTACTCTTGTCAAAGGATGTTGTAAGCATAAGGAAGAAATATACATGTTATGGTACTAGCTATAGATAGAGGGTGCAAGGTTTATGTAATTCTATTATAATTTTAACTTGGACCCAAGATCTTACACCATCATAACACTATATTATTATCTAATTAAAACTAGCTCAATATGCATAACCCAAATGAACTCCTCTTACAAAGTATCACAATTTCCAAAACCCAATAACTTCTTGTTGTTATAAATATCTTCTTTTATTATAACAACTACGCCATAAAAGAGTAAGAGAAATAAGAGCCATGGTAACTTATCCACAGGATCAAGTGACAGTTGAGCAACTGGAAAACAAAAAATCTTGTCTAGCCTTGTAGATGGTATAACAAAACTTATAGAATAAGTAAAAATATTGAAAATTAGTCTCAAGTAATCCCAAAATATAGCTTGTAAGGGATGTTAATCCCTCATATGACTTTATTGGTATACTACTGGGAAGAGATTTATATATCTATGTAATTATGATATCAAAACTCTCAATAGAGTTATCTCTTTCAATTATGCAATCTATGTTTCTCAATCATAATCATTTTGCATCTTTCTTATATGGATCTGTACTCTTTGCAAGAAAAATAGTATATGATACATCAAGCATGGTGTATCTTCTGCTATAAAATCCTAAGGTGCATACTAATCACTATATGCATTTGTGTGGTTTTGACATAGTCATAGCTTGCTAAGTTTATGAGTTACTAAGTTAGAGTCATATTTAACTAAGTTAGTATGGCAAAATAAAGGAAAGATTAAATTAGATGATATTAGAGTAAGACTTCTTTAGAGAATTTTATATTAGAGTGAAGCCTTTTATATAAGGAGTTTAAAATTAGATCATATTGGATTGAGACCTCAATCTTTGACTTTGCATCATTAATTTAACTTAATATATAAGATGTCTCAAACTCCAAGTTAGGTAATGTTTGGTAGTAGAGGTAGAAAATTTGAACAGATTTGACTTGAATAAGGATTATATTGTAATTTTTATTTAAGAAATATCTTAGATTCTAAAATAAATATGCTTAGAAGCTTCCACAGAGAGGCATGTGAGGCAAAAAAACTCATGTGAGTGCACATTATCAAAAGTCTTCAAATTAGGTTAATTTTAGGTCAAGTAGATATTCCATCAAGTTACAAAAGCACTCATTATGGTAATTTTGATCAAAATACAAAGAGAGTTTTAAGAGGTATGAGGGATCTATTCCTTAGTTGAACTTGTAGCATGGAGTGAATCAAGTGAATGAAAATTTGTGAGTATTACTTATATCTGCTAAGTAAGAGTGAGATTTTCTATTTGAGAGTGCTACTTCTATGTTGTTGAAATTGGGGGAATCTCTAACTCTAAATGAGACCCTTGTGAGTGTAAGAGAAGGATCATTTACATTAACATTGGTAAAATTTGTTTGTAGAGGCCATTTTGAAGAAGCATTAGCATTAGAGATGGAATGAGTGACTTAAGACTTAAGAAATTTGGAGAGTAAATGAGATAGATCTTTCTAAGTTGCTATCCATGATGTTGCTTTATATCCTTCTATGACATTAGCATACAAGAACTATCATTAGAGAAACCCTTGGATAAGAGACTTACTTGGCACTATCTTGGTTTGTAAGGCTACTCTAGATGGTTACAAAAGGAAAAGATACCATGGTTAGCACAAAGAGAATAGAAATAACAAAATATATTCTGATAACTATGTACATAGAGTTGAAAACCCAACCCACTAACACTCCACTCTATTTGAGTAATTGCTAACTCTCAAAAATCTAAAATCTATAAACAATTATAACTTCTATTTTCCATCTCCATAGTTTGTAAACTTGGTCCTTATAACCAAGGTATGAAAATTAAGAGAATAGAATAAAATAGAATACAATCATACTCCTTGTTTGACTTAACTACAAGAAGAACTTAATATAAATTCATCTTGGCATAAAATAAATATTCTAGAATACTTGTGGAAGTTGCAAAATATAGATTGAGATATTCATCTATTCTTTTTGGTAATTACCAACTGTGAAAAACAATTTAGATATATCTTCTTCTCCTAATTGAATTCAACTTCTCCCAAATATAAACCATCAAAATCATACTATTCAGTTTGATAAGCATGAAGCTTATCATATCTTTTCAAAGGAAATGGTAGATTATTATTGTTACAAAAATATAGGGTATAAATTGCTTTAGGATAGGAGTGTTACTTTCTCCAATAATGTTAAATGGATATCACTTTATCATTTCTCCAGTGCTCTTTGAATAACACAAGTGCAATGCTTGCCTTTAACTCAAGTAATGCCCTGAGTGATAGTTTTTATAATGTACTATTTGATGAAAGGAAGAACCATTTGGCAGTGCACACCATTGTAGAAAGTAACTTTAAAGAAAATCTCCCATTCACTCTTCCAATCATTCATCAAGGAGGTTTTGTACTTCTCAATAAGTTTTCATGTACCAAAGTTCCTCCAAAATCACTTATAAAAGAAAGTTTCACCAATTCCAACATAAAAGGCTAGCATTTATCAAAGTGTAATCTAGAGTTAGAGGTTCCTCCGATATCAACAACCATGATAGTTGCACTCTTGATTATAAAATGTAACTCTATACTATACATACATACATTTGTACTCACAATGTGGCATTCACTCACTCAATTTATATGCTAATTTCATTAAATAATTGGTGTCCTTCATCTTAAGCTCTTCTTATATACTTTCCAAAAGTATAGCATAGTCCTCACTAGATTGGTAAAGTCCATACTTTACCTAAATTATCTTAGGTGAATTTGTCTTAGATCCACATGCCTTCACATGAGCCAAAAGTCTATGTGAAGGCCTCACATGTCTCCCTCTCAATGCTTCTAAGAGAATTCTCTAGGAATCAAGATTCTTCTCCTAATTTGAGACAACACAATATTTTTAAATATTTAAAGGCAGAATAAAATCTACCTACCTTGACCTTGCCTTCCATCCCTCAAAGGTCTCTTAATTTGGTCAAGCCAATGTGATTTTGACACCTCCTATATATTAAGTGAATTTAACCATACAAAGTTCATACTCTAATATAATCAAATTATTAGCACTTATGAGATCATGTTTCAACTCTAATGGAATTCCCTAACATTAAATAATCATGCAAAATAGGTTTCTTTTTATATAACTATATTAAGTTAGTTATTCTTAAACTTGATTAGCTATAATAAACTAGAAAACACTAAAATATTATAAGTATTTTTGTGGACATGCACATGGGAATTCATAGCTCAAGATGCCATATTACAGTTTGAAATTATATCTAACTAGTAGAAGCTTTATGTAGATACTAATAGTATTAGTACAATAGTTTTTCCTAATGTTAGTATTTCATGAAATTTTATCATATAAGTTACTGGATACTTCTAGAAGAAACTTTTATACATACCATAGAAATTTCATAAAGAATGATTTAAAGGTGCCAAGGAATTTTCATAAATGCCTTAAAATTCATAAATGCCTTAATCTTAATTGTTTTTTTTCATTTATAATCTTTGAAAATGTAAGATTTTTATATGAACTGCAGTATGCATATGAAGGAGGCATATGGTTATCCTTTATCAAGAGTGGGTACTTTACAATACCACACTTTCCAATTATAAATTGTATTGTAGAAAGTATCAATTGAGAGAGTGGAAAGTTCTTTAAGTCTGCTTGGAATGCCTTGCTTCCAGGAGGAGGTATGCTTAGTATAGTCTTGCTTTTTAAGCATAGGCATTTTAAGCTAACATGCCACAAACCCCTTTTTCTTTGTGTCTTATTTTATCTCATTTTTAATAGTTCAGTAGTGTTTTAGACAATAGATTAAGTCTTAGGCTACTACTAAGTAGAATAAACAAGTAGAATAAACAATAAGTCCATATTCTGCCCTTAACAAAGTCCAAGTTTAGCTAAAAAGAATTTACTTGTAAAAGACCAAGGAGAAAAATAAGAGAATGGAAGACACGAGTAGAAGATCACATTTGGACTCTCAAGTGTTGAGTTTGGCTTGGGTATTTATAGATAATCTTGGTACAAGACTCCCAAGGAGCTTCCAAGGAAAGTTCCTTTTAGGAACTGCCTTACTTGGAGTGCAAGCTAAGCTAATTTTTTACTTGGCATAGAAGCTAAGCTAGCCATCAATTTGATGTACAAGTTACTTCATCCTAAGAAAGCTCTTAGAAGCTTCTCATAAACCTTTTAGAAGCCTCTCACCAAGAAGCTTCATGTATGCTTCTAGAATATTCTACCTACAAGCTTTCTCAATGCTTCTAGCACATTCTAAGGCTATTTCTTCTTTTTGCTATATTTAGTTTAGACCACTAAATCATTAGCTTCTACTAACTTGTATGCTAACTCCATATTATTACAATATTGAACAAAGTGTACAACAAGGACTACAATGCAAGATGGCTTATGACAATGTCAAAAGACTAGGGAAATTCTCATACAAGCTACAAAGCAATAATATTTTTTCATATTGACATTCCACCGCCAACTCAAAATCCATGATAGCAACTTATCATGTGCTATCAAAGACACCATTAGCGGCTATTTTGCAAGGAGGTCATGATATGTTATTTGATTGCAAACCTTCACCAACCATCACAATGGCTGAGGAGAAATTGGGTGTTGGGCTCTATAAAAGGCCAACCCTATCCCATGAGGTGTTACTTCTTTTATTTGCAGCACTTTCCATTTTCTCTTGTGCAAGAATTTCTTGAATTTTTATCCAAGATCCGTGACAAAATGTAAAGCAAAAACTTGACTGCATAATGTAAGAGTGATAGGGCAGAGATGAATACAATAGAAAGCAAAGTTGAAAAGTCATAAGATGGAAAAACAAGAAATGGTAGCAAAAATATAGTCAAAGTCATACAAGGTGGATGAAATTGTATGCAAGCCTCCTAAACTATAGAGCAACTTACCTGAAGAGTAGAAATCTAGAATTCCTATTGTGTGATTGGAGTTTTACAGACCTGCCAATGTTAGAAGAAATACAGAAAAAACATGTATACTAAATCAGTATGAGCCAACATTGTAACATGGACAAAAGACCACTAACAACAAGTCTTGGGAGAAATGTGCACTTCATTTGGGCAGATTTATATTGACTCCTCATGGTAGAGAATGTGTTTATAGGAAGGAAATCCACTAATGGATATAATATAGAATGTCTTAAAGAGCCCATAAGACAGTCATAAGAAAATTGATTATGAAGACGTTTTGATACAAAAAACTTTGAAACCTCAATCAAGCAATTTTTTTCCAACTTTTGCACGAGGGAAAACTTGTGAGTTAGAGGTGGATGTTTTGTGAACAAGTATTAAAACTATTGCAAGACATGGAGCAAGGAGTGGCCATGATCATAGCAACTTTCATTGTGCTCTTCTATTTGGTAATGGGTTTCTCACAAACAAGGAGAAGGAGAGATTTTTGAGCCACTTCCATCATCCGGCTTACTTTAGCATATACCTTGATTTGGCCAAGAAAAAAATGAATTATCATGATATGGAAAAGGACTGATGCTCATACTAAGAATTTCATGCCCATCAAAGAATCACAAAACACCATCATGACCACCAAAAAGGTACCGTGATGAAGGGCAAAACTTTGTTCTCTAGAAAATGAAAAAGAAACCAAGTTGTTGAAGTATCTTTAGAGGAAAGTGGAAGTGGTAGAGCTAGGAGACAAGGTATACACAAGGCCTCTATGACCAATGAAGTTCATTTTGGCACCAAGAAAGGAACTCTTAAAATGAGAATAGGTCAAGCTTTGATGACTCATTTACACGCATCTTATTGTTGGATGTCAACAACAAAGTACCAAAGGAGGCAACAAACAACAAAGCTTAATTGTCACGAACATCTCAAGAGATTGTGGAGGCCAAGAGGAAGCAGAAATGGAGGACAATGATGACACTCCTATTGTGGTTCTAAAGAAGGCATCTATGCAAGTGCCTATTTTCTTCTCCAAACCTTACACACCAAAGAATCTTACGACAAACCTAAGTGATGTCATTTTGGGAGCACAACCCAAAAAAGGGCCCAAAATTGGCTGAAAAAGTCCAAAGATAAGAAGCAAAAGCTCATTAACTAAAAGAAGAAGATTCTACCTTGGCTTGTCTACAAGAAGGTGATGACCACATTGGTGTAGCCAATGAGATGATGTTAGAATCTGTCAATATTTAGAGTGGTCCTTACAAAGCACCATCAACTCAATTTCTAACATTAGAGGACAAAAAAAAATGATGAATGATATTTTCCATTGTCTCCAATATGACAATAACTTGATCATGTGGTTAATATTAAATTACTTTGTACATGTGCCAATGATAGAATTATTAGAAGAGATTGTCCCTTCTACAAAAAATTGGACTTTGCCATTAACAAGCCAATTAAGCTTGTCTAAGATATCTTCACAGCAAAATAAGTGTAGTTGCTAAAGACAAGATTGTGTTTGTACCAAATTGAGCAATGCCAATGAATGGCTCATCAAGGAGATCACGCTGAAAGACAAACTGCTCAAGAAGTTTCAACAAGAAGAACTAGCATTACAAGGCCATAACAAAGTCATCCTATGACTCCTACAATCAAAGGTTGATATGGTGCAGAAAAAGGTAGCTAAACAACAAGCACACCATGAAGAGTAGATGAAAGTACTAGATAAAAAACTTACGACTATCCAAACCAAACAAGATGCCACCACTATGAAGATAGTTGTAGTAAATGGAAAATACAAGAATTTGAAAGAACTCACATGTCTTTGCATTCAAGTATGCACTATAGGCCTAAAATGAGCAGAGGAGAAGAAGGAGGGGATTTTAAAAAAGGTACAAGAGGACTTGAAGTCAAAACTTCAACAAGATAGAGAAAACTTGGAAAGCAAACATGTGGACCTTCTCACAACCATATAACACACATTGACTTAACTCCTAAACTTGTTAGAATAGATGGCCAAAACTATGGTGAACATACAAAGATTAAGGACTTCATAAATTAGCTTGAGGCTCTTGAAATAAAGGTCTATATGAACAAGATCATAAATACAAAAGGAAGCTCCTTGAGCTCATTGAAAGCTAAAAAGGTGTGGGTAGTTTTCACAAGTGCCACTTGATTGTCTTACAAACAGGTCATGACCTTTAATACCATTAGCTAGACAGATTATCTAGAAATAGAAATTGGCTTGGTAATATATTTAGGGATGTTAAATATGATGGTATAAGTAGATTAGATAGAAGTGTCACCAAAAGAGCACTTCCACTAATAGTGTAGAGGCCAAAAACACCCTAAAAACTTTAGAGCTAATTTTGGAGGCCTAAATAGATGAATGAGGTCTTAGAACATTAAATCTTCCCCTTTTTCTTGTCTTGTTGAGAGCTTTCCAATGGTACCTTGCATATACTATTCTGAGATTCCTACAAGAAGACCCTCCAAAGATTCTCTTTGGTCAAAATTGTTTGACCAACCAAATAGGATAAGGATTGACCTACCACCCATCTATGCAGCTATTCTATAGGTGGAGCTTTTTGACATGTTATCAATCAATGTATTTGATCCAAGGATGTAGCTCCCTTCGAGTGGGTCTTCTTTGTTATATAATAAAGACTAGATGATCATTTGTGGCATTAAAGTATGGAGGAATGTAACCTTGTGTTTCTCTTGTGTTTCTCTTGTGTCTCTCTTGTGTTTCCCTTGTGTTTCTCTTAGGGTTTCTCTTGTCCTTTGAACCTTACATAACCACAACAATGTCATATACCAAACCACAACCAACATTGTAACAAGAAATAAATCTTGTAGTTCATTTGCATCTCATTGTTTATTTCACCTTGTAATCATAGTCAAGATACTTTGTACTTGTAAATAGTTTGTAGACATTAGTGTAAATATCAAAGTCCAAGTGGACCACTATATGATACAAGCAATATGAAAAATATGTTAAGTTGGTAGTGCCATGTCAAACATGCCAACTTGGAGAATAGATTGGATAATATTAATATAAGATTAATGAGGAATAGATGTAAGTAGAAGTTTTCCAATCATTTGTAACCATTGGATCTCTTTGGTGGCTAAGTAGGTATGTTAGGGCTTAGGCCCTAACATACCAGGATCTAGTTTGTCTAGTTTACTATAATCATTTGGTGCATTCTTTCTATGCAATAAATGGGGCATTACCATCAAGACTACCAAGTTGGTGTATGTGTATGTGGTTGCTCTTTTTATGAATGTTTGCCTACTTAGTCACTTAGTCATGAGGAATCTTGCATTTAGGCATAAGCATTAAAGTGAAGGAACCGTTCATGTGAAACTAGACAACGGACCTCAAGTTGCTCTACATAGGCTAAGAACAGTTTTTTATTGGAATTTGCATGCTTGCATACTGTTAAGTACCATAAATTGGGAGACGGTGTTGTAGAAATTGTTTTATTCTCTTGTAAAATAGTGCATTTTGGAAAGGGTAAAGGGTAGTACACTATGTTACAATTGTAGATGATAGAGAGATAGGACCCTTGGAATCTAACTCCAATTTAGTTTGTCCATTCAGTCCACTATTCATGAGATCCTTTGAGGTCTGATTACCTCATACTACCTGATATTTGTAACTGTGATGCAAAGTGTAGATCATAGAAGTGATAGTATGATAGTAAGAAAAAAATTGGTTGGCCTCATTGGAAGGTAAAGAAATTCTAGTGCAAAGTGAACTTTGTTGTGAGTGATCTATCACCTTCAAGAGTCCTCTGGACTACAATTACCATGAAAGTGATTAGTAATTTTTTACATTTCTGTAGTACACCAGTACCAGTAAGACTACCTTCTTTTGAGAATGATATTGCCCAAAAGGTTAAATACAAAATAATAGATTATTAGCGTTTTGATACTTTTGCCTCATGTTCAGTCATATCCAACTTGTATCCTTGTAGCTTTGACCAATTCTTACTGCAATATTACAAATTTGAATGACACGGTTGTAACACTCAGACTAAATTTTATCAAATGGTAAAATAAGTCTATAATGATAAGAGAGGTTTATTTTATACTCCTTGCCTTTAGGACTAGCTAGTATTTTTTGCACTCAAGGAGGTACGCTAAAATAGTAAGGGAAATTATAAAAAGAATTTAGTAGAATATAGTGAAGTAGGTCATTACAACTTCTAGAAAGTGATCACACATTTCATAGCAACTCTTTAAAATATTCATAAGAATATTCTTATGTTTGAGTAGTTTATTATACTTAAGGATTGAGTAACTTGATAAGGAAGTAAGAAATTCAATTCTTTAAGTAGCACAAGTATATGTTGCAAGTATAAGTGATCAGATCTTGGACTTTGGACAATCATTCTTAAGCATAAAATATATATCATTCAAATCTTGTTCAATCTCTTCTCTTTTATTATCTCTACTTGATTTTTTGATTTAAGGTCTACATTTGCATTAGAGAAAGAATTAGATAGATTTAATCTATAATCCTCCTCAATAACCTCCTCCAAATCAATTAGATTTTTTCATTTATGCCATATTTTAATAATGTATTTATAAATATCAACTCTTGATTCTTCCCAAGCCCAATAGAATTAAAGGTGGAAATATGCTAGCATATTACAATTTATAATTTGATACATCGTGTCTTGATAGTCATAGTAATGGAACAATACAAATGAAAACATTGTAAAGGTTATATAATACCAAATTGAGTATAGCACTTTTTATTTTCAATTAACAAATTTTATGTAAAATATAGAATCATGTCCACTCCTCCAAGCTTAAACCATTTGATTTGAAGTTAATCATAACAACAATGAATATTTATATTTTTGATTATTAGAAATATAATTTTATTACACAAATATATAATATTGATCACTAGATCTTTTTACTTAAATTTAACTTGGACAAGGTACAAAATCATGGTGTAGATATAAATTAGAGTAAGTACAAGGTACATTTTCTTATGATGATTGATGGAAGGAAATAACCTACTTTTTTCACTCATAATAGAATAATTTTTAGGATTAGATAAGATTACTTGGAGTTGATTAATTCAACAGTTGCAAAGAATCATCATCTTCATTCCATGATACTAGATCATGAATAATTTGGCTTTAATTATCATTGTGCTCAAGCTAATCAAGAATAATGATAAACTAAAGCAAGTCTATAAAGTAAAGTACTAAATTTTGGATATTTAGCACCATGGTTGAAAATGAAATATATTTTATACTTACCCTAAATTTTAGTACTCAAGATGAAAAAATAACTATATTAGTATAGTTGATTTCTAAACTCTCTTACAGGTTTAAGCTTTAGCATCAGGGAAGTATATATGACAGAGATTAGTTTACATCGGACCAATTTGTCACAGATTGGTCAGATGCCCTAGGCTTTGGCCTAGGCTCACATTTCATGTGTTTTGTATTGTGTTTCCAGCCTTTTGACTCTTTGAGTCTTACGGGCTTTTTATTTCATTGTTTCATTGTTTCATTGATATTGAACATGTTAAGATGGAGCAAATATTATTATTTGCATTTTAGATCAAACTAACTATAAGTGTCTATTAAAAGGGGATGAAGATATCATATTCATAGGTAGTAGATGAGATTTGAAAAATTTTGCAAACCTATTTCCAAATTATTTTCTTAATGCTATATCTTTCAATTTCAAAATGCTATCTAAATTAAAGTTGCTATATAATAACACACATATAAGTAGAATTTTGGAAGACCTTGAATAAGATCATGAAGAAAGACTATATCAAGCATATTATTATACTTTAGGAAGCATTAATATTGATTTAATTTCATGAAGGAGTGAGATCTTCAAAGTTGAATTTGCCTTAGATTGAATTAAAATTACCAATGATAAATGCTTATCAATTGTCTCATTTAGAATGATTTATTGAATTGAGTAATTCCAAGAGTCAAGTTCTTCACCAAGCTGGATCTTCATAATGAGTTATTTGAAATTTACAATATCAATTTGAGAGGTATACAATATAACATTTTCTATGAGGGTTTTGTACTTTGAATAGAAAATCCTTCCTTTCAACTTCATTTGTGCATTCTAGTACATATGAATCATATACATCACATACTAAAAATAAATAAATAAAAATAAAAATATATATATCATGGTGATTTTAGATAATATCATCTTTTATAGCAAGATATGAAAGAGCAATGCAATCTTATTGGTGAAGAGTTGTGATACTTTGAATTGTTAAATTTATTCTGTAAGAAATAAACATATAGGTTATATAAAAAAGAATTAACTTAATTCATAAGGTTTAATTGAAGGCATCAAGACAGAGTAGCAAAAGATTAAAGTTATTATGGATTTTCTAACTCCAAAGGATGCTAATGATGTCTGAGTATTTATGGGTTTGTAAACTTTTATTGATATTCTATAAAATATTGAGCAATATTTCTATTAAATGTGATGCAATAGCATTGATTATCTCTTAGAAAAACTATCTTAGAGTGTGATACCAAGTTCCAATAGTATGAGAAGAAGAAGTTTGGATTAATTTGTGAATTTGATAGTAATTCACCTAAATCTACAATCCTATGATCCAAAGTTACCATGTGTGGTTGATTATTATGCTTCTAATTTACTATTGAAGTAGTGCTTAATTAAAGATAGTATTGATGATTGATAATTCCTTTATTTTAAGATGATAATATTCTACAAAGAAAAACTATATAGCCTACAATAATAAACTACAACATATCATTTTTAGAGTAGATTTTCTCATCATTTAGGAAATTATTAAGTGATTGGAACCAAAAAAACCAAAGATTAAATAGCCTATTGAACTAGATTTCAAATTGAAAGTGGAGTTGGGAACATTTAACATTATAAAGTAATGGATTTTGATGAGCTTGAATGAACACGGGAATTAGAAATAATTTATATTTATATGTATTAAAGATGTAATTTATGTGATTGATAGCATCTAACTACAAAATAACATCCTTAGTGACATGGTAATCAATGCAATACAACATAGTGCTAAGAGAGTGACTACTTGAATGCAATGAAACAATATATGTAGGACCGTTATAAGGATTTTAGGATAATAAGAAAGAAAAGGCAACCAAATAGCAAATAGAAAGGATGAGAAGACCCCATCAAGCCATTCAAGGGAGAGATAAAAGAGGTAAAATGAGGCTATGCCACAATAGTACCAATATGAGAAATCTGCCCTATTGCATCTAAGATATTCAAGCTATGCAAGCTGCAAGGTCTACAAACTATTGGAGCATCCAAAGAAGCATCACCTAGTGTGATTGCTCTCCCATGGATTACAATATCCAGTGATCTCTACAGAGCACTAGGCACATGTTGTCTAAAGTATGAGAGTGAGAGTGGTATTAGGTGACAATTTTCCATTGTCACCTAATCATCTCAGACCAAGTATAAGTATGCTATGAGAACTCCCTCCAAGCAAGGTATCCACTCTCTTGTGCCATAGAAAACGCTATATCCTTGATGGCATCATGGGTAACTATCCTTTGTCTTCCAAAATGACACCATGTCATATGTACCGCTACTTCATCTAATGTAGAATTACATTCACAAGTGAGTAATGAAGATGTAGACAGGTGGATCAAACCTAGGCTAAACCTTATTTTTATAGAGAAAGTAGCTAGTGCAAGTAGGAATGCCCTAATGCATGGTCAAGCTAAGATCCAAGAGCATTCAAAGCAAAAGCAAAGATGTGCTCAAGGAATGGACGGGTCAACTAAGAGAGAATGTAATGTATGCTGACATTATTGCTCTATCAAGGAAGATTGCAAACCTTTGGTCCAATCTGGTGGTAGTGAAGCAAAGGATGGAAGGTCCTCCCATGCTTGTAAGGATAGATCATTTCTTGTCTACCATAATAATATCTAAAGAGAAAAGGATCTCATTTCCACCTTGGTCACGCATGTCTCCAAAATTGGTCTATTAGCAACCAGAAAGGAAGAGGAAAGTAGGGAGCTAAGAGAGCACAACTACCCAAAAATGCTATGGATGTCATCTCCTCCATAGATAATTGGCCTACTCTTTTGGAAAAGATTGGTAGAGATGTCTATCTACATGCCAAGTCCCCTCTTACACACCTGAATGTCCCTATGTAAAGTTCCAAGGATAAGAGAAACCCCAAGAGAAATACAAGAGAAGAAACACAAGGTTTCATTCCTCAAAACTCTAATGCTCCAAAGGAGCATATTGTCTTCATTATATAGCAAAGAGGATCCCTTCAAATGGATCTACATGCTTGGATTAGATATATGGATTGGTGATGTTTTAGCAAGCTAAATCCTTAGATTAGCTACATGGATTGGTGATATTTGGATCCTTGTTCTATTTAGTTGGTGAAAAAAGTTTGACCAAAAGGAATATTTGGAGGATCTTCTTGTAAGAAGCTCAAAACAACATGGGTGAGGTACTATTGGAAAGATCTCAACAAGATAAACAAGGGAAGAGAAGATAATGCATTTATGCTTGAAGGGAAGCAAAGGACTTTATTTTTTGAGGCCTAATTCTTTTGTTTAGGCCTCTAAAATTGGCTCTAAAGTTTTTAGTGTGTTTTTGGCCTTTGCCATATTAGTGGAAGTACTTGTTTGGTGACATTTCTATTTGATCTACTTAGACCATCATATATCACATCCCTAAAGATATTGCTAAGAAAATTTCCTAATATAGATAATCTATCTAGCTAGTAGTATTACACCTTGGTCCAATGATACCATCAAAGATTCTTATAATCCTCTTATCAAAATCTCTCAAATATGATAAGAAGGTAAGATCAAGGAGGAAGAAACATGCAGAGAAGGTAAGTTGGTCAATAGGTAATGTTAGAAGAGAGTATACCAAATTCCACTTGCGGATCTCTTAGTAGAGGAAGGTTATCCATAAGGAGAATATTCTCTACAATGGCAATGTCTTACAGCATGTGTCAAATTCCTTGGATCTTATTAGCACTGCAAGATACTTAATCTATCTATAGCTTTGATATATCCCTCTAAAAGCTCAAGGTGAGGAGGGATACATGAAGGAGACCATGCTCTAAACATTGTCTCTTGAACTCTCAATCCTACAAGATGTAGCTTAGTAGTCAAGTGATCAAAAGCCTGTCTGATCTGATTTACAAGGCCCATAATGTGTGTATCATTTGCCAAGGAGAGAAACACACAACCTAGCATGGCCAAAGTAATAGATAAGAGGGCTCTAATGTGAGCTCTAAAGTAAGTTATGGCAAATAAAGGCCCCCCTAAAGGATCTCCTTATTATGTACAAACAACTAACTCCAAGACGGTGAATCCTTCCTATGACCAACCATGTTGTTAGTAAAGGGAAGCAAGAGAGCTATAGAATAACAACACAAAAAGAATAAGACTAGCCAAGTATCCACTGACCTCCCTAAGCTCTCTAAAAATGGATGCTCAAGATGCTATTAAAGCGTTCTCAACAACTACCTATAGGATAATCCACTCTTTATGGATATCTAAGAGTGTCATGATGCATAAAGATAAAGAATCACAACCTCTTGGTGAAGCTACTCCAAATTGATGTGGATTGAGGTGCTATTGAAAGTGAGAATGATGCTTAAGGACAATAGTATGGCTAACCAAACACAAAAAGATATCTCTAATAGCAATCAATCTAGTGCTCCCTATATCCTTCTCCATAGCAAGAAGTTGACTAGCACCTAACACTTGACTAATTGATGTAAGAATATCTCCCCTTGCTATTGCTACAACCACTTGAAATAGCTCAATGAATCCACTAGAAGGATCATTGCCTTAAAATAATCTTTAAGATGCTCATAGACCATCCCTAACAAGCCTCTTAAGGATAAGTGAGGGGTAGTGCATAACACCTATCCAAAAAGTGACCTATCAAGATATAAAAGCTGCTCAGGTTGATAATCTAAGACCTCTAATGGTACTCTTCCCTTGCCATAGGATGTACTAAGCAAAGGGAAAAGATAATCTCATTAGTAGAGCTAGCCATAAACAAAGGATGTAACGCTCATGCTGCTCTTCTAAACTCTCTTGCTTGACCCAATGTCATACACTATCATAATTGAGTGGACTTTATGGTATCCTATGGCAAAAATTTTCTCCTAAAATGTGCAGCCCATGGGGGATTGGGCTTCCCTACAAGAGGAATCAACAAATCTAGCAACCACCTCTCCATGCCATGTATATCCCCCTCTAGCATAATGAATACACCATCAAGGAAGTAAGAAGAATAAGAACCATGCTAACTCGTCCAAGGGATCATGTGCCAAACAATCAAATGGTATGCAAAAAGCCTTTCTAGCCTCATCATGGAGTGGACGAGATATCATATTGAATAAACATGGACATGGAAAACTAGTCTCAAATAACTCCAAAATATAATCCGCATAAGATTCTAGCCACTCCCATGACTTGATCAGTATCCTTGGAATAGGCAACAAAGGGATAGAGGAAGCATGCATAAGTTTGAGTGTAATCATTGTCTATGTGGTTGCTTGCCTCACATGAGCATCCCAAGTGGTACAATCATACTCCTTGTGCATCCTTCACACATGGGTCTTTACCCCTTGCAAGGTCAAGCATCAATGAAACGCCGTGCATGATTATCCCAAGCCGCTCTAGGCGGCTCCACATGGGGAAGTGTAACCATGGCTAGCATAAGGATAATGATAATAACACACAATGCTCTTCTTTGTATCTTCCCATACCTACAAAACCACAAACCCTTTAATCTCAACTCAAATGAGTAAATGCTATCTTTCCAAACCCTAAAAACTACAAAATTGCATGTAAAATTTTTTCAAACTAAGTTCCCATGGAACTAGAGGTATTAGAACTGTATGAATACTAAGGTAGAATTAGAATTGATAATTCCCAATCCATCACTCTTAATGTGAAATAATCACTCTAAAAGTCTAAAACCTAAAACCTAAAAGTACTCATAAATTTATACTAAATTCTCCATAGCCTTAAAATCTAGGTACCAATGGAGCCAAAAATGAAAAGTGAACAGAATAGACTATTCACTCATGTGATATATGTGGGTAAGCTCTCCAAAAATCTAAAATCTATTTTTTCTCGTCTCTCTCCTGTAGTCCCCTCATTGAATGGTGACCTTGAAAATTAGGATAGTTAGGTTTTAGCTATATTTATTGAGTGAAAATTTCACATACATGCCATATATTTGTACCTTAAACATTTGTGTTATAGGATTGTATACTTCGTGTACCTTTACTTCGTGTACCTTTGTAGTACACTCTCCCTCTTAAGAATAAACTTTGTTCACAATGATCTAATAAGGCTCTTTCAATTTGCTTTTAGATATAGGGGAATAAACATTGCAATAGCTCATAATATCACATAATCATAAAGACGATTGTCTTAAGAGAAGATAAATTTGGAGCAACCAGTACGAGAGAACATGTTGCTATTCTCTATGGGCTGTCTCGGGAGGAGCTGCGGGGAGGAGCTGCGGGGAGAGTGTGGAGACGGGAGAGGAGAGGGAGAGACGTGAGACAATTTTGATAAAATCTGAGTGCTCTCTAGCATGTAGCCTTTGAGTGAATAGACGATTCTCTTTGTTTTTCAATTTCGGTTCCATTGGCACCTAGATTGAAGACTATGGAGAATGGAGTAGAAAGTTATGAAGTTTTTTAGCTTTTTTAGGGTTGAGAGTGATCATTATACATTGAGAGTGATGGGTTGTGAATTTTCATTCTAATCTTTGGGTTTTCATGATTAAGTTCCATGGGAATTTAATTTGAAAATTTTGGAGATGGAAATTGAAAGTATGAGAGTTTATAGATTTTAGGGTTGGGAGAGATTGTTTTCTTATGTGAGTTGGGATGTGAGGGGTTGTGGTTTTGCAGATATGGGGAGATATGGAGAGGAGTATCATGTGTTACTATCAATATTCTTGTGCTAGCCATGGCTACACTTTCCCATGTGGGGTCGCCTAGAGCGGGTCGGGATACACCATGCCCGGTGTGTCACTGACGCTTTACCTCGCAAGGGGTAAAGACCCATGTGGGAAGGATGCACAAGGACTATGATTGGACCACTTGGGATGCCCACGTGAGACGAGCGACCACATCGACAGCAGTGACACTTGGGATTACGCACGCTTCTTCTATACCTTCGTTGATCGTTCCAGGGATACCAATCGAGTCGTGGGAGTGGTTAGCTTCTCAGGCGGGTTGCATTTTGGGGTTATTTGAGACTAGTTTTCCATGTCCACGTCTATTCCATAGGCTACCCCACACACTCCATGATGAGGCTAGACATGCTTTTTGCCTACCACTGGATCGTTTGGCACGTGATCCCTTGGACGAGTTAGCGTGGTTCCTATTCCTCCTACTCCCTCGATGGTGTCTTCGTTATGCTAGAGGGGGACGTGCGGGGCATAGAGAGGTGGCGGCTAGATTTTGTCGATTCCGAGCAGGGGATTGGGCAGCCCTTCAGGAGGAGTCTATTAGGGCTACACGATTTAGGAGACAGACATTACCACAGGATACCACAGAGTCCACTCGATTACGACGATGTAGGACATTGGGTCAGGCGGGAGAGTTTAGTAGAGCAGCACGAGTGCTACACCCTTTGTTTATAGCGAGTCCTTCTGATGAGACCATCTCTTCCCTATGCTCATTGCATCCTATAGCAATAGAGGGACTACCACTAGAGGTCTTAGATTATCAGCCTGAGCAACCTTTATGTCTTGATAGGTCACTATTTGCACAAGCTTTGTGCACTGCCCCTTGCCTTTCCTCAGGAGGCTTGTCAGGGATGGTTTATGAGCACCTTAGAGATTGCTTCCAGGCAGATGATCCTTCTAGTGGTTTTACCGAGTTGTTTCAGGTGGCTACAGCAATAGCGAGAGGAGATATTCCTATGTCGGTTAGTCGGGTCTTAGGTGCTAGTCGACTTCTCGCAATCAAGAAGGACACGGGAGGCATTAGACCAATTGCTATTGGAGAGATCTTTTTGCGTTTGGTCAGTCATACCATTGTCCTTCAGCATCATTCTCACTTTTGATAGCACCTTAGTCCACATCAGTTTGGAGTAGCTACACCTGGAGGATGTGAGGCTATATCTCTAGGCATTAGAGCACTCATAGATATCCATCCGGAGTGGGTCGTCCTACAGGTGGATGTTGAGAACGCTTTTAATAGCGTCTCACGTGCATCCATCTTTAGAGAGCTTAGGGAGGCTGGTGGATCCTTGGCGAGTCTCATTCCTTTTGTGCGGTCTTTTTATGGCTCTCTTGCTTCCCTTTACTACCAGCATGGTGGTTCACAGGAGGGAGTCACCGTCTTGGAGTCAGCTGTTGGTACACGTCAGGGAGATCCTTTGGGGGGGCCTTTATTTGCTAGGGCTCACTTTAGAGCTCTCCTATCTACTACTTTGGCCATGCTAGGTTGTGTATTTCCATCCTTGGCAGATGATACACACATCGTAGGCCCTATAGATCAGATTAGGCAGGCCTTTGACTACTTGACTACCGAGCTACATCTAGTAGGCTTGAGAGTCAAGGTGTCAAAGTGTAGGGCATGGTCTCCTTTAGGTATCCCTCCCCACCTTGAGCTTCCAGAGGGGTGTATCACATCCACAGAGGGACTTCGTGTTCTTGGAGTGCCAGTAGGATCGGAGGATTTTGTCACACGCTTCTTGGACGCTGCCCTTGCAGAGGATGTTCTCCATGTGGATGACCTTCCATTACTAGGAGATCCGCAGGTGGCATTTGGTATACTCTCTTCCAGTATTGCTCGTCGACCATCCTACCTCATCCGTACAGTTCCTCCCTCACCGTCCTTCATATCACGTTTGAGAGCATTTGATAGGAGGATTATGGGAGTCTTTGGTGATATTATTGGACCAGGGACTTTTGAGTGTGTGACAAGGGATTTGGCACGTAGACAGACGGCTCTACCAATCTCATGTGGTGGGGTTGGCTTGCTTTCTATGGAGGAGATGGCACCTATAGCGTTTTTGGGTAGTTGGGCTTTCTCGGCACCCCTACTTGCCTCTCGTTTTGTGGTTGTTGATAGGCCGGTTTTGGAGACTTATGTGATAGAGGTGGAGGGAGGATCCTTTTCTCTCCAGGTGTTATTGCGGCAGACAAGAGATAGTCTATCTCCACGAGCACGAGAGGGTTTTCCACCGTTTGCTTCACTATTGTCAGATTGGACTAGAGGTCTACAGTCTTCCTTGATGGAGCGACAGTGTGAGCATACGCTACATTCTCTCTTAGTTGACTCGTCCATTCCTCAGGCTACTAGAGCACGTCTACGCTCTTGCTCCGGCAAGGGTGCAGGCTCGTGGATCCTAGCTCGACCATGCATTAGGGCTTTCCGACTCGCACCGGCTACTTTCTCTACAGCGATGAGGTTTCGCCTAGGTTTGGTCCACCCATCTGCATCTTCACTACTCACTTGTGAGTGTGGTTCTACACTAGATGCAGCGGCGGTCCACATGACACGGTGTCCTTTTGGAGGACAGAGGATAGCTACCCATGATGCCATTAGAGACATAGTGTTTGCTATGGCACGAGAGAGTGGATACTTGGCTTGGAGGGAGCGTTCGTATGCATTGCAGATGACACGTGTCAGGGCAGACTTATACCTGGTCCGAGATGATCAGGTGACAGTAGCGGATATCGTGGTGACGGACCCTACGCGTGATATAGTTTCGGAGGGAGTGATTACCCATCCCCCTGGACGGGCGGCGAGTGCAACAGCAGGTCGCAAGGTCTCCAAGTATAGGGGCATGCAGCGAGGTCACCTCTTTGTTCCTCTAGCCTTGGAGTTATATGGAGCGATGGACACGGCATTTGACACATTTGTCAGGGAGTGCGTGAGAGCTTATCATGTTAGGCGTCAAGGGGTACCACTCTCACTCTCATACTTTGTAGCTTACTTTAGACAGCGTGTATCCATTGCTCTACAGAGGGCAGTGGCTGGTGCAATCCATAGGAGAGCAATCACATTAGGTGATGTTTCTTCGGATGCTCCAGTTGTGTGTAGACCGTACGACTTGCATAGCTCGGATATCTTAGGTGCGGTCGGGCAGATTTCTCATACAGACTCTATTGGGGCTTAGCCCCATGTTACCTTTTTTGTCTCTTTTTTCTTTCTCTATGAACCCAATTGCCTATGGAACGAATTGCCCTAGCATTATTGAACAGATAGGCGATTATATTTAAAGGAGATTAATATTAACTTTTGTTTGTTTGGCTTTTTATTATTATTTATTTTATTTATTAACTTTTGCACGCACATACAGTTCAGTACCACCCTCCGTACTTATAGAGTCTGAGTAGGTCCAGTCCTGTTGTCCTCTAGTTAGTGCGCATTGCCTGATTGGACACAGAGTGCACGTTTTCATGCAGAAGTTCGAGTTCCTATTGGCTCATAAGTTTTAGCTCCACCAGATTTTGATGAATTCATCAACGATCGCTGCTGTGCATCTCAATAACTAACGACAGTAGCATAAGGGCCCCTGGGCAATCTCGCAAGAACCAAATTATTATTTTTTCAATCGGGTTAAGTTAACGAAATTAAACACTAATAAAACGGCGGGAAAGCCTTAACAATACCCCAAACTTGGCTCTTCGAGTTACATATATAGTTACGGTACCTTTCTCTGAGCGAAACAGGGAGGGGAAGCCGTCTGGTGGCGTAATCGGACGGACGGACGGAAGGAAGGGACGCAGACAGGACAGGACCGGACCGGAAGAGGGCATTGAGATCTGCCCGTACAGTACCGTACAGTAGGACGGGAGGAAGATCGTGAGATGGACCCAACCCACCACAGCAAACGCCACGTAAACTCCGGTCCTCTGATGCCGATCTAGACTTCTTCAATTGACATTTTAGTTTAACTCTGTTGGAATTGAATGAAGATAAGGAGCGATGGAGTCTCATCTCATGAAGGCCCACACTTGTCCGATCGAGTAGGTTGTCAACTGACTCTGTGCTCACATTGTTGCTCTCAATAGAATAGGAAGAAAGGAGGGAGGGAGATGGTGATCCGGCTGGGGCAGCAAAGGAACCTGTGATAAAGGCAGGCAGGAAGGATGGAAGGGAGGAATAATTAATCGTCGCATGAGGCAATTGGCGCTAGCAGAAAGCGAGGCGAAATCAACAGGGATTTGTCGTTGTAATTGGAGGGAGGAGGAGGAATTGGAAATTGAGGAAGCCAATGTACTTCACTGCAGATCCACAAACTCTTCGCTTTGAAAGTGGGAAATTGTTATGGTTATTGATATCTCCGGGTAGTGGCAGTTTTAGTGCTGTGGTATTAGAGCCGCATTATTATTTCAAGGTTTGTTAGTTGAGTGCGGATGGCAAATCTTCAGGTTTTTGAGGACTATTTTCGTCGAGCGGATCTTAACCAAGATGGCAAGATCAGCGGTGCAGAGGCAGTCGGTTTTTTCCAAGGTGCCAATCTACAGCAGCAAGTCCTAGCAAAGGTTTCCTCCGAGAACTCATCCATCTTTTTGCAATTGTTGTAGATCTGGTTACTACGAATGTAATCATCTTTACCGTCTCGGAAGATTAGTAGTGTGAAACAGTGCCAGGGAGACATATGACACGAAGGCCGTGAGTTCCGTTGGATTGATTGATGGATTGTGGAATCTTCTCGAGGTGTTTATGTTAAGTAAGTGGAAGAGTACGCACGGATCCGGGAGCATTATTGAGTTTGATGAATGCATGAATAAACTCGTGCTTACGTACTAAACTACGTTCTTGTCAATGTCGTTTCTCCTCCTGCAGATTTGGCAATTTGCAGATCAAGGGCAGACAGGGTTCCTTTCAAAGCTTGAGTTTTACAATGCTTTAAAACTCGTTACTGTTGCACAGACAGGAAGGGAACTCACACCTGAGATTGTCCGAGCGGCCTTAGCAGGTCCTGCTGCGGCACAAATCCCAGCTCCCCGCATTGTGACTCCTGGAGGAGCACCCCCTCAGCCTGCAGGTTACGGGGGACCAGGCCCAGCCGGTTTACAAGCGGGACCAGCAGCAGGACAAGGGAGAGCCACACCAGCTCCACAGCAAACTGGACCAGGAGGCATTGGCGATCCCTTTGGACCTGGAGCAGCAGGCCCAGGAAGAGCCATACCAGCTCCACAGCAAGGCGGACCAGGAAGCTTTGGCGATCCATTTGCAAGTTCTACAGGTCCTCCCCCGCAGAGTCTTTGGTCCTCTCAACCATCTGCGCTACCTTCACAGCTGCCAACGCAGACTTCATTGCCGTCTCAAGCAATTCCCCCAAGACCTGGATCAGCATCAGGACAGCGACCTGCAGGAGGAGGAGGAGGCCAATTCCAGGATACGTGGCCGTCAATAAGATCTTCTGCTTCTGCTTCCTCGTTACAAAATTATGGTCAGCAAGCTCATACTCAATCTCCTCCAGCGAGTTCCACGCAATCGGTTCAAAGTTTTCTTAATGGTCCAAATACCGCTGCACCTCCAGCACAGCCTTCGAAAGACCCCTTTGGAAGTCTAGGAGCAGGACCAGACCTCTTTAGTAGCTTGAGCAATACTCCGAATCCAAAGTCTGCGTCAACTGGCAGTATTACGTCGTTGACTGATGCATTTGGAGGTGATCCATTCGGGACCAATAATAATTCTCTAGCACTAACTACTCAACCACCGGCTCAAAAGCCTGCCTCCTCGAGCAATGTCGATTCTTTCCAAGGTCTTGGGGATTTTGGAGGTGGAGGATTCAAAGCAGAGCCTGCTTCGACGATGGCATTGGTTGCTTCCGGTGGTCCCGCAGCTGCTGCTAAAGAAACTCAGGCAGGTCCAGGTACTCAACTTACTCGGTCCAACTTTGGGCCGACTTCATCATCAGGAATGGGGCCAGGATTTTCTGCTCCACCGTCTGCTGGTCCAGGACCTGGGGGTGCTCCTTGGCCTCGCATGACACAGGTTGATGCTCAACGTTATACGAGAGTGTTTGCCGAGGTGGATACTGATAGAGATGGAAAGATCACGGGTGCACAGGCCCACGGCCTGTTTATGAGCTGGGGACTGCCTAGAGGTAATGTGATATATCGTCACTTCTCATGCAATTGTATAAGGAGGTCGTAGCTTTGCTGACTCGCTAGCTATCATGTAGTTAGGATGTTGTCTTGATAGTTTCGTTTTAGTGTTTGTTTTGTTTTTGATTATTAAGTAGTAGTCCTCATCTCGAAGGTTCCCTAAAGTTCGGTTCTTTTGTGAACTATGTCGTGTGCCTGATTTTAGCCATTCCTGTGAATGTGCCATCTCTTATCTCACAATGCAAATGAAGTGCTCAAAAGTATAACAAACTACCGGCGTGGTAGGTGTCTGCCCTTCGATACGATACGTTCGTCCAACCGGAGTTGCGTAGACACAGATATCGAAGGATCTAACCAAACCGTACTTGTGTGCAGAGGTATTAAAGCAGGTGTGGGATCTTTCTGATCAAGATGGTGACAGTCAGCTCTCTGCACGAGAATTTTGCACTGCTTTGTACCTCATGGAGCGGTTCCGGGAAGGGAGGCCAGTACCACCTATTCTTCCAACTGGGTTCCATGTTGACGAACCTCCTCAACAAACTTCTGTAGCTGCGTCCCGGATTGAGCAGGCTCGTTCTTCTGTGGCTCAACACACTGCTGGTTACAATGTACCAAGCTGGCAACAAAATCCAGGTGCCGTGTCCTGGCATTACATGATTCGTAGCCAAGTGTATCCCAGTCAATCGGGGAATACAGCTACTTGATTTTTGATGAAAGTAGCTATGGAAGTGGTGAATACAGATACATCCGATGGTTGGAAGGAACTGAACGAAACACTTGCTTCTTTTTCTTTGTTCTTTTGTCTTGGCATATGTATGTGAGAGACTATTGAAAGATGTCCAATTTGCTTGTGATTTGTAGGAATGCTTCAGCCAACTGGTCCTGGCTCAGCTGGCATGTCACGAGGGTTACAGCCAGCTGCAATGGAGCGATCGCTTCAATCCCAGCCGCCGGGCCCCGCTGCTAGTATGCCTGAGCCGAGCCAACCTGGTGTTTACAAATCCAAAGCTCCCGTTTTGGAGCCACATTTGTTGTCTCAGTTAGCCAGAGACGAACAGGATACCTTGAAAACAAGGCACAAAGATGCCCAAGAAGCTGATAAGAAGGTACACTTGTTAACCATATACTTGAAATCAAGTCTAATGATCCTAACTCTGACTTTTCCATTATCACCTAAACCTGGCCACTCCCGTCCGGTCTGATGGCGCAAAGATTTTATCCAGTTCTTTTTTGCCTGAACAGTAACTTGAATGTAACAATGCTAATGAAGTTGGGTCTGAGAATGTAGAATAAGATCGGTCTATGGCCCTCCTATGCTTACAGAGTTTTGCACATATTTGATGGGAGACAGAGCTTTACCCGTGAAGTAGATCGATTGTTTCATCTGTTCCACGTTTTCCAGGACCTGGACACTATGATGAGACATGAATTACTCAACTTCTCGCTAAATCCGATAATCCCTCCTGAAAAGTCAAATTCAAATTCAAATGTTTGGCCTCCATCGGAGGAGAATGCAAACCAAGGATATCAAAGCCGGAGAGGCTAGGAAGACAATGGAGCATTATAGAGCATAACCATAGAAGGTTGTGAGCACTGGTGGATGTGGCATTCAAGCATGGAGATTTAGCATGATCCTATCTGCTTTGAAGTAGTGCTCTCCCTTGTCCATTGTGATTATCACCGTAGAGTTAAAGGGTTTGCTGAGAGTCGTTTATCTGCATATTTATCTTAAGTGGAGATGAGAACGTATAGGCTCTTACTGGCCATTTACTTATTTGCTGTGTCGTGCAAATGCGACATGGGAAGCCTGTGAAGTTTCTCGTGTTCTTTTCTGGCCACTTGACTGATTTGTTGTGTCCTGCGGATGCGAGATCTTCCTGTGAAGCTCCTTGATATGTTAATATGAGGGGTACTCATCACGTGTGCAAGATGACCCAGAGCATATGTACATTGCTACTACCCTAAGCTCAGTCCATGCGTGTGAATTTCAGCGAAACACCACAGATGAATACGATTGTTAGGCAATCGGAAAGAAGCAATTTGGATAATTTCAATAACCACCGTTTACTCACACGGTATATGTTTGCCGTCCACTAGATAGGAGGACTTAGTTTCAATAAGTCTTCTATCTGACTTCAAGGGCTGGAGTTTTAATTATGTATAATTATTGTTGTGTCAGATACGTGCATTTTGTTTCAGAGTGTGCTTCTATGTAACTGGATGGGGTGGGTGCTTAAAATTTTCAGAACTACTTTGTCGTTTCGTAAGGATGATAACTTATCCAAACAAATTAATCGAAGTTCTTACTTGGAAGCGCACTCTGCTATCATAAAATTCTCTAAACATTTGAATGCACTGATTACGGATGTAGATCCCGAGTAAGATCTAGAGTCGGGATGTCGCTGGTTGCAGGCTTTCGAGCTCGATAAGGAGATCATGGATTACAAGGAGAAAGCAGAATATTATCGCACCAAGTTACAAGAAATTGTAAGCAAGGACATATGAAGTTTGCTGTGGCTGACAAATCGAATGACTTCGAATGTGGGCGTCCTTAAAATGCTGACACGAGTTAGTTGTCTATCTTCTAGATATTGTTCAAGAGCAGATGTGACAACCGACTTGCTGAGATACAGGAGAGAGTATCAGCTGACAGGCGGGAGGTAAGGTTTACATCTTTATTTTCGTGAGACCACGTCATAGTGGACAAGTCATGACCCCTGGAACGCAACACTGCGCACAATCTTTAATCTTAAACGCAACTGGAACCCTTTGAGTCAGCATTCGCTTTAAATGTATCAACAGGTGCAGTAAGCGACATTTCTTGTTCCTTTGTTGTATCTGACTATGTAAATCACACTGATTTGCACACGCTTTATGTCTCTTGAAAACTTTCCATCACTAGGATAAATTTGAAGGGATTTTAAGCTTTCGTTACTGTCAGCAATGTTCTCCCAATCAGAACACTAGCTAAACTTTTCCTGCTATATAAACTACAGATGGAAGCACTAGCAAAAAGATACGACGAGAGGTTCAAGGCAGGAGGTGAAGTGAACTCTCGTTTGCTTGCTGAAGAAGCAGCGTTCCGGGATATTCAGGTTTGTATCTATGAGAAATAAATACGTAAAAGTCCGCACATCTCAGTCTCCTTATTTTGGCAGTGATGTCTCTCTTAAATAATTATATCGTTAAGACGTTTATTTCTCTGTTAGCTGGTTTTTAGCACTGCACGTGAATGTAAATTTTGAACAGAGACAGTTTGCTCTCAATTGACCGGAGTTGACATGCTGATTGAATGGAATTGTATAGGTTGGGAGAGGCGTAGAAAGCTAGGTTTTGTAGCAGGTTACGAGAATTTCGTGTTTTAGGCTGTCCGTTGAGACTGTACTTCAATTGTGCGATATAATAAAACCTAATCTGTTTTTGATATCATAATTCAGGAGAAGAAAATCGAGTTGTATAATGCCATTGCCAAAATTGAGCAGGGTGGTGATGCGAATGGGCTGCTACAGGTATCTTCAGGATTATGACTTTCAGAAGTCGAAATCTGCATCCGTATTTCCACTTCGCAACAAGAGTAGTGAAAACTAGCGCTTTACACATACTTATTAACAGTTCTCCACCAGATTCTGCTCTAACCTTGTTCCTGATTAACAGAGTAAAGCAGACCGGATACATCACGATCTCGATGAATTGAAGAAAGCTCTCAATGAGAGGGCAAAACGTCTAGGTTTGGAAGTTAAGGCATCAGCTCCAACAGAGCAGTCATTTGGTAGGTCATGTGATTCATAAGTTGCTTAAGAATTTCTCCTTTCAAGAACCTACTAGCGGTGTTGCTATTTTTATTAGGTGAAACTAAGGTGCACATACTGCAGGACGATAGGTCTGATGTCCATTGAATGTGAGCAGGTTGGCAAGCGGGTGTTCAGGATAACACATCAGAATGGGATGAAGATTGGGATAAGTTTGATGATGAAGGTTAGTGAAGATCCTTTACCTGTCTTCATGTCTCTAGTATCTGCGATATATACACGCAGTTGATGCAGGACTTCAGGTAGGTGTGATCCCAGTGCCGAGTCTGAGTGTCCGTCAAGAGATTGCTTTGTGAAACTTTACTTTGCTATTTAGTCTTGGTAAGTTGTGAGCATGTCGACTCGCTGTTCTAACATTGGAGTTGTATTTGTGTGGGATTCTTCTATCCCAGGCTTTGTTCCTATTCAAGAGTTTATGGACGCTGATAATGGTGACTATACTCCTCCACCACCACCTCCTAAACGTGCTGTTGCTAAGGTTGATAGTACTCTACCCGCTGTGGCTAAGATTGAGAGCAGCCCATTCGGGGATGGTTTTGATTTCTCGTCAGAGCCAGAGGCTGAGCGTAAGGTTGAGCTTCCAGGGCCGGGGCCAGAACCTCCCGCACCTACTTTCATGGCATCTGCACCAGAATCTCCTCATGCCGAAAGTGAATCTGGAAAAAGTGGACTCGAGAGCCCAACACGCGATTTATCCACTTCTGGCTCGCAAGCGGTATCGAAAAGCATTTTTGACACCTCTGAAGACAGGAATAAAGCTAGCCTAAGGTGGGAGTTTATTTGCCCTGACGATACAGTGAATCTTTGGATGTGATTTCCTACGTTAATTTTGAAGTGTGCAGTTAAAGACTGGTGGTTATGCATCGTGCGTCGCAGGTTCGACAATGTGACTGAATCAGATGACTTTGGAGGGGATGTTTTCGATGATCCACCAACTTTTAGTTCTAAAACTATCGATCCACCAGCGTTTAGCTCTCAGCGTACCAGGTACTAGCTGAACATACAGAGGTTGCTTTTTTTCTCCTATGTCGTATTTTCTACGGATTCTTTACAACGGGCTCTGTAATCCACTACTTGATATGTTGTGTTTACCTACGGCATGGGTTACATACATGGGTGTAACTTGAAACCTGTTGCGAAATTTATATCTATAACGATGTTGCCACTTAACTCCGTCTTCGTCATCCGATTCAGCTTTGACCGAGATCAACCTTCATTCAATCCTAGGAATGATTCTTTTGGAGGAGGAGTGTCTTGGTCAACTGCATTCAATCATGACGATGAAGCAGACTCCGGAGTACAGGGATCTTGGGGTATGCAGAGCAGTGCTCCTAGGACCCAGGTAACTCGTTACATGTGAGAGAACTAGGAATTTCAGCATGCCTTGTTCCTAGTAGCTATCAGTGTTTCTTATCAAGAGGATGCCTGATTTCAAAACAGACGTTAGGAGGAAGAGCTTTTGATATTGTTTGGGAGTCCTGGTGGAACTGACCGAGGACTGTATCGCAGGCTTCTCTCGAAGTATCAGGACACAAAACAACTGGCTTTGATAAAGGAGATTCTTTTGGTTTTGGATCTTCTCATATCTCAAGCCCCGGTAGGGTTGTGGATGACCCCTCTAGTCCAGCTAATCATCGGGGTAATGGAGATTACCGAAATTCGGAGGAATACGATACGTTCACTCCAATGGGCGGTGGTACATTTGATAGATCATCAAGTCTGTTCGGGCAAAAGGATACGACAATGGGAAGCTCATTCTTTGACAGCCCGGCACATCCGAAAGCTGGAAATGCGTTTGCAAGGTTCGACTCCTTCAGCAGCCCTCAAACTGATTCCGCCTTCCCAGTGGCAGGTAGCGAGGATCGTCCATACAACGAGGATCGTCCATACAACAGTACAACAGCGGGAAGTTCTTACTTTGATAGCCCTGCTCATCCGAAGGCCGGAAACGATGCAACCTTTTCCAGGTTTGACTCATTCAGCAGTGCGAAGGGTGGTGACAATGCCCATGGAAGGGGAGATGTTTTTGGCTCATTTGATGATGGTGACGATGGATTTCATAGCTCTGCTTTTGGAGCAGGAGGAGACTCGAAGAAATGGAGTGCTTTTTAGAAAGGAAAATATCGCTGCCAACTACAGAGTGGTGCCTTATATCCACTTCCCATTTGAGCCTTCCCCATAGTGTCCTCATTATGAAGTAAAGTTAACTGAACCCCTCTAAAACGGGCAAACTAGGTTTTCTTGAAAGTCATCAGTGAAGTAACCTCCTGCTGTAGACTTGGTTGAGGAACGTGCTGTCTAACCTCCGGACCCGCCTGGGTGATCTTGCTGAAATTGTGATGCTCTCTGTGAGAACTTCAGAGCATCAGTGTTTAGATAGTAGCCAGTAACAAGGTTCTCTTAATTGGGAAGTTAGACGAAAGAAACGAAAAGGATATGTCTTCGATACCTTTCCTCCTGTAAAGCCCGGCACTAATGGAGGGTAGGAATGGGAAACGTTCATTAACTTCTTCATGCTTCATTTATTATTATGATAAATGTTCAACTTGAACCTTTATGTAGCCGAATAGACGTTCATTCCTGGTCCCTCGCATCTGGAGACCATTATGTTGTGAACTCCATTCAGTGATTTATTTGACCGGGATAAACCAACCTCCTGTGTGTAGCGGTTGTTTGAAATGACTAGTTAGCGATAGGGATTGCAACCATTTAGCAGTCATCTGGGTAAGTATTTTCTCCGGGAGTGCTAGTAGAATGATCTTTGAACTAGAGATTACTCCATGGGGCTATAACCGCAGCGGGCATTCAGTCTGTTGGAAACATTCTTTAATTTCAGGTTCCCGATATCAGGGAAGTTTGCTATACTTCTGCGGATAGTCCCGATCTTCAAGGTTTCAAATACTGAGCTGAGATCCGATCAATGAGGTCAGTTCAGTGTCGAGCTCTTGTGTTGGTGGAAGCTATGCAAGAAAAGATTCTCGGTTGAAGAATTTCCGACAACAGGAGAGTGACCGAGAAATAAAGTTTTCGGATACCAGTTGGTGGTTTGCCCATGCAACTTCCCCTGTGCGAGCTGTGGATGTTTTGATTTTGTTTTGGTGTTCAACTACAGTAGATTTATGGCATGCCGCGGTTGATATAGTGACGTGCCCAAGATCATTTGCTCTCTAGGAAGAAGGACTACGTTGGTTATATGGTTGGTCATTTGTTTTGTCTCACGAAATCTCATTCCTTTTTGTGACCTCCCTCCCACTGGTGGATTGATAACAGACACGAGGTTATTGTAGACTTTGGGAAGGTCTATTCCGCACCCATGGATACTGTTTCCAAAGTTTTATGGCCAACGAGCAAGTGGTTGTGACTGTTGTGACCATATCCCGTTACTGTCCATATAACGTGCCATTCCTACGCTGCTGAATCTCGTGCACCGTGGAATCGGATGCTACCTACAGTCCTTGTTGAAAGTTTCTCGAACTCAGTAGTCAGTAGGTAGAAAATTCTCCAAGTGCACTATCCCTATATCACTAACGTGATTGCCTTGGCACTCATGAGCTTTCGAACAGAAACTCGTTTCGAGGGGTACTGATATTCGCTCACCCACTTCGGCACTGCGTTTGGCACGGATGGCTTTCGAGGAGGCTTACTATGCTGCTTCCTTCAGCTGCTTTAGTGTTTTAGGACTCCTGTGTTCGTAGCACATGCTGCGATATACTCTATCCAGTCCTCTAACCCTTCGCTCTACTTTCTCGTTCTCTGAACGATTTCATACTCTCGATCTGCTTGACTCGACTGTCTTCATCGACCGTCGATTTCATGGCTTCTACACGATTCCCGACCTCTGCTATTGATATACAAGTGTTGCTCTTTAATTTTTTCTAGATGGCATTTACTTCTGTTTACCTTCGATCGGTTGTTCCATTTCATCTCCTTTCCCTGTCTTATATTAATTCGTTTTGCACAATCTTTTATACATTACATATCATGCATCTCATTGCATTCAATGATCCCCCGTCAAAGGAAGGGCTTCCGTCCTCACTTTTCAATACCACTAACAATGGCACTAACGTGAAACTAATTCAAGTTCATGAATCTCAATATAGTGCCATTCGAGAAATAGGAGGAAAGAGCAAAAGCGGTACATGGCAACAGAGTTTCCTTCACTGTCTCATCAAGTAGAAAGAGTCTCTCACTCGTTGATTGATGAGTAATATATACAATTTTTAAGAACTTTTGTTTATTGTGTGATAAGAACTATAGTTCCTACTCTTTGAAGTGGAAGGTCTATCACTCCCTCTTATCTCTGATGTATGAGAAATCACTACTGCAATACTAGACCTCTCTCTTTGTACCACAGCTCACAAGAATCAAATAGGTTCTCTCACGGAGCACTAATAACTTCCAATACTGAGATATCACATGACATTCCGGAGATGATGTTAGGTAGCTCAGGATTTCACAAAATGCAAGGAAGAGGTGTTGGGAATCCTTTGTTAAAGAACTGACTCAAACAAGAGCAGAAGCACTCTTATATACACTTAAGCAAACCCTAGGGGGTTGATTTGCTTAACCCTAATTAGGGTTGAGTCCCTCTTTACTCTAAGTAGAGTATATTTAGTAGAGCTTCTAGAGAATTCTAACAAAACTTTAAAACTAGAGAAGTCCATAAACTAGAGATTAACTAAACTAACAGTCCCACTAAATGAGAGTTTAGGACTATTTCCCATTTCTACTACACATTTTATGTGTTTATCTTTAGGTAGTGCTTTTGTAAACACATCTGTTGTCATCTCTTGTGTAGGACAGTAAACTATGTCATCTCTTGTGTAGGACAGTAAACTATGTCATCTCTTGTGTAGGACAGTAAACTAACTTCACAACATTCTCCTTTTCTTTCTCCTCTACAAATCTTTTTCTAATCTCAATGTTCTTAGTCCTTGGGTGATGTACATGATTTTTGCTGAGTGCTATACTTCATGTATTATCAAAGTACAATGTAGTAGGACTTTCTTGCTCAAAACCCAGCTCCTTAAGAAGTCTCTTGTTCCAGATGACTTCTTGAGTAGCATTTGAGGCAGCCATAAATTCTACCTCAGTAGTAGACAATACAACATATGTTTTTTGTTTACTATGCTAACTGATTGCTCCACCACTAAGCATAACTACATATCCACTTGATAAGAACCATGCTTCCTGCTCTTTGAAGTGGAAGGTCTATCACTCCCTCTTATCTCTAATGTATGAGACATCACTACTGCAATACTAGACCTCTCTCTTTGTATCATATCTCACAAGAATCAAATAGGTTCTCTCATGTAGCACTAGTAGCCTCCAATACTGAGATATCACATGACATTCCAGAGATGATGTTAGTTAGCTCAGGACTTCACAAAATGCAAGGAAGAGGTGTTGGGAATCACCTTTGTTAAAGAACGGACTCAAACAAGTCAGAAAGCACTCTTATATACACTTAAGCAAACCCTAGGGGGTTGCTTTTCTTAACAGTAATTAGGGTTGCGCCCCTCTTTACTCTAAGTAGAGGATATTTAGTAGAGCTTCTAGAGGATTCTAACAAAACTTTAAAACTAGAGAAGTCACTAAACTAGAGATTAACTAAACTAATAGTCCCACTTAATGAGAATTTAGGAATATTCACATTTCTACTAAACATTTTATGTGTTTATCTTTAGGTACTGCTTTTGTAAACACATCTGTTGTCATCTCTTGTGCAGGACAGTAAACTAACTTCACAACATCTCCTTTTCTTTCTCATGTACAAATCTTTTTCTAATCTCAATGTTCTTAGTCCTTGGGTGATGTACATGATTTTTGCTGAGTGCTATACTTCCTGTATTGTCAAAATACAATGTAGTAGGACTTTCTTGCTCAAAACCCAGCTCCTTAAGAAGTCTCTTGTTCCAGATGACTTCTTGAGGAGCATTTGAGGCAGCCATAAATTCTACCTCAGTAGTAGACAATACAACATATGTTTTTTTGTTTACTATGCTAACTGATTGCTCCACCATTAAGCATAACTACATATCCACTAGTTGATCTGCTGATATATGTGTCATCTTCCCAACTAGCACCTATATATGCTTCAAGAGTAGGAGCAAGTATGTTACCTTGGCTTTTGTACTCCAAGAATGCATCTTGAGTACCCTTTAAGTACCTGAATACTCTCTTTATACCTTTCCAATGTACTTGTGCAAGGTTGTTAGTATATCTAGCTAGTGCTCCCACTGCATAGCATATATTTGGTCTTGTACAGACCATGATAAACATTAGAGAACCACGAGCACTCTGATACAACACTTTGTCACATAAATTCACCTCCCCATCTATGATTCTGTTGTGCTTCCATCCCAGGTCAAGAGATGAAGAGATAAGATTTGCCTCTACCATCTAATACTTAGCTAGTATGGATCTCACATATTGTGGTTGGCTGATTTGGATCCATCCTGCTTCTCTATCTCTGCTCATCTTGATTCCCAAAACAAGTTTTAAAGGACCAAGGATAGTCCTCTCAAAAGCAAAGCACAAGAAATCTATCACTCCTTTGATAGATTCACTGTTCCCCCAACAATAATAGATCATCTACATATACAGCTATGTATACATCATCTCTAGTATACACACTTATGTCATAATTTGCTCAAGTAAGAGTCCAATTTCTCATACCAAGGTCTAGGAGGTTGCTTAAGGCCATATAAAGCCTTCTTAAGAAAGCATCATTTTCATTTGCCTTCAATATATCCATCTAGAACATCCATGTAAATAGCTACTTTCAAATCTACATTGAGAAAGGCTATTTTCACATCTAATTGCTCCACTTCCCAATCTCTGTATGCAGCAAGAACTAGAAGCATGCAAATAGATCCATACCTGGCAACTGGTGCAAAAGTTTCTGAATAATCTATTGATGGTTTTTGATTGAAGCCCTTTGCACCAAGTCTTACCTTGTACTTCAGGATTTCAATCTTAGCTCCATGTTTGACCTTGAAAACCCATTTGCAGCCAATTGCTTTCCTACTTGGTAGTAAATCAGCTAGTACCCATGTACCATTAGTTTGAAGAGAATTCTTCTCTTCTGCTATAGCCAACTCCCACTGACTCAAATATGGTCTGAGCATAGCTTGCTGTAAAGTGTTTGGATCACAATCTTCATGACGGATGTAAGATTCATCTAACATCTCTTTTGATAGAAAACCAAGTCTATCAATATGTTTTCTATCTCTTTGTGATCTTCTTGCCTCTATGCCTAGAAGATTCATGCCATCTCTTGACATCTCTAGAGTCTCACTTAGAGATTCTGCATCTGCAATATGCTTCTGGGAGTCATCTTCTGTAGTATCAAAATCAGAAACCATTGTCTATTTAGGCCTTCTTTTGTACACCTTCAGACTCTCCTTTGGTGAACCATTAGCTTCAGGAAGAGATTTCTCTTCTGATGATTGATCTAAAAAACTGACTTTGCAGCTTGGGATGATAGATTGATCAGGCTGATCAAACTGATCAGCTAGCTTCTGCAACTCATCACTATTCTCACTCCAAGTCCTTAATTCATCAAAGAGTGCATCTCTACTTTTGATGATTTGTCCAGACTTAGGATTGTACAGAAGATATCCTTCAGTCCCTCTTCATATCCTACAAAAAGCATTCTCTCAATCTTCTCTATGAACTTCCTCCTTTCCTCCTTGGGAATATGAACATAGGCAGGACATCCAAAAAATTTCAAAGCTGAAAGATTAGGGTTCTTACCACTCCTGCATTCTTTAGGAGTTCTTCCATGCAATGCTATGGTACCATTGATATTTCTAAGGAAATTTGCAATGTTAACTGTAGCACCCCAAAACTTTCTCTCCAGCTTGGGATGTTGGAGCATTGCCAATGCTTTGTTCACCCACGTTCTATTCAACCTTTCCGCTCTGTGAAAAACTGTCTTTGGCAGTATAGTCAAGGAGGATTCTTTTCTGTGACAAAAAGGAGAGGAATTTCTCATTCTTGTACTCTTTGCCTCCACTTGTTCTCAATTGCTTGATTTTCCTACTAGTCTGCAACTCAGCCATGGCTACAAAATTTTGGAATTTTTGCAACACTTCATCCTAGCTATTCATGAGATAGATAAAGCTCTTTTTAGTGTTATTGTCCACAAAGGAAATATGGTAGGCTGCTCCACTCAATGACTTCTTAGTCATGTATTCCCATACATCAGAACGTATGATATCTAGAAGACTAGAAGCTCTAGATGAAGATTTCTTGAGAATAGGAGCCTTGTGTGCCTTACCTTCTGCACACCTAATGTAGACCTTGAGTTTTCCTTTGGGATCTATTTTCAACCCATCCATTACCTTCTTTAAAGCATATGGGTTTTGCATCTACAAGTGCCCTAACCTGAAATGCTAGAGATGGATATCATTTTTGTTTTTTGCTACCAATGTAGAATCAGAACCATGAGCTTCCATCAACTTGAACAACTTCCCTTTGGCAGCACCATACCCAAGGACCAACTCTCCTTTCTTCAAAGTACATTGATTTTTGTTGCTTTCAATAGAACATCCACACCATGCTCCATGAGGCTATGTATTGATATCAAGTTCTTGGTGTAATGTGGAACATACAATACATTTTCCAAATAGCCTTTTTCAGAACATCACATGAAGGCAATAGGAACTTTGCCAATTCCTAACACTGGATTCAGAATTCCATGTCCACAACACTCTTAGGAATCTTCAGAGTTTGAAGAATTGAGAATAGCTCCTTCTGATAACAAATATGAGAGGTGGCTCATGAGTCCAAGAACCACCCAAAATAGTTTGATGACAATTGTAATTTTTCCAACATTCCACAATCCAACTCTTCTATTGAGTTCCATTCCTCATTGCTGACTATCTCATGGCACTCCTATGAGTTGTAAGCTGAACTCCTAGATTTTCATCCCTTTACTGGTTGAGATATTGTACTTCTTTGTAAGTACAACTCCATCCTCCTTGATACACTTGAAGAGTTTTTGCAGTCTTGATAGATAATAGGTGAAATCTTCACCATCTTGTAATCTCAAGTTCTTTACTGCAGACCAAACTCAATAGGAGCTCTCATGCTTCCCAACTGTGTAATAGTTCTTGATTTATCCCCAAATCTCCCAACTCAAAACATAAGTATCTACTAGGTCTCTAGCTGGCTCTTCCATAGCCCTCAACAGAAACCTCCCAGTAGTAGAGTGCTTGACTCTCTACTCCTTGTTGGCCTCTAGCTCATCTATATCATGAGCTTCTTATGCAAACTCTAGATAGTCATAACTGTCTAAGATAGTCTTCACATCCAAAGCCCAAGCTTTGTAGTTAGTCTTTCCCAGTTTCTCTATCTCTTTGAGTTCTCCTATCAACCCGAGTGGTGGTGGGCCCATAACTTGATAAGAACTATGCTTCCTACTCTTTGAAGTGGAAGGTCTATCACTCCCTCTTATCTTTGATGTATCAAACATCACTATTGCTATAAAGACCGAGACCAAGGAGAGAAATAGGAGAATGAAGCTCATATTGGGACACTTGAATGAGGGAAAACTCCAAATGCCTAGCATGAGCTTTTGGCTCTTGTATTTACAAGGAGCATACAAGGCCCTTGAGAAGCTTCTCAAGAAGCTTCCTTGAGCCACTTTCTTTGAGTGAAAACCAAGTTAATTGGGAAGCTTCTCAAGAAGCGTCTTTCTAGAAGCCGCTTACTTGGCATGCAAACTAAGCTAGTTGGAAGTTCTAGAAGCTTTCTTCTAGAAATTACCTACTTGGGGTGCAAGCTAAGCTTCTAGAATATTCTAAGCTAATGTCTAGGCCCTTGAGAAGCTTTTCAAGAAGCTTTCTTGAGCCGCTTTATTGGAGTGCAAACCAAATTAATTAGGAAGCTTCTCAAGAAGCTTCTTTCTAGAAGCTGTTTACTTGGCGTGCAAACTAAGCTAGTTGGAAGCTTCTAGAAGCTTGCTTCTAGAATTTACCTACTTGGGGTGCAAGCTAAGATTCTAGAATATTCTAGGCTAATTTGTCTTATTTGTTACTTTGTTAGCCTACTAACTTCATTGCTAAACTCCATATTGTTACAACTGCAATATTAGACCTCTCTCTTTGTATCATAGCTCACAAGCATCAAATAGGTTCGCTCATGTAGCACTAATAGCCTCTAATATTGAGATATCAAAGGACACATTTGAGATGATGTTAGGCAGCTCAAGACTTCATGAAATGCAAGGAAGAGGTGTTGGGAATCACCCTTGTTGAAGAACTAATTGAAACAAGAGCAAAAAGTACTCTTATATATACTTAAGCAAACCTTAGGGAGTTGCTTTGCATAACCCTAATTAGGGTTGTGCCCCTCTTTACCCTAAGTAGAGGATATTTAGCAGACCTTCTAGAGGATTCTAACAAAACCTTAAAACTAGAGAAGTCTCTAAACTAGAGATTAACTAACTAACGTTGTGGAGTCAAATTAGTGAAGTAGCGTGAAACTAATTCAAGTTCTTGAATCTCAATATGGTGCCATTTGAGAAATAGGAGGAAGCTACAAAAGTGGTACATGGCAACATAGTTTCCTTGTTTATCTCATCAAGTAGAAAGAGTCTCTCACTGATTGAAGGATGAGAGACATATACAAACTTTAAGAACTTTTGTTTATTGTGGAGTCAAATAAAAGAAGTTTCCAATTCTGTCATTAATAGCACACATACTTCTTCATATTATAACCTAGTGTCTTGAATGCCAAATAGAAAGAAGACTCTCCGACCTATTGACTAAAATTGACCTTATCTTTCTAAGAATATTTTCGTTAAATAAAACTATTACTTGTGTATGTATATGTGATGTATATGGGGATTTGTGAGGTATAGAGAGGTGGCTGTTAGAATTTATAGATTCTAGGTGGGAGACTCGGCTACATTACAAGAGGATTTTGTTATTGCTGCATATGATAGGAGATAGGTTCAACCACAAGATACTAAAATTCCACTCAATTACAATGGTGTAGGGTAGTGTGTTAGGTTGGAGACTATAATAGAGCACCACGAGCACTACATCCTTTGTCTCTAGATAGTTCCACTGATGAGATTATCTCTTCCCTATACTTATTACATCTTATGGCAAGAGAAAGAGTACCATTGGAGATCTTAGATTATTAGTGTGAGTATACTTTTTGGTCTTGATGGATCACTTTTGCACAAGTGCTGTAGATTGTTCCACGCCTCTCTTAGTGAGGCTTGCTAAGGATGGTAGCATCTTAGAGATTGCTTTTAGGCAAATGATCACTCTAGTTGTTTTATTGAGCTATTTCAAGTGGTTGCCATAATAGCAATAGTGAGGGGAGAGATTCATACATTAGTTAGTTAGGTGTTAGGGCTAGTTGACTTCCCACAATGGACAAGGACTCAATGGGCATTAGACCTATTGTTATTGGGGAGGTCTTTTGCAATTTTTTAGCCATACCATTGTCCTTCTACATCACCCTTACTTCCAATAGCACCTCAGTCCACATCAATTTAGAATGGCTACACGCAAAGGTTGTGAGGTTGTATACCTAGGCATTAGATCACTCCTAAATATCTATTCAAAGTGGGTTGTTTTAAAAGTGGATGTTGTGAACAATTTTAATAGCATCTCATATGCATTTGCCTTTAGAGAGCTTAAGGAGGCCAATGGATCCTTGGGAAACCTTATTCCTATTGTGCGGTCCTTCTATAGCTCTCCTTCTTCTCTTTATTACCAACATGATTTCTCACAAGGGGGAATCACCATCTTGGAGTTGGTTGTTTGTACATGATAGAGAGATCCTTTAGGGGAACTTTTATTTACCATGGCTTGTTTGAGAGCTCTCTTATCTACTACTTTGGCCATCCAAGGTGTATATTTCTCTCCTTGGTAGACAATATGCATATTGTGTGCCATGTAGATAAGATTAGGCACGCCTTTGACCATTTGAATACCAAGTTTCTTCTTGTTGGCTTGAGACTCAAGGTGTCAAAGTATAGAGCATGGTCTCTTTTAGGTATCCTTTCTCACCTTTAGCTTCCAAAGGAGTGTATCACATCTATAGATGAACTCCATATTCTTGGAGTGCCAATAAGATTTGAAGATTTTGTCACATGCTTCTTAGATGTAGCCCTTGCAAAGGATATTCTCTATGTGGATGACCTTCCATTGGTGACATTTGGTATACTCTCCTCTAGTATTGCACATTTATTAGCTTAACTACTTTGCAAGATTCCTCCTTCTTTGTCCTTCCTATCAAGTCTAAGAGTTTTGAAAGGAGGATTATGAGAGTCTTTGGTGATATCATTGGATCAATGACATTTGAGTGTGTGTGATAAGGGGTTTGGGACATAGAAAAACATCTCTATTGATCTCATGCAAACTACTATCTAGGGAGGAAATGATACTTATAACATTTTTGGGTAGTTTGTGCTCTCTTGGCATCCCTACTTTCTTCTCATTTTGTGGTTGTTGATAGGTCTATCTTAGAAGCATATGTGACCAAAGTGGAGGAAGGAGCCTTTTCCCTCCAAGTGTTATTGCAACATACAAGATGTGGTTTATCCCCATGGGCACAAGAGGACCTTCCATCCTTTGCTTCCTTACATTTTAATTGGACTAGAAGCTTGCAATCTTCCTTGATGGAGTGATAGTTGAGCATACATTACATTCTCTCTTCATTAACTCATCCATTCCTTGGGTTACTAGAGCACATTTTCACTCTTGATCTGGCAAGGTGTAGGCTTTTAGCTCAATTGTGCATTAGAGCATTCCAACTTGCAATAGCTACCTTCTCTATAGTGATGAGGTTTCACTTAAGTGTGGTCCACATGCTTGTATCTTCATTACTCACTTGTGAGTATGGTTCTACACTAGATGTAGTAGTAGTCCTATGACATTGTGTCCTTTTGGAAGACAAAAGATAACTACACATGATGCCATTAGGGATATAATGTTTGTTATGCCACGATAGAGTGGATACCTTACTTGGGAGGAGCATTTTTATGCATTATAGACAACAAGGGTCAAGGTAGATACTTGGTCCGAGATGATCAGATGATAGTAACAGATGTTGGGGTTATGGACTCTATGTGTGATGCAGTTTAGGAGAGATTGATTACTCATCCTATTGGATGGGGGACAAACAAAATGACAATAGGCAAGGTCTTCAAGTATAGGTGTATGCAATGATATCACCTCCTTGTTCCTCTAGCCTTAGAGTTATATGGAGCGATGGATATAGCATTTGACACATTTGTCAAGGAGTGCATGAGATCATATCATGTTAGATGTCAAAGAGTAACACTCTCACTCTCATATTCCATAGCATATTTTATGAGTTGTGTATCCATTACTTTACAAAAAACGTTGGTTGGTGTAATCCACAAGAGAACAATCACACTAGGCAATGCTTCTTGACTGCTCAGGTGGTTTGTAGATTGAACTATTTGCATAACTCAAATATCTTAAGTGAAGTAGAGTTCTCCCATCACCTTATTGCTTTTGTAAGAAGCAGTAGTACAACATGCTGCTGTCATGACTGTACAGCAAAGCCAGAAGGTAAAGAAAGAGAAGTAGCAGTAGTAGAAGTGAAAAAGGCGACCGCTTAGGAAAAATGAAGGATGGGAAGACCCCGTCAAGCCGTACAAGGGAGAGACAAAAAAAGTAACATGGGAAGTTGTCAAGCCGTACAAAGGAGAGACAAAAAAAGTAACATGGGAAGTTGTAGTCATCGCACTGAGGAAGTGCCGACTCCTCCTTCCAATCCTGCAGCAGCACAATGGAAGAAGTTGTTGTATTACTACAGGAAAGAGACATCAGAAAAGCAACAGTCAGTAACTGGTAAGGTACCTTTCTGTGCCGTCAAAACTGCTGCTGTCCACCGATTTTGCAAACTTCAGAGTTGCAGTAGTAGTAGCAGGTCAGATTTATTATACCAAGACTGATGAAACTTAGCTCAGGCAGAGCTGCTAAGTTTCAACATAACTCCACCCTACCGCTTATGTCTCATCCTTGTAGGAGGAGACATAAGCGGTGATAAGGTGGGAAGGTTTTCTAGGGGGTTGCCTCTCTCCAATATTAAGGCCTCGTTGGTGCGTTGTGAAGGTCTGTATGGGGTTTAGCCCCATTTAACCTTTTTCGTCCCTCCCTTGCACGGCTTGATGGGGTCTTCACATCTTTCGTTTTTTTCCAATATTAAGGCCTCGTGGGTGCGTTGTGAAGGTCTGTATGGGGTTTAGCCCCATTTAACCTTCTTCGTCCCTCCCTTGCACGGCTTGATGGGGTCTTCTCATCTTTCGATTTTTTCCGCGGTCGCTTTCTTTCTTTCTCCAATATTTGGCACGAACACAAAGGATGTTATACTTGATGACACATAACATCACATTAATGTACAGATACTGGTAGTGTGGAGTGCAGCACGACGAGCTTGGCCGAATGACAGGAAATGACAGGCCTGACGAAATAATGGCGAAGTATCCGACGATGGTCACGGCCAGTGAAATCCAGCCGCCAAAGTCCTCCACAGTAGCATGATTTGGAAGATGTTTACGGAGTAATGCAGAAGAGGTGGGTGTTGTAGGTGAGTGCAATCGGACATCATGCCTGTTGAGATGAGCGGTACGATATCGTCAATCGACGGCCCACGTGGGAGTTCTTACCGCGGAGTCCTTCTCTCCCCCGTAGTTAGAAGTGTAGAGCAGGCAGTGCTAGGGCTTGAATCAAGTTGAGTGGAATCATCGTTTCGAATCTAGAATCGGATAGTGGTTGCTAGCAGCCATCGACTGAAGGGAGGGATTAATCTGCTTTTTCGCAGTGCCTCACAGCACTGCGGCTTATAGATCCTGGAGTACGTAAGGAAGCAACCATTGAGTCCCAGTGTAGCGAGGAGTCTTGTGTCTGTTGTCGGGGACACGCATCCTCGAGCTCGACGCAGGTTGAAGTTCAAACATCATCCGGGGACAAGATGCCGCAAGGCGAGGGAGGATCGGATGTGGCCTATCTAGCGAGGATTTTGATGGGAATGGGAAATCCTCTGCTGGATATTGCAGGAGTTGTCGATGATGACTTTCTTGAGAGGTAATCAATTTGATCCGTTGTATTCTGTAGGTTTTTGTAGGCTTCGATCGTCGGTGTATAAGGGAATGAATCGAAAGTGGGATGTGGAGTGGTAATGTCGCCAGCTTCTAGCAGAGACAGACTACTCACAAGAGCTGTAGCTCCGGGAGTAGATTTTAAGACAGCATGTGAATAATACATAAGACTGCGGCGTTCGCATCGGATGGAAACGCCGCAGTCTTATCAAAGATAGAATGAATGGCTATTTTGTCCTCAGAGCAGGCGAGCTTCATGACATTCCTTGCATTTCCAGACGTAGTGGGTACGAAGAGGATCCCGTATAACATGATATTTTTCCTCATTAGAGCAATGTACGATCAGGAACATGGTTTGCATGCATTGCTACCCGGACTACTTTACACCCTCATTGGAGTGGAAGCGTCGTAGACATTCCTGACTAACGAGAGAGCCTCTCTGGCTGTTTCCTTCCATGGTTCTTTAGGAAACTGAGGTGAACTTTCTGGTGTATCTGCAGATACGACGTAAAGCTCAACAATGCTATTCTTGCCGATGACAAACACATTCCTATGTAAGAAAGCACCTTTTATACTTCTCGTTTCCTGTGTGCATTATTAGGGCTCTGGATTAGCAATGTTTCTCAACTGTGCCCTTTGGACGCTGAAATATCTTATGGCATCTGAATCTCAGGTACAAGGAACTTGCCGAATTACCTGATGTCAAGTTCATTGCTGGAGGTATGACCAATTTAAGTTCCAGATTAGGGCGTCGTGGTTTGTATATCATATTGATTAGGTTATGCGGTTGAAAATTCTTTTATTATCATGTTTTATTGTTGTGGCTGTCCGGGGAGTACTCCGCACTTGGGTGTCTATAACTGCATTCTAAAACCTGTTGGCCTGGATCTGTAGGAGCAACTCAAAATGCAATCAGGGTTGCACAGGTAGTGTGATCCTTGTAATTTCCCTGACCGTTTCTTTCTAGGACCTCCTTTTCTTCCTTGGTGTGCACATTATGCTATAACATGTCTACGGTCATGTCAGAGTCAGGTCCGGTCAGACGTCCAAAATGAAATGTGTTGCTTACAACGGGTTCCATTACTCAATACGTCTTATGTGTGTTCTACGTGGACCCTGCAGTGGATGCTTCAAGTTCCGGGAGCAACCAGCTACATGGGATGCATTGGTAAGGACGATTTCGGTCAGGAGATGATCAAGGCTTGCTCTGCCGATGGTGTCAATGTGAGTAGCACTTTGGGTCCTGTGATGCATTATCGGCTTCTGAAATATCCACACGAATTCATTTAACTGTTTAGCTGCCAATAAACAGGTAACTGTATGCTGCTGAGACTGGGTGTGTTGAGCAGGTACATTACATGGAAGACGAGGAACATCCTACTGGCACATGCGCTGTCCTGGTTTGCAGGGGGGAAAGGTTAGCCTGAATATTGCACTCATGTTCCGTGTTTATATTGGCTCGCTGGACATGCGTTTTGGTCTTAGCGTCAATATCTGTTCTGATGTTCTCTACCGCACACGATTAGGCTGCTATAGTTTAGAAGTTTAAGCCTTCTGATGATATTCTCCATTGCAAATCAATGAGTTGACATAGAGGTCTTGATGGTCGCCCAGATCATTGGTTGCGAACCTCTCAGCAGCCAACTGCTACAAGTCATCGCACTTGCTTGAACCAGAAAACTGGTTTGTCGGTAAGCACTATATAGAAGGCAAAAGTCCCAACGATTTCACGTTTTATTATTTGTCTCCCCCTTGTTATTAAGCCATTCTCCTCGTGGGTGACTAATTTACGCTGATCTTTAAACTGCAGCTCAAAGGGCAAAATATTTCTACATTGCTGGTTTTTTCCTTACAGTCTCACCAGAATCTGTGCTTATCCTCGCTAAGCACGCACATACGGAGAAGAAGGTATGCCGCGTATAGATTGATTATTCTTGGGGCTTCATTGCTTGTGTCTTTAGTCTCGGAGGATGTTGTTACACATGCAGATCGTCCGTAATTCGTCTTTATTCACTGAACATCTTGGCGGTTATGTGAACATCCTGGACTGGAACTTTGCAGTGTTTCATGATGAATCTTGCTGCTCCTTTCATATGCGAATTTTTCACAAAACCTCTCGTGGAAGCTTTATTGTAAGTATATTGTGGATATCATTGGATCATTCTGTCTGTTAGAAAAGCTTTGGTGAAGTGGATGGATGATTACTTGCCATGTCTTCTGGTCCTAACCTACGTAACTTCTGGTCCTATATGCAGTTATTGTGACTACCTCTTCGGGAATGAGACAGAAGCGTGTACTTTTGCACGAGTCCAGGGTTGGGCGGTATGTATGTATTAGCTATTATCATATTGTTAAATCCCGTGAGGTTGGAGTATTATTGGTAGAGTACGATTCATATGCTGATCTCCAAGTCTAGTTCTGTGTAATCTTAAATTATTTCCAGTATACGCTCTAGTGGTAAACAGTCCTGTATCTGAAGTACACGGGAAATATTCAACTTAGTATAAAACTTTTGCAAAACTGCAGACTGAAGATCTCGGGGAAATAGCTGTGAAGATTTCTCAGTTGCCATTGGCCGAGGGTAAAAAGGAGCGAATTGTTGTCATCACTCAGGGTGGTGATCCAACGGTTGTCGCCCATGCCGGCAAGGTAAGACCATCCCCCCGTATGCCGTGATGCGGGAACGCCGAGATGCTCCTATGTTGCTTCTTGACAACGTCAAGATGGAACACCTGTAATGTATTACCGTGGATACTGAACACTTCTCACCTGGTAAAACCTGTACAGGCTACGTACCACCCAGTGAAAACTATTACGAAGGCCGAGATTGTTGACACAAATGGAGCTGGTAAGGGGACGGGCTTGATTTTCTCGTTTAGCTTGCTGTTGGAACATACATGATTTTACAGGACATGTTCTTAATAGAAATTATTTCCCTGATGCCGGATATTACTTTCTGCTACTAGTTTTATCCTTGATCTGTGAGTAGGACACTGTCTGAAAAGAAAGACAGGAGATTTTATCTCTAATGTCCTTCGTTAGAATGTGTATATCTTCCGCGGAGATTTAGCCTCCATCTCTCTTCTCGTCTCTTATTCTCCTGTAGACTGTTGGGTATAACACACATTGTTCTTAAGGCAATAGGCATTTCCCATGCACAGATTAACTGTGAGGTGGACTACACAGTTAAGCATCATCATATTAATTCCCAGGTTTGGAAAATGTGTTTTACGTACCGTCCCTCACAAGTTTGTGGTTGACTATGACAGGTGATTCTTTTGTTGGAGGCTTCTTATCACAACTGGTGCAAAGCAAGGATATTGACCAATGCATCAAAGCAGCAAACTATGCCGCCAATGTCGTCATCCAACATTCAAGCTGTACATATCCACCAAAACCAAATTTTATTTAGGATTACATCAATCAGCTGCCATCTTCGGGCCTTCTTGTTTGGGTTGCCACATTTCGGACAACTTGGAGAGAATCAACATTTTTCCCACCTCGCAGCAATGCTGAGTGTGGGCTTCAATCAACAATTGCAATTGCCCTTAGATTGTCAATAGAGAGAAAGCCTCGTCAGTTGTATCATACGTGTGTTAGTCAGGAACTGTGGTCTAACTGCCACTTCAAACTTTGAATTTCGCTGTCTATGAGGTTGAGGGAGGCAGTGGCGATTAAGTGTCGTATTCTGGCGGATACTCCCGAACCGTGACAACTTGTGAATCCTGTGATCTCATGATCCTGTGCCACTCCATGCACAGAACTTGAGTTAATTAATTAGTGTACAGAAATCAACCGTCGATAAGAGCGATGACATTGTGAAATCATCTCACGGATAGTAACACCAAATCGCACTCTGGAACTGCAATTGTCTTGATGAACTTGGGAAAGGTAGGCGAGAACCTCACCTTTCAGTAAATCCACTGCACCCCACAGGTCACAGGCCAAGGATCATCTTGACTCGTGAATGCTTAACTAATACCTAAAATGCGAGCGACCAGGCCGTCCCCTTGGATTAGGACCTTTTCCCGATCCTCTTAGCTCTTGATTCTAGCTGTGGAATTTTCACTCAAAACCCGTAGCCTACAAATTACCAGCCTTGGTACAAACATTCGAGTGGACCATCTATGAGTTGGCCTTCAGAACTTTTGGCAAGCCTGTGGAAGCATCAATCTTCTAGACAGTTGGAACTCCTTTATTCAGTATACTTGCAAAATCAACTTAACACTTATATATTAGAACCTTCAGGCCTTCTCTACGACATATGTTACCATACTGAAATGTACTCGTGGAAAAGTTTTGTTCTGCGCTCGATCATTTGCACGAAACTGTTATCAAAATTCGTGCTCGTCAATACTCTCTTCCTAGGCTGCAAAAATAGCTACAAAAATAAAAGGAGCAGTAAATTAATTATTTTACCGAAATCAGAATTCGGATGTTGCATAATGACAATGCCCGCCAGGGTAGTTGCATTAGTCACATGACTTGCTTCGGCCTGGAAATCTGCTTACGCTACACGCTCATTTCCGCCAGACGCTTGGACACATGAGTATTCACCATCAAATTTTGGGAGGATGAGGAACTTTGAGATGAAAGTTTGCTAATTAGAGAATTCCCCAAAGTGATAGAAAGTATACTCAAACGTGGGCAGAAGATGTGTAAATATAGTACCTGGGTATGGAAATATCAGTCCCTTCAAAATATGAGGATTATTTTTTCTTAAAGTAGATGTAAACTATGGGAAAAAAAATCATATAATATGAGAAAGATAAAAACAATATGTTGTATATATATATATATATATATATATATATATATATATATATATATATATATATATATATATATATATATATAACATACGCCTTGTTAACATCATACTCTACAGAAAATAATTCATACAAAAATCATATATGAACTCTCTAGTGCAACAATTATTAGTTCACACTCAATTTGGATCATAACTTAATTTTCAATTCAATAATATATCAACAATGGACATACATTATAGTCAAGTCACACCCATTCTAACTAAGAGACTCTATATGATGCTCGTTAGCTTTTGTTTATTATAGCCAAGAATGTGAATACTCAAGCTTAAAGAAGTGAGTTGTTTGGAGTTACACTTTGAAGGTATACCTCTCTACTCGACTTAGATCTCCATGGCATTGCTAACGGCACATCTGCCAATGTAAAATGGTGCAAGTGAAAATGGGTCCCACAAATATGATCAATAGCACTAACATAAAATCTGGTCACCACTAAGTAGTAGTCTCTAAGCAACTATTAATATATCTTTGACCACCAAGACTATCACTCCAATGTTTGAGCAAACTAGCTTTGGCGCTGCAAATATCATGATAACCGTCATGTGTATATACATCACTATCAACATCATATACTATAGAAGCACAGTTCATACAAAAGTCATAAATGAGCTCTAAAGTACCACAATTTCCGCCTAATTAGCAGTTAGATCCCTCTAAGTCCATAGCTATCTATTCCAAGTATGTGATATGCCCTATGATGGGCAAAGACAAGGAGCTAGGTGCTATCGAGCCCCATTGCTAATTGCATGTATGCAATCTATGTCACATAAAGAGTGAACTAGCTATAGGTCAAGTACATCAAGGACATAGCCAATATTCTTGAGGAACCACCATGAGGAGAGGAGTCAAACATACCATATGTCATCCTCTCGAATAGCTATCACACACCAATATATATAGTAGCAACTCTATAATAGTAGCACATAACATACACCACAAGCTTGCACGTACAACAGTCGAGCTTGGGTCCATAGTCACATCAATGTTTGAGAGGTGGCATTATGCACAATTGTGCACATGATCCTTCCAAACAACACAATCACATCTTTCCAACATGAAGACTCTAGAAAGCAAAATTTCACACATTCTCAAGATAATATGGCTTGTAGTCACATCAAGTGTCGTTGGTGCAATCTGTTGTAAATATACATAATTTTCATGAAATCAATAGATCAAGGGGTCTATAACCTCCTCCTAAATAATAACATAACATAAGGTATCCCTATGTTGAGCAATCACTAAGTTCTCAAATGCCATCAACATCACTCTCTGATAGGTCTTTGCCCATTGAGAACATAAGCTCACCCATACGTATGGATCATCCAAGTCCAAAACTACAATAATATCACAATGAATGTCTACAAGTAAATTTGGATCTCATCCTAGAGTAGAAAGTAGTGAGAGAAGGATGCTAAGGAGGCTTGCTAGTTGAATTGACAGCCCATGGCAAACCAAGGTAATTGGAGATCATATATCCTAAGTGGCAAACTATACATAGGTAATTCTCTCTTCCCCATCTGAACCACTCTCTCTACTAAGCCATCTACCTTACAGTGATCTTGGGAGGTAATATGGTGATCAATCAAGACCTTGTCACACAAGACCTGAAACTCTCCCAAGAACTCTATACCTTAGTTAGTCAAAACCTCAATTGGTGCTCCAAACTGACTAAGAACCCAATCCAAGAAAAAATATGCTGTCCCTTGGCACCAACTATACCGCCCCTAACACCAATACATGAATGTCTCATTGACCTATACAAATATCTCCACTATTTGGATCTATGACCTCAATAACTCTTCTTGTTTATACAAAGAAAGACACCATCAAAGCCTTAGAAAATATACATAGAAAGATAGATGCATGCCAACTTGGCACCATCTTTTCATTTGTCTCACCATACCAGTGTGCTCTAGTTTGATTGTATTGGTTGGAACATGGGTTTCTACTCAACCCATTTGCATCATGATTTACCACTCCAAATCTATGAATAATTGTGAAATCACACTCTTATAAAATCAAAGCACATTGTGCAAGTTTCCTTGGAAGCTTATTGGACTCCATCAAGCACTTCATTGGTTGATAATCAGTAATGAGAGTGAAGGGATTACCAAATAGATAACATTAGAAGTGTGTTATTGCTCATAATGCTACCAAACACTCTCCCTTATATGAAATATACCTTTCTTTTGCTAAAGTTTTGGATTGACTAGCATAGGCAACCACAAACTCCTCATCATCTTGTTAGGTGAGTATTACTCCAAGCCTAATGTACTCCAATCAATATGAACTTGGAATGGTCATCCTTTGATTGGTCTCTTAAGAATTGAGGCACATGTCAACCTCTCCTTGAGCTCTATAAAAGCTCTTTCTTACTCATCTCTCCAATGCCACTCATTTGTAAGGTCAGCTTTGTCTAGGCCTTAGCAATGGCACTAAATCCTCTAACATATTAGTGATAGAAGTTTTCCAATCCAAAGGTAGAGGCTATTGCATCTATTCCTTAGCCTATGGATGTGAGCAAAGTGCAATAATGCTTGCACTTTGCTCACATCCATAGGCTAAGGAATAGATGCAATAGCCTCTACCTTTGGTCTACTAAACACCAAGTCCACTAGGGTAGATAGTGTGACCCAAATACTCAACCTACTCATAGAAGAATCTACACTTCCCAAGATATAATTTGAGTCCATGAGATCTCAATCTCTCAAAAACCTCTTAAAAATATCTCTCATGCTCCTCCATAATAGTGCTATAAACCAAAATATCATCAATATAGCACCAAGCAAAATCTAATCCTATAGGATCTTATCCATGACCCTTTGGAACTTGATAGGAGCTTTTTTTTAACCCGAGTGGTAAGAACCTCCATTGATTGAACCTCCATATATCATTATTGTGCAGATTAATAGCCCAAAATGCTACCTTGGACTTGCACTCTTTCTTGATTGGCAATTGATGATATCTTACTTGAAGATCCAAAGTACTAAAGACCTTTGCATGTCCAATCATATCAAAGATCTTCTTTGGTGTAGGCATAACATATCAGTCAACCATAGTTTGTTGGTTGATAGGACAATAATCTCCACACATCTACCTATTTATATAATTGCCATGTATATCCTTCTTGGCTTGCATCAATGTAGTTGAAGCATACTCTCCATTTGAAATATCTACCAAGCTAACCTCAAAAGGTCTCTACTCTGACTTTATATCAATGCTCTCTCCTTGTCATTATATATGTAGAGATGTGTAAAAATTGGTGTATCACTAGTGAGCTCAATCCTAATACCGGGTCCTTTTGGAGCACCCAAATCTTTCATACTAAAGGCAAAACAAGTTGTGTAGTTCCTCAAAAATCTCCAAACTCTCAATCTTTCTCCTCTTGTAAGAATGGGTCTAGTGTTTGGCTCCCAAGTATCCTTTGTAATTGATGTAGGAGTGGAAGATGCATTAACTATCTTCTACATTAGGGCCTTGGTAGCAATAATGTCATGCATTGAATTGCTAGAGTTCCCAACCTCAAAGCAAAAACTCCTTTTGCTTTGGTTGCAAGCTCCAACATCCTCTAGTTGTGTCCTAAGTAGACCAAGGGTTATCCCAAGTAGATCATTCTCACTAGTAGCCATTGGATGTGTCCCAAGAGTACCATACCCACTTGGTCCATTCTCACCAATATGTGCTTGAATTGTCTTGATAGGCATAAAGCTCACAAATGTCCAAGTGGTGATGCATATCAAGCATATCTTACATTAGTAATATCTTACATTACATAAGTATCTTACATTAAGCATTACTTTGCCAAGCCAAGGCTCACAATCTAGGTCAAAAAATTTAGGTCTATAGCTTGACCTAATACTTAATGCATGGGTACTTCTAACGTTACTAAAATGGTAGTAATTTGTTACAAAAACCCATTGCTTGCTTTCTCTTATTGGTGTTGGGCTCCACCAATTGTTGTAACTATGAGTCCCAAACAAGTCCAAGACCTCTCTCTCAAAAATCATATGATCTTGGGAAACTCATAAGAGTAGATAAAATAGCTCTAAGCTGCCCAAAAAGGTTCACCACTACCATAGGTGACCTATCAGCCACTACCACTATTTGAGACTAGAGCTTAATATTCAAAATATTATCAATAGTAAGGTGGGCTAGCCATTGAATCCCATTATAAACATATTATAAAATCTCTCTAGGTAAGAGATTCATCCACCAAAAAAAAAGATGATGAGCTCATGATCCAAATTTAGCTGCATCCAACAAGATGCTAAGTCCCATCCAAGAATGTACTTGATATGTACTTGCTACCACCCATATGCAAGAATCACCCATCAAAAGGACATTCTCCACCATGTAGGTTGGAGAAACGGTTTGATGAACATAAAGATGTTATAGTATACTTAACATCTACCAAGACACTAGAATGGAGATCTTGTAGCCTTAACCTTGGACAACATGGGTATGTCTTTGACATGGATATCCATAAATCACCAAATGAATGAGACCATTTCTCTCTAGACCTTGTGCCTCCAACAAGGAAATATCTACTAGTAGGGTCTTTTGGTGGCTAACATCAATAATAACTCAAGATATTGATAGGCCAAGTGTGCTACATGATATAGAGAAATTTGCCTAAGATTCTCATCTCTCTCCACATACAAGTATCTCTAAACTCGTATATTTGCTTATAGTACTGCAACTAGGCCAATGTTGATCTCACCAAAAAATTCCAATAAGTATATTCCCTTTATTGGATATTGCCAAGAAATAAGTGTGGTATCCAAAGGTGGCAAGGTAATAGACTTTGGAGGCTCCTCCTCACACTGGTCTCTTGGTGGTACAAAGCTCCATACCAATTGATTCTCATACTACTATAATACCTCCTCAGAACTCCACAATAGAAGATCCAAGGTGGATGGAACAACTTCCCTTGTACTCCAAAATTTTGTGATCTCCTCTGGTAATAGGTATCCTCCATACGGGTGTTCCTTTCTAATAAGTCACCAAGCCAAGTAATGGAACAATTGAAAGTTGAAATTGATGCCATAGTCCTTGACTATAATGACCCAAAACTATGACTACTAAAGCATACTAATAGGCAAAATATACATCCCTCACCTGATCTATAAGAAGCTATCTCTTCCTAATAATTAATGCTAAAACCCATGGAGTATAATACTACTCCACCAACTAGCACATCATATGACTTTACTACTATTATAATGGCTTGAGCTCTCACCACAAAGCTATCAATCAGCGGACCATGTTGAATTAGACAATGAGCTCTCCATATGTGATGTATTATGTAAAACCTCTCATGTATAGATCATCCTTGAAGGTTCCATCAAATAGAAATCTCACTCTAGTTGTCCAATAGGACAACCTTAAGTGTGAATTGAGCTAGCTCAAATGCAAGTCTAGTTGATAATTCCTCCAACCCAAAAGTTGTTGCTTGCCATAAACCACCAATAAAAAAAGAGCAATTATATCATTTGATTGATATATTTTAAAATTTTTCTAGGACATCAATCTAATTCTATACCATGTTTAACGATCCCGTGCTCCTCAACCAAGTTAGCTCCACCATCAACCACCTCTACTCTAGAAGCAAGAACATACATCATCCCTACTTTTATAAAGTGTGGTGACTAATCAGAACACTAAATGTAAAAGACCGAATCCGAGGAGAGAAATAGGAGAATTGAAACTCACATTGGGACACTTGAATGAGGGAAAACTCCAAATGCCTAGCATGAGCTTTGGCTTTTGTATTTATAGGTAGCATACAAGGCCCTTGAGAAGCTTCTCAAGAAGCTTCCTCAAGCCGCTTTCTTAGAGTGCAAGCCAAGTTAACTAGGAAGCTGCTCAAGAAGCCGCCTACTTGGCGTGCAAGCTAAGCTAGTTGGAAGCTTCTAGAAGCTACTTACTTAAGGTGCAAGCTAAGTTAACCGGGAAGCTTCCCAAGAAGCTTCCTTCCAGAATATTCTAGGCTACTTTGTCTTATGTGCTACTTCGTAAGCCCGACTAACTTCGTCGCTAAACTCCATATTGTTACATATTCCCCCGCCGCTAGTTGGTGACGTCCTCGTTGCCAATGAAGCTTCGAATTCTTGGATGGCCATGTGTGCATTCTAGAGGTGAGACAGAGGCTCCCACGTGGCATCATGAAGGGGATACCCTTTCCAAAGGACCTTGTACTCCGTATGTTGGCGACGGCCTTGTTGGATATGGCAACGTGCAAGGATACGATCAACTTCATACTCCTCATGATCATTGATAGGGACAGGAAGAGGGGGAGGTTGGACTCGAGAGGAAAAGGAAGAGGGGTTAGGAACAAAGGGTTTCAACTTGGAAACATGAAAGACAAGATGGATACGCATGTGACAAGGTAAGGCAAGTCGATAAGCAACAAGAGAGACAATTTGGGTGATATCAAAGGGTCCTATCCAGTTAGGGGCAAGTTTACGAACTTGGGTATCAAGTGGGAGAGGGAGGTTATTGGAGGATAGCATGACTTTATTACCAACTTCAAAGGTGAGATCACGACGATGGTGGTCAACATATTATTTTTGGCCATTCTGAGCAACAAGGAGGTGAGACTTGGCTTGTTGGAGCGATTGGGATATAATGGTCAAGAATGTGGAAGTATGAGGAACCTGAGATGGAGGGGGAGCAAGAAGAGATTCTGGAACAAGCGGATCTTGGCCAAATTGAGAAAGAAGGGAGAAAATCCGGTGCTTGCCTTTTTGGAGTTGTTGTAGGCAAATTTTGCAGCTGCAAGACATTCATCCCAATTAATATGGTGGACATTGACAAAAGCCCGCAACATATCCTCCAATGTACGATTTGCACGTTTGGTTTGTCCATCAATTTGAGGATGATAGGTTGTGGACAAAGCAAGCTTGGTGCCGAGTATCTTGAAGAGTGCTTGCCAAAACTTCCCGATAAATCAAGGATCACAGTCAGAGATGAGTACACATGGCATCCCATGATGCTTGAAGACATTGTCGAAGTAGATTTGCGCTAAGTGGATTTGCTTACTAGGCTTATCCACAAACACCACGATTGCGGTGTGTCCTTGTTTTGTCTTTGGCAAGGATGTGATGAGATCCAAGCTCACATGCTCCCAATGAGCGGATGGAATGGCGAGTGGTTGAAGGAGTCCACTCGGCTTCTGGTTACTAGCCTTGTTACGTTGGCAACTCTCATACAATCTGAAAAATTCTTGAACATCTTGTGTCATGTTGGGTCACCACCATTGATGTTGGAGGGTACCCAAGGTCTTGTCCACACCCATGTGACCAGCAATGGGTAAATCATGGGCTTCTTGAAGGCACACAAGTTGAAGATCACCTTTGGCTGGAACATAGATCCGGTCCGCATGGAATAGAAGGCCTTCCTTGAAGGAGAAGGTGTTGTACTCATTGTCACCTATTGTTAGACGACCATGTACCATTTGGAAGAAGGGATCTTGTTGTAGAGCTAACCGAAACTTGTTATGGATCTTGGAGTCAATTGACACCGTCGTAATTGCTGCCACGATAAGAGGGAGGGACTTCAAATCAGGTCATCGTGATAGAGCATCAGGGATGACATGGAACCGACCTGGTTTGTACTCAAGTTTGAGGTCAAACAATTGAAGTTGCTCTTCCCATCGATGATGTCGACTCTTCATGTGCTCTAGGTGTAAGGTCTGCAACAATGGCTTGTGATCAGTTCGCATGATCACTTGTTTCCCCAAGAGATAATGCCTCCATACCTTGGTGGCATATACCATTGCAAGTTGTTCACGATCTCGAGCAGAGTAATTTCTTTCAGCTGTATTTAGTTGGCGAGACACAAAGGCAATGGGATGTAGTCCATCCGGAAATTCTTGTTGCAACACAACTCCAATTGCAAAGTTAGAAGCATCAAAATCAACCACACAAGGTAGTTGAGGATCATATGGTTGAAGAATGGGTCTTGAAGACACCATATGTTTCACCTTCTGGAATGCTTCTTCATGTTTGGTGTTCCACTGGAAGCTCAAGTTCTTTCCCAAGAGGTCAGTCAATGGTGCAGCCACATGAGCATAATAGTGGATGAACCGCCAGTAAAAACTGGCCAATCCATTGAATGCCCGTACTTCTATAACATCCTTTGGGGTAGGCCAATCAGTAATGGCCTTGATCTTCTCTTCCTCCATCTTGATCCCCTCTGATGAGATCTTATGACCCAAGAAGGTAACCTCCTTCTGCCAAAAAGCACACTTTGACTTCTTGTAGTAAAATTTCCATTATCGTAGTCGTCTTAGGACTTCTCGCACATGATCCATGTGTTCTGCTTCTATCTTGCTATAGATTAAGATATCATCCAAGAATACCACCACTGACCAATCCAATAGTCCATCCAACACCTGATGCATTTGATCCATGAAGACTGTTGGAGCATTGGTGAGTCCGAAAGGTAGAACTCTCCACTCAAAATGTCCATACCTTGTGCAAAAGGCAGTCTTTTGCACATCTTCTCTATCAATCGGAATTTGCCAATAGCCGCTACAAAGATCCAACTTGGAAAAGTAACGTGCTCCACTTAGTTGATCAAGTAAGTCATCGATCCGAGGCAAGGGATATGCATTCTTCACGGTTTGCTTACTGAGCCCATGGTAATCAATACAGAAACAAAGTCCTCTATCCTTATTTGGAACAAATAGTACCGGTGCTCCCCAAGGAGAGGTACTATGTCGTATGAAATCCTTCTCCAACAACTATGTAAGTGTTGTTCGCAACTCCTCCAACTCCTTTGGTGAGAGCCAATAGATTGGTCTACTCCTGGAGTACTCCATGGCAATAACTTGATCTTGAAGGGCATACCTCGGTTGAAGGGTAATCCCTTTGGCAGATCATCCGGAAACACATATGCAAACTCTTGAACTATCCAATCAACCATCACTTGATGCGACACTTGGCCCTCCTTAGATTGTTCTTGTGCAATCGGCTTGATCCACACCGTGAATACAGACTTATCTTCCTCCAAAGCTTGCTCTATGGCTGCTTCCTTAACAAACTTCCCTTCTAGGGACTCATCTCTCTTCCAAGCTTGCTCCATGGTTGCCTTCCTGGCAAACTTCCCATCTTGGGACTCATCTCTCTTCCAGATTTGCTCTATGGCTACCTTCTCGACAAACTTCCTATCTTGGGACTGACTATTCTTAGGTGTCTTACTCAGAGGTGCCAAACAACCTAATCGGAAATTCCTACCTTGGTGTTGTACTTGAATTTGGCGTTGGGTCCAATCGAATTGAACCTTATGACATTTTCAAGCCAAGGTAGACCTAGAATGATATCATAGTGTAGAGGTGCCACTACAAACCTCATACACTCCAAATACTCCTTCCCAATCTTGAAGGTAATAGGATGTGAGGTGCGGAATGCAGAACCCTTTCTACCATCCGTCATCATCAAACTACTTCCAATCACTAGCTTGATAAGAATACCCAATTCCTTTGCTACTTGCATAGATATGCAATTCTCTGAACTTCCACAATCAACCAAAATCCTACAACCCCTATTAGATATCATACTTTGCAAGTGAAGCAGACTTGCATAGGTCGAGCCTTCAATCCCATTAGAACTAATCAAGCTCCTAGTACGCGGCTCAAAATCTCCTACAGGGATTCCTTGTTTCCCTGATCATTCCGCTCCACAACCTCCACTTGGGTAACTTGTCGAGGTCATCCATTCTTAAGTGGACATTCAGCAATGCGATGCCCCAACTGGCAACAATAAAAACAACCACCATTTTGTTGCAGTTTCTCCCTGTCTGCCATGCCAAGTGGTCTTTGTTGAATTGCAATCAATCTCCATTGGTGCTGGCTCCTCCACTTGTGTGTAGTGTATTGGTAGGCTTTGTGGAGGTCAAGGTTGAGACCAAGTTGTTGCCACCAAGGAATCAAAACGTTTGACCAACCGCATGGCTTCCTCCAAGTGTTGTGGCTCTTGCATGGTTACCTCTAATTTGGTTCTTACCTTCTCCCACAAATTGATCCAGAGCTTCACCTTCCAAAATATCTGGAATTTGTATGATGGCGTTTTGGAACTACGTGATGTAACTTCTTACATAGCCAATCTTTTTCAACTTTGCCAGCTTATCCCGTGCAGCTCGTGTGGCATTTAGAGCTTGGAACCAACTGGTTATTGCGCTCTTGAATTCTGCCCATGTCAAGATCAGTGCAACCATTTGTCGTTTGGCTCGCTCTACTCAAAATTTCCACCATAGCTTTGCTACTCCATCCAATTGGCTAGAAGCCAAGAGAATCTGTTTTTGCTCATCTTGTAGATTGGTAGCTTCAAAATAACGTTCACAATCAAACACAAAATTCTCCACTGCACCCGAGAGATTCTTGCCTTCAAATACCTTGGGTTTAGGGAATCTGATCCGATCTTCTCCTTCTTGAATTGGTACTCTCGCCACTTGCTCTTGTCATCAAAGATCTCGTTCATCCAACAATCAAGTAAGGTGCTCAATTTGTTGTTGCATAGCAAGGATAACATCAAGTATTGCTGCCATGGTTGCTCCTCTATCACACCACTCCCAATCTATCTAATTTATTAACACATAGAAACAACACGTCCACCGTTCTCCATAAGTTACAATTGGAAGCACCAAGGGTTCCTCAGATATGGTGATCATATGCAGAAAATCTTGTCCAAAGTGCGAGGTGATAAACTGTGTGAAACAATGCTTGGGTAGTATTTGGACACAAAAATCCCAATGGTTTGGTGGAAGTGGATTTGGTGGTCCATAAATTCCATCCATCCCATTCTTGCTCTGATACCAATGTAAAATACCGAATCCAAGGAGAGAAATAGGAGAATGGAAACTCATATTGGGACACTTGAATGAGGGAAAACTCCAAATGCCTAGCATGAGTTTTAGCTTTGATATTTATAGGTAGCATACAAGGCCCTTTTGAAGCTTCTCAAGAAGCTTCCTCAAGCCGCTTTCTTAGAGTGCAAGCCAAGTTAACTAGGAAGCTGCTCAAGAAGCTTCCTTCTAGAAGCCGCCTACTTGGCATGCAAGCTAAGCTAGTTGGAAGCTTTGAGAAGCTTCCTTCTAGAAGCTACTTACTTAAGATACAAGCTAAGTTAACCGGGAAGCTTCCCAAGAAGCTTCCTAGATACTTCCGGAATATTCTAGGCTACTTTGTCTTATGTGCTACTTCGTAAGCCCGACTAACTTTGTCGCTAAACTCCATATTGTTACACTAGAGTTGTCAACTTCCAACGTAAACATGTCATTGCTTGAGAACAAAGGAGAGTACATAATCAATTGAGCCACCTTAATATTGTGCTAGACTCAATCTATGTAGTAGCAAGTGATTAACTTGTATTTGGTCCATCTTGCACTCCATCACCACCTACCAAATTTACACTAAGACGTCTAGGAGCCATAGAAGTCATTTGTAGTGCTTTAGAGAGTATGAAAGATTGGGGAAGACTAACAACCTATCTAGCAACCTTTTTTTGCTATGGGTCCAACTCTGCTGATGCTCCTCTAGGCTCTAGAGCATGTATTGCACTCCTAATCACTACAGAAAATGCATCTATTTGTGCTACTCTACACACAAATTCCAAGACATCTCTATCATTAACATAAGAGGGAGAAGCCTTAGCAATTGAATTTGATCTCATATGAGCTATGGCCATGCTAGCTAATCTTTGCTCCAACTACTCAATCTAAGTAGTCATGCTTGTATCAAAGCAATGGCAAGTACTACACTCCTACCAGGTGTAGATCCTCTACCACCTTGTCTCCCATGACCTAGACCTCCTCTACCACTTGCCATAGCAGCCCTACCACTCTGTGACTTTGGTAAAGGTCAAAGTATTGATCATTGGTGTGACTAAATCTATGGCAATGGTCCCATTGTCTTTGAGCTAGTTGTGGTGCTCCATGGTATCATATCCACTACTCTAAGTGCACTCTCTCTTGTGGTGAGGTCCACCACAAGTCCAACAAGCAATACCGCCACTCATTGGTTTCTATTGACCTAAAAAGGAAGGTAAGGGTCTAATTGCACTAGGCTTTCTACTTGTACCATAAGATTTGGGCTGTCCATTTTGCTCTGAAAAGCCAATACAATGTGGTTCATCCTATTGCACTCTAGAAGAAATAACAATTGTGGATGAAGTCTCCTTTACCAAATCCAAATGTCGCCACTCTCTCCTCCACCATGTTGAGCTTAATGTGCTTAACCAAACTAAAGACCATTGCCAAAATATGTGAGATATCATACAATAACATAACATCACATACTCTATGCCATAACTCCTTATCCAAAATTCCATACCAAAATTGGACTGCGTGGGCCTTAATAACTCCTTGAGTGAAATTGATGAACAATCTCATGCAAGTGTATGCCTTATGTAGGCTCTCTCCAACCTTTCATTGGAACTACTACAAGCTCTTCAACTTATCAATCCCTAGTAGTTCTACCTCAAACATTGGAAAAACTCCACCATGGAATTAAACCTTGGTATTGCACCACCTCCTATAGTGGTACCTTTGCTTATAGTAACAACATCTATAACTAGTATATCTCCACTGGATACAACAATGATACTAGAGCTAGAACTCATGGGTATTATTGATCTACCCTTAGAAACCAAGCCTAAAGTGATAGAGATGTAGTTTGGAGACCAATAGTGTCTCCATATCTCTATCTTCTCTTAGTGAATTCTCTTGAATTCATGATAATCATCCATTGGCGGATCCTCCAAGTGTTGGAACAATTTCTTCCATGATATGAAGGGTGTCAAAGTTGGTTTTTGCATCCCTAGTAGATCACACTAAATATCCAACTCTTGGATGAAATCATTCAATTCAATAATACCCACTATCCCAGAGTAGCATTTGTGGCCTTTAGAAGCCCCGTAAATCTCATCTATATCTCATAACAATAGTACGGACACACGAAGTGCACTCTCAACTAATTAAGCTCCAAGGTCAAACGACAAACTAGAATCAATCTCCTCACTCATTGGAACCTAAGATACGGGCTGATATCAAGTGCCACTCTATGTAAACCCATTATGTACTATAGCAAAATCTCCTCTAAAATCTCTAGAGAACTCTATTGCAATAATGTACTCCAAATTGCAACTATAACCACCAAGTGCCACCACCAATGTAACTCTAACTATGAAAACTACATTAGAGGGAAGGACAACGTGTAGCTTACCATCATAACACATATTCTCATGGTTTGTAGGCCATCACTTCTTATCTCATCGGAGAGAAATATTGATAGTATGATTGGTCATCACTCCAACCTCACTATCAAGAGCACACTAGAGCACTAACGCACTAAATAGCAAGACGTCTCACACAAACATGGTACAAAAATAAGTAGAGAATGGAGGGGATCCAATCACAAGAAATTCAAATCATAATTCTCTATCTCATAACTCAAAATTGGATTGACTCTACCACCATTTGGCATTTGATATAATAAAAGTGTTTATTTACTCTTACACTACTAAGATCACAAAGGATGAGATCAAATGTCCTCTCCTAGCCAAAGCTACATGAATATATGTATTTTTCTGCCAATCACTAGGACAACAAGTGAGAGTCGACCAATTAGCCAGGGCACTACTCTAGGAACCAAAGATCTAGGGTCAAACTCTATTGTTCATAATGTTGAAAGGTAAGTAGATTTTGCCAAATAATCAACACAAACTACCAAAAACTCAACTAAATTAGCATGAGGAAAATTGGCCAGCCTTATCTAGCAAGCTGGCCCTTCATAACCTCTCAAGTTCACAATCCTATGCCTCAAAGAATTTAAACCTCTAAATGACCAAATTCAGTCAAATGAGATCTTTTTTCTTGCCAATTCAAACCCTCTCCAAATCTGGCTAAGCTCCATCAACTTGAGCATTATTTAGGGAAACCTCCACCAAATTCAAGCAAACTCTAACTTTGGATGACCTCCACCAACTCAACTTCCATATTTGGACAGTCTTTGCTAATTTGACAAATTTCCACTATAGTTGGTTGATCTCCAAGTCATTGATAATTTTCAAATTGCATGGATAAAGACTTCTAAATCCCTAATTCAAGGAGATGTGTTATAGAATCCACCTCCAATTTTTTCTCTTTGGGTGTCAATTTGTACCAAATTGACCTTGATTTCCCATTTATGTGCTCAATCAACATCCATTATCTCAAATTGATTCAATTTTGAATCAAGCTCATATATTATATCTTTCAAATCTTACCTTGATTTCACCTAACCTCATAAGTCATTGCACCACCTCACTTCATGCTTTTTAGTTCTCCATATCTATGGCACTCATTTACCATAGTAAACCATAATTTTATGCACATTGATCCCTTGAATCCAAGGTCATTGTACACCACAACAAACCCTAATTGTGCTTGTTGATTGTTTTCATCCATAGTCATTGTCAACCATAACAAACCTTAATTTATGCTCATCTATCATTTGTATCCACAATCACCATCCACCGTAGCAAACCTTAACTTTGTATGTTCATTTTCTACATTTACAATCACAATCAATTGTAGCAAGCCCTAACCCAATATCAAATATTGGCCCATTGTAGGTACAAGCAATGCATAGCCATTGCTATTGTAATTGCCTCCAACAAGAGTTTCTTCTAAAGAGCTTTTGCCCCTTTGTTGCATTGATGTGCTTGCCTCTATGTTGCACCAACAATTTGCTACCCAAAGGTCTTCTTCCTCTTTTATGTCTAATCTTAATTTTTTTAAGGGAGCACTTATGCACAAAATTGTACAAATTTATAACCAATTATGATACAAAGAGAAGCAAAGACAACACACTAGTCTATTGACTTACATTGAGTCTTGGAAGCATGTACCTTCTACCTTCAAACATACTATGAAGTGTTTTGACACTAATTGATATCAAGAGGTCATCAACAACAAAATTTTGTCTTTGTAGAAAAAAAACACTTGAGCCTTCATAAATTATCAAAAGATAAGAATGTTGTTAGTTGTAAATGGATTTTAAACTCAAATATAACTTGGATGGCTCTATCAATCAATGCAAAGTATGAGTAGAATATGTGGAGTATACTTTAGAGAGACCTCTTCTCAAGTGGTGAGAATCACGTCCATTCAAATTGGTTACAATTCAATTTGGAAATATAATACATGGATGTAAAATTTGCCTTCCTCAATGGTTATCTAGACAAGGCTTTTTGCATGAAACTTCTTGAAGTGTTACATACCTCTACCAATAAATCATCAATTTATAGGTTGAACAATCCTAGTATGGTTTGAAACCATCCTTCAAATAGTGATATCAGAAGATTGATATATACTTGCTTCAAATTGGTTTCAACCAAAAAATAGAGATCAAAATATCTACAGCTATCATGGAGCTTGATGAAAATTTATACTTAGCACTCTACTTAGACAATTGTATACTTGTGAGTGCATTGATAGAGCTAATTATGTTTGTAACAAAGCTATATTCTATGTTTGAGATGGTAAATCTAGAAGAAATCTATCTTGAAATACAAGTATATATGATAAAGATGGATGTAGGACTCAAGCAAATTATCTACAAGAGAAACTTGATGAGTTAAGCATGTCCAACTAAAATAAATTGATATTCCCTTGGAAGCAAGACTAAAACTATTAATCTTAAAATATCTTGAGGCAGATGCAAAGAAAGCAAAAATGAATTCAGTACCTTTTCAAGCAATTGTTGGAAGCCCAATGTGTGCAATGATATTTATCAAACTGGACACATCCTATAATGTGAGCATAGTTAGGTTATATCCAATCCAAGAACTATTCACTAGAAAGTTATAAAATGAAATTTTTGCTACTTGCAAAGTAGCCAAGACATTGGACTCAAATTCATCAAAATAAAAGATAACCATGAGCTACATGGATTTCCTGATTCAGAATGAGCTAGACACCAAAAGATCTACTTTGGGTAATTGTTTTGACTATTTAATGAAATTGTCAAAAAGTAAAGTTTTTTGGCTCTATCTACTACAAAAGCAAACTATATGTTGCTTTATCCAATATCAGTATAGAAATTTTCTGAATAAGAAACTTACTGCAGGAGTTGAAGTTTGAAATAAGACACATTACATTGTAATTGTGAAAACTGGAGCACGATAGCATGAGTCTACCATCAAAGGGGTCATAAATAACCTAAATATCTAAATATTAGATATCATTACATCAAAGAGTGGAGAAACTATCATTGTCTATATTCCTACATTGATTATGGTAGCAGATCATGACAAAGTGAACTTGAAATTTGCCACTCAAGATGTTAGTTCCAAGGATCAGCTTATAATTCTGTAAAAAATGACGAATAGAACTCCTATTTGTCTTCATTTAGTTCCAAACCAGTTTTGTCCCAATCCATCTCCTTAGAGGATGAGTACAGCAAGCAGAAATGTCAGCACTTCGTTTCCAAAAACTTCAGAGCATTTCTTCAAAGTATACTTAAAGATCCAAAACTCAGTAATTAGCTAGAAAAACAACTTGTGTGGCCTGGAAACTGTATGGCACTCACCGCCTTCTTTAGTTTAACGAACAGGTAAAAAGGATTTACATAGACCCGACTGAGTTCTGGGACAAAAGTACAAACTATTTTATACTCGTTTCCATGCAACAGTTCAAAATATTGTTCTTCCAAATGGTGCATGACCATAGTTCCACACAGAGGCCCGTAGACAGCAAGCTCAGCATGTGTAAATACAAGCATGTCGCATCTGCTAAAGGCTGGATTTATAGCAGTCACTTCGTTTCTCATTCTGACTGTCCTACTTCTTTCCTTGAAACCATAATCAGAGACTCTACAGTTCTACAACCATAATTCTATTGAATATTTGCTGCACAAATCCTCAAATCTCTTACAACATACAAACGTGAAAAAAAGTAAATCCTAAACCCATCCCCATGATCGGAGCTCTAAACCCTGCCTTTGCACAGAACGGCCATATGAATTCAATTCACTTTAACCCAGTGCTACATATTCTCCAAATACAGTCTAAGTTGCCACCTAGCAAGCCCACGAACTTTCTTCTAACTACCACTGTAATTTCAACGAGGAAAAATCGATAATTATCGTGCTACAAGTTCAAATTCTCCACTACTGTCAAAGTTACTCCAACATATCAACAAATTGCTAGAGAGACCACTCTCCAATCAATTCCAACTATGGGTACACAGAAACAACGTACCAGTGACATTGTTCACGGCGACGTTGTCGCCGTCAATGATCGGTCAACTTCTTCTAATCCAGTCCATGCGGACCACGTGTTTTTTCGTTTATGTCAATGAAGTCCAAACATAGCCGGCAGTGTAGGTAGATCGCAGTCATTCCCGACATTAGACAGATGACTATTTATTTGTCGCATAACAAGCAGCTGGTTATTGAAGATCAACCAAAAATTGCAGAATAAATTCCATAAAGTCCGAGACTCCGATAATATTTGGATAAGTATTATTAGCACTGAAATACAATTCAAAGTGAATAGCAATAATTTTCATAGAGTTTCAGGAAAAAAAAACTCTTCCATTGTTCTATTCCTCTATATAATTCACTCTTTATTAATTTGTCTTTGCTTTTTGCTTGATTCATGGTACTTCTTGTGTTTATAGTATTCCTACCCAACTCCAACCCTCGGATTCCATTTTCATCATTCACGCATTGTTTACTGCGGTCTATTACATAATGTTTCCTATTTCTTGTGGATGATGCTTATTTGCATCCTATTACATTATGTTTTTTATTTCTCGGTGTTGTTTGCATAGATGTTCTTGATTTCACATTGTTTATTAGTTTGTGAAATATATATTATTTTCAATTTGTTTCAATTATATCTTGTATTCGGGTTATATTTGATGCATTCTACCTTATGAATTTATTAATATTCTTGAATTGCGAATCATGTACATCTTGCTTGCAGATCATTTACATTTTATGAGTTCTAGATAACCCATTTTGGGGTTGTTTACTAAGTGGTAAGATATATGTTATTCTCAATTTGTTTCAATTATGCCTTTTTTTCAAGTTACCTTGCAGTCTACCTTATGGATTTATCACTATTCTTGCATTGTTAATCATGTACATCATGCTTTATGATCATTTTTGTTTCATGAGTTCTGGATAAACCGTTCCCAAAATGACTTCTACTATTATATATATATATTTGGTGGCCAATTTGGAGGTTGGCCAATTTGGAGATCCCCATCTACCCAATTTGAGGAATTGGCTTTATTTGGTGGAAAACTCATATCTATACCTATGTAGATTTGGCTAAGAGAGTACAATTGACACCATCCTTGATGAACTTGGTAGTATAAGAATAAATAGATGCTACTATTATGTCAAATGCCAAATGGTGATGGAGTCAATTAATTAGATTGGTGAATTAATTAGATTGGTGAGATAGAAGGTTATTGTTTGGACTTCTTATGATTGTACATCATCCATTCTTTACTTCCTATTTGTGCACCATATTTGTGTGAAATGCCTTGATATTTGGAATGTTTATGCTTTGGTGTATTTTTGATAGTGAAGTTAAAATATGAACAATCATATTATGGATGTTTCTCTTTGGTGAGGCAAGAAGTAACCACCTACATATAATGAGAGTGCTTGTTGTGATGATAGGTCACAAATCAACCATCTTCTAATATAGGTATCGCAATTAGAGGTACTTATGCAACATTAGTAAGTGGTTTTCTATTATTGGCAACACTTGGTGGTTACTATTGCAATTTGGGATACATTGTCACCATAGAGTTCTTTGGGGGTATGAGAGAAGATATTTCCATAGTACATGGGTTTACATGGAGTGGCATTTGATATCAACCTATATCTCAAGTTTCTATGAGAGAGGATATTGATTCCGGATTGAAATTTAACACAAAGTTAATCCAATTGATACTACTTATTGTGTGTTCACACCATTCTTATAAGACATAGATGAGACTTATGGAACCTCCAAAGGTCCTAATATTACTCTAGCACAATATGTATCATTGAGTTGAATGATTTCATCCAAGAGTTTGATAGTTAATATGATCTATCGTAGATACAAAACCCAACTTTGTTCACACCCTTCATGGCATAAAAGGAGTTGTTCCAACACTTGGGAAGGTCCGTTTATAGATGACTACCACAAGTTTAGGAGAGCACTCTTGGAGGAGATAGAGCTATAGAAACAATATTGATCTCCAAACTACATCTCATTTGCCTCAAGTTCGATTTCCAAAGGTAGACCAACATACCCACAAGTTCTAACTCTAGTAGCATTGGTGTATTCAATGGAATGCACTAATTAGAGATGATGCTACTACAATTAGAGGTATCCATAAGAGAGATAGTATAGTTTCAAGGTTTAACCGCATGGTAAAGATCTTCCAATGTTTGAAGTAGAATTACCAAGGAGTGTTGACGGATAAGCTAAAGAGCTTGCAAAAGTTCCAATAGAAAGTTAGTAGAGAGAGCTTATGTATGATATAAATTTGCCATGAGACAATTAATCAATTTCGCTCAAGGAATTATTGAGCCACATGTTGTCTAATTTTGGTATAGAATATTGGACATGAAACTATGATGTAAAGTACATGATATTACATTCTTATAGGCTATCTCATTGACTTTGCCGATGGTCTTTGGTTTGGTAGAGTGTATTGAACTCAACATAATGGAAGAGAAAATGGCGACATCTTAATTTAGTAGAGAGATTTCATCCACAATTATTATATCTTCTAGGATGGAATAGAGTACTCCACACTACATTGACTTTTGAGGATAGAATGGACAATCCCAACTTTATGAAGTGGAGGACCTAATGCACAGACACTTATCTTCATTTCTTGATGCGTAATAACCAATGAATGATAATGATGCTTGTTGGACTTGAGATGGACCTCACCATAAGAGAAAGAGCACCCAAAGTAATATACATGATACCTTGGGAACACCTCAGCCTACATAGAGACAATTTAAAATTGAGTTCATAGTTTAAAACAAGAACTATGTTCATAGTGCTATGGATTTGGTCACTCTAGTGACCTATGTTTTGACTTGCACTTACAGTTACGTTGTGGTATAGCTATTATAACAAGAGATAAAGTAACCATTGGTCATGGAAGATAAGATAGTAAAGTACCTTACTTGGTAAGGGTATTATATATACTTTTATTTTTTATATAACTATGGCTATTCAAATTGAACAATAAAAATAAAGATATGCTAACATGGCTATAAATTAGAGGAATCATATCAAATGACGAGGCTTCCATTTCTCAAGTTGATGATAAAGATAATATTAATTTCAAGTGTCAAATAACATAAATAGATACATCCACCATAGTGACTAAAAAGTATAGTACATGCTCTTGAGTCTAGAAGAGTATCAACAGAATTAGACTTACAAAGAAAGGAAATTGATAAACAAACCAAATTTCCCCAATTTTTTATACTTTTGGAGATACTATAAATGACATCCAAGGCTTCTAAATGTCTTAGGGTAGGTAGATAATGGAATGTAGGAAAGACTACTACTATATGGTCTTGGTAGAAGTAAACCTACTTCTACCAAGACTTCGTCTAGCACTATTTTGGGTGCAGTTGTGGTACCCATAATTTTTAGTTTTTACAATTTAGGGGTAAAAGCCAATCAGGAACAATAGAAAAGAAAGCAGTTTCTTTTGAGGAGGTGAAATTCAGATCCATAGTGGAAGTTATAATCAAATCCAAAGAAAGGTACTTTGCCTTGGAGTGGACAAAGACTTTGGATTGGAGTAGAAAGGAAGGAACCTTGGACTGTAGCTAAAGGCTACTCATTGTTATCGCAGCCCTTTAGGTTTTCTTCAAGCATAATATAGCCTCTAAAGAAATTATATTGGAATCAAATATAGGAACAAGGAGTCCTGAGTTCATGACACTATGGCATGCTCGCCTTTGCTTCTTCAAAGTGAGTCTTTCATTCTCAGATAAAGGAATCACAAATTTTCTCTTTATTCGACGATTGCATGTTGTGCATTCAATCTATGCATCACAGACGTAGGTTTTACTGAAGCACTCCACATCAGTAATCTCCCCTTTCATTGAGGATGCAGATCAACATCCCATGTGGAATGAGAATGGCGAATAGTATGCAGTTCAGAACTTTCGATGATTCTGTGAAGTGGTATTGAAGGACGTACACAAAAAATACTCAAAACAGCAAAGCGCTTCTTCGTTGTAGAGTTTGATTATCTAATGGACAAACAATGATAAAAGAGTAGCCTCCGAACTTGCGGTGAGACATACATCAAGGAACAATGGAAAGAAGAGGCATGCTCTTCCGGACTCTTGGGAAGTGTGCGGTGTACGAGTGTGAACGATGATGATATGCTGGACCTTCAAAGACATAAAAATACAAAAAGGCAAAAAGGCATACCTTCCAAACCTAAAGCCTTGCAAACGCCATGTCGACGTGGAAGAGTACGGCGACACTCACCACCAAGCACGAGACCGAGGAGGCTTTCAAAGCTTGCGGACGCTTACAGCGTCAAAAGCAGTAGCAAGGATATTTTTTTTAGCTTCAGTGACATAGGAGGTATATCAGATTCGCTTCTGAATATGACGAGACTGAATGAACGAGTTGGTAATTCAACCGAAAGCAAAATCGGTATCTCATGTGTGCTGAAGCGAAATGAAACTCATGGTCATTCTTACCATATCTTGAACAATGGATTGTGACCCTGTCTACAGGCATCAATTCTCTAGGCTGCTATTTTAAGGCGGGATAAACACTATAGACTCTAGCGCCAAGATCGTTAACAGTAAACCCTGCTGATCTACAACCGTCAAAAAATTTCATTTCGTCCTCTTTAGGAATTCTACGCCTCCAACTCATCAAAAAGCAGGGTACAGGTAGCAACGGCTTTCGTTGCTGAGGTGATGGCAACTCTTTTCTTTTCTTAGAGTCTGTGGTCACTACGGGAGTGACATCTACTAACTCGTGGCGGCACCCTTCAGTTTCAGCAACATACACTGAGTCTACTTCTTTGGTATCACCTGCAACGCATGTGGTTTTACCTGTCGTTGGATTAGAAACAATCATCGCTTTGAAACTGTCCAAGGGAATACAATTCACCAATTGTAGTGCTTTATGGTTGTTGAAGAGGAAAGACAATGTTTTGATTAAATTTGGATACTGCTTTACGTCTGCAAGAGGACAACGTTAAAAGTGAGCTAGCAGCAAACTCGTCGTAAGCGCTTTCAGGCGAGCACATCCCTCATAAAAAATAACCATCAGTGTTAGGCAGTAGTGACAACCAAGTTCGACTTCAAGTCTTTAGAAGGACCAACGTTAATAGTGAGACTGTAAGATATATATCATAAATGCTTCAGCCGAGCACATCTCACATGTAAAGGAAAGTAATTACTATAATGTTACTCGTACAATGAAGTTCGACTCTGATGGTACCGAATTCAAATGCTCGAATGAGGACTTACAGAGTAGGATATCACTTGCAATGATCAAGTCCCAGTGGGGTTGTTCAACTGGGAAATTGTCACCCCATGTGTCTGCACCATGATATACGACGCATACACAGCGTCAAGTTACTCAGCTTGACAGTCTAAGGGGTAAGTCCGATGGGGTAAGCTCAAATATATTTGATATATCATAAAATATATTTGAGCAATAGGAGCAGAAGCCGTTCGAAGAACGGGGGGACTCAGAACCCACTTTAGTAGGGAACATGCATATGGTAGTAGGGAACATGCAATGAAATGCAAGCATGAACGGATGCAAATTGAATCCAAGATAATTGAAGCAAAAAATTACACAGCGGAAGATGAGCGGAATTGATAGAAAGCAAGAGCGTAAATTTGATACATTTCATAAGTAGCACCTACAGTGAAGTAGTATGGACAATGGAAAAGAAAAGAGACAAGACTTCTAGAACAAAAAACAGAGGAAGAATCTCAAATTGAAAGCAGAGGAGAATCATCGAGCGAGCAGGAAGATCCATTTGGAAGTAAATGGAAGTATTGAGCGAGTAGGAAACATAACTTTAGTGAAGGATGGCTAGGCTGGAGCGAAGTGTGAGAGGAGTGGATGGTATCTTGGCTGAGTTGGGGCGAAGCGTGACAGGACTAGATATGAGGAGATGAGAGCAAAAGCCGTTAGGAGAACGGAAGATCTAGAACTCATGAAGTGCAGATGGAATGTAAACATGATATTGGAGTTATGAGGACAGACCCCGCATGAAGAACCGAGGATCCAGAACTCATTAAATGTTAATGAAATGTAGATGAAATGGTAATAAGATGAAAGCAGATCTGACTAAGAAACATGTGAAAAGTAGATGAAATCTAGATCATAAAAAGCATGTATTGTCAAGTAACGCTCATATAACTACATCTAGAGAAACCGTGCACCAATGTGTACTGAGGAAATGAAGAATCATCTCATATCAAGAAATCTCGAAATAAGCAAATATGAAACAATTGAAACCAAACTGAATGAATGAATGTAGAACTAAATTGATTGAAACCAAACCCGGGATTTTGGGTATGAAAAAGTAGAGTGTAAATCCTTCATAGAACAATTTCCACTCTGCTTTGCTTCCCCTGTTTGGGGAAGTAAATTAGAGTATGATATTAGAGGACTGGATAGAGTATATCACTGCATGCATTATGGATGCATGAGTCCTGAAACAATGAAAGAGCCAAAGAAAGCAGAAGGCAGCCTCCCCAAAAGCACGTACGACTTCATCAGTGCCATAGGTAGTGCCGAAATAGTTGTGCGAATGTCAGTACTCCTCAGACCGAATTTCTGTTCGAAAGCTCATGAGTGCCAAAGCAAACTTGGTTGCTTCCTAAGGTGTCACTCATAAGTCAGTGATCAAAATGAGAGAAAAACTGAGAAGAGATTGTTGAAAATGAAATAAAGTCTGCGATGTCAGATGAGGAGAAGAAGAAATCTGGAATGGAACGAAACATACCTGGTGAAGACCTGAAAGGCAACCAAGATTAGTAAAGCAAAAGCAAAGAAATCAGTGAAATTGAAACGGGCAGTAGAAAACACGCGTTGGAAACTAAGAGAGGAAAAGGAAACAGAAACCTAGTGGAAAACGAAAAAAGAGAGGGAGATAGAAAGAGGAGGTTTGAAGAGAAAGAGACCCTTGGATTCTCTTTGTGATTAGGTGATCAGCCAAGTGGATTAAGGTAAAAATTCCTAGTCATATAAAAAACAAAAAAAACATGCTACTTAAAGAGATCTGAGATTAACATGATATTGTGTAAATCGAGATGAGTATTAAATCCGGAAATGAGATTAAGTGAATCCAACAAATAGAATGTAAACTGAAGTAAAAGCATAACAGCGACATATCAAGAGCAACATGTATAGAACTAGTAAGCATCGTGTGATCGGTAACAGCTGAGCAACGAATGTCGAGAAATATTATTCATCCGGTAATCGACTACCGTACAAGCAAAACATGAACGATTGAAAAAATCACAAACCGGGATTCGGGCAGGAACCTTGAAATCGAAAGTCGTGTAGGGACCATAAAACAAGTAAACATCGAGCTAGTAGTAATAGAAAGAGCATTAGTTGAGGATATTGGTAGATGAGAGCAGAGGCCGTTCTAGGAACGGTTGATCCAGAACTCATTTAGTGCATATGAAAGGTAACCAAAGTATGCTCCATGCGAGAATAGTGATAAATCCCTAAAGTAGAATGCTCTGTTCAATGCCTCTTCTCGGTCAAGAAGAGTGCCAGATAGAAGAATGAGTAAATATGGGAAAGGAGTTAATAGTTTTGATGAAAAGACCTGTTATTTCTGTCATGAGAAAGGTCATATTGCACCTATAAGTCCCAACAGAGGAGAAAGGAGAGAACGAGAGCTGAAGAAGGCAAGCAAGAGAACTCAACCAGTAAAGAGTCAAAAATCTGGGAGTTCAATTTACAACAGAGGACTGCCATGAGATAGAAAGCAATGAGGAGGGGTACTCAACAGAAGAGGAAGAGTGTGGAATGTTGACAGAATCACAGTTGTCCACAAACGGTTCTGGATGGTTCTTGGATTCTGGAGCCACCTCTCATATCTATTACCAGAAAGAGCTGTTCTCAACTCTTCAACCTCTGAAGATTCCCAAGAGTGTTTGTTGTGGACCTAGGACTCTGAATCCAGTGTTAGGAATTGACAAAGTTCCTATTGCCTTCATGGGAAGGTCTAATACAAGTTCTTGTAAGAGCTATTTGGAAAATGTGCTCTATGTTCCGGATTACACCAAGAAATTGATATCAGTACATTGCCTCGTGGGGCATGGAGTGTATGTTCTGTTTGAGAGCAACAGAAATCAATGCACTTTGAAGAAAGGAGAGCTGGTCCTTGGGTATGGTACTGCCAAAGAGAAGTTGTTCAAGTTGATGGAAGTTGATTGTTTTGATTCTACATTGGTAGCAGAAAACAGAAATGATATCCATATCCGGCATTTGAGGTTAGGGCACCTGTCAGAGCAAAACCTATATGCTTTAGAGAAGATGGTGGAGGGGTTGAAACTAGATCCCAAAGGAAAACTCAAATTCTACATTGGGTGTGGAGAAGGTAAGGCACACAAAGCTCCTATCCCCAAGAAATCTTCATCTAGAGCTTCTGGTCTTCTAGATGTCATACATTCTGATGTATGGGGATACATGACCAAGAAGTCATTGAGTGGAACAGCCTCCTATATTTCCTTTGTGGATGATTACAATAGAAAGAGTTTTATCTATCTCATGAAAAGCGAGGATGAAGTGCTGCGAAAATTCCAAAAGTTTGTAGCCATGGCTGAGGCCTGAACCATTGGAAGGCTGTCAAACAGATTTTCTGTTACATTCAATGTAGCCAAGGCTGTTACATTCATGGAGGAAAGTTAAGCGGTTGAGAACAGATGGAGGCAGAGAGTACAGGAATGAAGATTTCCTCTCTTTTTTGTCAAAGAAAGGAATTCTCCTTGACTGTCCTGCCAGAGACAGTCCTGCACAGAATGGGGTTGTAGAAAGGTTGAATAGGACATTGGTGGACAAAGCATTGGCAATACTCCAACATGCCAAGCTGGAGAGAAAGTTTTGGGGTGTTGTAATTAGCACTGCAATTTTCTTAGAAATATCAGTGGTACCACAACATTGCAAGCAAGAACTCCTCAAGAATGTTAGAGTGGTAAGACATCTAATCTTTCAGCTTTGAAAGTTTTTGGATGTCTTGCCTGTGAGAAAACGAGTTGTAAAATGAATCAATTAACCTTGAGAGAACCCTTGACTAGGATTATATAGATCCGGAGATTAGAATCAAGTGAACTAAAGAGTGTGTTAACATATTATTCCTGTAACTCGTGTACCTCATGGAACTCATGTGAACAGTATGCATGAATAGTAATTCGCATGAACAGTAACTCGTGTGAATAGTAGCAACATGAATAGTAACAAACGTCTCATTATATTTCTAACACTCCCTCTTAATGAACATTTTGTAATTGTTTATTATCTATAACTCCTAGTGCATGACAAAACCTTGTATGCAATTCTTTAGTCAATCCCTTAGTAAAAATGTCTGCAGTATTATCTCTAGTGTCCACTGAGATCTCCTTGTCTTCCACCTTTTCTTTGAGAAAGTGGAATCTGACATCTATGTGCTTTGTTCTCTCATGCTACTTTGTTGGAGTAACAAGATCAATTCTGCTGTTACTATCACAATACAACTTCATTGTTTCTCCATGAAACCCAAGTATTACAGAAAATAAAACAATATCCTCCTGTAGATCGTCTTGTGTCTTGATCTCCTCCCCAATTTGAGTCGGAGTACCCATGAATGGGAGTACTAGATGCATTGTAAGTCCTGTGACAATGTACCTTGAATGTAACAGAAAATCTGTTTGACAGCCTTCCAATGGTTCAGCCCAGGATTTGCCATATACTTGGCAACTGAACTGACAGCATAAGCCAGATCAGGCCTGGTGCTGACCATAGCCCACATCAAACTCCCCACTGCATATTGGTGAAGTACTATTTTCATATACTCTCTTGATGAGTTTTTGGACCATCCTGAAGACTTAATCTCACTCCTGATTCTACCGGATTGTAAACAGGTTTCCAGTCTTGCATATAAAAATGACTAAGAATCTCTCTTAAATATCTCTCTTGAGAAAGACTGATCTTTCTTTGTTTTCTGTCTCTTGTGACTTGCAACTAACGACAATGACTAATCTCTCCCATATTAGTCATCTCAAAACCCTGAAAAATTATTGCTGGCAAGGATGCAGTCATCTACATAAAGAGGTAAGATGACAAAATGAGAACCAGAATGGGAGATATAGATATTAGAATCAGCTCCAGAGCACTCAAATCCCAAACCTAGTAAAAACTGATCAAACTTGTGATACCACTGTCTGGCGGACTGTTTGAGACCATACAAAGCCTTGTAGAGTTGTACAACCAATGGCCCTTGTTGAGTGGCTTGTTGCTGCGTGTGCTGGTCAGGAGTCAACAAGCCATGAGGAATGTGCATGTAGATTTTCTCAGTCAATGTGCCACTGAGAAAAGTTGTTTTGACATCAAGAGCATGCACTTCCAAATTGTTCTGAGCTGAGTAAGCAAGCAACACGCGAATTGATGTCAATTTGACAACAAGAGAGTAGGTCTTTGTATAGTCAATACCTGGAACTTGAGAGAAACCTCAAGCACCAAGTCTAGCCTTGTACCTTTGGATCAAACCTTGTGCATCATGTTTCTTGAAAATCCACTTACAGGTGACTGCCTTGCGACCTGCTGGTAATTCAATGATGACCCATGTTTGATTGTTCTCCATGGACTGAAGCTCATCTTGAATAGCCTCAAACCATTTACTGGAATCAGGTCCAGCGATAGCAGCTTCATAAGTGTCAAGATCAAGGTCAGATGCAGAATAATGCGTGCTTAGTGCATTAGCAGACTCCACCAGTGCATCATATTTTCGAACTGGAGTGCGAACCCTAGTGCCTTGACGTACAAAAGTGCTTGGACAGCATCTGGAGAAGGTAGAGGTTTTGGCCTCGTGTAAACAATTGTAGAGGATCCTGAGGACCTGTGGTGAGTGCCAGAACCAGAAGGTAAGGATTGTAGTGAAGAAGGTAATGCAGAAGGAACTGTTGGAGTTGTAAGATTGTGGAGAGGAGGTGATTGAGTAGGAGTTGGTGGGGATAGACTGTGGGTAGACTGAGAACTAGAAGCAGGAAAGGGAATGAAAATTGTCAGATCACAGATGAAATCCAGTTGAACATCTTGAGTGTCGGAACACTGTTTATGTTCATGAGCATAGGTATGTTTTTGAAACTGAACATCTCTTGATAGAAAAATGGAGTTATCAGATATCTTATGTAGTCTATAAGCTTTACTATTCTGATCATAACCAAGGAAGATACACTTGGAAGATACACTTGGAAGACGTAGAATCTAGTTTAGATCTAGAAGAAGATGGAACATGTGCATAAGCAATGCACCCAAAAATGCGAAGTAGGGATAGATTAGATTTATAACCAAACCAGAGTTGGAAGGGTGTGACTTCGGAGGAGATGCTTTGGTAGGATTTCTATTTTGCAGAAAGTTGGCAGTATGTAGTGCCTCTCCCCAGTAAGGCTTGGGGAGTCCAGACTCAAATGACATAGTGCGGACTGCTTCCACCAATGTTATGTTCTTTCTCTCAGCAGCACAATTTTGCTGAAGAGTATGTGCAGTGTTGAACTGGCGCATGATACCTTTGCCTTTGCAGAAAAGATGAAAATCTGCAGAGTTGTATTCACCACCATTGTCTGAGGGCAGCACCCAAACCTTCTGATTGAGTTGAGTCTCTGCATAGGTCACGTATTCTTGAAAACAAATAAAAACTGCATGTTTGAACTTTAGTAGATACAAGAATGTGTACCTTGTGTAATCATCAATGAAGGTCACAAAGTATCTATAACCAGTGTACGTAACAGAAGAGATGGGACCACAAACATCAAAATGGCTGAGAGCCAATGGAACAGTGGCTCTAGTAGTTCCTTCCTGAGGTAAAGGAATTCGAGTTTGCTTGCCTTCATGAAGACAAGGTGAGTAAACAGGAAACCAATCTAGTAGTTCCTTCCTGAGGTAAAGGAATTCGAGTTTGCTTGCCTTCATGAAGACAAGGTGAGTAAACAGGAAACCAATTAGGATGGATCCGGTCCATCCCAGCAACCAGATCTTTGTCTTGTAGAAATTGAAATCCATTCTGTGAGAAAATATGATGTAAGTAGGTGATTGATTGAACAACAGATAATCCCACAACTGGGATTATATAGGTACATGATCAAGCTCGAGAAGAGCAAGAGTTATGTTTTGGGTAACTGACTTACCGTGACTTAGCTAACTATAGTAGTCTAACGTCTGAACAGTTACATAACGAACAGCTATGTGAACAGTTACGTATGATCAAAAGGCACGAAACACTCCATTATATATAGGTGTTTATCTAACACCCCCTCTTAATGGACGTTTTGTAATTGTCTATTATCTATAACTCCTAGTGCATGACGAAACCTAGTATGCAGTTCTCTAGTCAATCCTTTAGTAAAAATGTCTGCAGTATTATCTCTGGTGTCCACCCGTAAAACAGAAATCTTCTTGTCTTCCACCTTTTCTCTTACAAAGTGGAATCTGATATCTATATGCTTTGTTCTCTCATGCTGCTTTGTTGGAGTTACAAGGTCAATTCCACTGTTGCTGTCACAGTACAGCTTCATTGGTTCTCCAGGAAAACCCAGGTCACTTAACAAGCGCTTAAGCCATACTGCTTCAGTAGCTGCCTTTGACAAGGCCATGTATTCAGCTTCAGTGCTGGATAAAGAAACAGAAGCTTGCCTTTTGCTTGACCAACAGACAGCTGCATTACAAAAGATAAAACAATATCCTCCTGTAGATCTTCTTGTGTCTGGATCTCCTCCCCAATCTGAGTCGGAATACCCATGAATGGGAGTACTAGATGCACTGTAAGTTATGCCCTGTGACAGTGTACCTTGAATGTACCGGAAAATCCTTTTGACAGCCTTCCAATGGTTCAGCCCAGGATTTGCCATATACTTGGCAACTGAACTGACAGCATAAACCACATCAGGCCTAGTGCTGACCATGGCCCACATCAAACTCCTGACTGCAGATTGGTAAAGTACTGTCTTCATGTACTCTCTCTTGATCAGTTTCTGGACAATCCTGAAGACTTAATCTCACTCCTGACTCAACAGGATTGGAAACAGGTATACAGTCTTGCATATGAAAACAAGTAAGAATCTCTCTTAAATATCTCTCTTGAGAGAGACTGATCTTTCCTTGTTTTCTGTCTCTTGTGACTTGCAACTGAAGACAATGACTAATCTCTCCCATATCAGTCATCTCAAAACCCTGTTTAAGAGACTCTTTGACAAAAAGGAGAAGAGAAAGATTATTGCTAGCAAGGATGCAGTCATCTACATAAAGAGGTAATATGACAAAATGAGGACCAGAATGCAAGATATAGAGATTAGAATCAGCTCCAGAGCTCAAATCCCAAACCTAGTAAAAACTGATCAAAGTTGTGATACCACTGTCTGGCAGACTGTTTGAGAACATACAAAGCCTTGTAGAGCTGTAAAACCAACTGCCCTTGTTGATTGGCTTGTTGCTGCTCGTGCTGATCAGGAGTTAACAAGCCAGGAGGAATGTGCATGTAGATTGTCTCAGTCAATGTGCCATTGAAAAAAGCTGTTTTGACATCAAGAGCATGCACTCCCAAATCATTCTGAGCTGAGTGAGCAAGCAGCACGTGGATTGTTGTCAATTTGTCAACAGGAGAGTAGGTCTCTGTGTAGTCAATACCTGGGATTTGAGAGAAACCACGAGCAACAAGTCTAGCCTTGTACCTTTGGATCAAGCCTTGTGCATTGTATTTCTTCTTAAAAATCCACTTACAAGTGACTGCCTTGCGACCTGCTGGTAACTCAATGATGACCCATGTTTGATTGGTCTCCATGGACTGAAGCTCATCTTGAATAGCCTCAAACCATTTACTGGAATCAGGTCCAGTGTTAGCAGCTTCATATTTGTCAGGATCAGGGTCAGATGCAGAAAAATGCACACTTAGTGCATTAGCAGATTCCAATAGTGCATCATATTTTTGAACTTGAGTGCAAACCCTGGTGCCTGTCATACAGAAGGTGCTTGGACAGTATCTGGAGAAGATAAAGGTTTTGGCCTTCTAGTGTAAACAATGGTAGAGGATCTTGAGGACCTGTGTGGAGTACCAGAACTAGAAGATAATGACTGTAGTGAAGAAGGTAATGGAGAAGGAATTGTTGGAGCTGGTAGGTTGTGGATAGGAGGTGACTGAGACAGAGTTGGAGTTGGTGGGGATATAATGTGGGTAGACTGAGAACTAGAAGCAGGTGAGGAAATGAAAATTGTCGGATCATCGATGAAATCCAGTTGAACATCCTGAGTGTCAGAACACTATTGATGTTCATGAGCATAGGTATGTTCCTGAAACTAAACATCTCTTGACAGAAAAATGGAGTTATCAGATATCTTCTGTAGTCTATAAACTTTACTATCCTTACTATAGCCAAGGAAAATACACTTGGAAGACTTAGAATCAAGTTTAGATCTGGAAGAAGATGGAACATATGCATAAGCAATGCACCCAAAAATGCGAAGTAGGGATAGATTAGGTTTATAACCAAACCAGAGTAGGAAGGGGGTGACTTTGGAGGAGATGGCTTTGGTAGGACTTTGATTTTGCAAAAAGTTGGCGGTTTGTATTGCCTCTCCCCAGTAAGGCTTGGGGAGTCCAGATTCAAATAACATAGTGCGGACTACTTCCACCAATGTTCTGTTCTTTCTCTCAGCAACACCATTTTGCTGAGGAGTATGGGGATTGCTGAACTGGCGCATGATTCCTTTGCCTTTCAGAATAGATGAAAATCTGCAGAGTAGTATTCACCACCGTTGTCTGAGCGCAACACTCGGACCTTCTGATTGAGTTGAGTTTCTGCATAGATGACATATTCTTGAAAACAAGTAAAAACTTCATGTTTGAACTTGAGTAGATACAAGAACGTGTACCTTGTGTAATCATCAATGAAGGTCACAAAATATCTGTAACCAGTGTAGGTAGCAGGAGAGATAAGACCACAAACATCAGAATGAATGAGAGCCAATGGAACAATGGCTCTGGTAGCTCCTTCTTGAGGTAAGGGAATTCGAGTTTGCTTGCCATGAAGACAAGGTGAGCAAACAGGAAACGAATTAGGATGGATCCGATCCATCCCAGCAACTAGATCTTGGTCTTGTAGAAGTTGAAGTCATTTCTTGCCGATGTGCCCAAGTCGTCGATGCCATAGGGAAGCAATGTGCTGCATTGTGTTTCCAGCCTTTTGACTCTTTGGGTCTTCTGGACTTTATATTTCATTGTTCATTGTTCAATAGCAGAAGATGTATCCTTGGTTGGAATAGAGATTGCAGCAGTTTGAGATGACTGAGTTGATGTAGAGACTGCATCATCTTGAGGTTGCTCAATTGACTCTCCCAAAAGCCAAAAGTGATCCAATCTAGGACAATATGCAATCAGATTCTGCAGATCATCATTAAGGAAAATGCTGGTTTCCTTTAACTGAAATAATCCATGTGACTTGCTCAACTGAAGTGTTGAATAAAGATTCTTGTTCAACGGAGTAACATGTAAAAGTTCTTCTAGCATGTATGCATTCCGTGAAGAAGCAAGCTTTACAGAAACTGTCCCATGGCCTAGAATAGCAACGTTGGAACCATCAGCCAAGTAAACTTGTCTAGGTGGTGAGTATACTTCATAGACCAGGAAGCAGGTTCGTTGGTAGGTCATGTGTTGAGAAGCAACAGTGTCGATGTACCATTGCTTGTCCTGAGTGACTGAGGGAACAACATCAACATTGTACAATGAGAGGTGAGTTGTAGAAGCATTGGAGTGATGGTGTTCCTTGTCTCCTTTCTCCTTTGTATCAGCAATGCGCTTGGCTTGCGACAGTCTTTGATGTGATGTCCCTTCTTTGAGCAATAGTGACAGATGATAGAAGGTCTTGAGGAATTTCCTCCAGAAGATGTAGAGAAATAACTTTGATTCTGACCGGTAGATCTGTTGAAAGAATTCTGACTAGGGGAAGGATTCTGACCAGAAGATCTGTTGAAAGAGTTCTGACCATGGGAAGAATTCTGACCAGAAGATCTGTTGAAAGAGTTCTGACCAGGAAACCCATGAGATTCATTCTTCCAGCTCCCCTTGCCTTTACCTTTGTTTCTATAAGAAGATGTAGAGCTTGGTGTGACTGCTAGGGCAGTTGTTTGGTCTACAAGACCTTCATGCTTCATACTGATCTCTTCTTGAAGAAGAGGAGCAATGACATCAGAGAGATGTAGTGCCTTTTGTGTTCGCAATGATTGTAGAAAATACTTAAAACTGGGAGGCATGGATCTCATCATATGAAACTTAGCCTGCTGGTCATCGATTCGGTTGTTCACCACAGCTAACTGGGTGAGGATTCCACGAAAATGAGTAATGTGTTTCGTTACACTGGTGCCTTCACATATCTTCAAATTCATCAAAGTGTCCAATAGGTACATGATTGTGATATCATCGGCACCTTCATACATGGTAGTTAATTCCATCCATGCTTAGCTTGCCAACATGTGCTTGCTGACAGTAGGAATGAATTCTGGAACTAATGCTGAAGTTATTGCTTCAAGAGCAACAAGGTTCCTGTGCTCCCAATCAGGTAGAGTAGCCGCTGAGGTAAGCTTGACTTCAATACCATCAACAATTGAAAAAACTAAAGCCACTTTCAGTTTAAGGACAAGATAATGTTTCCATGATTGGAAATAATTGCCATTGAATTTGACAAAAGGGGAATCAAATCCTATGGTTGGAGTAGCAAACATAGCACCAGCAGGAGCACCAACACCAGCAGGAGCAGGACTAGCACCAGCAGCACCAACAGGGGCAGAAGCACCAGCACCAGCACCAAACATAATGACTTGACTCATAGAGGATAGAGGAAAATATCTTTCCCAAAACCCAAACTAATAGAGGATATGAGAGAAAATTCTCTCCCAAAATCTAGAGAGAAGAGACACTCTTCAGAGGAGGAACAATAGATTCTTGTTTTTCCAGATACACTAGTGTGTAAGAAAAATTAAACTTCTCAGAATTTTGAAGATGAGTGCTAAGGCGTCCCCTAGCAGCTAAAGAAGAAACTCTAAGGCTTACTGCTCTGATACCATGTGAGAAAATATGATGTAAGCAGGTTATCGATTGAACAACAGATAATCCCACAACTGGGATTATATAGGTACATGATCAAGCTCGAGAAGAGCAAGAGTTATGTTTTGGGTAAGTGACTTAACATGACTTAGCTAACTATAGTAGTCTAACGTCTGAACAGTTACATAACGAACAGTTATGTGAACAGTTCCGTAACGTATGATCACAAGGCACAAAACACTCCATTATATATAGGTATACAAGAATGGAAGCCGTTCTGGGAACGGGTTATCCAGAACTCATGAAGTGCAAATGTGCGATAAACAATATGTACATGATACTCAACACTAGGAATATGAAAACCCGAGGATAGAATGCACGTAAGGTAAGCGACACGCAAGACTAGAGTAGTATGAAATCCCGAAGTTAAGATGCATCAAAGGTAACCTGCAGCAATGGCATAATCAAAATAAACATATTGAAACACCAGCATATCTATATGAGAAACATCATCGAATGAAACACGAAATAACTGTCCCATGGAAACCGTTAGATAGCAACTCGCATAGTTGAGATGCAGCCTGCAAAGAAACGGAGACAGTACTCCCACATAAGTAGAAAAATAAAGACCCCAGGAAGAAACGGACAGCTGAAAAGGATGGAGATGGACTGGTGGCAAGAGACAAGTAATAGTCGGTAAATATCGCGGGTCAAGGAAGAGCTGAGTCAGGAAACGAAGATCGGAGAAGGTGGATGAGACAGAGCACAGGAAGGATAAATCGCTCAGAGAATGAGGGAAGACGAGCAAAGCATCCAAGGACGTGGATATCGATATATCACAGCAAGCACTATGGACGCCAAGTCCAGAGAAGCCAAACAGCTGAGGGAAGCAGAAGACGGCCATAGTACATCTCCATGAAAACACATGCGACTTCATCAGTGCCTCACGCAGTGCCGAAGTAGCTAAGCTAGAGTCAGTACCCCTCATACCGAGTTTCTGCTCGAAAACTCATGAGTGCCAAGGCAAACTCGGTTGCTCCCTTACAGTGCCGCTCAGAGCTCAGAAATAGTGAGATACGATAAGCATCAACTCAGCGCTGCTTGGGGAGGGACCTGCAAAATAAACCTCCTCACAAGAAAGCGCAGCACTGCAAGGGAAGGGACAAGCGGGGAGCCAAAAAAACTTTGCTATCCTTCACAAGCAAGGACTAGTGGGAGAGACCCCAGCAAACCACGAGCAGGGAGCAAAAAACGTCAATGCTGCAACAAGAAAGGACAGCGGGAGAAACCCCAACCCAGCAAACCCAGCAGGAGAAACCCTCGCGAGCAGAGAAACAAGTAAGAGTATTGAAAAGAAAGGAGGGGAACTTGGGATAGGGCAACCGACAGAGGCAACTGCAGCCTCGTGTTAAGGGAAGAACCATGTGGGCCACGTATCCATAAGCAGTGGACACGTGTCCAGCAGTCTGCGATGAAAATCCACATGGCATAAAATCCAAAGAGTGCTATACAATACATAAAATACACTGGAACAGGCAAGATTGTATACAAGTCTAAGGGAAAAACTACTGGTGGGCTCGAAAATGAGCTCCCCACCTGGCAGAAAGAAACAAATGTTCTCAGATCTCTTTATATACTAAGCCCAATGATAGACCATAGATAGTATATATAGGTATACGAGAACAGTAGCCATTCTGGGAACAGGTTATCCAGAATTCTTGAAGTGTAAATGATCATAGATAGTGTATATATGAAAAAAGAAGTCAAGTACAACTCCTGATAAAATGTATGGTATCCAGGCCTGCAGTAAAAAGTACTAGTGGGTTCGAACTGGAATTACCTGTCTGGCAGCAAGAACAGATGTTCTTAAATCTCTATAGATACTAAGCCCATGATAACCATGGATATCTTTTTCCATTCGTAAGACTGAGCGAAATTTTTTCTGGATCATGTGATGGGGGTAATTCTCAGAGATAAAGCTGTTTATAAATTTTCTACAAGCTAAAAGGTATGACTTTTTGGAATTACAGATCTGTCTATATCGAACACATTTGGATTTTATAATCCCGAGTTTACATTTACAGGAAATGTCTGAAAGAACATGAGGGAGCGAGATTGTCTTGATGTGAGCAAAGTGAGGCAGCTCTTTCTTATCATAGATAGAGACAAAGATATTGAAGTCGTCCTCAGTAATGCGACAGTCCAGATAATCACAGTGAGTGCCAAAATGAGTTCGAACTAGCTCACACGAGAGTCTGGGATAGATCCCGCCACCTCTAGCAGCATCATCCATATACATAAAATCCGTAAAATGAGCGAGTCCCGAGCCAACCACCAGAAGATCATCAACATATCTTCGAACATGGGACAGGTCGTACAACAGAGCGACGTCATTGGCATCCAGCAATCTGCGAATGAAATCCAGTTCATAGGTGAAGAGGTATAGATTAGCCACAAAGACAACACAAGGTGTCCCCATGGGTATCCCCATCTCTTGACGGAAGAGCTTATTTCCAAAAGTGATGTCGAGGTTATCAAAAAGGAATAACATCCAACAGATGAGACAATCCTCATCAACCGCCATGAATTTGAGATGTTTTGCCGATTGAGAGATATTGTTTCGGTTTTTAAGCCATCTATATTTAAAGTCAAGTGTAGAGGTCTCAACCAGTAACACGATTTCCCTATACAGAGTGAACCTATAATGGAAAATAAATCTGATGAGAGTAGTCTTGTCTTGAGATCATGGAGGTGAATCTTAGTATAAAGGGTGGTGAAATCAAAACTTTGAAAAAGAACCTTCCAAGGTGGCAGGAGTCTGTTGCAAACCAGAATCTATGGGAGAAGAGGATCTGCTCCTGCACAGTCTTTGCACCCGATCAAGCAAAACAGGAACGCCAGAAGAGTCGCCCAAGATCCAGCTAGAGTCGACCATCAGCCCCACTCTGTAAGAACTCATGCCGCCAGAGGTCGTTTGCAGAAGGGAGCAATGCTTTGAAGAATGAGCTCAGCCAACCAGAAAGTTCAGACAAGGAAGTGGAGTAGCCTGCTGCAATGAACCGAGGAGCAATGGGAGACTTATGGAATTTCCAAGCGCAGCAGAAGTAAGGGAGTCTCTCAGAATCCTTGGAAGCACAAAATCCCTGAGAGGTATTGAAACGGTGGTGAGAAAGTAAAAGTTGGTTTTGAGGAAGCAATGAGAGTTTATAGGTTGCTGAAGGAGAATGAAGATCGTTGAGTAAAGTTTGAATGTAAAAGTGTCCGCAAACAAATACGAAATTGTTGGGACACTTGTCCATATAAATAATAATGAAATGGGACTTGAAATGAGCAAGAAGTTTTTGATCATGAGGAGAGAGGAAAATCGGATCGACAGAATTGAAATCATCATGCGTGGGAGGGAGATTGAGTAAAAGTTTAACCTTTTGTAGGATGGTGACTTTCCAGTGGTCAAAAATGCCTGTGGTGCCCAATATGGCTTCGTAATACAGAACAAAATTACGAATACAAGTTTGAATCGCAATGAAAGTAGAGGGGGGAGAGGTGGGCGAAATCCAAAACTTTGTTCCTCTGGAGAAGAGAAGTGAAATGTTGGTGGAAGGTAAAATGTGAAGTGATGCTGTAATGACATGCCCGTGTGAAGGGTTAATGAAACCTGGAGGGCGAAATCAAAAACTTCGTTCCTCTGGAGAAGAGAAGTGAAATGTTGGTGGAAGGTAAAATGTGAAGCGATGCTGTAATGACATGCCATTGTGAAGGGTTAATGAAACCTGGATGTTGAAGACAACTGCAGGGAGAAGGAGGAGAAGAAAAATGTGATAATTTCCATGAACGGAGGCAAAGTTAAAGTGTAAACAGCCTAGAGTTTTACCATACTTAAAAGCAACAATGGGGATAGTAAAAGGAGTACCTAGAGGTAAAGCCTGTAAAACTTTTGGATCTCTCAACAAAGCTTGTAAACGGACCTTGTCTATCTCCTTAGAGGTGAAAGGGAAAATGAGAAAGGTGGGACTAATGTCTGGAGTGGATCTACAATACGAGAGGTATGGGCACAGGAAGAGCACAAGGCGTTTGAGGAGTGTAATGATATCTGATTCAGTCCTAAGTAAAACCACTGAAGGAGTAGTTTTAAGGACGTGAATAATCCTCAACAAATTACGAATGCGAAAACATGTGAGAGAGGAGTCAACCCTCCATTATATAGATGTTTATCTAACACATTCTTGCTGATGTGCCCAAGTCGTTGATGCCATAGGGAAGTAATGGCGGAAGATGTATCCCTGGTTGGAATAGAGATTGCAGCAGCTTGAGATGGTTGAGGCTGAGTTGATGATTAGTTGATCTTTGTCTTGTAGAAGTTGAAGTCCATTCTTGCTGATGTGCCCAAGTCGTCGATGCCATAGGGGAAGTAATGGTGGAAGATGTATCCCTGGTTGGAATAGAGACTGCAACATCTTGAGGTTGCTCAATGGACTCTCCCAGAAGCCAAAAATTATCCAATCTAGGATAGGATGCAATCAGATTCTGCAGATCATCATAAAGGAAGATGCTAATTTCCTTTAACTGAAATGATCCATATGACTTGCTCAACTGAAGTGCTGAATAGAGATTCTTGTTCAACAAAGAACAAGGAACATGTAGAAGATCTTTTAGCACGTAGGAGTTCCTTGAACAAGAAAGCTTCTTTCTTGTTCAAGGAACTCCTATGTGCTAAAAGATCTACAAAAATTGTCCCATGGTCTAGAATAGCAATGTTGGAACCATCAGCCAAGTAAACTTGTCTAGGTGGTGAATATGCTTCATACAAAAGGAAACAGGTTCATTGGTAAGTCATGTGCTGAGAAGCAGCAGTGTCGATGTACCATCTCTTGTCCTGAGTGACTGAAGGAACAACATCAACATTGTACAAAGAAAGGTGAGTTGTAGAAGCATTGGAGTGATGGTGTTCCTTGCCTCCTTTCTCCCTTGCAACAGTTATGCGCTTGTGACCATCTTTGACTTGCAATAGTGACAGATGATAGAAAGTCTGAAAGAATTTCCTCCAGAAGATATAGAGAAATAACTCTGATTCTGACCGGAGGGTCTACTGAAAAGAGTTCTGACCAAGGGAAGGATCCTGACCAAAAAATCTGCTGCAAGAGTTCTGACCAGAAGGTCTGTCGAAAGACTTCTGACCAAAAAAACCATGAGATTCATTCTTCCAACTCCCCTTACATTTAACTTTGTTTCTATAAGAAGATGTAGAGTCTTGTCTGACTGCTAGAGCATATGTTGCTTTACAAGACTTTCATATTTCATATTGATCTCTCCTTGAAGAAGAAGAAGCAATGACATCAGAGAGATTTAGTGATGTCTGTGTTCGCAATGATTGCAGAAAATAATTGAAACTAGAAAGCATAGATCTCATCAAATGAAGCTTAGCCTACTGGTCATCAATTGGGTTGTTCACCGCAGCTAATTGAGTGAGGGCTCCTCGAAAATTGGTAATGTGCTTTGCTATGTTGGTGCTTTCATGCATCTTCAAATTCATCAAAGTGTCCAATAGGTACATTATGAAGTCCTCAATACCTTCGTACATGATAGTTAAATCCATCCATGCTTTGGTTGCCAACATGTGCCTGTTGATGGTAGAAACAAATTCAAGAGCTAATGCTGCATGCTAAATGCTGAATTTTTTACTTCAAGAGCAACAAGATTCCTGTGCTCCCCAATCAGGGAGAGTAGCAACTGAAGTGAGCTTGACTTCAATTCCATCAACAATTGTAATCAACAATTGTAAAAACTGAACTCATCTTCAATTTGAGAGCAAGACATTGTTTCCAAGATCAAAAATCATTCCTATTGAATTTGATAAAAGTGGAGTCAAATGGGATAGTTGGAATAGCAAATATAGCACCAGCAGGAGCACCAACATTAGCAACAGGACCAACACCAACAAGTGCAAGAGCACCAACACCAGCAACAGGACCAACATCAGCACTAGTAAGAGTAGGAGCACCAACACCAACAGCCATAATGATTTGATTCACAGAGAATAGTGGAAAAATTTTCTCCCAAAATCCAGACTAATAGCAGATATAAGAGAAAATTCTCTCCTAAACCTAGAGAAAGAGACACTCTTCAGAGGAGGAAACTCTCCAGATACACTAGTGTGTAAGAAAATTAAAACTCTCAGAATTTCGAAACTATGTGCTATGGCCTCCCCTCGCAGCTAAAAAAAATTTCTATAGCTTTAAGCTCTGATACCATGTGAGAAAACGAGTTATAGAATGAATCAATTAACCTTGAAAGAACCCCTGACTGGGATTATGTAGATACAGAGATTACAATCAAGTAAACTGAAGGGTGTGCTAACATTCTACTCATGTCACTCGTGTAACTCATGTGAACAGTAACTCATGTGAACAATAGTAGCATGAACAATAACAAAACGCCTCATTATATTCCTAATACTGCCTTTGTTCATATTCCCAAGGAGCAAAAGAGGAAATTTACAAAGAAGGTTGAGACAGTGCTTTTTGTAGGATATGAAGAAGGACCGAAAGGATATCTTCTGTACAATCCTAAGTCTGGACAGATCATCAGAAGTAGAGATGTACTCTTTGATGAAGTGAGGATTTGGAGTGAGAACAGTGATGAGTTGCCGAAGCAAGCTGATCAATTTGATCAGCTTGATCAATCTATCTTCCCACGTTGCAGAGTAAGTTCTTCATATCAATCATCAAAAGAGCAATCTCTACCTGAAGTTGATGGGTCACCAAAGGAGCGTCTGAATGTGTACAAAAGAAGGCTGCCTAAACAGATGGTGGTTTCTGATTCTAATACTACAGAAAAAGACTCTCAGAAGCAGATGGCAGATGCAAAATCTCTGAGTGAGATTCCAGAGATGTCAAGAGATGACATGAAACTTTTGGACACAGAGCCAAGAAGATCACAGAGAGATAGAAAACCTGTTGACAGACTTGGCTTTCTATCAGAAAAGATGTTAGATGAATCTTACATTTGTCATGAAGATTGTGATCCAGATACTTTACAGCAAGCTATGCTCAGACCAGATTCGAGTCAGTGGGAGTTGGCTGTAGCAGAAGAGAAGAAGTCTCTTCAGACTAATGCTACATGGGTAGTAGCAGATTTACCACCAGGTAGGAAAGCAATTGGTTGTAAATGGGTTTTCAGGGTCAAACTTGGTGTTGAGAATGAGATCCTGAAGTACAAGGCAAGACTTGTTGCAAAGGCTTCAATCAGAAAGCGTCAATAGATTATTCAAAAACTTTTGCACCTATTGCCAGGTATGGATCTATTTGCATGCTTCTAGCTCTTGCAGCAGAGAGAGATTGGGAAGTGGAGCAATTAGATGTGAAAACAACCTTTCTCAATGGAGATTTGAAAGAAACTATCTACATGGATGTTCCAGATGGATATACTGAAGGAAAAGGAAAAGTATGCTTGCTTAAGAAGGCGTTATATGGTCTTAAGCAAGTTCCTAGAGCTTGGTAAGCGAAACTAGACTCATACTTGAGAGAGCAAGATTTCAAACGAACAGATTCTGATATGAATGTGTATACTAGAGATGACGTGTACATAGCTGTATATGTAGATGGTCTATTTCTGTTGGGTAACAATAAATCTATCAATGGAGTGATAGAATTTTTGTGCTTTGTTTTTAAGATGATTATCCTTGGTCCTGTAAAACTCGTTTTGGGAATCAAAGTGAGCAGGACAGAGAAGCAGGATGGATCCGGATCAGTCAACCACGAAATGTGAGATCCATACAAGCTAAGTATCAGATGACAGAGGTGAATCCTGTCTCTACACCTCTTGATCTAGGGTGGAAGCACAGCAGAATCATTGATGGGGAAGTGAATCACTGTGACAAAACGTTGCATCAGAGTGCTCTTGGTTCTCTAATGTTTATCATGGTCTGGACAAAACCAGATATATGCTATGCAGTGGGGCACTAGCTAGATATACTAGCAACCCTACACAAGCACATTGGAAAGGTATAAAGAGAGTATTCAGGTACTTAAAAGGGTACTCAAGATGCATTCTTGGAGTACAGAAAGCAAGGGAACATACTTGCTTCTACTCTTGAAGCATATACAGATGCTAGTTGGGGAGATGACACAGATAACAGCAGATCAACTAGTGGTTATGTAATCATGCTTAGTGGTGGAGCAATCAGCTGGCATAGTAAATAGCAAACATCTGCTGCACTATCTATAGTAAATAGCAAACATCTGTTGCACTATCTACTACTGAGGCAGAATTTATGGCTGCCTCAAATGCTACTCAAGAAGTCATCCGGAACAAGAGACTTCTTAAGGAGCTGGGTTTTGAGCAGGAAAGTCCTATTACATTGTCCTGTGACAATATAGGAAGTACAGCACTCAGGAAAAATCCAGTACATCACCCAAGGACTAAGCACATTGAGATTAGAAGAAGATTTGTAGAGGAGAAGGAAAAGGAGAATGTTGTGAAGTTAGTTTACTGTCCTACATAGGACATGACTGCAGATGTGTTTACAAAAACACTACCTAAAGATAAACACATAAAATGTGCAACAGAAATGGGAATTGTCCTAAACTTTCATTAAGTGGGAGTGTTAGTTCAGTTAATCTCTAGTTTAGTGAATTCTTTACTTTTAAAGCTTTGTTAGTTTCCTCTAGAGTTCTGCTAGATATTTGATTAAGGTAAAATGGAAGCATAACCCTAATTAGAGTTGTGCAAAGCAACCTCCTAGGGTTTCCTTGAGTGTAAATATATATGTTCTCTGCACTTGTTTATGTTAGTTCTCCTGCAAGGATCATTCTCCACACCTTGTACTTTGTTTTCAAGTGTATTCTATGTTGCTTAACTTTGGGGTGGTTTTCATACTGCATGACCGAACTGCTGTGTACTATCTTTGAAAGTTCTGGGAGAGAGTGAATTGAGTATTGTTGTGTGCAATCAAAAATGTTTACTCTGATGAGACTCAGAAAGTTGAATACTAGGATGTCTAATATATCAGAAGTCAGAATGACTGAAGATAGACCTTCTGCTTCCAGAGCAGAAACAACAATTCTCATCATTGTTTCTACTTTTGAGCCATCTATATTTAAAATCCATGACAAACGTTTCAACTAGCAACACAAACTCCCTATTGAGAGAGAACCTATAACTATAGATGGAATGAATGAGTATGTACAACCTAGATTTGAGGTCATCAAGGTGAATTTTAGTAGGGTGGTAAGATCAAAACTTTGAAAGAGAACTTTATCTAGAGTAACAGGAGCCAAACTTGAAGCCAGTCCTAGAGGAGTAGAGGAGAGTGGTTCCGTAGCAATTGCACCTTCTCAAGAAGTAGAGGAACGCCTGAAGAATCATCCCAAATCCAGCAAGTATCGACCACCAAACCAACTCAACGGAAAGCCTCCATCCAGAGATTGTTAGCAAAAGGAAGCAAGGCTTTGAAAAAAGAACTCAACCAACAAGACAACTCTGAAAGAGAAGTAGAATGGCCACCCGTGATAAATCTAGGGACTCCTGAGGCCTTATGGAACTTCCAGGCACAGCAAAAATAAGGGAATCTATCAGCATCCTTGGAGTTGCGGAAACCATTAGTAGAGTTGAAGACATTGGGAGAGAGTAGAATCTGAGGTTGTGGAATCTGTGTCTGTTTGTAGGTAGCAGAGGGAGAAAAGAGCTCATGAAGTAGAGTTTGAACACAAAACTGTCTGTAGACGAAGACAAAATTGCTAGGGCACTTGTCCATATATGCAATGATGAAGTTGGACTTCAGGAAAGCCAGGAGGTTAAAATCGTGACAGGACAATAAGAAGGGATCATCAGCAGTGAAGTCATCTCAAATAAAAGAGAGGTTGAGTAGGCGCTTGACTTTCTGAAGAAGAATAACTTTCCAATGATCTAGAATACCTGTGGTACCAAGAAGGGCTTCCGGTGCAAGTACAATGTCCTGCACGCAAGCATGAATCGCATTGAAAGTAGGAGGTGGTGACATGGAAGAGGGACTGAACTTGGTACCTCTAGAGAAAAGTAGAGATAAGTTAGTGAAAGGTAGGATTTGTAGAGAAGCTATAATGACATGTCCATAAGCCGGGTTGATAAAAGCTGAATGATTAAGACAGTTACAAGGAGAAGTAAGAGAAGTTGAACTCTAGCGGTTCTTGGAAATAGAAGCAAAATTGAAGTGTGTGTAACGTAAATTTTTACCATATTTATAAGTAACTAAGGGAATTCTGAAAGGAATATTAGTAGGAATGGCATCCAAAACCTCACTATCACAAAGAACAGACTGTGATTTGGCTTTGTCTATTTCCTTGGAAGCAAATCGGAAGATGATAAGAGTGGGCAGAAAATCCAGGGTAGGTCTGTTTGTAGAAAGATAAGGTGAGAGAAAGAGGAGAAAGAGGTTCTTGAGCGAGTTGATATAGGTATATTGGTATATGAGAGCAGAAGCCGTTCTGGGAGTATGTAATACAGAACGGGTGATCCAGAACTGGAAGTGAGTTGATATCTGCATCAGACCTAAGCAGAACGGATGTGGAAGTAGATTTAAGTACATAAGGGATGCGGAGAAAGATTCCTGATTCCTGAAACGTGTGATTCCTTGCTCGGGAATCGCACATTGCAAGGTGCGGAAAGAGGACTGGATTTAGAGAAATGAGGACAGAAGCTGTTCGAGGAACGGTGGATCCAAAACTCATTAAATACATATAAGAGGCAAGATATGTAAAGTAAGCAATATCTCAATCCTCTGAATAACGATAGCATAAATAAACCTAACATGGAAACAAATGGAGAGTAAAATCTATATACCAAAGACCTGCAATTACAGAGCGGAAACATAACAAAAGTGCAAGAAGAGAAATCAAATCGAAATGAAGAGCCAGACGCAAAAAATAAATATACACCCGAGTAGAACAACCATGTAGTAGCAAGTAAAATGTGAGATCGCACGGACGACGAAGGAAGGAAAACTGAGGAAGAACCATGAGACAGCCTGAACGTATGAAAACTGGAAAAAATAAATGAGCTCGTTCAGAGAACGAGGAAAGAAGAGCGAAGTGTTATAGGACTGCATATTCTTAATACCACAACATGTCACAGTTCTCCAAAGCAGCAGTTCATAAGGAGAAGCTCCACCAAGATACTAGGGGTAAGATTCAAACAGCATGAATGCAAGGAAAGGGGTACGGCAACTCCAAATGGGTGAAGAGCCAGAACGAAAGAATAAACAGGTGACTAACAAAAACGTAAGAGAAGAGTCAAGATGTGAGTCTCAGAAGAAGTGAGGGAGCCTGCAGGGTGGGACCAGGTGTCAGTACCCTGACAGCCTGGAATGGCTCGTGTAGGTATATTAATGCTGTAACCGAAAGATTAGGGTATGAAAGAATATTAGAACCGAAATCAGAAGGCATGAGGTCTAAAACACCGTGTGTGAGTATAAGTTGAGGATATAGGTATATGAGAGCCAGAAGCCATTCTGGAAACGGGTGATCCAGAACTCATGAAATGCAAATGATCGTTAACCAAGATGTACTTTATACACACTGCTAGAATAGTGATAAATCCATAAAGTAGAATGCATTGAATGTAACCTGAAGCAAAGGCATAATTGAACAGTTTGAGTATAACATATATCTAAAGGACTGAAACCAACTTGAAATCAATAACAGCTATGCAAACGGATGCGAGAATTATAAAACATTATATAATAGACCTCCGGAAATCAGTGCGTGAAGGAAGAAAATTAAAAAATAGGCTAGAGTCGGGTAGGAACACTGTAGACGCTGGAGGTCAAACCATGAATCAGGCAAAGAGCGAAGGAAAAATAATAGGGAGTGAATTAGCTGAGGAATGGAGGAGTAGAACCATGCAAGAGCTTATGGATGGTGTTGCTGCAGAGATATATTGAAGTGTAACAGGGTAACAAGAGCAAAGCGAAATAGGACAGGCTATAAAGTATGCTAGTTTTAGTTAATAATAGGGAGGGAATTAGTTGGGGAATGGAGGAGTGGAACCATGCAAGAGCTTATGGATGGTGTTGCTGCAGAGATATATTGAAGTGTAACAGAGTACCGAGAGCAAAGCGAAAGAGAACAGGATATAAAGTATGTTAGTTTTAGTTAATCTCTAGTTTAGTGACTTCTTTAATTTTTAGGGTTTTGTTAGATTCTTCTAAAACTCTGCTAGATATCTGCTGAAGGTAAAGAGGGGGATATAACTCTAATCAGGGTTGTGCAAAGCAACCTCCTAGGGTTTATTTATGTGTATATATGAGTATTTTCTGCAGTAGTTTGAGTCAGTTCTTCTACAAAAGTTAATTCCCTGCACCAACACCTAGCATTTCGTGAAGTCTTGAGCTGTTGTACATCACCTCAAGTGTGTTCAATGCTATTTCAGAGTTGAGTGTTAGTAATGCTGCGTGAGTGAACTTGTTTGTTGTCTTTTAACTCTGATACAAAGAGAAAGGTCTAGTATTGCAGTGTCTTAGTGATGTCTGATACATCAGAGATTCGATTGAGTGACAGAACTTCTACTTCAAAGAGCAGAAACAAAGGTTCTTATCAAAGTATATCACAACATGCTCTATGGACGCTTTGAGTCCTGAGACACTAAACATCGAAGGGAAGCAGAAGGCGGCCATAGTAAACCTCCATGAAAACAGATGCAACTTCATCAGTGCCGAAGTAGCTGAGCAAGTGTCAGTACCCTCGTACCAGTTTCTGCTCAAAAACTCATGAGTGCCAAGGCAAACTCAGTTGCTCCCCTAAAGTGCTGCTCATAAGTAGAGGGAATGTTGAAAAACAGAAGAACAGAAGTGGAAGTGAGGAAAGAAAGAGCAAGCAGAAGTGCAGGCACATAAGTAATCACAGGAGTCTCAGCCCCATAATGAGAACCAATCAAGAAAGAAATGAATCAACATGAGTGAGAGGAGGGAAGGAATTGAGACATACCTGATGGATCCTTGAAATCACAAGCATCCATTAGTAGAGAGAAAATCCAGGACTCAGTAATGAGAAATTGTCAAGCAATGGTTCATTAGTAATACGAGAGGGAAGCAAGAAACATCAGTGCTGCACAGGAAGGGGCGAACTTACTCAAACAAGAAAGGAAAAGGCGAAATGTAAGAAGGAAAGAACAGAGAAGCAAGGAAAAGCATGAAAGGACCTAGTGCACCGCAGGAAAGAGTTAAGAAAAGAGGCAGAATCTGCCTCGGATGAAGTGATGGACAAGGTGGGCCCATGTGTTCATAAGCAAACCTTCGAAGACCACATGGCAGAAAACCATATGTGAATTAAAATAGTGATCGACTGTAAATATACACGTCCAGAAGTCAAGTATAACTCCCGTACAACTGCATGGTATGCAAGCACATAGGAGATAGGTTGAGGATAGTGTAAATCACAGCATGCTCTAGGAGTGCATGAGTTGTAGAACATTGAACACCAGAAGGAAGCAGTCAGACTGTCATAGTAAGCTTGCACGAAAGCATGAATGACTTCATCAATGTCCAACTCAATGCCAAAGTAGCTTGGGGATGCCAGTACTCCTCATACCGAGTTTCTGGTCGGAAGGTCATGAGTGCCAAGGCAAACTCGGTTGGTTCAAAAGTGCCGCTCAGGAATGGTCAGAGGGAGGTGTGCTGCAACCCGCAGTCCTTGGAGGAGTAGCTTTAGAGCAGAAAGAATAAAGGTAAAACCTTTTCTGACGGAAAGATGAAAAAACACAAAAATAGTGGTCATAAGATGCAGAACTGGAAACATGCGCAAAGAAAGATACGAGTCGCACCTTGACAATACCTGCAAAAACATCTGATACTACTTTGGGAATGACAAGCAAACAGGATTGCAATATGCAACCGATAAGAATAGTAGAAGCGAAAGAGGTAAAGAGAGGGAAAACATTGAGAAGAGTAGGAAGAGCCAAGAAATAACATTAAAGGAGTGCGAGAGAATGAGAGAGGTCGTGTGCAAGAGGCTGTTCGAGTGGCAAGTAATCCCGTGCAGCAAACAGTGACCTTCGTAATATAAGAAGTACAGAATGGCGTGACTTGGAGGGCTGTTGTACAAATATAATGTGAATGTATGTTCCAGAATAGCTGAGTAGTACATGCATCCCTCCTAGAAGTAGGTGTAATGGCAAGAACTGCGACGAAGCAGGACCGAGGTTCTTCTGGAGAGACAAAGTAAGCTATTCAGTGAGCACAAAAGGTCGCCTCTATCAACCCCGTAAAGTGAGGACTTTCCTCAGGAAAGAAAGATCAGCATTCAGGAAGGGTGTCACTAGCAGGTAGCTGAAATCTAGGGACAAGGACCTACCGAGCAACATTTAATTATGACCGTTCAGAATATTAGGTACTCACTGAATTCACAGTAATTTTAACTGCTTGGGGGAGCAATCCGACACTTGAAGTCGCAAAACATAAATTGATTTCAGTCCTGTTTAATATCAGTTCTTCGGCGTTAACGGAGCGAGAATGATCATTAAATCACCGGTAAGGACTATGAGATTGAAATAAGTGACGTGAGAAGGGTATACTATTAGTCCTTGCATGTAAGTTCATGATCACTCTCACCCTGAATATACTTAGCAGATTACACAGTCCGACCGGAAGAGAAGGGGATGAATGAACCTACGTCTGATGTGTGGCAGAGCTGATATTCCGTTCAGTTCGCAGTTGAAGTTGATGTTGCTCTCGATATCCAAATCATCATAATCAGATGTCGTGATATCGAGTTCGTAAGTTTTCCTTAAGAAGATAGCAAGAGCTCCAGTCCCACTGCGCAGCAAAGTCAACAGTTTGGGATCGAAGTTTGGTACTCTGGCAAGTTTGGCTGCAGACCAGTTACAGGTACCTTGAGTTGCACTGACAAACGGCTATTAGAACAACCGTTATCGTCTTCCAAAAAGTGACCACATTACTTCACAGGTTGTATGCGAGCTCCGCCTCCAAGCTTCTAGCGGTTCTGTATCTCATGAAGTCTAGGAGAAAGTGTTGATTGCAAGCGCCAATAGATATATAAAAATTAAGTGTGAGAGTCATTGTTGCCATAATGTGAAACTTAGACAAAGAGCTATTGACGTCCGTTCAGAGCTGCTTAACCTACTGTTGTAAGGCTCATAATGTACATGCTATGTTTTCTCTGCTGGACCTAAAGGGAGCAGAAGACAAACCTGCCAACCTCCAGAATGCGCCTCCCCTCGAGAAGCCTGTTATGCTCTACAATCCAGTCTGCAAATTGGACAGCTCCTGGCCATAATAAATTTGCGTTCACTTGATGAAAAGCAAACTCACGAACATGTAACACCTGGAAGACCGAACGGTGTATCACATTAAGAAGAGTGAGGGATAAGTTCGGTAAATTACACCTGTGATCGCAGTCACAATCTCGAAGACGTCGACGCATTGGCCAGAGTATATTTATTACCAACGTGGATCCCTCGTTCACAAGCCCAAGCTACTGAGCCAATATGAGGATTCCTTTAATATAATCTGATGGTATCGGATATCTTTCCATGCACAGTTTGAAGAACAATGTGGATCCACCCAACGATCATCCTCACTCTCTCTACAGGCCTCTCTGCATTTCAATGCCGTTTGGAAGTCTTCTAAACACAAGTAGATCGACGATGGACTGTTCTCACTGACTTCATAGTCCCATCTTTACCTCCGATTAACCTCATCTGATCCAAGGCAGGCATTTCATCCCGGGGATAGATTCAGACGACAAATAGCCTGCATCGAAAGCGCCTAGTTTGAATCGAGGACTAGATGAAATTACTTATCCAATGCATTACGACTTCATATCTTTCAGCAACTTTCCTTCCCAAGGCTTCAAAACTCCGTTTTCCTTACAAAATAGTGACTCGGGATGATCATCTACAGTGTAACGTGAGCCTCAATAAATGGGAAATTTACTCATGATTTAACGAAGACAAATTGATTTGCAAAAGCTTCGCACCAGGGCCCGGAGAAGCGTGTACCATTCCAGGAAATTTGTGATCTCTTATCACAAACTTCTCCTCCTCGTTTTCATCTTCCCCTTGCGAAACATAAGGAACGACGCAGGTTTAAAATAAGAAGGAGAAAGGAGTGAACAAATCGTCTTAAAGTAAGGCTATGCCCTTGCTTATTCCGATTATACACTTGTTTTCCAGTTGATTCTTCCTGCAAACAATCCTACACCGGAAACAAGCCAGAAATACCTAACACGACCTTCAAGACAAGGTGAGGAGTTTGACGCGGTTCATAAAAAGAGCTAATAATCTTGCGCAAGCAATGTACTACATTGGTGCAAAAGGTAAAGGTGAAAGCACTTACTGGAAGAATTATCAAACATACTCGCCACTGAAAACATAGCGGGCTCCATCCTGTCTCAGTTCTAGCACTGCTAATGTTGATCTCAAGCGGATCTAATGGGCAATTGACGCAATTGACAATTCGATAAGACTGTAGCTGACACAAGAAGTTGAAATCAGGTGAAGGGTCTAAGATTTGGGTGTAGAAACTCAAACTCGACCTCTTCCGGACAATCTCCGACCGCAAGCACACACTAATTGATTGCTCTAAATCGACGCAATTCACGTTGAAAACCTATCAGCATGTCAAAATCTTTCTCAGAATTTGCCTTTGGGACACCAGCACAATCAATCCGAGAGATTGTTGTTGGACACGGAGAGCTTTCTCTTCCTGCCGCGCTCTGTTTTGATGAAATAATTCAACCTCTTTCTCAAGTGTTAGAAGTAATCAGGACCTGGCCTCGACGTGGATATATCTAAGTCTTGATGTGTCACATTAGGTCCATTAATGCCATTTCTACTCGCTTATGGGGTCCATTCTTGTATGTTGTTATTTGCATGTATAGTCCCCTCAAGGGTAAAGATCCATGTGGAAAAGATGCACAAGGGTTATGATTTGACCACTTGTGATGTTCATGTAAGACGAATGATCACATAGGCAAAAGTGATACTCCGGATTATGCACATTTTGTTTATCCCTTCTATGATTGTTCTAGAGATATCGATCATGTAGTGAGAGTGGTTAACTTCTCGGGTTGGTTGCAATTTGAAATTATTTAAAACTAGTTTTCCATGTCCACATATATTCCATAAGCTACCCCGTATATTCCATGATGATGCTAGATAGTTTTTGCCTCCCATTTGATAGTGTGGCACGTGATTCCTTGAACAAGTTTGCATGGTTCCTATTCCTCTCACTCCCTCGATATTGTCTTTATTATGCTAGACGGGGATGTGCGGGCATAGAGAGATAGTTATAGATTTCATGGATTTTGAGTGAGGGATTAGGTGGCCAAGAGGATTTTGTTAGTGTGGTACATTTTAAGAGACAAGTTTTGCCACAAGATACTACAAAGTCCACTTGATTCAGACAATGTATGACATTGGGTCAAGCGGGAGAGTTTAGTAGAGCAGCACAAACACTACACCCATTGTCTATGGCTAGTCCTATTTATGAGACTATATTTTCCCTCCGCTCACTACATCTTATGTGTCGTGCGTATATACATCGCTACACAACATACATTGTTGTCAACATCATACACTATAGAAGCACAACTCGCACAAAAGTCATACATAGACTCTAAAGTGTCACAATAATCAGATTGTTTACCACTCTCAACTCAACTCAACTCAAATCAGTAATTGATCTATCACTCTATAAACTGTCAAGAATTGGGCACTGATTACAGTCAAGCCACACCCACTCAAGTATAGAGAATCCAGGTGATGCTCACCGGCCTCTATCCACCATAGCCAGAAACTCAAAGGCTCAACATCAAACAAGTGAGCTCTTTGGAGCTGCACTTCAAAAGTATACCTCCTGGACTCGAGCTAGGTCTGAACCCTAACGGTCCCGCTGACGGCACACTCAACGGTGCAAATGGTGCAAAGTGACGATGGGCCCCACCGTGAAGTCAATATCCCAAACACAAAATCTGACCGTCGGAAAGTAGTCTCTAAGAAACTGTTGAAATAACTCTAACTACTATCATTGGAACTCTAGTGTCCGAGCAATCTAGATGCGACACTACAAATGATGTGACATATGGCAAGAGAAGGATTACCACTAGAGGTCTTAGATTATCGGCCTAAGTAGCCTTTATGTCTTGATAGATCACTTTTTGCACAAGCATTGTGCACTACCCCTTGCCTTTCCTCAAGAGGCTTGTCAAGGATGGTACATGAGCACCATATGGATTGCTTTCAAGCAAATGATCCTTCTAATGGTTTTACCAAGTTATTTCAAGTGGCCATAGTAGTATCTAGAAGAGACATTCTTATATCTATTAGTTGGGTGTTAAGTGTTAGTCGACTTCTCACAATGGAGAAGGACAAGGGAGCATTAGACCAATTGCTATTGGAGAGATCTTTTTGCATTTGGTCAACCATACCATTGTCCTTCAACATCATTCTCACTTCCAACAACACTTCAATCCACATCATATTGCAGTAGCTACACCAAGAGGACGTGAGGTATATCTCTATGCATTAGGGCACTACTAGATATCTATCCAAAGGTGGTCATCTTATAGGTGGATATTGAGAATACTTTTAATAGTGTCTCACAAGCATCCATCTTTAGAGAGCTTAGGGAGGCTAGTGGATCCTTTGAGAGTTTTATTCTTTTTGTGTGGTCTTCTTATGGCTCTCCTACTTCTCTCTTCTACCAATATGGTTGTTCATAAAAAGGAATCACCATCTTGGAGTCAATTGTTGGTACACATCACAAATATCCTTTAGGAGGATATTTATTTACAATGTCTCCTTTTAGAGTTCTCTTATCTACTACTTTAGCCATGCTAGGTTGTGTATTTCCCTCCTTGGCAGATGATACACACATTGTGAGCCCTGTAGATTAGATTAGGCAGGCCTTTGACCACTTGACTACTAAGCTAGATCTAGTAGGCTTGAGAGTCAAGGTGTCAAAGTGCAAGGCATGATCCCCTTTAGGTACCCCTCCCTACCTTGAGCTTCCAAAGGGGTATCACATCTACATATGGACTATGTGTTCTTGGAGTGCTAGTAGGATCCAAGGATTTTGTCACACGCTTCTTAGACGTTGCCTTTGCAGAGGATGTTCTCCATGTGGATGACCTTCCATTACTAGGAGATCTGCAAGTGGCATTTGGTTTACTCTCCTCTAGTATTGCTCGTCAATGGACTTACCTCTTCTGCATAATTCTCCTTCCTTGTCCTTCTTATAATGTCTAAGAACCTTTGATAGGAGGATAATGGGAGTCCTTGGTGATATTATTGGACCAAGGACATTTGAGCGTGTGACATGGGATTTGGCACATAGATAGACATCCCTAGCAATCTCGTGTGGAAGGGTTGGCTTGCTATTTATGGAGGAGACAACACCAATGCATTTTTGGGTAGTTACGCTCTCTCGGCAACCCTACTTTCCTCTCATTTTGTGGTTGTTGATAGGCCAATTTTAGAGACTTATGTGATAGAGGTGAAGGTGGGATCCTTTTCTCTCCAGATGTTAGTGTAGCAGATAAGAAATAGTCTATTCTCATGGGCAAGTGTAATGTTTTGAGAATAGAGAAACACAGAAAAGAAAACACAAGTTTCACATTCAAACTATGATGTCCCAAAGGAGCACATTGGCTTTATTATATAACAAAGCAGAGACACACAACGGAAGCATAACCCTTGGATCATATACATGGATTGTGACATGTTATTGATCTCCACCCTCAAATTAGATGCATGAATGGGTGACATGTAGAATCTGGTCCTATCTGGTTGGTCAAACCAATGTTGACCAAAGGGAATCTTTAGAGAATCTTTTGGTAGGAATCTCCAAATCATATGGGTGAGGTACCATTGGAAAGCTCTTGATGAGACAAATAAGGGAAGGAAACCCATCATTTTCATGCTCAAGGAGAAAGTGCACATTTTTGAAACCTAATTCATTTGTTTAGACCCTCAAAATTACCTCTAAAGATTTCAAGCATATTTTAGTTTCTACCCTATTAGTAGAAGTACCCTTTTGGTGATAACTCTTTTGATCTATTTATTCCATCACGTATAGCATCTTTCCAGATGTTACCAAACCAAATTGCACCTCTAGATCATATGTCTAGCTATTGGTTCTAAGGTTTTCAAATCTATTTTGGTTTATGCCCTATTAGTAGAAGTACTCTTTTGGTGATACCTCTAGATCATATGTTTAGCTATTGGTATTACAAATCTCCTAAGATGCAATATCCTCATTGCAAAGTTGTTTCTCAAAAGATTGCACCAACACCAATGCATGTGTCAAGTTGGCAATTGGCTCCCAAGTCGCCTCATATAGTGGGCAACCTTTCCACTATACAAGATAGTCCACTCGTGGATAAAAAGCACCACATATGCATTTCTAGAGAATATGCTCTACTTCATATTCCTCCATTCCATCAATGAGTGTCAAACAAGGTCAAACATCTTGTACGGAATGACAATGGCCCAATCGGAGGAGTATATCTGCGTAATAAGGAAACATGGAACACTAGATGGATCTTCATGTGTGGTGGTAGCTCAAGGTAATAGGCCATAGCACCGACTTGACAAAGAATGGAAAAAGGCCCAATAAAAAATTTATGAGCTTACAAGTGAAAACTAATGTGAGGCCGGTTGTTGACAACCACACTTGATCCCCAACATTGCACTCCATGTGCCTATGGTGTGCATTGACAAATTTGTTTTTGTTGATTTTGTGCAATATGCAACTTGTGCTTGGCGTTCTCCACACCTTGTTGGATTCCAAAAACAAAATTTTTTGATTGCATCAACCTTGGTAGCCATTGGACAGATCTTGATCAAGCTCAAAGGTGTGAAGGGATACTTGCCATACATGAGGAAGAACAGAGTGACTCGGGTAGATGCTGTCACGCCATTTGTAGTTCCGCATCTAGATGCTCGGACACTGGAGTTCCAGTGATGGTAGTTAGAGTTATTCTAGCAGTTTCTCAGGGACTACTTTCCGACGGTTAGATTTCATGTTCGGGGTACTGACTTCACGGTGGGGCCCACCATCACTTTGCACCGTTTGCACCGTCGAGTGTGCCGTTAGTGGGACCGTTAGGGTTTCAGGGCTAGCTCGAGTCCAGGGGGTATAGTTTCGAAGTGAGCTCTAGAGAGCTCACTTCTCTGATGTTGAGCCTTCGAGTTCCTGGCTATGGTGGACAGAGGCCGGCGAGCGTTACCTGGATTCTCTATGCTTGAGTGGGTGTGGCTTGACTGTAATCAGTGCCCAGTTGTTGGCAGTTTATAGAGTGACAGATCAAGTACTGATCTGAGTTGAGTTGAGTTGAGAATGTTAAGCAATCTGATTACATCAGAGAAGTGAAGTCAGGGGGGAATTGGGTGCAGGAACGTTGAGTGTTGGTGGTATCTCTAAGCTCGGTGGATCGTGGTAGCTCGATTCAGAATCTGTGTTTCCCTAGTGTGCAGAAGCTCGTGTAGTTGATGCAAATTTGACAGTTAGGCGGACGGTGTGCGGAAGCGCTGGCCAAATTTCGAGCAAAGAAGGAGCAAATTTCGAGCAGTGTTGTGATTTTGAGCTCAAGAGGTGAAGGCAGGACCAATTTGCTGCGAGTTGGGCTCAGAAAGTGAAATTGAAGGTGGAGTTGGAAAGCTCTTCTCATGAAATTGTGATTAGGAAAAACCCGTTTTGTCAATTTGGCTCGAGTGGAAAGTTAGCGGGGGATTTGGCGGACATCCATCTTTAGGGTTTACGTCAGATTTTACGTCAGATTTATGTCAGATTTTTGGGCCAGAATTGGAGGAGTTTCGCTGTTTGGCCAGATTTGGAGAAGTTTCGCTAGTTTGGAGGAGTTTCGTAGATTTGGAGAAGTTTCGCCAATTTTGGAGGAGGTTCGAAGTGGCAACAAGAAAGGCCTCATTTGGCTGAATTTTGGCGTTTCGAGGCTTCGAGGCATAGGGCTGTGGGCTATGAGAGGCTACGAAGGCCTAGAAGGGCCAGCAAGCCAGCTTGCTGGCGTGAGGCTAGCTAGTTTAGTGTAGATCTTGGTCATTGGTTGGCAAAATCTATCTTTCTTGCTAGATTGTGCGCAACAGGGTTTGACCCCTAGATCTCTTGTTCCTAGACTGGTGCCCTAGCCAATTGGTCCACCCTCACTTGTTGTCATAGTGACTGTGCCACTGTTATCTATACACATGTAGCTTTGGCTAGGAGAGGCAGTTTGATCCCATTCTTGGTGATCCTGGTAGCTTAGGACTTAGATACGAACTACTCTTATGTCAAATGCCAAATGGTGGCAGAGTCAGTCCCGTGTTGTGTTATGAGATGGAGGGTTTTTGTTTAGATTTCTTGTGATTGGATCCCCTCCATTCTCTACTTCCTGTTTGTGCACCACGTTTGTGTGAGGTGCCCTGACTTTTGAGCGTTGGTGCTCTGGTGTGCTCTCGGTGGTGAGGCTGGAGTGATGACCAGTCAGACTACCTTTGTTTCTCTCCAGTGAGGCAAGAAGTGATGACCTGCAGACCGTGAGAGTGCGTGTTATGATGGCAGGTTACAGGTTGCCCTTCCCCTAGTGTAGTTATCTCGGTTAGAGTTACATTAGTGGGTGGTGTCTAGTTGGTGTTGGCACTTGGTGGGGCACTTGCAGTTGCGACTTGCGGTTGCAGTTGGTGGTTCGGGTTTGCTGTTGCAGTTACGTAGTCACGACAGAGTTCTTTGGAGATTCCAGAGGAGTTAGCCCTGCAGTACACAGTGGGTTTACTCGGAGCGGTGCTCGGTATCAGCCTGTATCTCAGGTCCCAATGAGGGAGGAGATTGACTCTGAGTTGGAGTTCGACACAAGAGTTGATTCAGTTGAGAGTGCACTTGGTGTGTCCGCACCGTTGTTGTGGGACATGGACAAGATTTATGGGGCCTCCAAAGGCCCTAGGTGTTACTCTGGTACAGTGGGTACTATTGAGTTGGATGATTTCATCCAGGAGTTCGATAGTTGGTGTGATCTGTAGCAGATGCGGAACCCGACTTTGTTCACACCTTTCATGGCATGGAAAGGGTTGTTTCAGCACTTGGAGGGTCCACCGATGGACGACTACCATGAGTTCAGGAGAGCTCATTTGGAGGAGATTGAGTTATGGAGACAGTATTGGTCTCCACACTATGTCTCCATCACTTCAGGCTCGGTGGCCAGGAGTAGATCGGCTATACCCACGAGTTCTAGCTCGAGTAGTGTTGGTGGAGCTAGTGGAGGTGCACTAGCTGGAGATAGTGCTACTACGAGTGGAGGTACCGCTGCAGGAGGTGGTGTGGTACCGGGGTTTAACCCCATGGTTGAGTTCTTCCTATGTTTGAGGCAGAACTACCAGGGAGTGCGGACTGACAAGCTGAGGAGCTTGCAGGAGTTCCAGTGGAAGGCTGGAGAGAGCCTACGCGAGGCATATACTCGCATGAGGCGGCTGATCAGTTTCACTCAGGGAGTTACTGAGGCCCAGGCAGTCCAATTTTGGTATGGGATATTGGATAGGGAGTTGCGACGTAGAGTTTGTGATGCTACGTTGTTGCAAGCTACTTCGCCCACTTTGGCAGTAGTCTTTGGTTTGGCTGAGCGTATTGAGCTCAACATGGTGGAGGAGAGAGTGGTGACAGCTGGATTTGGTAGAGAGACCTCATCCATGGTTGTGACTTCTTCTAGAGTGCAGCAGAGTGCACCACGCCCAGTTGGTTTTCGAGGACAGGGTGGACAGCCCAGATCCTATGGAGCGAGTGGAGGGCCTAGTGGAGTTAGACCCTTATCCTCATTTTTGGGTCAGCAGCAGCCAGTGAGTGGTGGTGTTGCTTGTTGGACTTGTGGTGGACCTCACCATAGGAGAGAGTGTACTCAGGGCAGCGGACCTGATACCTCTGGTGCATCACAGCCAGCACAGAGGCAGTGTGAGCATTGCCATAGATTTGGTCATACTAGTGACCGGTGTTTTGACCTACACCCGGAGTTACGGAGTGGTAGGGCTGCTATGGCAGGTAGTAGAGGAGCTCTAGTTCATGGAGGACGAGGTGGTAAAGGTGGTGGTAGAGGATCTACACCTAGTAGGGATGCAGTACCTGCCCTTACTTCTGACACAGCTATGGCTACTTGGATTGAGCAGTTGGAGCAGAGATTGGCTAGTATGGCTATTGCTCAGAGGAGATCAGATTCGGGTGCTGAGGCTTCCACCTCATATGCTGGTGATAGAGATGCTTTGGACTTCATGTGCGGAGCAGCACAGGTGGATGCATCTACAGCAGTGACTAGGAGTGCAGTACGTGCTCCACAGCCTAGAGGAGCATCAGTGGAGTTGGACCCACAGAGAGGAGAGGTTGGGAGACAGGTCAGACTTCCCCAGTCTTTCACGCTATCTGAGGCATTGCAGACGACATCCATGGTTCCTAGACGTCCCAGTGCAGGTGTGGTAGGTGGTGATGGAGTACCTGATGGAGTACCTGCTAGTCAGCCACCTGCTACTACACAGATTGAGTCTAGCATGATGTTGGGGGCGGCTCAGCTGATTATGCGGCATCCTTTATTTTCAGCTAGTGACATGTTTACATTGGGAGTTGACCCAGCCCCAGTGTTCCGGTTGGCTACCACATTGTGTGAGAGTAGGGATGGTGCGGTTCCTACTACTAGAGCAGAGGTGGTTGGTAGTGGAGCTGACTTGGTTGAGGAGCATGGGATCTGTTCAGCGACCAATGGTTTATGGCAGGCAGCAGCGGCTAGACTAGAGGAGTTGCCAGCTAGACCGGCCTTTGAGAGAGCGCGGCTTACACCTGGTGTTGTCCTATTGGATAACCAGAGGGGGATCTTTTGTTTAGTGGGACCTTCAGGGAAGGTCTATACACCATAGAGAGTCTTGTTAGACTTTGGTGCGCAGCCCCTTATGTTGGGGAAGGCTGCAGTGGTTGGTCTGGAGTTACGGAAGACCGATGTGGAGAGGTGTCCATTTCAGATCCAGACATCTCTTGGTGGTGGTTCGACACAGTACATCACACGTGGAGAGCTTGTTGTCCAGGTTCAGCCTGGTCATCCGACTAATAGCTCAGTGGTGAGAGCTTAGGCTATTGCGACGATAGCTGAGTCATATGATGTGCTAGTTGGGGGAGCAGTGTTATACCCTATGGGTTTCAGTATTGACTATTGGGAGGAGACAACCTCTTATAGACCTGGTTGGCAGTTTGGTGAGGGACGGGTATGTCGCCTACCAGTACGTTTCAGTAGTGGCAGTCTTGGCTCACTACAGTCCGGGACCATGGCAGCATCAGTTTTAGCTTTCAGCGGTGCAGTTACTTGGCCTGGTGACTTGTTGGAGGGGAACGCCCATGCAGAGGATACTCCAGTACCAGAGGAGATCACTCGGCTATGGAGTACGAGTGGGATTGTTCCATCCACCTTGGATGTTCCATTGTGGAGTTCAGAGGAGGCATTGCAGCAGCATGCGGATCAGTTGGTGCAGCAGGCTTGGAGTGGAGCCTTCGTACCATCAGGGGATGAGTGTGAGGATGAGCCTCCAGAGGCGATTGCTTTGACACCTCTGGATACCACACTCATTGCTTGGCAGTACCTAGTAGAGGGGATATGCCTATTGGAGTTGTTTGGTGGGATCAGCACCGGACTAGCTGCGGTGTTACAGGCGGGTATCCGAGTACAGAGGTACTTGTATGTAGAGAGAGATGAGACTGCTAGGCGAGTCTCTCTACATCATGTGGCACACTTGGCCTATCGGTATCCAGAGTTATTACCGATGTCAGCAGTTAGAGGTTACCAGAAGGCCTTACCAGGAGACATTTCCTTACTGGGGGCGCATGACCTAGAGAGACATGGGCCTATTCACTTGGTGATTTCTGGATGGCCATGTCAGGGACATACACGTGCGGGCCGCGGTTTGGGTCTTCAGGATCCTCGTTCTGGTGTGTTTTGGGAGATGTTACGGATATTACGACATCTCTAGGTTCATCAGTCTGTTTCTCCAGCTTACCTTTTGAAGAACGTTCCTTTGTTGGGTGATTCTTGTACTAGAGTGGTGGTGAGTACACATCAGGTCCATTCTTGGATGGGACCTGCTGTATTGTTAGATGCAGCCAGAGTGGGATCACGGGCTCATCGTCTTCGTCTTTGGTGGACAAACCTTTTACCCAGAGAGGTTCTACAGCATAGTTATGATGGGATTCAGCGACTTGACCACATCCTTGTTGATGATATCTTGGATGTTGGGCGTCAGTCTCAGATAGTGGTAGTGGCTGATAGGTCACCTATGGCAGTGGTGAACCTAGTTGGACAGCCTAGAGCTGCATTTCCCACACTCATGAGTTTCCCAGGCTCTCATGCTTTTCGAGAGGGAGGACCTGGACTTGTTTGGGACTCACAGTTACAGCAGTTGGTGGAGCCCAATGCTGATGAGAGAGAGCGGGCGATGGGTTTTTGCACCGGTATTACCGCTGTTCCAGTAGTGTCAGAGGCATCCAGGCGTTAGGTGTTAGGTCAGGCTATGGACCTGAACTGTTTGACCTGGATTGTGAGCCTTGGTTTGGCAGAGTAGCGTAGGATGCGCTTGATAGGCATCACCACTCGGACACTTGTGAGCCCTGTGCCTATCGAGACGATTCAGGCACATGCTGGGGGCGATGGACCGAGTGGACATGGTATTCTTGGGACACATCCAGTAGCTACTAGGGAGAGTGGTCTACTTGGAGTCCATCCAGGTGAGCGTGGGCTACTTGGATTACACCCTTTGTCCACATGGGATGCAGCCAGAGGACGTATGGAGCTTGCAGCCAGAGTGGAGGGAGTTTTTCACACAGAGGTTGGGACCTCTAGTGATTGGGAGCATGACACCATTGCTCCCAAGGGCCCAGTGTAGCAGCCAGTTAGTACGTCTTCCACTCCTACTATAGTTACAGAGGATACTTGGGAGCCAGATCTTGGACCCAAGCTTACTGGAGAGGAAAGACGGAGGGTTTGGAGGTTCTTGAGTAGTCACACGAGTTGTTTTGCCTTCAGTATGAAGGATTTGGGTGCTCTGAAGGGACCTGGTATACGGATTGAGCTGACTAGCGACACACCAGTTTTCTGACGTCCTTATCGATATAGTGATATAGAGAGGACATTGATTCAGAGCCGGAGTAGTGACCTTTTTGAGGCTGGTTTGGTGGAGATTTCACATGGAGAGTATGCATCAGCGACAGTGATGCCAGCCAAGAAGGATATGCATGGCAACTATACAGATAGGCGGATGTGTGGAGATTATCGTCCTATCAACCGATAGACCAGGGCTGATCGGTATGCCATGCTTACACCGGAGGAGATTTTTGATGCGATTGGGCATGCAAAGGTCTTCAGTACTTTGGATCTTCAAGTAGGATATCATCAATTGCCGATTAGGGAGGAAGATAAGTCCAAGACAGCATTTTGGGCTATTGATCCTCACGGCAAGGATGTGTTATATCAGTGGAGGTTCTTACCATTTGGGTTAAAGAACGCTCCTGCTGAGTTCCAGAGGGTCATGGATAGGATCCTAGCTGGACTGGATTTTGCTCAGTGCTATATTGATGACATTTTGGTGTATAGCACTACTGTGGAAGAGCATGAGCGACAGTTGTTGGAGGTGTTTGAGAGGTTGAGATCTCATGGACTCAAACTACATCCTGGGAAGTGTAGGTTCTTCCACGAGCAGGTTGAGTATTTGGGTCACACTATCTACCCCGGAGGACTTGGTGTTCAGCAGACCAAGGTGGAGGCTATTGCACGTATTCCTCGGCCTACGGATGTGAGCAGAGTGCAAGCATTCCTTGGGTTGGCGAACTTCTATCGCCGCTATGTTAGAGGATTTAGTGCCATTGCCAAGGCCTTGACAAAGCTGACCAAGCTTACACAAGAGTGGTGTTGGGGAGATGAGCAGGAGAGAGCTTTTGTAGAGCTCAAGGAGAGGTTGACATCTGCTCCTATTTTGAGGAGACCGATCAGGGGATGACCATTTCAGGTTCACACTGATTGGAGTATGTTGGGGCTTGGAGCAGTGCTCACCCAACATGATGATGAGGAGAAGGAGTTTGTGGAGGCCTATGCTAGTCGCTCCAACAATTCAGCGGAGGCAAAGTATAATTCATATGAGGGAGAGTGCTTGGCAGCAGTTTGGGCAGTAGCACATTTCCGATGTTACCTGTTTGGTAACCCCTTCACTCTCATCACTGATCATCAGCCGCTGAAGTGGTTGATGGAGTCCGATAAGCTTTCAGGGAAGCTTGCACGATGGGCTCTGATTTTACAGGAGTATGATTTCACGGTTGTTCACAGACCTGAAGTGGTGAACCGTGATGCAGATGGGTTGAGTAGAAACCCATGTCCCAGCCAGCAGGATCAGACCGGAGCACGTTGGCATGGTGAGACAGATGAGGAGATGGTGCCAGGTTGGCATGCATCGGCCTTTCTGTGTATATTTGCATAGACTTTGGTGGTATCTCTCTCAGCGCATACAGGAGGAGTTATTGAGGTCACAGATCCAAAGAGTGAAGATATTGGTACAGTTCAGCGAGACATTCATGATGATGTCTTAGTGATGGACTATCTTCGCACTGGTGTTGTGGGTGGCACAGTTGGGGCCAAGGAGAGAGACCGTGTTCTTCAGCGAGCCAGATGGTTCAAATTGGAGGGTAGACACCTTTTGCGTGTATGGGAGGATGGTAGAGTGCGAGTAGTACCACTTCCATCACAGAGACCACAGTTGGTCCGTCATGCTCATGAGGAGCTAGGACATTTTGGAGTAAAGCGTACATATAGCTTACTTCAGAGTCATTATTGGTGGCGTGGTATGCAGACCGAGGCACAGCAGTTTGTTGCCAGATGTATGGTTTGTGACCGAGTTAGAGTATCATTCAATGCTCCTACGCCACAGTTACACCCATTACCTATCATGGGATTGGGTTACCGTTGGAGTTTGGACTTTGCCGGACCTTTACCGCTGACTGTGAGACATCATCGGTATGTTTTGGTGATGGTGGAGCACTTCTCCAAGTGGATTGAGTTCGTGGCACTTCCTGACAAGTCTAGGGAAGGGACAGCTTACTCGTTCCTGGATCGAGTTCTTAGTCATTTTGGTGCACCAGCTGAGGTTTTGACTGATCAGGGTACAGAGTTCTTGGGAGAGTTTCAGGTCTTGTGTGACAAGGCTTTGATTGATCATCGTACTACATCCCGAGATCACCCTGAGGCAGATGGCTTAGCAGAGAGAGTGGTTCAGACGGTGAAGAGAGGATTGCGAAAGTATGGTTTGTAGAGAGGCCACTTGGGAGATTGGGATCTCCAATTACCTTGGTTGGCCATGGGCTATTGGTTCAGCCGGCAAGCCTCCTTAGCATCCTTCTCTCCATACTTCCTACTCTATGGACAAGATCCAGATTTACCTGCAGCCATTCGTCGAGATGCTACTATAGTTTTGGACTTGGATGACCCCGATGTATGGATGAGCACATGTTCTCAACGGGCAGAGATCTTTCGGAGAGTGATGCCGATGGCCTTTGAGAACTTGGCGATTGCTCAGCATAGAGATACTTTACGCTATGCTACCATTCGAGGAGGAGGTTATAGACCCTCGATCCGTCGATTTCATCCAGGCGACTATGTATATCTACAACAGACAGCACCGACGACACTTGATTTCTACAGGCCGCACTATCTTGAGAGTGCGTGAGGTTTTGCCATCTGGAGTCCTTGTGTTAGAAGGACGTGATGGTGTTGTTTGGAAGGATCATGTGCGCAATTGTGCGCCATGCCACCTTCCAAACATTGATGGTACTATGGACCCAAGCTTGGCACTTGTACGTGCAGGCTTGAGGTGTATGTTATGTGGCTCTTCTGGTGGAGCTGCTACTATGTTAGTGTGTGATAGCTGTTCGAGAGGATGGCATATGGCATGTATGACTCCTCCCCTCATGGTGGTTCCTCAGGGACAGTGGTTATGTCCTAGATGTACTTGACCTATAGCTAGTTCATTCTTTATATGGTATAGATTGCAGACAAGCGACTAACGATGGGGCTCCATAGCACCCGGCCTCCTGATCTTTGCCCATTAGAGGGTATACCATATACTTAGAGTAGATGGCTATCTGGAGTTAGAGGGACCTAACCGCCAGCTAGGGGGGCGATTGTGGCACTTTAGAGTCTATGTATGACTTATGTGTGAGTTGTGCTTTTATAGTGTATGATGTTGACAGCGATGTATGTTGTGTAGCGATGTATATACGCACGATAGCTGTCACGCCATTTGTAGTTCCGCATCTAGATGCTCGGACACTAGAGTTCCAGTGATGGTAGTTAGAGTTATTCTAGCAGTTTCCCAGGGACTACTTTCCGACGGTTAGATTTTGTGTTCGAGGTACTAACTTCACGGTGGGGCCCACTGTCACTTTGCACCGTTTGCACCGTCGAGTGTGCCGTCAGCGGGACCGTTAGGGTTTCAAGGCTAGCTCGAGTCCAGGGGGTATAGTTTCAAAGTGAGCTCCAAAGAGCTCACTTCTCTGATGTTGAGCCTTCGAGTTCTTGGCTATGGTGGATAGAGGCCGGCGAGCGTCACCTGGATTCTCTATGCTTGAGTGGGTGTGGCTTGACTGTAATCAGTGCCCAGTTGTTGGCAGTTTATAGAGTGACAGATCAAGTACTGATCTGAGTTGAGTTGAGTTGAGAATGTTAAGCAATCTGATTATTGTGGCACTTTAGAGTCTATATATGACTTATGTGTGAGTTGTGCTTTTGCTTTGTGAGTGTATGATGTTGACAACGATGTATGTTGTGTAGCGATGTATATACGCACGACAATGCATTCACTAAATTGTTGTAAGAAAATTCCACCAATGTGTAATACCAAGAGCTAGCCATATGATCTAGATGTGAAATTTGGTTTGGTAACATCTAGAATGATGTTATACATGATGGTCGAAATAGATCAGATAGAAGTATCACCAAAAGAGTACTTCTACTAATAGGGCGGAAACCAAAATAGACTTGAGAACCTTAGAACCAATAGCTAGACATATGATTTAAAGGTGAGAATTGGTTTGGTAACATCTGGAAGGATGTTACACATGATGGACTAAACAGATTAGAAAGAGGTATCACTTAAAGGGGACTTCTACTAATAGAGTAGGAACCGAAATATGCTTGAAATCTTTGAAGGCAATTTTGGAGGCCTAAACGGATAAATTAGGCCTCGAAAATGTGCAGATTCCCCCCCTCAACAGAGGATTAGCTGGCCTTCCCTCCCCCTCTGCTTTGTCTCATCGAGAGCTTTCCAACGGTACCTTACTCACGTGATTCTGAGATTCCTATAAGAAGATTCCCTAAAAGATTCCCTCCTATCAAAGCTTGTTTGACCAACCAGATAGGACCTAGACTAGTCATGTCACCCATCCAAGTAAGTAATCCAAGGGTGGAGCTTGCTGACATGTCACCTATCTATGTCCCTAATCCTATGGTGGAGCTTCCTTGGCAGAGATCCTCTTTGTCTATATAATAAAGAGAAGGTGCTCCCTTGGGGCATCGATTGTTTGAGTGTGCAATCTGTGTTTTCTCTCTTCTCTTGTCCTCTGAGTATTACAATGGTATCAGAGCGAGTATTTTAGTCCAAGAGAGTGGATCACCCCTCTTGGAATAGCACGAACTACTGAAATTGAGTAATTTGAGGTGGAGAACGTAGAGTAGTTGCTAGACTTAGGAAGGACTATAGAGAGCGGATGGGATGGATGCACCGGGAGGCCAATTTCCCGCACCTAGCTTTCCATTCTCAAACCCATTCCACATCAAGGTTATGTATATCCAACGTGAGCAAATGAGGGTATCACTAGTTTATCACTTTGGCGTAAAATCATGGACAGAGTGATGAACTCACCAAACCCGGTGATTCTACATGTGGTGATATATGACAGAGAGTGGGATTTGAGAATCTACATTCTATTATGATAAAATAGATATGAATGTCCCAAATCCTCTCCCTTTCAACACTCAAGTAGAAATCCGTTATGTAGTGAGGCCAAAATTGATGTTTAGAGATTTTGTGGTTAGGAATTTTGGTGAGGAGTATTATCAACGAGTGATAGCTTCTGAGGTCCCAATGGTAGTTCCGATAGTTTGTGCGCCTTCCAGAGTGATTATATTGACTCTGTATTGAAGTAGACATTAGCAATTGAGTGTTGCAGGAACCATGGATCCGCAATTGCAAGAGTTGGTGCAAGGAATGCAAGGGATGTTGAATGAATTTTGAGAGATTAAGATGACCATGGAGACATTACAAAGTCAAGTGCAAATCCTCAGGAATGATCAAGCCATGCAAGAAGAAGAGCCATCTCAAAACCCAGTACCTACGACTGAAGTACTTGGAGAGGCATTTGTGCCTACAAACCCTATCAACGATGAAGCCACATTGCTACTCCGGATGAAGAAGACCTGCAACATCGAACCTTACAAGGGGTAGCGTTTGATGGGAGTAGTGGAAAATTGGATCTCGAGAATGAATTGATATTTCCGATTGTTCTCAACAAAGATCACAGAGCATGTTGCAAGCATGTTTGCATGTGGGTACTTGACCAATAAAGCCCTCACATGGTATGATGCTTGGGAACGATCTATGTTGGCAGAGAGAATAGAGGTCACATGGACAGCAATGCAAGAAGGACTGCTGAAGAATTTCCAATCGGTGGATTTTGTGTAGATGGCTCAAACCCGACTATGGGGATTGAGATAAAAGAATTGCGTACAAGAGTATATGGAGGCTTTTCTGGATCTACAAGTTGCAATTACCGACATGAGTCCAGCAGAGGCTCTCGACAAATTCAAACAAGGGTTGAAAGAGCGGATTCGCCAAGAAGTCATGGTGCAAAATCCTTGCACGGTATTTGAAGCCATTGCTTGTGCGTAGAGAATAGCAGGAGCATTAGGTGGAGGTGAAGGAGTAGCTCCACCTCAACATTATCGGGCAGAAATGCCACACATGGGTGGACCAGTACTGATAGAATTTGGCAACCTTTGATTCCGGGATCAAGGAGTACGACCGCTTCAAGGGGAGCGGAGACGGGTAGAAGAACTAAGAGATGGAGTTCCACAAGGAGAAGAGACTTAAGGAGAACAACGCCGTTGTTATAATTGTGGCCGTATTGGGCACATATCTACCAACTGTTGCACTCGTTTCCCTAGATGCCCTCGGCCTTTGTTTAGGTGATCTTTGAACAACATGGAGAGGCACATTAACGAGGAGGAGGTAGAAATCACTTTGGAAAACAAAGATCACCAATAAAGGTACCTTGCGGCCTTACTGGCTCAATAAGGAAGCAAAGAAGCAAGGGAAGGAAGAAGAATAATGCGCAACAATCCCGAAAGGCAACCTCACAATTGATTATTGTGAATGGAATCCTAGAAGGTAATCAAGTGAGAGTATTAATAGATCCGAGAGCAACAGAGAATTTCTTGTCTAGCTCTGTTGCAATAAGATTGGGAATGGATCTAGAGAGAGATGGAAGTGAAGAAGTAGAGTTACCAAATAGGCAAACAGAGAGGATTGAATCATTACCTAGACGGGTAACCCTCTCTGTAGGAGAATATCAGGAAGCAATTGAGTGGCGAGTGAGACAGTTAGCTCGTTATGATGCAATTTTAGGCATGCCATGGATGGAACAGTATACCCTATGGTGGATTGGAGGAAGAAAGTAGTGAGAACCCACCAATGGTCAATCATTGGGGTTAAAAAAAATCACACAGGCAGAAATTGCCTCTATATGTTGTAGGGACGGCAATTGTCTGTAAGACCGATAGGTGTTTTATGGGTCTAATAAGAGAAGTCCAGAGTGCACAACTCAATGGACAAATTCCTGAGAAATTGAAGGATGTGGTGGATGAGTTCCAAGATGTCTTTCTCGATGATCTACCCTCAAGATTACCACCAAAAAGGCAAGTAGATCACAAAATTGAGACACTTCCAAGGAAGATGCCTCCTTGTAAGGCCCCATATCGCCTATCACCTCATGAGTTGGAGGACTGTAAGACTCAAATTGAGGAGATGTTGCAAAAAAGGTTCATCAAACCTAGCATATCACCATATGGAGCCCATGTCTTGTTTGTGAAGAAGAAGGATTGTACAATGCGCATGTGCATTGACTATCAGGGTCTCAATCAACAAACAGTGAAGAAAAAATACCCCTTACCTCGCATGGATGACCTGTTTGATCAACTCTATGGAGCAAGATACTTCACCAAATTGGACTTGCGAAGCGGTTACAATCAAATCCAAATTGTAGAGGAGGATGTGCACAAAACTGCCTTTTGAACCATATATGGCCACTTTGAGTATCTTGTGATGCCTTTTGGCCTCACCAATGCACCTGCCACTTTCATGAGTCTAATGAATGACATATTTTGTCCATACTTGGATAAGTCTATTATTGTCTTCTTGGATGATATCTTAGTATACAATAGCACGATGACAGAACACAAACAACATCTACAAGAGGTCCTCCAGATTCTAAGACAAAATCAGTTGTACGCCAAAATCTCAAAGTGTGAGTTTGGCAAGTCTGAAGTAGACTACTTGGGGCATAGAGTAAGTGCAGAGGGCATTCAAGTATTGACAGATAAAATAGAGGTCATTCAAAAATGGAGTGCCCCCAAAGATCAGACTCAACGTAAGAGCTTCTTGGGGTTGACGGGATTCTATCGTAGATTTTTCAAGGACTTCTCCAAGGTTGCACAGCCTTTAACGGCACTACTTGGCAAGGGGAAGAAGTGGACATGGGGAACTACACAAGAGTTGGCCTTTCAAGAATTGAAGACCGCCTTGCTACATGCACCAATCTTGAAGTGGTATGACCCAAAATGTCCAATCAAGTTGGCTACAAATGCATCAAGCGTAGCAATAGGAGCAGTCCTACAACAAGAGTGGCATGACGGATGGCATCCAATTGCATATTTCTCTCGAAAGTTGTTACTAGCAAAGCGCAACTACCATACCATAGAACGAGAAGAGCTGGCAATCGTTCTAGCAACCAAGCATTGGAAGCACTACTTGGGTGAGAAGGCATTTGTAGTAGAGATAGACCACAAACCTCTAGTCTACCTCGAGACGCAGAAGGATCTATCTTGTCGCCAAATTTGGTGGGCAGAGTGGCGACAACGCTTCAACATGACAATCACCTACGTGGAAGGTAAGAAGTAACTTGCAGATGCATTCACCTGCATGCCAATGGCCAACAACTTAGTGGTAGAGGTTAAGATTAACCCTGAATTCTGGCAAGAGATTCTGGCGGCTACAAAAACTGACCCACAGTTTGTAGAAGCACAATCATCCAAAGGCATCACCAGTACCAAAGGACTTAACTTTTGGGATGGTAGATTATGGATCCCAAATGTCCCAAAATTATGCACCACCATTCTAGCGGAATGTCATGATTCGGCCATTGCAGCTCATGTCAGAGTGGACAAGACCTTGGATGCAGTCAAGCGCCATTACTATTGGCCCAAGATGAGCAACGACTATGTGCGTAGCTGCCTACTTTGCCAACAGAACAAAGCTTCTAATCAAGCTCCTGCAGGGCTCCTTCAACCTCTCCCCACTCCTACCCAACATTGGGAACAAGTGAGTATGGATCTCATCTATGAATTACCCAAGACCACCTTAGGGTTTGACTCCATTGTGGTCTTTGTGGACCGGCTCAGCAAAATGATTCATGTACGCCCTACCACCAAGGAGGTGACCGCTCCACAACTAGCTCAATTATACTTAGATGATCTAAGTATAATTGCCAAAACAAACCATGTGAGCAGTCTTTGCTCACCATGGCTTGTCTAGAGTACTCATCACCGATAGAGGCACCCAATTCACCAGCTTGTTTTGGCAAACACTCTTTGGGTTCTTCAAAACCAAGTTGGCCATGTCCACAACTTACCACCCCCAAATAGATGGCCAAATAGAGCGGGCTAATTGCACACTTGAAGACATGTTACGTGGCTTCACCTTAGAAGAGCAAGAGAAGTGGGACACCCTACTCTCGTTGGTGAAATTTGCTTACAACAATTCAGTCAATGCATCCACCCAGGTCACTCCGTTCTTCCTCATGTATGGTGAGCATCCCTTCACACCTTCTAGCTTGATGAAGATCCGTCCAGTGGCTACCAAGGTCGATGCAGTCAACACATTTGTTTGTAGAATCCAACAAGGTGCAGAGAGCACCAAGCACAAATTACAAATTGCACAAAATTGACAGAAGCAGTATGCTAATGCACACCGTCGGCACATGGAGTTCAATGTTGGGGATCAAGAGTGGCTATTGACAACCAACCTCACATTAGTTGGACCTTGTAAGCTCAGACCTCGTTTTATTGGGCCTTTCTCGATTCTTTGTCGCATCGGCGCTGTGGCCTATCATCTTGAGCTACCACCACACATGAAGATCCATCTAGTCTTCCATGTCTCCCTACTACGCAAATATGCTCCCCGATCAAGCCAAGGTCATTCTACACCAGACATTCGACCTTGTCTGACACTCATTGATGGCATAGAGGAATATGAAGTGGAGCGGATTCTCAAAAAACGCATGCGTGGTACTCACCACCCGCGGGTGGACTATCTAGTACAATGGAAAGGTTACCCCCTCTATGAAGCCACCGGGGAGCCTGCTGCCAATTTGGCACATGCACCTGTGTTGGTGCAAGCATTTGAGCAACAATTGCACAACGAGGACATTGCGTCTTAAAAGGATGGACGTCTGTAATACCAAGAGCTAGCCATATGATCTAGATGTGAAATTAGGTTTGGTAACATCTAGAATGATGTTATACATGATGGTCAAAATAGATCAGATAGAAGTATCACCAAAAGAGTACTTCTACTAATAGGGCAGAAACCAAAATAGACTTGAGAACCTTAGAACCAATAGCTAGACATATGATTTAAAGGTGAGAATTGGTTTGGTAACATCTGGAAGGATGTTACACATGATGTACTAAACAGATCAGAAAGAGGTATCATCAAAAGGGGACTTCTACTGATAGAGTAGGAACCAAAATATGCCTGAAATCTTTGAAGGCAATTTTGGAGGCCTAAACGGATGAATTAGGCCTCAAAAATGTGTGGATCACCCCCTCAACAGAAGATGAGCTGGCCTTCCCTCCCCCTGTTTTGTCTCATTGAGAGCTTTCCAACGGTACCTTACTCATGTGATTCTGAGATTCCTATAAGAAGATTCCCTAAAAAATTCCCTCCAATCAAAGCTTGTTTGACCAACCAGATAAGACCTAGACCAGACATGTCACCCATCCAAGTAAGTAATCCAAGGGTGGAGCTTGCTGACATGTCACCTATTTGTGTCCCTAATCCTATGGTGGAGCTTCCTTGGCGGAGATCCTCTTTGTGTATATAATAAAGAGAAGGTGCTCCCTTGGGGCATCGATTGTTTGAGTGTGGAATTTGTGTTTTCTCTCTTCTCTTGTCCTCGGAGTATTACACAATGGAAGTAAGGTATCTCACCTCTCTTGCTCATCTAAGGTGAAGCCTTGTAGCATGTCTTCAATAGTGCAATTAGCCCACTCTATTTGTCCATTGGTATGAAGGTGGTAAGTTGTGGACATGGCCAACTTGGTTTTGAAGAAACCAAAGAGTGTTTGCCAAAACAAACTAGTGAATTGAGTGCCTCTATCAGTGATGAACACTTGAGATAGGCCATAGTGAGAGAAGAATACATCTAAGTACAATTGAGCTAGTTGTGGAGCAATCATGTCCTTGGTGGTAGGTCATACATAAATCATTTTGTTGAGTCAGTCAACAAAGATTACAATAGAGTTGAACACTGAGGTGATCTTGGGCAATTCACACACTAGATCTATACTCATTTGTACCCACAATTATGTAGGAGTAGGGAGGGATTAAATTATTCTTGCAAGAGCTTGATTAGAAGCGTTAATTTGTTGATAGAGTAGACAACTCCGAATGTATTCCATCACATTGTTGCTCATGTAACAATATGGAGTTTAGCAACAAAGTTAGCTAGTGCTAATGAAGTAATGAATATTGCAAATTAGCCTAGAATATTCTAGAAGTATCTAGGAAGCTTCTTGGGAAGCTTTGTAGCTAGTTTAGCTTGCACCCCAAGTAAGTAGCTTCTAGAAGAAAGCTTTTAGAAGCTTTCAACTAGCTTAGCTTGCAAGCCAAGTAGACGGCTTCCAGAAGAAAGCTTCTTTAGAAGCCTCTCAAGAGCCTTGTCTACTCTTTATAAATACCAGAACCAAAGCTCATGCTAGGCATTTGGAGTTTCTCTCATTCAAGTTTCCCTATGTGATATTTCATTCTCCTATTTCTCTCCTTGGTCTTGGGTCTTTTACACTGGTATCAAAGCAAGAATGGGATGGATGGAATCTATGGACCACCAAATCCATTTCCACCAAACCATTGGGACTTTTTTGTTTGAGAACTACTCAAGAATCATTTTATAAGTTCATCACCTCATGTTTTGGGCAAAATTTTCTAAATGCAATCACCTTGTCTGAGGAACTCTTAGTACTTTCGGTTGTAACTTATGGAGAATGGTGGACATGTTGCATCTATGTGCTAGTAAATTAGATAATCTGGGGGTAGTATGATTGAGTAGTATCCATGGCGGAAATGCTTGAGGTTATCATTGTTATGCAACAACAAATCAAACACCTTATTTGATTGTTGGATGAACGTAGAGAGAGCAATGACAAGAGCACATAGAGAGAGCATTATTTCAAGAAAGAGAAGATCAAATATGATTTCCAAAACCCAAGGTATTTGATGTCAAGAATCTATCGAGCGTTATGGAGAATTTTGTATTCGATTATGAATGTTATTTTGAGACTACAAATCTTCAAAATGAATGGAAAAAAATTCTCTTAGCTTCAAGCCAATTGGATAGAGCCGCAAAGCTATGGTAGCAATTCTGAATAGAGAAAGCTGAAAGGCAATTTGTTGCACCAATCTTGACATGGGAAGAATTCAACAATGCAATAATTGAGTAATTTCAAGCAACAAATGCCACATGAGCTGCACAAGATAAGTTGGCAGAGTTGAAGCAGATTGGTTCTATAAGAAGCTACATCACGTTATTCCAAAACATCATTATGAAAATACCAAATATGATGGATGGTGAAGTTTTGGATCTATTTGTGAGGGGCTTGAAGTCACAAACCAAATTAGAAATGACTATGCAAGAGCCAAAATACTTAGAAGAAGCCATGCAACTAACAAAATGCTTTGATTCCTTGGTTGTGACAACATGGTCTCAACCTTGACCTTCACAAAACCAACTAGCACATTACACACGTATGGATAAATCAGCACCAATTGTGGTACCCACATTTTTCATTTTGGACGAGTTTTGAAGAAGAAGTGCTTTGCTGAAACTAAATTGAAACCAAATGGAGAAGAAATGAGGGGAAACTTGTGTTTTGATCAAACCCAAGGAAGTTGACTTCATGTAAGAGAAGAAGGATTCGGACTGGATTAGACCCAAAGAAGCTTACTTTGTGTCAGAGTAGAAAAAAACTCGGATCAGGCGTTGAAGGAGGGCAAACCCCGAAGGAGGAATGAAGGTTACAAGTTAGGAATACTGCGGGGGCTATATCTCAATGACCACAAGTCAAAATCAAGCGTGCTATATTTTGTTGGAAGCATCTTATTCAAGGCTTTCCATTGCCACCAAAATCGTAGAGTTTGGAGGTCTGTACAAGAAGTTACAAGTATTTGAAGTTTCTAGAGTAGATGTACTTCTGACTTCGGGTCTAAAGACTTCGCCTCAAGATAAATATGATTCAACCCAAGGTAGTTGGACCTCGGAGTGCAGTGAAGTTGACTTCAAGAATCTTGGCAGAGGTATTAGAGGAAGTTAGAGTAGGAAAAATAAGTTAATTAGGACACCCATGACTTTAATTTCAATTCAGATTGAAGATGGAATAGAAATTGAAGGAGAAATAGAAATCGTGAATGAACCCAAAGTGCAGGATCAGACAATAAGTGTCTTCGGGTCAATAATAGGAGTGATTAGGGGAAAGTGGGTTATAAATTGAAGGCATAAATAGTGTACCCATGCTTTCAATTACAATTCTTGATGAGGATATAGTAGAATTACCAAAAGTTTGATAGTAGCTAAACCCGAAGTAAGAAAGATAGGAGTGCAGGTGTCTTCGGATTTGACATTTGACATTTTAGAGAAAATTGGGTCAGGAGATAGAGATTTAGATGGATTACTTATGATGGGAATTGTAGATTAGGAAAGAGAACTGTTAGATTTGGTAAAGGAAGTAGGAATAATGAAACCCGAGGACAAAGCAATAGGAAGTACAGTTACTTTGGGTTTGGGTTTGAAAGCCAAGGAAGAAGTAAACATTGGATTGGATTAGTAACCAATTTGAGATTTGAATAGGCAGATATGAAAAGGTGCATTGTCATTTCAGATCTGTAGGTTTGTACAGTCATAAGGAAGAGGTGCATTAGGAAGATAACTATCTATTGCTTCACTACTTAAGAGTGGCATTTGCAGTTTTATGTTGTTAAGTGCTCATAATTCTAAGAATAGATAAAGTGAAGTGCTGTGAAGCAGTGGTCGTTGCTTAAGCTTGATTCCGAGTATCAACTTTGTGTTTATGTCTGTGAGTGTTTGAAGAAATTCAAAGTGCAAGTCAGTGTGCTTGTTGGATGTTGGATTCCACAACCTTGATCTTCATTGTGTGTTTGATCCTGAGTGAAGTGCAATCAAAGCAATGCCTTGACAAATTTGAGAGGAATTGTAGTGTTGGTAGTATTTTGCATTTGTGAGTGTAGTGCAAAGTTGATAAGAAGCAATTTTGATCGAGGAAGTTGTGCCTTTAGTGGAGGGGTGGAAGACAATTCTGAGGCAAAGTCGTTTTGCAGTGAAGTGCCATTTTTTGGAGAGCCTAAATCATCACAATCAAGATTGTTTGGAAAGAATTGATGGAGTTGTGATTAAGGAGTGCTAATTTGTGACAAGACTGAGAGCCAGTGCTTGTTACTCTCTTTTGGGTGTGGTTTCTACCTGAGAGATTAAAGACGCAACCAAGAAGAACTACATTGTTACTATTTGACTTTGTATTTAGACATTTCTGACTTGTATCTCTGCGGGAACAAACTTTACCAAATTACGGCAAAAGTGATATTTGCCGAGTTGTCACACCAATGAAGGTTGATGCCATACAATGGAGACCACTTGGTACAATGGATTGGAAAAGACTACAACAAAATAGCAGTTGCTTTTATTGTTGCTAGATTGGACATCACATTGTTGAATGTCCACTCAAGAATAAGCAATCTTGACAAATTGCCTAAATGGATGTTGTGGAGTGGAATGATCAAGAAAACAAGGAATCCCAATAGGAGATTTCAAGCCGTCTATTGGGAACTTGATTGGATCCAATAGGATTGAAGGCTTGACCTATGCATGTTTGCTTCACTTGTAAGGTAAGATATTTGATCATGGTTGTAGGATTTTGGTTGATTTTAGAAATTCAAAGAATTGCATATTTATGCAATTAGCAAAGAAATTATCTATCCCTATCAAACCAATAATTAGAAGTAGATTGATGATGGTAGATGGTAGAAAGGGTTCTGCATTCCGTACCTTACATCATGTTACCTTCAAGATTAGGAAGGAGTATTTAGACTGTATGAGGTTTTTAGTGGCACCTCTACACTATGATGTCATTTTAGGTTTACCTTGGCTTGAACGTCATAAGGTTCAATTTGATTAGAACCAACGACAAATTCAGATACAACACCAAGGTAAGAATTTTTGATTAGGTTTTTTGGTACGACTAGATAAGACACCTAAGAATAGTCAATCCTAGAATGTGAAGTTTTTCAAGAAGGTAGCCATAGAGCAAGCCTTAAAGAGAGATGAGTCCCAAGATGGGAAGTTTGTCAGGAAAACAACCATGGAGCAAGCTTTGAAGGAAGATGAGTCCCTAGATGGGAAGTTTGTCAATGAAGCTACCATAGAGCAAGCTTTGGAAGAAGATAAGTCTATTTTTGTGATGTGGATCAAGCCAATTGCACCAAGGAGAATCTAAGGAGAGTCAAGAGCATCATCAAGCAATGGTTGATCAGATAGTTTAGGAATTTGCAGATATGTTTCTGGATGATTTGCCAAAAGGATTATTCTCCGATTGTGGTATGCCCTTTAAGATTGAGTTATTGTCAAGGAATAATCCATTGAATAGACCAATCTATTGGCTCTCACCAAAGGAGTTAGAGGAGTTGCAAACAACCCTTATGGAATTTTTGGAAAAGGATTTCATACAACATAGTACATCTCCTTGGGAAGCACTAATATTATTTGTTCCAAAGAAAGACGGAGGACTTCATTTTTGTATTGATTACTCAATAAAAAAATGGTGTAGAATGCACATCCCTTGCCTCAAATTGATGACTTGCTTGGTCAATTGAGTGGAGAAAAACACTTCTCCAAGTTGGATCTTTGTAGCAACTATTGGCAAATCCCTATTGATAAGAAAGATGTACAAAAGACTACCTTTTGCACAAGGTATGAGCATTTTGAATGGAGAGTTCTACCTTTTGGGCTCATTAATGCTCCAACAATTTTCATGAATCAGATGCATCGGATGTTGGATGGAATATTGGATTGGTATGTGGTGTGTTCTTGGATGATATCTTAATCTATAGCAAGATAAAGGTAGAACATGTGAATCACGTGCGAGAAGTCCTAAGACTACTACAATCATAGAAGTTTTACTATAAGAAGTCAAAGTGTACCTTTTGGTAGAAAGAAGTCAACTTCTTGGGTCACAAGATCTCATCAAAGGAAATCAAGATGGAAGAGGAGAAAATTAAGGCCATTATTGATTGGCCTACTCCAAAGGATGCTATAGAAGTTTGGGCATTTAATGGATAAGCTAATTTTTATAGATGGTTCATCTACTACTATATTCATGTGGCCGCAACATTGACCAATCTCTTGGAGAAGAACTTAAGCTTTCAATGGACCACCAAGCACAAAGAAGCATTCCAAAAGCTAAAACATATGGTGTCTTCAAGACCTATTTTTCAACCATATGACCCTCAACTACCTTCTGTGGTTGATTTTGATGCTTCTAACTTTGCCATTAGAGTTGTGTTCCAACAAGAATCCCCTAATGGGTTACATTCCATTGCCTTTGTGTCTTGCCAATTAAACACCATAGAAACGAATTACTCTACATAAGATTAGGAACAACTAGCAATGGTATACGCCACCAAGGTATGGAGGAATTATCTCTTGGGAAAACAAGTGATCACGTGAATTGATCACAAGCCTTTGTTACAAACATTACACTTGGAAAACATGAAGAGTCGACATCATCGGTGGGAGGAACAACTACAATTGTTTGACATCAAATTAGAGAACAAACCCAATTGGTTCCATGCCATCCCTAATACCTTATCACAACAACATGATTTGAAGTCTCTTCATCTCATCATAGCAACAATTATGACAGTGTCAATTGACTCCAAAGTCCAAATCAAGTTTAAGACAAATTTATAACAAGATCCTTCCTTTCATATGGTACAAGGTCATCTTGCAACATGCAACAAGGAGTACAACACCTTCTCCTTCAAGGAAGGCCTTCTATTCCATGAGGATCTATGTTCTAGCCAAAGGTGATCTCCAACTTGTGCACCTTCAAGAAGTCCATGATTTACCAATTGTTGGTCACATGGGTGTAGACAAGACCTTGGTTGCCCTCCAACGCAAATGGTGGTGGCCCAACATGGCATGAGATGTTTGGGAGTTTGTTTGATCATGTGAGAGCTGCCAACACAACAAGACCAGTAACCAAAAACAGATTGAACTCCTTCAACCACTCCCCATTCCATCTACTTGTTGGGAACATATGAGACATTGTTGCTCAAGACAAAGCAAGGTCACATAGCCATTGTGGTGTTTGTGGATAATTTTAGTAAGGAAATCTATTTGGCACCAATTTTTTATACTATGGATGCTCCAACCTTGGCGTGGATCCACTTTGATAATGTATTTAAGCATCATGAGATGTTGAGTGTATTCATCTCCAACCATGATCCTCACTACATTGGAAAGTTTTGGCAAGCTTGCTTTGTCCACGGCCTAACGTCTTCAAACTGATGGACAAATTGAACATGCAAATTGCACCTTGGAGGATATACTTCGTGCCTTTGTCAATGTTCACCATACCAATTAGGATGAATGTCTTGCAGTTGCGGAGTTTGCATACAATAATTTTAAACAAGCAAGCACCAGATTCTTTCCTTTCTTCCTCAATTTTAGCCAAGATCTACTTGTGCCAGATTCCCTTCTTGCTCCTCCTCCATCTCATATCCTTCATACTTCAACCTTCTTGACCACCATATCCCAATCCCTTTGACAAGCCAAATCTCACCTCCTTGTTGCCCAAAATTGTCAAAAACAATATGCAAACCACCATCGTTGGGATCTCACCTTTCAAGTTGGTGATAAAGTCATGCTCTCATCTAGTAACCTACCCCTCCCACTTGATACCCAAGTCCATAAACTTACTCCTAATTGGATAGGACCCTTTGAGGTCATACAAATCATTTCTCTTGTTGCTTATTGACTTACCTTGCCCTATTAAAAACACATCCACCATGTCTTTCACATTCCAAGTTGAAACCCTTTGTCCCTAATCCATCTTCTTTTTCCTATCATGTCCAACCTCTTCCTCATCCCATCCCTATCAATGATCATGAGGAATATGAATTTGATTGTATCTTTGTGTGTCACTACATTCAACAAGGCCGCCGACAACATATGGAGTACAAGGTCCTTTGGAAAGGGTATGCCTTTCATAATGCCACATGGAAACCTCTTTCTCATCTCCAAAATGCCCAAATGGTCATCTAGGAGTTTGAAGCTTCAATGGCAACAAGGACGTCACCAACTAGCAATGGGGGAATATGAACAATATGGAGTTTAGCAACAAAGTTAATTAGAGCTAACAAAGTAGTGAATAGGCCAAATTAGCCTAAAATATTCCATAAGTATCTAGGAAGCTTCCTTGTTAGCTTAGCTTGCACATCGAGTAAGTAGCTTCTAGAAAGTAGCTTATAGAAGCTTCCAACTAGCTTAGCTTGCACCCCAAGTAAGTAGCTTCTAGAAGCTTCTAACTAGCTTAGCTTGCAAGCTAAGTAGGTGGCTTCTTAAGAAACTTTTCAATTAACTTGGCTTGCATTCTCATGGCTCAAGGAAGCTTTTTGAGAAGCTTCTCAAGAACCTTTTATGCTCCCTATAAATACCAAAACCAAAGCTCATGCTAGGCATTTAGAGTTTCACTCATTCAAGTGTCCCAATGTGATCTTCTATTCTTTGATTTCTCTCCTTGATCTTGGGTTTTTTACGGTTCATCTTGGACCAATAGTAATGGCGTTGGATTGCATCCAAGGTCTTTTCCACTCCAACATGACCTTCAATGGCAGAATCATGACATTTTGCTAGGATGGTGGTGCATAGTTTGTGGCATTTGGGATCCATAATCTACCATCACAATAGGTGAGTCCTTGGATGTTGGTAATACCTTTGGATGATTAAACTTTTCTAATTTGTGGATCAGTTTTTGTAGCAGCTAGAATTCAGGGTTCATCTTGACCACTACCACCAAATTGTTTACCACCGGCATGCAGGTGAATGCATCTACAATTTGCTTCTTGCTTTCCACATAAGTGATTGTCATGTTGAATTTTTGTCGCCACTCTCCCCACTAAATTAGTCAACAAGATAGATCTTTCTATGTCTTGAGGTAGACTAGAGGTTTGTGGTTTGTTTCCACTACAAATGCCTTCTTGCCAAGATAGTGCTTCCAATGCTTGGTTGCAAGGACAATGGCCAACTCTTGTTGTTTTGTGGTGTGATAGTTGCATTCTATTGGTAATAGCTTTTGAGAGAAATATGCACTTGGATGTCATCTGTCATACCACTCTTGTTGTAGGACTGCTCATATTGCCATGCTGGATGTATCTATAGCCAACTTGATTGAACATTTTGGGTCATACCATTTCAAGTTTGGTGCATGTAGCAAGGTGTCTTTCAATTCTTGAAAGACCAATTCTTTTGTAGTTCTCCACGTCCACTTCTTCCCTTTGCAAAGTAGTGTGGTTAAAGGTTGTGTAACCTTGGAGAAGTCTTTGACAAATTGATGATAGAACCCCGTTAACCCCAAGAAGCTCTTGAGTTGAGTCTAATCTTTTGGAGCACTCCATTTTTGAATGAACTCTACTTTATCTATTAATACTTGGATACCCTCTGCACTTAATTATGCTCCAACTAGTCTACTTCAAACTTGCCAAACTTGCAATTTGAGATTTTGGCATACAATTGATTTTGTCTTAGAATCTAGAGTACTTCTAGTAGATGTTTGTGTTCCATCATTGTTCTATTATATGCTAAGATGTCATATAGGAAGATGATAACAAAATTATCCAAATATGGACAAAATATATCATTCATTAGACTCATGAAAGTGGTAGGTGCATTGGTGAGGCCAAATAGCATCACTAGGTACTCAAAGTGGCCATACCTAGTTCAAAAGGTGATTATATATACATCTTCCTCTACAATCCAAATTTGATTGTAATCGCTCTACATGTCTAATTTGGTGAAGTATTTTGCTGTATTGAGTTGATCAAATAGGTCATCTATGCAAAATAAGGGGTATTTGTTCTTCATTGTTTGTTGATTGAGGCCTCAATAGTCAATGCACATGCACATTGTACCATCCTCTTCTTCACAAACAAGACAAGAGTCCCAAATGGTGATATGCTAGGTTGGATAAACCCTTTTTGTAGCATATCCTCAATTTGAGCCTTACACTCCTCCAACTCATGAGGTGATAGATAATATGGGGCATTACAATGTGGTTTCCTCCTCATAAGTGTCTTGATTTTATGATCTACTCTCCTTTTTGGTGGTAATCCTAAGGGTAGATCATTTGGAACTCATTTACTACATCTTTCATTTCATAAGACATCTTGAAACTCATTTACTACATCCTTCATTTTCTCAAGAATTTTTCCATTGAGTTTTGCACTATATAATTCTCTTATTAGACCTATAAAACATCTATTTGTCAATAAACAGTTGTTGTCCCTATGACATAGAGAGGTATTTCTTGTCTATGTAATTTTTCTTTAACCCCAATGATCATCTATTGGCGGTGCTCACTACTTTCCTCCTCCAATCTACCATAGGGTTGTAATGCTCCATCCATGGCATGCCTAAGATTGCATCATAATGAGCTAATTGTATCACTTGTTACTCAATTGCTTCTTGATATTCTCCTATAGAGTGTTACCCTTCTAGGTACGACTCAATCTTCTTTGTTTGCCTATTAGGTAACTTTACTTCGTTGCTCTCATCCTTCTCTAGATCCATCTCCAATCTTATTGCAATAGAGTGAGACAATAAATTCTTTGTTGGCCCATGATCTATCAATACTCTCACTTGATTGTCTTCTAGGACTCCATTCACACAATCAATTGTGAGTTTAGCTTTCTAGATCTTTGCGCACTTGTCTTCTTCCTCCACTTGCTTTTCTGCTTCCTTATTAAGCCAATAAGGCTACAAGGTACATTTATTGGTGATCTTTGTTTTTCAAGGTGATTTTTGCATCCTCTTCTTTGGTGCATTGCTCCATGTTGTTCAAAGATTGCCTGTTGTTCAAAGATTGCCTGTTGTCAAGGGCCTCTAGGGAGACGAGCACAACAATTGATGGATATGTGCCCAATATGGCCATAATTGTAGCAATGATGTTGTTATCCTCATGTTCCTTCTCCTTGTGGGACTCCATCTCTCCATTCTACTACTCATCTCTACTTTCCTTGAAGCAGTCGTGCTACTTGGTCTCAAAACCAAAGGTTGCCCAATTTTATAGGTATTGGTCCACCCATATGTGGCATTTCATCCAATAATGTTGAGATGAAACTACTCCTTCACCTCCTCCAAGTGCTTGTGCTATTCTTTGGCAAGCAATGGCTTCAAATATAGTGCAAGGATTTTGTACCACAACTTCTTGGTAAATCCGCTCCTTCAATCCTTGTTTGAAATTGTCTAGAGCCTCTATTGGACTCATGTCGGTTATTGCAACTTTTAGGTCAATGTACTCTTGTATGCTATTCTTTTAGTTCAATCTCCATAGTCGGATTTGGGCCATCTGCACAAAATCCACAAATTGGAAATTCTTCAGCAATCCTTCTTGCATTGGTATCCACATGATCTCTCTTCTTTCTGCCAACATTGATTATTCTCAAGCACCGCACCATGTGAGGGCTTTGTTGGTCAAGTATCCACATGCAAACACACCTACGGCATGCTTGATGATCTTTGTTGAGAACAATTGGAAGTATCAATTCCTTCTTGAGATCTAGTTCTCCACTACTCCCATAGAACATTACCCCTTGTAAGGCTCAATATTGCAAGTCTTCTTCATCCATAATAACAATGTGTCTTCATTGTTGACCAAGTTTGATGTCATTGGCATGGGTGTCTCTCCAAGTACTTCAATGCACGTATTGGGTTGTAAGATGGTTCTCCTTCTTGTATTGCTTGATTGTTTCTAAAGGTCTGTACTTGACTTTATAATGCCTTGATCATCAAAACTCGTCATCATGATCATCTTGATCTCTCAAAACTCGTTCAACATCCCTTGCATTCCTTGCATTAGCTCTTATAACTACAAATCCATGGTTCCTACAAATGCTCAATTGCTACTTCCTAGTTCAATAAAGAGTTAATATGATCTCTCAAGAGGGTGCACAAACTATTTGGATTACCATTGGAAGCTATCAATCATTGATAATATTCTTCACCAAAATTCTTGACTATGAAATTCCTAAACATCACTTTTGGTCTAACTACGTAATGAATTTCTACTTGAGTGTTAAAAGGGAGAGGATTTGGGACATTCATATCCCTCACAACAAAATGTAGATTGTCAAATTCCACTCTCTATTGTAAATCATAATAGGTGGAATCATTAGGTTTGGTGAATTCATCACTATGTCCATGAACTTTGCTTCAAAATGGTAAACAAGATATATTCTCACTTGTTCTCACTAGATGTACATGACCTTGATGTGAAATGGATTCAAGAATAGAAAACAAGGTGCATGAAATTATCCTCCAAGAGCCTCCATCCCATCCTCTCTTTAAAATATTCTTAACCTATCAATTGCTTTATGGTTTCCCCAAAATTACTCAATCTCAATAGCTCATGTTCTTCCAAGAGGGGTGATCCATTCTCTTGGATTAAAACATTTTCTCTAATGTCATTGTAATGTTCCAAGGATAGTAGAGAAATAGAGAAGAGAAAACACAAGTTTCACACTCAAACTCCGATGCCCCAAAGGAGCACCTTTGCTTTATTATATAGCACAGTAGAGACACTCAACAGAAGCATAACCCTTGGATCAAATACATTGATTTGTGACATGTCATTGATCTCCCCCCTCAGATTAGATGCATGGGTGACATGGCAGATTTAGTCTTATCTGGTTGGTCAAATCAATGTTGACTAGAGGGAATCTTTAGTGAATCTTCTTGTAGGAATCTCCAAATCATATGGGTGAGGTACTATTGGAAAGCTTTTGATGAGACAAACAAGTGAATCTGTATATTTTTTTTTATCTAATTCATCTATTTAGGCCCTCAAAATTACCTCTAAAGATTTTTGGCATATTTTGGTTTTTATGTTATTAATAGAAATACACTTTTGGTGATACCTCTTTTTGATCTATTGAGTCCATCATGTATAACATCCTTCCAAATATTACCGAACCAAATTGCACTTCTAGATCATATGTCTAGCTATTGGTTTTAAGGTTTTCAAGTCTCTTTCTATTTTTGTCCTATTAGTAGAAATACTCTTTTGGTGATATGTCTATCTAATCATTTTAGTCCATCATGTATAACATTGTTCTAGATGTTACCAACCCAAATTTCACCTCTAGATCATATGTTTAACTATTGGTATTATAACAAGAGAAGACTTTGCATCTTTTGCTTTACTATCATCAAATTGGACTAGAGGTTTACAGTCTTCCTTAATGGAGCAACAATATGAACATACACTACATTCTCTCTTAGTTGACTCGTTTATTCCTCTAGCTACTAGAGCACGTCTTTGCTCTTGTTCCGGCAAGGATACAAGCTCTTGGATCCTAGTTCGATCGTGCATTAGGGCATTCCAACTCGCACCAACTACTTTCTCTACAATGATGAGGTTTTGCTTAGGTTTGGTCCACCCATCTGCATCTTCATTACTCACTTGTGAGTGTGGTTCTACACTAGATGCAACATCCGTCCATATGACAAAATGTCTTTTTGGAGGACATAGAATAGCTACCCTTGATGCTATTAGTGACATAGTGTTTGCTATGGCACGAGAGAGTGGATACTTGGCTTTGAAGGAGCGTTTGTATACTTTGCAGATGACATGTGTCAAGGCCGACTTATACTTTGTCCGAGATGATCAGGTGATAGTAGCGGATGTTGTGGTTACGGACCCTATGCCTGATACAATTTCGGAGGGAGTGATTACCAATCCCCCTGGATGGGCGGCGAGTGTAGCAACAACAGCTCGCACGGTCTCCAAGTATAGGAGCATGCAACGAGGTCACCTCTTTGTTCCTCTAGCTTTGGAGTTATATGGAGTTATATGGAGTTCCTCTCATGCACTCCATGGCATTTGACACATTTATTATGGAGTGCATGAGAGCTTATCATGTTAGGCGCCGGGGTACTACTCTCACTCTCATACTTTGTAGTATATTTTAGACAGAGTGTGTGTCCATTGTTCAAATGAGTGCATTAGTTGGTGCAATCCCTAGGAGAGCAATCACATGAGGTGATGCTTCTTCTGATACTCCAATTATTTATAGACCATACAACTTGATAGCTCAGATATTTTAGATATCGAAGGTGCTGGAGGGCAGATTTATTATATTGACTTTATTGGGGCTTAGCCTCATTTTACATATTTTGTCTCCCCTTGTGCGCTTGATGCCGTTTTCCCATCCTTCATGTTGCCCTTTTCATTTGTTTTCATGTGCAGAACTAATTCTGCTGTATTCGCTTCTTCATAAAAGAACGAAGTCCATTGAAACTGTTCGCACATGGCAAAATGTAGATTTACCAGTTGTAGAGAATGGTGTTCAATCTGCCGTAACATTACTTGAAGTAGAGCGAGTACAATGGAGTTTTAAGTGGGAAAGAAAAACAATAGTTTCTGCAAACGAATAACGGGAGTAGTCGCGAATCAAAAGTTTCAATCTTTAAGCGTCTTTACTTGAAGATAGGTTTTGGCTCTTAGGCACTTCCTAGAGGTCCCGTTTAGAGAGAGCAGAATTCATTAATGAACGGCTTACGATACCCAATCCCAAGCTGGTCGCTTTTTCTAGCGCCCCTCCATTTTGTCCAAATTGATTTAGCTGACTTCTTTTTTTCCGCGAAAGATAGGAAAACTCCATGAACCCGTACAAGGATAAAGGGGTACAATGAAGCTTAGCCCCGATAGTATCGATATGAGAAATCTGTCTTACTGCAATCTTTCTGTTGTACAGTCTATAAAGAGTTCAAACAACCAATTTAAAGGGGGAAACTAGTTGTCTAATGTTTCAGAATGCACAGCGCAGCAAGCTGCTGAGATGGGATTGTTGTTCTACAAGAATGCAAGAAGTCCAAATCTCGAACAGAGGTACACGCAGTTGGGGCACCATTCATGAGCTCAAAACCTACACGTTGTTCAACAACCTTCGACACTGTAGATTTCAAAGATTGTAAACGTGCCATGCAAATCGCTAGCGTCCGATGTACTGCAGATGTGATAACCATGATGGTATAATCATCATTAGTGTACTAGTTGCACAAGGTTTCAGGACAGATTGAATCTGTAATGTTTCATGCACAGTTAGCAAATCCAAGTCAAACTTCACCGCAATGGCACTGGTCTGTGCAGTCCAGTTCGAGGCAATTGCCGGAATATACGGTTGCGATTCGCTCTAAACGATCTCCAGGCACTGTTCTTCTGGTACATAAGCGTCTGTCCTTACCAGAATTTTTGTAGTGACTTAACCCCGCCCCAAAACACCATCCCCAAAATCGAATTTCACTAATCAGCGATCATGACAAAACAGATGACAATAGACGTGCCACTTTCTACGGGAAGTTGTTGAATAACAGCGAATCGATTTACAGAAAGAAAACTACATTAAAGAAGACAAAGTCTACCGACTCTTGGGGGTGCTAAATTGTCTTTGTGCTATCTGCCTTGGGCAACACAAGAAGGTTGAACAACACTATGGACGAAGTATTACAAACTCCGAGAAGGGGTCTGCCTGGCTATCTACCGACCTTTGCTCAACAGTCAACTCTACCAGTGAAATACTAGAACCAAAGTGGAAAGATAAGCTAGATATCTGACTCGGGTAGTGAAGAGGACCTTTGCTCAATCCTTTATGTACATTATCCGTTTGACACTTGGATATGTTTGTACGATCTTAGACTTCCGCTTAGTGCAGTCAGGATCATTACAACTTGGCATTGTCATTCTTCTCAACATCGTCTCCAACATATCGTTTCCAGAACCAGTGTGCTCTCCAGACCTGAGTCATTTCCTCAATGGGTACGTTCTTTGTCTCAGGCATGAAGAATGCGATGTAAAAGGTCATGATAAACACCCATCCGGCGAAAAACAGGAAGATTCCCCATCTGAAGTGGCACAGCATAGTCAAGAAAGCCTGGCCGATAACAAATGTGAACAAAAAGTTGGTGCTGACATTCACAGATTGTGCAGCAGATCGAATCTCCAAGGGAAACACCTCCGATGGCACCAACCATCCAAGGGGGCCCCATGACCAGGCAAATGCAGCGACGTATAAACAGATAAAAATCACCACGATGATGGCCCAAGCATCAGGAAGACTTGAGTCCAGTGCCAATGGTAGATGATACTTGAGAATGACAGCAATGGCGATCTGCAAAATTGGATTCCGACATAATTAGAATGTGAAGGAGGATGGGTGAGGGGGAATTGACGATAACATTTTGTAGGCTTTCAAGAAAGGCAAGTCCGGCCAGTCCAACTCGAACCAATAACACCGCAGTTTCTTACCTGGCAAATAAACATCTGAACTCCTCCCAAATAGAACAAAGCCTTACGACCCACTCTGTCGACAGTCCCGATGGAGACCAAAGTCGCAACCACGTTCACTGCCCCAGTGATAACGGCTGAGTACAAAGAAGCGTCATCCTCGAAACCAATGGTCTTGAAGAGCACTGGAGCGTAAAACATAATCGCGTTGATACCAGTAACCTGCTGGAAGAAGGGAACCAGAAGGGCAACGGTGAGCTGAGGGCGGTTGTGTCTCTGGAGGAGGTTGCGCAAGGGGTTTCGTACAGCTTTGGCGGACTCAGATGCTATGACGATGTCGTCAAACTCGTCACCAACATCTGGAGTTCCCCTGATCCTCTCAAGCATAGCTTTTCCTTCTCCAGATCGCTCACGTTCAATGAGACTGTTGGGAGTCTCGGGCAAAAACAAACCTCCAAGAGTAAGAATACTTGCTGGAACTGCGGCAAGTCCAAGAGACAATCTCCAACCCCAGTCAACCTTTTCAGTTCCGTAGTTGATCAGATTGGCGGCCAATATACCGATTGTGGTGGCCAACTGAAACATAATGTTCAACGCTCCCCTGAGATTCGCTGGAGCCATTTCGGAAAGGTAAAGGGGTACAGCCTGCGCATGTTTAAGACCGCCATGAGTTTCGTTTCGTATTCTCCAGTGGAGATATGAGATTCCGGTCTAGGTGGAAGCAAAAAATAGTAGCATACAAAACTTTCTATATAATAATGGCTCACCTGATTCCCGAAACCGACACCCACACCCAGCATGACACGACCGATGATGAGCATTGCAAGGTTAGCAGCGGCTGCGTTGAAGATCGAACCGATCAAGAACGCAATGCCTCCAATCAACATGGATGGCCTCCTTCCCCAATTGCTCGTTGTCCAAGAGGCGCCGAAAGTAGAAATCAACCCAGCCAGGTACAGCGAAGACGTGAAAAGTTGTAGACCTTGGTTATCATATCTACAGTACGTATTCTTGTTTTTGCCATTTAGGATCGAGGGAAAAAACTTTTTGAGGAAACTATCCATGGAAGTAACCCCTCCTGAAATTCCAATATCATAACCGAAGATGAGACCGCCACTGGCTGCAACGATGCAAGCCAGGGTAACAAAGAGTGTGACATGACCCTGATATTGTTTCCCTATCGGAGCAGCTACGACACCACCTCCTGCCATTGTAGCTCGTTGCTGGATGACTCCACACCTGCGAATTTTAACCAGCACAATCACAAGAACTTAGTGCTCTTTCAGCGTATGCCAAAGACTGACCACTGTAGTTTACAGAAGCTCATAGACATGGATATATTACAGTTACCCATACACTGGAAAACTCGCTCAGTGGCTAGACAGTTCGTGACTTCTTCAACCCATCAGTGGAGAAGTCCAGAGTTGCTGAAAAGGATGATCTTAACCTTCGAAAATAATACTAAGAGCATTTCAGACTAGAGATAACGAGCTCTCTGCATATGAAGTGCTCATGTACAACGTGGCCGGGAAAGATCTTCCCATATTCAAAGATATGGATAAACTACAGACCAGCTAGGTGCATGAATGAGAGAGATCAGCAATGTAGACTCTTCGCACAGAAACAACAGACGGTTTCCAGTACCAGACAAAACGACGCCGAAGATCAAGAATAATGAAAATAGGAAAGAAGGAAGGAGCCCCTTTTGTGTAGAGAGACGCGCTACTCACCAGAGGAAGGCAGGAGCTGAATTTGATCGTTCGCTAGTCACCAACAACAATTAATAAGTACTCAGCTTCCTGTTAAAAGTACAGTAGCTAGAGAACCGAGCCGACAATCCGCAAACGCTCTGCCCAACAATTCGAGGAGGCTGCTTGAATCCCTGCCTGTGCCCCCGGGTTGCAGAACTGTGTGAGTACCTGGAGGAACGAACTCGTTGAAAGGGATCCAGCGGGGAAGGTAGCCGACGAAATCGCCTTCAAATGTGGAATACCTTGGATTGCCTGTTTCCAGTTTAGTTTCCAGTCTTCTCTGTCAGCTCCTCTCCCCCTCGCCTGCGTTCTTAATCCATCCAAACTTGTGTTGTGTTGTTATCTCTTTTCTTCCTGCGGAGAAACTCCTTGTCTCAGCACCGCCCGATGGTTATCCACGGCTCACATGAAGCGAAGGTGGGGCATCCGCTCCTCAGACTCAGGTGACGTTCCGTCTCACACGTGATCAAATATAATTATCGTCGTGTGTATTAATTACAGACGGTGCTCTAACCTGCTACCTACGGTGTTTACTATTCCCGTTTTATTGCTAAGTATCCAGTTTGCCCGTAACTATTTTTAGCCGGACCCACAAAACTAGCCGTAGAGGAAGGCGTGACAAACCGGAACGAAACAAAACTAGCCGTGGAGGAGTTTCCCCATGCCTCCCCCTCTCCAACGTTCTCCAGAAACCGTCACCCCCTATCAATCTGGTCTTCTAACCGACCAGTTACATCCTTATACAGTACGGTCAGCTCTCATGAGATACGATATGTCACACTCCTATCTGGTCTCAGATCTACAACATACGATCCTCATATTAGCACGCGTGACTGTTGAGATGATCAAATCACTATTTACAATGTCCAGTCTACGATGTCGCGAGTCCAGTCCATCTGTGGTTCAATCAACGAGCATCCTTCACTTGTTTAACATAACCCCGAATCTCTTGATATTTCAGGTAGTCGCGCGTTGTTGAGCATGACAGACTACCGAGTTCGGTGTACATATGGAAATCTAACTTTGAGACGTATTTTAGACAGCTTGTGTTTATTGTTCTCCAAAGAACATTGGTTGGTGCAATCCAGAGGAGAACAATCCTTTAGGTGATGTTTTTTTCTCCAGGTTATTGTTTCTTCGAATGTTGTTCTAGTTTATATACCTTATTATTTGAATGTTGCTCTAGTTTATAGACCTTATTATTTGTGTAGCTCTGATATCTTAGATGCTGTAGAGTAGATTTTTCATTTTGAAACTATTGAAGCCTAGCTCCATTCTATCTCTTTAGTCTCTCCCTTGGAAGGGCTTCATGGGTCTTTCCATCCTTCTTGTGTTCTATGAAATCCGCTTTCTTCTTCATAGAACATATGGGTCCTGTCCTTAAAATTAGCATGAGAAAATTGCCAGTAGAGGATGGAAAGACCTATAAATCAAACCGTAAAGTCGAGAACACAAAGCACCGGCACCATGGCGCTAAGCCCACCCGCATCATCCGCATGTCTCTTGTTGCTTACTTACAAGAGCTCGTCTGACATGGACCTGCCCAAGAACATATCTTGAATTTATTATTAAATATCTTCTGTACGAGCTATGAGCCTTCCTTGGAACGAATATTGGGGGTAGAACGTCTTATTCAAGGACTGTGACCCCCCATGGATAATAACTAGGGAATCATCATAGAATTTGTAGGTCCCCGAAACTTCCGTGTAGGGCAAATTTGAAATCGATTTTAGCATTTGAGGTATTTGGATTCATCTTGTCAGATATCTCAACTTATATAAGCTGAAACAAAACTCTTCATGTTCCAACGATCGCTGGACCACCTAAGCGCAGCGACTTGCATAGGAGACTATACTAATAGAAATTTGTAACGAGTTAGTTTACCATGCCAATCAACCTGCGAGTTGTGACCAAGCGCATACATGGAGGACAGAATTGCTTCATTCACATAACCAATACTCTGATCAAGTCGAAGATTGCTTCTGTACATCCTGAGGGATCTGACCTTGGATTGATATTTTTGCAAACGACCTGTCTCTCAGAGGTGGGTTAGTAGAAATTACGATGCAGGTTTATCCAAGCAAGATAAAACTTGAGTTGAAAGAACAGAAGTTAGGCCCCTATTCGCCAGATAAGTAGTGAATGCAACATGGTCGAACTGGCACCTTTGGTTACTTTGTCATCCCATTCAAAGTCAAGGGGACCGAGCCCGTCAAATGATATAAAGGACCGCGAAAAGTAGAGTCGTCGACTTTTTGACATCCGGATGCTCCACGTGCCTGTCGACATCTGAAGCGGCAAACAACTGCCAGCAGTGGCCCGGACGAAGACTGTGCACAGACACAAACTTCGACAAAGAGGCCATTTTGTCTCAAAAGGCTCAGAAATGATTTGGAAAATACGGCGATCTCTCGTGGTCACGAATCTGGAATGTCAGCAAGGAAGCCATTGACAAATTCATTGGGACGAAAACTTGTCCGGAGACCGTGATCACGTGATTTGTCCTCCTGATGGATGGATGGCTGAGCTGATAATTCTCTGTCGCTATAGTTCCTCTATTTTAGAAGACACTCATTGGATATCCTACACAGTAGCGTAGTTTAGAGGTAAACCGTTAGATATTCGCAGCATGTATACTCAGCCTATTCGATTAAATGTGCATGTTTCAACGGTCACTTTCGTAACTCTTATTTTGGAGATGGCAGGCAGCTTTACGATATCAAAGAAGAGAAGAAACGGGTCAAAAAGAAGATTCTCTTTGTCATGAATGGCTGGCCCGCGACTTTTCAATGTCTATTGCTAAACCCACTCTGCTGTTGCTCGGAAGAAGTCCTTTTGCCGTTGAATTCCTCCAGTAGCGTAAATTTGAAGGCGAATTTAGCTTGATATGCGCCTGTTGTTCCTTGCATGGATATTCGATCTGTCCGCATAGAAATATGTTTCAACCCGGCTTCTATTTGGGGATTACGGAGCAGGCAGCTGGTTGAGTCTATCCGTTGAGCATCCAGACAACAGCAAGGATTCAGCCAAGCTTCACGTGCTACATTACTTTATAGTGGAAAGGATTATGCACTGACCGCATAGTCTTATCGAGGGTCGCAATTAATGAGTGCTCTGGTGTCGTGAACTGCCCGAAGTGTCTGTTTTGGAAGTGCAACTTCTTAGAGTTGTAGTCCTAAGAGCGAAGAAAGACAAGGTTCATGCTGAGGTAAGAATCCTGCGTACTCCGCCACAAATCTACTAATTACGTACCTCTCTTCGGAGATGACTTGACGATTGTTTCTAGCAAACAATCACTTGAAGTTCATCGCCAATTGTTATCGTCGGCAAATGATCGACGTATCGAGCGTATGACATAATGCTGACCTGCGCATGATGTTGTATTCGGCTTCAAATCTATTTCAAAGAGGCGTGACAAAAGGATGAGAGAAGGAAAGACCATCAAGTCGAACAAGTAAAATGAGACTAAACCTGAACAGCATCGGAATGAGAAATTTATTCTATGAGAGAATTATATAAGTAGAACAATCTATATATACCACCGAAGCAACCAGAGAAATATCACTCAATGTCATTGTTCTCCTTATAGATATAGATTGATTGCATGAACCCGTGCTCTCGGTATAGCAATGGACACCCAATGTACACCCGCGGTTAAACTAAATTATCAAAATAAAAAGGTGAAAATGATATTTTATGCAATCTTTGACAAATACCATATCCGACATTAGAAACCGTCATAGTAAGTAATCACCCTCTCCAAAATGTATCACAATGCCTCACACATTACATGTAAGATCTATGACCACAACATTTTCTTCTATCACGTTAACAACTAGGGTACATATTTAATCTCTAGTTGTATCTTGATGATATTAGTTAGTCATAGCTAGCAAAGTTTAGTAATAACCGCCTAGTGAATTTATCTCTAACCAAGTTAATATATGTAAATATATATAATTTATTGGATACTCAGAAAAAAAAATCCTCGTAGATTTAAGATTATATCGAATTGGGACCAAAAAGAAACCTTATAAGAGATAGTATATCAGATTATAATGTAGTAAACCTTCCATCGTGGACTTTGCATGGTGAGTTTGACGTAGTATAAGGAGTTTTCAGAATCCTATTTGCTCCAGCAAGTTACATAACATTCGGTAATAAAGGTAGGTCAAGTAAATGTAGACTGGACTTGACTTGACCTTGAGAAGCATTATGAATTTTAATTAAAATTCTGTGCTAGACTCCTAGAGAATATGCTTGTAAGTTTCCACAATGAGGCATGGGAGGCCAAAGATCCATGGGAGGACTTATTGACCTAAGAGTCCTTACCTAGGGTATTTATGGAAAATTGCAATTTTACCAAGTTACCAAGGTACTTACTATAGTAATTTTAGTGAGTATGCATGGCAGAATTTAGGAGAGGAAACATCCATTATTTAGTGAGCTTAGAGTATACATAGAGTGAGTAAATGAGACTTTGTTAGTACTACCTCAATTAACATGTTATTAAGAGTGAGATTTCCTACTTGAAAGTGTTACTAATATGATTGTTAGTCTTGGACAAAAACTTTAACTCCTAAAAAAGACCTTCTATATTGACATGAGTTAATTTGGAGAGAGAGAGAGAATTTGAGAATTGAATGAGAGATTTCATTTGAGTTTTCCTTGATGAGGAAACTTGATCTTCCTTCTAGTACAAAATATAAACATAGATCATCACTATTTGTATCCTTGAGTGAATTACACACCTAATATTGTCTGAAAAAATATATAATCTACCCTTAACTTGTATCATAAACAAAGCATATCAATGATCTCTTTAAGTGAAGTTTAAAGTTTCTTGTGCAACCTCTAATGATATATTTCTGAAGGCATCATGCATGACTATCCTTTGTCCTCTAAAAGAGCAATGAGGCATATATATCCTCGATGCATCTAAGGTAATACCATACTTATAAATGGATATGGAGATGCAAATGGGTGGAGCAAACTAAGCAAACCCTCTTAGTTGTAGATTAAATAGCTGGAGCAAGTCAAAATGCCCTTGCAAGATCAAGCTATGGTCTACAAGCCGACATCCTTGCTAGAGCAAGAGCAAAGACATGCCTTAATAGCAAGCAAAAAAATTAGATTAACAAGAAGAAAATGAACAGCTGATTGAATTGTTGGTTCATCAATGAAAAAGAAACAACTCTAGTCCAATTGAAGAGCAAAGACTCACATATCATCTTTTTCTTGAAGAGAAAAAATATCTCTTGTTTGATTTGATAATACCTATAAAGAAAAGGATCTCTCTTCCAATTCTATCACACGCATCTTAAATATTGGACTATCAATAACAAATGGAGGGAAATCAAAGTTATTGAGAATGCACAACTAAATTAAAATACTACCTATATCATCTACTCCATAAAAAGAATTCTCCATAAAATATTAGTAATGATATCTATCTACACGCCAGGTCCTTCTTATCACACTCTAAAGTTCTTGGTGCAAGGATATCACAACCTCCATGATCCTCTTATCAAAGGCTCTTAAGCACAAGAAGAAGGTTAGAGAAAGAAGAACCAAGTTAAGTAGATAGATTGGTCAACAAGAAATACTAGAGAAGAGGATACCAAATACCAATTACAAATCTTCCAAGTAGAGGAAGGTCATCCATATGAAGGATATCTTCTACAAGAATAACATCTAAAAAGTTTGTTTTAACATCCTTGAGCCGCATTGGTACTCCAAAAATGCATCAACATCTCTTTGGAAGTTGGAAGTGAGGAAGAATCCCTAAAGAGTCACATATCATACTTTGACATCTTAACTCTCAAGCCTACCAAATAAAGCTCTATATTCAAGTGGTCAAAAGCCTACCTAATTTAGTCTATGTGGTCTACAATGTGTGTATAATACACAAAAGATGGAAAGATCTAATACATCAAAGACCAAAGTAGTAAATAAAAGAGCTAAAAAGAACCATGTAATTTAAAGATCTCCCTAGGGGATTTATAATTTTGTGTCTAAAATTGATTGATAGACAATAACTCCTTCTTATGAGATGTTGTACTTGTAGGAAAGAAAACAAGGAAAAACATATAAAGACTACTTAAAAGAAATAAGAGTTGCTAAAGTCCTAAGCTATCCAAAGATGGATGCACTTGAGACACTATTAGAGTGTTCTCAATTTCCACCTATAGTACAACTTGATTTGGATGGACATGTAAGAGTGCTCTAGCACCTAGAGACAATCTTACAACTCTTTGAGTAACAATTCCAAATTGATGTGGACTAAGGTGTTTCTTGAAGTAAGATCAAAGTAGAAAGATAATGGTACAATTAACAAGACATAATAAGACCTCTCCAACATCAATTGGTCTAATTCTCCCTATATCCTTCTTTATTTTGAGAAGACAATTAGCATTTAGCACCTTATTACTTGAGGTAGGAATCCATCCCTTACTACTGTTGCAATCACCTAAAACAACTCCATAAAACTACTAAATGGATTGCCCTCTTAGAAAAAATCTTTAATATATTCATAAACCATCTTTGATAAGTCATTTCAAAAGGAGCATGGTGCAATGGAAAATACATTTTCAAAAAAAAACCTATTAAGACAAAAAAGCTCTTCAAGTTCATATTTCAATACCTTAAATGGTACTCCTTCTCCTAGCAAATGATGTAATAGGCATAAGGAGAAATAGTAGCATGAATGAGATTAATCATAAATAAAGAGTGTAAGTTTTATGCCACTCTATTATACTTTTGTACTTGATCCAAGATCCTACACCATTGGAATCAAGTAGCACCTATTATATCATATAATTGGAATTTTTTATAAAAATTTATAGCCTAAATGAATTGTTTGTATAAAGGAGCCATTTGGCTACTTTATACAAGATTTTTAGCCTAAGGATTGCTCTAGCCTAAAATCTACAAATTTTAACCACCTCTCTTTGCACATCACTTTCCACACTAGTATAACAAAGACATCATAATAAGAGTAAGAGAAATAAGAACTATACTAACACATCCAATGGATTGCATGCTCAAAAATCAAGTGGTAAGTAAAATTTTTATCTTGACTCATCATGGAACATAGAAGAAATCTTACATAATAAACATAGATACAAAAAGTTAGTCTGAAGTAGCTTCAATATACATGCTTGAGATGTTAACTACTCCTATAAATAAATCAATATACTCAAAATGGTCAACAAAGGAATTGATGTAGCATGTGTTATCTTGATGTCAACAATGTCAATATGATCACCTATCTCCCATATCCTAAATGGTTCAATCGTAATCATAGTGCATCTTTCTCACTTGATTTTTTACTCCTTATGATGTAAAATTTCTATATGACACAGTAAGCATGGTGTATCTTACATTGTTCTAGGAACCCTACATGAGCAATCAAGTCATAGTTAACACAAAAATAATGATAGAAAATGGTGTTGTATCATAGATCATGCATGTAGGATATTTGGATGAAGAAGAACTCAGCAAAAAAGAAGTATGACATTATGCAAAAAATTACTATCAATTTACCTTTATTTAAACTTTATGTTCTTTGGTACAAGATATAGTCTTTTGTTAGATTGTTGTCATTGTTAGATCTTTCTCCCTATTTTAGTCTCCATTATTTATTTATGTATATAAATTGTAAGCAATAATAAAATCACCAAAATTCTTTGAAAAGAGAACTCAAACCTATGGATATTACTTGCTGGACTTTAATAGAACTCCAAGCTTTTACATAGCTTTTCATCTTGATACATATAAGTGTTAAGTCCAATTTTTGTACTTGGACCATATAGATTCTCTTTATGAAAATGACTAGAGAAAGTTTCAACCCAATTCAACTACTAGAAGTCCCTTCCACTTCCTTATAAGGTGCCAAATTGTCCTAGAATTCTACCTTGCCCAACCCCTTTATAGCTAAAAACCAATTTGCTCATTAGATTGCTTGAAATTTTGATGATGTCCCTTAGAGTGCACATCTAAAAACCAATGCAATTTCAACCCTCTAATTCTTCTATCAGAACCAATCCTCTGACCACTCTCTCCTCAAAATTTCCTCCTCTCCTACCTCCAAATTTCCCCAATGATCCACTTCCTACCTTGATCTCTCTCTACTTTGTCAAAGTCAAGCTCCGTATCATTGCTTAGAGAACTTCCTCAATGTGTTATGTTGGTTATTAAGATGATTGTCATATTGCAGCAAATGATCTTCTTCAATGTTCCTTGGCCTCAACCAATGATGCTTATTGACCCTATTCTTATATGTCAAACAAGCTTCTTGCAACCTGCCAATGATATAACAATATCTTCCTTTCCAATTGAAAAATGTGCAATGCAAAAAGATCCTCTCTAGACATCTTATTTTCCAAAGCTAAAATGCTCCAAGAAATTTACTCTTCAATAGGCATAATAGGTTTCTAACTGGTCATAAGCTCCACTAGCATGTGATTCCATCACTAAACTGTGTGTGGTTTTATCCATCCATAGTAAAAAAGGTAAAGCCTAAGCTACTTCCTTACTCTCTCAATGTAAGCTTTTATAATAAGCAAATTCTCTTGTTAACTCTTTACTTCTGTCAATGGACATAAGCTCAAAATTTATCCCGTGTGTTTTTAGGAATTCATATGCTTTCTTTGCGTTAAGTTCTACATGATTAGCTAGAGGTTTCAAAACACAATAGTAGCAACAAATGACTTCTTTAAAAAAGAAATCAAGAAATCTTTTACCCTTTGTTTCAAAGTACTCTCCATTTGACTTGGTTAGAAAAATCTTCATATGCTGGCACCAATTATCTCATCTACCTTAATTTTCATTTTGATCAAGTATACAACCTATCTTGAAAATTTTTGAGATGGAAATTGAAAGTTATGATAGTTTATAGGTTTTAGGATTTGGAGAGATTGTATTTTCTTATGTGAGTTGGGATGTGAGGAATTGTGGCTTTTCAGGCATGGGAATATATCGAGAGGAGGATCTTGTGTTACTATTGTTATCCTTGTGCTAGCCATAGCTACACTTCCCCATGTGGAGCCGCCTATACCGGCTCAAGATACACCATACCCGGTGTGTCACTAACACCTCACAAGGAGTAAAGACCCATGTGGGAAGGATGTACAAGGAGTATGAATGGACCACTTGAGATGCTTACATGAGATGAGTGACCATATTTTCATAAGTGCTTACTCAAGATTATGCACGCTTCTTCTATCCCTTCATTGACCTTTTGAGGGATACCAATTGAGTAGTGGGAGTGGTCAACTTCTCATGTGGGCTGTATTTTAGGGTTATTTGAGACTAGTTTTCCATGTCCATGTCTTTTGGATAGGCTACCCTATACACTCCATGATGAGGCAAGATAGGATTTTTGTTTACCACTTGATTATTTGGCACATAGACAAGTTAGCATGGTTCCTATTCCTCTTACTCCCTTGATGGTGTCTTTGTTATGCTAGAGGGGGACGTGGGAGCATAGAGAGGTGGTTGCTAGATTTTGTCAATTTTGAGTGGGGGATTTGGCAGCCCTATAGGAAGAGTATGTTAGGGCTGCATGTTTTAGGAGAAAGGTTTTGCCATAAGATACCACATTCACACTCAATTACAATGATGTAGGACATAGGGTCAAGCAGAAGAGTTTAGTAGAGCATCAAAAGCACTACACCCTTTATCTATGGCTAGTCCTAATGATGAGACTATATTTTCCCTATGCTCACTACATCCTATGACAAGAGAGGGATTACCACTAGAGGTCTTAGATTATCAATTGTAAAAGACCAAGACCAAAAAGAGAAATAGGAAAATGGAAGATCACATTGGGATACTTGAGTGTCTGAAACTCTAAATGCCTAACATAAGCTTTGACTTTGGTATTTATACAGAGCCTATAAGGCTCTTGAGAAACATCTCAAGAAGCTTCCTTGAGCTATTTTCTTGGAGTGCAAACCAAGTTAACCGGGAAGCTTCTCAAGAAACTTCTAGAAGCCATCTACTTGGCGTGCAAGCTAAGCTAGTTGGAAGCTTCTAGAAGCTACCTACTTGGAGTGCAAGCTAAGCTAGCTAAGAAGCTTCCCAAGAATCTTCCTAAATACTTTTAGAATATTCTAAACTAGTTTGGCTTATTTTTTACTTATCTGCTACTTTGTTAGCCCTAACTAACTTCATCACTAAACTTCATATTGTTACATATTCCGTTGCCACTAGATGGTGACGTACTCATTACCATTGAAGCTTCAAACTCTTGGATTGCCATTTGTGCATTCTAGAGATGAGAAAGAGGTTCCCATGTGGCATCATGAAGGGGATACCCTTTCCAAAGGACCTTGTACTCTATATGTTGTTGGTTGTCTTGTTGAATGTGGCAACACACAAGGATATGATCAACTTTGTACTCCTTATGATCATTGATAGGGATGGGAGGAGGAGGTTGGACACAAGAGGAAGAAGATGGGTTAAGAATAAAGGGTTTCAACTTGGAAATGTGAAAGATAGGATGGATGTGCACATGACAAGGCAAGGAAAGTCAATAAGCAATAGGAGAGATGATTTGGGTGACATCAAAGGGTCTTATCCAATTAAGGATGAGTTTATGAACTTGGGTATCAAGTAGAAGAGATAGGTTACTAGAGGAGAGCATGACCTTATCACCAACTTGAAAGGTAAGATCACTACTATGGTGGTCCGCATATTGCCTTTATTGATTCTGAGCAACAAGGAGATGAGATTTGGCTTGTTGGAAAAATTGGGATATAGTGGTCAAGAAGGTAGAAGTATGAGGGATATTAGATGGAAGAGGAGCAAGAAGGGAATATAGAACAAGTGGATCTTGGCCAAAATTGAGGAAGAAAAGAGAGAATCTAATGCTTGCTTGTTTGGAATTATTGTATGCAAATTCCATATCTACAAGACCTTCATCCCAATTGGTATGGTGGATGTTGATAAAAGCACAAAGCATATCCTTCAAAGTGAAATTTTCATGTTCAATTTGTCCATCAATTTAAGGATGATAGGCTATGGAAAAAGCAAGCTTGGTGTCAAGTATCTACAAGAGTGTTTGCCAAAATTTTCTAGTGAATTGAGGATCACAATCAAAGATGAGTACATGAGGCATCCCATGATGCTTGAAGACAATGTTGAAGTAGGTCTATGCCAATGTGGGAGCATCTATGGTATCAAAGGTTGGTGCCAAATGGATTTGCTTACTAAGCTTATCCACAAACACCACAATTGCTATATGACCTTGCTTCATTTGGGCAAGGATTTGATGAGATCCAAGCTCACATGTTTCTATTGAACGGATGGAATGGGGAGTGGTTGAAGGAGTCCACTTGGTTTTTGGTTGCTAGCCTTGTTACATTGGCAGCTCTCACACAATTAGACAAACTCTCAAACATCTTGTGTCATGTTGGGTCACCACCATTGGCATTAGAGAGTATTCAAGGTCTTGTCTACACCCATGTGGCCAGCAATTGGTAAGTCATGGGCTTCTTGGAGGCATACAAGTTGGGAGATCACCCTTGGCTGGAACTTAAATCTGGTTCTCATATAATAGAAGGCTTTCCTTGAAGGAAAAGGTGTTGTACTCCTTGTTGCATGCTGCAAAACAACCTTGTACCATTTGAAAGAAAGGATCTTGTTGTAAAGTGGTCTTAAACTTGAATTGGACTTTGGAGTCAATTGATACTATTGTGATTGCCACCATGATGAGGGAGAAGAGGCTTCAAATCAGGTTATCATGATAGGGCATCAAGAATGATGTAGAACCAACTGAGCTTGTACTCAAGTTTGATGGCAAACAATTATAATGATGGCCTTGATTTTCTCCTCTTCCATCTTGATCCCCTCCAATGAGATCTTGTGACCCAAGAAGGTAACTTCCTTCTACCAAAAGATATACTTTGACTTCTTTAGGTAAAACTTCCATTTTTTAGTCATCTTAGGACTTCTTGCATATGATTTGCATGTTCTACCTTTGTCATGCTATAAATTAAAATGTCATCCAAGAACATCACCATGTACCGATCCAAGATACTATCCAGCACCCTATGCATTTGATCCATGAAGACTACTGGAGCATTAGTGAGCCCAAAAGATAGAACTCTCCATTCAAAATACACATAGCTTATGCAAAAGGTAGTCTTTTGCACATCCTCTTTATCAATGGAGATTTGCCAATAGCCATTATTGAGATCCAACTTGGAGAAGTATTGTGCTCCACTCAATGATCAAGCAAGTCATCAATTTGAGGTAATGGATATGCATTCTTCATTGTTTTTTTATTTAGCCAACAATAATCAATAGAGAAACAAATCCTCCATCCTTCTTTGGAACAAATAGTACCATTGCTTCCCAAGGAGATATACTATATCTTATGAAATCCCTCTCCAACAACTCTGTAAAGGTTGTTTGCAACTCCTCCAACTCCTTTGGTCAGAGCTGATAGATTAGGCTACTCATTGGAGTACTCCCTAGCAATAACTCAATCTTGAAGGGCATACCATGATCAAAGGGTAATTGCTTTGGAAAATCATCTGAACACATCTAAAAACTCTTGGACTATTTGATCAACCATTGCTTGATGAGGTTTCTGATCCTCCTTAGATCCTTTGTGCAGAATTGGCTTGATCCACACCACAAATTAGACTTATCTTCCTCCAAAGCTTGCTCTATGTTTGCTTCACTCACAAATTTCCCATCTTGGGACTCATCTTCCTCCTCATTTTGCTCTATTGCTGCCTTCCAGACAAACTTCCCAATTTGGGATTGACTATTCTTAGGTGTCTTACTCAGAGATGTCAGACAACCTAATTGGAAGTTTCTACCTTGGTGTTGTATTTGAATTTATCATCAATTCCAACCAAATTGAACTTTTTGACATTCAAGCCAAGGTAGGCCTAGAATGATATCATAGTGTAGAGGTGTCTCTACAAACCTCATACACTCCAAATACTCTTTCCCAATCTTGAAGGTAATAAGATGCAAGGTACAAAATGCAAAACACTTTCTACCATCCTTAATTATCAATCTACTTCCAATTATTGGCTCGATAAGAATACATAATTCCTTTACTAACTACATGGACAAGCAATTTTTTTAACTTCCAAAATCAACCAAAATTCTCCAACCACGATCAAATATCATACTTTGCAAGTATACTTGCATATATCAAGCCTTTGATCCTATAGGAACTAATCAAGTTCCCAATATGTGGCTTGAAATGTCCTCATTTCCTTGTTTCTTTGATCATTCTACTCCACAAACTCCATCTGGCTTGTGAAGGTTACCTATTCTTGAGTGGATATTCAACAATGCAATGTCCTATTTGGCCACAATAAAAACAACCACCATTATGTCATTTTTTTTCTATCTATAGTACCAAGTGGTCTCCATTGAATAGCATCAATCTACATTGGTGTTGGCTCCTCCACACGTGTGTAGTGTATTGGTAGGTTTTGAGGAGGTCAAGGTTGAGACCAAGTTGTTACAACCAAGAAATCAAAGCATTTGGCCAACCACATGGCTTCCTCCAGGTGTTGTGGCTCTTTCATAGTTATCTCTTATTTGGTTTGTGACTTCAAGCTCCTCACAAATCAATCTAGAGTTTCACCTTCCAGTATATCAAAAATTTGCATAATGGTGTTTTGGAATTGCATGACATAACTTCTTACATAGCCAATCTACTTCAACTCTGCAAACATATCTTGTGCAGCTCGTGTGGCATTTATAGCTTGGAATTGACCAATTATTGCACTCTTGAATTCTACCCATGTCAAGATTGATGTAACAATTTACCATTTAGCTTGCTCCACTTAGGATGCTACCATAGCTTTTCTACTCCATCCAACTGACTAGAAGCCAAGAGAGTCTATTTCCTTTCATCTTGAAGATTAGTAGCTTCAAAATGACATTCATAGTCAAACACAAAATTCTCCACTACACCCAAGAGATTCTTGCCTTCAAAAACCTTAGGTTTTGGAAATTGGATTTGATCTTCTTCTTCTCCAATTGGTACTCTCTTTATGTTTTATTATTGTTAATGATCTCATTCATCCAACAATTGAGTAAAGTGCTCAATTTTTTACTACATAGCAATGATAACCTTGGGCATTGCAGCCATGGTTATTAATCTATCACACCACCCACAATCTATCTAATTAACACATAAATGCAACACATCCATCATTCTCCATAAGTTATAACTGGAAGTACCAAGGGTTCCTCGAACAAGGTGATTGTATTTAGAAAATATTACCCAAAGTGTGAGGTGATGAACTATGTGAAATGATGCTTGGGTAGTATCTGGACGTAAAAATCCCAATGGTTTGGAAAAAATGGATTTGGTGGTCAATATATTCTATCCATCCCACTCCTTCTTTGATACCAATGTAAAATACTAAAATAGAAAGAGAGAAATAGGAAAATGGAAGATCACATTGGGACACTTGAGTGTGAGAAATTCTAAATGCCTAGCATGAGCTTTGGATTTGGTATTTATAAGGACCCTATAAGGCTCTTGAGAAGCATCTCAAGAAGCTTCCTTGAGCCGCTTTCTTGGAGTGCAAGCCAAGTTAACCAAGAAGCTTCCCAAGAAGCTTCCTTCTAGAAGCTATTTACTTGGCTTGTAAGCTAAGCTAGTCAAAAGCTTCTAGAAGTTTTCCTTCTAGAAGCTACCTACTTGGAGTGCAAGCTAAGCTAGCTAGGAAGCTTTCCAAGAAGCTTCCTAGATATTTCCAGGATATTTTATGTTAATTTGACCTATTTGCCACTCTGTTTGATCTAACTAAGTTCATTGCTAAACTCCATATTGTTATATCAGCCTAAATAGCCTTTATGTCTTGATAGGTCACTTTTTGCACAAGCATTGTAGATTTCTCCTCACTTTTCCTCAAGAGTCTTGTTAGGGATATATGGTATATGAGCATCTTAGAGATTGCTTTCAGGCATATGATCCTTCTAGTGGTTTTATTGAGTTGTTTTAGGTGGTTGCAATAATAGCAAGAGGAGACATTCCTATTTTGTTAGTTGGGTGTTAGGTGCTAGTCAACTTGTGACAAAGAAGGACAAGGGAGGCATTAGACTTATTGCTATTGGAGATATCTTTTTGCACTTGGTCAGCCGCACCATTATCCTTCAACATTGTTCTCACTTTTGATAGCACCTTAGTCCACATCAATTTGCTACTCCAAATTGATGTGGACTATATCTCTAAGCATTAAGACACTTCTAGATATACATTCAAAGTGGATTGTCCTACACATGGATGTTAAGAACACTTTAAATAATATCTCACAAGCATCCATCTTTAGAGAGCTAAGGGAGGCTGGTGGATCCTTGGCAAGTCTTATTCCTTTTGTGCCGTATTTTTATGGCTCTCCTTCTTTCCTTTACTACCAGCATGGTTGTTCACAAGAGGGAGTCACTATCTTGGAGTTAGATGTTTGTACATATTAAGGAGATCCTTTAGGAAGACTCTTATTTTCCATGGCTCACTTTAGAGCTCTCTTATCTACTACTTTGGCCATGCCATGTTGTGTATTTCCCTCCTTGGTAGATGATACACACATCATGGGCCCTATAGATCAGATTAGGTAGGCCTTTGACCACTTGACTACCAAGCTACATCTAGTAGGCTTGAGAGTCAAGGTGTCAAAGTGCAGGGCAAGGTCCCTTTTAGGTATCTCTTCCCACTTTGAGCTTCTAGAGTGTGTATCACATCTACATATGGACGACGTGTTCTTAGAGTGCCAATAGGATCCAAGGATTTTGTCACACGCTTCTTAGATGCTTCCTTTGTAGAGGATGTTCTCCATGTAGATAACCTTCCAATACTAGGAGATCTATAGGTGGCATCTGGTATACTCTCCTCTAGTATTGCTTTTCAACCAACGTATCTCCTCCACATAGTTCCTCCTCCTTGATCTTCCTATCATGTTTGAGAGCCTTTGATAGGATGATTATGAGAGCCTTTGGTGATATCATTGGACTAGGGACATTTGAGTGTGTGACAAGGGATTTGGCACATAGACAAACATCCCTACCAATCTCTTGTGGAGGGATTGGCTTGCTATCCATGGAGGAGATGGCACCTATAGCATTTTTGGGTAGTTGGGCTCTCTTGGCATCCCTACTTTCCTCTTGTTTTGTGGTTGTTGATAGGTTGGTTTTGGAGACTTAAGTGATAGAGGTGGAGGATGGATTCTTTTTTCTCCATATGTTATTGTGGCAAACAAGAGATAGTTTATCCCCATATGCATGCAAGGACCTTCTATCTTTTGCTTCACTATTTTCAAATTGGATTGGAGGTTTACAATCTTCCTTGATGGAGCAATAGTGTAAGTAATGTGACAACCCGACAAATATTACTTTTGTGGTAATCAAGTAAGTAAATTTTGTTCCCACAAAGATACTAATCAGAATTGGTCAAATACAATGTTAAATAGTAACAAGTAGCTCTTCTTGGTTGTGTCTTTAATCTCTCAAGTAGAAAATACACCTAGAAGAGAGTGACAAGCATTGAATCGTAGTCTTGTCACACAAAAATGTCACACTTAATCACAACTCTATCAAATCTCTCCAAACAATCTTGATTGTGATGATACAATCTCTCCCAAAAATAGCACTTCATTGTAAAATGACTTTGTCTCAGAATTGCATTCCACCCCTCGACTAAAGGCACAACTTCCTTGGTCAAAATTGCTTCACATCAACACTGTGCTACCCTCACAATTGCAAAATACTACCAACACTACAATTCCTCTCAAATCTGTCAAGCCATTACTCCAATTGCACTTCACTTAGGATCAAAAAAATAGAATGAAGATCAAGGTTGTGGATCCAACATCCAACAAACACACTAACTTGCACTTCAGAATTCTCCACATGTTGACAAACACACACGCAATGTTGATACTTGGAAGTAAGCTCAAGTGACGAGCACTACTTCACAACACTTTGCTTTATCTATTCTTGGAATTATGAGCATTAAACAAGATAACATTGCAAATGCATCCTTTAAATAGGGAGAGCACTTAAACATTTAACTTACTTCCTAAACTGCTTCCTAACAACTCTAACAACTTGCAAATCCAAAATGGCAATGCACCTCTTCATATCTACCTCTTCAAATCTCAAAATTGTTACTACTCTAATCCGATATCTACTTCTTTCTTGGCTTCCAAACCCAAAGTAACCTCACATACTACTCTATCCTCGGGTTTCACAACTACTAACTCTTCTACCAATTCTAACACTTCTTCACTTTGATCTACAATTCCCGTCATGGGCAATCTACACACATCTTCTCCATGTTACACATCTTTCTCTAATACCTCCAATGGAAACTCTAAAGATATTTGTACTCCTATCTCTTCTACTTTGGGTTTTGCTCTGACATCCTTCCAAAGTTTATCTATTTCTAACTTAACTAAATCTAATCTAATCATGATAGTGTCTTCCACTTCCAATATCTTCCTATCTACAAGAGTTCCAAGACTAATCAGCAAAGCATTCAAGTCCTTATGTTTTGCATTTCTTCTCCTCATATCCTACACCAACAATCTTAACTTGTGCAACCTTATTTCTTCAATCCTTACACTGGCATCTGTACTCAACATTGCATTCATCTTTACTACTATCTCCCTCAATGGCTCAAGCCTCATTTGTTCCCAATCTGCATGCCAATCTGCTCGGTATATTGCGAGCTCTGCCTCAAATTTGGCCTTCACATTCTCCTTCTCTTTCTGCACTACCTTCTCTTCCAAATTACAAAGTAACTCCCTTAATCTTTCTTCTTCTCTATGCCTCATTGTTTACTCTCTTTGCCAGGGCTGCTTCTTCTATTCTACACTTTGCACCACTCTATCTAGCTCTTGCTCCTTCTCTGCTACTCTTGCCATAGCATGGATGATCTCTAATCAAGAATCAGCAAATTTCTATTTCAAGATTTCATACTCAGCTATTTGTCTTTCCTCGGCTATAACATTTTACTCTATTATTTTCTCTCTACTCTCCACTTCTCTCTTTAAATTCTCAATCACTTGATTCTATATAATTGCATCTACTCATAGTACCTCACTTTGCTCCTCTCCTTGGGTTATACTCTCCTTCAACTCCAAGTTCTCTCCTTCTAACCGCGCCAACACCTGCAACATAGTCTTTACCTCTAGATACTCTGACTGCATCTCTTTCTTCTTCTCCTCCAACTTCATCTGCAATGGGCAGACAATCTCCCATAGATACTCCATTCCTCCGGTTTGGTTCCCTTCTGCTTGCGTGCTCTTTCCCTTCTTTGCTTCTTCTTCCCTTGACACTCTTCTCTTTAGTCAAAGTTGCCTGATTGGAATGGTTTCCTTGCTCCTCAAACTTCCACTTTCCATTTCTCTTCTTTGACTTGGTCCCGCCTCATACATTGCACTTCTTCTAGATCGGATACCTCTCTAAATGATAACCTTCTTCTCCTCTTTCTCTGGAACTTCTTCTTCTTCTTTTGGGTTATCTTCTTCTACCAGCTCTAGTATTCCCTCTTCTTGCTCTGGTACTGGCTGCATTTCCACTCCATCCTCACTCTTGCTACTTGCTTCACCACTTTGTAATGTGAGTTAAGGTTCTTCTTCTCTTGCAAAGTCTTTTGACTTGTACTTGGCTTCCCCTTCTAATTCTTCTCCTAACAATGCAATTACCACCAAGTCCTTCTTCAAGTTCACTTTCTTAGTCTTCCAAGGTCTTGTTGCCGCTACTTCTTCTTTTGGTCAACTCCTCTTCTTTGACTTTAGAGCATTCACCGCCAATCTCCTACTCTGCCTCATCTATGCGTAGTACTTATCATTGCTCTTGATCTAAAGAATGTATTGCTGCTCCTCTACATCAGTGTCTCTCCTTAAGTCGGGATGGAAATGCAACATTATCTTGTGTCATTCCGCAGCATTCAACAAATTCAATCCCAAATAAAAGTTGGCTGCAAATGGCACAATGTAGTGTGGAGGTGACTTATCCATCAAATTCCACACCATCTATATTGTGCACTGATGAAAGCACTTCACCTAATTGATTGGTTCCCCTACAAACATCTTATGGAAAAACACCGCTTGATGTTTCATCACATAAGTGGTTTGCTCCGGCTTGAAGATAGCCATCATTGCTCCTATGATGCCTCTCCTCACAGGGTCCTTATGACTCTCTCTCTTATACCTATTCTTTGTGCATTTTGAAGAAAAGGCATCTTGTAATTCAACTACCTTTCCTCTCTCCAAGAATGTGGCTCCTTGCTCCTCATCCGCCTCTCTTCCGAGTACTAACCTCCGATCCCACTCCGTCCATTGAGCCAGATTTCCTCTCTTACCCTCTACCTTGGGTCCGTCCAAACACTTACTCTCAATGATCTCAATCATGAAACCTAGAAAACTAAGGTTCAAGTTCCATGCCAGAAATGTGATCCAAAGCCTGCTCAAGACTTCAATTCTTGCAATCACATCAAACCTCCAAATTGCATGATTTCTCACCACAAATTCTGGGTTCTTCTTTCTACCTGCCATTTTACTCTCCTCCACTCTAGGTTGGTGATTATTCTTCCACCCAACTCTTAGACTAACTCTCTTGACTTCCTCTCAATGCACAAGTATGCCTCTTAGCACTCCCTTTTCCCCAATCTCACTCACTCAAGATGACTCTTTAATAGCAATGGGAAATTACTTGTCATCTCTTTGTTTCTATCTCAAATTTTATAATGGTGCATCTCCTCAGTCTTCTTCACTTCAAACTTCTACGAAGAAATCACACCTTTTGCATACTCTTATTAATGTCAATTTTCCCTTGCTCATAGGCCAGCCATATTTTATGTGCGGTACCTTCTTGAGTGTCCAACCCCGAAGGAAAGTTGTTACACTATCTTCACCTCAGGTTGAGCACTCCTGAGACAAAGTCTCCTTACTTTGGGTTGAATGCTGATAGGACCAAACCAAGTACTTCATCTTTTGACAAGAAGTCACTTTACCTTGGATTACAACCCAAAGACACCATTCTTTGCCTTTTGATGCCATCTCGGTACAATACAACTTTGTCTATACACTTCTTCTTCAAAAAGAGGAAAAAAATAAAATTTGTGGGTACCACAAGTATACGCTACATTCTCTCTTAGTTGACTCATTCATTCCTCATGCTACTAAAGCACACCTTTGCTCTTGCTCTGGCAAGGATGCAAGCTCTTGGATCCTAGCTTGACTGTGCATTAGGGCATTTTGACTCACACCAAATACTTTCTCTACAATGATGAGGTTTTTCCTAGGTTTGGTCCACCCTTTTGCATCTTCATTACTCACTTGTTAGTGTGGTTCTACACTAGATGCAGCAATAGTCCATATGACATGGTGTCCTTTTGGAGGATAGAGGACAGCTACCTATGATGCTATTAGGACATAGTGTTTGCTATGGCTCAAGAGAGTGGATACCTAGTTGGGAAGGAGCATTTGTATGCTTTACAAATGACATGTATCAGGGTAGAGTTACACTTGGTTTGAGATGATCAAGTGACAATAGCGGATGTCATGATTATAGATCCTACACGTGATATGTGATACGTGAAGTTTTGGAGGGAGTGATTATCAATCCCCCTGGATGGGCAGCAGCAACTTGCATGGTCTCCAAGTATAGGGGTATGCAACAAGGTCACCTCATTGTTCCCCTAGCCTTGGAGTTATATGGAGCAATGGACATAATATTCAACACATATGTCAAGGAGTGCACAATAGCTTATCATGTTAGTCACAAGGGAAAACCACTCTCACTCTCTTACTTTGTAGTATATTTTAGATAGCGTGTGTCCATTGTTCTATGGAGGGAAGTGGCTGGTGCAATCTATATAAGAGAAATTACACTAGGTGATGCTTCTTTGGATGCTCTAGTTGCTTGTAGACCGTATGACTTGCATAGCTTGGATATCTTGGGTGTGGTAGGGCAGATTTCTCATATCAACTCTATTGGGGCTTAGCCATATTTTACCTATTTTTTCTCACCCTTGTACGGTTTGATGAGGTCTTCCCATCCTTTTTGTTTTCTATGTGGTTGTCCTTTTCACTCAAATGAATTATCTATGGATAAAGAAAGTGTAAGTTATCTTTATGTTGATTTTATTAATATAATATTTTTTTTACATAAGATCCTACAAACAAAACAACAACTATATATATGTTTTTGCACTTATACTACTTCTTTAGTTTAATAAAAGTGGCCTTGGTGCCTTGATGTCCAACCTATAAACTCTCATGTAATTTTTTTCAAAGCCTCAATTTTTTTCAAAGCCTCAATTTTTTTCAAAGCCTCAATTTTTTTTCTTACAAACTACTCTCAATGATAGCCTATGCTTCTGCTTGATTTTTTCTTCAAGGACCTATGTTGCAACATGAAGTTGTTTGACTTCCTCAAAATCCTTCTATACTTCACATCATCCCAATCTACTTGCTGAAAAGGGTATGTAAGTAACATCCAATATCTCTTTCATATAATACCTTGATAAATGACTCAACATCTTCTCTCTCAACTTGAGAAATCAACAAGAATGTTGTCCCTACTTCATCAATAACCCTCTATTATATCATCCTCTTTATCATATCTTGCCCTTGAAAGCATATCTACTATTTGGTTGTCCTTCCTAGCAATATGTTTCAACTCTAGATTTAGCAACTTATTGGAAGTTATAGGCCTTAGTATTGCAATACATTGAGTTGGACAATTTTCTATCATTTATAACATTGGTAGACAACTTCAACTCTAGATTTAGCAACTTGTTGTAAGTTATATACCTTAGTATTGCAATACATTGAGTTGGACAATTTTCTGTCATTTATAACACAAGCAACCTTTGCTAAAACCATTGCACCTACAAAGTACTCATTCTTAATCTTTATTGTTGAAACTATACCTCATAACTCTTGTTTGACTTGAAGGTAAGCATATTGTTGAGTTCTTAACACCTTAACAACAAATTTTACAACAAATTTTACAACAAATTTATTTCCTTCATTGTTGTCCTAGGAAACAATCCAACCAAACAATAGGACTACTATCTCTTGTAAAGATAACTAATCTCCCACATTTCTAATCTACTCTTTGTAAAATAGGAGTTGATGCTAACAATAATTTCAATTGTTACATTGCTTTTGTATTTTTATCCTTGTACTTAAACTTGTATGCTTTCCACAAAAATCCATGTAATGAATATACTACAAATGCATAGAGGGGAATTCAAATATGGTGAAACATACAAAAATTCAAAAAGCAAAAATATTCTATTAATGAGTCTTATTCTCCTTAATTCACACCATAATTTTTACCTTGCTTGTATTCATTTTTTGTCCAAATGTCTTACAAAGATGACCAAGGATCACTACTTAAGTTCTTGACTCCAAAGATGGACTTTTGATGAAATAATAAAAGATGAAATTCTAAGAGTTGGGCTAAGATCTTCTCAACAACTTATAACCAACATACTCTTTTATCTAATTTTTTTTCCTTCATTTCCTCCATACATCACCTAATAGGCATATCATCAAGAATGGTATAATCTTCTCAAGAATGAAGTCATAGAATACCTTATTTGTACCATTCATCATGTGAGCTATTGAATAACTTGCACATTAAGGTAATTTGTAAATCCTCACCAATCTTAATAGAATGTGAATTATTATTATTTTACTTTATTTCTTCTACTAAATGAAATTCATCACAATCCAAGTAAAGATCTCTTATTGAATACATCATCCTTTTTAAAAATGCTTTAACAAGTTCTTCCAACAATTGCTCCTACTCCAATAGCTTGGAAGGTCATTGTATTCATTGGTTGAATATCTTGAACAGATTGAAAAATCCATTCTTCTTTGCATAGTAAAATTGTGATTGAATATGGTGTAAATAATAGCTCCAAACTTTTCTTATCTTTGTATCATCTTCTTAATCAACTCTATTCACTTTGGCAAGTTAGTTTGTAGTATTGAAATAGACCTTAAGGTCAAACATCCATGCAATATGGTAAAAATAATCATTGTTATCACAACATTAAGGTCCATGCCTCTTATCTTATGAGCTTCAAGTTAAAATGCTTTCCTATGTTGTAAAAGAATTTCTTTGAGGCACATCACCTTGTCTAGTTAAACCATCTAATCCAACCCTAAGCTCATCTAGAGTTTCCTTTTTGAATTCATGCTATATTCTTTTAGGATTTTTTAGACATTTCTCCTTAAAAGCTTGCTCATTGGTATCATAAGCAAAAGCTCTTCTATGGGCTTCACTCTCTTATCTTCTTTCTTGTATTTTGTCCCCACTCAAACTTTAGGTGCTTCACACAATTTGATTACCTTATACACCTCCTTAGAATGAATTTGCATAACCTTATCCTCATCCATCCATCTTATATGATCTCCAAGCCTATTCTTCTTGTATATGTTGGAAATCCATTCAACATTTTGTATCTTTCCCAAAGTTTTGAACTCTTTATTAACTACACAAGTCCATTTCCTTTCACACCTCCCCAAATTCTACATCTTCTTATAAAAAATTCTGCACACTTGGTTGATCTAACAAACATAGTATAAAAAGCATTGTCTTATATATGCAAGAATACCTTCTACCCTATACTACTACAATCTTGTTCTATGGTGGTACTCTTCAAAATTCCATGAATTATTCTATCTTTTGGCAACAAATGCTCTTTTCATTGAGCACAATTAAGCTCATGATTTTGAAATACTATGAAAAACTATCTTTCATTCTTCAGCTATAAATTCTTGCATATGAAAATACATCAGCCAATACCTTCATCTCTATCCAAGATGTAATAAGAAATGGTTGTCCAAGAGATAGAGAATAGGATGCTATCTCTTTTAAAAAGAAGTTTTACTTAGTAAAAACATCATCCACCCACACTTGGATATTTAGATATGCTCCATAAAGCTCTCCAAGTGTGTTATTTGTTGCACAAATTGCCCAACAACAATTCATATCAATTGGACACTTTCCTTTCTCATAAAGGTCTTTTGACATGATATTGATCTTGGATTTATAATCAATCAAAGTAATGACATGCTCATATATATATCTCTTACCCTAGCAAGTGTGTTTGTTGTTGCTTTAGCTTATTCATTGCAAGTTTAATGACTTGTAATCTACTTGTCTTCTTGATCCTCCTCAAAATGTAGGACCTTTGATCATTTTCTTCTTGTGATGCTAAATTATTTTTAACAAGCTCATCTTTTTCTAGTATTAATACTTATTATCAATATTACCTATTATTGTGATCTCCTTTGTGATCCTTTGCTTCTTGCTTATGATGTTAATGATTGTAGTGTTTATGTTTTCCAAATTTTGTAATTTTTTTTATCTTTGTATTATTTTTGTAGAGATTAAAGGTATTCCTTTACTATTCAAAGAAGAAAACTTCATATATGGGAGATTAATTGCATTCATCACCTTACATGGCAAGTGCAGAAAGAAAGAGGGTACATAAAATAGGACAGGTACAAAGAAGAGACAAAACCAAAAAACATAGGTACAAAGACTCTTTGCTAATGAGTTTTGAAACCAAAGACCATACTACAAGTTCAAACTTTCCCACCATAGGTTATCTTGTGATGGTTTGTGTAGCCAATGAAAAGGTAGTTAGTGCTATTTATCTCCATAATGATGTAGTAGATTGTATGATAGATCCCACAATTGAGCAATTTCCTTGTGAGCAATCTAAGTACATTTAAGTGATTGGCCATGTGTATTACAATCTTGTCTTTTAAGAGCTTTGATGTATATAAGTGATGGAGATTTTATAGTCGAGGAGTTGTTTTTAGTCTTAGGCATCTCTAGTGGGAAGAGAATGTAGAAAGTAAGACTTGTAGTAGAGTGTGGATCAAGAGCGTAAGAGGTTGAACAACATATGTTCTACATTGTTGATCTGCCACTTCCAAATCCTTTTCTCACCAAGCTTTAGATTCTACACTATGATCACATTTGGGTTTGGATGGTACCACATTTTGGGGCTACATTCATGAGATTGGTGATGGAAACCTTGGATCTTATTATCTTTCTTGTACTTATCTATGATGAAGTTTGGGATTTGACCATTTATGTCCTTTAATGGAAGTAGAAGGAATTAATTCTTCTCATTGCCTTCAAGGTGGATTTATGAGGTCTATATCAAAACAAAAATGTCTAAGTGAAAGAAGTGCAAGAATTTGGATCCTAAAATATTAAATCTTGCATTTTCAATAATTAAGGAAGTTACAAAAAGGCATCCAAAGAGAAATGACAAAATTAGAGAGAAAATCAAACATGTTATGGTCTAAAAATACAATTTAAGAGACTTGAGCAAAGTATGAGTGGGATATGATTGATTGCCATAAGGGAGGTCAAATTCATACCTAGGTGTACAACTTGGAGTATTTTAGAAGTTCCACTAAAATTTTGTATGATTGGTCAATGAGGTTCAAGAGTAAAAAGAAATACTATTTGTGTTGAGCTCAACAACTTCTATGTTTGAAAAAATCTCAAATCATATGATCAACTGAAATTGGAGTATTGGAAATCAAGGTGTTGGAAAGGAGATTATGATCAAGTTTGGGTCACTTTTCAAGTTCTTGTTTGAATCAACCTATGAAAATCTCCAATAATATTGATGGTTAGGTCTTGCACCTTTGTCCAAAGGTTTCATGTAAATTACTCAAATATAGAATTTAAGGCCTTGGATCAAGTATACTTGGTTCTGTAGAGCTCAAAATTAACCTAGTTTGGGAATTGATCCAAATCAAGAGGTTGGGTTTAGATTAAGCCATAAAAATTTATAGAGGTTTAGCCAAGAGAAAAATCAACAAGCAAGATCCGGTGCAACAAAGTATTGGAACTATTTTCATAAGCTCAAAGGAGAACTTCTATCTCAAACTATAATTGAATGTCAAATCTCCAATTTGAAGTCACAAGTGAAAGCATAAATTTCTACAATGTTTTTCCATTATTAATATGAGTCTTTAGGCTAAACTTTGACCAAAAATTGTGCAAGAACAAAGTCTTAAGCCTTACTTAGGGTTTTAAAAATTAGAGTTTGGACTACAAAAATCAAGCTAAGTTTGAGGTCTTGTCAAGAGAGCTATAGCGGTCAAATTGATGCTCACTTTATATTATAGGAAAGTGTATCTTAAAACTTTTTCATTGAGTCTTAAAACTCTAAAGTGGAACTACAAAAAAAATGTTATCCCTATCTGAGTCTTGTAGAGATTTCCTTATCAAATGGAAAATACAACTCTTGAACTGTAAATGAAGAATTGGTCTTGGACAAAGAAAGAGCTCTTTGAAGTACATTCTTATCATAATCATGGGGATTTGTGTTTTTTTCTTGTGTTTGTATTTTCTCGATGCTTTGCATGATTGATTGTACGCTCAATTGGTTTAGATTGGTATGCATGTGTTGTGCTTTTGTTCTTTACTTCTAGGTGTAATGTATATTTCTCCTTAGGTAGCATTAGAAGTGATGACCAGCATACCAAGAGTGCACGTTATGATGATAAATTAGGTTGAAATTATTCTTCTACTTAGTAGGAAGAACTTTAGAAATAGTGCTAGAAGGTTTTGGAGATTGTAGAAACTAGTGGGTTCAAACTATTAGTAATAGATTTACATACAGCCTCCTATCCACAAGCTCTACAAGCTGTATAACTAGGCACCCAATGTGTTCTTAGAGAAATAAAAGCAAAGTATGACTACATAAAGAATCATTTTCTAGAACCATCAAAGGCCATTGATGAGTTCTCATATGGGGATATGGATAGTGCTCCTAGTGAGGACCATTTGCCAAAGATTATTCACTAAAAGATTGAGAGTTGGAACAAGTAACCATTTCTTCTATAAGAACTTTCATGGAAGCTAGTCAGACTTTGGCAATAAACTTTCTTAAGAATTACCTAAAAGAGAGTTAAGACTTCTTTGGGGGTAGATAATCTTTGTATTTGAAATTTTTCTGACTAATAGCATGGTGTGAGGAGAGAGAGTGATGAGGAGAATCCTCATAGTAATCCTTTGCTACCCAATAGACAAATTTTTGTTAAGAGAGAATTCCTTAGGAAAACGCATCTAACATTCTTGCTCTAGAATTAACATTTCATCTTGCCTTCCATGATTCAAGAGAATGGGAATTTGAGAGTGAATCCATGAGAGTGGAGTGAGGAACATTGGAAGATGGTCCTTGGAGCAAAGGTATAACCTTCTAAAGGACTTACATTAGATACAAATTTCAAGGATATGGAAGATAAAGTCAACTCCCAAATAATTGACTCATTCATAAAGCCAAGAATTGTTATTGGTCAAATAAAAATTGGAGGGTTTTAAGTTACAATGATCCAATGTGAAGAGTGATAGTTTCTTTGCTCATGAACATCTTTGAGCAAAGAGGACCACCTACCTTACCATCAACCATGAAATCTTCTTTGACCAGATCTATGAAGGAGCACTAGCAAATTGGGCATCTATGTTCCATCATCACACCCAATCTATGATTCATGAATTAAAGGAGGACAGAGGAGCTACCTACTTGGCACCCTTTGTCATTCATTTCTACATGGTTTTCAACTTTTTCACCAAGGAGGAGAAGAAGAAGTTCACTACTCACCTCCACTCAAAAGACTACTTCTTGCAACTTGAAGTGTAACAATATGGAGTTTAGTGACAAAGTAGCAAATAAGACAAATTAGCCTAGAATATTCTAGAAGTATCTAGGAAGCTTTTTAGGAAGCTTCTTGGCTAACTTAGCTTGCACTTCAAGTAAGTAGCTTCTAGAAGGTTCCAACTAGCTTGCATGCCAAGTAAGCAACTTCTAGAAGGAAGCTTCTTGAAAAGCTTCCAAATTAACTTGGCTTGCACTCCGAGAAAGCGGCTTAAGGAAGCTTGTGAGAAGCTTCTCAAGAGCCTTGTATGATCCCTATAAATACAAGAGCCAAAGCTCATGCTAGGCATTTGGAGTTTTCTCTCATTCAAGTGTCTCAATATGAGTTTCTATTCTCCTATTTCTCTCCTTGGTCATGGTCTTTTACATTGGTATCAGAGCAAGAATGGGATGGATGGAATTTATAGACCACTAAATCTACCTCTGCCAAACCATTAGGATTTTCATGTCCAAATATTTCCCAAACATCATTTCACCCAATTCATCACCTCGTGTTTTGGGCAAGAATTTTTGCATGTGATCACCTTGTCTAAGGAACCCTTGATACTTCCAATTGTAACTTATAGAGACCGGTGGACGTGCTGCATCTATGTGTTAATCAATTAGATAAATTGAGAGTAGTGGGATAGAGTAGTAGCTATGGCGGCAGTACCAGATGTTATCCTTGCAATCAACAACAAGTTGAGCACCTTACTCAATTGTTGGATGAACAAGAGCAGCAATGACAAGAACATATATAGAGGGCACCAGTTCAAGATGGAGAAGATCACATCCAATTTCTAAAACCCAAGGTGTTTGAAGGCAAGAATCTTCCAAGAATAGTGGATAGTTTTGTGTTTGATTGCAAATGTTACTTTGAAGCCACCAACCTTCAAGATGAACGGAAATAGATTCTCTTGGCTTCTAGCCAATTGGATGGCGTGGCAAAAATTTGGTGGCAATTCCAAGTGGAATGAGCTGAACAATAGATTGTTGTATCAGTGGGGCATGGGCAAAGTTTTGACATGGGCAAAGTTCAAGGATGAAATACTTGGTTGATTTCAAACTATAAATGCCACTTGAGCTACACGAGATAAATTGGCGGAGTTGAAGCAGATTGGCTCTATAAGGAGCTACATTACACAATTTCAAAACATCATCATGCAAATTCTAGATATACAAGAAGGTGAAGTTTTGGATCGATTTGTGCAAGGATTGAAAGCACAAACCAAATTAGAGGTGACCATGTAGGAACCACAAAACATAGAAGAAGTCATGCAATTGGTTGAGAAAGCTTTGATTCCTTGGTTGCAACAACTTGGTCTCGACCTCAACCTACACAAAGCCTACCAATATGCTATGTATGGGTGGAGGAACTGGCACCAATGGAGGTTGATGCAATGGAAACCACTTAGTACAGCAAATAGAAAAAGATTATGAAAAAATGGAGGTTGTAGGATTTTGGTTGATTCTAGAAGTTCAAAGAATTGCATGTTTATGCAAGTAGTAAAGGAATTGGGCATTCCTATCAAACTGGTGATTGGAAGTAGATTCATGATGGCGGATGGTAGAAAGGGTTCTGCATCCTGTACCTCACATCCTAATACTTTTAAGATTGGGAAGGAGTATTTGGAGTGTTTGTAGGTTTGCAGTGACACCTCTACACTACAATATCATTCTAGGACTACCTTGGCTTGAACATCATAAGGTTCAATTTGATTGGACCCAATGACAAATTCAAGTACAACACCAAGGTAGGAATTTCCGATTAGGTTGTTTGGTATCTCTTAGTAAGACACCTAAGAATAGTCAGTCCCAAGATAGGAAGTTGGTTGAGAAGGTAACCATAGAGCATGCCTTGAAGAGAGAGGAGCCCCAAGATGGGAAGTTTGCCAAGAAGGCAACCATGGAGCAAGCTTTGAAGAGAGGTGAGTTCCTAGATGAGAAGTTTGTTAGTGAAGCAGCCATAGAGCAAGCTTTGGATGAAAATAGATCTGTTTTTGCGGTGTGGATCAAGCCGATTGCACAAGGACAATTTGAGGAGAGCCAAGAGCCTCATCAAGCAAGGGTTGATCAGATAGTTCAAGAGTTTGCGGATGTATTTTTGGATGATCTGCCAAAGGGATTACCCGCCAATCGTGGTATGTCCTTTGAGTTATTTCTAAGGAGTACTCCAGTGAGTAGACCAATCTATAGGCTCTCACCAAAGGAGTTGGAGGAGTTGAAAAAAACACTTAGGAAGTTTTTGGAGAAGGACTTCATATGACATAGTACCTCTCCTTGGGGAGCACCAGTACTATTCATTCCAAAGAAGGATGGAGGACTTTCTTTCTGTATTGATTATCATTGGCTCAAGAAGCAAACAATGAAGAATGCATATTCCTTGCCTTGGATTGATGACTTGCTTGATCAATTGAGTGGAGCACAATACTTTTCCAAACTGGATCTTTGCAGTGGCTATAAGCAAATCCCATTGATAGGGAAGATATGCAAAAGACTGCCTTTCACACAAGGTATGGGCATTTTGAGTGGAGAGTTATACCTTTTGGGCTCATTAATGCTCTAGTGGTCTTCATACATCAAATGCATCGGGTGTTGGATGGACTATTGGATTGGTACGTGGTGGTGTTCTTGGATGATATCTTAATCTATAGCAAGATAGAGGCAAAACACATGAATTACGTGCAAGAAGTCCTAAGACAACTATGAGAATGGAAATTTTATTGCAAGAAGTCAAAGTGTGCCTTTGGAAAAAGGAAGTTACTTTCTTGGGTCACAAGATCTCATTAGAGGAGATCAAGATGGAAGAGGAGAAAATCAAGGCCATTATCGATTGGCCTACTCCAAAGAATGCTATAGAAGTATGAGCATTTAATGGATTGGCCAATTTTTACCAACGATTCATTCACTATTATGCTCATGTGGCTGCACCATTGACTGATCTCTTGGGGAAGAACTTGAGCTTCCAATGGACCACCAAGCACAAAGAAGCATTCCAAAAGTTGAAACATATGCTGTCTTCAAGACCCATCCTTCAACCATATGATCCTCAACTACCTTGTGTGGTTGATTTTGATGCTTCTAACTTTGAAATTGGAGTCGTGTTGCAACAAGAATTCCTAGATGGACTACATCCCATTGCCTTTGTGTCTCACCAACTAAAAATGGCTAAAAGAAATTACTCTACTCGAGATTGAGAACAACTTAAAATGGTACATGCCACCAAAGTATGGAGGCATTATCTCTTGGAGAAACAACCAATCATGCAAACTGATCAAAAACCATTTTTGCAGACCTTACACTTGGAACACATGAAGAGTTGAAATCATCAATGGGAGGAACAACTCCAATTGTTTGACATCAAACTTGGATGCAAACTAGGTCAGTTCCATGTCATCCTTGATGCTCTATCATAGCAATCTGATTTGAAGTCTCTTCCTCTCATCACGATAGCAATTATGATGGTATCAATTAACTCCAAGGTCCAAAATGAGTTCCTATCAGCTCTACAACAAGATCCCTTCTTCCAAATGGTATATGGTCATCTTACAACACAAAAAAGGAGTACAACACCTTCTCCTTCAAGGAAGGCCTTTTATTCCATGAGGACCGGATCTATGTTCCAGCCAAAGGTGATCTCCAACTTGTACACCTTCAAGAAGCCCATGATTTACCAATAGATGGGCACATGGGTGTGGACAAGACTTTGAGTACCCTCCAATACCAATGGTGGTAGCCCAACATGATACAAGATGTTTGAGAGTTTGTCCAATTGTGTGAGAGTTGCCAACATATCAAGGTCAACAACCAGAAGCCAAGTGGATTCCTTCAACCACTCCCCATTCTATCCACTCAATGGGAACAAATGAGCTTGGATCTCATCACATCCTTGCCTTAGACAAAGCAAGGACACACAACAATCATGGTATTTGTGGATAAGCTCAATAAGCAAATCCACTTGGCACCAACTGTTGATAACATGGATGCTCCAACCTTGGTGCGAATCTACTTTGACAATGTCTTCAAGCATCATAGGATGCCACATGTACTCATTTCCGACCGTGATCCTTGATTCACCAAGAAGTTTTGGCAAGCACTCTTCCAAATACTCGACACCAAGCTTGCTTTGTCCACGACCTATCATCCTCAAACTGATGGACATACCAAACATGCAAATCATACCTTGGAAGATATGCTACATGCCTTTGTCAATGCCCACCATACCAATTGGGATGAATGTCTTGTAGTTACATAATTTTCTAACAATAATTCCAAACATGCAAGCACTAGATTTTCTCCCTTCTTTCTCAATTTTGGCCAAGATCCGCTTGTTCCAGATTCTCTTCTTACTCCTCATCCATCTCAGGTTCCTCATACTTCAACCTTCATGACCACCATATCTCAATCTCTCCAACAAGCCAAATCTTACCTCCTTGTTGCTCTAAATTGCCAAAAACAATATGTAGACCACCATCATTATGATCTCACCTTTGAAGTTGGTGATAAAGTCATGATATCCTCTAGTAATCTACCACTTCCACTTGATACCCAAGTTTTTAAACTCACCCTTAATTGGATAGGACATTTTGAGGTCACCTAAATCATCTTTCTTGCTACTTATTGACTTGCCTTACCTTGTCATATGTGCATCCACCCTATCTTTCACATTTCCAAGTTTAAAACCTTTGTTCCTAACCCATCTTCTTTTTCCTCTTGTGTCCAACCTCCTTCTCCTCCCATCCCTATCAATGATCATGAGGAGTACAAAGTTGATTGTATCCTTGCACGTCACTACATTCAACAAGGACGCTAACAACATACAGAGAGCAAGGTCCTTTGGAAAGTGTATCTCCTTCATGATGCCACATGGTAACCTCTTTCTCACCTTTAGAATGCATAGATGGCCATCCAGGAGTTTGAAGCTTCAATGGCAACAAGGACGTCACCAACTAGTGGTGGGAGAATATATAACAATATGGAGTTTAGCGATGAAGTTAGTAGCAAATAAGACAAATTAGCCTAGAATATTCTAGAAGTATCTTGGAAGCTTCTTGGCTAGCTTAGCTTGCACCTCAAATGAGTAGCTTCTAGAAGGTTCCAACTAGCTTAGCTTGCATGCCAAGTAAGTGACTTCTAGAAGGAAGCTTCTTGAGAAGCTTCCCAATTAACTTGGCTTGCACTCCAAGAAAGTGGTTCAAGGAAGCTTCTTGAGAAGCTTCTCAAGAGCCTTGTATGATCCCTAAAATACAAGAGCTGAAGCTCATGCTAGGCATTTGGAGTTTTCTCTAATTCAAGTGTCCCAATGTGAGCTTCCATTCTCCTATTTCTCTCCTTGGTCACGGTCTTTTACATGAAGGAAGAGGGACAATTAGAAGAATCCAAGAAGTAGACAAGGAATTTTTAATCATTGGTAAGGTTGTGAAGGGAAAGGAGGACATTTTTTTTGATATGAAGAGGATTGCTCCTTCATCAAGACCCAAATGATCTAAAAAGAGAGTGAGAAGAAATCTGTAAGTAATTGTTGTTTCTTTTGAGGAAGGTGAAGCCAAAAACAAAGTAGATGAAGAAGAGGAGGATGAGCTAACCCTCCAAGGGTCCAAAACAAAGGCCAAGTGAGATTAAAAACATGGAAGAGTGGACTACTCCAAAGGGTGAGAGGAGTCTTCTACAAGGAAGAATGTAGGAGAGAAGACACACTCCTATAAGTTGCAAGGGACCTAAAGAGTGAGAAGAGTTTATTGGAGAATGCAAAGAAGGATCAAGAAGTAGACATCCAAATACTACAAGAAGAGATGAATGCCCTTATGATTGTAGGCAATTGTGATACCCACCATTTTGTTTTTTTCTCAATTTTGAAGAAGAAGTGTATAGAGAAGTTGAATTGCACTTGTATGGCCAAAGAAGGCAAAGAAAAGTGTCCTCAAGATGTAACCCAAGGTAATGTGACTTTGGGTCAAAAGGCTAGGTACTCGGAATTGCCTTGTTAGCATACAACCCAAAGGAAGGAGTCTTTGTCTTTGGGGTGCTCTACCTGAGGCAAGGATAGTGTAACAACTTTCCTTTGGGGCAAGACATTCAAGAAGGCACCGTTCAAAAATGGCGGTCATATGCGTGAAGGACACTCAATAATGACAAGAGCATGCAAGAGGTGTGATTTCTTGGTAGAAACTCAAATTGAAGAAAGATGGAGAAGGGATGACTCTATAAAATTTGGGCTAAAGACAAAGTGATGACAAGCAATTTCCCATAGCTGTTAAGAAGTTGTCATGTAGGAGATCGTGGGAAGGGAAGTATAGTCAAAGACGCGCTGGTGTGTTGAGAGGGAGTTGAGAGAGTGAATTTGGGAATCAATAGGGAGAATAGTCCCCAGCCTAGAGTAGAAGAGAGAAAGATGGGAGGTGGGAAGAAGAACTCCAAATTTGTAGCAAGAAATCATGCAATTTGGAGGTTAGATGTGATTGCAAGAATCAAAGTCTTGAGCAGGCTTCAGATCACATTCTTGGCATGGAACTAGAATGTTAGTTTTTCAAGTTTCATGACTGAGATCATCAAGAGTAAGTGTCTCGATGGCCCTAAAGAAGAAGGGAAGCAAGGAAATCCAGCTCAACGAATAGAGTTGGATTGGAGATTAGTACTTTGAAGGGAAGCATGCGCAAAGGAGGGTGCCACCGTTCTTGGAGAAGGGAGAAGTCACAAAGAAATCCAAGAAATGAGGGATGCTTTCTCTTCTAAGCGCACAAAGAATGGCTACAAAGTAGAGAGCTATAAGGATCTTATCAAGAGGGGGATTGTGAGTGCTCTAATGGCAATACTGAAGCCGGAGAGAACAACTTATGTGATGAAGCACCAAGTGGTGTTCTTCCATAATATGTTTGCAAGAGAGCCAATTAACTGGAGAAAGTGTTTCCATCAAAGGATGAGATAGATGATGTGGAATTTGTGAGACAGGTCGCCACCACATTACATTGTGCCGTTTGCAGCCCATTTTTATTTGGGATTGAATCTATTGAATGCGGTGGAGAGGCACAAGATGCTGTCTCATTTCCATCCCGACTTGAGAAGAGATGTTGATGCAGAGGAGCAACAATACATCCTGCAAATCAAGAGTAGCAACGGTATACTATGAGCAGACTGGGCAGAATGTGCAAGTGAAGGTGAAAACTCTGAACTCAGAGAAGAGGAGTCAACAAGGAGAAGAAGAAGAAGTAGAGAAGGTTTGACCTTGGAAAGCCGGAAGAGTGAACCCGAGGAAAGAATTGGTGGTGATCGCGTCATCGGATGAAGAGTCAAAAGAGGCTGAGTGCAAGTCCGAGACTTGGAGAAGAAGGAAGAACCCAAGTTCACATTGCAGAGTAGGGACACGAGCAATGACAGTGAGGATGGCGGAGAGATGCAGTTGGTACCCAAAGAGGAGGAAGCTAAGATGGAAATGGCGGAGAAAGATAAATCAAAACTAGAAGACAAAGTTCCAAAGCAAGAGGAAAAGAGAGTAACAATTCAGAGGGGAGTCTGTTCTAGACAAAGGGAAAAATATGAAGCGAGGCCAAGTAGGGTGAGAGAAGTGAAGAGTGGAAGTTTGGGGAGCAACAAATCCATTCCTATAAGGCGATTGTGACTAAGAAGGTGAGTATCAAGAGAGGAAGAGATGAAGAAGGAGATAAGTCTGCAAGCCAAGGTAATTTTGAGTGAAGGAGTAGAGTATTCATGAGAGATTTTGTGCCCATTGTTGGTGAATTTAGAGCACAAGAAGAAGGAGATGTAGTTGGAGTATCCAGAGGTGAAGACGATATTGCAAGTGTTAGCTTGCTTGGAAGAAGAGAAATTGAAGTTGAAGAAAAATATAACCTGAGGTGAGGAAGACAAGGAAGTACTACGAGTAGATGTTGTAGTACAAAATCAAGTGATCAAGAACTTGAAGAGAGAAGCAAGGAGTAGAGAGAGACTTATAGAGCAAAGTGACATAGCAAGGGAAAGGCAAGTTGCTTAGTACAAAATCTTGAAGCAGCAATTTGTTGATTCAAGATTAGAAATTATCCATGGCAAGAGTAGCAGAGAAAGAGCAAGAGCTTGATAGAGTGATGGAGAGTGTAGAAGAGAAGAAGCAGCACTGGCAAAGAGAGTTGACAGCAAGATATAGAGAGGAGGAATGGTTAAGAGTTACTTCACAATCAAGAGGGGAAGATTGTGCAGAAGGAGAAAGAGAAGGAGATTGTGAAAGCCGGGTTTGAAGCAGAATTGGCAATGTACAGAGAAGATTGGCTTGCAGATCAAGAACAGGAGAGAAAAATGTGACTAGAGCCATTGAAGGAGATTCTGATCAAGATGAACACAATGCTCAGTACAAAAGCCAGCGTGCAAATTGAAGAGACATGGCTACATGAGTTGAAGTTGCTAGTGTAGGAGACAAAGAGACAAAATGCAAAGGACAAATATTTGAATGCTTTACTTATCAGTCTCAAAACTTGTGTAGATAGGAAGATATTAGAAGTGGAAGATAATATCACAATTAGATTAGACTTGGTGAAATTAGAGATAGATAAAATTTCGAAGGATGTAAAAGTGAAACCCAAAGTAGATGACATAGGAGTCCAGATAACTTTGGAGTTACCAATGGAGATATTAGAGAAGAGTGTGTCAAAAGATAAAGGTTTAGAAGGATTACCTACTAGTGGAATTGCAGATCAGGAAAGAGAAATGTTGGAATTAGTAGAGGAGTTGGTAGTTGTGAAACCCAAGGACATAGTACTAGTGAGTGAAGTTACTTCGTGATCGGGATTGAAAGCCAAGGAAGAAGTAGACATCGGATCAAATTAGTAATAGTTTTGAGATTTGAAGAGGCAGATATGAAGAGGTGCATTGTCATTTTGGATCTAAAAGTTAGAAGAGTTGTTAGGAAACGGCATAGTTGTTAGAACTGTTGTTTGCTTCACTATTTAAGAGTGGCATTTGCAAGAAAATGTTATTCAGTGCTCATAATTTTTGAGAATAGATAAAGCAAAGTGTTGTGAAGCAGTACTTGTTGTTTGAGCTTAATTTTGAGAATCAATTTTGTGCCTTTGTTTATGAGTGTTGGGAGAAATTCAAAGTGAAAATTAGTGTGTTTATTGGATGTTGGATTCCACAGCCTTGATCTTTACTTTGTGTGTTTGATCCTGAGTGAAGTGCAATCGGAGCAATGCCTTGACAAATCTGAGAGGAATTATTGTGTTGATAGTATTCTGCATTTGTGAGTGCAATATAGTGTTGATGTGAAGCAATTTCAATCAAGGAAGTTGTGCATTCAATGGAGGGGTGGAACACAATTCTGAGTCAAAGTAGTTTTGCAGTGAAGTGCCATTTTCAAGAGAGCCTAAATCATCACAATCAAGATTTTTTGGACAAAATTGAAGGAGTTGTGATTAAGAAGTGTTAATTTGTGACGAGATTGCGAGTAAGTGCTTGTTACTCTCTTCTGGGTGTGGTTTCTATTTGAGAGATCAAAGATGCAACCAAGAAGAACTACATTGTGATATTTGACTTTGTATTTGACCAATTCTGAATTGTATCTTTGCGGGAACAAACTTTACTAACTTGATTACCGTAAAAGTGATATTTGCCAGGTTGTCATGATTTTTGGCACCGTTGCCGGAAATACAAATCTTGGTAGTGGAAGAATACAAAGCCAATTTCAAAACTGGGTGTCAAAGCAATATGAATGTCTACATCAAGAGAATAATGGGAAGAGAGAGTTCAAAGACAAACATTGCATTGTGAAGAAGAGGAACACTTGAAGATCCAATCTACTTTTGAAAAAACCAAACAAGAGGTGTTGGACTTTCAACTTCTTCACAAAGTGCAAGAAGCACTACAAGAACTTGACCAAAAGAAACATAAAGGTAGTTGGCAAGGCTACTTTGCATCCCCATCTCCCAAGAAGAAGAAAGACTCAAGCGGCCATACATATTCATTACCACGTAGTACACCAACTTCCCTAGGTGCTATAAAGGAAGTTGCATCTCTAAAGAACTTTGTTTGAGAAAAGACAACATGGACACTAACAGAAGAAGAGTGTCAACACCTTCTACAAATGATTCCTTGATTGTCTTGAAGGAATTTTGAAGAACACTCCAAAGGTGTTGAGCTCAATTCTTCCACTAGGGTTGAAGTCGACACCCTTAGAGAAGAAATTGTTGAAGAAGAACCGACTTTGAACTTGACCAATTGGAACCCCTGGGCTATGAACACAGCATCAATACATGCCAACCCCTTAGTTCCATCAAGTTCAAACTCATGCCAGCCGATCGCTTCAAGTCAAACGATGACTTTGTTACCTATTACCCAACACGCCTATCAGAAGTACAAGGGGACAGAACAAGACAAAGATCATGATGAATTCATTGAAGAATTTGAAGTCATCTCCTTTGCCAACAAGGAACATGACTTGGCGGATCGACTGTGCATTTTCCCAAGTCTGCTCCTGAAAGAAAGCTTGGAATTGGTACCGGTTCATGGCGCTCTTGAACCGAGTCCCAAAGCAATTGGGTGTGGTGGGCTACTCCGATGCCCAAGCCATCACCAGGTTCCTAGGACGACTCTCGCCAGAAATTTGGATCTTTGCGAGGAAGAGGAATGTAACTTCCCTCAACAAAGTACTCGAACATGTCGCCCACTATGAGGCGGCTCACTTGCACTTTGCCGGCAATCAAAGAAATTGGGAGAAGAAAGGCAAGAAGCTCAGAAGGAGAGCTTCTCGTAGTACATCCCCTTCTTTAGAGGAATCCTCTACATCTTCAAGCTCTTCTTTGGAATCCAAAGAAGAATCAAAGCCAAGACAAGTACAAAGACATGGGGGTAAGAAACCAATGACTCCCCCAGTGAAGAGTGTACATAAGGCTAATACCAAGCTAAATGCCCTCGTCAAGGAGTTTTTGAATTTTAAGATCTAGATGATTGGAGCAAAGGACCAAAGGAAGCCCCCATCATTTGGCAGATCTAATGTATGGTGCACCGCATGTGGCAAGTCAGGCCATGCAAACACGGAATGCAATACTTGCAATGCATTCCCGGTGTAGCAGATTGATTGGGTTCCGAGATGGAACCAGGAAGAGGAAGAGGAAGCAGTGTACCAAACTCCAGAGGTACAGCCTCAAGCAAGCACATCGTATCAATGTTTGAGGTACAGACCAAGGGAGTATAACCCCAATGCTCCTCTACAAAGACTACCAATGAGCAACCAAAATCAACCGCAGAGTTTTGCACCCGAGGCATGTTATAATTGTGGCTTGATGGGACATTGGTCTCCAAACTGTTCGGAGCCAAGAAGGCAAATTTGGTATGTTCCCTTGTGCTGAAATTGCAAAGGATTGGGTCATACGAGCAACCAATGCCCTCACCGACCGAACCCAAAGACACCTGTAAAGTATGCACAGACCCCGGCTGAGCATGCAACGCTTCAAGCAAAGGGTGATACAACTATAAATTGTATAACATTGGAGGAGGAGAGACCTCAGGAAGGAAGCCTAGCCTTGGAAGGAGAATGGCCAGTCCTTGAAATTTTGAAGGTTGAGACACGCACAAGTAAGAAGAAGCATGATCCCAAAGAACTGAGTACGACCTCATTGTCTTCCCTAAAAGTGAAGAGGCTGCACCCAAAGGCAATCCTTTTTGCCAAGGAGGAAAAGATCCTCACAAAAGCTAAAGCTAAAACCTTGCAGAAAGAACTCAAGGAAGCCATACTTAAGACCCAAGAACTGAGTTTGGAGGAGGAGACAAAGACAAAGCCTCCAATTTTTCTGGCAGATATCCAATCCAAAGTGAAGGGTCTAATCCAAGCCAAGGTGAACCAACCCAAGGTTGGGTCAAGACCACTAGTACCCCCATTACCATCATAAATCGTCCCAAAGTCAAATTTGAACATGGAGAGACTTCAAACCCGAAGCCAAAGGCAAAGATGGTGAAATTGGGAGAGGCACCCCAATACAATATTGTAGCGGACTTGGCAGCCACAAATGAAAATGTCACATTTTAAGCAATTGTGGGAAGACAATAAGTTGTACAAAAGGCAGCTGAACTTGGCCCTCAAGAAACTCATGGCGATGTCAAAGAAATACATGCCTGCTATATATTGGATTGAACAAGAAGACCTGGGATCTCTTGAGGTTGATGCGGAGATTGTAGGGTGCATGATCATATCGATACCCATTGATTTGGGTTCTAGTGTGAATGTCATGACTGAGGATATTGCAAATCAACTGGAGTATCACACGTTTGAGCCAACACCCTAAGTGTTGAAATTTGCAAACCAAACCAAGAGACGACCATTGGGCATGCTATCAAACATTACCACAATCATTGGAGTGGTGCACTTCAAGTTGAACTACATTGTGTTGCAACCAATGACCAAAACTGGTTCCCCACTGTTGATCAAAAGACCTTGGTTGTATAGTGCCCAAGTTGTGGTGGATTGGCACCAACAGAAGCTACGGTTCAAGGACATTTTGCCCAAAGACCTGAAGGTGGTGATGGTGAGTTGGAAAAAGGTTCCCTACCTTGGGGAAACAAGTTTGTTAGAAGACAAGGACAAATCCAAAGACTCATCATCTTTTTCCTCAGAAGACTCTGATGATGACAAAGTCCAAGTCAATTACTTGGAATGCTACAAGGTAGATGTAGAAGACAAAGACCCATATGACCTCGCCCTGGGCAAAACCAACTTGGAGGAAGGGGGGGTTTGATGGCAGCTTGACTTGGATTAAGCCAAGTAAGTCATGTTGAAGGAGTCATCAATCCGGATGAATGTCAAGAGGTTATCTTGATTGAAGGAAAATTTTTGAAAATTTTGAAGACAATCACTTCAGAGGAGTTGGTAGGATACACTGCCTTGTTTATAGAATTCTAGGATGTATTCGCTTGGTCTATTGATCAAATGCCGGGTATGCCACAAGAATTTGGAGAACATTGGATTGATCTCGTTGAGGGCACAGTTCAGTTTTGGCAAAGACAATATTGTCTGAACCCAAAGTACTCCCTCTTGGTGAAAGAAAAAATCAACAAGTACTTAGGGGCCGGAATAATCTTTCATGTCTTAAGCAGCAAGTGGATCTCCCCCATTGTCATTGTCCCAAAGAAGAAAATGGGGAAGATCTGAGTGTGCTAAGATTTATGCAAGTTGAATGCAGTCACAAGGAAGGATCATCATCCCTGGCCTTTTACCAATACAATTTTGGACCAAGTAGCTGGTCACTCTTGTTATAGTTTTGTCGATGGATTTTCAAGACACAATCAAGTGTCCATCCGAGAAGAGGACAAGGATAAGACCAAATTCATGACTAATTGGGGCACTTTTTCTTACAATCAAATGCCCTTTGGGTTGTGTAATGATTCCGCTACTTTCCAACGGATGATGAATTCAATCTTCAAGGATTTCCTATGCAAATTTGTGGAAGTTTTCATTGATGATTTTTTTGTGTTTGTGCAAAGAGATGTACATTTGGATTACCTTTGCCAAACTTTTGAAAGGTGTCATTTTGCCGGTTTGTCATTACACCCAGAGATATGCTTCTTTGCAATGAAGGAGGGAATTCTTTTGGGCATCGGGTGTCAAGCCGAGGTATTGAAGTTGATGTCAAGAAGGTCAAAGTAATCTTAGCTTTGGAATCCCCAAAGAACATCCAAGAGTTGAGAGCCTTCTTGGGACATGTCGGATACTATAGACACTTTGTTTCAAACTATGCGGTGCTTGCTGCACCCATTACAAAGCTTCTGAAGAATTCCGAAGACTACCTATGGGAAGAAAAGCAAGAAGAAGCTTTCCATGTTTTGAAGAAGAAATTGGTTGAAGCACCAATCATGAGGGCCCCAAATTGGGACGTCCCTTTTCATGTATATGTGGACACTTTGTCCATGGCAATTGGAGTTATCTTAAGTCAGAAGGACAAGAAGAAGAAAGACTACCCGGTTTATTATGCCAGCCAACAACTTTCAGTTTTAGAAAAGAACTATTTGATGACCAGAAGAGAAGCACTTGGAATGGTGTATGCCTGCAAGAAAGTTTGGCACTACTTGCTAGGATACGAGTCTGTCTTCTATGTTGACCATTACGCATTGCAATATTTGGTCAAGAAGGCAGATTTGCCTGGGCGAATTGCAAGATGGATCTTGTTGTTACAAGAATTCACATATACTTTACAAGTGAGGAAGGGAGCTTTGCATTTAAATGCGGACTTCCTGATAAGGTTAGAAACTCAAGACCAGGAATGGGGAATTTACAATTGGTTCTTGATGAAGAGTAATATCAATTAACAGCAATGCGAAGTACCAAGTATGCAGCCGAATATCATTATTTGTATACTCTCCATTGTCCTGAAGAGCTGGACCTGGAGCAAAGTGCAGTCTTTCTCAAGAAAATGGGGCCGTATCAACTAAAACACAACATTTCATTCAAGATGGGCAAAGACAAAGTACTTTGGTGATGCTTGGAGTCATACAAAGTTAGAGGCGTAATTGAGTCTTTACACTCCAAAGCATCAGGGAGACACTATGCTCTAAAAAATACTATAAAGAAGATTCTTTCTTTGGGGTATTGGTGGCCTACAGTGTACAAAGACATGCATACCCATATTTGAAACTGTGATGCTTGTCAGAGAATGGAGAAGCTGACGGCTACTTCCCAATGGCCTTTGAGACCAATTTTACCCTTGGCCCCATTTGAGAAATGAGGAATTGATTTTGTGGGACCAATACAACCGGTAATCCGAGTCACAAGGAAATGCTACATTTTGGTTTGCACTGACTATGCTACCAAGATGGTCAAAGCTGAAGCAACTCATAGAGATGATGCAGAAACCGTTGTGGAATTTTTCTTTCAAAACATCATCTCCTGATACAGATGTCCTTTGGAATTGGTCAGTGATAGAGGGACATATTTTTTGAACTCCACGATAGAGGCGTTAACAAAATACTTCTAGATTAAACATCAGAAGACAACTCCTTATAACCCAAAAGCAAATGGCTTAACAAAAAAGGCAAATGGGTTACTTTGCAAAATTCTAAATAAGGTGATTGTCAATTATGCCTATGACTAGGATACAAAATTACCAGCCGCATTGTGGGCATATCCAACAACAAAGAAGATTACAACCAAGCAAACTCCATACTTCTTGACATACGGCTTCCACCTCATATTGCGAGTTGAATTTGAAGTCTCGACATATTGGATTCTTTGTGAAGAACGACTATCGGAAGAAGAAAGTCAAGAGCTTTGAATCCATCAATTGATGTGGTTAGAAGAAAAAAGAGATGATGTAATGCAAACCACAAAAGAAGTACAAGAACAGAGGAAGGTCAAGCACAATAAGCATATCAAGCTTGTGATTGTTTGTGAAGGAGATTTAGTTTTGTTATACGACAATTGCCAAATATTTTTTCCAAGCAAGCTACATTTGAGATGGATGAGGCCTTATCAAGTTCTTCATCTTTATGAAAATGGGTCCATTCAACTTGCAGACCTAGAAGGCAATCCTTTTTCCACTCAAGTAAATGGGTGGAGAGCTCAAAGATATTGGACCATAGACTTGGAAGTCTCTAAGACACCCAAAGTCTATGTTTGCGGGGACGCTCACATTTGAGGGAGGGGGTATGTAGTACCCACATTTTTTTTCTCAATTTTGAAGAAGTATACAAAGAAGTTGAATTGCGCTTGTATGGCCAAAGAAGGCATAGAAAAGTGTCCTCAAGATGTAACCCAAGGTAACGTGACTTTGGGTCAAAAGGAAAGGTACTTGGAATTGCCTTGTGAGCATACAACCCAAAGTAAGGAGTCTTTGTCTTGGGAATGCTCAACCTAAGGCAAGGACAATGTAGCAACTTTCCTTTGGGACGAGATATTCAAGAAGGTACCGTTCAAAAATGGCGGTCATATGCATGAAGGACATTTGATAGTGACAAGAGCATGCAGGAGGTGTGATTTCTTGGTAGAAACTCAAATTGAAGGAAGACGGAGAAGGCGCAACTCTATAAAATTTTGGCTAAAGACAAAGCAATGAAAAGCAATTTCCCATTTCCGTTAAGAAGTCATCCTACTGGAGATCATGGGAAGGGAAGTATAGTCAAAGATGCATTGGTGTGTCAAGAGGAAGTCAAGAGAGTGAATCTAGGAATCAGTAGGAAGAATAGTCCCCAGCCTAGAGTAGAAGAGAGAAAGATGGGAGGTGGGAAGAAGAACTCCAAATTCATAGTGAGAAATCATGCAATTCAAAGGTTAGATGTGATCACAAGAATCAAAGTCTTGAGTAGGCTTTGGATCACATTTGTGACATGGAACTAGAATGTTAGTTTTCCAGGTTTCATGACTGAGATCATCGAGAGTAAGTGTCTTGATGGCCCTAAAGAAGAAGGGAAGCAAGGAAATCCAGCTCGATGGATAGAGTTGGATTGGAGATAAGTACTCCAAAGGGAAGCATGCACAAAGGAGGGTGCCACCATTCTTGGAGAAGAAAGAAGTCACAAAGAAATCCAAGAAATGAGGGATGCTTTCTCTTCTAAGCGCACAAAATATGGCTACAAAGTGGAGAGCTATAAGGATCTTATCAAGAGGAGGATTGTGAGTGCTCTTATGGCAATCCTGAAGCCAAAGAGAACGACTTATGTGATGAAGCACCAAGTGGTGTTCTTCCATAAGATGTTTGCAGGAGAGCCAATTAAAAGGGCAAAGTGTTTCAATCAGAGGATGAGATAGATGATGTGGAACTTGCAAGATAGGTCATTGTCACATTACATTGTGCCATTTGCAGCCCATTTTTATTTGGGATTGAATCTATTGAATGCGGGAGAGAGGCACAAGATGGTGTTTCATTTCCATCCCAACTTGAGAAGAGATATTGATGTAGAGGAGCAACAGTACATCCTGCAAATCAAGAGTAGCAACGGTGTACTATGAGCAGACGGGGCAGAATGTGCAAGTGAAGGTGAGTACTCTGAACTCAAAGAAGAGGAGTTGACAAGGAGAAGAAGAAGAAGAAGTAGAGAAGGCGTGACCTTGGAAAGCCCAAAGAGTGAACCCAAGGAAAGAATTGGTGGTGATCATGTCATCGGATGAAGAGTCAGAAGAGGCTGAGTGCAAGTCCAAGACTTGGAGAAGGAGGAAGAACCCAAGTTCACATTGTAGAGTAGGGACACAAGCAATGACAATGAGGACGGCGGAGAGATGCAGTTGGTACCCAAAGAGGAGGAAGCTAAGATGGAGATGGCGGAAAAAGATAACTCAAAACTGGAAGACAAAGTTCCAAAGCAAGAGGAAAAGAGAGTAACAATTCAGAGGAGAGTCCGTTCCAAACAAAGGGAAAAATATGAAGCAAGGCCAAGTAGGATGAGAGAAGTGGAGAGTGGAAGTTTGGGGAGCAACAAATCCATTCCTTTAAGGAGATTGTGACTAAGAAGGTGAGTATGGAGAGAGGAAGAGTTGAAGAAGGAGATAAGTCTGCAAGCCAAGGTAATTATGAGTGAAGAAGTAGAGTATTTGTGGGAGATTGAGTGCACATTTTTGGTGAAGTTAGAGCACAAGAAGAAGGAGATGCAATTGAAGTGTCCAGAGGTGAAGATGGTATTGCAGGTTTTAGCTCGCTTGGAAAAAGAGAACTTGGAGTTGAAGAAAAATATAACCCGAGGTGAGGAGGAAAGGGAAGTACTACAAGTAGATGTTGTAGTACAAAATCAAGTGATTGAGAACTTGAAGAGAGAAGCAAGGAGTAGAGAGGGACTCATAGAGTAGAGTGACACAACGAGGGAAAGGCAAATAGTTGAGTATGAAATCTTGAAGCAGCAATGTGCTGATTTGAGATTAGAAATTATCCTTATTATGGCAAGAGTAGCGGAGAAAGAGCAAGAGCTTGATAGAGTGATGGAGAGTGTAGAAGAGAAGAAGAAGCTCTGGCAAAGAGAGTTGACAGCAAGATATAGAGAGGAGGAAAGGTTAAGAAAGTTACTTTGCAATCAGGAGGAGAAGATTGTGCAAAAGGAGAAGAGAAGGAGATTATGAAAGCCAAGTTCAAAGCAAAATTGGCAATGTACAGAGAAGATTGGCTTGCAGATCAAGAATGGGAGAGAAAAATGTGATTGGAGCCATTGAAGGATATTGTGATCAAGATGAACGCGATGCTAAGTATAGAAGTTAGCATGAAAATTGAAGAGACGTGGCTACACAAGTTGAAATTGCTGGTGTAGGAGACAAGGAGAAAAAAATGCAAAGGACAAAGATTTGAATGCTTTACTTATCAGTCTCGGAACTCGTGTAGATACGAAGATATTAGAAGTGAAAGATAATATCACAATTAGATTAGACTTGGTGAAATTAGAGATAGATAAACTTTGGAAGGATGTAAAAGCAAAACCCAAAGTAGATGACATAGGAGTCCAGATAACTTTGGCATTACTAATGGAGATATTAGAGAAGAGTGGGTTGGAAGATAAAGGTTTAGAAGGATTGCACACTAGTGGAATTGTAGATCAGGAAAGAGAAATGTTAGAATTAGTAGAGGAGTTAGTAGTTGTGAAACCCAAGGACAGAGTAGTAGTGAGTGAAGTTACTTGGGGATCAAGATCGGGATTGAAAGCCGAGGAAGAAGTAGACATCAGATTGGATTAGAAACAATTTTGAGATTTGAAGAGGCAGAAATAAAGAGGTGCATTGTCATTTCAGATTTATAGGTTAGAAGAGTTGTAAGGAAATGATATAGTTGTTAGGAAATGGTATAGTTGTTAGAATTGTTGTTTGCTTCACTATTTAAAAGTGGCATTTGCAGGAAAATGTTGTTTAGTGCTCATAATTTTTGAGAATAGATAAAGCAAAGTGATGTGAAGGAGTGCTTATCATTTGAGCTTAATTCCGAGTATCAATTTTGTGCCTATGTTTGTGAGTGTTGGGAGAAATTTGAAGTGCAAATTAGTGTGTTTGTTGGATATTGGATTCTACAGCCTTGATCTTTACTTTGTGTGTTTGATCTTGAGTCCAGTGCAATCGGAGCAATGCGTTGACAGATCTGAGAGGAATTATAGTGTTGGTAGTATTCTGCATTTGTGAGTGCAGTGTAGTGTTGATGTGAAGCAATTTTGATCAAGGAAGTTGTGCCTTCATTGGAGGGGTGGAACACAATTCTGAGTCAAAGTAGTTTTTCAGTGAAGTGCCATTTTCAAGAGAGCCTGAATCATCACAATCAAGATTGTTTGGATAGAATTGAAGGAGTTGTGATTAAGAAGTGTTGATTCATGACAAGACTGCAAGTCAGTGCTTGTTACTCTCTTTTGGGTGAGGTTTCTACCTAAGAGATTAAAGATACACCCAAGAAGAACTACATTGTGACATTTGACTTTGTATTTGACCAATTCTGAATTGTATCTGTGTAGGAACAAACTTTACTTATCTGATTACTACAAAAGTGATATTTGTCGGGTTGTCATAGCAATGTTAGACCAAAGTGTCTAAAAGCATAATGGTAGACAAGTCCTACAAAGACTTCTAGTGTCAAAGATCTTTCATTGAATATTTTTTGTAATTACAAGATCTTTTTAGTTATAAATCTTTATAGTTGTAACCTTTAGAGTAGAAAGAATTCCAAAGACTATAAATGAAAGATCTCTTTAGGTGAGAGTAGATACCTTCTCAAGCCACATGAATAGTAATAAATTGTGTAGGTAAACAAGAGAGGATAAGATAAAAATAATATAATCCAATGTGTAGTGAAGTGCAATCTTATTAGACTTATGCATTTCTTCCACCATTAGATCATTTTCAATTTAAGTAGGAAGAATTTTTTCAAGCATCCGCCCATTGTAAATGATTTGATATGAGTTGAGTTAAGTGAAAAATCCCAATGCTCTTTGTTTCTTCATTAGGCTTTGTCACTTAAGATAGACAACCAATGAATTGCAAGTATTGGTTCTTTATCTTTGTAGAGTAGATGTGAGGAAACTTCCTAATTGGAAACCAAGTGATTGAGTATGTGTAATCAATAGTACTTAGAAATAAGGTGTGGGATCTTTGATAGTTTTGAAGGAATGGAGCAATGAATTTAAAGGTCATAAAGGAAATTTAGTTTTGAGAAGTAATATGAAATCAAAAAATAAAGAATAGTCAATAACTCAAAGATCCTTCAATAGAGTTGTGCTTTCAAGGAAAAGTGGAATGCGGTCTTTGGAGTAGATGTCTTTGTAATAGAAGTAGCATCTTTCAAGAAATAGTTGAAACATAACTTATCTGAAGTAATTTTGGAGTGTTTTTTATACCTAAGTGTATTGCAGTTGGTGACACCACCCTCTTTTGAGAGTGGTTCTTGCCTAAGAGATTCAACGAGTAATAGTATAAACTACAATAGTGACATTTCTTTTAAAATCAATTCATTTCCAATCTGTATCTTCATGGGATTATTTGTTCCTTGCTATTATACTTTAAATTGGATTACATTGGGTTGTCACAATGATGATATTATGAAATCACACTTTGCAATCCCTAAAATGTGGTAATGAATTCAAAATCCATTCTTCAAAAACTCCCTAGAGATCTGTAGTTATTTTGATATGAAAACTAGTAGCATGTAAGCCAAAAATCCACCTGATTTTTTGATGTTACAAGAGCAGCACACATTGGCAAGAATTGAAACTTTCAAGGTGGTGTTCCTCTTGTAATTTTTATGTTTGGTTTTGCCTCTTCAAAGAAGCTCTTTCATCAAGATCATCCTTTTTTTGCTTCTCCATCATCTCCTCACTATGATTTTATGCAACATAAACATTGATAATAATTTTATAAGATGTTCTTATCTTGTAGCTCCTCAAATAAAAGATGTTTCTCTTAACAAGACTCATTATGGTATCTTTGTGGTGTCTTACTATTGACTAAGATGCGGTATATTGGTAAGAAAAAGTCATTCTTATAGATATAACATTAAAAAATGGTTGTATTTGAAGAGAATGCAATGGCTATATCACGATTGCACCATTTCTTTATTATCACATATTCAACCTCTTGTGCATAACCACTTCCAAAAGAGGATGTGTCACATCCATAGTTTACTATGATAAATAATAAGCAAAACCAAAAATAAATTTTGCTTATAATAAGTTCCAACTATTCCCTAAAGGTGATCTTGTCAACTACAACAAATCTACTTCTACTACAAAGACTCCTACTCCAAAAATTGCATCCCATCCTTCCTAAAAGGCATAAATCTATCCACAGGATCTTTGCATTGATGAATATTCTTTGTCTACATCTACATCTACAGAAGAACTTTTATTGTCCTTATCTTATACTATCTTGTTGCTTTGTATATTGCAAATTAACTACCACATAACTTGGGAAGGTGTTAATTATTCCCCAAAAACATTCCTACTCTTTTGTCTTTGGATGCTCATTCTACTTCTCCAAGGATTACTACAATTGCAAAGAATCATTATTCAATGAAGTTTCTTTAGTACAAAGTTATTACAAAGAACTATCTTTGCCTTTGGCTTTCTTAAGAAGGAGTTCAATCCTCTCCTTCTAGTCTATGATTGTTAAAGAATTGAAATTTCATTAAAAACTATTGGATTAAGTAATCAGAATGACTATATTGGATAAATTGGAAAATTTTCATACTATTGTTCACATATTTCTAAGAACTTCCTATCTACATGTTCCTTCAATTTATGGGATAGTTGGTCCATCTTAAAATCTTTGTAGACTTGAGCACTCAAAAGATTGTGTTATGATATAGAGTTAGTAGAAGCTAAATACACCTAATAGGTCACAAAATTAGCATATAGCTAGGAAACTTTAAGAATGTTCTAGAAGAATCCATGAAACTTCTTAGTGAGAAGCTTCTAGGAACTTTCCAAAGGTTGAGAACTTGCATGCCAAGTTAATGGCTAGCTTAGCTGGTATGCCAAATAAATGGCTAGTTGAGCTTACATGCCAAGTAAACAAATAGCTTAGCTTGCACTCCATGTGAGGTAGCTTCTAGAAGGAAACTTCATTGGAAGCTTCTTGACAACCTTGTACCGATACCAAAGCCGAAGCTCAAGCAAAGCATTTAGAGTTTTCCTCACATGAGAGTTCCAATATGATCTTCCACTTTGATCTTCTAGTCTCTTATTTCTCTCTATAGTCTTTCATATTAATGTAAGAGCAAGAATGTAATAGATAGAATCTATAGACCACCAAATTTTTTCTTCCAAGCCATTTTGGATTTTCATGTCTATGTACTACCAAACCATCATTTCAAGCTTTGGAAAAATCTTTTTTAACGCAATCACTTTGTTTAATGAACCATTGATCCTTCAAATTGTAACTTGTATAGAGTAGTGAATGTGTTGCATCTATGTTGTCATGTTGTGGTTTGCGTAGCCAATGAAAAGGTAGTTAGTGCTATTTATCTCCATAATGTTGGAGTAGATTGTATGATAGATCCTATGATTGAGCAATTACCATGTGAAAAATATATGTACATCCAATTGATTGGCCACATGGATTACAATCTTGGCCTTTTCAAGTGCTCTGATTTATATAGTCATTAAACTTGATGTGAAACTTTTGGGAAGAGATTTTTAATCTTAATAGTCTTAAGGTGAGTGGAAGGAGGATGTTGGAGAGTGAAATTTGTAGCAAAGTGTGAGACTAGAGTATTAGAAAAGGAATTTGAACCAAAGATAATTGTGCTCTTGATTTATCAATCCCAAATCTTTTTCTTGTCAAGCTTTAAATTTTGCACAATGATCACTTTCAAGTTTGGATGGTAGCATATTTGGGCTTGCATTTATGGCATTGGTGATGGAAATCATGAGTCCTATTATCCTTCATGTGCTTACTTATGGATAGGTTTAGGATTTTTATTGTTTATGTGCTTTTGTAGAAGGAGAAGGATTAATTTTTCTCAAGGCCTTCAAGCTGGAGTTGTGGGGTACAAGTGTCAAAAGGAAAAATGACTAAGTGACAAAAGTGCAAGAAATTGGGTTCCAATATATGAATTTTAGAGTTTTTGACATTTGATGAAGTTAAGGAAGAGAATTCTTAGAGAAATGACCATAATTGGAGAGAAGATATGGTTTTAAAACAAGAATCAAGGGATTTGAGCAAATTCTAAGTGTGATATAATCAATTGAAGCAAGGGAGGTCAAATTTATACCCAAGTGCACAAACTAAAGGATTGTGAGTGTTCTATTATAAATTTTCATGATCTTTTAGTTAGATTAGAGAGAAAAAAAATATTTGTGCTAAGCTTAAAAAATTCTTTGTTTGAGTCAATCTTGAATATGATTTGATCAATTGAAGATTGAGTATTGGAAATCAAGGTGTTGGGGCAAAGATTATGATTAGGTTTTGGGTTTTGGTCATTTCTCAAGTTCTATTTTGTATCAACCTATGAAAATTTTCATTGTTGTTGGTGGTTAGATCTTCTACCTTTATACAAAATTTTCATGGGAATTCTTTAAATTGAGAATTCAAGGTCTTGGATCAGGTATACTTAGGTAAATAGAGCTCAAAAGTTAACCTAGCTTGGGAATTGATCCATAAGTAGGGATTGGGGTTGATTAAGCTAGCAAACTTTACAAAGGTTAAGCAAGGAATACAACCAACTACTATTTGAAATTGGGTTGGCTCAAGGTTTATAGATAGTAAGATTTGGTGCAATAAACTCACCTAAATTATTATCATAATCTCAATGAAGCAATTTTGTCTTTAAGTACAATTGGATTTCAAATCCTCTATTTGAAGTCATGAGTGAAAGATTGATGCTTTCTAAGGTGTTTATTATTATTTTATATGGGCTAAAATTTTGCCAAACTTGTGCAAGAATCAAAACTTGAACCTTACTTAGGGTTTTAAAGTTAAGATGAAATTACAAAAAATTAGCCAATATGGAACCTTATCAAAAGAGCTATAGTGTTGTGCGTATATACATTGCTACACAACATATATCGCTGTCAACATCATACACAATAGAAGCACAACTCACACATAAGTCATACATAGACTCTAAAGTGCCACAATAATCAGATCAGTTACCACTTGAATCAATCAAACTTATATCAATATTTGATCTGATCCTCAACAACTTGCCAACAACTGGGCACTCATTACAGTCAAGCCACACCCACTCCAACATAGAGAAGCCAGGTTACACTCGTCGGCCTCTGTCCACCATAGCCAGGAACTCAAAGGCTCAACATCAGAAGTGAGCTTTCTGGAGCTGCACTCCCAGGGTATACCTCTGGTTTCGACCTAGGTCTCCTCCCAAAGGTCCCACTGACGGCACATCCGACGGTGCGGATGGTGCAAGTGATGGTGGGCCCCACCATGAAGTTTATACCCTAAACCTGAAATCTGACCGTTGGAAAGTAGTCTATGAGTAATGGCCAAAATACCTCTAACTACTATCACTAGAACTCTAGTGTCCGAGCATCTAGATGCAAAACTACAAATGGCATGACAACTATCATGCGTATATACATTGCTACACAACATACATCACTGTCAACATCATACACAATAGAAGCACAACTCACACATAAGTCATACATAGACTCTAAAGTGCCACAATTGCCCCCTAGCTGGCGGTTAGGTCCCTCTAACTCCAGATATCCATCTACTCTAAGTATATGGTATACCCTATGATGAGCAAAGATCAGGAGGCCGGGTGCTATGGAGCCCCATTGTTAGTTGCATGTCTATAATCTATACATATAAAGAATGAGCTAGCCATAGGTCAAGTACATCTAGGACATAACCACTGTCCTTGAGGAACCACCATGAGAGGAGGAGTCATACATGCCATATGCCATCCTCTTGAACAACTATCACACACTAACATAGTAGTAGCTCCACTAGAAGAGCCACATAACATACACCTCAAGCCTGCACATACAAGTGCCAAGCTTGGGTCCATAGTACCATCAATGTTTGGGAGGTGGCATGGTGCACAATTGCGCACATGATCCTTCCAAACAACACCATCACGTCCTTCTAACACAAAGACTTTGATGGCAAAACCTCACGCACTCTCAAGATAGTATGGCCTGTCAAAACATCAAGTGTCATCGGTGTTGTTTGCTATAGATATACATAATCTCCTGGATGAAATCAATGGATCAAGGGTCTATAACCTCCTCCTCAAATGGTAGCATAACATAAAGTATCTCTATGCTGAGCAATCGCCAAGTTCTCAAAGACCATTGGCATCACTCTCCAAAAGATCTTTGCCTGCTGAGAACATGCGCACATCCATACATTGGGGTCATCCAAGTCCAAAACTATAGTAGCATCTCGATAAATGGCAACAAGTAAATCTGGATCTCGTCCATAGAGTAGAAAGTACGGAGAGAAGGATGCTAAGGAAGCTTGCCGGCTGAACCAATAGCCCATGGCCAACCAAAGTAACTGGAGATCCCAATCTCCCAAGTGGCCTCTATGCAAACCATACTTTTGCAATCCTCTCTTCACAAGTCTAAACCACTCTCTTTGCTAAGCCATCTGCTTCAGGGTGATCTCGGGAGGTAGTAAGATGATCAATCAAAGCCTTGTCACACAAGACCTAAAACTCTCCCATGAACTCTGTACCCTCATCAGTCAAAACCTCAAATGGTGCACCAAAATGACTAAGAACTTGATCTAGGAACGAGTAAGCTGTCCCTTCACTAGACTTGTCAGGAAGTGCCACCAACTCAATCCACTTGGAGAAGTGCTCCACCATCACCAAAACATACAAATGATGTCTCACAGTCGGCGGTAAAGGTCCAACAAAGTCCAAACTCCAACGGTAACCAAATCCCATGATAGGTAATGGATGTAACTGTGGCATAGGAGCATTGAATGATGCTCTAACTCGGTCACAAACCACACATTTGGCAAGAAATTGTTGTACCCCGGTCTTGCATACCGCACCACCAATAATGACTCTGGAGTAAGCTATATGTACCCTTTACTCCAAAATGTCCTAGCTCCTCATGAGCATGACGGACCAACTATGGTCTCTGTGCTAGAAGTGGTACTACTTGCACTCTACCATCCTCCCATACTGTGACAACCTGGCAAATATCACTTTTGCGGTAATCGGGTAAGTAAAGTTTGTTCTTGCAAAGATACGAGTCAGAATTGGTCAAATACAAAGCAAAGTAACAATTGTAGTTCTTCTTGGTTGCATCTTTAATCTCTCAGGTAGAAACCACACCCAAAAGAGAGTAACAAGCACTGACTTGCAGTCTTGTCACAAATTAACACTCCTTAATCACAACACCAACAAATCTTTCCAAACAATCTTGATTGTGATGATTCAGGCTCTCCCAAAAATGGCACTTCATTGCAAAATGACTTCACCTCAGAATTGTGTTCCACCCCTCCACTGAAGGCACAACTTCCTCAATCAAAATTGCTTCACATCAACTTTGCACTGCAGTCACAAATGCAGAATACTACCAACACTACAATTCCTCTTAGATCTGTCAAGGCATTGCTTTGATTGCAATTCACTCAGGATCAAACACACAGAATGAAGATCAAGGCCGTGGAAACTAACATCCAACAAACACATTGATTTGCACTTCAAATTTCTCCACACACTCACAAACATAGACACAAAGTTGATACTTGGAATCAAGCTCAAGCGACGAGCACTACTTCACAGTACTTTGCTTTATCTATTCTCAAAAATAATGAGCACTAAACAACATGATATTGCAAATGCCACTCTTAAATAGTGAACAAATTGACAATTCTAACAACTATACCGTTCTACAACAACTCTTCTAACTTGCAGATCCAAAATGACAATGCACCTCTTCATATCTACCTCTTCAAATCTCAGATCTGTTACTACTCCAATCCGATGTCTACTTCTTCCTCGGCTTTCAAACCCGAACCCGAAGTAAATTTACTTCTTACTACTCTATCCTCGGGTTTCATATCTTCTACTTCTTCTACCAGATCCAACCATTCTTTTTCCTGATATGAAATTCCACTAATGGGTGATCTATCTAACTCCTCATCTCCGGACCCACTCTTCTCTAATGTCTCCACTGGTAATTCCAAAGACATTTGTACTCCTATGTTATCTACTTTGGGTTTTCCTCTAACATCCTTCCGAAGCTTTTCTATCTCTATTTTCACTAAGTCTAATCTAATTGAAATGTTGTCTTCTACTTCTAATATCTTCCTGTCTACACAAGTTCTTAACTTAATCAACAAGGCATTCAAATTAGTGTCTTTTGCCTATCTTTGCCTCGTCTCCTACACTAACAACTTCAACTCGTGCAGTCTTGTCTCTTCAATTCAAACGCTGGCCTCTATACTCAACATTGCGTTCATCCTGAGGACTATCTCCTTCACTGGCTCCAATCTCATCTTTCTCTCTTGCTCTCGATCTGCAAGCCAGTCCTCCCTGTATATCGCCAACTCCTCTTTGAACTCGGCTTTCACTATCTCCTTCTCCTTCTCCTTCTAAACAACCTTCTCTTCCTGACTACGAAGTAACTCTCATAATCGATCTTCTTCTCTGTATCGTGCCGCCAACTCTCTTTGCCAGAGTTGCTTCTTCTCCTTGACACTCTCCATCACTCTATCAAGCTCTTGATCCTTTGCTTCTACTCTCGCCATAGCATGGATTACTTCTACTCTTGAATTAGCAAATTGCTACTTCAAGATTTCATACTCCGTTACTTGTCTCTCCCTTGTTATGTCACTCTTCTTCACAAGATCCTCTCGATAACTTACTTTTCTCTTTAGGTCTTTGATTACCTGACTTCTCTCTACTGCCTCCGCTCGCAGTACTTCTCTTTCCTCCTCACCTCCGGTTATACTCTTCTTCAACTCTGAGTTCTCTTCTTCTAATCGCGCTAATACCTGCAATACAGTCTTTACCTCTGGACAAGTCGACTGCATCTCCTTCTTCCTGTGCTCCAATTTCACCAACAATGGGCACACCACCTCTTGCACGTACTCCACTCCATCTCTCGCAACTACTTCTTCTTGCATAGAAATCTCCTTCCTTACCTCTTCTTCACCCGATACTCGCCTTCTCCTCTGTAGTCTTCATATCAGAATCAAAGCCTCACTTCCCGAGCTTTCTCCTACCTCTTCCTTTGCTTTACTTGGCCCCGCTTCACACTTCACCTTACGTCTTGAGCGAACTCCTCCCTGTACTGCAATCTTCTTTTCTTTCGGCACAATTACTTCATCTTCCAACTGTGTGTTGTCTTCGGCTTCCATCTTGGCTTGCACTGCTTCTTTGTAGTCGTCAGCTGCTAGAGCCGATGTCATGTCTCCCCCTTCATCACTATCGCTACTTGTATCTCCACTCTGCAGCGTTAGCTCAGGCTCCTCCTTGTGTTCCAAGTCTTTGGTTTTTAGCTCGGCATCTTCTTCTGAGTCTTCATCCTCCAACTTGATTACCACCATACCTCACCTCGGGTTGCCTCTCCGCGTCTTCCAGGGTTTCTTGATGTCGTCGGCTTCACCTTGCCAACCCCTCTTCTTTGACTTCAAAGTACTCACTTCTATCTCCACACTCTTACCCGTCTTCATGTAGTACTCATCCGTGCTCCGGATTTGAAGAATGTACTGTTGTTCCTCCACGTCGACTTCTCTTCTCAAGTCAGGATGGAAGTGAGACACCATTTTGTTTCACTCCGCCAAATTGAGCAAATTCAACCCGGGGTAGAAATGTGCTGCAAACAGCACGATGTAATGTGGAGGCGACTTATCTCGCAAATTCCACACCATATGTCTCGTCCTCCCATGGAAGCACCTCGCCCAATTAATAGGTTCTCTTGCAAACAACTTATGGAAGAACACCGCTTGGTGTTTCATCACATAAGTTGTTCTCTCCGGCTTCAAGATTGCCATGAGAGCACTCATGATCCCTCTCTTCACTAGATCCTTGTAACTCTCAACCTTATACCCATTCTTCATTCTCTTCAAAGAGAAACCATCTCTCACCTCCTGAGTCTCCTAAGCTATCTCTCCCTTCCCCAAGAACGTGGCTCCCTGCTCCGAGCCTGCCTCCTTCCCGAGTACGAGTCTCCAATCCGACTCTGTCTAGCAAGCCGGATTTCCTCTCTTCCCTTCTTCCTCGGGTCCATCGAGACACTTACTCTTGATGATTTTTGTCATGAACCCTAGAAAGCTTACATTCCAGTTCCATGCCAGAAATGTGATCCGAAGTCGGCTCAAGACTTCAATCCTTGCTATTACGTCTAACCTCCGAATTGCATGATTTCTCACTGCAAATTTGGAGTTCTTCTTTCCTCCTCCCATCTCTTCTACTTTCTCACTCTCTCTTGATTTCACTCTCGCGACTTCTCCCTTGTGCACTAACACGATTCCAACTCTATTTCCCTTCCCACAATCACCTACAAGATGACTTTGCAACGGCAAAGGAAAATTACTCGACATTTCGTCGTTGCAAGTTTGATTTTTATAGAGTTGCACTTCTTCGTCTTCCGTCACTTTGAGTTTCTACCAAGAAATCACACCTCCTGCATGCACCTGTCACTGTCAATCACCTTCGCGCGTATGGGCCGCCGGTTTTGAACGGTCCCTTCTTGAATTTCTCGCTCCAATGAAAGGTGGTTAGACTGTCTTTTTGCCTCAAGTTGAGCTCCCTCCCCCGATATGAAGACAATTTACTTTGGGTTGTATGCTGACAAGGCATTTCCAAGTACTTCACCTTATGACCCGAAGTCACGTTACCTCGGGTTTCATCCCGAAGACTCTTTTCTTTGCCTTCTTTGACCATACATGCGCAATCCGACTTCTCTATACACTTCTTCTCCTTAATTTTGAAAAAAAAACAAAAAATGTGGGCACCACATATACACGCAAAAGGTGTCTACCCTCCAATCTAAACCGTTTGGCTTGCTGAAGAACACGGTCTCTCTCCTTGGCACCAACTGTGCTACCCACAACACCAGTGCAAAGATAGTCCATCACTAAGACATCATCATGAATGCCTTGCTGAATTGTACCAATATCTTCACTCTCTGGATCGGTGACCTCAATAACTCCTCCTGTATGCATTGAGAGAGATACCACCAAAGCCTTTGAAAATATACACAGAAAGGCCGATGCATGCCAACTTGGCACCATCTCCTCATCTGTCTCACCATGCCAACATGCTCTGGTTTGATCTTGCTGGCTGGGACATGGGTTTCTATGCCGTGATGCAGATGGGAACTCTGTATCACGGCTCACCACTCTAGGTCTGTGAACAACCGTGAAATCATACTCCTATAAAATCAGAGACCATCATGCAAGCTTCCTTGAAAGCTTGTCGGACTCCATCAACCACTTCAATGGCTGATGATCAGTGATGAGAGTGAAGGGGTTACCAAATAGGTGACATCAGAAATGTGCTATTGCCCAAACTGCTGCCAAGCACTTTCCCTCATATGAATTATGCTTTGCCGCCGCTGAATTGTTGGAGCAACTAGCATAGGCCACCACAAACTCCTTCCCCTTATCATCATGCTGGGTGAGCATCGCTCCAACCCCCAACATACTCCAATAAGTATGAACCTGAAATGGTTATCCTCTAATCAGTCTCCTCAAAATAGGAGCAAATATCGACCTCTCCTTGAGCTCTACAAAAGCTCTCTCCTGCTCATCTCCCCAACACCACTCCTATGTAATCTTGGTTAGCTTCATCAAGGCCTTGGCAATGGCACTAAATCCTCTAACATCACGGCGATAGAAGTTTGCCAACCGAAGGAATGCTTGCACTCTGCTCACATCCGTAGGCCAAGGAATACGTGAAATAGCCTCCACCTTGGTCTGCTGAACACCAAGTCCTCTAGGGTAGATAGTGTGGCCCAAATACTCAACTTGCTTGTGGAAGAACCTACACTTCCCAAGATGTAATTTGAGTCCATGAGATCTCAACCTCTCAAACACCTCCAACAACTATCTCTCATGCTCCTCCACAATAGTGCTATAGACCAAAATGTCATCAATATAGCACCAATCAAAATCTAATCCAACAAGGATCCTATCCATGACCCTTTGGAACTCAGCAACAGCGTTCTTCAACCCAAATGGTAAGAACCTCCACTGATATAACACATCCTTACCGTGAGGACCAATAGCCTAGACTGTTGTCTTGGACTTATCCTCCTCCTTGATCAGCAACTGATGATATCCCACTTGAAGATCCAAAGTACTAAAGATCTTTGCATGCCCAATTGCATCAAAAATCTCCTCTAGTGTAGGCATGGCATACCGATCAGCCCTGGTTTGTTGGTTGATAGGACAATAATCTCCATACATCCGCCTATATGTGTAGTTGTCATGCATATCCTTCTTGGCTGGCATTACTATTGCTGATGCATACTCTCCATGTGAAATCTCTACCAAACCAGCCTCAAAAAGGTCACTACTCCGGCTCCAAATCAATGTCCTCTCCATCTCACTATATCAATAAGGACGTCGAAAAATTGGTGTATCGCTAGTCAGCTCAATCCTTATACCAGGTCCCTTTAGAGCACCCAAATCCTTCATATTGAAGGCAAAACAACTTGTGTGACTCCTCAAGAACCTCTAAACCCTCTGTCTTTCCTCTCCAGTAAGCTTGGATCCAAGTTCAAGCTCCCAAGTATCCTTTGTAACTGTAGTAGGAGTGGAAGACATACTGATTGGCTGTTACACTGGGCCCTTGGAAGCAATAGTGTCATGCTCCTAACCACTAGAGGTCTCAACCTCTGTGTGAAAAAATCCCTCCACTCTAGCTACAAGTTCCACACAACCTCTAGTTGCATCCCATGTGGACCAAGGGTGTAATCCAAGTAGCCCACGCTCACCAAGATGGACTCCAAGTAGACCACTCTCCCTAGTAGCTACTAGATGTGTCCCAAGAATACCATGTCCACTCGGTCCATCGCCCCTAGTATGTGCTTGAATCGTCTCGATAGGCACTGGGCTCACAAGTGTCCAAGTGGTGATGCCTATCAAGCACATCCTACACTGCTCTGCCAAGCCAATGCTCCAATCCAGGTCAAATAGTTCAGGTCCATAGCCTGATCTAACACCTGATGCCTGGATGCCTTTGACACTCTTGGAACAGCGATAATACCAATGTGAAAACCCATTGCCCGCTCTCTCTCATCAACGTTGGGCTCCACCAACTACTATAATTGTGAGTCCCAAACAAGTCTAGGTCCTCCTTCTTGAAAAGCATGAGAGCTTGGGATACTCATGAGTGTGGGAGATGCAGCTCTAGGCTGTCCAACTAGGTTCACCACTGCCATAGATGACCTATCAGCCACTACCACTGTCTAAGACTAACGCCCAACATCCAAGATATCATCAACAAGGATGTGACCAAGTCGCTGAATCCCATCATAAGCGCACTGTAGAACCTCTCTGGGTAAGAGGTTTGTCCACCAAAGACAAAGACAATGAGCCCGTGATCCCACTCTGGCTGCATCTAACAATACAGCAGGTCCCATCTAAGAATGGACCTGATGTGTACTCGCTACCACTGTGGTACGGGAATCCCCCATCAAAGGAACATTCTCCAAAAGGTAAGTTAGAGAAACAGACTAATGAACCTGGAGATGTTGTAATATCCACAACATCTCCCAAAACACACCAAAACAAGGATCTTGAAGACCCAAACCGTGGCCCATATGTGTATGTCCCTGACATGGCCATCCAAAAATCACCAAGTGAATAGGCCCATGTCTCTCTAGGTCATGCGCCCCCAATAAGGAAAGCTTGTAGGGCCTTTTGGTAACCTTTGACTGCTGACATCGGTAATAACTCCGGATACCCGATAGGCCAAGTGTGCCACATGATGTAGAGAGACTTGCCTAGAAGTCTCATCTCTCTCTCCATACAAGTACCTCTGTACTCGGATACCCCCGCCCGTAACACCGCAGCTAGTTTGGTGTTGATCCCACCAAACAACTCCAATAGGCATATCCCCTCTACTAGATATTGCCAAGCAATGAGTGTGGTATCCAGAGGTGTCAAAGCAATCGCGTCTGGAGGCTTATCCTCACACTCATCTCCTGATGGTACGAAGGCTCCACTCCAAGCCTACTGCACCAATTGATCTGCATGCTGCTGCAATGCCTCTTTTGAACTCCACAATAGAATATCCAAGGTGGATGGAACAATCCCACTCGTACTCCAAAGCCGAGTGATCTTCTCTGGTACAAGAGTATCCTTTGCATGGGCGTTCCCTCCAACAAGTCACCAGGCCAAGTAACTGCACTACTGAAAGCTAAAACTAATGCTGCCATGGTCCCAAACTATAGTGAGCCAAGACTGCTACTACTAAAGCGTACTGGTAGGCAACATACCCGACCTTCACTAGACTGCCAACCAGGTCTATAAGAGGTTGTCTCTTCCCAATAGTCAATGCTTAAACCTATGGGGTATAACACTACTCTCCCAACTAGCACATCATATGACTCAACTATTGTTGCAATAGCCTGAGCTCTTACCACCAAGCTATCAGTCGGATGACCAGGCTGAACCTAGACAACAAGCTCCCCATGTGTGGTGTACTATGTCAAACCACCACCTAGAGATGTCTAGATCTGCAATGGACACCTCTCCACATCAATCTTCCGTAACTCCAAACTGACATCTGCAGCCTTCCCCAACATAAGGGGCTCCGCACCAAAGTCTAACAAGACTCTCTGTGGTGTATAGACCTTCCCTAAAGGACCCACCAAACTGAAAATCCCCCTCTAGTTATCCTGTAGGACAACACTAGGTGTAAAACCATGCTCTCTCAAAGGCCGGTCTAACTGGCAACTCCTCCAGTCTAGCCGCCGCTGCCTGCCATAAACCACTGGTCACTGAACGGATCCCATACTCCTCAACCAAGTCAGCTCCACTACCAACCACCTCTGCTCTAGTAGTAGGAACCGCACCATCCCTACTCTCACACAGCGTAGCAGCCAACCAAAACACTGGGATTGGGTCAACTCCCAATGTAAACATGTCACTGGCCAAAAACAAAGGACGCCGCATAATCAGCTGAGCCGCCCCCAACATGCTAGACTCAATCTGTGTAGTAGCAAGTGGCTGATTAGCAGGTAGTCCATCATGCACTCCATCACCACCTACCACACCTGCACTAGGACGTCTAAGAACCATAGATGTCATCTGCAATACCTTAGATAGTGTGAAAGACTGGGGAAGTCTGACTTGTCTCCCAACCTCTCCTCTCTGTGTGTCCAACTCCACTGATGCTCCTCTAGGCTATAGAGCACATACTGCACTCTTAGTCACTACTGCAGATGCATCCACCTATGCTACACCGCACATGAAGTCCAAAGCATCTCTATCACCAACATATGAGGTAGAAGCCTCAGCACCCAAATCTGATCTCCTTTGAGCAATATCAATACTAGCCAATCTCTGCTCCAATTGCTCAATCCGAGTAGCCATAGTTGTATTAGAAGTAAGGGCAGGTACTACACCCCTACTAGGTGTAGATCCTCTACCACCACCTCTACCACCTTGTCCTCCATGAACTAGAGCTCCTCTACTACCTACCATAGCAACCCTACCACTCCGTAACTCCAGATGTAGGTCAAAACACCGGTCACTAGTGTGACCAAATCTGTGGCAATGCTCACACTGCCTCTGTGCTGGCTGTGATGCACCTGAGGTATCAGGTCCATTGCCTTGAGTACACTCTCTCCGATAGTGAGGTCCACCACAAGTCCAACAAGCAACACCACCACTCACTGGTTGCTACTGACCCAAAAATGAAGGTAAGGGTCTATCTCCACTAGGCCCTCCACTTGCTCCATAGGATCAGGGCTGTCCACCCTATCCTCGGAAACCAACTAGGCATGATGCACTCTAGAAGAAGTCACAGCTATGGATGAGGTCTCCCTACCAAATCAAGATGTCATCACTCTCTCCTCCACCATGTTGAGCTCAATACGCTCAGCCAAACCAAAGACCACTGCCAAAGTGGGAGAAGTAGCATGCAACAACGTAGCATCACAAACTCTATGTCGTAACTCCTTGTCCAATATCCCATACCAAAAATAGACTACTTAGGCCTCAGTAACTCCCTAAGTGAAACTGATCAGCCGCCTCATGCAAGTGTATGCCTCACTAGGCTCTCTCCAGAGGCCCCATAAATCTCATCCATGTCCCACAACAACGGTGCGGACACAACAAGTGCTCTCTCAACTAGATCAGCTCTTGTGTCAAACTCCAACTCAAAGTCAATCTCCTCTGTCACTGGGACCTGAGATACAAGCTGATACCGAGTGCCACTCCGAGTAAACCCATTATGTATTGCAGGGCTGTCTCCTTTGAAATCCCCAAAGAACTCCGTTGTGACCAAGTAACCGCAATAGCAAACCCAAACCACCAATTGCAACCACAAGTCACAACCGCAAGTACCCCACCAAGTGCCAACACCACCAAGTAGCAACACTAACCAAGCACCACCAAGTGCCAAAACTAGCAGAACACTATCCACTAATGTAACTATAACTAAGACAACTATACTAGGGGCAAGGGCGACCTGTAACTTGCCATCACAACACGCATTCTCACGGTCTATAGGTCATCACTTCCTACCTCACCGGAGAGAAACAAAGATAGTCTGACTGGTCATCACTCCAACCTCACTATTGAGAGCACACTAGAGCACCAATGCTCAAAATTCAGGGCACCTCACACAAACACGGTGCACAAACAGAAAGCAAAGAATAGAGGGGGTCCAATCACACGAATGCTAAACAAAAACCCTCCATCTCATAAATCAACACAGGATCGACTCTGCCACAATTTGGCATCTGACATAATTGGAGTACCTATCTATTTCTTGGGCTACAAGGATCACCGAGGATCAATTTCAAGTTCTTTTTGCCAAAATCTGACGTAACTCCTTCACAAAATTTGACATAAAATCTGACATAAATTTGAAGTAAAATTTGACATAAATCCCTAAAAATGGCTGACCGCTAAATCCTCCACTAACTCTTCATTCGAGCCAAATTGGAAAAATCAGTTTTGTACAATCTTCAATTCGTGAGAATTTGCTCCCAACTCCACCTTCAATTTCAGTTTTTGAGCTCAACTCATAACAAATTGGTCTTGAGCTCAAAATCACAGCTACCGCTTGAAAGTTGCTTCTCCCTTGGCTCCAAATTTTGCTTGTGCTTCCGCACAAACACTCAATCAGGGAAATATGAACTACTTGATCGAGATTCCACAATCCACCGAGCTTGGAGATACCACCAACACTTGCAGTTCTTGCATCCAATTTCCCCCCGACTCACTTCTCTGATGTAATCACATCGTTTACCACTCAAATCAATCAAACTCAGATCAATACTTGATCTGGTCCTCAACAACTTGCAAACAATAGGGCATTAATTACAGTCAAGTCACACCCACTCTAGCATAGAGACTCTAGGTGATGCTCGCCGGCTTTCTGTCCACTCTAGCCAGGAACTCAAAGGCTCAACATCATAGAAGTGAGCTCTTTGGAGCTACACTCCCAAGGTATACCCCTGATTTCGACCTAGGTCTCCTCCCAACGGTCCCGCTGATGGCACACCCGATAGTATGGACGGTGCAAGCGACGGTGGGCCCCACCATGAAGTCAGTACCCTAAACCTAAAATCTGAATGTCGGAAAGTAGTCTATGAATAATGGCCAAAATGACTCTAACTACTATCACTAGAAATCCAGTGTCCGAGCATCTAGATGCAAAACTAAAAATGGCATGACACCTACTTACAAGATGATCCTCTAGAGTTAGAGGTTCCTTCAAGCTTAATACCCTAATAGTATTACTCTCAAATAGAAAATCTCACTCTTTACTTAGCAAATATATGGTGTTTTCTTAAAGTTGTTCTTCTCACTCACTCTATGCTCAAAGCTCACCAAGGAATTGATTATTTTTATCTCTTAAGGCTCTCTTTACATACTTACCAATATTCTTGTCTTAAGCACTTTTTTGAAATATTAATCCTTACTTAACCCTAAATTGATGTAGGTAGGAATTTTTTAGTCAAGTTTTTGGAAGTTTTGAATTATATACCTTAGGAGTCTAAGACTCTCTCCAAATTAACATTTACAATATATTCAAAATTCATGTCAAAGCTACCTATCTCCACCTATTTCCACTCCCAAGGGTCATCTAACTTGGTCAAGCAAAACTAGAATTTCAATATTTCCTCAACTGAACCATGCAAAGTCCAAGATAGAAGTCTCATGCCAATATTGTAAAAGACCGAATCCAAGGAGAGAAATAGGAGAATGGAAACTCACATTGGGACACTTGAATGAGGGAAAACTCCGAATGCCTAGCATGAGCTTTGGCTTTGGTATTTATAGGTAGCATACAAGGCCCTTGAGAAGCTTCTCAAGAAGCTTCCTCAAGCTGCTTTCTTAGAGTGCAAGCCAAGTTGACTAGGAAGCTGCTCAAGAAGCTTCCTTCTAGAAACCACCTACTTGGCGTGCAAGCTAAGCTAGTTGGAAGCTTCTAGAAACTTCATTCTAGAAGCTACTTACTTAAGGTGCAAGCTAAGTTAACCGGGAAGCTTCCCAAGAAGCTTCCTAGATACTTCCAGAATATTTTGGGCTACTTTGTCTTATGTGCTACTTCGTAAGCCCGACTAACTTTGTCGCTAAACTCCATATTGTTACATATTCTCCCGCTGCTAGTTGGTGACATCCTTGTCGCTAGTGAAACTTCAAATTCTTGGATGGCCGTGTGTGCATTCTAGAGGTGAGATAGAGGCTCCTAGGTGGCATCATGAAGGGGATACCCTTTCCAAAGGACCTTGTACTCCGTATGTTGGCGACGGCCTCGTTGGATATGGCGACGCGCAAGGATACAATCAACTTCATACTCCTCATGATCATTGATAGGGATAGGAAGAGGGGGAGGTTGGACTTGAGAGGAAAAGGAAGAGGGGTTAGGAACAAAGGGTTTCAACTTGGAAACATGAAAGACAGGATGGATACGCATGTGACAAGGTAAGGCAAGTCAATAAGCAACAGGAGAGACAATTTGGGTGATATCAAAGGGTCCTATCCAGTTAGGGGCAAGTTTACAAACTTGGGTATCAAGTGGGAGAGGGAGGTTACTGGAGGATAACATGACTTTATCACCAACTTCAAAGGTGAGATCACAATGATGGTGGTCCGCATATTGTTTTTGGTGATTCTGAGCAACAAGGAGGTGAGACTTGGCTTGTTGGAGTGATTGGGATATAATGGTCAAGAATGTGGAAGTATATATACTTGAGATAGAGGGGGAGCAAGAAGAGAATCTGGAACAAGCAGATCTTGGCCAAAATTGAGAAAGAAGGGAGAAAATCCGGTGCTTGCCTGTTTGGAATTGTTGTAGGCAAATTCTGCAGCTGCAAGACATTAATCCCAATTGGTATGGTAGACATTGACAAAGGCCCGCAACATATCCTCCAATGTACAATTTGCATGTTTGGTTTGTCCATCAGTTTGAGGATGATAGGCTATGGACAAAGCAAGCTTGGTGCCAAGTATCGGGAAGAGTGCTTGCCAAAACTTCCCGGTAAATCAAGGATCACGGTCAGAGATGAGTACACATGGCATCCCATGATGCTTGAAGACATTGTCGAAGTAGATTTGCACTAAGGTTGGAGCATCCACGGTATCATAGGTTGGTGCCAAGTGGATTTGCTTACTAAGCTTATCCACAAACACCACAATTGCGATGTATCCTTGTTTTGTCTTTGGCAAGGATGTGATGAGATCCAAGCTCACATGCTCCCAACAAGTGGATGGAATGGCGAGTGGTTGAAGGAGTCCACTCGGCTTTTGGTTACTGGCCTTGTTACATTGGCAGCTCTCACACAATCTAACAAATTCTCAATCATCTCGTGTCATGTTGGGCCACCACCATTGACGTTGGAGGGTACCCAAGGTCTTGTCCACACCCATGTGACCAGCGATGGGTAAATCATGGGCTTCTTGAAGGCGCACAAGTCAAAGATCACCTTTGGCTGGAACATAGATCCGGTCCGCATGGAATAGAAGGCCTTCCTTGAAGGAGAAGGTGTTGTACTCCTTGTCACCTGTTGTGAGATGACCATGTACCATTTGGAAGAAGGGATCTTGTTGTAGAGCTAACCAAAACTTGTTATGGATCTTGGGGTCAATTGACACCGTCGTAATTGCTGCCGCGATGAGAGGAAGGGACTTCAAATCAGGTCGTTGTGATAGAGCATCAGGGATGACTTGGAACCGACCTGGTTTGTACTCAAGTTTGAGGTTGAACAGTTGAAGTTGCTCTTCCCATCAATGATGTCGACTCTTCATGTGCTCCAGGTGTAAGGTCTGCAACAATGGCTTGTGATCAGTTTGCATGATCACTTGTTTCCCCAAGAGATAATGCCTCCATACCTTGGTGGTATATACCATTGCAAGTTGTTCCCGATCTTGAGCAGAGTAATTTCTTTCAGCTATATTTAGTTGGCAAGACACAAAGGCAATGGGATGTAGTCCATCCGGAAATTCTTGTTGCAACACAGCTCCAATTGCAAAGTTAGAAGCATCAAAATCAACCACAGAAGGTAGTTGAGGATCATATGGTTGAAGAATAGGTCTTGAAGACACCATATGTTTCAACTTCTGGAATGCTTCTTCATGTTTGGTGTTCCATTGGAAGCTTGAGTTCTTTCCCAAGAGGTTAGTCAATGGTGCAACCACATGAGCATAATAGTGGATGAACTGCCGGTAAAAACTGGCCAATCCATTGAATGCCCGTACTTCTGTAGCATCCTTTGGGGTAGGCCAATCAATAATGGCCTTGATCTTCTCTTCCTCCATCTTGATCCTCTCTGATGAGATCTTATGACCCAAGAAGGTAACCTCCTTCTACCAAAAAGCACACTTTGACTTCTTGCAGTAAAATTTCCATTGTCGTAGTCGTCTTAGGACTTCTTGCACATGATCCACGTGTTCTACCTCTATCTTGCTATAGATTAAGATATCATCCAAGAACACCACCATTGACCGATCCAATAGTCCATCTAACACCCAATGCATCTGATCCATGAAGACTGCTGGAGCATTAGTGAGTCTGAAAGGTAGAACTCTCCACTCAAAATGTCCATACCTTGTGCGAAAGGCAGTCTTTTGCACATCTTCTCTATCAATCCGAATTTGCCGATAGCCACTACAAAGATCTGTAACACTCATTTGTGCATGTGTATGATATTGTGATATTTAGCTTGGTATTACAAGTACTCAAGAGATATTATTTATATAGAGATAAAGGATGGTTCTATATTAGTCATGGTTAGCTAAAGTTAGTCATAGCTAAGATAGAGGGGACCTTACTTTAGAGGAAGTAGAAAAGATGAGCACCACTATTTTGGATTTTAGTGTGTTAACTTGGTATTTTTCCTAGGTGTTTGGCTTTGAGGAAAGAGTTGAGAACTCTTGGGCCCGCAAGCCTTTTTGTTTTGGATTCTTCTTTAGTCCAAGGATAGCCCATGTGAAGGAATCCTTGACTTAGTGGTTGGGTCAAGATCAGACCACATGCTTAGGGGAATATGCCCATGTGAATGGATATTCCTTTCTACTTTTTGACTTTACTTGACTTTTAGTCTAGTAACTTGAGTTACTACGGTAATTAGTAACTTTGGTACGTAACTATTTCACAAGTATATAAACAAGGGGTGAGGAGGTACTCATCATCCTTTCATTTGCAACTATCCTTCTCTCATTGAGTTCTCTAGTGAGCAATGTCTTGAGTCTTGGAGTGTTAGCCTTGGAGGAGTATGATTGAGTTGGGGTTCCTTGCCTTCTTAGTCCATGGTGCGCTACCATAATAGCCATCAGAGGTTCATCTTGAGTGAGAGACAGGCCGGCTCACATTTTTGGTTTCGTTGTCGGGACCTCTCTAGAAGGCAAGATAATGTTCCGCGTTCAATTCTACATTATGCAGAAGGAGGCTATGAGAGCTCACTTGGAGAGAACATTAGGAGAGGAGAGGGCTGAACTTATGTTAGAGAACCAAGATCCATTTGTATACCCTGTAGTTCATTATGATGTCTTTGAGGTGATTTTGTACATCTTGTACGCATGAGAGGAAGTGGAGAGATTGTGTGAGGTGGATTGCAGATTTTGGGGATTAAGGTGATTTTGGGCAAAATCTCAAGTTTGAGATCTGGACTTGAAATTTCTACACATGATAGCTTGGGTTATCTTTCAGTTAGCACACTTGAAATTATTATGAGAGCTACTATGCGCACTGGGCTAGAACTTTTGAAAGTTGATAGGGTAAAGTGCTCCCGCAATTGCATGCTCTTTGGAAAATTGTATAGAGTCTGCCATTTCTTCAATTTTCAGTGAATTGTCTTGAAAATTTTCAAGAAATTCAATGCATTGTATCCTACCTGCTGCCACAAAAATTAGAGAGAGGTTGTTCTTGCACAGTGAGTTATGAGTTTTTGAAGTGAAAGGGGTGATTTTCAGACCAAATCTGAAATATGTGTGCTGAATAGAAAGGTGTCTAGGCCAAATGGCTCAATGAAAAGATCTGAAATTTTGCAGGGATGAACACCCTAGAGTTGAGATCAAGCGGGAAAAATTTCAAAGGACTTTGATATACTGGTTGGGAGATTTGAGTGACATTGTGAAGAAGAGTCAATTCTGCAGAGTGAAGATCTCATGCATGCAAAGTTTGAGATCAACAAAAAGCATGTTTGAGTGTTTAGATTCATCTTGGGAACATGGAGGGTCATCAAGAGTGGAAATTGAGATTATGCAAGGTTCCCCAAGGGTTTGAGGTGATTGAAGGGGTTGATTTGAGGAAAAGAGAATTTACAATAGAATTTGAAGAGAGTATTGAGAGGATACAAAAACCTACACCACTTGGAGGAAAGAGTGAGTCTAAGTGTTTTCTATGTGGAGAGAAGGGACATAAGGCAATTTCATGTTTATTGACCTTTGAGAGCAAGAGATTGAGGGAAAGGAGAGGCTTAGTTGACTTGGGTTTGCATGTTGGACCTTCTTCACCAAGATTGGGAGGGAGAAGATCTAAGACCAAGGAGTTGTGTGAGGTTTGTGGAGTTGAAGGACTTCCAAAAGGACATGAGTGTAGTGGAGTAAAATCACTTCTGGAGACTTTGGTGAAGGATCTTGGAAAGAGTCTTAGTACAGCTACATAAATACTACTACCTTCATCAGCTAGTTCTCAAGATTAGTGATGGAGATAATCTTTCAACTCATGGATAAACTATCCATGAGAGTTAGATTAATATGCACTCTAGGATTTGATGTTGCTATAGAAATCTTGGAGAAACCTGAACCTTTTGTGTTCCCTAGAGTGGATTATTCTCAGATGGTGTTAGTCATGTATATACTCTATTAGTAATAGAGTGAGAAAAGAAAAATTTGAGAGAAAAGAAAGATAGCGAGAAGTTAAGATGGGGAAACTTCCGGTTTTCTTTGGCAAGGATGGAGAAGATGTGGAGGCCTTTGTGAGAGACTTCAAGAGAGCTTGCATAGGAAACAATGAGAGGAGGAAGAATGAGTGGGCCTCATTATTACCAGATTTCTTTGAGGATGCAACACTTATATGGTATGAGTCAGAATACCAAAAGAGAGAGAGGAGAGATGGGGAAGAGGAGTCTTGGGAGACTTTGACTTCAGCACTCATTGAGAACTTTCTTCCTGATGAGAGTAAATGAGATTGATGAGTGAGGTTACATTTCTCAAGCAAGGAGATGGAGAGAAAGTGAGAGTCTATGTGGAAAGAGTGGAAAAGTTGGAGTCCAGATTTCGCATAGTGTTGAGGAAGGGTGGGGATGATGTGGAGACTACAATGATTGGCATAGGGGCCATGCTCACCAAGAATTTTGTGGGAGGGTTGAGACCACAAATTAGAAGCAAGGTGAGATATAAGAAACCTTCTTTCAAGGTTGAAGCTATCAAGATCGCAATTTGTATCGAGGAGAGTTTGGAAGGGGATGAGAGTGATTTGGTGGTGAAGGAGGTTGTGCATCCTCCTCAAGACTACAAGTATGGTGGAACTTCTTCTACTTTGGTGACAAGGGTTGCACCACAAGTAGTAGTTGCTCCAATTCTTGCACCTCCACCAAAAGATCCACTCCAAACCATCACAGAACAACTTGCGGATCTAAAGATCAATGTGGTGCAACTATGGGAGAAGAGAGAGGTGGATCAGAATGTAGGGAGAGGGCCTAGGAGTTATGGAAACTATCCATATAGAGGAGGCCAACCAGCCAACAATTTCAATGATAGAAATTGTTTTGGTTGTGGAGGAAGAGGCCATATCCAAAGGAATTGCCCAAATTCCACTTACCATGGAGGAAGGGGTTATGAGGGAGCCAATAGAGGGAAAGAGGGAGGTAGTGAAACCCAAGTGGCTCCTAATCCCAACAAAGGTAAGGAGATAATATCCATAGATGTGGTTGAGAGCAAGTATGAGAAGGGAGAGTGCTCAAACTCCAAGGGTCTTAATTTGGAGCTTTTGGCACAAGAGAAGAAGAGAGCTCGTTTTGCAGAGGATGTTCACTCTTCTCAAGGATTTACTTCAAGCAAGGATACTCCTTTGTCTACTAGGAGCACTCGCATCTCAACACCATCAACAACAAAGACTCCAAGGAAGAAGTTGGGGATGGAGGACTTCTTGATCTCAAAGCAACAATGGAACTACAATGTTTTGGAGGATGTTGGTAGTCACATGGCTAACATCACAGTGGGCCAATTAATTGCTTTGAACCCTACCTTGAGAAAGGAGCTTAGAGGTGGTTTGAGTTCTACAAGGAGCAAGAGGAAGAAGAAGGCAAAAGTTCCGGTATCAATGGGGGTGGTGGATGCCAAGCCAGCACCATGGGAGGCTTGTGAATATGCCTCCAAGATTGATGTGAGAGTGAATGGTCACAACATCAAGGATGCATTGGTTGATGGAGGATCAGTAATGAATGCCATGTCAGAAAGGTTAATGAAGAAGTTGGGCATGATACCCTCAAGACCTTCAACATTTGTGGTGAGCATGGCAAACAAGCAACAAGTTCGACCAGTAGGGGTGATGGATAAAGTGGTAGTTTCAGTTATGGGAGTTCAAAATCTCATGACTTTCCAAGTCTTGAAGGATTCAAGCTATGACTTACTTCTTGGGAGGCCATGGTTGAGAGCAGCACGCACAACTGATTGATGGCACAAAGGGTACTTGAGGATTGGGCCATCAAACCATAGAGTCACAGTTCCTGTGACTAGCACCACCAACACTTCACATTCAGATACCATCTTCTGATTATTGGGAATCAGATTCTGAAGAAGGAGCTTCAAGTGTGGACACAAGCATGGAAGAGGAGACTTCCACAGAGGAGGATGAATCTGAATCTGATTCAGATGTGTATCCTTTGTGTGCTATGGATTTTGCACCTAAGCCAGAGGTTTTGAAGGACCTAGACAAATCACCATTGACACTTGAGGAGGTAGAGAGAAGGTTAGCTACCCTCAAGTATGGTCCAAATGTTACCAAGGAAGAGAAGGTGAGATTTGAGGAGATTTTCCACAAGTTCATCCATGTGTTTGCTTTCAGTTACAAGGATTTGAAGGAAGTCACCTTGGAGGAGCACAAAATAGAGGTGGAGTCACATGCAAGACCAATCCGCCAAAAGCAACATTGTATTAGCCCACCAATATCTTTGGTTGTGAAGGAGGAGATTGATGAGCTCAAGGAGGCTGGATTTATCTTTGAGGTGGAGAATTCAGAATGGGTGTCTCCAATTGTCATTGTGAAGAAAAAGAATGGCAAGCTTTGGGTGTGTGTGGATTGCAATACTCCAGCCACATTCCAATGGTTCATGAACAAAATATTTGAACCTTTCATTGGGAAATTTGTGAGAGACTTCATTGATGACTTTTGTGTCTATGGGAGCAAGGAGGAGCACTTTGAGCACCTAATCAAAGTCTTGCAACGCTTGGATGAGGCAAATGCATCACTCAACCCAAAGAAGTGTATTTTTGGATATGAAGAAGGTCTACTTTTGGGGCACATCATCTCCAAGGATGGAATAGCAGTTGATCCTAAGAAGGTGAGGAAAATCTCTAACATTCCATTCCCTTCAAGCTTGACAAAGTTATGTCAATTCTTGGGGATGGTTGGGTGCTATAGGAGGTTCATCTTCTCATTTTCCAACAACGCTTATGCATTGACCATCTACATGAAGAAGGGTGTAGATAACATGGTGATTTTGGAAGACAAGGAGGCTCTCAAAGCTTTTGAGGAACTCAAGCAATCCCTTGTTGTAGCTCCAATTCTTGCTAAACCTGATTGGAGTAAGCCTTTCATCCTCTACACTGATGCTTCTAATGTAGCTATAGGATGCACTCTTAGTCAATTAGACCAAGATGGGCATGATCATCCAATAGCTTATGCTAGTAGGCAGATGGTTTCAGCAGAGAAGAACTACTCTGTGACAGAGAGAGAAGGGTTGGCAGTGATCTTTGGTCTCAAGAAGTTTAGACACTGCTTGATTGGAGGGAAAGCCACCATTGTCACGGATCACAAGGATTTGAAGTATATCTTCAACAAGCCTAATGTTGAAGGGAGACTAGCAAGGTGGATGATACTCTTGTCCAAGTATGACTACACCATTGAGGATAGGCCAAGAAAGAAACATGCAAATGCTGATTTGTTATCTAGAGCCTATGATCATGATGGAGATGAGCCAATGGATGATTCCTTCCCGGATGAGGAGCTCATGACAATCTCAATCACTCAAGAGGTTCCAATGGAGTACAAGGAGATTGTGGATTTTGTGAAAAGAGGTAACTATCCAAAAGGGATGCATGCTTGGGAGAGAAAGGCCCTTGCAGCAAGATCTAGACCTTACACAATGGTGGAGGATATTCTTTTTCACCAAGGAGCAGATGGTCTACTTCAAAGAGCAGTGGGTAAGGAAGAGTCTATCCTACTCATAAAGGAGTTTCATGAAGGTTTAGTATGTGGAGGACACTTTGCAGGAAAGGTGACTGCTTTCAAGATTCTAGATGCAAGTTACCATTGGAGAGGGATTTTCAAGGATTGTCTTGATTATTGCAAAACTTGTCATGTTTGTCAAGCTTTTGCTAGAAAGTCTACATCCACTCCACCACTTAGACCAATTCCATTGCTAGGACCTTTTGAGAAGTGGGGAATTGATTTTGTAGGTCCTCTCAATAGAACCCCAAGGAACAATCGGTACATTGTGGTAGTTACTGATTACCTTACCAAGTGGGTTGAGGCTAGACCATTGAGGGACAAGAATGAAGATGAAGTGGGTAGATTTCTTTATGAACACATTATCACTAGGTTTGGATGCCCTTTGGAATTGGTTTCTGATAGAGGAGGAGAGTTTACAAGAAGCATTACTACAGCCATGCTACGACATTTCTCTATCACACATAGAGTAACTACATCCTTTAAGCCAAATTCCAATGGCTTGGCAGAGAGAACCAATCAGACTTTGTGCATGATGTTGGCCAAAGATGCAGAAATGGAGGGGGCTAAACATCATTGGGACAAGAGGATTCATGCAGTTTTATGGGAGTATAGGACAACCATGAAGACTTCCACCGGATATTCTCCATTTCAATCGGTATATGGTATTGAGTCTACCTTACCTATTCACTTTGATCTTCCTACCTTCAAAGCATTCATAGGAGATTGAAGAAAGCACAAGGAGGTGATGCAGAGAAGTGAAAGAAAGATCAACTCATGGAATTGGAAGAGGCAAGAGCAGTTGCTATGGTTCAAGTGGAGCAAGCCCAAAGGAAACAAAAGGAGAGCTATGACAAGAAGCAAGGCAAGAAGAAGGTGGAGACTTTCAAAGAAGGTGATTGGGTAATGTTGTTTGATTCCATGCGATTCAAGAGAGTGCAAAAGAAGTTTTTGCCTAAGTACTTTGGACCTTTCATAGTGGAGAAGGTGTGGGGCAATTACACTTATGATCTCAAGGAGTTGGGAGGAAGACACTTTGATAGGATTAACCATGATAAGTTGAAGATGTACCATAGAAGGTAGAGAGACCTTCACTTTGAGGACAAAGTGAAAACTTAGTCCGGGGGTAAATGTAACACTCATTTTTGCATGTGTATGATATTGTGATATTTAGCTTGGTATTACAAGTACTTAAGAGATATTATTTATATAGAGATAAAGGATGGTTCTATATTAGTCATGGTTAGCTAAAGTTAGTCATAGCTAAGATAGAGGGGACCTTACTTTAGAGGAAGTAGAAAAGATGAGCACCACTATTTTGGATTTTAGTGTGTTAACTTGGTATTTTTCCTAGGTGTTTGGCTTTGAGGAAAGAGTTGAGAACTCTTGGGCCCGCAAGCCTTTTTGTTTTGGATTCTTCTTTAGTCCAAGGATAGCCCATGTGAAGGAATCCTTGACTTAGTGGTTGGGTCAAGATAAGACCACATGCTTAGGGGAATATGCCCATGTGAATGGATATTCCTTTCTACTTTTTGACTTTACTTGACTTTTAGTCTAGTAACTTGAGTTACTATGGTAATTAGTAACTTTGGTACGTAACTATTTCACAAGTATATAAACAAGGGGTGAGGAGGTACTCATCATCCTTTCATTTGCAACTATCCTTCTCTCATTGAGTTCTCTAGTGAGAAATGTCTTGAGTCTTGGAGTGTTAGCCTTGGAGGAGTATGATGGAGTTGGGGTTCCTTGCCTTCTTAGTCCATGGTGCGCTACCAGAATAGCCATCAGAGGTTCATCCTGAGTGAGAGACAAGCCGGCTCACAGATCCAACTTGGAAAAGTAATGTGCTCCACTTAGTTGATCAAGTAAGTCATCAATCCAAGGCAAGGGATATGCATTCTTCATGGTTTGCTTATTGAGCCCACGATAATCAATACAGAAACAAAGTCCTCCATCCTTCTTTGGAACAAATAATACCGGTGCTCCCCGAGGAGAGGTACTATGTTGTATGAAATCCTTCTCCAACAACTCTATAAGTGTTGTTTGCAACTCCTCCAACTCCTTTGGTGAGAGCCAATAGATTGGTCTACTCACTGGAGTACTCCCTGGCAATAACTCGATCTTGAAGGGCATACCTCGGCCGGAGGGTAATCCTTTGGCAGATCATCCGGAAACACATCTACAAACTCCTGAACTATCCAATCAACTATCACTTGATGCGGCACTTGGCCCTCCTCAGATTGTTCTTGTGCAATCGGCTTGATCCACACCGCAAATACAAACTTATCTTCCTCCAAAGCTTGCTCTATGGCTGCTTCCTTAACAAACTTCCCTTCTAGGGACTCATCTCTCTTCCAAGCTTGCTCGATGGTTGCCTTCTTGGCAAACTTCTCATCCTGGGACTCATCTCCCTTCCAGATTTGCTCTATGGCTACCTTCGTGACAAACTTCCCATCTTGGGACTGACTATTCTTAGGTGTCTTACTCAAAGATGCCAGACAACCTAATCGGAAATTCCTACCTTGGTGTTTGTACTTGAATTTGGCGTCGGGTCCAATCGAATTGAACCTTATGAGATTCAAGCCAAGGTAGACCCAGAATGATATCATAGTGTAGAGGTGCCACTACTATGACAACCCGAGAAATATCACTTTTGTGGTAATCGGGTAAGTAAAGTTTGTTCCCGCAGAGATACTATCCAGAATTGGTCAAATACAAAGTCAAAAGTCACAATTGCAGTTCTTCTTGATTGCTTCTTTAATCTCTCAGGTAGAAACTACACCTAGAAGAGAGTAACAAGCTCACAATCTTGACAACTTGTCACAAATACGCACATATAATCACATCATAGTAAATTCTGTCGAAACAACTCTTGATTGTGATGATTCAGATTCTCTCGAAGACGGCACTTCACTGTGAAGACCAATTTCACCTCAGAATTGTGTTCCACCCCTCCACTGAAGGCACAACTTCCTCGATTGAAATTGCTTCACATCAACTTTGTACTGCACTCACCAATGCAGAATACTAACAACACTACAATTCCTCTCAGATCTATCAAGGCATTGATCCGATGCACTTCACTTAGGATCAAACACACAGAATGAAGATCAGGGCTGCAGATTCCAACATCCACAGACACACTGACTTGCTCTTTGGAATTTTCCACACACTCACCAATACAAACACAAAATTGACAATTGGACTTAAGCTTAAGCGACGAGTACTGAGAACAACACTTCGCTTTATCTATCTTCAGAAATTTGAATACTAAATAACATAAGACTGTGAATGCTCCCCTTAAATACTGAAGCAAACGGCAGATTTGCCTACCTAGGCACCGCTTCTTAACATCTTTTCCTACCTACAGATCCTAAATGACAGTCTATCTCTTCATATCTGACTCTTCCTATCTCAAAATTGATGTTTATTCTGATCCGATGACTACCTCATCATCGGCTTCCCAACCCGATGATCTTCTTGCTATTTCACCTTCTTTGGGTATGACTGATTCTACTAATTTCTTTACTAATTCTACAACTTCTTCACTACAATCTACAATTGAACTCCGGGCTACTCCATCTACACTCTTATTTCCCGACCCACTCTTCTCTAATGTGTCACTTCTCAAGTTCGATGACACCTGAATTCCTACTTTTGCAACATCGGGTTTCGTCTCTATTGTCACACTATTCCAAATGTTCTCTAACTCTGAATTGACTAAATCTAGCCTAAGACTAACATTATTTTCTACTTCCAACATTTTTCTATCTACGCGTTCCCTCAACCAAAGCAGCAATGTGTTCATGTCCACATCCTTGGCTCTTTGCTTCCGAGTTTCCTGCACAAGTAACTTCAACTCATGCAGACGAGCTTCTTCTAATCTTCCTTCAGCCTCCGTGCTTAAGATTGCTCGTAATCTCCCAACAAGGTCCCCTACTGATTCCGATGCGTATCCTCGAGAACGCTCCACCTTCAACTCCTCCTGATACATCTGCAACTCGTCTTTGTATTCTACAGCGAGCATCTTCTTCTCCTCTGCATACTGCATTTTTTGCTGCTCCGCACTCTTGACAATTTCACGTAAACGCTCTTCTTCTTCTTGCCTGGACGCCAATTCTCTCTGCCATGCTTGATCTTTTGCTGCGGCACTCTTCTTCAAGCTGTCCAATTCTTGTTCCATCACGATGGTCATCGCCTTCAGATGAACATTCTTGACAAGCACATTACTCACTTCCTCCTGCATCTTGCTGATCCACATTGCCTGCTCCTTCAACTCTCCGGCTTGTTTCCGCAATTCCTTCTCCTTCTTTGTGCAACTTCCTTGTAGCACTCTCACCATCTTCTTCCTCGAGTCTTCCTCCCTCCGAAGATCTTCAATTTCCGCACTTCTTCGGCTTTGATGCTCCTGTAGCTCCTTCACTTCCTTCAATAGATGCTTCACCACCTGCAGCTCATTCATCTCTTTCACTCGATCTTGGGCAATTCCCATACGATGTTCTTTTAATAGCTTGAGCATAGGTGTGATCACCCTTGTCAAATATGCTATCCCGCCGAAAACTTCTTCTTCATCATCATCACCTTTGTCAAGAGTCTTTTCCTGTGTCATTGGCTCCTTCATCCGAAGTCGCGATCTTTGTACCTTTGTAGTGTCAGCACTATCTTCGTCTTGGCCTCTTGAACTCGGCCCCGCAGGATATTCCTTCTTTGCTTCGGGTTTTGGCTTGTTCTCCACCATAGCCTTGCCAGCCTCACTCACCACCACCGATTGCTGGACTTTGGGCTCTCCCTCACTTTTGCTTCCCGACTCCTCACTCTTCAATGTGAGCTCTTCTTCTTCTAAGTCTTCTTCTTGCGACTCAGTTTCTTCATCCGACTCCAATCCCGAAGATGCCCTTCTTACAAAGTTAGTGGTCTTCAACATCAGCCTCCGAGTCTTGCATTGAATGGCCGATGGTTTAGCTTCTTTGGGTTTACTCTGCTTCTTTGTCTTTGGACTGGCCACATCTTTGATCTTCCACTGTCCCGTTCTCGTAAAGTATTTGTCATTCGCCCGCAGCTGAAGCATATACTATCACTCCTCTTCGTCGACTTCTTGTCTCAAATCAGCGTGCATGTGGGAGACCATACAATGCCTCTCATCTTCAGAGAGCAAGTTCAGGCCGAAGTAGAAATGTGCTGCGAATGGCACAAAATAATGCGGTGGCGAGCCCGTTCTCCAATTCACCACCATCTGCCTTGTTCGGTGATGGAAACACTTTGCCCAATTCACGGGTACTCCTGCAAACATCTTGTGAAAGAAAACCGCCTGCTTCATGGTTACATATGTTGTTTGCTCCGGCTTGAACATGGCCATCATTGCCCCTACGATACTTCTTTGGATCGGGTCCCGATAGGACTCCACCTTGTAACCATTCGTAGTTCTTGGAGCAAAAAACGAATTACAAATCTCCGTCGTCTCCTCTGCAGCATCACACTTCCGATAGAAGGTGATTCTTGTTGGCTCTCCTGCTTCTCTCCCCAGGACTAACTTCCAATCCGACTCAGTCCATCGAGCCGGATTGCCTCTCTTCCCCTCCACTTCCTCACAATTACTGGTAGCGCTCTCTGCCATCACTCCCGGGAAACTGAAATTCCAGTTCCATGCTAAAAAGGTGATACAAAGTCTAACCAAGACTTCGATCCAAGCTACTACATCTACCCTTCAAATTGCAAAACCTCTTACTGCCAGCGCATTGGCCACCTTCTTTGCCATGATTTGTTCTCTCGTTCTACGCTGTTGGAAGATCAGCCCCTCTCCTGGACGAGACACTCTAACTCCCTTAGGGTTTCGGAAAATTTCACTCTTGACGGGCTTTCGGACACGCATCCCTGCAGGATGACTACTCAAAGGAATTGGAAATTTACTCAGTGAATTCAACTTCCCCCTATGTAGTCGCAATTTTATATTGCCCGGAATTGCAGTCATTCTTCAGTCGATTTTGTCTGTGACTTTCTCTCTTCTGCGTGCACTGCCGGTCACTGTCAAGATATGTTTCTTCTGCCCCCGCCGTTTCTTGAAATGTACTTTCTTGCCATGTACCGAGGTTGTTAAACATCCTCATCATTTCCGCGTTTTCCAACCCAAAGACGATGATCTTTGGCCTGCTTCCGGCGCACTCCTCTTCCAAGTCCCTCCATCATCGGATCCGATGTCAGCTTCTTCAGCTTCCTCCAAAGTTACTTTTGCCTCTTCTTTGTCCGCAATTTGACTTTTCCGTGCTTACTTTGTCTCTTACACACTACTAATCATTAAAAACAAAAAATGTGGGTACCACAACTACAAACCTCATACACTCCAAATACTCCTTACCAATCTTGAAGGTAATAGGATGCAAGGTGCGGAATGCGGAACCCTTTCTACCATCCGCCATCATCAAACTACTTCCAATCACTGGCTTGATAGGAATACCCAATTCCTTTGCTACTTGCATAGACATGCAATTCTCTGAACTTCCAAAATCAACCAAAATCCTACAACCCCTATTAGATATCATACCTTGCAAGTGAAGTAGACTTGCATAGGTCTAGCCTTCAATCCCATTGGAACTAATCAAGCTCCCAGTAGGCGGCTCAAAATCTCATAATGGGATTCTTCGTTTCCTTGATCATTCCGCTCCACAACCTCCACTTGGGCAACTTGTTGAGGTCGTCCATTCTTAAGTGGACATTCAGCAATGCAATGCCCTAACTGGCGACAATAAAAACAACCACCATTTTGTTGCAGTTTCTCCCTGTTTGCCATGCCCAGTGGTCTTTGTTGAATTGCATCAATCTCCATTGGTGCTAGCTCCTCCACTTGTGTGTAGTGTATTGGCAGGCTTTGTGCGGGTCGAGGTCAAGACCAAGTTGTTGCCACCAAGGAATCAAAACATTTGGCCAACCGCATGGCTTCCTCCAAGTGTTGTGGCTCTTGAATGGTTACCTCTAATTTGGTTCTTGCCTTCAAGCCTCTCACAAATCGATCCAGAGCTTCACCTTCCAAAATATCTGGAATTTGCATGATGTTATTTTGGAACTGCGTGATGTAACTTCTTATAGAGCCAATCTGTTTCAACTTTGCCAGCTTATCCCGTGCAGCTTGTGTGACATTTATAGCTTGGAACCGACTGATTATTGCGCTCTTGAATTTTGCTCATGTCAAGATTGGTGCAACCATTTGTTGTTCAGCTTGCTCTACTCGAAATCTCCACCATAGCTTTGCTACTCCATTCAATCGGCTAGAAGCCAAGAGAATCTGTTTTTGCTCATCTTGTAGATTGGTAGCTTCAAAATAACATTCACAATCAAACACAAAATTCTCCACTACACTTGGGAGATTTGTGCCTTCAAATACCTTGGGTTTAGGGAATCTGATCCAATCTTCTCCTTCTCGAATTGGTACTCTCTCCACCTGCTCTTGTCGTTGAAGATCTCGTTCATCCAGCAATAGAGTAAGGTGCTCGATTTGTTGTTGCATAACAAGGATAACATCAGGTATTGCCGCCATGGTTGCTCCTCTATCACACCACTCCCAATCTATCTAATTTATTAACACATAGAAACAACACATCCACCGTTCTCCATAAGTTACAACCGGAAGCACCAAGGGTTCCTCAGATATGGTGATCATATGCAAAAAATCTTGTCCAAAGTGCAAGGTGATGAACTGTGTGAAACAATGCTTGGGTAGTATTTGGACACAAAAATCCCAATGGTTTAGTGGAAGTGGATTGGGTGGTCCATAAATTCCATCCATCCCATTCCTGCTCTGATACCAATGTAAAAGACCGAATCCGAGGAGAGAAATAGGAGAATGGAAACTCACATTGGGACACTTGAATGAGGGAAAACTCCGAATGCCTAGCATGAGCTTTGGCTTTGGTATTTATAGGTAGCATACAAGGCCCTTGAGAAGCTTCTCAAGAAGCTTCCTCAAGCCGCTTTCTTAGAGTGCAAGCCAAGTTAACTAGGAAGTTGCTCAAGAAGCTTCCTTCTAGAAGCCGCCTACTTGGCGTGCAAGCTAAACTAGTTGGAAGCTTCTAGAAGCTACTTACTTAAGGTGCAAGCTAAGTGAACCGGGAAGCTTCCCAAGAAGCTTCCTAGATACTTCCGGAATATTTTGGGCTACTTTGTCTTATGTGCTACTTCGTAAGCCCGACTAACTTCGTTGCTAAACTCCATATTGTTACAAATATAATCTAATATAATATTTCCCAAATTATCCCACTTATATAAAATTCTTCAAAGAGGTCATACTAATATACTCTAATTTAAAATTAACTAGGAGGTTGCATTGAGTATCTAGCAATCAGATATTGAATCACTCTCATCTAGCCATACAAGCTTAGCTAGAGATACCTCTCACTTTGTTATTACTAAACTTAGCTAATTATAACTATACAAAAACCACCAAAATTCCTATACTGATTAATGTATACCCTATGATGTACATAAGTTATGAGTGGAGCCTAGCTTGTGGTTGTGATTGGACTTGAGAATGTGATTGTGCGTGGAAGATTGGTGATCTTCTTTGGTGATATATAAGCTACTCGACCATCACCTTTTTTTTTTCTTTTTTTTTGTGTTTACCTCTTGGCTTCTACTTTTGTGTCCTTCTCCTTTCTTATTTATTTCTGAATTCATTTCATAGTTAAGTATAGTTTATTTCATCTATTATCTATGCATTTTTCCTTTTATTATTGGGTTTAGAGATACATTCAATTATATTCATCCTTGGGATTGCTCCATTTCTATTCTTTTGCATTAAGGACTTAGAGGAACTACCATAGGTGATACCACTTATTGAGCATCCCATACTCCATATATGCATTTGGGAACTTGACTCTACAAACAAATTTTTCAACATAAAATTATTATTGCTAAGGTTCATCAAGATTTGATCCTTACTTTACATGTTTTTCCCTTACCATTGAGAGACCTTATAAATAATGATTAGTCTTTGGAGGATCTCTCATACTTTATCACATCCATTCTTGATCACCGTATCATGATCCTTCACCTTGGTCCTACCAACCCACCACCTTCACAAGATCATACTTTTTGACCTGCCTTCTCACAACAACCATATTTGATCAACATCAATGGCTCACATAATCTTGTCTTGTTTATCTTTAGGTACCTTTTGCCTTAGCATATCATACTCATACTCATAAATTTATTCTCTTGAATCTATTCAAGCATTTTCTAAAATTTACTTAAACTTTGTATAAATATATTAATATTTTCATGTCTTTATAGCACCTAGTGTGCTCCATGCCGTCCTTATACTTCAAGCTATCCTTATAGGTGATAAAGGGAAATATGTTTCTAATTGGACTTTATTAGCATTCTTTTGAAAATAAACCCTACTCTTTCTTGCCTATAGGGACATCAAGACACTAGGAAATCATTTTTGTATTAAGACTTGTTCTCTTTAAGAATATCATGAGTGCTTAATTATGGAGCTTATGAGCAAGAGGTCATCTTTAGATGGTTTATGCCTACTTGTATTCCTAATTGCTTATAACCTTCTACTCTAATCTTCCTTCTACAGGGTAGGAAAAGGGTAACCTAACTTGCCCTCATAACATACATTCCTATTTTGTTGGTCATCATTTCAAGGATTACAAAGGAGAAGTACACATTATGCTCAAAGAAAGAAAACCTAATTGCAATGCATCCATTCTAATCCAAATCAAAGGGGTATATAATTACATGCATTTTCTATAGTTTTTTCCTTGGGAAATATTTCAAAAGTTTTTTTTGGAATAAAATTTTCACTATAGCTCCAAGCAAAACCTTTGAAATATTTTCCCAACAATGTTCTATGATTCAATGTACAACTTGTGAGATAAGCTTACTAATGATATAAACTTATCATAATCTAATTTCTACAACTTCATTGATATCTTGAACTTGGTTTGATTTTTTAGCTCAAAACTCTAATTCAAAACCTTGAAAAAGATATCACTCTTTGTTCTTGCTAAATTTGTATGGGAGCCTTGGCTTGAGGGTTTAATTAAGTGTAACTCTCCAAAAATTTATCATTCCTTCAACCATGATATCAAATAATCAAGTTGCAGTCAATTGTAGTTATAGATTGAAAAATCTATTGATATTGATTATATTATTTTTATTGAATTTTAATGCTTCATATCTCACTCCTATAAGCACTAATTCAACCAAAATTTACAGGATAATTCATTATTCACTTTTTAAAATCTTTATGAAGTTTGGGATTTGAATTTTAAACCAATCATTGGATATGGATCAATTCCCAAGCTAGACTAACATTTAAGCTCTACAAACTTAGTTATAATTGAATTATTCTTTAATTACTTCATACTAAAATTCACACTAAGATACAAAATTAAGCCACCAACATTACTACCAAATTTCACAAGTCACTTTAAACCAAAACTTGAGATATGGTCAAAACTTCAAGTTGATCTTAATATCTATCCATAAACCTTGGTTGAAGGTACAAAATCAAGCCATCAACATAGTTGCCAAATTTTGCAAGCCATTTCAAACCAAAGCTTGAGATATGGTCAAACCCTTCAATTTTATCATAATATCTACTTGGACACCTTGGTTTCAAGTCTTCAAACTTCAATTGATCATATCAGATTTAGTGTCATAATATGAAGTTAATATAAGAGTTAGTAGAAGTTATGGAGTTAGTAGAACCAGCTCCATAGAGAAAAATGAGGTAGAACTAGCATAACCTATGAATGTTGAGAATATGCTAGAAGTATCTAGGAAGTTTTGTGCTAGAATGCCCTAGAAGCATTTAGGAAGCTTCAAGGTGAGAAGCTTCTAGGTTCTTTCCAAGGATTGTGTAACTTGCATATCAAGTTAATAGCTAGCTAAGCTTGTACACCAAGTAGGCAGTTGCTAGAAGGAAGCTTCCTTGGTAACTTCTCAAGAAGCTTAAATTGCACTCCAAGATGATGGCTTTGAGAAGGAAACTTCTCAAGAGCCTTGTATTTCTTTTCTATATATCAAAGCCTAAGCTCATGCTAGCATTCAAAATCTCCCTAACTTGAGAGTTCTAACATGATCTTCTACTCTGGTCTTGCATTCTACTATTTCTCCCCTTGGTCTTTCACATTGGTATTAGATCAAGAATAAGTAGAATGGAATTTGTAGATCATTAGCTCCATTTCTCCCAAACCATTATGATTTTTATCCATGTACTACAAAAGCATCATTTCATACTTTGGATAGAATTTTTTAAATATAATTAGCTTTTTTTATGAACCATTGATCCTTCCAATCATAACTTACTAGGAGTAGTGGACGTCTTTCATCTATATATTAAATAAGATAATTGCAATTAGATAGTAAATATAGTAATAGTCATGGTTGCAATGTTTGATGTTATCATTACTATATAGCAATAAATAGAACATCTTACTCAATTGATAGAAGAGAGAGACATGATAATCAACAATAAGAACATGTATAGAGAGTAGCATTTTCAGAAGAAGAAGAAGAAGAAGAAGAGTGAGTCCAATGTTTAAAGCCAAAGGTATTTGATAACAAGAATCTACCAAGTGTAATGGAGAATTTTGTGTTTGATTGCAAATGTTATTTTGAAACCATAAATATTCTAAATGAATAAAGACAAATTCTCTTAATTTTGAGTCAATTAAATAGAGTGACCAAGCTATGGTTGGCAATTCCTTGTGGAGTAAGCTTAATTGTAGTTTGTTACTCTAATCTCACCATGGGAAGAAGTCAAGAACAATAACTAGTAGATTCCAAGTAATAATGTTGCATGAGCGGCACAAGATATATTGAATTGAAATAGATTGGTCCAATGAGTAGCTACATCATGCAATTCCAAAATACCATAATGAAAATTCTAGAGATATTAAAAGGTGAAGCTTTAGATTGATTTTGAGGAGTATGAAATCATGAACCAAATTAGACTCGTCATGTGCAAGCACAAACACTTGGAAGAAACCATGTAATTGGTTGAGCACTTTGATTCTTTGGTTGCCTCAACTTGGTCTCAACCTAGACCTCCATAGAACCTTCAAACATACCACATTCAATGTCCTACTTTTCATTTCTCTCTTTAAGAACACATTGGGTGCCTAGCTATGGAGCTTATAAGGTAGGAGGTCATGTGTAGACCTATCACTAACAGTTTGAGCTACTTGTTTGGCCAACCATCAGAATGTTCTACCTTGGTTTCTAGTGTTCCTTCTATTGGGTAGGGGAATAATGAGTAACTTAACATATCATCATAAGACGCACTCTAGTCTACTGATCATCACTTCTAGCATTACCATAGAGAAATACATAGCATACCTAGAAGGAGAGAACCTAAGTGTAATGCACGCACACCAATCCAAGCCAATTGGGCATACAATCAAGTATGCAAACATGGAGAAGATCCAAACACAAGAAGCTTAACTAAACTCTTGAAGCTTTTTGGTAGAATTCCACTTTAGAGTCTCAGTGCTATTTCCAAGAGATGCTCTCAACTTGTATTCTAATTTTGTATCCAATATGCACTCCTAAGTACAGAAATTTTATACCTTTTGAAAGATAAACCTCTATAAGACTCATATGAAGATATCTATTTCTCTATAACTTTGATTCAAAATTTTGAACTCAATGAAAAGCTTGTAAGATAAGATTTCTAATGATATAATTCTTGAATTAATATGATTACTAAAACTCTCTTGAAAAGGTCTCAAACTTGACTAGGAATTTGTAATTCAAACTCTAATTTTGAAACCATAAATAAGGCTCAAGTCTAGATTCTTGCATAAGGTTTTGCCAAATTTTGGCCTGAATTGATGTAAAATAGTAGAAAACAATGTGAGAAGTTATAATCTTCTTCACTCATAACTTCAAAGTGGAGATTTGCCATACAATTGGATTTGGATATGAAATTGCTCTATTAAATTTATGATAGTATTTCAAGTAAAGTTTGTTGCACCCAATCTCATTATCTACAAAATCTAAACTAATACTTTTTACATATTAATTAGTTGTGTTCCTATCTAAAAATCAATGGATTTTGATGACTTAGTCCAACCCAAGCTCTAGATATGGATCAATTCCCAAGCTAGGCTAACTTTTGAGCTATATAGACCAAAGTATACTTGATCCAAGACATTGAATCTCTATTTGATTCTCTATAAGAGGAATCTAAATGAAACCTTTTCACAAATTTCCAAAACCTAACCACCAACAATACTAGCAAGTTTCAGAAATAGATTCAAACCAAAACTTGAGAAGTGACCAAAACCCCAAACTTAATCATATAAATATTGGAAATTTTTAGAAATAGATTTAAAATAGAACTTGAGAAGCAACTAAACTCCAAACCTAATCATAATCTTATCCTCAACACCTCAATTTTCAACATGTCAACTTCAATTGATCATATCATTTTTGACATTCCAACATGGAATTTCTTGAGCTCAACATAAAATTATTTTTTTCTTTTCTCCAACCTTACTAATAGGTCACAAAAATCAGTGATAAAACTCTCACAATCTTCTAATTTGTGCACGTGAGTATGAATTTTCTTACATCAATTATATCCCCTCAAAATGTGTTTTAATCCTTTTATTCTTGTCAACAAACCATAGCATGTCAAAATTTCTCTCCACTTGTGATCTTTTCTCCCTAAATGCACTTCCCAAACTTCCTCAAATGTCAAAAGCTCCAAACTTCAGATGTTGTTACTCAAAATCTTGCAGTATCTTTGTCACTTAACCATTTCTATTTTTGACACATGGACTCCATAACTTCATCTTGAAGCTCTTGAGAAAATTAAGTATATTTCTTTCTACAAAAGCACATAAATTATCAAGTCCAAGACCTATCCATAAGTAAGCACAAGAAAGATAATGAGACCTAAGGTTTCCATCACTTATGCCATAAACATAGGACTGAAATGTGATACCATCCAAGCTTTAAAGGAATCATGGTGCCAACTCTAAAGCTTGATTATAAATGGATTTGGGAGGGCCAGATTGAGAGCATAGAACATCTTTGGTTCAAACTCTTCCTCTAATGCTCTAGTTCTTACACTCTACTACAAGTCTGACTCTCCTCTTCTCACTCAGACTCCCCAACCACAACACCTTTCCTCCTTGTCTATCAAGTCTCCATCACCTATTTACATTAGAGATCTCAAAAGAGGACAAGATTATAATTCATGTGGCCATTCACTTAAATGTGCATAGATTACTCACATGTAAATAGTTCAATTGTGGGATCCAACATACAATACACTCCAATAGTACGGAGATAATAAACACTTAACTACTTTTTCATTGGCTATGAAAACCACAACACAAAAATAGGTGGAAGAGCCAACATAATTGGAAATTGATGTCATCTAATAGATACCACTTGGCATTGCAAACAAAGAAAGATTGCAAAATTGGTGGTTGTTTCCATTGTTGCCAAATTGGACATCACATTGTCAAATGTCCAACTAGGAATAGGTGATCTTGAACAATTGCCCAAATGGAATTTGTGTAGCATGATGATCAAGGAAAAAAGGAGTCCTAGTAGGAGTTATTGAGCAACTATTTTGGAACCTTATGAGTTCTAATAAGATTGAAGATTTCACTTATCCAAGTTTGATTCACTTGCAAGGTATAATATTTGATCATGATTTTGCATATTTTTTTTTAATTCTAGTAGTTTAGAGAATTGCATGTCCTTGAAATTAGGAAAGGAATTATGTATTTCTAAGAAGCTAATATTGGGTACACATTGAGGATGGTGGATGGTAAAAAGATTTCCACATTATGTATTTCACATTCTATTGTATTAAATATTAGGAAGGAGTATTTAGAGTGTATTAGATTTGTAGTAGCTCATCTACTCTACAATATCATTCTAGGTCTTCCTTGGCTTGAATGTTATAAGGTCTTATTTGATTGGGCTTGATAAAAAATTCAAATACTAAGGTAAGAATTATCAATTAGGTTATTTAGTACTTTTGAGTAAAATATCTAAAAATAGTCAATCTCAAGATGAGAAGTTTATCAATTTAGCAATTTTAGAGTAAGCTTTGGAAGAAGATATTGCTATTTTTGTGGTGTGTATCAAACTTGTTGTGCAAAGAGAATCTGATGAGGATAAGAAATCTCATCAAGCAATATCAAATAGTTCAAGTTTGTGAATATGTTTTTTGGATAATCTTCCAAAGGAATTAGCCTTTAATCATGATATATCTTTCAAGATTAAGCTATTGCTAGGTAGCAATCTTGTGAGTAGGCCAATCCATTGGTTCTCACCAAAGAAGTTAGAAGAGATTTGAACAACATTTATTGAGTTATTGGAGAAGGATTTCATACAACATAGTACATCCTCTTGGAAAGCACTGGTATTATTTGTAGGAGGATAGAGGACTTCACTTATTTATTGACTATTGTGGTCTCAATATAAAAACTATGAAGAATGTGTATATCCCTTACCTAAAATTGATGACTTGTCAATTAAGTGGGGCTTGATACTTCTTGAAGTTGGATCTTGAAATAGCTGATGGAAAATTCTTATTGCTGAAGAAGATGTATAAAATATTGTCTTCTATACAAGGTATGGGCATTTGGAATGGAGTATTTATTTTTTGGGGTTCAATAATGCTCTAGTAGTCCTCATAAATCAAATGCATTGGATGTTGAATGGGTTATTAGATCAATACATGGTAGTGTTCTTAGATGATGTTTTGATTTATGATGATGTTAAGATGGAGGCAAAACACAAGAACCAAGTTCAAGAAGTCTTGAGAAGACTACACCAATGGAAGTTCTATTGAAAGAAGTCAAAGTGTGCCTTTTGGCAAAGGGAAGTTGCCTTCTTGGGCCATAAGATTTCAGTAGAGGGGATCAAGATGAAAGAGGAAAAGATCAAGGTCATTATCAATTGGCCTACTCCTAAGGATACCTTGGGAGTTCACTAGATTAGTGATTTTTTTATTGATGTTTCATCCATTACTTTGTTCATGTAGCTGCATTGTTCAATGACCTCTTGGAAAAGACAACAAGTGTCAAATGGAATACCAAGCAAGAAGAGGAATTCAGAAAGCTTAAGGATGTTGTATCTTCATAACACATCCTCCAACCATATGATTTTTAACTAACTTGTGTGGTTGATTTTGATTCTTCTAACTTTACCATTAGAGTTGTATTGCAATAAGAATTCCAAATGGACTACATCTCATTGCCTTTGTGTATTGCAAGCCAAACAAAATAATTCACTACAAAAAAGAATGATTCTAATTGGAATTAATAACAACTAGCAATGGTATATGCCACAAAGGTATGGTGACATTATCTCTTGGAGAAACAAGTGATCATGCAAACCAATCACAATGTTTTGTTGTAGACTTTACATTTGGAGCACATGAAAAGTTGGCATCATAGATAGGAAGAACAACTATAGTTCTTTGACATCAACCTTGAGTAAAAATGATGAGTACATCATTGATGCCCTATCACAATAACTTGATTTAAAAATTCTTCCTAAATCTCTCATGATAGCATCAATCACCACAATGTCAATTGATCCAAGGTACACATAGAGTTCAACATTGCTTTATAACTTGACCCCTTCTTTCAACTAGTGCAAACTTGTCTTGCAACACATAACAAGGAACCCTAAACTTTTTCCTTCAAGGATGGCCTTCAAGAATTGAGTCTATGTTCTACTTCTAAGAGACTTACTACTTGTATGACTGCAAAAAGTGTATGACTTACCAAATTTTGGTCACTTAGGTGTGGAAAAAACCTCAAATACCCTACAACAACAATAGTGATTGTCCAATATGGCATACAAGATTTGAGACTTTGTTTGATCTTGTGAGAGTTGCCAATGCAATAAGGACAAAAACCAAAATCCAAGTGGTCTCCTCTAACCAATCTCAATTCCTCTACCTGATGACAATATGCGAGCTTAGATCCCATCATATCCTTGCCATATAGATGTTGGAAATACAATAATTGTCATATCTATTGATAAGCTCAACAAGCAAATCCACTTGATCCTTGTTGTGAATACCATCGATTCTCCAATGTTTGCCTAGATTTACTTTGATACAATCTTCAAAAATCATGGGATGCCAAGGGTTCTCATCTTTGATTGTGATCCCTAATTCACCTACAAATTTGGACAAGCACTTTTTATGCTACTTGGTACTAAGCTTGCCTTATCTATTGCATATCATCCCTTAATTGATGGAAAAAAGCAAAAAAGTTGTACCTTGGAAGATATGCTAGGTGCCTTTGTCAATATTCATCATACCAATTGGGCTACTTGTCTTGTGGTTGCTAAGTTTGCTTATAGTAATTCAAAGCAAGTAAGTATTGGTTTCTCTCTTTTCTTCCTTGATTAAGGGAAAAATCCACTTGTTCCTTATTCTCTTCTTGCTCCATTGCCAATTCATGTCCCTCATACTTCCACCTTCTTGTCCATGCTATCTAAGTCCTTACACCAAGCCAAGTCTCATCTCCTTGTTGCTCAAAATTGACAAAAAACATATGTTAATCAACATTTTTGTAATCTCACCTTTCAAATAGGTGATAAGGTTGTATTTTCCTCTAGTAACTATCTTTTTCTCCTTGACACCCAAGTTTGGAATTTTCCCTAAGATAGGACCTTTTGCTATTCTTTAGATCATTTCTCTCATTGCTTACAAACTTGCTCTTCCTAGTCACATGAAGATTCATCCTATATTCCATATCTCCAAGTTAAAAACCCTTTGTTTCTAACCCATCTTCTTTTGGTACTCATATCCAACCTCCTCCTCCTACTCCTTGAATTTCTTTTAATGATCCTACAAAATATAAAGTTGACCATATACTTGCAAATTGAGACATCCAACATGGCCACCAATAACACACTAAGTATAAGATCCTTTGGAAAGTGTATTGTATCATGATGCTACAAAGGAGTCATGTTCTCATCTCCAAAATGTAGAGGAGACTATTCAAGAGTTTGAAGAGTACTTAGTAATGAAGACATCCAACTACCAATATGAGAATATGTAATAATATGGAGTCAGTAAAAGTGTTAGTAGAAATTGAGGAGTTAATACTGTAAGCTTCATATAGCATAATTAAGGTAGAACTAGCATAACCTATGAATGATAAGAATATGCTAGAAGCATACAAGAAGCTTTGTGGTAGAATACCCTAGAAGCATCTTAGAAGATTTGGGATGAGAAGCTTCTAGATACCTTCCAAGGATCAGTTAAATTGCACATTAAGTTAATGGCTAGTTTTCCTTGTACATAAAGTAGGAAGTTGTTAGGAAGAAGCTTCCTTGACAGCTTCTCAAGTAGCTTAGCTTGCACTCCAACATGATATTTTCAAGAAGGAAGCTTCTCAATAGCCTTGTATTGCTTTGCTATAAACACCAAAGCCCAAGCTCATGCTAGGCATTCATGGTTTCTCTCACTTGAGAGTCCTGTGATCTTCTACTCAGGTCTTCCATTCTCATATTTCTCTTTGTTCCTTTACATTTAGGATTAGTGCACAAAAAAATTTGAATTTTTCATACTTTTTAATCCCATTTAAATATAATCAAAAAGCTTTTGTAGAACTTCCAAAATTCTCCAAAGTGTATGCCATACTACAAATTTCCTCAATTGATTAGATCTAAATCATTACCTACTTAAATCCCATGTTTGTAATTTCATTGTCTCAACTTATTTGCTTATCTTTCCAAAGATTATTTCTCCTCCTTGAATATCTCTCTTGAACTCTCCCAACCATCCCAAACCCTCAATTCAATTTTGCGGGACTCAATTTCTTACACTTTGGACTCTTGGCAACTCCTCCTTGTTAAACATGGATCCTCTATTTCCAACTTCCAAACATTGAGCAGATTTTTAGTCCCTCTCCTTTTAAACAAATATATAAATGGTTAGATCCAATTCTTTTATAAGTAAGCACATAGATGTTAAAAAGTCTTGGTTATGCATTATCAACACCATGAACTTAGGACCAAAATGCACTAATTTTTAGACCCAAAAGTGATCAAAATGCATCAATTGGATTTTAATCTGAAAAGGATTTGGAAGAGGTAGATTAGGATAACACAACATCTTTCTAATGAAGCTAATCACTTAGAAACTCTAGCTTCTACACTTTATTACCACCACACAAGATTCTCAAGACAAAATAACACTTATCCAAGCCTCCATCACTTTACTATATCAATATCCTAGATGAGGATAAGACCATAATCTGCATGGTCATATGCATAATCTCAATAAAATGTACACAAATCGCTCTCATTGCAATTAATCAATTGGTAAGATCCTTACTTAGTATATTCTATAACTACATAGATAAACAACAAGGAAATATTTTTAAATTTCACTAGGCAAACCACAATGTGTTAGGTTTTTCAAAGGGATTTATTTAGCATTATAAGATAAGTATACCATAGAGTCTCCAAGTAAATACCAATATGCTCATAGAGTCTCTACAATCCTATGCTTTATTGCTTGAGCATCATTTCCTTTGTTGCTACTTGATGTAAGGCTAGGTAGGTGAGTATAAACCTATAGCCTAAGCACTACCATCCTCTAGACTAGTCATCTTTTCCATTGATACCTTGTCTAATTTAAAGAGTCTAATCAACTTGCCACCAATGATTTTTCTTCTTTCCTCCATGACGTTTTATATATATGAAGTTATATAGCCTATAGAAATCACTCATTACTCATACATTACTCCATTTTCTATGTATCTTTGTGGATGTGCCATAGAACTTGGTTTTGACTATCTATCAATAGTCTCATTGGATATACTATATTTTGGTTTCCTCCTTTTATTGCTTTTTGTAAACACCTTACCTTATATCTAGTACCACATAGAGTTATATATTTGTTTGGCATTTTCTTGTCTCCTTGCTATGTTAAAAGAGACATATGGGATTTTCTCTATAGTTATTGGAGATTTTTTATAATGTTTAATTTCACATAATATTTGTTTATAGCTTCAAAACTCTTCTTCAACACTCCTTTTTCATCACTTTTGTCTACACATGAGTTTACTATGCACTCTCTTGGATGTTGCAAGATAGTTCTTGCTTATATTCAAGCATCTTTGGACTTCAATCCTAATTGAATAAGGAGCTGCTAGGGTGACACTTCCTATTTACTAATTTGACACCCATTGTCAAAGTGTATGAATGTGATTGGACCCTAAATTATCCATTTTTCACTTTTGTGTTTGCCTTCATTTATCCAATGCCATTTCCAAAGTGCATTCTATTTCTATCCCCATCCCAAGCCCTTGCAAAATGACTAGTGTGTAGTATATGGTCTTGTGCATAGCTTGGTCATGAGATTCTTTTAGTCTACATAACATGTAACCTAATTGCTTAGAGCAAGGCCATAGGACAGACAAAAAAAGGATTGGGGCCTATGACTCTTCAACAAAGCCCAAGAGAAGGATTGATGTAGATTCAATGACATACAAATTGCAGTTCAAATGGTAGAAGCATTGGTGTGGTACCAAGATTTTTTGTTTTTGACAAGTTTTAAAGAAGTGTATTGTTAAAGCCGAAGGAAGGCTAAATGAGACAGAAATAAGAAAATTGTGGGTTTGGCATAGACCTAAAGTTGACCTCAAGTCAAAAGGACTAGGGTTGGACTTAAGGAAGTATGGACCCAAAGTAAGGAGACTTTGCCTTTGGATGCACAACCTGATCCAAAGAGCATGTAACAAATTTTCCTTGGGTCTAGCCAATCAAGAAAGTACATGTAAACAAAGTAACTACTTTGAGATCAAGATGACATTGAAAGTGATAGAAAATAAACATGCAAAATTTGTGTGTCAATTGAGGATTGATTGAAGAATGAAAAATCAGAAAAAGACTATAAGATTGAGACTTTGTCAAGAGAGTTCTGAAATGTCATGACAATATCCCATGCCTCTCAATAGTTGTTCCAAAGGAGTAGGATCTTGGGTTTTGGAGAGGGTTTGATCTTTCAAAGACCAAGAGTGAAGAAACACACTATGCCACCAAAGGATAAGAAGCAAAGTGTGGTTAGGGATCTTGCAATGCGCCAATTAGATGTAGTGGCAAGGATTGAAGTCTTGAGCAAACTTCACATCAATTTTTTGGCATAGAATTGGAATTGGAGCTTTCCAAGGTTTATGGCAAAAATTGTTGCCAACAATCTCAAAGACGGTCCCAAGATAGAGGGAAAGAGAGGAAATATGGCTCAGTAGACTAAGCCAAATTGGAAATTAGTCTTGGGGAGAGAAGCAAGGGAAGTAGGAAGAGTCACCTTCTATTTGATGTGTGATTCTTGGGAAGAAACCGCCAAGATGAGGAATTCTTTTAGTGCACCTCACACCAAGAATGGGTACAAGATGGATAGCTATAGAGACCCAATACAAAGTGAGATAGTCAATGTGATGATGGATATGTTTAAGCTAGAGCAAACCACCTATGTAACAATGCAACAAGTGGTGTTCTTTGACAAGATGTTTGCAAGAGAAGTGGTGAATTGCGTGAAGTGTTTACACTAGCAAATAGGTTAGATGATTAATAGTTGGAGAGTGGACCTATCACCCCATTACTTCATACCCTCAAAGGAGAGGAGAAGGGTGGTGTCCTACTTTCACCCCAATTTATGAAGAGTAGCGGATTTGAGTAGCGGATGCAAACAAGCAATACTACATGAGGTGAGTCCATGAAAGCAATGATCACTACCTCAAGAGCGGAGAGGAGAAGATAGTGTTGGTAGAAATTCTAAGTCTAAGGAAGAGAAGCAAACCTAAAGGGAGAATATTTCCATTACTGCTATAGCAAACAAGGAGGCTGAATCCAAAGCTAGAGGTAGTGGTAGTAAAGGACCAATCTTCAAAGAAAGAATCTAAAAGAGAAGCTGAGTCAAAGTGTGAGGACTTTGGAGAAAGAGAAGAGTTCACTCTATAGTGTAAGGAGTCCAATAGTGAGAGTGGAGGAGAACCTGAAGTCTAGCAATCGTTGGATGAAGCAATTGGAGAAGAAGAATGGGAGTTCTATGAGGTGATCAATTGCATGGAAGGAAGAGTTGAGCCTTGTCTAGAGTTACATACAGTAGAGTTAGAAGACAAATGAGCACAAGAAATTGCTTTGGCATTCCCAAGGGCAGCAAGATCAAAGAGAAGTGTGCAAGTCACAATGGCAAGGCCAAGCACAGCCAAAGAGGAGGAAGAAAGCTCAGATGGAGTGACTTTGAAGGTAAAAAAATCACGTCTCTGGAGTAAAGCACCAGCCAAAGAAGTGCCAACCAAAGTCAAAGATAGAAAAGATGATGAAAGAGGATAAGTTGGAGTTGAATATCTATCAAAGATTGTTTATCATTTTTGGTGCAGTTGTAGAAAAGGAAAGAGGTGTTGAAGAAAGAGAATCTTGAATTGAAGGGTGAACTACAAGTGGTGAGGTACTTGAGTGAAGAGAACTCAAAGTTGAGGAGTAAGTTAACCCAATGAGAGAAGGAAGCCAAAGAACTTCAAGGTGATGCAATTCTTTGGAAGAAGAGTTTTGATAACTTGCAGGAGAATTTCTTGAAGCACAATGAAGAGCTTAAACAACAAACATCAGAGTTGAAGGAGCAGAAGGTGGCATTCAAGAAAATGAAGGATGAATTTGCTGATGTGAGGTTGGAAATAATACACTTGAAGGCAATCACTACTGTGGTGGAGCAAGAGGTGGAGGGTCTGAGAAAGAGTGCAGTGGAGAAGGATCAAGTAGGGCAACAAGAGCTAATTCCTATACATTGGGAGGAAGAATGGTTGTGAAGTTTGATCAAAAGTGTGGAATCTCAACTGATCAAGTATGTGGAAGAGAAGGAAGTGTTGAAAGCAGAATTCAAGGACAAGTTGAAGATGTATCTTAACAAGTTAGAAGCAAAGAAGATAATTCCAAGGAGTGAGTTAGATTCAATAGGAGCAATCATTGTGGAGTTGAAGGCAATGCTGAGTATTGACGCCAAAGTTAAATTGGAGGAAACAAGACTATACAAGTTGAAGTTACTACATGAGACAAGGAAGAGAAAGGCTAAGGATGTTGACATGAAAAATTATTAATTTTCTTGAGAGAACGTGAAGATAGGAAGATGTTGACGATAGGAGACAATGTGACTCTCAGATTAGATTTAGTTAGATCAGAATTAGATGAACTTTGAAATAGTTTGAAGGTAGGAGCTTAAGGCAAAGTAGCAGAAGTAGGAGTGCAGGTAACTTTGGGTAAGTTATTTGAAATCACTAAAGAAGTTGGAATAGAGAAAGAGAATGTAGATAATGTAGTGATGGATTCAATTTTAATTTAGGTAGAGGATAGGATAGAAGTGGGAGAAGAAATTGTAGTTGTAGATGAAGCAAAAGTAGGAGAAGTGATTGTAAGAACATAAGGTCTAGAAGCCAAAGTCAAGGTAGATATAAGATTGGATTAGAAACAGATTTGAGATTTGAAGAGGTAGATATGAAGAGGTGGTTTGTTACTTTGGATATGCAAGTTGGTAAAGTTGTTGTAGAATGGTATGCTGTTAGATAACTATAAAGTGCTTTGCCTATTTAAAGGAGGCATTTGAAATGTTGTTGTTATTCAATATTGTAATTTCAAAGTTGAGTAAAATGAAGTGTTGTAACTCAATGCTTATCATTTTAGCTTAATTTTGAGTATCAATCCTATGTGTGTGTTTGTAAGTGTTTGGAGAATTTTGAAGTGCAAGTCAATGAGTGTGTTAGATGTTGAATGTTGTAGCTCTTATTTCATTCTATGTGTTTGATCCTAAGTGGATAGGAAAGCAATGCCTTGAGAAATCTATGAGGAATTGTAGTGTTGGTAGTATTGTGCAATTGTGAGTGAAAAATTGGATTGATGCTGCACATTTTGATTGAGGAAATTGTGCTTTTAGTGGAGATGTAGAACACAATTATGAGGCAAAGTTGTTTCATAGTTCCAAAAATAGCCTTGAGAACTGAGAATTGAATCATTACAATCAAGGTTGAATTGGAAAGAGATTGATGAATTATGATTATAGGTGTTGTGATTTGTGTCGTGCATATATACATCACTACACAACATACATCGCTTTCAACATCATATACTATAGAAGCACAACTCACACATAAGTCATACATAGACCCTAAAGTGCCACAATAATCAGATTGTTTACCACTCTCAACTCAACTCAACTCAAATCAGTACTTGATCTGTCACTCTATAAGCTGCCAACATCCAACAACTGGGCATTGATTACAATCAAACCACACCCACTCAAGCATAGAGAATCTAGGTGACGCTTGCCGGCCCTCTGTCCACCATAGCCAGGAACTCAAAGGCTCAACATCAGAGAAGTGAGCTCTCTGGAGCTCACTTCAAAACTATACCCCCTAGACTTGAGCTAGCTCTGAAACCCTAACAGTCCCACTAACGGCACACTCAATTGTGCAAATGGTGCAAAGGGACGGTGGACCCCACCGTGAAGTCAGTACCCTAAACATGAAATCTGACCGTTGGAAAATAGTCTCTGAGATACTGCTGAAGTAACTCTAACTATTATAATTGGAACTCTAGTGTCCGAGCAATCTAGATATGACACTACAAATGGCATGACAACTATTGTGCATATATACATTGCTACACAACATACATTGTTGTCAACATCATACACTATAGAAGCACAACTCACACATAAGTCATACATAGACTCTAAAGTGCCACAATTGCCCCCTAGCTGGCGGTTAGGTCCCTCTAACTTGAGATAGCCATCTACTCTACATATATGGTATACCCTATAATGGGTAAAGATCAGGAGGCCAGGTGCTATGGAGCTCCATCGTTAGTCACCTATCTGCAATCTATACCATATCAAGAATGAACTAGCTATAGGTCAAATACATCTAGGACATAACCATTGTCCTTGAGGAACCACCATGAGAGGAGGAGTCATACATGCCATATGCCATCCTCTCGAACAACTATCACACACTAACATAGTAGCAACTCCACCAGAAGAGCCACATAACATACACCTCAAGCCTGCACGTACAAGTGCCAAGCTTGGGTCCATAGTACCATCAATGTTTGGGAGGTGGCATGGCGCACAATTGCGCACATGATCCTTCCAAACAACACCATCACATCCTTCTAACACAAGGACTCTAGATGGCAAAACCTCACGCACTCTCAAGATAGTGCAGCTTGTTGAAACATCAAGTGTTGTCGGTGTTATCTGTTGTAGATATACAAAGTCCCCTGGATGAAATTGACGGATTGAGGACCTATAACCTCCTCCTTGAATGGTAGCATAGCATAAAGTATCTCTATGCTGAGCAATCGCCAAGTTCTCAAAGGCCATTGGCATCACTCTCCAAAAGATCTCTACCCGCTGAGAACATGCGCTCATCCAAGTCCAAAACTACAGTAGCATCTTGATGAATGGTTGCAGGTAAATCTGGATCTCGTCCATAGAGTAGAAAGTACGGAGAGAAGGCTGCTAAGGAGGCTTGCCGGCTGAACCGATAGCCCATGGCCAACCAAAGTAATTGGAGATCCCAATCTCCCAAGTGGCTTCTCTGCAAACCATACTTTTGCAAACCTCTCTTCACCATCTGAACCACTCTCTCTACTAAGCCATCTGCCTCAGGGTGATCTTGGGATGTAGTACAATGATCAATCAAAGCCTTGTCACACAAGACCTGAAACTCTCCCAAGAACTCTGTACCTTGATCAGTCAAAACCTCAATTGGTGCACCAAAATGACTAAGAACTCGATCCCAGAATGAGTAAGCTGTCCCTTCACTAGACTTGTCAGGAAGTGCCACCAACTCAATCCACTTGGAGAAGTGCTCCACCATCACCAAAACATACCAATGATGTCTCACAGTCAGCAGTAAAAACATACCAAAACATACCAATGATGTCTCATAGTAGCTATGACTAACTTTAGCTAACCATGACTAATATAGAACTATCCTTTATCTCTATATAAATAATATCTCTTAAGTACTTGTAATACCAAGCTAAATATCACAACACCACACACATGCAAAAATGGGTGTTACATTTACCCCCGGACTAAGTTTTCACTTTGTCCTCAAAGTGAAGGTCTCTCTACCTTCTATGGTACATCTTCAAATTATCATGGTTAATCCTATCAAAGTGTCTTCCTCCCAACTCCTTGAGATCATAGGTGTAATTGCCCCACACCTTCTCCACTATGAAAGGTCCAAAGTACTTAGGCAAAAACTTCTTTTGCACTCTCTTGAATCAAATGGAATCAAACAACATTACCCAATCACCTTCTTTGAAAGTCTCCACCTTCTTCTTGCCTTGCTTCTTGTCATAGCTCTCCTTTTATTTCCTTTGGGCTTGCTCCACTCAAACCATATCAACTGCTCTTGCCTCTTCCAACTCCATGAGTTGATCCTTCCTTGACTTCTCTACATCATCTCCTTGTGCTTTCTTCAATCTCCTATGAATGCTTTGGAAGGTAGGAAGATCAAAGTGAATAGGTAAGGTAGACTCAATAACATACACCAATTGAAATGGAGAATATCCGGTGGAAGTCTTCATGGTTGTTCTATACTCCCACAAAATTGCATGAATCCTCTTGTCCCAATGATGTTTAGCCCTCTCCATTTCTGCATCTTTGGCCAACATCATGCACAAGGTCTGATTGGTTCTCTCTGCCAAGCCATTGGAATTTGGCTTATAGGATGTAGTTACTCTATGTATGATAGAGAAATGTCGTAGCATGGCTATAGTTATGCTTCTTGTAAACTCTCCTCCTCTATCAGAAAACAACTCCAAAGGGCATCCAAACCTAGTGATAATGCGTTCATAAAGAAATCTACCCACTTCATCTTCATTCTTGTCCCTCAATGGTCTAGCTTCAACCCACTTGGTAAGGTAATCAATAACTACCACAATGTACCAATTGTTCCTTGGGGTTCTATTGAGAGGACCTACAAAATCAATTCTCCACTTCTCAAAAGGTCCTAGCAATGGAATTGATCTAAGTGGTGGAGTGGATGTAGACTTTCTAGCAAAAGCTTGACAAACATGACAAGTTTTGCAATAATCAAGACAATCCTTGAAAATCCCTCTCCAATGGTAACCTGCATCTAGAATCTTGAAAGTAGTCACATTTCTTGCAAAGTGTCCTCCACATACTAAACCTTCATGAAACTCCTTTATGAGTAGGATAGACTCTTCCTTACCCACTGCTCTCGAAGTAGACCATCTGCTCCTTGGTGAAAAAGAATATCCTCCACCATTGTGTAAGATCTAGATCTTGCTGCAAGGGCCTTCCTCTCCCTAGCATGCATCCCTTCTGGATAGTTACCTCTTGTCACAAAGTCCACAATCTCCTTGTACTCCCAATGAATTTCCCAATGAAAGGTTCAAATACCTTGTTCATGAACCATTGGAATGTGGCTGGAGCATTGCAAAGCCCAAAAGGCATGATCTTGAAAGCGTAAGTTCCCCAAGGTGTGGTGAATGTGGTGAGTTGTTGATGCTCTGGTGCAATCTTGATTTGGGTTTATCCACTATAACCATCTCCAAAACTGTACCTCTCATGACCTGCAACCTCCTCCAAGATCTCATCAATGAATGGCAATGGGTAGTAGTCCTTCTTGGTAACAGCATTGAGCTTCTTGTAATCCATACATACCCGAAGCTTGCCATTCTTTTTCTTCACAATGACAATTGGAGACACCCATTTTGAATTCTCTACCTCAAAGATAAATCCACCCTTTTTGAGCTTATCAATCTCCTCCTTCACAACCAAAGATATTGGTGGGCTAATGCAACGTTGCTTTTGGTGGGATTGGTCTTGCATGTGACTCCAACTCTATCTTGTGCTCCTCCAAGGTGACTTCCTTCAAATCCTTGTAATTGAAAGCAAATACATGGATGAACTTGCGGAAAATCTCCTCAAATCTCACCTTCTCTTCCTTGGTAACATTTGGACCATACTTGAGGGTAGGTAACCTTCTCTCTACCTCCTCAAGTGTCAATGGTGATTTGTCTGGGTCCTTCAAAACCTCTGGCTTAGGTGCAAAATCCATAGCACACAAAGGATACACATTTGAATCAGATTCAGATTCATCCTCCTCCGTGGAAGTCTCCTCTTCCATGCTTGTGTCCACACCTAAAGCTCCTTCTTCAGAATCTGATTCCCAATAATCAGAAGATGGTGTATCTGAATGTGAAGTGTTGGTGGTATTAGTCACAAGAATTGTGACTCTATGATTTGATGGCCCAATCTTCAAGTACCCTTTGTGCCATCAATCAGTTGTGCGTGCTGCTCTCAACCATGGCCTCCCAAGAAGTAAGTCATAGCTTGAATCCTTCAAGACCTAGAAAGTCATGAGATTCTGAACTCCCATAACTGAAACTACCACTTTATCCATCACTCCTACTGGTCGAACTTGTTGCTTGTTTACCATGCTCACCACAAATGTTGAAGGTCTTGAGGGTATCATACCCAACTTCTTCATCAACCTTTTTGACATGGCATTTACTTCTGATCCTCCATCAACCAATGCATCCTTGATGTTGTGACCATTCACTCTCATATCAATCTTGGAGGCATATTCACAAGCCTCCCATGGTGCTGGCTTGGCATCTACCACCCCCATTGATATTGGAACTTTTGCATTCTTCTTCCTCTTGCTCCTTGTAGAACTCAAACCACCTCTAAGCTCCTTTCTCAAGGTAGGATTCAAAGCAATCAATTGGCCCACTGTGATGTTAGCCTTGTGACTATCAACATCCTCCAACACATTGTAGTTCCATTGTTGCTTTGAGATCAAGAAGTCCTCCATCCCCAACTTCTTCCTTGGAGTCTTTGTTGTTGATGGTGTTGAGGTGTGAGTGCTCCTAGTAGACATAGGAGTATCCTTGCTTGAAGTAAATCCTTGAGAAGAGTGAACATCCTCTGCAAAACGAGCTCTCTTCTTCTCTTGTGCCAAAAGCTCCAAATTAAGACTCTTGGAGTTTGAGCACTCTCCCTTCTCATACTTTCTCTCCACCACATCTATGGATGATATCCCCTTACCTTTGTTTGGATTAGGAGCCACTTGGGTTTCACTACCTCCCTCTTTCCCTCTATTGGCTCCCTCATAACCCCTTCCTCCATGGTAAGTGGAATTTGGGCAATTCCTTTGGATATGGCCTCTTCCTCCACAACCAAAACAATTTCTATCATTGAAATTGTTGGCTGGTTGGCTTCCTCTATATGAATAGTTTCCATAACTCCTAGTCCCTCTCCATACATTCTGATCCACCTCTCTCTTCTCCCATAGTTGCACCACATTGATCTTGAGATCTGCAAGTTGTTCTGTGATGGTTTGAAGTGGATCTTTTGGTGGAGGTGCAAGAACTGGAGCAACCATTACTTGTGGTGCAACCCTTGCCACCAAAGTATCAGAAACTCCACCATACTTGTAGCCTTGAGGAGGATGCACAACCTTCTTCACCACCAAATCACTCTCATCCCCTTCCAAACTCTCCTCCATACAAATTGCGATCTTGATAGCTTCAACCTTGGAAGAAGGTTTCTCATATCTCACCTTGCTTCTAATTTATGGTCTCAACCCTCCCACAAAATTCTTGGTGAGCATGGCCCCTATGCCAATCATTGTACTCTCCACATCATCCCCACCCTTCCTCAACACTATGCAAAATCTGGACTCTAACTCTTCCACTCTTTCCACATAGACTCTCACTTTCTCTCCTTCTCCTTGCTTGAGAAATGTAACCTCACTCATCAATCTCATTTACTCTCATCAGGAAGAAAGTTCTCAATGAGTGCTGAAGTCAAAGTCTCCCAAGACTCCTCTTCCCCATCTCTCCTCTCTCTCTTTTGGTATTCTGACTCATACCATGTAAGTGCTGCATCCTCAAAGAAATCTGGTAATAATGAGGCCCACTCATTCTTCCTCATCTCATTGTTTCCTATGCAAGCTCTCTTGAAGTCTCTCACAAAGGCCTCCACATCTTCTCCATCCTTGCCAAAGAAAACCGAAAGTTTCCCCATCTTAACCTCTCACTATCTTTCTTTCTCTCAAATTTTTTTTTTCTCTTTTCTTTTCTCTCACTCTATTACTAATAGAGTATATACATGACTAACACCATCTGAGAATAGTCCACTCTAGGGAACACAAAAGGTTCAAGTTGCTCCAAGATTTCTAGAGCAACATCAAATCCTAGAGTGCATATTAATCTAACTCTCATGGATAGTTTATCCATAAGTTGAAAGATTATCTCCATCACTAATCTTGAGAACTAGCTGATGAAGGTGGTAGTATTTCTGTAACTGTACAAAGACTCTCTCCAAGATCCTTCACCAAAGTCTCCAAAAGTGCTTTTACTCCACTACACTCATGTCCTTTTGGAAGTCCTTCCACTCCACAAACCTCACATAACTCCTTGGTCTTAGATCTTCTCCCTCCTAATCTTGGTGAAGAAGGTCCAACATGCAAACCCAAGTCAAGTAAGCCTCTTCTTTCCCTCAATCTCTTGCTATCAAAGGTCAATGGACATGAACTTGCCTTATGTCTCTTCTCTCCACACAGAAAGCACTTAGACTCACTCTTTCCTCCAAGTGGTGTAGGTTTCTAGATCCTCTCAACACTCTCTTCAAATTCTATTGTAAACTCTCTTTTCCTCAAATCCACCCCTACAATCACCTCAAACCCTTGAGGAACCTTGCATAATCTCAATTTCCACTCTTGATGATCCTCCATGTTCCCAAGATGAATCTAAACACTCAAACATGCTTTTTGTTGATCTCAAACTCCTCATGCATGAGATCTCCACTCTGCAGAATTGATCCTTCCTCACAATGTCACTCAAATCTCCCAACCAGTATGTCACAGTCCTCTAAAATTTTTCAAACTTGATCACAACTCTATGGCGTCCCTCCCTGCAAAATTTCAGATCTTTTCATCGAGCCATTTGGCCTAGACACCTTTCTATTCAGCACACATATTTCAGATTTGGTCTCAAAACCACCCCCTCACTTCAAAAACTCATAACTCCCTGCGCAAGAACGACCTCTCTCTAATTTTTGTGGCAGAAAGTAGGATACAATGCACTGAATTTTCTTGAAAATTTTCAGGACAATTCACTGAAAATTGAAGAAATGGCAGACTTTGTACAATTTTATAGAGGGCATGCAGTTGCGGGAGCACTTTATCCTATCAACTTTCAAAAATTCTAACCCAGTGCGCATAATAGCTCTCACAATAATTTCATGTGTGCTAAATGAAAGATAACCCAAGCTATCATGTGTAGAAATTTCAAGTCCAGATCTCCAACTTGAGATTTTGCCCAAAATCACCTTGATCCCCAAAATCTGCAATCCACCTCACACAATCTCTCCAATTCCTCTCATGTGTACAAGATGTACAAAATCACCTCAAAGACATCATAATGAACCACAGGGTATACAAATGGATCTTGGTTCTCTAACATAAGTTCAGCCCTCTCCTCTCCTAATGTTCTCTCCAAGTGAGCTCTCATAGCCTCCTTCTGCCTAATGTAGAATTGAACGCGGAACATTATCTGGCCTTCTAGGGAGGTCTCGGCAACGGAACCAAAAATGTGAGCCGGCCTGTCTCTCACTCAAGATGAACCTCTGGTGGCTATTATGGTAGCGCACCATGGACTAAGAAGGCAAGGAACCCCAACTCCATCATACTCTTCCAAGGCTAATAACACTCCAAGACTCAAGATATTGCTCACTAGAGAACTCAATGAGAGAGATAGTTGCAAATGAAAGGATGATGAGTACCTCCTCACCCCTTGTTTATATACTTGTGAAATAGTTACGTACCAAAGTTACTAATTACCGTAGTAACTCAAGTTATTAGACTAAAAGTCAAGTAAAGTCAAAAAGTAGAAAGGAATATCCATTCACATGGGCATATTTCCCTAAGCATGTGGTCTTATCTTGACCCAACCACTAAGTCAAGGATTCCTTCACATGGGCTATCCTTGGACTAAAGAAGAATCCAAAACAAAAAGGCTTGCGGGCCCAAGAGTTCTCAACTCTTTCCTCAAAGCCAAACACCTAGGAATAATACCAAGTCAACACACTTAAGTCCAAAATAGTAGTGCTTATCTTTTCTACTTCTTCTAAAGTAAGGTCCCCTCTATCTTAGCTATGACTAACTTTAGCTAACCATGACTAATATAGAACCATCCTTTATCTCTATATAAATAATATCTCTTAAGTACTTGTGATACTAAGCTAAATATCACAATACCACACACATGCACAAATGGGTGTTACAGCTCTAACTTGGTCACAAACCACACATCTGGCAAGAAACTGCTATACCTCCATCTGCATACCACACCACCAATAATGACTCTGGAGTAAGCTATATGTATGCTTTACTCTGAAATGTCCTAGCTCCTCATGAGCATGATGGACCAACTGTGGTCTTTGTGCTGGAAGTGGTACTACTTGTACTCTACCATCCTCCTATACACACAAAAGGTGTCTGCCCTTTAATCTAAACCGTCTAGCTCGCTGGAGAACACGGTCTCTCTCCTTGGCCCCAATTGTGCCACCCACAACACCAGTGCAAAGATAGTCCATCACTAAGACATCATCATGAATGTCTCGCTGAATTGTACCAATATCTTCACCCTCTAGAGCTGTGACCTCAATAACTCCACTTGTATGTGCTGAGAGAGATACCACCAAAGCCTCTAAAAGTATACACAAAAAAGCCGATGCATGCCAACCTGGCACCATCTCCTCATCTGTCTTACCATGCTAACGTGCTCCGGTCTGATCCTACTGGCTAGGTCATGGGTTTCTACCCAACCCATCTGCATCACGGTTCACCACTCCAGGTCTGTTAACAACCTGTATGTGCAAGCCCATCGTGCAAGCTTCCTTGAAAGCTTGTCGGACTCCATCAACCACTTTAGTGGCTGATGATCAGTGATGAGAGTGAAGGGGCTACCAAATAGGTAACATCGGAAATGTGCTACTGCCCAAACTGCTGCCAAGCACTCTCCTTCATATGAACTATACTTTGCCTCTGCTGAATTGTTGGAGCGACTAGCATAGGCCACCACAAACTCCTTCCCATCATCTTCATGCTGGGTGAGCACTGCTCCAAGCCCCAACATACTCCAATCAGTATGAACCTAAAATGGTCGTCCTTTGATCGGTCTCCTCAAAATAGAAGCAAATGTCAACCTCTCCTTGAGCTCTACAAAAGCTTTCTCCTACTCATCTTCCCAACACCACTCCTGTTTAAGCTTGGTCAGCTTTGTCAAGGCCTTGGCAATGGCACTAAATCCTCTAATATAGCGGCAATAGAAGTTTGCCAACCAAGGAATGCTCGCACTCTGCTCACATCCGTAGGCTGAGGAATACGTGCAATAGCCTCCACCTTGGTCTGCTGAACACCAAGTCCTCTGGGGTAGATAGTGTGGCCCAAATACTCAACCTGCTTATGGAAGAACCTACACTTCCCAGAATGTAATTTGAGTCCATGAGATCTCAACCTCTCAAACACCTCCAACAACTATCTCTCATGCTCCTCCACAGTAGTGCTATAGACCAAAATGTCATCAATATAACACCAAGCAAAATCCATTCCAGCTAGGATCCTATCCATGACCCTCTGGAACTCAGCAGGAGCGTTCTTCAACCCAAATGATAAGAACCTCCACTGATATAACACATCTCTACCGTGAGGATCAATAGCCCAGAATGTTATCTTGGACTTATCCTCCTCCTTGATTGGCAACTGATGATATCCTGCTCAAAGATCCAAAGTACTGAAGACCTTTGCATGCCCAATCGCATCAAAAATCTCCTCTAGTATAGGCATGGCATACCAATCAACTATGGTCTATCGGTTGATAGGACGGTAATCTCCATACATCCGCCTATCTGTGTAGTTGCCATGCATATCCTTCTTGGCTGGCATCACTGTTGTTGATGTATACTCTCCATGTGAAATCTCCACCAAACCAACCTCAAAAAGGTCACTACTCCGGCTTTGAATCAATGTCCTCTCCATATTACTATATTGATAAGGATGTCGGAAAATTAGTGTGCTGCTAGTCAGCTCAATCCGTATACCAGGTTCCTTCAGAGCACCCTAATCCTTGATACTGAAGGAAAAACAACTCATGTGGCTCCTCAAGAACCTCCAAACCCTCCGTTTTTCCTCTCCAATAAGCTTGGGTCAAAGATTTGGCTCACAAGTATCCTCTGTAACTGTAGTAGGAGTGGAAGATGTATTGACTGGCTGCTACACTTGGCCCTTGGGAGCAATAGTGTCATGCTCCCGACCACTAGAGGTCCCAACCTCTGTGTGAAAAACTCCCTCCACTCTGGCTGCAAGTTCCACACAACCTTTAGCTGCATCCCATGTGGACCAAGGGTGTAATCCAAGTAGCCCACACTCACCTGGATGGACTCCAAGTAGACCACTCTCCCTAGTAGCTACTAGATGTGTCCTAAGAATACCATGTCCACTCGGTCCATCGCCCCTAGCATGTGCCTGAATCATCTCAATAGGCACAAGGCTCACAAGTGTCCGAGTGGTGATGCCTATCAAGCGCATCCTATGTTGCTTTGCCAAGCCAAGGCTCACAATCTAGGTCAAACAGTTCAGGTCCATAGCCTGACCTAACACCTGACGCCTAGATGTCTCTAACACTGTTGGAATAGCGGTTATACTGGTGCAAAAACCCATTGCCCGCTCTCTCTCATCAGCGTTGGGCTCCACCAACTACTATAACTATGAGTCCCCAACAAGTCCAAGTCTTCCCTATCAAAAAGCATGAGAGCTTGGGAAGCTCATGAGTGTGGGAAATGCAGCTCTAGGCTGTCCAACTAGGTTCACCACTACCATAGGTGACCTATCAACCACTACCACTGTCTAAGACTGACACCCAACATCCAAGATATCATCAACAAGGATGTGGTCAAGGCATTGAATCCCATCATAAGCGTGCTATAGAACCTCTCCGGGTAAGAGGTTCATCCACCAAAGTCAAAGATGATGAGCCCGTGATCCCACTCTAGCAGCATCTAACAATACAACAGGTCCCATCCAAGAATGGACTTGATGTGTACTCACCACCACTCTGGGGCAAGAATCACCCATCAAAGGAACGTTCTCCAAAAAGTAAGTTGGAGAAACGGATTGATGAACCTGGAGATGTTGTAGTATTCGTAACATCTCCCAAAACACACCCGAACCATAGCCCGCACGTGTATATCGCTGACATGGCCATCCAGAAATCACCAAGTGAATAGGCCTATGTCTCTATAGGTCATGCGCCCCCTTTAAGGAAATGTCTGTTGGTAGGACCTTTTGGTAACCTCTGACTACTGACATCATTAATAACTCCGGATACCAACAAGCCAAGTGTGCCACATGATGTAGAGAGACTCGTGTAGCAGTCTCATCTCTCTCTACATACAAGTACCTCTGTACTCGTATACCCGCCTGTAATACCGCAACTAGTCTGGTACTAATCCCACCAAACAACTCCAATAGACATATCCTCTCTACTAGATATTGCCAAGCAATGAGTGTGGTATCTAGAGGTGTCAAAGCAATCGACTTTGGAAGCTCATCCTCTGATGGTACAAAGGCTCCACTCCAAGCTTGCTATACCAACCGATTTGCATGCTATTGCAATGCCTCCTCTGAACTCCACAATGGAACATCCAATGTGGATGGAACAATCCCACTTGTACTCCAAAGCCGAGTGATCTCCTCTGGTATTGGAGTATCCTCTGCATGGGCGTTCCTCTCCAACAAGTCACTAGGCCAAGTAACTGCACCACCAAAAGCTAAAACTGATGTTGCCATGGTCTCGGACTATAGTGAGCCAAGATTGCCACTATTGAAGCGTACTAGTAGGCAACATACCCGTCCCACACCAGACTGCCAACCAGGTCTATAAGAGGTTGTCTCCTCCCAATAGTCAATGCTGAGACCCATGGAGTATAACACTGCTCCCCCAACTAGTACATCATAAGACTCAACCATTGTCGCAATAGCCTAAGCTCTCACCACCGAGCTGAGCTATCAGTCGGATGACCGGGCTGCACCTGGACAACAAGCTTCACACGTGTGATGTACTATATCAAACCACCACCTAGAGATGTATGGATCTGAAATGGACACCTCTCCACATCGGTCTTCCATAACTCCAAACCAACAATTGCAGCCTTCCCTAACATAAGGGGCTACGCACCAGAGTCTAACAAGACTCTTTATGGTGTTTAGACCTTCCTTGAAGGTCCCACCAAACAAAAAATCCCCCCTGTGGTTATCCAATAGGACAACACCAAGTGTGAACCAGACTCTCTCAAAGGCCGGTCTAGCTGGCAACTCCTCCAATCTAGCCGCTAGTGCCTACCACAAACCATTGGTCGCTGAATAAATCCCATGCTCCTCAACCAAGTCAACTCCACTATCAACCACCTCTGCCCTAGTAGTAGGAACCGCATCATCCCTACTCTCACAAAGTATGGCAGCCTACCGGAATATTGGGGCTAGGTCAACTCCCAATATAAACATATCACTGGCCAAAAACAAAGGATGCCGCATAATCAACTGAGCCGCTCCCAACATCATGCTAGACTTAGTTTGTGTAGTAGCAGGTGGCTGACTAACAAGTAGTCCATCATGTACTCCATCACCACCTACCACACGTGCATTGGGACATCTAGGAACCATGGATGTCATCAGCAATGCCTCAGATAGTGTGAAAGACTGGGGAAGTCTGACCTGTCTCCCAACCTCTCCTCTCTATGGGTCCAACTCCACTGATGCTCCTCTAGGCTCAAGAGTATGTACTGCACTCTTAGTCACTACTTTAGATGCATCCACTTGTACTGCTCCGCACATGAAGTCCAAAGCATCTCTATCACCAGCATATAAGGTGGAAGCCTCAGCATTTGAATCTGATCTCCTCTGAGCAATAGCCATACTAGCCAATCTTTGCTCCAACTGCTCAATCTGAGTAGCCATAGCTGCGTCAGAAGTAAGGGCAGGTACTGCACCCCTACTAGGTGTAGATCCTCTACTACCACCTCGTCCTCCATGAACTTGAGCTCTTCTACTACTTGCCATAACACCCCTACCACTCCGTAACTCCGGGTGTAGGTCAAAACACCGGTCACTAGTGTGACCAAATCTGTGGTAGTGCTCACACTATCTCTGTGCTGGCTATGATGCATTAGAGGTATCAAGTCCACTGCCCTTAGTACACTCTCTCCTATGGTGAGGTCCACCACAAGTCCAACAAGCAACACCACCACTCACTGGCTGCTGTTGGCCCAAAAATGAAGGTAAGGGTCTTACTCTAGTAGGCCCTCCACTCGCTCTATAGGATCTGGGCTGTCCACCCTATCCTCAAAAACCAACTAGGCGTGGTGCACTCTGCTGCACTCTAGAAGAAGTCACAACCGTGGATAAGGTCTCCCTACCAAATCCAGATGTCACCATTCTCTCCTCCACCATGTTGAGCTCAATACGCTCAACCAAACCAAAGACTACTGCCAAAGTAGGTGAAGTAGCCTACAACAACGTAGCATCATGAACTCTATGTCGTAACTCCATGTCCAGTATCCCATACCAAAATTGGATTGCTTGGGCCTCTGTAACTCCCTGAGTGAAACTGATCAGCCGCCTCATGCAAGTGTATGCCTCACATAGGCTCTCTCCAGCCTTCCGATGGAACTCCTATAAGCTCCTCTGCTTGTCAGTCCGTACTCCCTGGAAGTTCTGCCTCAAACACAAGAAGAACTCCACCATGGGGTTAAACCCCAGTACCACACCACCTCATGTAGCGGTACCTCCACTCGTTATAGCACTATCTCCAGCTAGTGCACCTCCACTAGCTCCACCAACACTACTCGAGCTAGAACTCGTAGGTACATCCGATTTACTACTGGCCACCGAGCCTGAAGTGATGGAGACATAGTGTGGAGACCAATACTGTCTCCATAACTCAATCTCCTCCAAATGAGCTCTCCTAAACTCATGGTAGTCATCTATCGGCGGACCTTCCAGATGCTGAAACAACCCTTTCTATGCCATGAAAGGTGTGAACAAAGTCGAGTTCCGCATTTGTTGCAGATCACACCAACTATCAAACTCTTGGATGAAGTCATCCAACTCAATGGTACCCATTGTACCAGAGTAACACCTAGGGCCTTTGGGGGCCCCATAAATCTTGTCCATGTCCCACAACAACGGTGCGGACACACCAAGTGCACTCTCAATTGAATCAGCTCTTGTGTTGAACTCCAACTCAGAGTCAATCTCCTCCCTCACTAGAATCTAAGATACAAGCTGATACCAAGCACCACTTTGAGTAAACCCACTGAGTACTGCAGGGCTAACTCCTCTGGAATCTCCAAAGAACTCCATCGTGACAAAGTAACCGCAACAGCAAACCTAAACCACCAACTGCAACCGCAAGTCGCAACCGCAAGTGCCCCACCAACTGCCAACACCACCACGTGCCAATACCAACTTAGCACCACCCACTAATGTAACTCTAACTGAGATAACTACATTAGGGGAAAGGGCAACCTGTAACCTGCCATCATAACATGCACTCTCACTGTCTACAGGTCATCACTTCCTGCCTCACCGGAGAGAAACAAATGTAGTCTAACTGGTCATCACTCCAGCCTCACTACCGAGAGCACACCAAAGCACCAACGCTAGGTTAGGGCACCTCACACAAACGTGGTGCACAAATAGGAAGCATAGAATGAGGGGGTCCAATCACAAGAAATCTAAACGAAAACGCTCCATCTCATAACACAACACGGGATTGACTATGCCACCATTTGGCATTTGACATAAGAGCAATTTGTATCTTAGTCCTAAGCTACCAGGATCACCAAGAATGGGATCAAACTACCTCTCCTAGCCAAAGCTACATGTGTATAGATAACAGTAGCATAATCACTAGGACAACAAGTGAGGGTGGACCAGTTGGCTAGGGCACCCGTCTAGGAACATGAGATCTAGGGGTCAAACCCTGTTGCGCACAATCTAGTAGGAAAGGCAGATTTTGCCAACCAATGACCAAGATCTACTCTAAACTAGCTAGCCTCATGCCAACAAGCTGGCCCTTCTAGGCCTTCGTAGCCTCTCATAGCACAACATCAAAGCCTCCTCCAAAATTGGCAAAACTTCTCCAAATCTATGAAAGTCCTGCAAACTAGCAAACTCCTTGGAATTTGGCCAAAATCTGACATTAAATGCAACCAAAATCTAAAGTTGGATGTCCGCTAAATCCCCCGCTAACTTTCTACTTGAGCCAAATTGACAACACGGGTTTTTCCAAATCACAAATTCATGAGAATAGCTTGCCAAATCCACCTTCAATTTGACTTTTTGAGCCCAACTCGCAGCAAATTGGTCTTGCCTTCACCTCTTGAGCTCAAAATCACAACCACTCCTCAAGTTTGCTTCTTCTTTGCTCAAAATTTGGCCAGCACTTCTGCACACCGTCTGCCTAACTACCAAATCTGCATCAATTGAACAAGCTTCTACACACTAGGGAAATATTGAACTTGAATCGAGCTACCAACAATCCATCGAGCTTGGAGATACCACCAACACTCAAAGTTCTTGCACCCGATTTCCCCCTGACTTCACTTCTCTGATGTAATCAGATTGTTTACCACTCTCAACTCAACTCAACTTAGATCAGTACTTGATCTGTCACTCCATAAACTGCCAACAACAAGGCACTGATTACAGTCAAGCCACACCCACTCAAGCATAGAGAATCCAAGTAACGCTCGTCGGCCTCTGTCCACCATAGCTAGGAACTTGAGGGCTCAACATCAGAGAAGTGAGCTCTCTAGAGCTCACTTTGAAACTAAACCCCCTGGACTTGAGCTAGCTCTGAAACCCTAACGGTCCCATTAACGGCACACTCGATGGTGCGAATGGTGCAAAGTGACAGTAAGCCCCACCATGAAGTCAATACCTTGAACACAAAATCTAACCGTCGGAAAGTAGTCTATGAGATATTGCTGAAGTAACTCTAACTACTATCATTGGAACTCCAATGTTCAAGCAATCTAGATGCGACACTACAAATGGCTTGACATTTGTGACAAGACTGTGATTTAATGCTTGTTACTCTCTTCTAGATGTAGTTTCTACCTGAGAGATTAAAGATGCAATCAAGAAGAATTGATTGGTGACTTTTACTTTGTATTTGACCATTTTTTACTAGTATCTCTATGGGAATGAACGGTTATTTTTTGATTATTGCAAAAGTGATACTTGTTTGGTTGTCAAAATTGGCAAATTTAAAGAGTGTGTGATGTTAATATATCTAATACTTGTAGATGTTTCTACATTCATTAATTCTATTCTCAAGCACATTTAGAAATACGTGCTTTCAACAATTTGTTTTGATGTTTTTATTCACTTGATATCACATAAGCTTGCATGATCATTTGGTCTATGTGTTTTTTGTAGAATCAACCAAATTGAAGCATATACATATCTTAGGTATTGCTAGAAATATTCTCAACAAAAAACTCCTATGTAATATCATTCCCACAAGAGCTTGCATGGAGTTAGAGGATGAATATGATGTAGAGGATCATTCACTATATAGAGGAAGGTAGAATGTCTCATCAAAAGTAATAGTATGTTTCTTGCTTGATTGGGTTAAAGCACTTGCAATTAAGCAACATATCTGCAAAACAATGAAGCCTTGAGATGGGAAATGATTATGGAAATAATAGATGTATAAGGCAATGCAATCACTACATGCCCTCAATGGCTTCTCCTTGTATAATTGATCACATCTTCCTATTCTCTTCATATGCTAATGTCTTTTTCTTAACTTTCAAAAAAATACTTTTCATCATTGATACAAGAAGGCCAAATGTTTGAAATCAAAAGTGAGGAACTTGGTATAGTGTATGTTTAGATACAAAAGAAACTTGTGATGAAATTGGTTTATATCTTGTTATGCGTTTAGATTGTCCAAATTTCTTCTCAATAGAGTAATGAATGGCATTGTGTATGAACAAGTTTTTTTTGTATATTTGATATTGCATTTTTTAGGGATCCTCATATTCAGATCCTTGAATTCAAATTGAGCTAGAACTATTGAGCAGGCATGGTGACCAAATACATAGTTGGCAATAGATCCAAATAACGTTCATAGAGGACTGAAATTTTGAAGTGTATGTTCTCTCTTCAAGTATGCACACAATTGTGCCACATTATTGATGAATATCAACAAACACAAACTACATTGAAATGGTATAATGAATAACCATTGTTGAGCAATGCACTATCCTAGTCCAAAGTTCTAAACTCATGAGTACTTGGGGAATGTTAATAAAGAGTCAAATTGGTTGCTCATCTTTCAATTCCATGAGATGGATGAACACAATGGTGTAATATCACCATTGTGTTCATCCATCTCATGGAATTGAGATGGATGAACAATTTAATTTTGGGGTAAAATGAGAGTAGAAAACATTTTTTTATATTGCATAGACCACTACAATATCATGCTACTACTATTATATTCATAACTTCTAGCATCCAAACAATTTTAAAATTTTGACAAGTAATTTTTGCAGACCTTTGATTCCTATTTCCAGAAAGTTTTTATGTAAACATGTTCCAATAGGTACATGTTTAAAAATCTACCATGAGATCAAAATCCCAAGCTCAAATATGATGTGTTTGAAACTGTGAGAGCTATTGCATGAACTAAATTATCAAATGTACATAAGTGATACCCAAATATGTGTGATATCCCAACAAGGATAAATATCACTTCCCAATTGATTGCAAATCTTTGCTATCATGAAGATCCACCAATGCTTTGTAGCTGCCAACAAAAGTGATACTTCCTAGATGCTTGTAAACAAAAGATTTTACAGACGTTACTTCACAATTCTATAAAATTGTGATGATATTATGTTTTCTTGCAATTTTTGCAAATGCAAAGTAATATTTTCACACTCCTAATACCAATGTCCATATAGCTTTAGCCTCCTAGAAGTAGGCAAACCTAAAATCAAGAGCTTGTGTAGCTCTGGAAGCCAAATTACTCATGGACAACTATTAATCTTCATAACATATCTCTCAAAACTAGAGAGACATAACCAAAAAAATATTTTCTTCCACAAATCTGCTTTGATCTCAACCTTTGATGTTGAAACATAATCTTGGCAAAAGTTGCTAAACTCAAGAACTAAATTTTGTGAAGTATAATGATGATACCTTTATGGTACTAGTAGTAAAACCTCCTAGACTACTTTCTATGAGGTAGGAAAGACCAACGACTTGTGTTATTGAGACTTTCAAAACTTTCTATCCCATGATAGATTCCATCTATCAAAGCTATAGGAAATGTAGGAAATTATACAAATACCTATAGGTAACTATATAGATCCCTGAAAATTAAAATATCACACTATATGTTGCCCAATATCACACTATGTGTTAGCCCAATTCAACTCAAGAGAATTAAGATGGATGAGTTCTATGTGTGTGCCTTTAGCAATTATCAATTAGTTCATCTCCTATGTTGCTGAATCTACTCAACATACTCAAAAGAAAATAGATTTCTTCTTGTGCTACTACTTCCTTTTATAGCACCTATAGGACAACCATGTGCGTATACCATCTCAAGGTTTTGAATAAAAGATAGTTGTTGCTGAGCAATCTATTCAATTTGCTCTTGCAATAATGTTGTTGATGTGGTAGAAGTTCATGGTATTTTGCTATGAGTTATTTGAATGTTGTACTAAATGGTACTCATTCATGATTTTCTTGCTTGTATAGTTGGGATCTTGTTAACCATCAATGTGGATGAAAGCAATTCATAGACAATGGAATACTCAAATTGAAAACCACTTTCAAGAAATGAGCACAATGGTATTCCCATTTTTTTAGGTATGTATGCACTCTATGTTTCTGGCTAATTTTGTGCTTCACATAGCTTGTCATATGCTTTTTTGACTGCAAATTTCAAGATCTTGTGGTGGACATTACTCCATATGGGGTGAGTATAGCTCAAAAAGGTCAGTGCATTTTCAAATGCCAATTATTGTGATATATTTTGCTCTTGATGTTGAATAGAAAGCATCAACTTTTCTACCACATCTTTAAGATCTCCAAAGGAAATTATAATCCAACTTTTGACAATAGAATGCTTTACTTCCATGCATGAAGTAACAAGCTGCCCAAGATGCAATACATCCTTTGTCCAAGCTTTAACAAAATGCTCTTTGAGGAAAATCTATGTGTTCCAAATGTACAAATTACATGACCATTTCCATGCGCCCTTAACTTCAATTGCATACCATGCAAACTCTTTGCAAAAGTTATTTCATCAATGCTTGAAACCAATGAATTCCAATCTTCCATGAATTTTACCCATTGTTTGTGTGTTGCAAATCCTTTTCCAAGTTTTCAAAAATGTTTTTTGGAGATTTGCCATGGACATATCAGATTTTTTGCAGAATGTAAAACTCTTGCAACTGCTAACATGATGAGTAGCTTATAATCTATAACAATGACTTGTGGAAGTAGCCAAGGCAAGAAAATATGCTTGATGATTCTAAAGCCCACAAGTAATTTCCTTTGGTCTCTTCATTCATGAAACAAAATGCGAGTGAAAATGTATTGTTGGTCAATGTCATACGTACATTGTGCAAGAGAGGCATTCCAAATCTTTTTGTCTTATTAGTTGAATCCATACAAAGAACATCTAGAAACTCTTTGGCCAATGCAAGTGTCATGGGTGGTGCAAAAAGAGATTAGTAAGTTGCACATTCATTTCACACACATAATTATGACAAATGCATTCCTCTTGGAGCATATCTAGTAAGGCTTCAATTTGTGTTCTCCCTACAAATTGCATGTTCCATTCCATTGCATTTGCATTGTATATGTCTATGGTTATCAAGTGCATATTGGTTTGCTATTGACAAAGAGTTGTCAACACTACTTTTGGAGATGGTACTGCACTCGACATCTCTATAATGAAGCCAAGTTTGCTTTTGATAAAATGTGAGGATATGCTACAACATCTTCAATAGCATTATGGTTGTGCAAGCTATTATTTAGTCAAACATACCACTATTGGCCACTTGTTTTTTGTTGAATGATAATATCCCTTGGAAAATTAAGAGCTCTTGTGCTTAATTGTAGTTTCCTATTCTTGTTCATGAGGTACATGCATTTGTTCAAGTACTCTCATCCATACATGCCATACAACCATAATTTTTGCACATCCCTTATCTTTCACACCTTGCTATGTAAATAACTTAATGTATACCCATGTATATATTAAGAACCATGCTATAGTGCTGTAGCATGGTTCATAATAGCACCTTGTGCTTTTGCAAGTAAAAAATACACCTACTCTTGTGGAAGTTGCAGATTGTTTGAGGTTGATATTGTTTCCAATTGTACAAACTGTAGATTGCTTGAAGTTGACATTGACCTAGTTTTATTGAAGACATCCGGTTGTCTTGTCACAATTAAGTGTTAGCCAAGTGCCTCTATTTGAGAGAAAAGGAGAAAAAAGAACAAAGCTTTATCTTGCAAAGATTACCATAGATAAAGCTTGCAAGCAAATTACTCTTGCTCTGAAAGAGCACATTAACTCCATCCTATAGGACTCATACTGCAATTGGTGTGACCACCATTACAACTAACTTAGAAGAGTACAAAAGAAAACAAGGAAGCTACACAAGACTTATTGGAATAGTACAATATACCACTCCTGATTTGGATAGGCAAATGGTCCCAAACAAAGCCTCTACTACAACTTTTGATAAGGATAAAAGCAGCAAATTTTTGCTTCCATGAGTTTGAAAAGCTTAAGTTATTCTACCACAATGCATAATGCTAGGTAGTTTAATCTCAATCTTGAGATCAAACTACTAAGCATATAATCTCAATCTTGAGATCAAACTACTTAGCATATAATCTCTCTATTCATCTGTGGTGCCCACATTTTTTGTTTTTTTTTCAAAATAAAGGAGAAGAAGTGTATAGAGAAGTCGGATTGCGCCTGTATGGCCAAAGAAGGCAAAGAAAAAAATCTTTGGGATGAAACCAAAGTAAAGTGACTTTGGGTCATAAGGCAAAGTACTCAGAAATGCCCTGTCAGCATACAACCCAAAGTAAATTGTCTCCGTATTGGGGGGAGCTCAACCCGAGGCAAAGACAGTCTAACAACCTTTCTTTGGGGTGAGAAATTCAAGAAGGGACCGTTCAAAAACCGGCGGCCCATACGCACGAAGGTTGATTGATAGTGACAGGTGCATGCAAGAGGTGTGATTTCTTGGTAGAAACTCAAAGTGACGAAAGACAAAGAAGTGCAACTCTATAAAAATTGAACTCGCAACGACAAAATGTCGAGTAATTTTCCTTTGCCATTGAGAAGTCGTCTTGCAGATGATCGTGGGAAGGGAAATAGAGTTGGAATCATGGTAGTGCATAAGGAAGAAGTCGTGAGAGTAGAATCAAGAGATAGTGAGAAGGCAGAAGAGATGGGAGGTGGAAAGGACTTTGAATTTGCAGTGAGAAATCATGTGATTCGGAGGTTAGATGTAATAGCTAGGATCAAAGTCTTGAGCCAACTTTGGATCATGTTTCTGGCATGGAACTGGAATGTGAGCTTTCCAGGTTTCATGATAGAAATCATCAAGAGCAAGTGTCTCAATGGACCCAAGGAAGAAGGGAAGAGAGGAAATCCGGCTTGCTGGACAGAGTCGGATTGGAGACTTGTACTCGAGAAGGAAGCAGGCTTGGAGCAGGGGGCCACGTTCTTGGGAAAGGGAGAGATAGCTCAAGAGACCCAAGAGGTGAGAGATGCCTTCTCGTCAAAGCGGACAAAGAATGGGGACAAAGTTGAGAGCTACAAAGACCCTGTGAAGAGAGGAATCATGAGTGCACTGATGGCCATCCTAAAGCCGGAGAGAACCACTTATGTGATGAAACACCAAGCGGTGTTCTTTCACAAGCTATTTGTAGGAGAACCGATCAATTGGGCGAGGTGTTTCCACGGGAGAACGAGGCAGATGGTGTGGAATTTGCGAGATAAGTCACCTCCACACTACATCGTGCCGTTTGCAGCACATTTCTACCTCGGGCTCAATTTGCTGAACTCGGCTGAGCAAACTCGGATGGTGTTGCATTTCCATCCTGATTTGCAAAAGGAGGTTGACGTCAAGGAGCAGCAATACATCTTGTAGATCAGGAGCACCGATGACTACTACACAAAGATAGGGAAGGACATGGAGGTTGTAGTGAGTACCCCAAATACAAAGAAGAGGAGTTGGCAAGGTGACGCCAAAGACATGAAGAAACCTCAGAAGACACGGAGAGGCAACCTGAGACGAGGTATGGTGGTGATCGAGTCGGAGGATGAAGACTCGGAAGGTGATGCCGAGCTCAAGACTAAAGACTTGAAACACAAGGAGGAGCCTAAGCTAAGGGTGCAGAGTGGAGATACAAGTAGCGATAGCAATGAAGGGGGAGAAATGACATCGGTGCCAATGGTTGAAGAATACAAAGAAGAAGAAGTGCAAGCAGAAATTGAAGCAGAAGATAATACACAGTTGGAAGACGAAGTAATTGTGCCCAAAGAGAAGAAGATTGCAGTGCAGAGAGGAGTTTGCTTGAGACATAAGGCAAAGTGTGAAGCAGGGCCGAGTAAGGCAAAAGAAGAATTAAATGAAAGCTCGGGAAGTGAGGCATCGATTCCGATACAACAATTGCAACGAAGAAGGCAAGTATCAAGAGAACAAGAAGTGAGAAGGGAGATTACTCCGCAGGATGAAGTAGTTGCCAGTGATGGAGTGGAGTACCTGCGGGAGATTGTGTGCCCATTGTTGGTGAACTTGGAGAAAAGAAGAAGTAAATGCAATCAACATGTCCGGAGGTGAAGACTGTGTTCAGGTATTAGCGCGGTTAGGAGACGAGAACTTGGAGTTGAAGAAGAATAGAACCCGAGGTGAGGAGGAAAGGGAAGTGATGCAAGTGGAGGCAGTGGTGAGAAGTCAGGTAATTGAAGACCTGAAGAGAGAAGTAAGTTATCAAGAGGATATTGTGAAGAAGAGTGACATAGCAAGGGAGAGACAAGTAGCTGAGTATGAGATCTTGAAGCAGCAGTTTGTTGATTCAAGAGTAGAGGTAATCCATGCTATGGTGAGAGTAGCTGCAAAGGATCAAGAGCTCGATAGGGTGATGGAGAGTGTCGAGGAGAAGAAGCAACTCTGGGAACGAGAGTTGGCGGCATGATACAGAGAAGAAGACCGATTACGAGAGTTACTTTATGAGAATAGAATTATGTTGTTCAATGCTCATAATTTCTGAGAATAGATAAAGCAAAGTGCTGTGAAGCAGTGCTCATCGCTTGAGCTTGATTTTGAGTATCAACTTTGTACTTGTGATTGTGAGTGTGTGAAGAAATTCAAAGTGCAAGTCAGTGTGCTTGTTGGATGTTGGATTCCACAGCCTTGATCTTCATTTTGTGTGTTTGATCTTGAGTGAAGTGCAATCAAAGCAATGCCTTGATAGATCTGAGAGGAATTGTAGTGTTGGTAGTATTCTGCATTTGTGAGTGCAATGCAAGGTTGATGTGAAGCAATTTTGATCAAGGAAGTTGTGCCTTCAGTAGAGGGGTGGAACACAATTCTGAGGCGAAGTTGTTTTGCAGTGAAGTGCCATTTTTGGGAGAGCCTGAATCATCACAATCAAGATTGTTTGGAAAGAATTGAAGGAGTTGTGATTAAGGAGTGTGAAATTTGTGGCAAGACTGCGAGTCAGTGCTTGTTACTCTCTTTTGGGTGTGGTTTCTACTTGAGAGATTAAAGACACGACCAAGAAGAACTGAAATTGTTACTTTGCTTTGTATTTGGACATTTCTGACTCATATCTCTGTGGGAATGAACTTTACTTACCTGATTACCGCAAAATTGATATTTGTCGGGTTGTCACATGATTTTTGGCACTGCTGCCGGGGATGCAAATCTCGGAAGTGGAAGAATACAAAGCCAAATTCAAAATTGGGTATCAATGCAATATGAATGTCTACATCAAGAAAAAAACGAGAAGAGAGAGCTCGAAGACAAGCACTTCAGCATGAAGAAGATGAACGTCTGAACGTCCCATCCATTGTTGACAAAACTGAATAAGAGGCGTTGGATTTTCAACTCCTTCACAAAGTGCAAGAAGCCTTGCGAGAACTTGATCACAAGAAATGCAAAGGTGGTTGGCAAGGCTACTTTGCATCTCCCTCTTCGTCCAAGAAGAAGAAAGAATCAAGTGTGCAAACATATGCATTGCGGCCTAGTACACAGACTTCCCCTAGAGCTGTAAAGGAAGTTGTGTCCTTGAAGAACTTTGTTCAAGAAAAGACAGCACAAACACTTACTGAAGACGAGTGTCAACATCTTCTACAAACGATTCCTCGGTTGTCCCAAAGGAATTTTGAAGAACCAATCAAAGGTGTTGATCTTGAATCTTCTACTCGGGTTGAAGTCGACACCCTCATAGCAGAAATTGTCAAAGAAGATCCCACCTTGAATTTGACAAATTAGAACCCCTGGGCTGACAACACGGCGTTGATACCAGCCAATCCTTCAGTTCCGTCAAGTTCAGCACTTCCTCAGCCGATCCCAGTGCATCAAACAATGACTTTGTTGCCTATCACCCGACACGCCTATCAGAAGTACAAGGGGACAAAACAAGACAAAGATCCTGATGAATTCATCAAAGAATTTGAAGTTATCTCCTTTGCTAACAAGAGCATGACTCGGTGGATTGACTGAGAATTTTCCCAAGTTTGCTTCGAAAGAAAGCTTGGAGCTAGTACACCCATGTGACCCATAAGGGGTTTGCACCAGCGGACTGGGCAGACTTGAGAAACAAATTCCTGGAACGATTCCGGGAGGTTGATTACGACACAAGTGTCTTCGTGGCACTCAATGATTTAGACCAAGGCAAGAAGGAGAAGTTAAGAGACTACTCTGAGCGGTTCATGGCCCTATTGAACCGAGTTCCCAAGCAATCGGGGGTGATGGGTTACTCCGATGCCCAAGCCATTACCTGGTTCCTCGGGGGACTTTCACCAGAGATACAAATCTTTGCAAGGGAGAGGAATGTAACTTCCCTGGACAAAGTACTCAAACATGTTGCTTGTTACGAGGCGGCCCACTCTCACTTTGCCGGTAACCAGAGAAATTGGGAGAAGAAAGGCAAGAAGCCCAAAAGGAGAGCTTTGCGTAGTACATCCCCTTCTTTGGACAAATCCTCCATGTCTTCAAGCTCTTCTTCGAATCCAAAGGAGTATCAAAGCCAAGACGAGTCAGAAGATGTGGAAGCAAGAAACCAATGACTCCTCCAGCAAAGAGTGTAAACAAGGCGGATACCAAGTTGGATGCTCTCATCAAGGAGTTCTCGGATTTCAAGATCCAGATGATTGGGGCCAAAGACAGAAGGAAGGCCCCAGCATTTAGGAGATCGAATGTATGGTGCACTGCATGTGGCAAATCAGGCCACGCCAACACAGAATGCAACACTCGTAATGCATTCCCGGTGCAGCAAATTGATTGGGTTCTGGGATGGAACCAAGACGAGGACGAAGAGGCTGTGTACCAAACGCAAGAAGTACAGCCTCAAGCAAGCACATCGTATCAAGGTCCAAGGTTTGGACCAAGGGAGTATAACCCCAATGCTCCTCCACAAAGACCACCGATGAGCAACCAAAATTGCCCTCAGAATGTTGCACCCGGAGCCTGTTATAATTGTGGCTCAATGGGACATTGGTCTCCAAACTGTCCCGAGCCAAGAAGGCAAATTGGGTGCGTTCCCCTATGCAGAAATTCTAAAGGATTGGGGCATACAGGCAACCAATGTCCTCACCCACCAAACCCAAAGCCGCCTGTAAAGTATGTATAGACCCCCGCTGAGCGTGCAACACTTCAGCCAAAGGGGGATACTAATGTAAATTGCATCACTCTTGAGGAAGAAAGACCTCAAGAAGGGAGTCCGGCCTCTAAAGGAGAATGGCCGGACCTTGAAATTTTGAAAGTTGAGACACGCTCCAGCAAGAAGAAGCGTGATCCCGAAGAACTGAGTACAACCTCGTTTGTTTTTTAGAAAGGTGAAGAGACTGTGCCCAAAGGCAATACTTTCTGCCAAGGAGGAAAAGATCCTCGCAAAAGCCAAAGCTAAAGCCTTGCAGAAAGAACTAAAGGAGGCACTACTCAAGACTCAAGAATTGAGTTTGGAAGAGGAGACGAAGACGAAGTCTCTAGTTTTCCGGCGGACATCCAATCCGAAGTAAAGGGTCTGATCCAAGCCAAGGTGGGCCAACCCGAGGAACCTTGGGTTAAGGCTATTAGCAAGCCCATCACATTTTGAAGCGTCTCGAAGTCAAGAGGGAACATGGAGAGACTTTGGACCCAAAGCCGAAGGTGAAGACGGTCAAATTGGGAGGAGTTCCCCAATACAATATTGTAGCAGATCTGGCAGCCACAAATGCAAACATTACATTCAAGCAGTTGTGAGAAGATAACAAGCTGTACAAGAGGCAGCTGAATTTGGCCCTCAAGAAGGTGAGGTCGATGTCAAAGAAGGACCTACCTGCTATCTATCGTATTGAGCAAGAAGATTTGGGATCTCCCGAGGTAGACGCGGAGATTACAAGATGCATGATCACATCGATACCCATTGACTCTGGGTCCGGTGTGAATGTCATGACCGAAGATACTGCAAATCGACTCGGGTATCACACGTTTGAACCAACACCCCGAGTGTTGAAGTTTGCAGACCAAACCAGGAGACGGCCTTTGGACATGCTATCAAACATCACCATGATCATTAGAGGAGTACCCTTCAAGTTGAACTTCATCGTGTTGCAACTAGTGACAAAGACTGGTTACCCTCTATTGATCGGCAGACCCTGGTTGTATAGCGCCCAAGTTGTGGTGGATTGGCATCAACAGAAGTTAAGATTCAAGGACATTTCGTCCGAAGATCAGAAGCTGGTGACTGTGAGTTGGACAAAGGTTCCCCACCTTGGAGAAACAAGTTCATCGGAAGAGGAGGACAAATCCGAAGACTCATCGTCTTCGTCCTCAGACGAATCTAAAGACGAAGTCCAAGTTAATTACTTGGAATGCTACGAGGTGGATGTTGAAGACAAATATCCATATGACCTCGCCTCAAATGAACCTGACTTGGAGGAAGGGGGTTTGATGGCAGATTGCCTCGGATTAAGCCGAGTAAGCCACGTTGAAGGAGTCATCAACCCCGATGACTGTCAAGATGTTTTATTAACTGAAGGAAAAATTTTAAAAATCTTGAAGACAATTACTTTGGAGGAGTTGGCAGGATACACTGCCCTGTTTATAGAATTCTAGGATGTATTTGCCTGGTCTATTGATCAAATGCCGAGTATTCCATGAGAATTTGGAGAACACCGGATTGATTTGGTTGAAGGTGCAATTCCGGTTTGGCAGCAACAATACCGCCTAAACCCAAAGTACTCGCTGTTGGTGAAAGATGAAATCAATAAGTACTTAGGGGCCGGAATCATCTTCCCTATCTTAAGCAGTGAATGGGTTTCCCCCATTGTCATTGTCCCGAAGAAGAAAACAGGGAAGATCCGAGTGTGCCAAGACTTCCGGAAGTTGAACGTAGTCACAAGGAAAGATCATCATCCCTTGCCTTTTACCGATACAATTTTAGATCAGGTAGCTAGACATCCTTGTTATAGTTTTCTTGATGGATTTTAAGGGTACAATCAAGTATCCATTCGAGAAGAAGACAAGGATAAAACTACATTCACGACCAATTGGGGCACTTTTGCTTACAATCAAATGCCCTTTGGGTTGTGTAATGCTCCCGCTACTTTCGAGCAGATGATGAATTCAATCTTCAAAGATTTCTTGCACAAATTTGTGGAAGTTTTTATTGATGACTTTTGTGTGTTTGGGCAAAGAGATGTACATTTAGATTACCTTTGCCAAACGTTTGAAAGGTGTCATTTTGCTGGCTTGTCATTACACCCAAAGAAATGCTTCTTTGCAATGAAGGAGGGAATTCTTTTGGGGCATTGGGTGTCAAGCTGAGGTATTGAAGTCAATGTTGAGAAGGTCAAGATAATCGTAGCTTTGGAATCCCCAAAGAACATCCAAGAGCTGAGAGCCTTCTTGGTATATGTCGGATATTACAGACGCTTTGTGTCAAACTATGCAATGCTTGTTGCACCACTTACAAAGCTTTTGAAGAAATCCAAAGACTATCTCTGGGAAGCAAATCAAGAAGAAGCTTTCCAGGTGTTGAAGAAGAAGCTGGTTGAAGCACCAGTTATGAAGGCCCCAAATTGGGACATCCCTTTTCATGTATATGTGGACACTTTGTCCATGGCCATTGGAGTTGTCGTAAGTCAGAAGGACGAGAAGAAGAAGGACTACCCGGTGTATTATCCAGCCGACAACTTTCAGTTTCTGAAAAGAACTATTTGACTACTGAAAGAGAAGCACTCGGAATGGTGTATGCTTGCAAGAAATTTTGTCATTATTTGTTGGGGTATGAGTTTGTCTTCTATGTTGACCATTACGCATTGCAACATTTGGTCAAGAAGGCAGATTTATCTGGGCAAATTGCAAGATGGATCTTGTTGTTACAAGAGTTCACGTATATTGTACAAGTAAGGAAAGGAGCTTTGCATTTGAATGCGGACTTCCTGTCCAGGTTAGAAAATCAAGACCAGGAGTGGGAAATTGACGATGGGTTCCCTGACAAAGAGTTGTATCACTTATCAGCAATGCAAAGTACGAGGTATGCAGCTGAATATCATTATCTGAATACTCTCCATTGTCCTGAGGGGATGGACCCGAAACAGCGGGCAGTCTTTCTTAGGAAAATGAGGCCGTACTAGCTTAAACACACTATTTTATTTAAGATGGGTGAAGACAAAGTACTTTGGCGATGCTTGGAGTCATTCAAAGTAGGAGGAGTGATTGAATCTTTACACTCCAAAGCATCGGGAGGACACTAGCTCTAAAGAATATTGTAAAGAAAATTCTTTTGGTAGGGTATTGGTGGCCTACAATGTACAAAGACGTGCATGCTCATATCCGAAGCTGTGATGCTTGTCAGGGAAGCCAATGGCTACTTCTCAATGGCCTTTGAGACCAATTTTGCCTTTGGCCCCATTTGAGAAATGGGGGATTGATTTTTTGGGTCCCATTCAACCAATGACCCGAGTCACAAGAAAGCGATACATTTTAGTTTGCTCTGACTATGCTACCAAGATGGTCAAAGTTGAAGCAACTCGCAGAGATGATGCTGAAATTATGGCAGAATTCTTCTTTCAAAACATCATCTCCCGATATGGGTGTCCTTTGGAATTAGTCAATGACCAAGGAACACATTTTTTAACTTTGTAATGGAGGCGTTAACCAAGTACTTTCAGATTAAACATCGTGAGACAACTCCTTATAACCCAAAAAGCAAATGGCTTAATGGAAAAAGCGAATGGGTTACTTTGCAAAATTTTGAATAAGGTGACTGTCAATTATGCCTATGACTCAGATACAAAATTACCAGCCGTGTTGTGGGCATATCAAACGACAAAAAATATTACAACCAAACAAACTCGATACTTCTTGACATATGGCTTGCATCCCATACTACCGGTTGAATTTGAAGTACCAACATATTGGGTTCTTTGCGAAGAACAAATGTCGGAAGAGGAAAGTCAGGATCTTCAAATTCATCAACTGATGTGGTTAGAAGAGAAACGAGACGATGCAATGCAAACCACAAAAGAAGTACAAGCACAGAGGAAAGTCAGGCACAATAAGAGAATCAAGCCTGTAGTTGTACGTGAAGGGGATTTGGTTTTGTTATATGACAATCGCCAAATATTTTTTCCAGGCAAGTTGCATTTGAGATGGATGGGTCCCTATTGAGTTCTTCATCTTTACAAAAATGGGTCCATGCAGCTTGTAGACTTGGAAGGTAATCCTTTTGCCACTTGAGTAAATGGGTGGAGAGTTCAGAGATATTGGACCATAGACTCAGAAGTTTCTAAGACACCCGAGGTCTGTGTTTGCGGGGACGCTTACATTTGAGGGAGAGTGTATGTGGTGCCCACATTTTTTGTTTTATTTTCAAAATAAAGGAGAAGAAGTGTATAGAGAAGTCGGATTGCGCTTGTATGGCCAAAGAAGGCAAAGAAAAGAGTCTTCGGGATGAAACCCAAAGTAAAGTGACTTTGGGTCATAAGGCAAAGTACTTAGAAATGCCCTGTCAGCATACAACCCAACGTAAATTGTCTTTGTATTGGGGGGAGCTCAACCCAAGGCAAAGACAGTCTAACAACCTTTCGTTGGGGCAAGAAATTCAAGAAGGGACCGTTCAAAAACCAGCGGCCCATACGCACAAAGGTTGATTGACCGTGACAGGTGCATGCAGGAGGTGTGATTTCTCGGTAGAAACTCGAAGTGATGAAAGACAAAGAAGCGCAACTCTATAAAAATCAAACTTGCAACGACGAAATGTCAAGTAATTTTCCTTTGCCGTTGAGAAGTCGTCTTGCAGATGATCGTGGGAAGGGAAATAGAGTTGGAATCGTGGTAGTGCGTAAGGAAGAAGTCGCAAGAGTGAAATCAAGAGATAATGAGAAGGCAGAAGAGATGGGAGGAGGAAAGAAGAACTCTGAATTTGCAGTGAGAAATCATGCGATTCGGAGGTTAGATGTAATAGCTAGGATCGAAGTCTTGAGCCAACTTCGGATCACATTTCTGGCATGGAATTGGAATGTGAGCTTTCCAGGTTTCATGACAAAAATCATCGAGAGCAAGTGTCCCAATGGACCTGAGGAAGAAAGGAAGAGAGGAAATCCGGCTTGCTTGACAGAGTCCGATTAGAGACTCGTACTCGGGAAGGAAGCAGCCTCGGAGCAAGGGGCCATGTCCTTGGGAAAGGGAGAGATAGCTCAACAGACCCAGGAGGTGAGAGATGCCTTCTCATCAAAGTGGACAAAGAATGGGGACAAAGTTGAGAGCTACAAAGACCCTGTGAAGAGAGGAATCATGAGTGCACTGATGGCCATCTTGAAGCCGGAGAGAACCACTTATGTGATGAAACACCAAGCGGTGTTCTTTCACAAGCTATTTGCAGGAGAATCGATCAATTGGGCAAGGTGTTTCCACGGGAGAACGAGGCAGATGGTGTGGAATTTGCGGGATAAGTCGCCTCCACACCACATTGTGCCATTTGCAGCACATTTCTACCTCGGGCTCAATTTGCTGAACTTGGCGGAGCAAACTCGGATGGTGTCGCACTTCCATCCTGATTTGCAAATGGAGGTCAACATCAAGGAGCAACAATACATCTTGCAGATCAGGAGCACCGACAACTACTACACAAAGACAGGGAAGAACGTGGAGGTCGTAGTGAGTACCCCAAATACAAAGAAGAGGAGTTGGCAAGGTGACACCGAAAACATGAAGAAACCTTGGAAGACATGGAGAGGCAACCCAAGGCGAGGTATGGTGGTGATCGAGTCAGAGGATGAAGACTTGGAAGGTGATGCCAAGCTCAAGACTGAAGACTCAGAACACAAGGAGGAGCCTGAGCTAACCCTGCAAAGTGGAGATACAAGTAGCAATAGCGATGAAGGGGGAGAAATGACATTGGTGCCAGTGGTTGAAGAATACGAAGAAGAAGAAGTGCAAGCAAAAATTGAAGCAGGAGATAATACACAGTTGGAAGACAAAGTAACTGTGCCCAAAGAGAAGAAGATCACAGTGTAGAGAGGAGTTTGCTCAAGACATAAGGCAAAGTGTGAAGTGGGGCCAAGTAAGGTAAAAGAAGAAGTAAGTGAAAGCTCGGGAAGTGAGGCATCGATTCCGATACAACAACTACAGCGAAGAAGGCAAGTATCAAGAGAACAAGAAGTGAGAAGAGAGATCACTCCGTAGGATGAAGTAGTTGCCAATGATAAAGTGGAGTACCTGTGGAAGATTGTGTGCACATTGTTGGTGAAGTTGGAGCACAAGAAGAAGGAAATGCAGTCAACATGTCCGGAGGTGAAGACTGTGTTGCAGGTATTAGCACGGTTAGAAGAAAAGAACTCGGAGTTGAAGAAGAATATAACCCGAGGTGAAGGGAAGTGCTGCGAGTGGAGGCAGTGGTGAGAAGTCAGGTAATTGAAGACCTGAAGAGAGAAGTAAGTTATCAAGAGGATCTTGTGAAGAAGAGTGACATAGCAAGGGAGAGACAAGTAGCTGAGTATGAGATCTTGAAGCAGCAGTTGCTGATTCAAGAGTAGAGGTAATCCATGCTATGGCGAAAGTAGCTGCAAAGGATTAGGAGCTCAATAGGGTGATGGAGAGTGTTGAGGAGAAGAAGCAACTCTGGCAATGAGAGTTGGCGGCACAATACAAAGAAGAAGACCAATTACAAGAGTTACTTTGTAATCAGGAGGAGAGAGTTGTTCAGAAGGAGAAGGAGTCGGTGAAAGCCAAGCTGGAGGCGCAATTGGCAATGTACCAAGAGGATTGGCTCGCAGATCGTGAATGTGAGAGGAAGACAAGATTAGAGCCATTGAAGGAGATAGTCCTCCAAATGAATGCAATGTTAAGTACAGAGGCCAACATTTGGATTGAGGAGACGAGGCTGCACGAGTTGAAGTTGTTAGTGCAGGAGATAAGGCGAAGACAAGCAAAAGATACAGATATGAATGCCTTTTTAATTAGTCTCAGAACTCATGTAGATAGAAAGATCTTAGAGGTAGAAGATAATATTGCAATTAGATTAGACTTAGTGAAAATAGAGATAGAAAAGCTTCAGAAAGATGTTAGAGCAAAACCCAAAGTAGATAACATAGGAGTACAAATGTCTTTAGAGTTACCAGTGGAGACATTCGAGAAGAGTGGGTTGGGAGATAAGGAGTTAGATAGATTACCCACTAGTGGAATTTTAGATCAGGAAAGAGAATTGCTGGATCTGGTAGAAGAAGTAGAAGATATGAAACCCAAAGACAGGGTGGTAGGAAGTAAAATTACTTTGGGTTTGGGTTTGAAAGCCAAGGAAGAAGTAGACATCGGATCGGACTAGTAGCAATTTTGAGATTTGAAGAGGTAGATATGAAGAGGTGCATTGTCATTTTGGATCTGTAGGTTAGAAGAGTTGTTATAGAACGGTATAGTTGTTAGAACTGTCAATTTGTTCACTATTTAAGAGTGGCATTTGCAGTATCATGTTGTTTAGTGCTCATAATTTTTGAGAATAGATAAAGCGAAGTGCTGTGAAGCAGTGCTTGTTGCTTGAGCTTGATTTTGAGTATCAACTTTGTACTTGTGATTGTGAGTGTGTGAAGAAATTCAAAGTGCAAGTCAGTGTGCTTGTTGGATGTTGGATTCCACAGCCTTGATCTTCATTTTTTTTGTTTGATCTTGAGTGAAGTGCAATCAAAGCAATGCCTTGATAGATCTGAGAGGAATTGTAGTGTTGGTAGTATTCTGCATTTGTGAGTGCAATGCGAGGTTGATGTGAAGCAATTTTGATCAAGAAAGTTGTGCCTTCAGTGGAGGGATGGAACACAATTCTGAGGCGAAGTCGTTTTGCAGTGAAGTGCCGTTTTCGAGAGAGTCTGAATCATCACAATCAAGATTGTTTGGAAAGAATTGAAGGAGTTGTGATTAAGGAGTGTGAAATTTGTGGCAAGACTACAAGTCAGTGCTTGTTACTCTCTTCTGGGTGTGGTTTCTACTTGAGAGATTAAAGACGCGACCAAGAAGAACTGAAATTGTTACTTGCTTTGTATTTGGACATTTCTGACTCGTATCTCTGTGGGAACGAACTTTACTTACCTGATTACCGCAAAAGTGATATTTGTTGGGTTGTCACATCATCCAAAGAAAAACCTAACAATAGGCTTGGAATTACATATAATCAAGGTCAATAAATATGAAGAGATTGTTCATCTTGTGAGTAAATAATGAGATTATCTTTCTTTAATGCGTTACAATTATATTTTATAAACTAAAAATTTTACAAGAGGTTAGATTTTATGTCTTTGTAGGCTTGCACCTTGATCCCCTTTCACAACTATACTTGAATAAGTCTGTTATTTAGTACAAACATGTTGATTTGTGAACACTTTCACAAACAAGTGACACAAACCGAATGATGAGATGAGGCTTGGGTGCTAGTGTGCCAATACTATGGGTAGCCTTAGTTCATGGCCTTGGCCTACCCTACTTGATGAATGTCTTGCTATGCTCATTTTAATGGTAGTGAAGGCACTCTAATGCTTTGATGGTTCAGGTCTACATTCACTTTGCATTTTCTTACACAACTTATAGTAAATTTGTTTTGAGAGAATTGGTCCCAAGCTAGTAGGACACCTCCTTCTTGACCTTAGATCTGGTATTGCATGACATATATTCCATGATTAAAATTTTCTGCAATATCAGCCTTATGTTGAGTTCATGTGAGGTTTCAACTGATTTGAGCCTTATTGCTCTCAATCATCCTTTTTACTTCTAGAGGTGCTTAGTTTTCTTGTTAGTGTTTTTCATAGTTTTGCTTAATGAGTTAGTGGATCATATTTTAATGGATCTCTATCAAGGATTTTGTCACCAAGGACCTCAAAAATTAAGCCAATCTTTTCACTTGGTACTAAGGGGTGATTAGGAATACTAGATATTGATATTCACTTCTATATATAATATTGGGTGTCAATCAGCTAGCCTGATTGTCTTACCATCATGTACTGAAGCTCTAGAGATAAAAAAAACATTGTGGGAAACATTGAAAGGAGAGAGTTGTACTAGAGTGCAATCATGATGCAATGTTGGGGATGGAAAGCTACTAAAAAGATGCAGGTTCTATTTAAGCCAACTTGAGTTGATGATACAAGTTGGGATAAAAAACTAGCACTCAAGATATATATGGAGATTTGAATTAAGGTTTAGGTCTAAAACCTATAAATATGCATCAAATCTGAACAAAGCCTAGAATTGTGGTTCTCATTTTTTTGAGGGCATGTATGGAAGTATGTAAACACATGTATGGAAGTGGTAACTTAAAATTCCAAAGCTTTCAATGATAATCATATGCAATACCTTCCAGTTAAGTAAGAACCAACATATTGACCAAAAAATTGACTTGAAATGTGAGTAAATTAGAAAATTTCACCGGACTCTACCCATTATGGTAGCTAGATAAATGAGCACAATAGAGGCTAAACCAACACCAATTCCATTCTAGATGCAATTCAAATGAAATGTCTACTTCAAAGTCTTTGGAGCTACTACTTTGATTCTAGAAAAAATTCAATTTCATTGTAAAGCTAACTTCTTCATATTTTAACAATGGCTGATTTACAACTATAAGTAAGTATATCAGTCTATTTTTCCTTTCAATATCACACACAAGATTTTTTTCTACAACATAATTGGAACCAATGGTAAGAATATGCAAAAGTGTACATTTATGACCTGGATTAAAATCACTAGCACTTGGCTTAGTGCAAGTAGATGTGGTTGTTGGATCTAGTCCTTCTACTCTAGCTTAGAGACTCTAGATGTTACTCAAAAAATTTTGTCCACCATAGCTAGGAACTTGAAGGCTTAACATCAAGAAATGAGCTCGTTGGTGCTACACTTTGAGGGTATACCCTTGGACTCAACCTAGCACTCCAATCCTAATGATGATGCTAAAGGCCTATTTAATAGTTTGAATGGTGTGATTGATGGTAGCTCCAATGGTGTGATCAATAGCCCTAACACAAAATTGAGCCGCCATTAAGTAGCCTCTAAGCAACAATTGATATAACTGTGACAACCAAGACTAATACTCCAACATCCAAGCAAACTAGCTTTGGTGCTACAAATATCATGACAATTGTTGTGCATATATGCATACATTGCTAAAAAATATATATTGCTATCAACATCATACACTATAGAAGCACAACTCATATAGAAGTGATACACAAACTCTAGATTGCCACAATTACCCCTAGTTGGTAGTTAGGTCCCTCTAACTCTTGACAGCCATCTACTTTAAGTATGTGTTATGCCCTATGGTGAGCAAAGATCAAGAAGCTGAGTGTTATCAAGCCCCATTGTTAGTTTCTTGTCTACAATCTATATCACATAAAGAGTGAACTAATTATAGGTCAAATACATCAAGGGCATAACCACTATCTTTGAGAAACCATCACAAGTAGAGGAGTCAAACATGCCATATGCCATCCTCCCAAATAGCTATCACACACCATTATAGTAGTAGTTCCACTAGAAGAGCCACATAACATCCACCATAAGCCTATATGTACAACTACTAAGCTTTGGTCCACAATGCTATCAATGGCATGGCGCACAATTGTGCACATAAACTCTATACCCTGATCAGTCAAAACCTCAATTGATACACCAAAATGACTAAGAATCCAATATAGGAACAAGTAAGTTATCCTTTCATTGGACTTGTCAAGAAGTGCTCCACCATAACCAAAATATAACAATGATGTCTCACAATCAATGGTAAGGGTCCAAAAAAGTTTAAACTCCACCACAAGCCCAACTCCATGATGGTTAATGGGTGTAATTGTGGCAGAAGAGCATTAAATAATACTCTCACTCAATCACAAACCACACATTTGGCAACAAATTTTTATTCACTTGTATGCATATCATGCCACCAATAATGACTCTTGAGTAAGTTATATGTCCACTTGAATCTAAAATTTCCTAGGTCCTCATGAGCATGTTGTAACAACTGAGGTCTCTAAGATGAAAGAGGTACTATTTGCATTCTACCATCCTACGATACACAAAGAAGATACTTGTCCCCCAATCTTAACAATCTAGCTTGCTGAAGAACATAGTTGCTCTCCTTGGCACCCATTGTACGACCCACATCACTAGTTCAAAGATAGTCCATCACTAAGATGCAATCATGAATGTCTTATTGACCTATACAAATATCTCTATCCTTTGGACCTCAACAACTTCTCCCATTGGTATCAGAGAGAGATACCATTTGAGCCACAAAAACATACATAAAAAGGTAGATGTGCACCAACTTGGCACCATGTACTCATTTGTCTCACCATACTAACATGCTTGAGTCTGATCCTACTGCTAGTACATGGGTTTCTATCCATCTGCATCACGGTCCACCACTCCAAGTTTATGAATAACCATGAAATTATACTCTTGTAAAATTAGTGCTCATTGTGGAAGCTTCCTTGAAAGCTTGTTAGACTCTATCAAACACTTCAATGGTTGATGATCAATGATGAGAGTGAAAGAGTTACCAAATAGGTAATATCAGAAATGTGTTACTACTCACACTACTACCAAGCCCTCTCCCTCATATGAACTATACTTTGCTTTTGCTGAATTTTTGGAGCAACTAGCACAAACCACCACAAATTCCTTCCTCTCATCATCTCATTGGGTGAGAATTGCTCCGTGCTCTAGAGTACGCCACTAAGTATGACCTTAAAATGGTTGTCCTTTTATTAGTCTCCTAAGTATAAGAGCAAATGTCAACCTCTCCTTGAGCTCTATAGAAGCTCTTTGTTGCCCATCTCCCCAACTCTAGTCTTGTGTTAGCTTGGTCGACTTTGTCAAGGCCTTGGCAATGGCACTAAATCCTCTAACATAAGAAAGTTAAAAGTTAATCAACCCAAAGAATGCTTGCACTTTACTTATATCCATAGGCCAAGGAATACACGCAATACCTTCCACTTTGGTCTAATGAACACAAAGTTCATTAAGGTAGATAGTGTGATCTAAATACTCAACTTGCGTGTGGAAGAATATATAGTTTTGATGATGTAATTTGAATCCATGAGATCTTAATCTCTAAACACCTCCAACAAATGTCACACATGCCTCTCCACAATAGCACTATAGATCAAAATGTCATCAATATAGCACCAAGCAAACTCTTATCCCGCTAAGGTAGATAGTGTGATCTAAATACTCAACTTGCTTGTGGAAGAATATATAGTTTCCATGATGTAATTTGAATCCATGGGATCTTAATCTCTAAACACCTCCAACAAATGTCCCACATGCCTCTCCACAATAGCACTATAGATCAAAATTCATCAATATAGCACCAAGCAAACTCTTATCCCGCTAGGATCCTATCCATGACTCTTTGGAACTTAGAAAGAGTGTTCTTTAACCCAAATAGTAAGAACCTCCATTGATACAATACATCCTTACCGTGGGGATCAATATCTCAAAATGTTATCTTTGACTTATCCTACTTCTTGATTGGAAATTAATGGTATCATGCTTGAAGATCCAAATACTAAAGACAATGAGCTCTCTACATGTGATGTATTGTGTAGAACCACCTCCTAGAGATGTCTAGATTTGAAATGGAAATTATTTCTTCACATTGGTCTTTTATAGTTGTGGTGCCCACATTTTTTGTTTTTTTTCAAAATTAAGGAGAAGAAGTGTATAGAGAAGTCGGATTGCGCCTGTATGGTCAAAGAAGGCAAAGGAAAGAGTCTTCGGGATGAAACCCGAGGTAACGTGACTTCGGGTCATAAGGCAAAGTACTCGGAAATGCCCTATCAACATACAACCCAAAGTAAATTGTCTTCGTATTGGGAGAGGGAGCTCAACCCGAGGCAAAGACAGTCTAACCACCTTTCGTCGAGGCGAGAAATTCAAGAAGGGACCGTTCAAAACCGGCAGCCCATACGCACAAAGGTGATTGACAGTGATAGGTGCATGCAGGAGGTGTGATTTCTTGGTAGGAACTCAAAGTGACGGAAGACGAAGAAGCGCAACTCTATAAAAATTGAACTTGCAACGACAAAATGTTGAGTAATTTTCCTTTGCCGTTGCGAAGTCGTCTTGAAGGTGATTGTGGGAAGGGAAATAGAGTTGGAATCGTGTTAGTGCACAAGGGAGAAGTTGCGAGAGTGAAATTGAGAGAGAGTGAGAAAGTAGAAGAGATGGGAGGAGGAAAGAAGAACTCCAAATTTGCAATGAGAAATCATGCAATTCGGAGGTTAGACATAATAGCAAGGATCAAAGTCTTGAGCTGACTTCGGATCACATTTCTGGCATGGAACTGGAATGTAAGCTTTCCAGGGTTCATGACAAAAATCATCAAGAGTAAGTGTCTGGATGGACCCAAGGAAGAAGGGAAGAGAGGAAATCCGGCTTGTTGGACAGAGTCGGATTGGAGACTCGTACTCGGGAAGGAGGCAGGCTCGGAGTAGGGAGCCACGTTCTTGGGGAAGGGAGAGATAGCTCAGGAGACTCAGGAGGTGAGAGATGCTTTCTCTTTGAAGAGAACAAAGAATGGGTATAAGGTTGAGAGTTACAAAGATCCAGTGAAGAGAGGGATCGTGAGTGCTCTCATGGCAATCTTGAAGCCAGAGAGAACGACTTATGTGATGAAACACCAAGCGGTGTTCTTCCATAAGTTGTTTGCAGGAGAACCTATTAATTGGGCGAGGTGCTTCCATGGGAGGACGAGACAGATGGTGTGGAATTTGCGGAATAAGTTGCCTCCACACTACATTGTGCCGTTTGCAGCACATTTCTACCTCGGGTTGAATTTGCTCAATTCGGCGGAGCGAAACAAAATGGTGTCTCACTTCCATCTCGACTTGAGAAGAGAAGTTGACGTGGAGGAACAGCAGTACATTCTTCAAATCCGGAGCACAGATGAGTACTACATGAAGACGGGTAAGAGTGTGGAGATAGAAGCGAGTACTCTAAAGTCAAAGAAGAGGGGTCGGCAAGGTGAAGCCGATGACATCAAGAAACCTTGGAAGACGCGGAGAGGCAACCCAAGGCGAGGTATGGTAGTAATTGAGTCGGAGGATGAAGACTCAGAAGAAAATGCTGAGCTAAAAACTAAAGACTCGGAACACGAGGAGGAGCTTGAGCTAATGCTGCAGAGTGGAGATATGAGTAGCGATAGTGATGAAGGGGGAGACATGACATCGGCACCAACAGCTGACAACTACAAAGATGCAGTGCAAGCCGAGATGGAAGCCAAAGACAACACACAGTTGGAAGACAAAGTAACTGTGCCTGAAGAAAAGAAGATTGCAGTACAGCGAGGAGTTCACTCAAGACATAAGGTGAAGTGTGAAGCGGGGCTGAGTAAAGCAAAGGAAGAGGTAGGAGAAAGCTCGGGAAGTGAGGCTTTGATTCCAATACAAAGACTGCAGAGGAGAAGGCGAGTATTGGGTGAAGAAGAGGTAAGGAAGGAGATTTCTATGCAGGAAGAAGTAGTTGCGAGAGATGGAGTGGAGTACCTGCGGGAGGTGGTGTGCCCATTGTTGGTGAAATTGGAGCACAAGAAGAAGGAGATGCAGTTGACTGGTCCAAAGGTAAAGACTGTATTGCAGGTATTAGCGCAATTAGAAGAAGAGAACTCGAAGTTGAAGAAGAGTATAACCCGAGGTGAGGAGGAAAGAGAAGTACTACGAGCAGAGGCAGTAGAGAGAAGTCAGGTAATCAAAGACCTGAAGAGAGAAGTAAGTTATCGAGAAGATCTTGTGAAGAAGAGTGACATAGCAAGGGAGAGACAAGTAGCGGAGTATGAAATCTTGAAGCAATAGTTTGCTGATTCAAGAGTAGAAGTAATCCATGTTATGGCGAGAGTAACAACGAAGGATCAAGAGCTCGATAGGGTGATGGAAAGTGTCGAGGAGAAAAAGCAACTCTGGCAAAGAGAGTTGGTGGCACGATACAGAGAAGCAGATTGATTACAAGAGTTACTTTGTAGTCAAGAGGAGAAGGTTGTTCAGAAGGAGAAGGAGAAGGAGACGGTGAAAGCCGAGTTCGAAGAGGAGTTAGCAATGTACAGGGAGGACTGGCTTGCAGATCGAGAGCAAGAGAGAAAGATGAGATTGGAGCCAGTGAAGGAGATAGTCCTCAGGATGAACGCAATGTTGAGTACAGAGGCCAGCATTTGAATTGAAGAGACAAGACTGCACAAGTTGAAGTTGTTAGTGCAAGAGACGAGGCAAAGACAGGCAAAAGACACTGATTTGAATGCCTTGTTGATTAAGTTAAGAACTTGTGTAGATAGAAAGATATTAGAAGTAGAAGACAACATTTCAATTAGATTAGACTAAGTGAAAATAGAGATAGAAAGGCTTCGGAAGGATGTTAGAGCAAAACCCAAAGTAGATAACATAGGAGTACAAATGTCTTTAGAGTTACTAGTGGAGACATTAGAGAAGAGTGGGTTGGGAGATGAGGAGTTAGATAGATTACCCACAAGTGGAATTTCAGATCAGGAAAAAGAATTGCTGGATATGGTAGAAGAAGTAGCAGATATGAAACCCAAGGATAGAGTAGTAAGAAGTAAATTTACTTTGGGTTTGGGTTTGAAAGCCGAAGAAGAAGTAGACATCGGATTGGAGTAGTAACAGATTTGAGATTTGAAGAGGTAGATATGAAGAGGTGCATTGTCATTTCAGATCTGCAAGTTAGAAGAGTTGTTGTAGAACGGTATAGTTGTTAGAACTGTCGATTGATTCACTACATGGCATTTGCAGGAAATTGTTGTTCTGTGAGCCGGCCTGTCTCTCACTCAGGATGAACCTCTGATGGCTATTATGGTAGCGCACCATGGACTAAGAAGGCAAGGAACCCCAACTCCATCATACTCCTCCAAGGCTAACACTCCAAGACTCAAGACATTGCTCACTAGAGAACTCAATGAGACAGAGATAGTTGCAAATGAAAGGATGATGAGTACCTCCTCACCCCTTGTTTATATACTTGTGAAATAGTTACGTACCAAAGTTACTAATTACCGTAGTAACTCAAGTTACGAGACTAAAAGTCAAGTAAAGTCAAAAAGTAGAAAGGAATATCCATTCACATGGGCATATTCCCCTAAGCATGTGGTCCTATCTTGACCCAACCACTAAGTCAAGGATTCCTTCACATGGGCTATCCTTGGACTAAAGAAGAATCCAAAACAAAAAGGCTTGCGGGCCCAAGAGTTCTCAACTCTTTCCTCAAAGCCAAACACCTAGGAATAATACCAAGTCAACACACTAAAATCCAAATAGTGGTGCTCATCTTTTCTACTTCCTCTAAAGTAAGGTCGCCTCTATCCTAGCTATGACTAACTTTAGCTAACCATGACTAATATAGAACCATCCTTTATCTCTATATAAATAATATCTCTTAAGTACTTGTAATACCAAGTTAAATATCACAATACCACACACATGCACATATGGGTGTTACAGTTCAGTGCTCATTATTTCTGAGAATAGATAAAGCAAAGTGCTGTGAAGCAGTGCTTGTCGCTTGAGCTTGATTCCGAGTATCAACTTTGCAATTGTGTTTGTGAGTGTTTGGAGAAATTCAAAGTGCAAGTCAGTGTGCTTGTTGGATGTTGGATTCCACAGCCTTGATCTTCATTCTGTGTGTTTGATCCTGAGTGAAGTGCAATCAAAGCAATGCCTTGACAGATCTGAGAGGAATTGTAGTGTTGGTAGTATTCTGCATTTGTGAGTGCAGTGCAAAGTTGATGTGAAGCAATTTCAATCGAGGAAGTTGTGCCTTTAGTGGAGGGGTGGAACACAATTCTGAGGTGAAATCATTTTGCAGTGAAGTGCCATTTTTGGGAGAGCCTGAATCATCACAATCAAGATTGTTTGGAAAGATTTGTTGGTGTTGTGATTAAGGAATGTTAATTTGTGACAAGACTGCAAATCAGTGCTTGTTACTCTCTTCTAGGTGTGGTTTCTACTTGAGAGATAAAAGACGCAACCAAGAAGAACTACAATTGTTACTTTGCTTTGTATTTGACCAATTCTGACTCGTATCTCTACAGGAACGAACTTTACTTACCCGATTACCGCAAAAGTGATATTTGCCGGGTTGTCACAATAGCCCAAGACCAATAACCAAAGCTTTCTCCAACATAAAGAACTGCACACCAAAGTCTATTAAGAAACTCTATGGTGTATAGACCTTATCTAATAAGACCCTCTATGGTGGGACTTGTAGGGAACTAAAGGCCCTCCCAAATAGAACATCCCACTCTGATTGTCCAATAAGGCAACTCTAAGTGTAAATTAAGCTTGCTAAAATGCAAATCTAGATAGTAACTCTCCAACCTACCAACTACTACTTTCCATAAGCCACTAGTAGCTGAATGGATCCCATGCTCCTCAAACAAGTCAGCTTTGTAACACCCATTCATGCATATACCTTTGATTAGGATATTAAGTCTTGTATTGCAAGTAGTTGAGAAATATATTCTACATAGAGTTTAGCCAAGCTTTTACATTAGTCATAATTAGCTAGAGTTAGTCTTAGCTAAGATAAATGTGACCTTATTTTAGAGGAAGGAAAAAGAATGAGCATCACTATTTTGTCTTATAGCGTATTGACTTGGTATATTCCCAATTATTTAGCTTTGAGAAAAAGTTGAGAACTCCTGGGCCCACAAGCCTTGTTTGTTCCAATTTTTCTATAATCCAAGGATAGCCCATGTAAAGGAATCCTTGACTTAGTTGTAGGTGAGAAAAAGACTACATACTAATAGAGTTATTTCCATGTGTATGGATATTCTTTTAGACTTTAGACTTATGTCTTTTGGCATAGTAACTTGAGTTACTCTAGTAATTCATAATTTTGGTGTAAAATTTTTTCACAAGTATACAAACTAGGGGTGATGAGGTACTCATCACCTTTTCATTTGCAACTATTTCTCTCTCATTGATTTCTCTAGTGAGTAATGGCTTGAGTCTTGGAGGTGCCTTGGAGTTGTAGCCTTGAAAGAGTGTGATGAAGTTTTGGTCCTTTGCCTTCTTAGTCCATGGTGCATTATCCTAATAGCCATCAGAGGTTCATCTTAAGTGAGAGGCATGCTAACTCATATTTTTGGTTCCATTGTTAGGACCTCTCTAGAAGGTAAGATAATGTTCCATGTTTAATTTATATCAAACAAAAAGAAACTATGAGAGTTGACTTTGAGAGAACATTACAAGAAGATAGGGTTGAACTTATGTTATAGAACTTAGACATATTTCTATATCTTATAATGCATTATGACATTTTTGAGGTACATTGTACATCCTATACATATGAGAGGACTTGAAGAGATTGTGCAAGGTAGATTTTGGAGATTATGGTGATTTTGGGTAAAACTTCAAGTTTGAGCTTTGGACTTGAGATTTTTATAGATAACAACTTGGGTCATTTTTTAGTTAGGACACTCAGAATTACTATGAGAGCTACTACACGCACTTAGCTAAATGTTTTGGAAGAGGATAGGTAAATTGCTTCAAAAATCTACATGCTCTCTAGAATTTTGTACATTATGACAACCCATCAAATATCACTTTTGCGGTAATGAGTAAGTAAAAGTTTGTTCCAATAGAGATAAAAGTCAAAAATGGTCAAATACAAAGTAAACAATAACAATGTAGTTCTTCTTGAGTTCTACTTTAGTCTCTCAATTAGAAAACGCACCCAAAAGAGAGTAACAAGCATTGATCACAATCTCATCATGAATTAAACACTCATAATAATAATACTCTCCAATCTTTCAAAACCAACTTTGATTGTGATGATTCAGATTCTACCAAAGACGGCTACTTCACTACAAAACAACTTTGCCTTAGAATTGCATTCCACCCCTCCACCAAAGGCACAACTTCCTTGATTGAAATTGATTCACATCAAACTCACGTTGCGCTCACAAATGCAAAATACTACTAACACTACAATTCTTCTCTGATCTGTCAAGGCATTGTTTCAATTACACTTTGCTCAAGGTCAAACACACAAAAACAAGATCAAGGCCATGGAATCTAACATCCAACAAGCACACTAACTTGCACTTCAAAATTCTCCACACACTCACAAACAAAAACACAAACTTGATACTCAAAATTAAGCTCAAGCAACAAGCACTGAGAATCAACACTTCACTTTGTCTATCTTCAGAAATTATGAATAGTAAACAACATAAGACTACAAATGCTTCCTTTAAATAGGCTAAGCACTTTGACAATATCTAACTAATATACCATTTCCTAATAACTTTACCAACTTGCAGATCCAAAATGACAATGCACCTTGTCATATCTTCCTCTTTGAATCTCAAATCTATTACTACTCCGATGCAATGTAAACCTTGACTTTGGCTTTCAAACCCAAGCTTCCTTCAAGTATTTCCCCTTCTTTTGGTCTGCCTAATTCTACCACATTCTATACTTATTCTATCACTCCTTTATTGCAATCTACAGTCAAGACCATGCGGAATCTATTTATCTCTTTATCTTCTGACCCACCCGTCTCTAATGTCTTAGATAATTGATCCAAAGACACATGCACTCCTATGTATGGTACTTTGGACTTTGTATCTCCCTTCACACTACTCCAAAGTCTCTCTCACTCTGAATTTACTAAATCTAATATGAGACACATATTGTTTCCTACCTCTAACATCTTCCTATCTACTCAATGTCTTTTGCTTTCTTCTTCCTCATCTCTTGCACTAGCAATTTTAACTCATGCAGTCTTGCTTCCTCTAATTGAACCTCAGACATTATGCCGGGCATCGCCTTCACTCTCACAACTACTTCCTCAACTATCTCCTACCTTGGCATTTGTAGCTTCTCTCTCTCTGCTAACAACTCCTCCCAATACATCTTTCCCCCATCTTCCAACTCGGCCTTCAAAGCTTCCTTCTCCTTCATACTTTTCCTGAGTTGCTCTTCCATTCCTTTGATCAATCAACACAATTGCTCCTCCTCACAATTTTGTGTAGTTAACTCCTTTTGCCAAGCTTGATCTTTCTCCGCCACACTTGTCTTCAAACTCCAACTCTTGTCCCATTACTACTACCATAGCTTTTAAATGAATGACTGCCACACATGTATCATGCGCTTTTACCATCAAAGTCTTAGTCTTCACCATCTGTTCCTTGCAATCTTCTTCTTGCTTTGCTATGGCTTCTTTGCCTCTATTCCCAAAGTCTTTTGTCAAGCTCTCAATCTCCTTTGTCTTAAGCTCTACCTTAGTCATGAGTTTTGCTAATTCCTTCTCTCCACAAATTAAGTTTTTTCTCAACTCCAAACTTTCCTCACTCATATACTTCACTATTGCCAATTCATCTTTCAATCCTGTGTGATCTCTTTTCAGCTCTTCCTTCTTCTTCTTCAACTACAACAACATGATACAAACTATCTACAATAAGTACTCTACCCCATCAAAGACTCCTAAATTCTAGGGTTTCTCAGGTTCTTCTCTCCTCACTTCTTCTATTTGACCTTTACTCCAAAGTCTTAATCTCCTCACTCGCAAGGGCATGTTATCTGAGCTTTCTTCCTTTTCCACTATTGGGCTTACATTGCTTGTTTCAACACCCACAATAGGAACAATTCTCCTTGATCTTCTACCCTTTTGAAACTCCAACTTTGGCCCTACTTCTAGAGTCTCTTCTATCTCCATGCTTGGCAATTTTGGACATGAAAGTTCTCCTCCTTCCATGCAATCAATTGCTGCATGGAACTATTTTTTTTCAATGCCAACATTGTTTTCACCTCATTGCTGAACTTCCATTTCACCCTCACTTCTGCTGCTTGACCCTTCACTCCATAGCATAAGCTCTGGTTATTCTTCTTCTCTTGAGTATTCTGACCTTTACTTGGCTTTGCCTTTTGACTCCTCTACCTCCAATGACTCATTGATTACTACAATGTCTTGGTGCGGGTTCACCTTCCTTGTCTTCATGGTCTGGACTGGCAACATGCTCTCCTTGGAATGACTTCTCTTCCTCATCTTTGGGATATTCACGACTATCCTCATGTATTGCCCTATTCTTGCATAGTGCTCATCACTACTTTGGATGTTTTGGATATATTGTTGTTCTTCCTCATCTGTAGCTTTTCAAAAATCCGGATGAAAGTGAGACACCATCTTCCTTCACTCTGTCTCCTTCATCAAGTTCAACCCAAAGTAGTAATGTGCAGCGAATGGCACCAAGTAGTAGGGAGCATCTTGATCTCTCTAGCACCACACCATTTGTCTTGTTATTTGGTGAAAACACTTTGCCAAATTCACCGGCACTCCCGCAAACATCTAATGGAAGAACACCACTTGGTGCTTCATCATGTACGTAGTGTGATCTAGCTTGAAGAGTGCCATCATCGCCCCAATGATACTTTGCTTGATTGGGTCCCGATAAGTATCAACTTTGTACCTGTTCTTTGTGTGTGGTGCAATGAAGAAATTTCAAATTTCATCAGTCTCCTCCGTAGGGCTCTCCCTTCCCATGGAACATAGCCCCAATTTCTCACCGGCCTCTCTTCCCATCACCAATCTCCAATCCAACTTTGTCCATTGAGTTGGATTTCCTTGCTCCCTTCATTCTCGGGTCCCTCCTCACAATCACTCAAAGCTACTTCTGTCATGAACCTGGAAAACTCAAGTTCCAATCCCAAGCCAAAAAGGTGATCCAAGGCCTATTCAAAACTTTGATCTTGGCTATCATACCATTGAATTATGGATTTCTTATTGCAAGTGAAGGACTCTTCTTCTCACCCTTCTTTGGAATTATGCAATCTCTAATGCATGATAGCTAAAAGATAATTCTATTGTCTACTGGTCTTAAGATCCTAACTCCTTCAGAATTGTTAAACATCAAACTCTTGACTAGCTTTGCTACATGCACTCCTTTGGGTTGACTACTCAGCGGCTGAGGATACTTGTGTGGCATTTTGAAATCCCCTGAAAAAAGTCTGGATTTTATAGTGCTTTTTTTATCAGTCATTCCTTTATCACTCTTCACTAAAGCTCACATCTTTTGCATAAGTTCATCCTAGTGTTGTCAAGTTTAGTTGTTCACGCCTTAGCTATCTTCTTACTTGTCCTTTCTTGATTGACAAATCCAAAGGAAGGTTGTTACATTGTCTTTGCATCGGTTGATCACCCCAAGGCAAAGTTTCCTTAGTTTGGGTTTTCTTAATGCCAAGTCTGATGTGAGTATTTTTGTTTTGACACAAAGTTCCTCTATGTTGGGTTGCAATCTGAACACACAATCCTTCTTCTCTTAACGCCATTCGGGTTCAATACAACTTTATCTATACGCTTCTTCTTCTAAATAGAACAAAAATGAAAAATGTGGGTACCACATACATACTCCACCATTTCTTCAATTTAGGTTGGATTGCATTGAAAAGTTTAAAAAACCTTAAATACCAAATAGGGTACCTTTGGCCTAAGAATTGAGGAGAAAGAATGTTTTTAGAGAGAGTTATGGAATTTTGTAGTGAAGGGGTTTGATTTTGACCAAATCTAGGAGGATATGTATTCAGTAGAGAGGTGCTTAGGCCAAATGGCTAGATGAAAAGATCTGAAATTTTACAAGGGAAGATGCTATGTAGTTGAGCTTGTGTGTGAGAAATGGTAGAGGATTTAGATGGACCAGTTGGGAGGATTGATTGAGATTGTGAAGAAGGTTATTTTTGGGGAGATGAGTTCTCATGCACGAGGAATGTGAGAACAACCAAAAGCATATTTGAGTGTTTAGACTTATCTTGGGAGCATGGAGGGACATCAAAGTGAAATTTGAGGTTATGCAAGGTTTTCCAAGGGTTTGAGATGATTTTAGGGGTTGATTTAAAGAAAGGAGAGTTTAGAATAAAATTTGAAGAGAGTGTTGAAAGGATCCAAAAACTTACATCACTTGGAAGAAAGAGTGATTCTAAGTGCTTTTTATGTGGAGAGAAGGGACATAAGGCAAGTTAATTGACCTTTGAGAGAAAGAGGTTGAGTGAAAGGAGAGGCTTACTCAACTTGGGATTGCATGTTGGGCCTTCTTCACCAAGAATGGGAGGGAGGAATCTAAGAACAAGGAGTTGTGTGAGTTTTTTGGAATGGAAGGACTTCCAAAGCATGAGTGTAGTGGTATATATCACTTTTAGAAACTTTGGTGAAAGATCTTGGAGAGAGTCTTAGAATTACTTTAGAGAAACTACCTTCATTAGACAATTTTCAAGATTACTAATGGAGATAACCTTCTTATTGATATATAAACCATCCATGACTGTTTGACTGATATGCATCTTGGGATTTGATTGTGCATTGATTTGGGAGTGCATTTTGCATTGATTTGGGAGGATTATAAGAGATTGATGAGTTAAGTTATCTTCCTCAAGCAACAAATAAGTCTTTCTCCACTCAATAGAAAGAGTGGAGAAATTAGAGTCCTAATTCTGCATAGTATTGAGAAAGATGTGGATACTACTATAATTGGATAGTTTTTATGCTGAACAAGAATTTTGTGAGGAGGTTGAAACCATAAATTTGAAGTACAATGAGATATGAAAAACCTTATTCTTAAGTAGAAGCTATCAAAATTGTAGTATGGAAGAGAGCTTGGAAGAGAATTAGAGTGATTTGGTGATGAAGGAGTTTGTACATCCTCCAAAAGTCTAAAATTATGGTAGAGCTTTTGATCCTTTGGTGGCAAGGGTTGCACCACAAATTGCTATGGTTCTTACATCCCTACCAAAAGATTTGCTTCAAACCATCACAGAGCAAATTGCAGATCTCAAGATCAATGTAGTGCCACTATGGGAGGAGAGAGAGGTGGAGATTTTTTTGGAAGGGCCTATGGGTTATAGAAACTATTCATATAAAGGAGGCCAACCAACTAGAAATTCTAATGATAGAAATTGTTTTGGTTGTGGAGGTAGAGATCACATCCAAAGGAACTACTCAAATCCCATTATACCATGAATGAAGGAGTTATGAAGGGGAAAATAGAGAAGGAGAGAGGTGGTGAAGCCCAAGGGAGAGGATAACATCCATAGATGTGGTTGAGAGTAAGTATGAGAAGGGAGAATGCTCAAACTCCAAAGGTCTTAACTTGGAGCTTTTAGCACAAGAGAATAAGAGAGCACATTTTGCATATGATATAAATTCTTCTCAAAGATTCAATACTATTAATGATAGTCCCATGGTCACAAGGAATACCTGTATTACAAGTTCAACACCATCAACAAAGACTCCAAGGAAGAAGTTGGAGATGGATGATTACTTGATTTCAAAGCAACAATGGGACTACAATGTGTTGGAGGATGTTGGTAGTCACAAGGCCAACATCACAATGGATCAATTGATGGCTTTAAATCCTACATTGAGGAAGAAATTTAAGGGTGGGTAGAGTTTTACAAGGAATAAGAGAAAGAAGAAAGCAAAGGCTCCAATATCAATGGAGGTGGTGGATGCAAAACCAACACCATGGGAGACTTGTGGGTATGCCTCCAACATTGATTTGAGGATAAAGATCCTCCATTTGTTGATGAAGGATCTACAATGTCAAAGAAGCTGATGAAAAAGTTGAATATGATACCCTCTAGACCTTGAAAATTTGTAGTGAGTGTGGAAAACAAGCAACAAGTTTGACCAATGGGTGTGATAGACAAGGTGGTAGTATCAATTTTGGGAGTTTAAAATTTCATGACTTTCCAAGTCTTGAAGGATGCAAGCTATGATTTGTTACTTGGAAAGCCATTGTTGGGAGCAACTCAAAAAATTGATCCATGGTATAAAGAGTACTTGAGAATTAGGCCATCAGACCATAGGGTTACATCATCTTTGTTTATTGGGAATCAGATTCAAAAGGAGCTTCAGGTATGGATATCATCATGGAGGAAGAGAACTCTTCAAATGATGGTGAATCTAAATCTAATTTAGATGTGCATCCCTTGTGTACTATTGATTTAGTGTGGAAGCCAAAGTTTTGAAGGATCTTAATAAATCAACATTGACACTTGAGGAGGTAGAGAGGAGTCTATCTTCCCTTAAGTATAATCCCAAAGTTACAAAGGAGGAGAAAGTAAGATTTAAATAGATTTTTTGCAAGTACATTTATGTGTTTGCTTTCAAATACAAGGATCTCAAAGAAGTCACCTTGGAGGACCACTAAATAGCAATGGAGTCACATGCACAACTTTTTTGCCAAAAACAAAATTTCACTAGCCCACCAAAAACTTTGGTTATGAAGTGGAAGATTGATAAAGGCAAGGAGGCAAAGTTTATCTTTGAAATGGAGCATTTAGAATGGGTGTCTTCAAATGTGATTGTGAAAAAGAATGGCAAACTTTGAGTATGTGTGGATTACATGAAACTCAATGCTATCACCAATAAGTACTACTACCCCTTGCTATTTATTGATGAAATCCTAGAGGAGATTGTGGATCATGAGAGATGCAATTTTGGGGATGGTTATAATGGCTATAATCAAATCAAGATTGCACCAAAGCATCAACAACTCACCTTATTCACCACATCTTGGGGTACTTATGCTTTCAAGGTCATGGTTTTTAGGCTTTGTAATGTCTAGCCACATTTCAGTGGTTCATGAACACAGTGTTTGAACTTTTCATTGGAAAATTTATGAAAAAAATTCTTTGATAACTTTTGCATCTATGGGAGTAATGAAGAGGACTTTTGACCATTTGATCAACGTCTTGAAATACTTAGAAGAGGAAAATACATCACCCAAGAAAGTGCATCTTTGGTTATGAAGAAGGTCTTCTTTTAAGGCATATCATTTCCAAGGATTGAACAATAATTGATCCTAAAAAGGTGAGTAGAATTTTAGAGCTTCCAATCCCTTCAAGCTTGACAAAGTTATGCTAATTCTTGGAGATGGTTGGGTGTAGGAGGTTCACTTCTCATTTTCCAACAAGCCTTTTGCATTGATCATTCATATTCAAAAGAGGTAGAATACATGGTGATTTTGGAGAACAGTGAAGCTCTCAAAGCTTTTAGGAGCTCAAGCAATCCCTTATTATGGCTCCAATGTGTGCTGAACATGATTGGAGTAAGCTTTTCATCCTTTCCACCAATGCTTCTTGTATAGCTATAGGATGCACTCTTAGTCAATTAGACCAAGAAAGACATGATTATCTAATAGCTTCTGCTAATAAGAAAATGGTCTTAGCAAAGAGAAACTATTCAATCATAGAAAAAGAAGAGTTTGTAGTGATTTTGGTCTCAAAAAGTTTTGACAATAAGTGATTGGAGGGGGTGCCACCATTGTTATAGATCACAAGGATTTGAAGTACATCTTCAAAAAGCCTAATGTGGAAGGAAAGGCAGCAAGATAGATGATACTATTATTAGATTACAATTACACCATTGAAGATAATCCAACAAAGAAAATTTCAAATGATAATTTGTTATCTAGGAACTATACGCATGATTGGATTGAGCCAATAGATGATTCCTTTTAGGCTGAATAGCTCATGACAATCTCAATCAATTTAGAGGTTCTAATGGAGTACAAGGAGATTGTGGAATTATTACAAGAGATAAATATCTAGATGGGATGCATGCTAGGGAGAGGAATGCCCTTGTATCAAGATCTAGACCTTGTATAATTGTGGAAGATATCTTTTGTCAACAAGGAGAAAATGGTCTATTTTGAAGAGTAGTGGGTAAGGAAGAGTCTATCCTACTCATGAAGGCATTTCATGATCGTGAGATTTATGGAAGTCACTTTGTAAGAAAAGTAACAACTTTTAAGATTCTAGATGCAGTTTACCATTGGAGAGGGATTTTCAAGGGTTTTCTTGATTATTATAAAACTTATAATTTTTTTCAAGCTTTTGATACAATTCTACCTCTACTCCACCTCTTAGATTGATTCCATTGCTAAGACCCTTTGTCACACCATTTGTAGTTCCGCATCTAGATGCTCGGACACTAGAGTTCCAGTGATGGTAGTTAGAGTTATTCTAGCAGTTTCTCAGGGACTACTTTCCGATGGTTAGATTTCGTGTTCGGGGTACTGACTTCACGGTGGGGCCCACCGTCACTTTGCACCGTTTGCACCGTCGAGTGTGCCGTCAGCAGGACCGTTAGGGTTTCAGGGCTAGCTCGAGTCCAGGGGGTATAGTTTCGAAGTGAGCTCCAAAGAGCTCACTTCTCTGATGTTGAGCCTTCGAGTTCTTGGCTATGGTAAACAGAGGCCGGCGAGCATCACCTGGATTCTCTATGCTTGAGTGGGTGTGGCTTGACTGTAATCAATGCCCAGTTGTTGGCAGTTTATAGAGTGACAGATCAAGTACTGATCTGAGTTGAGTTGAGTTGAGTTGAGAGTGTTAAGCAATCTGATTACATCAGAGAAGTGAAGTCAGGGGGAAATTGGGTGCAGGAACGTTGAGTGTTGGTGGTATCTCCAAGCTCGGTGGATCGTGGTAGCTCGACTCAGGTTCTGTGTTTCCCTAGTGTGCAAAAGCTCGTGTAGTTGATGCAAATTTGGCAGTTAGGCGGACGGTGTGCGGAAGTGCTGGCCAAATTTTGAGCAAAGAAGGAGCAATTTTCGAGCAGTGTTGTGATTTTGAGCTCAAGAGGTGAAGGCAAGACCAATTTGCTGCGAGTTGGGCTCAGAAAGTGAAATTGAAGGTGGAGTTGGAAAGCTCTTCTCATGAAATTGTGATTTGGAAAAACCTGTTTTGTCAATTTGGCTCAAGTGGAAAGTTAGCGGGGGATTTGGCGGACATCCATCTTTAGGGTTTACGTCAGATTTTACGTCAGATTTTGGGCCAGAATTGGAGGAGTTTTGCTGTTTGGCCAGATTTGGAGAACTTTTGCTAGTTTGGAGGAGTTTCGTAGATTTGGAGAAGTTTCGCCAATTTTGGAGGAGGTTCGAAGTAGCAACAAGAAAGGCCTCATTTGGCTGAATTTTGGCGTTTTGAGGCATAGGGCTGTGGGCTATGAGAGGCTACAAAGGCCTAGAAGGGCCAGCAAGCCAGCTTGCTGGCGTGAGGCTAGCTAGTTTAGTGTAGATCTTGGTCATTGGTTGGCAAAATCTGCCTTTCTTGCTAGATTGTGCGCAACAGGGTTTGACCCCTAGATCTCTTGTTCCTAGATTGGTGCCCTAGCCAACTGGTCCACCCTCACTTGTTGTCATAGTGACTGTGCCACTGTTATCTATACACATGTAGCTTTGGCTAGGAGAGGCAGTTTGATCCCATTCTTGGTGATCCTGGTAGCTTAGGACTTAGATACAAACTACTCTTATGTCAAATGCCAAATGGTGGCAGAGTCAGTCCCGTGTTGTGTTATGAGATGGAGGGTTTTTGTTTAGATTTCTTGTGATTGGATCCCCTCCATTCTCTGCTTCTTGTTTGTGCACCACGTTTGTGTGAGGTGCCTTGACTTTTGAGCGTTGGTGCTCTGGTGTGCTCTCGGTGGTGAAGCTGGAGTGATGACCAGTCAGACTACCTTTGTTTCTCTCCGGTGAGGCAGGAAGTGATGACCTGCAGACCGTGAGAGTGCGTGTTATGATGGCAGGTTACAGGTTGCCTTTCCCCTAGTGTAGTTATCTTGGTTAGAGTTACATTAGTGGGTGGTGTCTAGTTGGTGTTGGCACGCGGTGGTATTGGCACTTGGTGGGATACTTGCGGTTGCGACTTGCGGTTGCAGTTGGTGGTTCGGGTTTGCTATTGCAGTTACGTGGTCACAACGGAGTTCTTTGGAGATTCCAGAGGAGTTAGCCCTGCAGTACGTAGTGGGTTTACTCGGAGTGGTGCTCGTTATCAGCCTGTATCTCAGGTCCCAGTGAGGGAGGAGATTGACTCTGAGTTGGAGTTCAACACAGGAGCTGATTCAGTTGAGAGTGCACTTGGTGTGTCCGCACCGTTGTTGTGGGACATGGACAAGATTTATGGGGCCTCCAAAGGCCCTAGGCGTTACTCTGGTACAGTGGGTACCATTGAGTTGGATGACTTCATCCAGGAGTTTGATAGTTGGTGTGATCTGCAGCAGATGCGGAACCCGACTTTGTTCACACCTTTCATGGCATGGAAGGGGTTGTTTCAGCACTTGGAGGGTCCACCGATGGACGACTACCATGAGTTCAGTAGAGCTCATTTGGAGGAGATTGAGTTATGGAAACAGTATTGGTCTCCACACTATGTCTCCATCACTTCAGGTTCGGTGGCCAGGAGTAGGTCGGCTGTACCTACGAGTTTTAGCTCGAGTAGTGTTGGTGGAGCTAGTGGAGGTGCACTAGCTGGAGATAGTGCTACTACGAGTGGAGGTACCGCTGCAGGAGGTGGTGTGGTACCGGGGTTTAACCCCATGGTTGAGTTCTTCCTATGTTTGAGGCAGAACTACCATGGAGTGCGGACTGACAAGCTGAGGAGCTTGCAAGAGTTCCAGCGGAAGGCTGGAGAGAGCCTACACGAGGCATATACTCGCATGAGGCGGCTGATCAGTTTCACTCAGGGAGTTACTGAGGCCCAGGCAGTCCAGTTTTGGTATGGGATACTGGACAGGGAGTTGCGACGTAGAGTTCGTGATGCTACGTTGTTGCAGGCTACTTCGCCCACTTTGGCAGTAGTCTTTGGTTTGGCTGAGCGTATTGAGCTCAACATGGTGGAGGAGAGAGTGGTGATAGTTGGATTTGGTAGAGAGACCTCATCCACGGTTGTGACTTCTTCTAGAGTGCAGCAGAGTGCACCACGCCCAGTTGGTTTTCAAGGACAGGGTGGACAGCCCAGATCCTATGGAGCGAGTGGAGGGCCTAGTGGAGTTAGACCCTTACCCTCACTTTCGGGTCAGCAGCAGCCAGTGAGTGGTGGTGTTGCTTGTTGGACTTGTGGTGGACCTCACCATAGGAGAGAGTGTACTCAGGGCAGCGGACCTGATACCTCTGGTGCATCACAGCCAGCACAAAGGCAGTGTGAGCATTGCCACAGATTTGGTCACACTAGTGACCGGTGTTTTGACCTACACCCGGCGTTACGGAGTGGTAGGGCTGCTATGGCAGGTAGTAGAGGAGCTCCAGTTCATGGAGGACGAGGTGGTAGAGGTGGTGGTAGAGGATCTACACCTAGTAGGGGTGCAGTACCTGCCCTTACTTCTAACATAGCTATGGCTACTCGGATTGAGCAGTTGGAGCAGAGATTGGCTAGTATGGCTATTGCTCAGAGGAGATCAGATTCGGGTGTTGAGGCTTCCACCTCATATGCTGGTGATAGAGATGCTTTGGACTTCATGTGCGGAGAAGCACAGGTAGATGCATCTGCAGCAGTGACTAGGAGTGTAGTACGTGCTCCAGAGCCTAGAGGAGCATTAGTGGAGTTGGACCCACAGAGAGGAGAGGTTGGGAGACAGGTCAGACTTCCCCAATCTTTCACGCTATCTGAGGCATTGCAGACGACATCCATGGTTCCTAGACGTCCCAGTGCAGGTGTGGTAGGTGGTGATGGAGTACCTGCTAGTCAGCCACCTGCTACTACACAGACTGAGTCTAGCATGATGTTGGGGGCGGCTCAGCTGATTATGCGGCATCTTTTATTTTCAGCCAGTGACATGTTTACATTGGGAGTGGACCCAGCCCCAGTGTTCCGGTTGGCTGCCACGTTGTGTGAGAGTAGGGATGGTGCAGTTCCTACTACTAGAGCAGAGGTGGTTGGTAGTGGAGCTGACTTGGTTGAGGAGCATGGGATCCGTTCAACGACCAGTGGTTTATGGTAGGCAGCAGCGGCTAGACTGGAGGAGTTGCCAGCTAGACCGGCCTTTGAGAGAGCGCGGTTTACACCTGGTGTTGTCCTATTGGATAACCAGAGGGGGATCTTTCGTTTAGTGGGACCTTCAGGGAAGGTCTATACACCACAGAGAGTCTTGTTAGACTCTGGTGCACAGCCCCTTATGTTGGGGAAGGCTGCAGTTGTTGGTCTGGAGTTACGGAAGACCGATGTGGAGAGGTGTCCATTTCAGATCCAGACATCTCTTGGTGGTGGTTTGACACAGTACATCACACGTGGAGAGCTTGTTGTCCAGGTTCAGCCTGGTCATCCGACTGATAGCTCGATGGTGAGAGCTCAGGGTATTGCGACGATTGCTGAGTCATATGATGTGCTAGTTGGGGGAGCAGTGTTGTACCCTATGGGTTTCAGTATTGACTATTGGGAGGAGACAGCCTCTTATAGACCTGGTTGGCAGTCTGGTGAGGGACGGGTATGTCGCCTACCAGTACGCTTCAGTAGTGGCAGTCTTGGCTCACTACAGTCCGGGACCATGGCAGCATCAGTTTTGGCTTTCAGCGGTGCAGTTACTTGGCCTGGTGACTTGTTGGAGGGGAACGCCCATGCAGAGGATACTCCAGTACCAAAGGAGATCACTCGGCTATGGAGTACGAGTGGGATTGTTCCATCCACCTTGGATGTTCCATTGTGGAGTTCAGAGGAGGCATTGCAGCAGCATGCGGATCAGTTGGTGCAGCAGGCTTGGAGTGGAGCCTTTGTACCATCAGGGGATGAGTGTGAGGATAAGCCTCCAGAGGCGATTGCTTTGACACCTCTGGATACCACACTCATAGCTTGGCAGTATCCAGTAGAGGGGATATGTCTATTAGAGTTGTTTGGTGGGATCAGCACCGGACTAGCTGCGGTGTTACAGGCGGGTATCCGAGTACAGAGGTACTTGTATGTAGAGAGAGATGAGACTGCTAGGCGAGTCTCTCTACATCATGTGGCACACTTGGCCTATCGGTATCCGGAGTTATTACCGATGTCAGCAGTCAGAGGTTACCAGAAGGCCTTACCGGGAGACATTTCCTTACTGGGGGTGCATGACCTAGAGAGACATGGGCCTATTCACTTGGTGATTTCTGGATGGCCATGTCAGGGACATACACGTGCAGGCCGTGGTTTGGGTCTTCAGGATCCTCGTTCTGGTGTGTTTTGGGAGATGTTACGGATACTACGACATCTCCAGGTTCATCAGTCTATTTCTCCAGCTTACCTTTTGGAGAACGTTCCTTTGATGGGTGATTCTCGCACTAGAGTGGTGGCGAGTACACATCAGGTCCATTCTTGGATGGGACCTGCTGTATTGTTAGATGCAGCCAGAGTGGGATCACGGGCTCATCGTCTTTGTCTTTGGTGGACGAACCTTTTACCCAAAGAGGTTCTACAGCGTAGTTATGATGGGATTCAGCGACTTGACCACATCCTTGTTGATGATATCTTGGATGTTGGGCGTCAGTCTCAGACAGTGGTAGTGGCTGATAGGTCACCTATGGCAGTGGTGAACCTAGTTGGACAGCCTAGAGCTGCATTTCCCACACTCATGAGTTTCCCAGGCTCTCATGCTTTTCGAGAGGGATGACCTGGACTTGTTTGGGACTCACAGTTACAGTAGTTGGTGGAGCCCAATGCTGATGAGAGAGAGCGGGCGATGGGTTTTCGCACCGGTATTACCGTTGTTCCAGTAGTGTCAGAGGCATCCAGGCGTAAGGTGTTAGGTCAGGCTATGGACCTGAACTGTTTGACCTGGATTGTGAGCCTTGGTTTGGCATAGCAGTGTAGGATGCACTTGATAGGCATCACCACTCGGACACTTGTGAGCCTTGTGACTATCGAGACAATTCAGGCACATGCTGGGGGCGATGGACCGAGTGGACATGGTATTCTTGGGACACATCTAGTAGCTACTAGGGAGAGTGGTCTACTTGGAGTCCATCCAGGTGAGCGTGGGCTACTTGGATTACACCCTTGGTCCACATGGGATGCAGCCAGAGGACGTATGGAGCTTGTAGCCAGAGTGGAGGGAGTTTTTCACACAGAGGTTGGGACCTCTAGTGGTCGGGAGCATGACACCATTGCTCCCAAGGGCCCAATGTAGCAGCCAATTAGTACGTCTTCCACTCCTACTACAGTTACAGAGGATACTTGGGAGCCAGATCTTGGACCCAAGCTTACTGGAGAGGAAAGACGGAGGGTTTGGAGGTTCTTGAGTAGTCACACGAGTTGTTTTGCCTTCAGTATGAAGGATTTGGGTGCTTTGAAGGGACCTGGTATACGGATTGAGCTGACTAGCAACACACCAGTTTTCCGACGTCCTTATCGATATAGTGATATGGAGAGGACATTGATTCAGAGCCGGAGTAGTGACCTTTTTGAGGCTGGTTTGGTGGAGATTTCACATGGAGAGTATGCATCAGCGACAGTGATGCCAGCCAAGAAGGATATGCATGGCAACTATACAGATAGGCGGATGTGTGGAGATTACCGTCCTATCAACCGACAGACCAGGGCTGATCGGTATGCCATGCCTACACCGGAGGAGATTTTTGATGCGATTGGGCATGCAAAGGTCTTCAGTACTTTGGATCTTCGAGCAGGATATCATCAGTTGCCGATCAAGGAGGAGGATAAGTCCAAGACAACATTTTGGGCTATTGATCCTCACGGCAAGGATGTGTTATATCAGTGGAGGTTCTTACCATTTGGGTTAAAGAACGCTCCCGCTGAGTTCCAGAGGGTCATGGATAGGATCCTAGCTGGACTGGATTTTGCTCGGTGCTATATTGATGACATTTTGGTGTATAGCACTATTGTGGAGGAGCATGAGCGACAGTTGTTGGAGGTGTTTGAGAGGTTGAGATCTCATGGACTCAAACTACATCCTGGGAAGTGTAGGTTCTTCCACAAGCAGGTTGAGTATTTGGGTCACACTATCTACCCCGGAGGACTTGGTGTTCAGCAGACCAAGGTGGAGGCTATTGCACGTATTCCTCAGCCTACGGATGTGAGCAGAGTGCGAGCATTCCTTGGGTTGGCAAACTTCTATCGCCGCTATGTTAGAGGATTTAGTGCCATTGCCAAGGCCTTGACGAAGCTGACCAAGCTTACACAGGAGTGGTGTTGGGGAGATGAGCAAGAGAGAGCTTTTGTAGAGCTCAAGGAGAGGTTGACATCTGCTCCTATTTTGAGGAGACCGATCAAAGGACGACCATTTCAGGTTCACACTGATTGGAGTATGTTGGGGCTTGGAGCGGTGCTCACCCAGCATGATGATGAGGAGAAGGAGTTTGTGGTGGCCTATGCTAGTCGCTCCAACAATTCAGCGGAGGCGAAGTATAGTTCATATGAGGGAGAGTGCTTGGCAGCAGTTTGGGCAGTAGCACATTTCCGATGTTACCTATTTGGTAACCCCTTCACTCTCATCACTGATCATCAGCCGCTGAAGTGGTTGATGGAGTCCGACAAGCTTTCAAGGAAGCTTGCACGATGGGCTCTGATTTTACAGGAGTATGATTTCACGGTTGTTCACAGACCTGGAGTGGTGAACCGTGATGCAGATGGGTTGAGTAGAAACCCATGTCCCAGCCAGCAGGATCAGACCGGAGCACGTTGGCATGGTGAGACAGATGAGGAGATGGTGCCAGGTTGGCATGCATCGGCCTTTCTGTGTATATTTGCAGAGACTTTGGTGGTATCTCTCTCAGCGCATACAGGAGGAGTTATTGAGGTCAGAGATCCAGAGAGTGAAGATATTGGTACAGTTCAGCGAGACATTCTTGATGATGTCTTAGTGATGGACTATCTTCGCACTGGTGTTGTGGGTGGCATAGTTGGGGCCAAGGAGAGAGACCGTGTTCTTCAGCGAGCCAGATGGTTTAGATTGGAGGGTAGACACCTTTTGCGTGTATGGGAGGATGGTAGAGTGCGAGTAGTACCACTTCCTTCACAGAGACCACAGTTGGTCCGTCATGCTCATGAGGAGCTAGGACATTTTGGAGTAAAGCGTACATATAGCTTACTCCAGAGTCATTATTGGTGGCGCGGTATGCAGACCAAGGTACAGCAATTTGTTGCCAGATGTGTGGTTTGTGACCGAGTTAGAGCATCATTCAATGCTCCTACGCCATAGTTACACCCATTACCTATCATGGGATTGGGTTACCATTGGAGTTTGGACTTCGCCGGACCTTTACCGCTGACTGTGAGACATCATCGGTATGTTTTGGTGATGGTGGAGCACTTCTCCAAGTGGATTGAGTTGGTGGCACTTCCTGACAAGTCTAGTGAAGGGACAGCTTACTCGTTCCTGGATCAAATTCTTAGTCATTTTGGTGCACCAGCTGAGGTTTTGACTGATCAGGGTACAGAGTTCTTGGGAGAGTTTCAAGTCTTGTGTGACAAGGCTTTGATTGATCATCGTACTACATCCCGAGATCACTCTGAGGCAGATGGCTTAGCAGAGAGAGTGGTTCAGACGGTGAAGAGAGGATTGCGAAAGTATGGTTTGCAGAGAGGCCACTTGGGAGATTGGGATCTCTAGTTACCTTGGTTGGCCATGGGCTATCGGTTCAGCCGGCAAGCCTCCTTAGCATCCTTCTCTCCATACTTTCTACTCTATGGACGAGATCCAGATTTACCTACAGCCATTCGTCTAGATGCTACTGTAGTTTTGGACTTGGATGACCCCGATGTATGGATGCGTGCATGTTCTCAGCGGGCAGAGATCTTCCGGAGAGTGATGCCGATGGCCTTTGAGAACTTGGCGATTGCTCAGCATAGAGATACTTTACGCTATGCTACCATTCAAGGAGGAGGTTATAGACCCTCAATCTGTCAATTTCATCCAGGCGACTATATATATCTATAGCAGACAGCACCGACGACACTTGATGTTTCTACAGGCCGCACTATCTTGAGAGTGCACGAGGTTTTGCCATCTGGAGTCCTTGTGTTAGAAGGACGTGATGGTGTTGTTTGGAAGGATCATATGCGCAATTGTGCGCCATGCCACCTTCCAAACATTGATGGTACTATGGACCCAAGCTTGGCACTTGTACGTGCAGGCTTGAGGTGTATGTTATGTGGCTCTTCTGGTGGAGCTGCTACTATGTTAGTGTGTGATAGCTGTTCGAGAGGATGGCATATGGCATGTATGACTCCTCCCCTCACAGTGGTTCCTCAGGGACAGTGGTTATGTCCTAGATGTACTTGACCTATAGCTAGTTCATTCTTTATATGGTATAGATTGCAGACAGGCGACTAACGATGGGGCTCCATAGCACCCGGCCTCCTGATCTTTGCCCATTAGAGGGTATACAATATACTTAGAGTAGATGGCTATCTGGAGTTAGAGGGACCTAACCGCCAGCTAGGGGGGCAATTGTGGCACTTTAGAGTCTATGTATGACTTATGTGTGAGTTGTGCTTTTATAGTGTATGATGTTGACAACGATGTATGTTGTGTAGCGATGTATATACGCACGACAGCTGTCACGCCATTTGTAGCTCCGCATCTAGATGCTCGGACACTGGAGTTCCAGTGATGGTAGTTAGAGTTATTCTAGCAGTTTCTCAGGGACTACTTTCCGATGGTTAGATTTCGTGTTCGGGGTACTGACTTCACGGTGGGGCCCACCGTCACTTTGCACCGTTTGCACCGTCGAGTGTGCCGTTAGTAGGACCGTTAGGGTTTCAGGGCTAGCTCGAGTCCAGGGGGTATAGTTTCGAAGTGAGCTCCAGAGAGCTCACTTCTGTGATGTTGAGCCTTCGAGTTCCTGGCTATGGTGGACAGAGGCCGGCGAGTGTCACCTGGATTCTCTATGCTTGAGTGGGTGTGGCTTGACTGTAATCAGTGCCCAGTTGTTGGCAGTTTATAGAGTGACAGATCAAGTACTGATCTGAGTTGAGTTGAGTTGAGAGTGTTAAGCAATCTGATTATTGTGGCACTTTAGAGTCTATGTATGACTTATGTGTGAGTTGTGCTTTTATAGTGTATGATGTTGACAGCGATGTATGTTGTGTAGCGATGTATATACGCATGACACCTTTAAGAAGTGGAGAATTGACTTTGTAGGTCCTCTTAATAGAACCTCAACAAAAAATTAGTCCATTATGGTAATTATTGATTGCTTTACCAAGTGGGTTGAGGGTAGATCATTGAGGGATAAGAATGAAGATGAAGTTGGTAGATTTCTTTATGAGTGCATCATCATTAGATTTGGTTGCCCTTTGCAAGAAGTTTTGGATAAAGGAGGACAATTTATAAGGAACATCACTACAACTATGCTAACACATTTCTTCATCACACATAGAGTGACCACATCCTATAAGCCAAACTTCAATGGTTTGGTAGAGAGAATCAATCAAACCCTGTACATGATTTTGGCCAAAGATGCATAAATATGAGGATTTATGCAATTCTGTTGTAGTATAAGACAACCATGAAAACATCCACTAGATTCTTTCTATTTCATTTAATATATGGTATTGAATCTACTTTACATATTCACTTTGACCTTCCTACTTTTCAAAGCATTTATAAGAAATTGAAGAAGGTACAAGGAGGTGATGTAGAGAAGTCAAGGAAGGATCAACCCATGGATGAAAGAAGCAAGAATAGTTGTTATAGTTTGAGTGGAACAAGCCAAAAGGAAACAAAAGGAGAGCTACAACAAGAGGCAAGGCAAGAAGAAGGTAGAGCACCTTAAGGAAAGTGATTGGATAATGTTGTTTGATTCCATTCAATTCAAGAGGGTGCAAATTTTTTTCTTGCCTAAGTACTTTGGACCTTTCATAGTGGAGAAGGTATGAGGCAATTACACCTATGGTCTCAAGGAGTTGGGATGAAGACATTTTGATAGGATTAACCATTATAAGTGGAAGTGGTATCATAGAAGGTAAAGGGACCTTTACTCCAAAGATGAATTGGTAACATCATTCTAGATGTTACCAAACCAAATTTCACATCTAGCCAATGAGTATTTCACAAATTTACATAACTAACCAAATTTCCCATCTAGCCAAATTTTACATCTAGAATGATGTTCTACATGATGGTCAAAATAGATCAGATAGAAGTTTCACCAAAAGAGTACTTCTACTAATAGGGCAAAAACCAAAATGGACTTGAGAACCTTAGAACCAATAGCTAGACATATGATTTAAAGGTGAGAATTGGTTTGGTAATATCTAGAAGGATGTTACACATGATGAACCAAACAGATTAGAAAGAGGTATCACCAAAAGGGGACTTCCACTAATAGAGTAGGAACCAAAATATGCCTAAAATATTTGAAGGCAATTTTGGAGGCCTAAACAAATGAATTAGGCCTCAAAAATGTGTAGATTCCCCCCCCCCCATATGGAGAAAATATTGGCCTTCCTCCCCTCCCCCCCCCCCCCCCCCCCCCGTTTTGTCTTGTCAAGAGCTTTCCAATGGTACCTTACGTGATTCTAAGACTCCTATAAGAAGATTCCCCAAAAGATTCCCTCTGGTCAAAGCTTTTTTGACCAGCTAGATAGGACCTAGACCGACATGTCACCCATCCAAGTAAGTAATACAAGGGTGGAGCTTGCTGACATGCCACCTATCTATGTGCCTAATCCTATGGTGGAGTTTCCTTGGAGGAGATCTTCTTGGTCTATATAATAAAGAGAAGGTGCTCCTTTGGAGCATCAAATGTTTTGAGTGTGAAGTCTGTGTTTTCTCTCTTCTCTTATCCTCAGAGTATTACAGTTTGCATGTGGGTACTTGATTGATAAAGCATTCTCTTGGTATGATGCTTGGGAATGATCCTTGCTAGTAGAAGGAAGAAAGGTCACTTGGACAACGATGCAAGAAGGGATGCTCAAGAATTTCCAATCTATGGATTCCGTGCAAATAGTCCAAACTAGATTTTGGGAGTTGAAGCAGAAGAATAACATACAAGAGTACATGGAGGCATTTTTTGGATCTATAGGTTATGATAACCAATATGAGTCCAGCCAAAGCTCTTGACAATTTCAAGAGAGGATTAAAAGAGCAGATTTTCCAAGAGGTAATGGTGCAAAATCCTCATACTATTTTTGAAGCCATTGCATGCACCCAAAGAATAGTAACGGTGCTTAGAGGAGGTGAAGCAATAACACCGATGCAAAAGTATTGAGCCAAGACCCACCATTTTGGTGGAATAATTCCTATGGAATTGTGCAACACTCCATTCCAAGATAGAGGAGCAAGACCTCTCCAAAGAGAAAAGGGATGGGTAGAAGAAAGGAGGGAAGGAGTCCCACGAGGAGAAGAGGCTCAAGCAAAACAATAAAAATGTTACAATTGTAGCTGAATTGGGCACATAACCATCAATTGTAATGCTAGTCATCGTAGAGGCCCTTGGTCTCCATACAAGCAACCTTTCAACCACATGGAGAGGCAAATTGAAGAGGAAGATATGGAAACCGCATCAAAAAACAAAGATCACCAGTAAATATACCTTGTGGCCTTATTGGCTTAGTGAAGGAGAGTAAAAGTGGGGGGAAGAAGAGGACAAGTGTGCAAAGAAGGAGAAAGATAAACGCACAATTAATTGTGATAAATAGAGTGCTAGAAGGCAATCCGGTGAGAGTGTTGATATACCTTAGGGGTAACAAAGAATTTCTTGTCTTGCTCTGTTGCAATAAGGTTGGAGATGGAACTAGAGAAGGATGAGAAGGACAAAGTAGAGTTACCTAATGGTCAGACAAAGAGGATTGAGTCGTTACCTAGAAAGGGTATTAGTACTCTCTATAGGAGTGTATCAAGAAGCAATAAAGTGGTAAGTGATACAAATAGCTCATTATGATACAATCTTAGGTACGCCGTGGATGAAGCACTACAACCCCATGGTGGATTGGAGAAAGAAAGTAGTGAAAACTAGTCAATGGAAAATCTTTGGGATTAAAGGAAGATCACAAAGGCAAGAGTTGCCTTTGTATGTCACAAGGATCACATCTATTGGTAAGACAAATAGATGTTTCATGGGTTTAATGAGAGAAATCTAGAGTCCAATGGACAAATTCTTAAGAAATTAAAAAATGTGGTCAATGAGTTCCAAGATGTTTTTTTGGATTAATTACCCACAAGTTTATCACCAAAAAGAAGAGTAGATCATAAAATTGAGATATATCTTGGGAAGACACCTCCTTGCAAGGCCCCATATCAACAATCACCTTATGAGTTGAAGGAGTATAAGGCTCAAATCAAGGATATGTTGCAGAAGGGGTTTATTCAACCCAACATATCACCATATGGGGCTCTTGTATTGTTTGTGAAGAAAAAGGACAGAACAATGTGCATGTGCATTGACTACCAAGGAATGAATCAACAAATGGTGAAGAACAAATATCCATTACCTTGCATGGATGACTTGTTTGATCAACTCAAATGGAGCAAAGCACTTCACTAAACTTGATTTATGGAGCGGTTACAACCAAATCAGAATTGCAAAAGAAGACATACAAAAAATGGCCTTTCAAACAAGTACGGTCACTTTGAGTACTTGGTGGTGCCGTTTGGCCTCACCAACGCTCCAGCCACTTTCATGAGTTTGATGAATGATATATTTTTTCCATACTTGCATAAATCTGTTATCATTTTTCTCAATGACATGTTAGTCCACAGTAGGATGTTGACAGAGCACAAGCAACAATTGTGAGAAGTCCTCTAGATTCTATGATAGAATCAATTGTATGCCAAAATCTCAAAGTGCGAGTTTAGCAAATCTGAGGTAGACTACTTAGGGCATAGAGTAAGTGCAAAGGGTATCCAAATGTTAACAGATAAAATAGAGGTCATTCAAAATGGAGTACTCCAGAAGATTAGACTCAACTCAAGAGTTTCTTGGGATTGACGGGGTTTTATCATCAATTTTCCAAGGACTTCTCCAAGATTGCACAACCTCTAACAGCATTATTGGGCAACCAGAACAAGTGGATATGGAAAACCGCAAAAGAATTGGCCTTTCAAGAGTTGAAAGATGCATTATTACATGCACCAATCTTGAAATGGTATGACCCAAAACGTCCAATCGAGATGGCTACAAATACATCAGGTGTAGCAATAGGAGCAGTCCTACAACAAGTATTGTAGGATGGATGGCACCTAATTGCATATTTCTCTCATAATTTGCTACCGGTAGAATGTAACTATTACACTACCAAACAAGAAGAGTTGGTGATTGTCCTTGCAACCAAGATTAGAAGCATTATATGGGTGAGAAAGCATTTGTGGTAAGGACTGATCACAAACCTTTAGTGTACCTTGAGACACAAAAATATCTTTCTCATCATCAGATTCAATAGGCAGGGTGGAGACAACAATTCAACATGATAATCAGATATGTGGAGGGCAAGAAGTAACTTGCAGATGCAGTCACCCAAATGCCAATGGCAAACAATTTGGTGGTGGAAATCAAGATCAACCTTGAATTTTGGCCTAGGATTCTTGCTGCTACAAAAAATTGATCCATAGATTGTAGGTGTTCAATCATCCAAAGGCATCACTAGCACCCATGAACTCACCTTCTATGATGGCAGGTTGTGGATCCTAGATGATATGGATTTGAGAACCACCATCTTAGCAAAATATCATGATTCTACCATTGCAGGTCACATTGGAATGGACAAGACCTTGGATGCAATTAAATGCCATTGCTATTGGCCCAAGATGAGCAACAATGTGATAGAATATGTTGGGAGCTGCCTACTTTGTCAACAAAATAAGGCTTCTAATCAAGCTCCCATAGGACTCCTCCAACTTCTCCCCACTCCTACGCAATGTTGGGAATAGGTAAGCATAAATCTGATTTATAAATTGCCCAAGACCACCTTTGGGTTTGACTCCATCATATTCTTTGTTGACCAACTCAAGAAAATGATTCATATATGTCCTACCACCAAGGATGTGATTGCCCCGCAACTAGCTCAATTGTACTTAGATGCAGTCTCTTCCTATCATGGCTTGTCTCAAGTGCTTATCATAAATAGAGGCACTCAATTCACTAGTTTATTTTGGAGAACACTCTTTGGGCTCTTCAAAACCAAATTGGCTATATCCATAGCTTACCATCCACAGATTGGTGGACAAAGAGAGATGGAAAATTGCACTTTTGAGGATATGCTTTGGGGCTTTACTTTGGATGAGCAAGAGAGTTGGGACACCTTACTCCCATTGGTGGAATTTTCTTACAACAATTTGATGAATGCCTCCACTCAAGTCACACTGTTCTACTTCATGTATAGAGAGCATCCTTTCATACCTTCAAGCTTGATGAAGGTCCATCCGGTGGCTACCAAGGTTGTCGTTGTCAACACTTTTGTTTTTAGATTCCAACAAGGGGTGGAGCACGCCAAGCATAGGTTGCAGATTGCCCAAAATTGGCAAAAGTAGTATGCAAAGGCACATTGCCAACACATGGAGTTCAATGTGGGAGATCAAGTGTGGTTGTCAACCACCAACCTTGATAAGTTAGTTGGTCTTCATAAGCTTAGACCTTGATTTATTGGACCTTTCTCCATCCTTCATCGCATTGGCATCATGACCTATCACCTTGCCACATATGAAGATCCACCTGGTGTTTCATGTTTCCTTATTATGTTGATATGCTCCCTAGCCATCCCACTTCTCTTCCATCCAAGAAATTTGACTTTGTCCAACCCTAGTCGATGAGGCGGAGGAGTATGAGGTCAAACTCATTTTCCAGAAATGTATTTGTGGTACTCGCCATCCGGGTGTGAAATATCTGGTCCAAAGGAAAATGGTACCCATTCTATCAGGCAACATGGAATCCAATAGTCAACTTGACCAATGCACTTGTGTTAGTTTAATCTTTTAAGCAACAACTTTGCAATGATGATATTATGTCTTAAAAGGGGGGAGGTCTGTAATACAAGCAACTAGATATATTATCTAGAGGTGAAAATTGGCTCGGTAATATCTAGAAGGATGTTTTGTAAAATGGACTAGGTAGATCAGACAAAAGTGTCACCAAAAGAGTACTTCTACTAATAGAGCAGAAAACAAAAATAGTCTAAAACTTTAGAGCCAATTTTGGAGGCCTAAATGGATGAATTAAGCCTCAAAAATGGACTGCCCCACCCCCTTAAGAAGAAAAATCTTGCTTTATCCCCCCTATGATTTCTCTTGTCAAGAGCTTTCCAATGGTATCTCACCCATGCAATTTTGAGCTCCCTATAAGAACATTCCCTAAAGATTCCCTTTGATAAACCCATTTGACCAACTAGATAGGACAAGGACTGACATGTCACCCATTCAAAAAACTAATCCAAGGATGTAGCTTGCTGATAGGTCACCATCCATGTATCTGATCCAATAGTGGAGTTTCCTTTGAGGGGATCCTCTTTGCTATATAATAAAGAGAAGGTGCTCCTTTGGAGCATTGGAAGATTGAGTGTGAAACTTCTGTTTTCTCTCTTGTATCTCTCTTTGAATTCTCTTGTCCTTAGAGTATTACATTAGGTCAGCTTCTAACACCTCAACACATGAATCTGATCTCCATTGAAGTGTGGCCATGCTAGCCAATCTTTACTCAAACTACTCAATTTGAGTAGTCATGGTTGTATCAAAACAAGGATTGGTACCAAGATGCCACTACCAAGTACAGGTTCTCTACTACCACATCTTCCATGACCTAGGGCTCTTCTACCACATGCCATAACAACCATACTACTCCATAACCTCGGGTGGAGGTCAAAGCATCAATTACTAGTATAAAAAAATCTATGGTAATTGTCACACTATCTCTAAGTTGGTTGTGGCACGCTATAGGTATCATGCCTACTACTTTTAGAGCATTCTCTCTCTTGGTGAGGTCCACCACAAGTCCATCAAGTAATACCACCACTCACTAGTTATTGCTAACCAAAAAATGAGGATAGGGGTCTAGGTGCACTAGGCCCTCCACTTGCTTCATAAGATTATGGTTGTCCACTTTGCCCTTAAAAGCCAACATGGTATAGCGTACTTTATTGCACTCTAGAAGAAATAACAATTATAGATAAGTCTTCCTACCAAATCTAGATATCACCACTCTCTCTCTCTCTTCTACCATATTTAGCTCAATATGCTCAACTAAACCAAAGACTACCACCAAAGTTGGTGAGGTAGCTTGCAACAATGTAACATCACATAGTTTACATTGCAATTCCTTGTCTACTATCCCATATCAAAACAATACTACTTGGGCCTCAATAACTCCTTGAGTAACAACTTTTTTATGCAAGTGTATGCCTTGCATAGACTCTCTCTAACCTTCCACTAGAACTCCTATAAGCTCTTTAGCTTGTCAATCCATACGCCTTGGTAGTTCTACCTCAAGCATTGGATGAACTCCACCATAGGTTGAACCCCATTATTGCACCACCTTCTATAATGATACCTCCACTTGTAGTAGCACCATCTCTAACTAAGGCACCATTATTGGATACACCAATGCTAGTAGAGCTAGAACTCATGGGTACCATAGATCTACCTCTATAAATTGAGCCTAAAGTGATAAAGATATAGTTTGGAGATCATATTTTCTCCATAGCTCAATCTCCTCTAAGTGAGCTCTCTTGAACTCATGGTAGTCATCCATCAATGGACCTTCTAAGTGCTAGACCAACCCTTTCTATGCCATGAAGGATGTGAATAAAGTTAGGTTCTACATTTGTTGCAAATCATACTTACTATCAGACTCATGGATGAAATCATCCAATTCAATGATACCCATTGTACTAGAGTAGCACTTGGAGTCTTTGGAGGCCTAGTAAATCTCATCCATGTTGTACAACAACAATATGGACACACCAAGTGCATTCTCAATTGAATCAATTCCCATGTCAAACTCCAAACCAGAATCAATCTCTTTCCTCATTGGGACTTGAGATATGGACTGAAGTCTATTACCATTCCATGTAAACCCATTTCATATTACAATAAAATCTCCTCTAAAATCCCCATAAAACTTCATTGTAACCATATACTCCATATTGCATTTGTAACCACCAAGTATCACTACCTAGTGCTACAAACAACCAAACACCACCCATTGATATAACCTTAATTGTGAAAAGTGGGCAAATATTGCCAAAGGACTACAAAAAAACCATCTAAACTAGCTAGCATCATGCCAAAGGCTTGCTTGCTAGCCCTTCTAGGCCTTCATAGCCTCTTTAGCCCACAACTCTATACTTCAAAGCATTTAAACGCTAAGATTTAGCCAAATGAGGTCTTTCTTCTTGCCAAATTTGTAAAAGATCAAGATCAAGGAGAGAAATAAGAGAATGGAAGCTCACATTGAGATACTTGAATGAAAGAAACTCCAAATTCCTAGCATGAGCTTTGGATCACATATTTATTGGGAGCATTCAAGGCTCTTGAGAAGCTTCTTAAGAAGCTTTCTTGAGCCGCTTTCTTGGAGTGCAAGCCAAGTTAACCAAGAAGCTTCTCAAGAAGCTTCCTTCTTGAAGTTGCACACTTTGCATGCAAGCTAAGCTAGTTGGAAGTTTTTAGAAGCTTCCTTCTAGAATCTACTTACTTGGAGTGCAAGCTAAACTAATGAGAAGCTTCCCAAGAAGCTTCCTAGATACTTCTAGGATACTCCAGGCTAATTTGGCCTATTCACTACTTTGTTAGCCTTGACTAACTTTGTTGCTAAACTCCATAATGTTACAAAATTGAACCCTTTCTAAATTTTGCTAATCTTGATTAACTCAGCTACCAACTCCCTTTGAGACCTCCAAATGCGTCTCCAACTATGGCTGACCTTCAATACTTGATCTACCTCAAGATTGGCCTCCAAATCAAACCTCCACCTACTTTGATAGAACTTTGCTACAATTAGTTGACCGTTAATTCCTCCTCCAATGCCAAGTTGGGTCAAATTGAGAGGATAAGGATCTCTAAATCTCTAATTTGAGAGAATGCATTCTCAAGTCCACCTTCAATTTACACCTTGGGCTCAATTTGCATCCCTCAACCCCAATTTTACTTCCAATTTCATTATCTTGTACTCAAATCGAATACATATTGACTTAAATCAACCTCAATTCTAAGAATTTTGGGTAGTGCTTCCTTACACCATCTACCTAACTATCAAATCGATAGCAAATCAAGTAGCAATTTTGCACATATTCACTCTCAAAGCAATCCAAGACTTGTAATACACACTAGAGCATGTATGTTCTATTACAATATTTAGTTTTAAATTGCAAGTAGTTGAGAGATATTATTTATATAGAGTTAAAGCAAGCTTCTAAATTAGCTATGATTAGCTAAAGTTATACATAGCCAAGATAAAGTTGATTCTACTTTAGAAGAAGGTTAAAGAGTAAACACTATTATTTTGGATTCTAGTGTATTGACTTGGTATTATTCTTGGATGTTTGGCTTTGAAAAAGAGTTGAGAACTCTTGGAACCACAATAACTTTTGGTTTGGATTCTTTTATAGTCCAAGGATAGCCCATATGAAAGAATCCTTGACTTAATTGTTGGGTCAAGATAAGAATACATGCATATGAGATTTTTCCCATGAGTTCAAATATTCTTTTAGACTTTTGTCTTTATATAACTTTTTACCGAGTAACTTGAGCTATTATGAAAATTAGTAACTTTGGTGTGTAACTATTTCTCAAGTATATAAACTAGGGATGAGGAAGTACTCATCATCCTTTCATTTGAATCTATCTCTCTCTCATTGGGTTTTTTAATGAGCAATGGCTTGAGTCTTGGAGATGCCTTGGAGTTCTAGCCTTGGAGGAGTGTGATGGAATTTGATTCTTTGGTCTTTTAAGTCCATGGTATGCTACCTTTGTAAAAGACTAAGGAGAGAAATATATCATGCAGTTTGTAGCATAATAGCTAGATTGCTTGGATGTTAGGGTAGTATTGCTAGTCAAAGGTATTTTGGTAGTTACTCATAGACTACTTGTTGATGGTCAGATTTCATGTTTGGGGTACTGATTACATGGTATGACCCACCATCACTTGCATCGTTTGTACCATCAAGTGTGCTATCAATGAGACCATTAGGGTTGGAGATCTATGTGAAAAATTAGAGGTATACCTTGGAAATGTAGCCCCAAAGAGCTCATTTTTTTGATGTTAAGCCTTTGGGTTCCTAGCTGTGGTAAACAAAAAGCTAGTGAGCATCACTTGGATCTCTTAGCTGGAGTGGATGTGGTTTGACTATAATTAGTGCACAATTGTGTATAGATTGTTGAATAAATGATCAAGTACTGATTTGCTTTGAGTTGATAAAAAATTGATTACCTTAGAGAAATGAGAGTTAGGGGAAGTTTGGTGCAAGGATTGAGAGTGTTGGTAGTATCTCCAAGTCTAAGTGATTGTTTGTACCTTGATCACTATTTAGATTTCCTTGAGAGTGATTGTGTGTAGAAGCACTGGCCATATTTCCCTAAGAATAGAGTCAATTTCAAGCAATAATGTTCATTTTGGGCTCAAGAGGTGAAAGCAAGGCCAATTTAGTGCGAGTTGGACTCAAAATGTAAAATTGAAGGTGGAGTTGGGAACCCATCCCCATGAATTAGAAATTTGGAGATCCACATCTTTCCAATTTAGCTTGAGTGTAGATTTAGTAGAGGATTTGATAGTCAACCATTTATGTAAAATTTACATAAGATTTATGTCAAATTTTGGCCAAAGGAAGCTTGATGCCATTGTTGGTGATCTTGGTAGCATAGGAAGTAGATAGAATACTCATATTATGTCAAATGCCAAATGGTGATAGAGTAAGTATGGTGTTGATTTATGAGATGAAGTGTTTTCATTTAGACTTCTTGTGATTGGATCTCTTCCATTCTCTACTTACTATTTTTTCACCATGTTTGTGTGAGGTGACCTGACTTTAGAGTGTTGGTGCTCTAGTGTGCTCTTGATAGTGAGGATAGAATGATGACCAATTAGACTATCTATGTTTCTCTCCGATGAGAAATGATGACCTGTAGACCATGAGAATGCGTATTGTGATGGTGGGTTGAAGGTCACTCTTTCCCCTAGTGTAGTTGTCACAATTAGAGCTACATTAGTGGGTAGTGTTCAATTGATATTGGCATTTGGTGGTGGTACTTAGTGGTGATTCTTGGTGGAGTACATGCGGCGGTCATGGTTGTGATTTGTAGTTTATAGTTATTTTGTCTTGATGAAGTTCTTTGGAGATTCCAAAGGAGATAGCAATGCAATATATAATGGGTTTACTTGGAGTGGCACTTGGTACCAGCCTATATCTCAAGTTCTAATAAAGATTGACTTTGAGTTGGAGTTTGACAAAAGAGTTGATTTGATTGAGAGTGAACTTGGTGTGTCCACACCATTGTTGTGGGACATGGACAAGATTTATAGGGCTTGCAAAGGCCCCAAGCGCTACTTTGGATCAACGGGTACCATTGAGTTGGATGACTTCATCTAGGAGTTTGATGGTTGGTGTGATCTATAGTAGATATGGAACCCAAATTTGTTCACACCCTTTGTGGCATGGAAAAGATTGTTTTAGCACTTGGAGGATCCACTAATGGACAACTTTCATGAGTTCAAGAGAGCTAACTTAGAAGATATTGAGCTATGGAGATAATATTGATCTTTGAATGTTGTCTCCATCACTTCAGGCTTAGTTTCTAGGGGTAGATCTATAGTAACCATGAGTTCTAGCTCTAGTGGCATTGGTGGATCTATTGGGGATGGTGCTACTACAAGTGGAGGTACCACTATAAGAGGTAGTATAGTATTGGGGTTTAATCCTATGGAGGAGTTCTTTCGGTGTTTAAGGTAGAACTTCCAAGGAGTGTGGATTGACAAGCTAAGGAGCTTGCAAGAGTTCAAACAAAAGACTGGAGAGAGCCTATGTGAGGCATACACTTGCATGAGACAGCTGATCAATTTTACTTAGGGAGTTACTGAGGCCAAGGCAGTCCAATTTTGGTATGGGATTTTGGACAAGGAGTTGTGACATAGACTACGTGATGCTATGTTGTTATAGGCTACTAACATACCTTGGCAGTGGTCTTTGGTTTGGTTGAGCGCATTGAGCTCATCATGATGGAGAAGAGAGTGGTGACATCTAGATTTGGTAGAGAAATCTCATCCAAAGTTGTTGCTTCTTCTAGAGTGAAATAGAGTGTATCACGTAATGTGGGTTTTGAGGGCAGAGTGGACAGCCTAGATCCTATGGAGTAAGTGGAGGCCCTAGTGTAGCTAGACCCTTGCCTTCATTTTCAAGTTAGTAGTAGTTAGTGAGTGATGGTGTTGCTTGTTGGACTTGTGGTGGACCTCACCACAAGAGGGATTGCACTTAGGGCAGCAGACATGATACCTCTAGTGCATCACAACCAGCCTAGAGACAACGTGTTCATTGCAATAGATTTGGTCACTATAGTAATTTATGCTTTGACCTGCACCTAGAGTTATGGAGTGGTAGGGCTGCTATGACAAGTAGTAGAGGAGCTCTAGGTCATGGAAGACAAGGTGGTAGAGGATCCACACATGGTAAGGATGTAGTACTTGCCCTTACATCTAATACAACCATGATTACTTGAAGTGAGCAGTTGGAGTAGAGATTGGGTATTATGGCCATAGTTTAGAGGATATCAAATTTGGGTGCTAAGGCTTCCACTTCTTATGAAAGAGATGTCTTGGACTTCATGTGAAAAGTAGCACAAGTAGATGCATCAACTTCAATGACTAGGAGTGCAATATGTGCTCTAAAGCCAAAAGGAGCATTAATGGAGTTGGACCTACAAAGAGAAGAGACTAGTAGACAGGGAAGACTTCCTTAGTCTTTTACATTCTCTAAGTTACTATAGAAGACATCTATGGCTCCTTGATGTCCTAGTGCAAGTGTGGTAGGTGGTGATGGGGTGCATGATAGACTACCTGATATACTACACCAATTGAGTCTAGCTCAATGTTGGAGGCGGCTCATTTGATTATGTGTTTGCATTTATTCTCAACCAATGACATATTTACATTGAGAGTTGATCCAACTCTAGTGTTCTGGTTGGCTATCACACTTTGTGAGAGTAGGGATGATGTAGTTCTTACTTCTAAAGAAATGTGGTTGATAGTGGAGTTGACTTGGGGTGAGGAGCATGGGATCTACTCAACAACCATTGGGTTATTGTAGGTAGTAATAGCTAGATTGGAGGAGTTACTAACTAGACCTACCTTTGAGCAAGCGCAATTCACACTTGGAGTTGTCTTGTTGGATAACTAGAGGGGGATTTTTCATTTGGTGGGACCTTCAAGGAAGGTCTATACACCATAGAGGTTCTTATTAGACTGTGGTGTGCAACCCCTTATGTTGGAGAAGGTTGCAATTGTTGGTCTAGAGCTATGGAAGACTGGTGTGGAGAGGTGTCCATTTCAAATCTAGACATCATTAGGAGTGGTTCTACACAATATATCACATTTGGAGAGCTCATTGTCTAGATTCAGCCCGATCATTTGATTGATAGCCTGGTGGTGAGAGCTCACGCCATTGCGACTATAATTGAGTCATATGATGTGCTAGTTGGTGGAGCAATATTATACCCCATGGGTTTCAGTATTGACTATTGGGAGGAGACAACCTCCTATAGACCAAGTTGGCAGTCAGGTGAAGGATGGGTATGTTGCCTGCTAGTACATTTTGATAGTGCTAGTCTTGGCTCACTAGAGTTGGACCATGACAACATCAGTTTTAGCTTTTAATGGTTCTATTACTTGGCCTGGTGACTTATTGGAGGGAAATGCCCATGCAAAGGAGATCATTGAAATTTGGAGTACGAGTGCAATTGTTCTATCTACCTTGGATATTCTATTGTGGAGTTTAGAGGAGGCATTGTAGCAACATGCGGATCAATTGGTGCAATAAGCTTAGAGTGGAGCCTTTGTACCACCAAGAGATCAATGTGAGGAAGAGCTTCCAAAGTCCATCTTGTTGTCACCTTTGGATACCACACTCATTGCTTGAAAGTATCCAATAGAGAGAGTATGTTTATTGGAGTTGTTTGTTGGGATTAGCATTGGACTAGCTATGGTATTATAGGTAGGTATTTGAGTACAAAGGTACTTGTATGTGGAGAGAGATGAGACTGTTAAGCAAGTCTCTCTACATCATGTGGCACACTTGGCCTATCAATAGCTTGAGTTATTATTGATGTCATCAATTAGAGACTACCAAAAGAACCTACCAACATACATATCCTTGTTGGGGATGTAGGATTTGGAGAGATAAGGTCCCATTCATTGAGTGATTTTTGGATGGCCAAGTGAGGAATAGACACATGTTTGCTGAGGTTTGGTTCTTTAGGATCATTTTTCTGGTGTGTTTTGGGAGATGTTACATATTCTAAAATATCTACATGTTCATCAATCTATTTCTCCAACCTACATTTGGAGAATGTCCCTTTGATGGATGATTCTTGTACCTAAGTGGTGGCAAGTACACATTAGGTCCATTATTGGATGGAACGTACCATGTTGTTAGATGCAGCCAAAGTGGGATCATTGGCTCATTGTCTTTGTCTTTGGTGGACAAACCTCTTACCCAAAGAGGTTTTACAACATGCTTATGATGGGATTCATTGATTAGACCACCTCACTATTGATGACATCTTGGATATTGGGCATTAATCTCAGATGGTGGTAATGGCTGATAGGTCACCTATGGCAATGGTGAATCTTATTGGATAATCCAAAGCCGCTTTACCCCCACTTATGAGTTTCTTAGGCTCTCATGCTTTTCAAGAAGGAGGACTTAGATTTGTTTGGGACTCACAATTATCACAATGAGAGGAGCAAGCAATGGGTTTTTTGCATTGGTATTACCATTGTTACATTAGTGGTAGAGGCATCCAAGTGTCAAGTGTTAGGTCAAGCTATGGACCTAAATTGTTTGACATAGATTATGAGCCTTGGCTTGGTAGAGTAGCATAGGATGCACTTGATAGGCATCACCACTCTGACACTTGTGAGCTCTATGCCTATCGAGACAATACAAGCACATTTTGAGGGTGATGGACCAAGTAGGTAGGGTATTTTTGGGACACAGCCAATGGCCACTAGTGAGAGAGGTCTACTTGGGGTCCATCCAAGTGAGGGTGGTGTACTTGGGTTACACTCTTGGTCTACTTGGGATGCAGTTAGAGGACATATGGAGCTTACAACCAGGTTGGAGGGATTTTTCCACACTAAGGTTAGGAACTCTTGTGGTTGGAGGCATGAAATTACTGCTTGCAAGAGCCCAATGTATTAGCTAGTTAGTGCATCTTCCACTCCTACATCAGATATAGAGGATATTTGGGAGCCAAATCTTGGACCCAAGCTTAAAAGAGGAGAAAGATGGAGAGTTTGGAGGTTGTTGAGGAGCTACATGAGTTGTTTTGCCTTCAATATGATGGATTTGGGTGCTCTAAAAGGACTTAGTATTTGCATTAAGTTGACTAGCAATATGCTAATTTTTTGATTTCCTTATTGATATAGTGACATGGATTGAGCATTGATTCAGAGCCAGAGTAGAGAACTTTTTGAGGTTGGTTTGGTGGAGATTTTACATGGAGAGTATGTATCATCTATAGTGATGCTAGCCAAAAATGATATGCATAGATAAGCGGATGTGTGGAGATTACTGTCCTATCAACAAACAGATTAAGGCTGACTGGTATACTATGCCTCTATTGGAGGAGATCTTTGATGTGATTAGACATGCAAAGGTCTTAAGTACTTTGGATCTTCAAGCAAGATATCATCAATTGCCAATCAAGGAAGAGGATAAGTCCAAGATAATATTTTGGTCTATTGATCCTCACGATAAGGATGTATTATATCAATAGAGATTCTTACCATTTGGATTAAAGAATGCTCTTTTTGAGTTCCATGGATAAAGATCCTAGTAGGATTGTATTTTTTTTATGCTCTATTGTTGAAATTTTGGTCTATAGCACTACTTTGGAGAGCATGAGAGACATTTTTGGAGGTGTTTGAGAGATTGAGATCTCATGGACTCAAATAACATTCTAGGAAGTGTAGGTTCTTTCACAAGCACGTTGAGTATTTAGGTCACACTATCTACCTTGGAGGGCTTGGTGTTCATCAAACCAAGGTGGAGGCTATTGCATGTATTCCTTGGCCTACGGATGTGGGTAGAGTGCAAGCATTCCTTGGGTTGGTAAACCTTCATCATCGCAATGTTAGAGTATTTAGTGTCATTGCCAAGGCTTTGACAAAGCTGACTAACCTTACACAAGAGTAGTGTTGGGGAGACGAGCACGAGAGAGCTTTTATAGAGCTCAAGGAGAGGTTGATATCTGCCCCTATTCTTAGGAGATTGATCAAAGGATGACCATTCCAAGTTCACATTGATTGGAGTATGTTAGTGCTTGGAGCAATGCTCATCCAACATGAGAATGAGGGAAAGGAGTTTATGGTGGCCTATGCTAGTTTCTCCAACAATTCATTGGAGACAAAGTATAATTCATATAATAGAGAGAGTTCTTAACAGCAATAGCACATTTTTTATGTTATCTTTTTTGTAACCCTTTACTCTCATCACTAATCATCAGCCAATGAAGTGGTTGATAAAGACCAACAAGCTTCTAGGGAAGCTTGCTTGATGGGCTCTAATTTTACAAGAGTATGATTTCATGGTTATTCATAAACTTGGAATGGTGAACCATGGGTTGAGTACAAACCTATGTCTTAGCCAATAGAATCAGATAGGAGCATGTTGGCATAGTGAGATAGATGAGGAGGTGGTGCCAAGTTGCCAAGCATCTACTTTTCTTTGTATATTTTTTGAGGCTTTGGTGGTATCTCGCTCATTGCATATAGGAAGAGTTATTGAGGTCATAGATCTAGAGAGTAGAGATAGTGGTATAGTTCAACAAGACATTTATAATGATGTCTAAGTGATGGATTATCTTCACATTGGTATTGTGGGTGGTATAGTTGGGGCCAAGGAGAGAGATTGTGGTCTTCTACAAGCTCCAAAAAATTTAGATTGGAGAGCAAATACCTTCTTTGTGTATAAGAAGATAGTAGAGTGTGAATAGTACCATCTTAGAGACAATAGTCGGTCCATCATGCTAATAAGGAGCTAGGACATTTTGGAGTAAAGTGTACATATAGTTTATTCTAGAGTCATTATTGGTGGTATGGTATGCATACTAATGTACAATAGTGTGGTTTGTGACCGGGTCCAAGCATCATTTAATGCTCTTATGCCACAGTTACACCCATTACCTATCATGGGATTGGGTTACCGTTGGACTTTGAACTTTGGACTTTGCTAGACCTTTACTATTGACTATGAGATATCATCTATATGTTTAAGCTATGGTGGAGTACTTCTCAAAGTGGATTGAGTTGGTGGTACTTCCTTATAAGTCCAGTGAAGGAACAACTTACTTATTCTTGGATCGGGTTCTTGATCATTTTGGTGCACCAGCTAAGGTTTTGACTGATAAGGGTACAAAGTTCTTGGAAGAGTTTCAAGTCTTGTGTGACAAGGCTTTGATTGATCATTGTACTACTTCCCAAGATCACCTTGAGGTAGATGGCTTAGCAAAGAGAGTGGTTTAGACAATGAAGAGAGGATTCCAAAAGTATGGTTTGTAGAGAGGCCACCTAGGAGATTGGGATCTCTAGTTACCTTGGTTGACCATGGGCTATCGGTTCAGTTTGAAAGCCTCCATGTACCCTTCTCTCCTTACTTTCTACTCTATGGACAAGATCCAAATTTACTTGTAGCCATTTGTCAAGATGCTACTATAGTTTTGGACTTGGATGATCCAAACATATGGGTGTGCGCATGTTCTCAATAAGTAGAGATCTTTTGGAGAATGATTCCAATGGCCTTTGAGAACGTAGTGATTGCTTAACATAGGGATACCTTACACTATGCTACAATTTGAGGAGGAGATTAAAGATCCTTGATCCATCAATTTTTTCAAGGTGACTATGTGTATCTACCACAAATAGCACCAACAACACTTGATGTTACTACATGCCGCATTATATTGAGAGTGCGTAAGGTTTTGTCTTCTAGAGTCCTTATGTTGGAAGGATATGATGGTGTTTTTTGGAAGGATCATGTGCATAATTTTGTGCCATGCCACCTCCCAAACATTGATGGTACTATGGACCCAAGCTTGGCACTTGTACAAGCATGCTTGAGGTGTATGTTATGCGGCTCTTTTGGTAGAGTTGCTACTATATTGGTGTGTGAGAGATTTTTGAGAGGATGGCATATGGTATGTTTGACTCCTCCCCTCATGGTGGTTCCTCAAATAGTGGTTATATCCTAGATGTACTTGACCTATATATAGTTAGTTATAGCTTGTTCACCTTTTATATGGTATAGATTGCAGACATGAGACTAATGATGGGGCTTGATAGCACTCATCTTCCTAACCTTTGCTCACCATAAGTAAACCATATAATTGCAATAGATGGCTATTTGGAGTCAGAGGGACCTAATTGCAAGCTAGGAGGCAATTGTGGCACTTTAGAATTCATGTATGACTTATGTCTGAGTTGTGCTTCTATAGTGTATGATGTTGACAATGATGTATGTTGTGTAGCAATGTATATATGGACAACAATTGTCATGCCATTTGTAGTGTTGTAGCTAGATTGCTTGGACATTGGAGTAGTAGTGTTGATAGTTAGAGGTATTTTGGTAGTTACTAATAGACTACTTGTTGATGGTCATATTTTTTGTTTGGTGTACTAATTACATTATGGGGCCCACTATCCCTTGCACCGTCAAGTGTGCCATCAGCGAGACTGTTAGGGTTGGAGATCTAGATCAAAATCAAAGGTATACCTTGGAAGTGCAAACCCAAAGAGCTCACTTCTCTGATGTTGAGCCTTTGAGTTCCTAGTTATGGTGGAAAAAAAGCCAATGAGTGTCACATGGAGTCTCTTAGCTAGAGTGGGTGTGGCTTGATTGTAATCAGTGTCCAATTGTTGGCAGATTGTTGAGTGAATCCTCAAATAATGATCTGATTTGAGTTGATGAAGAACTGACTATTGTGGCACTTTAGAGTTCATGTATGACTTATGTGTGAGTTGCACTTATGTAGTGTATGATGATGACAATGATTTATGTTGTGTAGCGATATATATATGCATAACAAAAAGGAGAATGGAACATCAAAGTGAAAGATCACATTTGGACTATTAAATGAGAGAAACCATGAATGCCTAACATGAGCTTGGGCTTTGGTATTTGTAGAGACCATGCAAGGCTCTTGAGAAGCTTCTCAAGAAATTCCTACAAGCCACCTTCTTAGAGTGCAAGCCAAGCTAACCAAAAATTATCTTGAGAAACTTACTTTTAGAAGCCACCTAGTTGGTGTGCTAGTTAAGCTAGTTGGAAGCTTCCCAAGAAGCTTCCTTCTAGAAGTCACCTACTTGGCATACAAGCTAATCTAGCCAAGAAGCTTCCCAAGAAGCTTCTTCCTAGAAGTCACCACTTAGCATGCACATTACCAAATAGTTGGAAGGTACCAAGTAGTTTCTTAGATGCTTCTAATATATTCTTATAATTCTTGGCTAATTTGGCCTATTTGTTCCTTTGTTATTCTTGACTCACTCGTTTGTAAACTTCATATTGTTACTACCTTAATAGCCAGCAGAAGTTTATCTTGAATGAAAGACATGCCGGGTCTTGGATCATAATCAAAAGCACCAATGATTCACCAATGCCCTAAGTATCTATTCTCAATTTCTCCATGATTATCACTTCTTTGATGTAATCTGTTCAATTCAAAATCAACTTGGATCATAAATTGATCACTCAACTCAAGAAATTGCCAAAAATGGACATTGATTACACTATCAAGTCACATTAAAACCAACTCTAGCTAAGAGAATCCAAGTAATGCTTGTTGTCCACCATAGCAAAGAACCAGAAGGCTCAACATCAAAGAAGTGAGCTCTTTGGAACTACAATTTGAAGGTATACCGATGGACTTGACCTAGCACTCCAACCCTAATAGTGCCACTAGTGGCCCATATGATGATGTGAATGGTGTGATTGATGATAGCTCCAACAATATGATCAATAGCCTTAACATAAAATCTGGCCATGACTAACTAGCATTTGAGCAAATATTGATATAATTATGACTGCCAAGATTAATACTCTAGAGTCGAAGTAAACTAGCTTTAGTGTTGCAAATATTATGACATATTACTCATAGAATGAGAATAGTTATCAATAATATATATAATTTTTCCCTTATACTATATAGGCTAATCTTCCATGACCTAAGATCAATGAAACTATGGTGCAAACATTTTTGAAAATAATGACCTTTTGTATTGTTTTCTTTTTCTTCATAAGTATATAATAGTAGTATTATGGCATGTTCAAAAAGCAAAGCCTTTTTGTTGAGTTATCTTTGAAGATATGTATGTACATGCAAAGGTATAAAGAAAACAAGTATGAAGGAGAGTGCACTTTGAAGGAATGATTCCAAAGGGTAGTCAAAGGCATAGAGTTCAAGTAAAAAAGTCCTACCAACTTGAAGGCCTTTGGACCCAAAGACCACTTAGATAAAGAACTGCCACCAAGGACCATTAGTGTCCACCAAGGGCCTTGCATGTGCAAATAGTGATGGATCATTGATTATTCAGCCATTGAAGAATGATGACTAAAAAATATGGTTATTAAACCAAGTACACAATGATTAATTTCACTTTTCACCAATTGATTTCAGTCTCAGGTCCAAAGTTAGCTCAAAGATTTTCAAATCTTAGCAAGTCTTTGTACTTCTTTATTGCCTTTGTAATTGTCCAACCTTTGCCTTTGTACCCAGAAAATCTTTGATAGGAAATATGGTATTCACACCTAAGTAGAGGAGGAAGATCCCTGATGTTATCTTTTGTGCACCATCAATCAATAAGTGGGCAATGTATTGTAGAATTGAGCTAATCTAGAGCAAGCATCTCACATTTTTGCTTTGGAATTGGGAATTGCCTTGATTCTCCAAGAGATGAGACATTGAGAGGAGAAGAAGCCAAGAGACCTCCAAGGAAATCTATCTACATTGATGGAGAAGAATTGGAGGAATGTTCTTGGCCTAGATAATTTTTAGCCTAGGGTGATGAATTTTGATATGTATTATACCATGCTAGACAATGCATGTACAAGAGCCTCATTACCTCCGTCAACAAGCCAAGGATCAATAATAGATGGAGGGTGGGTGATTATAATGATGCAGCCTGAAGAACAATGGTAGAGGCAATTATGAGATTGTTTGAGCCAAAAAGAACAACATTCCTTAACAATAGCCAAGTCACTTTCTTCAAATATATGTACCAAGGAGAACCAATGAATTGGGCTCATATGTTTTATGTGCAAACCAAGAGCTTGCTCAAAGAGTTGGAAGAAGATGGTAGAGGAATCTACTATGCACCCTTGCCATCCACTTCTACATGAGGTTAAACCTTATGACCAAGGCAAAGAGAAAGAACTTCCCTAACCACTTGCATCCAATGAATTTCTTCACTTCATAGTCCAAACGGAAGGTACTGATCCAAAAATATTGCCTTTGCATTAGATAAGGAGTATAGAATAACAAGGAAGTTTGTGAAAATAGATAAAGCAGGAATGAATGTGGTGAAGAAGAAGAAGTAGGCACATACAAGATCAAAAGCACCAACAAAGAGGCCAAAGAAGAACCCACAAGTCATTGATATATCTTTGAAGGAGGAAGCCAAAGATATGGATAGTGAAGAAGAGGAAGAAGAGAACTTTCTCACCCTACATCAATTAACATCTAGGTCCAAAGGAGTAGAACAATACTAAAATACACAATTTGCGAAGCACACAAGAAGATAAGCCATCCAAAGACCGGGAGGAGCAAGAAGGTCTTTATACCAAAGAAGTGACTACTCCAAAGGTACACTATAGGCCAAAGACACCATAGCCATGCCAAGAAGTAGATCCCTCCAAAACCAAGATTGAGAATGAGAAGAAAGAAAAGAAGAGCAGCCCAAGCAATCCAAATGCCAAGGAGAAGATATGACAGACATCAAAGATGAAGTGGGAGAACCTTTAGGATCAATACAAGCAACAATAAGCATAGGCAAGAATACAAAGCCTCAATAATTGAAGGACCCAAGTTTTTCATACATTTGGTGGGGCATGTCTTAGTGCTATAGAGAAGATCTTGCCAACATATCAAGACTCCTATAAAGACATCATTGACTAGATTTCTCTTGTCTAAAGACTACATTATAACTCCTACTTGATAAGTGAAAAGTAGGTCAAGGCAAAGGAGGAGATAAAGAAGATGCAAAACCTATACAAGGAAGAAGCAAAGGAGACAAATGCTCTAGAACAAGGGAATTTTGAGGCAAAGAGGCAAAACACTTTGCTTCTTGTTGACCAAAAAAAGAAGAAAGAAGAGATCAAGAAGCTACAAGCAAAGTTGAGAGCACTTGATGTGACAACCTAGCAAGTATCACTTTTGCGGTAATCAATAGATAATCATTTTTTCCCACAAAGATACTAGTTAGAAATGGTCAATACAAAGTAAAATATCACAAATAATTCTTCTTGGTTGTATCTTTAGCTTCTTGGGTAGAAATCACACTCAAAAGAGAGAAACAAGCACTAAATTGTAGTCTTATCACAAATCACAACACTCATAATCACAATTCTTCAATTTCTTTCCAAACCAATCTCAATTGTGATGATTTAGTTTCCCAAAGAATGCTACTTCACCACAGAACAACTTTGCCTTGGAATTGTGTTCCACCCCTCCACTAAAGGCACAACTTCCTTAGTCGGAATTGCTTTGCATCAATCCAACATTGTGATCATAAATGAAGAATACTACCAACACTACAATTCCTCACAGATTTGTCAAGGCATTGCCACAATTGCACTCCACTAAGGATCAAACATACAAAATGGAATTAGAGCTGTAGAATCTAATTACAATTTGAATCTAATTACAATTAATTACAATTTGAACTTCTCCAAACATGTAAAAACACACATAAGATTGATACTTGGAATTAAGCTGAAATGATGAGCACTTAGTTGTAGCACTTTGCTTTACTCAACTTCAAAAATATGAATATTGAACAACAAAACATTGCAAATGCATCCTTTAAATAGGCAAAGCACTCCATAATTATCTAGCTACATACCGTTTCACCTACTACTTTACTAACTTGTAGATCCAAAATGACATTCCACTTCTTCATATCTTCCTCTTCAGATCTCAAAAGTGTTACTAATCTGATCCGATGTCTACTTCTATTTGTCTTCTACACCCAAATTACCTTCAAGTGCCTCCTACACCTCTTCTATTTCTATCACACCTTTAGTTTGAACTTAGATTGAATTCATCACTATACTATCTACCTTCTCCTTCTTTGTTTTAACATCTTTAGTGAACTCGAGTAACTCATTCAAAGACACTTGCACACTCCTACCTCTATTACTTTGCATTGGGTTTCTACTTTCACATTACTCTGAAGCTCATCTAATTCAAATCTAACTAAATCTAATTGGAGACTCATATTGTCTCCTACTTCTAACATCTTCCTATCTACACTCTCTCTCCAGCAAATTAACAATTTATTCATGTCAACTCCTTTGCTTTTTTTAAGTTTCTTGCACTAACAACTTCAATTCATGTAGTCTTGCTTCTTCTAACTTTACTTTGGCTTTAGTACTAAGTATCATCTTTAGTCTTCCCATCTTCTCTCAATTCTGCTCTACCCCCAACTCACTCCAATACATCTTCAACTCATCCTCAAATTTAGCTTTTAGTGTTTCTTTCTCCTCCACATACTGAATAAGTTGAGTCTCCACACTACTAATCAGTCCTTGCAACCTCTCTTCCTCGTGACTCCTATCTATCAACTCATGCTGCCAAGCTTGATTGTTCTCTGCTGCAACCTTTCTCAAGCTTTCCATTTCTTGCTCCATCACAACCACCATTGCCTTACATGTATCACCTCCAGTTGCACATCAGCAAATTCACCCTTCAACTTCTTGAATGCTGCCTTTTGACTCTTCAATTCTTCAGTTTATTGTTCAAGTTCATTGTTATGCTTCACAAAATTCTCCTACAGATTATTGAAGCTCTTCCTCCAAAGTACAACATCAACCCAAAGTTCTTTGGCTTCTTCCTCTCCTTGAGTTAACTTCTTCTTTAACTCTGAGATTTCTTCACTCAAGTACTTCACTACTTGCAGCTCATCCTTCACTTAAGGATGATCTCTCTTTAGGTCCTCCTTCTTCTTCTTCAATTGCAATAACAAGGGATAGATAATCTTCAATAGATATTCTACTGTGTTTGCATTGTCTTCTCTTTCTTTGGCTTTAGTAGGCACTTCTTTGATTGGTGCCCTACCCCAAAGTCTCAATCTTTGTATCTTCAAATTCATCTCTTCCCAACTTTCTTCTTCTTCCTTGGCTTTACTTGGTCTTGCAACTATGAGCTGAAAACTTCTCTTCAATCTCGTGCCTCTTGGAAACACCAAGACAAGCTCCTCTCTTTCCTTTGGAATATCCACATTGGCCAACTCCATGTATTTGTTGTCTCTTCTTTCCATGCATGCAATTCTTGATCATTTTTTTCAGCCCCTTCTTCCACTGATTGTTGGACTTTATGCTCTCCATCACACCCATTGCTAGACTCTTTACTTTGCAACATGAGCTCTTCTTCTTCTCCCAAGTCTTCATACTTAGATTCAGCTTCTCCTTTTGATTCTTCACTCAATGACAAGTTCACCACCACCATCTCTCGCTTTGGGTTCAACCTCCTCATCTTTTGTGGCTGAAATGGTGATGCTCCTTCTTTAGGTTTACCCTACTTCCTTAACCTCAGGATACTTACCACCACTATCTTCTCCTGCTTGGTCTTGGTGAAGTGTTTATCGCCTTTATTGATTTGCCTTATGTAATAATGCTCATCTGCATTTGCAACTTGATGTAGATCTGGGTGAAAGTGTGACACTATCTTTCCTTTCTTCTCCAAGCTAAGTAAGCTCAATCCCAAATAGAAATGGGCTGCAAAGGGTACAAAGTAATGGGGTGGCATGTTCATTCTCCAAATCTGAATCATTTGGCCTCCTCTCTAGTGAAAGCACTTTGCGCAATTCACCACTTCTCTTGAAAACATCTTGTGAAAGAATATAGCTTGTTGCCTCATAACATAGGTGGTTTTCTCTAGCTGAAACATTGCCCTTAGAGCTTTGACTATACCCTTTCTTATTGTTCTTTATAACAATCCACCTTGTACCCATTCTCAGTGCAAGGAGCACTAAAAGAATTCCTTACGTCTACAATCTCCTCCAAAGAATCACACTTCTGATAGAAGGTGACTCCTCCTACTTCTCTTGCTTCTCTCCCCAAGACCAATTTCCTATGTAACTCAATCCATGAAGCCGGATTTCCTCTCTTCCCTTCTATCTTGGGATTGTCTTCACAATTATTGGTAGTGATTTTTTCCATGAAGCTTGGAAAATTGAGGTTCCAGTTCCATGCCAAAAAGGTGATTCAAAGTCTGCTCAAGACTTTGATCCTTACCACTACATCTAATCCCCAAATTGCTAGACTACTCAACAAGAGTAAAGAACTCTACTTGCTACTCTTTGATGGCATTGTGTGTTTTCTAACCCTTGGTCTTTGAAAGATCAAACCTTCCCTTAAGCTACATCCTTTAGGGAAACTATTGAGAGGCATAGGATATCACCGTGACGTTTCAGAACTTCCTTGATGAAGTCTTAATCTTATAGTATTTTTCTGCACGGTCAATTGTCAGTCAATCTTCAATCTTCAATCTTCACTCATAGATTCTACGTGTCGATTTTGTGTCACTCTCAATGTCATCTTGATCATGAAGTAGTTGTTTCTTTACTTTTACTTTCTTGATTTGCTAGGCCAAAGGAAAATTTGTTCTAGGTTCTTTGGATCGGGTTGAGCATCCCAATGTGAAGTAACCTTACTTTGGATCTACCATCTCGTAAGTCCAACCCAAGTCGTTCTAACTCTGACATGAAGTTGACTTCTTTGGGTCTACTGTAAACACACAATTCTCCTCTTTTGTTCTTTCATTAGACTGCAATTTGGCTTCAACAATACACTTCTTCTTTAAAAATTGTCAAAAATGAAATATGTGGGTACCACACTTGCATTCAAAGCCAAAGAGTAGATGAAGAATAACAATGAGGAAGTGGTGAGCATTTGAGTGAAACTAGAGAAGGCCAAGTATGTTTATTGAACCTCAATGTGCAGTTCACCAAATATAGGAGCAAAGTGGATTTTCAACGTGAGGGGATGGATATTGAGCTGAAGAAGGAGAAGGATGAGAGAACAACTAACCAAATGACTCCAAATTGAGGAAGAAATGAAGCAAGAAGTGGATACCTTGAAAACTAACTCATAAGAATGGAAGGTAATAATCCTCAAGCAAATAGAAGAAGTTAGAGATCAATTTGCAGAATTTTTGGAGTAGATAGCTCAAGGTAAAATAACCAAGACAAAGTTACATGAGCTAAAGCTACAAGTCTAGAAGCTAGAGAAGAAGAAGTACAAAGATGAGCATCTATATCAATTGGCAATTTTACTTTGGGAGCACCAAACAAAAAGTTCACCAAGACATACGACACATTAACATTACAAATAGCTTATTACAAAGAGATGATTGATGCCTTGTTTAAACTCCTTAAAGGCAAAGGTGGTTCTTCATTGTAGCGCTTAAGGCCAAAGATACTTCATTGAAATAAGTTCTTTGTAGTTTTAGGATCTTTTGAGTAGGATGTAGTCCAAAGGCCTTTGTTGTTGTACATATTTGTAGTTGAATTGTCCTTTCTTATGTAATCTTTTTGGAGTTGTAAGACGAAAGGAATTAGAATTTCAAATTGTCTTTGAGGAAGACTTGATACCTTTATTGATATGTGTAAGGCAACTAATTAACTTGCATCTGATTAGGATGGGATTGGACAAGAATCGAGATGTACAATGTATAATGTAGGCAAGAGATATTTAAATACTTTCACCATTAGAAGATCTCTTTGGGTTAAGCAGCCATCAGTACTTAGGCTTAAGCTTGGTGTAAATGAAGTTCATTCATTTTCTAATCAAAGTTCAACAAAAAGAGCTCTAAGTTTTTCATCATTGTTTGCTTGCATCTTGAGTATTGATGAAGATCTTTGTTGAGTAGGGGTGAAGAACTTTGTAGTAGGAACAAAAGTACTGGAGTGTAGAAAGAGACATTTGTGCTTGATCAGAATGTTTGACTTCTGAGGATTCTGAAGGAGCAAAGCAATGCCTTGATGGATCAAGAATGAGCTGCATTATTGAAAGAACCACAGAATCCAAAAGCAAAGACATTTGCCAATAAAAAGATTCCTTGAAATGTGCCTTTGGGCAAGGGTAGAATGCAACCTTTGGAGTTGAAGTCTTTGGGGTGAAGGGGCCTTCAAAATTGAGTGAGCCATCACCTTCAAGAATTAGATGAACTTAATTTGCAGTGAAAAATTTCTTTTAGCTTTCCATTTGCTATAGTGCACCATAGGAGGTGGCATTGCCTTCTTTAGGGAGCGGTCCATGTCCAAGAGGTTAAATATGTAATAATAAATCAACTGCAATATACTGACAATTCTCTTCAATTCTAATCATTCTAATCATTTTAGACTCATATCCTCAAGGAACAACCTCTTACTTATCATTATAGCACTTTTTGGTCTATCTTGGGTTATTGAGTCACCCTTTAAACTAAGTTTCTACATAGAGCAACTACATTATACAATTTGCAGTTTTAAGCAACTCTATCAATGTTTTAAACCTGATAAATTTGAGGTATTATCCTAGCTAAGGATTGGGATTCAACTCCCTCTTCATCAGCTTTGTCCTTTCGACCTATAATATATAAAGCAAGTTTGAAGATGTCTTCAACATGACATATATTTGATAGATATCGCAAATAATAGAAAAGGGCGACCGCGTATAACACATGAAAGATGAGAAGACCCCGTCAAGCCGTACAAGGAAGAGACAAAATAAGGAGGAGTCAGACCTACTATCTTTCCTCAGACGAGGGTCCCCTGCGCTTGCTTTGGTAATCTGCTCTGTGACCGGGGCTAAAACTGCAGATAACGTTCTACAGCTGAAAGAAATGAAACTTCCCCGTATTGTCATGAAGATGCTCCAGATTTCGGGATTTGTCGGTGAGACGTTCTTCTGCATCGCGATATACTAGATGTCTAGACTTTCCTCACCGGAACGAACTTTCTATATAGACTCTACCTTGTCTCGAATGAATACTACCGGTAAGAGCTGCTCTCTCCTCCTACATTCACCAAGTTGATATAGACAATCGGAAAGAGTTATATTGCGGTATGTCCACTTTTCCCCATAGGTTTGCGACTGACAGATGTGGAGGAGAAGAACATCAACGAGGGCCCTCGACAGATTAGGATTGGTTGAAATAGTCAGCTTCCAACGAAGAAGTGGTTTTATTTAATCAGTGCTACTTGTGGCCGAACGCTATGATTTGTAACAGCAGTGGGGATTGTCTTTTGCGTAAGTGGCGTGGTCAACGGGAAGAGATGCCTCCAGCTTTTTGACGAAGTTCCACGATATCGGAAGAACTACAGTACCTACCTACTGTCCGTTGGTACGATAGAGCTGACGACATTGCTTGTATTGACAGCTAAGAAGACAGACTGAAGTCTGACTTTGACTTTTCTCGAGTGGCAAGACCCGAATCCTGAAATGAATGTAGGTATTACATCAGGTTACCAATTCCCAAGGCCAATATGTTTTCGACGGTGCATAAGAGGACAAAACGTTGACTTGGACTGTAATTTGTGGATGTGGCTGTACCTTTTACCCTGACTTGACAACCTTCAGTCCGACCCTAAACCTACGTCAGAAGACTTTAACTACCGGGGCCAATATTTTATCAACGGTGCATAGCAGGAGAAAACTTTCACTTGGACTGTAATCCGTGGATTTGACTGTACCTTTTACGATGACTTGCGAACCATCCGTTCGACCCTAAACACACGTCAGAAAATCTACTTAAACGGACATCCGATTAAACAAGATAGACTAAAGGGCGACCGCGTAGAAAACACGAAGGATGGGAAGACCCCATCAATCAAGCAGAACAAGCGGGGAATGTGTTTAAAAGTGGGAGTGGGTCAAGTTCGCCCGTCACCATCACCAAAAAGGATCCTTTTTGGTGATGGTGAGGGGAGACCTTGACGCGAAGGAAATTTTCGAATCTTTGAATGTACCTTAGTTTATAGGATTCGACGGATTAGATAAATATTTTTGCTTTTTGATTTTAATTGGTTTGATGGGTATCTAAATCAAAATTGATGGAAAATTCAATAAAGAGGTATGGTTTTATGGGTATCTAAATTGAAAGATATTGAAAATTCAATAAAAAGATACAAGTATGTTCGTTTTCTACAGTTTTTGATTATTTCACAACTAGTGTGATGTCCTGTGAATTTACACTTCTAATATCTTAGTCTTCTTGCTTAGTCCCATTGAAATTTAGTTTGAAAACTTTAGAAAGATAAAATGGAAATTATTAAAAAATGTATAGTTTGTATTGTTTCCAAAGTTAACATTTATGTGAGGAGAGTTGTAGTTTTGCACGTATGGGAAGATCTGGATAGGAACATCACATGTTATTATCTTTATTCTTGTGGTATCTATGCTTATTTCCATGAAGGTATCTTTGTTATACTAGAGTGTAGCATGCAAAGTAGAGAGAGATGGCTACTAGACTTGGAGCGGGAGATTGTTGTGCTACCTACAGAAGAAGTCTATTTGGGCAGGTTCAACCACAAGATGATTCAGATTCCACTTGATTAGAATGGTGTAGTATATTGGGTCAAGTTGGAAGGTGTAGTTGAGCAACACAAGCTCTACATTCTTTGTTTGTGGCTTGTCCTATTGATGAGACCATCTCTCCCATATGTTTATTACATCATAAGGCAAGAGAAGTAGTACTATTAGAGGTCTTAGACTGTCAACCTTAATAGCCTTTATGTCTTGATAGATTGCTCTTTGAAGCATCTAAGAAGCATCTAGAAGCTTGTGTGGAGAAAATTCTAGAAGCACCCAAGAAGCTTCTTGGTGAGAAGCTTCTAATAACTTTCCAAGGATAGAGTAAGTTGTATACCAAGCTAATGGCTAGTTTAGCTTGCATGCCAAGTGAATGGCTAGCTTAGCTCACACTCCAAGTAGTGCAGCTTCTAGAAGGAACCTTCCTTGGAAGCTTCTTGGGAGTCTTGTAACTAGGTTGTCTATAAATACCAAAGCCAAGCTCAAGCTAGACATTCAAAATTTCTCACTTGATTGTTTCCAATGTGATTTCCATTCTCTTATTTTTCTCCTTGATCTTTTATATGTGTATTAGAGCAAGAATGGATGGATGGAATCTATAGACTACCAAATCTATTTCTCCAAATCATTGGGATTTCTTCATCTATCCTACCAAAGTATCATTTCACCCAAATCATCATTTTGCACTTTGGTCAAAATTTTCTTTACACAATAAATTGGTTTGAGGAACCCTTTATCCCTTCAATGGTAACTTACAAAGAGCGGTGGACATGTTGCATCTACATGTTGATTTAGGTAGTTATAAGAGGGTATTTTAGTAGAGTAATAGTCATGGCATTGATGCTTTAAGTTATCATTACTATGAAGTAACAATTTTTAAGCATCTTATCAATTGTTAGACAAGTGAGATCTTGATGTGCAACAACAACAACCACAAAAAATAAAGAGAGCAACACTTTGAGAAGAAGAAGATCTAGTGTAGTTTCTTAAACCTAAGCAATTTGAAGGCAAGATTTATAGTGTGTAATGGTGAATTGTGTATTTGATTGTCAGTGGTACTTTGAAGCCACAAACCTTCTAGATGATCAAAGATGAATCATCTTGGCTTCAAGTCAATTAGAGGGAATGGCTAAACTATGGTGGCAATTTTGGGTGAAACATATTCAATGACAATTTGTTGCAACCAATTTTGACATGGGAGGACTTCAAAGTGCAATCATTGGGAGGTTTCAAGTTGTGAATGATTTACAAGCTACAAGAGATCAACTAGTAGAATTGAGACCATAATTCTACATCTCTTAATTTCAAAACACCATAATGTTGATTTCAAATATACATGAATGCAAAGTCTTAAATGAGTTTGTAAGAGGCTTGAAATTAGAAGTAACACCATACCAAATTGCATACCAAATTAAAAGTAACTATGTGCAAACCCAATTATCAAAAGAAGCTATGTAGATGATTGATCACTTTGACTTCTTGAATACTACAACATGATCTTGACCTATACCTTTGCAAAAACTACAAATGCACTAGATATATGTGGAAGTGCCAACATCAGTGGAAATTGATGCAATCCAATAGAGACTACTTAAGCAATATATCAAGAATGCTTAGACAAAACTGTTTTTTTTTACTATTGCCAAATTGGACAATACATTGTTGAATGTCCAAGCAAGAATGTACAACCTCAATCCATTAACAAAATAGTGTTCTTTGAATGTGATGATCAAAGAAACAAAGAGTCTCAATAAGAGATATCAAGCCACTTATTAGGAGCCTGATTTGTTCCAATGAGATTAAAGGCTCAATCTATGCAAGTTTGATCCACTTGCAAGGTATGATATGCAATCATGGTTGTAAGATTTTGGTTGATTGTAGTAATTTTGAGAATTATAGATCCTTGCAATTAGCAAAGAACTAGGTAACCCTATCAAGCCAATGTCAAGTAGCAAATTGATGATGACAGATGGTAAGAAGAGTCCTATATTTTTTATCCCCCATTTTGTTGCATTCAAGATTGGGAAGGAATATTTAGAGAGCATGAGATTTGTAGTTACCCCTTGACATTACAATATCATCCTAGGTCTTCTTTGGCTTGAACATCATAACATTTAATTTGATTGGATTCAATAATAAACTCAAGTACAACACCAAGATAAGAATTACTGATTAGGTTTCTTGGGACCTTTGAGAAAAATACTTAAGAGTAGTCAATTCCAAGATGGGAAGTTTATCAATGTAGCGGCTATAGAGAAAGCTTTGGAGGAAGATATTATCATTTTTGGTCTATGAATCAAGCCAATTGTACAAAGAGAATCAAATGAAGATCAAAAGCCTCAACAAGCAATGGTTGATCAGATAGTTCAAGAGATTAGAGATGTGTTTCCAAATGATCTTTCAAATGGGTTACCCATTGATTGAGGTATGCACTTCAAGATTAAGCTACTACCAAGTAGTACTCCAATGAGTAGATCAATCTATTGGCTAACACCAAAGGACTTAGAAGAGCTCCAAACAACATTGACCTAGTTGTTAGAGAAGGATTTCATACAATATAGTAAATCTCTTTGGAGAGAACCAATACTATTTATCCTAAAGGAAAATGGAGGACTTTGATTCCATATTGACTATCATGGTCTCAATAAGCAAACTATGAAGAATGCATATCCTTTGCCTTGAATTGATGACTTGTTAGATCAATTGAGTGGAGCTCAATACTTCTCAAAGTTAGATTTTCCAAGCGGCTAATGGTATATTTCAATTGATAAAGAAGATGTGCAGAAGACTACCTTTTGTACAAGGTAAAGATATTCAAATAGAGAGTTTTACCTTTTGGGTCTCAATAATGTTCTAACACTCTTCATAGATCAAATCTATTGGGTATTAGATGTGCTATTGGATCAGTATGTGGTAATGTTCTTGGATTTGAAGTAAGATGGAGTTAAAACACAAGAACCACATTTAAGAAGTCTTGAGAAGACTACAAAAATAGAAATTCTATTACAAGAAGTCCAAGTATACCTTTTTGCAAAAGTAAGTTACCTTCTTGGGCCATAACGTTCAACAAAGGAGATCAAGATGAAAGAGGAGAAAATAAAGGCTATTATTGACTGGCCTACTCCTAAGGATGCCACAAATGTTTAGAGATGCAATGGATTAGCAAGTTTTATCAACGATTCATCTATTAGTTTGCTTGTGTGGTTGTATTGTTAATTGACCTCTTGGGGAAGAAAACAAATGGAATGGAATACCAAGCAAGAGGAGGCATTCAAGAAGTGTAAGGATATGGTGTCTTCATGACCCATACTCCAACCATATGATCCTCAACTACCTTGTGTGGTTGATTTGATGCTTTTAACTTTGCCATTGGAGCTATGTTGCAACATGCATTCCTAGATAGATTGAATCCCATAGCCTTTGTAACTTGATGACTAAATGCAACAAAAAGAGTAATTCTACCCAAGATCAAGAGCAATTAACAATGGTATATGCAAAAAAAGTGTGGCAACATTATCGCTTGGGAAAATAAGTGATGCAGATTGATCAAAACCCTTGTTGCAAACCTTACATTTGGAGTGCATGAAGAGTTTGCATCATAGATTGGAGTAGCAACTACAATTGTATGACACCAAGCTTGAATACAAATCAAGAAAGTTTTATGTCATTCATAATGTCTTAGCACAAGAACTTGATTTGAAGACTATTCTTGAATCTCTAACCACAATTACAATAGTAACATTTCCCATAGTTTGATTGACTCAAAGGTCCACATCAAGTTCAAGACTACTTTACAATAGTACCCCTTTTTCCAATTGTTACAAAGTCATCTTGCATCATACGACAAGGATTATACCACTTTCTCCTTCAAGGACTGCCTTTTATTCTACAAGAATTGGATGTATGTTTCAACAGGGAATAATCAATGATTTGTGTGGCTTCAAGAGGCCCATGACTTACCAATTGCTTATCATGTGGGGTGGACAAGACCTTGAGTACCCTACAATGTTAATGGTGGTGGCCCAACATGACATGAGAGGTTTGAGAATTTATCCAATCTTGTGAGAGATAATAATGCAACAAAGCTAATAACCAAAAGTCAAGTAGACTCCTTCAATCACTATCAATTTTACATATATCCATTGGTAACATGTGAGACTAAGACTTCATCATATCCTTGCCAAAGATGGACCAAGGCTATACCATCATCATAATTTTTTTTGATAAGCTCAACAAGAAGATTCTTTTGGCACCTACCATAGATATAATTGATGCTCAAACATTGGCCAAGGTCTAATTTGACACTATCTTCAAGTACCACATGATACCAAGGCTTCTCATCTTTGATTGTGATCCTTACTTTATTGGTTAATTTTGACAATCAATTTTCAAACTCCTTGGCACCAATCTTGCATTTTTTACAGCCTATCATCCTCAAATTGATGGACAAACAAAATGAGAAAATTGTACTTTAGAGGATATCATACATACCTTTATCAATGTTCACCATACCAATTGGGATACTTGGCTTGTAGTTGCTAAGTTTGTTTGCAATAACTCCAAGCATGCAAGTACTAACTTTTCTCCTTTCTTCCTTAATTATAGGCAAGATTTACTTGTTCAAGATTCTCTTCTTGCTCCTCCTCCATCTCAAGTCCTTCATACTTCCACTTTCTTGTCCAAGCTATCTATTTCTTTACACCAGCTAAGTCTCATCTTATTGTTGCTCAAAATTTAAAAAAAGCAATATATCAATCAACATAGTTGTGATCTAAACTTACAAATAGGTAATAAAGTCATGCTTTCTTCTAATAACCTTCTTCTCCTATTTGACACCCAAATTTATAAATTTGCTCCCATTTTGTCACAACATTTGTAGTGTCAAAGCTAGGTTGCTCATACGTTGGAATGGTAGTGTTGGTAGTCATAGGTATTTTGGTAGTTACTCATGGACCACTAGTTGGTGGTCCAATTTTATGTTAGGGCTATTGATCACATGGTAGGACCATCACTTGCACCATTTGCACCGTCAAATATGCCATCAATAGCGCCGTTAGGATTAGAGATCTAGGTCAAGCAAAGAGATATATCTTTGAAGCGCAACTCTAGAGAGCTTATTTCTTTAATGTTGAGCCTTTGAGTTCTTATCTATGGTGGACAGAGGCCAATGAGTGTCACTTGGAGTCTCTTAGCTAGAGTGGGTATGGCTTGATTGTAATTAGTGCACAATTGTAAGCAAATTATTGATGGAAGGATCAAGTACATACCTGATTTGAGTGTAATTCAAGTAGAAGAACAAATTGATTACATCAAAGAAGTGAGAGTCAAGGCAAATCAGGTGTAGGAACTGAGGATGTTGGTGGTATCTCCAACCTTGGTTCATTGTTAATACTTTGATTGTGGCTCAAATTCCTTGAGAGTGATAGTGTGCAAAAGCTCTATGCAATTTGATGTAGATTTAGTAATGGGGTATACGATGTGCAGAAGAGTTGGCCAAATTTTAAGAATGGAGTCAATTTGAGCCCAAGAGATGAAATCAAGGTCGAGTTGGTGCAAATTGAGCTCAAAGTGCAAAATTGAAGGTGGAATTGGGAACCCATATACTTGAATTAGGGATTTGGAGATCCTTATCATCTTGATTTGGCTTGAGTTGAGATCTAGCAGACGATTTAGCGGTCAACCAATTATAGAGGAGGTGCATCAAATTAGTGGGAGTTGCCTAGAGTTGGAGGTTGTCAAATTTCCCTAATGGTAGTGCTCAAGTTGCCTAGAGTTGGATGAAGCTTGGCCAGATTTGGAGAGGGTTCAAATTGGCAAGCAGAAAGGCCTAATTTGGGCATTTAGAGGCTTTGGGGCATAGGGTTGTGGCTAAGAGATGTCTAGGAGTGCTAGCAAGCCTAACATGATGCTAGCTAGTTTTAGATGAGTTTTTAGTCACTATTTGGCAAAATCTACACACCCTTCTAGATTGTACGCAATAAGGTTTGAACCCCAAATTGTTGGTTCCTAGATTGGTGCCCTAGCCAATTGGTCTACCTTGTTGTCCTATGTTTGTTCCACTAATATCTATACACATGTACTTTGGCTAGGAAGGCAATTTGATCCCATCCTTGTTGATCTTGGTAGCTTAAGAATATGTAGAAAAATATCAAATGTTAAATATTATGTCAAATGCCAAATGGTGATAGAGTCATTCTGGTGTTGATTTATGAGATGGTGGGTTCTGTTTAAACTTCTTGTGATTGGATCCCCTCCATTCTCTACTTCTTATTTTTGCACCATGTTTGTGTGAGGTGCCCTAAATTTAGAGCATTGGTGCTCTTGTGTGCTCCCCATAGTGAGGCTAGAGTGATGACTAGTCAAACTATTTGTGTTTCTCTCTAGTGAGGCAGGAAGTGATGACTTGTAGACCATGAGAGTGCATGTTGTGATGGTAGGTTATAGGTCACTTTTCTTCTAGTGTAGTTGTCATAGTTAGAGCTACATTAGTGAATAGTTTTTGGTTGGTGATGGCACTTGGTGGTGATCCTTGGTGAGGTACATGTGGTGGTTATGGTTGCGGTTTGAGTTACATAGTCACGATCAGAGTCCTTGGAGGTTCTAGAGTAGATATCACTATAGTACATAGTAGGTTTACCCAAAGTGGCACTTGATATTAGCTTGTATCTCAAGTCCCAATGAGGGAGGAGATAAACTCTAATTTGGAGTTTTATACAAGAGTTAATTCAATTCAAAGTGAACTTTGTATGCCCGCACTATTTTTGTGAGACATGGACAAGATTTATGAGGTCTCCAAAAGCCCCAAGCATTACTATAGGTACATTGATTTGGATGATTTCATCCAAGAGTTTGATAGTTGGTGTGATCTCTAGTAGATGCAAAACTTGACTTTGTTTGCACTTTTCATGGCATGGAAGGGATTTTTTCAACACTTAGAAGGTCCATAAATGGATGACTATCATGAGTTCAAGAGAGCTCACTTGGAGGAGATCAAGTTATGGAGATAGTATTGGTCTTCAAACTACATCCTTATCACTTCAAGCTTGATTGCTAGGGGTAGATTGGTAGTACCTACAAGTTCTAGCTCTAGTAGTGTTGGTGGATCTAGTGGAGATGCCATAGTTGGAGATAGTGCTACTACAAGTGGGAGTACCATAACAAGAGGTAGTGCAATATTGTGGTTTAACCTGATGGTGGAGTTCTTCCAATGCTTGAGGCAAAACTACCAAGGAGTACGGACTAACAAGTTGAGGAGCTTGAAGGAGTTCCAACGGAAGGTTGGAGAGAGCTTACACAAGGCAAACACTTGCATAAGATAGCTAATCAATTTCACTTAGGGAGTTACTAAGGCCCAAGTAGTCTAGTTTTGGTATGGGATCTTGGACAAGGAGGTTGCAACATAAAGTACATGATGTTACATTGTTACACGCTACTTCACCTACTTTGGTAGTGGTCCTTAGTTTTAGTTGACTGCATTGAGCTCAACATGGTAGAGGAGAGAGTGGTGACGTTTGGATTTGATAAGGAGATCTCATCCACAATTGTTACTTCTTCTAGAGTGCAACAAAGTGCACCATGCCATATTGGCTTTTGAGGATAGAGTGGACAGCCCAAATCCTATGGAGGGAATGGAAGGCCTAGTGTAGCTAGACCAATACCTTCACTTTTAGGTCAACAATAGCCAATGAGTGGTGGTGTTGCTTGTGGTAAACCTCACCACAAGGGAGAGTGCACTTAGGGCAGCAAACATGATAGCTCTGGTGTATCATAGCTAGCATAGAGACAATGCGACCATTGCCACAGGTTTGGTCACACTAATGACCGATGCTTAGATCTTCACCTAGAGTTATAGAGTGGTAGGGTTGGTATGGCAGGTGGTAGATGAGCTTTAGGCCATGGAGGACAAGGTGGTAGAGGTGGGGGCCAAGGATCCACACCTAGCAAGGGTGCATCACCTGCCCTTGCTTTTGATACAACCATGGCTACTCAGATTGAGCAATTGGATGATGCTAACATGGCCATAGTTCAAAGGAGATCAGATTTGGATGATGAAGCTTCTTCTTCTTATGTTGGTGATAGAGACATCTTGGACTTTATGTGCAAAGCAACACAAGTAGATGCACCTACCACAATGACTAGGAGTGCAATACATGCTCTAGAGCTTAGAGAAGCATTAGTGGAGTTGGATCCACAAAGAGGAGAGGCTGGTAGATAGGTCATACTCCCGTAGTCTTTTATACTCTTTAAGGCACTATGATAATATCCATGGCTCCTAGACATCCTAGTGCAAGTGTAGTAGGTAGTGATGGCATGCATGATAGACTAGATGCTAGTCAACTACTTGCTAATACAAAGATTAAGTCTAGCATGATGTTAAGGGCAACTGAATTGATTATGCACTTTCTTTTATTCTCAACCAATGGGATGTTACATTGGAAGTTGACCCAACTCTAGTGTTCTTATTGGCTTCCACACTTTGTGAGAGTGGGGATGATATGATGACCACTACTAGAGTAGAGGTGGTTGATAGTAGAGTTGACTTGGTTGAGGAGCTTGGGATCCACTCAATGATAAGTGGTTTATGGTAGGTGGCAATAGCTAGATTGGAAGAGTTACCACCAATTAGACCTGCCTTTACCTTTGAGAGAGCTTAGTTCACATCTAGAGTTGTCCTATTGGATAACTAGAGGACGTTTTTCTATTTAGTGGGACCTTCAAGGAAGGTCTATACACCACAAAGGGTCTTATTAGACTCTAGTGTACAACCCTTTATGTTAAGGAAGGTTGTAGTTGTTGGTCTGGAGCTAGGGAAGAATGATGTAGAGAGGTGTCCATTTTAGATCCAGATATCTATAGGGAGTGGTTCTACAAGCACATCACATGTGGAGAGCTCATTGTCCAAATTCAACTTGGTCATCCAAATGATAGCTCTGTGGTGAGAGCTCAAGGCATTGTGATAGAAATAGAGTCATATGATGTGCTAATTGGTGGAGTAGTGTTAAACCCCATGGGTTTTAATATTGGATATTGGGAGGAGACAACCTCCTATAGACCAAGTTGGCAGTCAGGTAAAAGATGAGTATGTTACCTATTAGTACGTTTTAGTAGTGGTAGTCTTAGCTCACTACAATCAAGGATTATATTTCATCTTTCAATGGTCCCGTTACTTGGCTTGGTGCCTTATTGGAAGGGAATGCCCATGTAGAGGATACTCTAATACAATATGAAATCACCCAAATTTAGAGTACAAGTGAGATCGTTCTATCCACCTTGGAAAATTCCATTGTGGAGTTCTAAGGAGGCATTGCAACAACATGTAGATCACCTAGTGCAACATGCTTGGAGCAGTGCCTTTGTACCACTAGGAGACCAATGTGAGGATGAGCCTCCAGAGTCTATTACCTTGTCATCTTTGGATACCTAATTCATTGCTTGGTAGTATCTAGTAGAGGGAGTATGTCTATTGGAGTTGTTTGGTAGGATTATGAACAATGAACAATGAATAATGAACAATGAAATATAAAGCCCAAAAGACCCAAAGAGTCAAAAGGCTGGAAACAAAATACAACACATGAAATGTGAGCCTAGGCCAAAGCCTAGGGCATTTGACCAATCTGTAACAAATTGGTCTAATGTAAACTAATCTCCATCATATACTTCCCTAGTGCTAAAGCTTCTTCAACTTGTAAGAGAGTTGAGAAATCACTACAAGTAATCTGATGTTTAACTCTGATCTGCATGTAACATGTGCAAACAACAAAGACATGGTGTTCATCCTCAACTTTGCTCATAGTACACAATTTACAAAGTCCCATGGAGTGCTCTATCTGCTGCCAACGTCCTTGTTCTACTTCTAGTCTATGAGAACTAGTTCTATACTGAGCAATAACATGTCTAAGTGAAGTAGAAATACTAGCCAAGAGATAATCTTGCTCACACTACACCAACATAGGATTTAAAAATTGCTAATAGAACACCATCTTGGTATCGGGTTGCTGCCCTAAGTGAAGTAAGAACTGCTCCTTGATCACCTCTCAAAGTGCAATAGGTTCCAATCTCTAATGTCGCTCAGAAACATTCCACCTTGTGGCTCATGCAATCAGATCTATATACCAACCAATAGATAGAGTGGCACAAAAAGCTTGGTAGGGATTAGCATTGGACTAGTTGCAATATTACCGGCAAGTATACAAGTACAAAGGTACTTGTATGTGGAGAGAGATAAGACTGCTATACAAGTCTCTCTACATCATGTGGCACAATTGGCCTATCAATATCTTGAGTTATTATTAATGTCAATAGTCAGGGATTACCAAAAGACCCTACCAATAGACATTTTCTTGTTGGAGGTGCAAGATTTAGAGAGATATGGTCCTATTTATTTGGTGATTTTTGGATGGCCATGTCAGGGATATACCCATGTTGGCCAAGGTTAAGGTCTCCAAGATTCCCGTCCTAAAGTCTTTTGGGAGATGTTACATATATTATGATATCTCTACATTCATCAGTTTGTTTCTTCAGCCTACATTTTGGACAACATCTGTTTGATGGGTGATTCTTATACTTGGGTGGTGGCAAGTACACATCAGGTTCATTCTTGGATGGGACCTATCATATTTTTGGATGCAGCCAGAGTAGGATCACAAGTTCATCATTTCATTGTTGGTGGACAAACCGCTTACCTAGAGAGGTTTTATAGCGTGCTTATGATGGGATTCAATGACTAGAATACCTTAGTATTGATGACATTCCGGATGTTGGGTACCAATCTCAAGTGTTGGTAGTGGTTGATAGGTCACTTATGGCAATGGTGAACCTTGTTGGGCAACCTAGAGCCGCTTTACCCACACTTATGATTTTCCCAAGCTCCCATGCTTTTAGAGAGGAAGGTCTTCGACTTGTTTGGGATTCATAGTTATAGCAATTGGTGGAATCTAACACCAAAGAGAAGGAGTAGGTGATAGGTTTTTGTATTGGTATTACCATTGTTAGAGTAGTGTCAAAGGCATCCAGGCGGGAAGTGTTAGGTCAAGCTATGGACTTGAATTCTTTGACTTGGATTGTGAGCCTTGGCTTGGTAGAGCACCATAGGTTGTGCTTGATAGGCATCACCACTCAAACACTTATGAGCTTTGTGCCTATTGAGACAATTCAATTATATTCTAGAGCAATGGACCGAGTGGGCAGAGTATTCTTGGGACATAGCTAGTGGCTACTAGTGAGAGTGATCTACTTGGGGTCCATCCAAGTGAACATGGTCTACTTCCGTTACACCCTCTTGGTCTACTTGGGATGTAGCTAGAGGACATATGGAGCTTGCAGCCATATTGAAGGGATTTTTCCATATTGAGGTTGGGCACTCTAGTGGTTGGAGGCATGACATTACTGCTCCCAATGGCCTAGTGTAGTAGCCAGTCAATATGTCTTCCACTCATACATCAATTACAAATGATACTTGGGAGCTAGATATTGGACCCAAGCTTACAAGAGTGGAAAGATACAGAGTTTAGAAGTTCTTGAGGAGCTACATGAGTTGTTTTGCCTTTAGTATGAAGGATTTGGGTGCTGTAAATGGAACGGATATTCAATTTGAGCTTACTAATGATACATTAGTTTTTCAATATCCCTACAAATATAGTGATATGGAGAGAGCATTGATTTAGAGCCACAATAAAGATCTTTTTTAGGTTAGTTTGGTGGAGATTTCACATGGAGAGTATGTTTCAACTATAGTGAGGCCAGCCAAGAAGGATATGCATGGCAACTACACATATAGGCGGATGTGTGGAGATTATCATTCTATCAACCGACAGACTAGGGTTGATTGGTATGACATATCTACTCCGAAAGAGATCTTTGATGCGAGTGTGCATGCAAAGGTCTTCAATCTTTAGATCTTTGAGCAAGATATCATTAGTTGTCGATCAAGGAGGAGGATAAGTCCAAAATAACATTTTGGGCTATTGATCCTCATGGCAAGGATGTAATATATCAATGGAGGTTCTAACCATTTGGGTTAAATAACACTCTTGCCAAGTTCCAAAAGGTCATGGACAAGATCCTAGCATGATTGGATTTTGCTTGGTGCTATATTGATGACATTTTGGTTCATATCACTACTTTGGAGGAGTATGAGAGATATTTGTTGGAGATGTTTGAGAGATTGAGATCTCATAGAACTCAAATAATATCTTGGGAAGTGTAGATTTTTCCATGAACAAGTTGAGTATTTGGGTCACACTATCTACCCTAGAGGACTTGTGTTCCTTATTTTAGTGATAATGATATTCTAGATGAGGTTATACTTTCACCAAATCTACTATTAATTGCATATTTTAGAACTTTATATTAGATGGTTTTTTAGACTCCGCTAATTTTGCAACATGTTAAAATAGATCTTCTCACCTATTTGAATTGAAAAATTGAAGCAAAAGTATTGGTATATTATATTTTATAAAATTCAAAGCTAATAAGTATAGAAAGGCATATAATAAGTGCAGAAATTTAATTATCAGCATATTTACAAATAATAATTTTTACATATAAATATTTAAAAAATTACTTCTGTATAGATAATATGAAAATATAATTAATTGAATAAAATATTTTATTAGCTAACTCTAACTTGCACAAAAAGCCATAAGACATTTTCATATAGATAATGAAACTTTATATATATGATTAAATTATATTTTATTAAATTGGATATTACTCTTGATGGATTATATAGATGTTATGTAGTAACCTTTAAAAATTGTAATGAACTACATTATTCTTTTCATCAATGAACTAGGGTTCTTCTTACAATATCACAACCAATCCTATAATAAATAGTTCGTATAATCTTCCTAATTCACATACCACAAATGACTTGAAATTTTATGTGTGTGTATATATATATAGTTGAGATTTTGTAAATGTCATCAAAAGCTATCAGCATAAAGAAAGAAAATATCAATAATAAGAGTTAGATATCCACAAGTCTAAAAATATTAGAGGGATTTATTTTAAAAAATTTAAAAAATTTCAGATGTAGAAGACAATATCTCAAAAGACATTGTAAGTTATTACTATGTTTATCTATTTTGTATTTGAACATCTTACGGTTATTATTGTTCTAGGGGGTATATTTTGGTACTTATTACATTTTAAAAATACATAATTGACATTATGTGTGATTATTTTTAGTATGTGTAATCTTTAAAAGGTATATCAAGAAGCCAATCATGACCAAGTTAACAGTTTTATTAAGATGGGAGAATTCCTAACGATATAATTTATAGTTGAAAAGACTCTTAAGTTGACCTTTCATGATAAATCTTTGAGTGATAAATATTTTAGATGTAAGAAAAGGAGCTTTTGCAAGTTAAAGTTGAAGTTGAAGTTTATAGTAATGGATAAGATTGACATTTAAGAAATGAAATTTGGACTGTTTTTAGTAGTGGGACATCCTTTTTATAGCTGGAGTAATACCACATTTTAGGATAAATGATAAAAAATCATTTCAAAACTCCACATGTTGAGGTTATCTTTGGTCTATATAGTTCAAAATTAATTTCCTAAATTTTAATATTTGGATAAATTTAATCCCGTGTTACCTTCTTCTTTTTTATTCACATCTTTCTCTTTATTTACTAATATAGTTCATTCTGAATGATATATTATCAACATTGCTTTATAGTATAGAATTTTATGAATATATAATTTTCATAAATTATTTACTAGGTAGCATGCTCCATTGCAGCATTAAAACATGGAAGGTCAACATTTAAAATTTTGATTTAGTTTCTAGTTATTTAGCATAAGGAGGTTTTTAGTTATTTTAATGATAACATAGGGTTATAGATTATAGATTACATACAAAATTTATTACATCAAAATATACTCATAGATATTACACACACATAATATTTTGCCATAAGCTTTCTAGACAAATAAAAATTGTTAGATTGACAACACCATCTACCAAGAAAGCTTTTGATATTCCATAGAGTCAATTTTTTTTCTTTTATATTTTTGCATTAGGTAGAAGTAGTATGGAAAATAAAATAAGTAATGGATTTCTTTCTAACATCAATATTCATTTATGACTCTATAGTTTAGATTATACTTTTATAGTGTCAAATGATAAAATTGTGGATATTTGACATGGAAGTTATATTAGGGAAATATTAAGGATTTAGATGTTTATCTTGGTCACAACTTATCTTCAGAATTATAAATTATTCTGGTAATGAAAAGCAAAACATAGTACAGTACACATAAACTTAAATTCCGCAAGAAGACACACAAACAAAATTTAACGTCTGCCTTCACGTATTGCTAATTGTCCCCATTCGATTAATTTGGTTGATTTTTGGACGCTATATTGATCACTACCAGTGATTTATTTTGATCAGTTGATAAAAGAAAACTTACACAAGATTTTATACGTATTACCTCATCAAATATTATTGTTATGAATTGACAACTACACGGAATAAATGGAGTATTATGAGTTCCTGAGTCTGTTGATGTGTAGGTTTCAACGGAATGGACGCCTCGCGAAAGCAGATGGTTAGGATGGATGCGAAACTGAATCGATTATGACAAGAGTACTAATTTGATCATGATCACCAAACGGCTACTACGCTTTCTGATTCGACAGAATTAAAGAGAGCACTTTTAGTTACTCAGTAATAGCAAAAGTTTCCGGTATACTCAGTTACAAAATGCCCAGATTCTAACTTATTGGTAGATGATCTGGAGGACATCCTGAATTCGGAATTTGTAGACCAAGCCAAAGCATTCGACATTGCAGTCGTTGCTCATGTTAGCTCGTGCTACAAGACAGTGTCGCAATCTTATCTGTGTTTGTCTCCAGGTGGTGCTGCACCTCCAGGATTCTTGCATGAGTACTTCAATTTGGCCTCTCAAGGAGGCGCAAACTGTTCAACGGAACGGTTGTTACGGTGACTTGTTCATAAATCTTCGAGAACTGATCTTACATTTGGTCTAACATACATTCTGCAGTACCGACTGACCACGTGCACGGACGCCGAGAGTAAGTTTGTATTGGTGGTCAATCATGCTTTTGTCAAAATGCAGGAAAAGAGTGCTTTTCAGTGATATGATGGTGGGGGTCCTGTGCCAGCACAAGTTATAGCTGTTATAATGACAACGCGCGAAGGCAAGAAAAGAGTACCTGGTGGCGTCCACATCACTTAATTGATCAACAATTTCATTTGAACCTGCAAGTCTAATATATGATTGGTTTACACAGCCTGATATACCTCGGGCTTGCTTGGACTCCTGAGTCCTGCAGATCGTATGTATTGCTCCCTGAAAATAGTCGTCATCGTCTGTCGGCTATACAAGCTGAAACTAGAACCGTTTCTCCTGGTTGTCACAAACTTCTCTCATTTTCTCGCCCCCCGTTGACGGGTACTGTACTTAGAAACTATGGGCATTTCTGACCTTGAAAACGGGAACATTCTGCAAAGGCTAGGAAAGGATGAAAAGAAGGGGCACGTTTAACACGACTCTTAAACGCAGTGAAGCTACAAAAACTATTCTTCCGATAAGAAGGAAGATTAGAGAAAATAAAACTGGCATTTTATTTAATCTTTCCTGGTTCCGGCTGAACTTATCAAAATTGCTACTGCTGCTATGAACATTAACAACATCATGACCAGCAAGATGTAGGTTCTGCGCGATGATCGATAGTACTCTTTAAACACTAATATACCCCAAAAGGTGCTGACTAGTGGCAAAGCCTGCAAGTACCTCGGAAGAGAACAATTAAGTATCAAAAACGCTTGTATCTATCATGTAAATAGCAGATAACCAACACAGATCAACAAGAAGAAAATACAAAGAAAAGCTGTAGGCAGTGAAGAAGGGGAATATCATTACCTGCACTGCATCCGCGGCAGCATATCCAGCTGCTTGCCCACCCATGAACTGGAAGCCGTTACCACAACCACACAAAATTCCTGCAAGTAAAGCCCAGGGACGACCTTCCCGATCTACTATGTAAGCAGAGAAGGATGACTTGGGTAACCCCATTGTAGGACGATAAAGAAAGATGAGGTTGATGCCGAAGCCAAAAATAAAAGCCGCAATGGAGAAATAGAAGAACGCTGTGTATACCACCAAATGAGGTACATCTGGTCGCAAGGTGTTCCACTGATCATTCGTGGCCAAGTTAAACGCTGGAGAAAACAGGGAAAAGCACAAGCCCGCAAAGAGGACTATAGCAAGTCCAAAGAGGTAATTCGAGTTGCCAACCTGACAACAGCATGGGTCAGTATAAGCGTTCCAATCTTGGACGAGCTTGAAGGTTGCAAACATGTCTTATGTCTCAGGGTGCCTATCTCCCGGAGTACAGTTCTGATCCATGGAATTTCATAAATTGCCTCTAAGGTGGCAAGAACACTCACTTTCATTGCTCTTTTATCTTCCAGCTGCTTCAAAAACTCCCCGCTTCCCGTGAGAACCTTCCCATCTCTTGTTGGGTTGACTCTTCCGCTTTCCATCTCTGCAAGATACTCATTGATGATTGAAGTTCAACAAAGCCAGAAAAACCATGAGACAGGAGGCTGTGCTTTGCCAGGAAAGGTTGAACAACATACCGGAAACTTCACCAGGTTGTTGAGCAGGTCTGTGGAACAGAAAAGAGCGACATGTATCATTGTTGAGAACAAAATCTGCTTTCTCAAACTTTTCTGGCTATGAGGCAAACGTGCTTACCCAGGACATTCCGTAAGTTACCTAATGAAGATGGGTTTTTGGACCTCACGTACGACATTGACAGTGTATCAATAATCGCGTGCCTTATTATGGATACTCCTGTTTGATCCTATTTGTAGAGGTAAGTCAGTTGGACGAAAGCCAGCAATCCAAAATGCCAAGAAAACATAGCAAACGCTACTCAGCTTCAAAGTCTCATTCACTCTGTTTATTCTTCATTGCCTACTGGATACATCAAACGCGTTTCGCTGTGCTGTGGAAATACAGGCTTACGTACCTGTACGTGGTATTGGATTGAGTCTCCATGACCCTCAGCTCTTGAGGTGAGCCTCCTTCCTTTTGAGCCAACCGCAGCTTTTCCTTTTTGTCTCTGTCATTGGATTTGTGCAGAGCAGATCCTAGACAGACAGCTATTAAGAAACAGACAACTCCAGGAAACAAAATCTCTGCACGGTTGATGCGCCCATCCAGGAAATAGTTCATTGTTGAACCTGCAGGGAGAACATGGAACGCGATAATTAGGCCTGTTAAACATGATAGGATACATGACAAAATCTTTAGGGGAGAAAAACCAAGGTGTCAAAAGACTTTGCCGCAACCATAATATAAATCCTTGTGCACGTATATCGAGGTTTGAGGAATTGTGAGCGAAGTACCTATAACAACTGTTATGCTTGCAGAAATGACCTCAGTAGCAGAAAGGCCAACAAAAGGCCAAGCATACTGGCAGGCGAGATTCCCGACACCCAGTACGAAGCCACCCGCCAGTGCAAAACCCACCGATGGTCCGTTGTCCTGAAGAACGAAGCGGTTAAAAACAGTTCAGCTCATTGATTGTGCACCCCTGACACTAGCTTCAGAAGCTTAAACCAACAACATGCTTTGAAAGTTGATCAGTCCAAGAGACTATCGTAAGTAGCAATGACCTTGCAAGTACTTGTTACTTTCCCACATGTCTTTTAAGTCAGTTCATGCCAATTAAGAAGAGGTGAGCTCTAACTTTAGAATAGCAGACACTACCTTCCATCATCTTAGGTACAAAGTGTACCTGAAAATCTTTCGCTATTCACTTGTCATAGCGCCCCCCTGCAACGCTCACTTGTTTCGGAGCTGAAACAAGTGAGCGTTGCAGGGGGGCGCTATGACAAGTGAATAGCGAAAAGCGAGCTCAAATGTTCTAAACACTACTTCCTGTGTAACTAAAAATTCTCAAGAAAGCTTTCTACGTAGCAGATACTGGACAACTTGAATCTTGCTGGATCTTAAGGTCACTTTCTTTTCAAATCATAGTGTGCTGATATCTATCGTATGACTACACCATGCAGGAGAACGTTAGCATCAACGCTTGAGACCTTTGCATATCTAGATGAGATGGCAATCATGCACAATGTTGACACTCATCTGTGTGCTAAAACATGGTAACGATCTGAGACCATTGGGACCTTCTTAATAAGCCATCATGTGTGAAGTAGATTTTTAGGGTCTCGCATTCCGTAACATACTTGTCAGATAATATCCAGAATCTGTTTTCCTGATTGGAAGGTTTCTGAACGGGCTGTCTTTACAGCGTCATTGATACACGGCTCCATTGGATCCACGCACTTATTTGCGTATTCCTAATGATCTGTGCTTGGATATCATAATGGGAAGCATAGCCTCACTTTTCCAGCCTATAACTTAAAGCTAACTCCCAAGACATCGGACGACAACAGAAAGCTTTCCTTGTTGCAATTCGTTCAGGCGACAAGACAGAGGAACAATTTCGCTAATACACCATTTCTAATCAGCAAGTTTCCTTGGTTCCGCAGAATCTACACAGGCGAAGTACAATATATACTCTAGCACGACTGGGGAAGTCTGGCAGTCCCTAATATGGTCCATCTCGCTCTCTCATCAGATAGTCCTACACAAAAGACAGCTTATCAACACCAACGTTATGCCTCCCGTTCTTCTCACGTTAACAAGCAGCAGTACTGAAACAAGCTTTGTCATCCGGTTATTCCTTCGCGGCAGTACTATTCCATGTTGTAGTTACAATAAACTGCTGGGTTTCTAGTAATCTCGACATATACATGAGCAATCTGTTCCTTCAAATATACTTAGCTGCCGGAAGTTGTACTCTACCACGCCTGTCACAGTCACTAGGTTTAATTAAGGGAGTGGACCCACTCCCTTAATTTACAATAGTGCTATCCAACGTGTTCTAGTGTTAGAAACAATGGGTGCACTCGAGTCTCGTTTGCAGATGGTTTGGAGAGGTGGAGCTTTGGTACTGGTTACTGCTAAGGTCTCCATTGGTATCCGAAGTCCAAGAGAAGTTGATAATTATCCGGTTCAGTACTTCGTATGCTAATAGTTGACGAATTTGACTTCCATACGTTAAAGTTCACTTAAAGCCATAAACAACGATGACAGATCTGAATCATAGCAATTTAAAAGATTCAAATCAGCAGCATATCAAGTGGTCGTCCATGTTTCCATGTTGGACGGTTCTGAATATCTTAAGCAAGACTTCATTAAGCAAACGGAATCGTCTAACCGCTTATCTTGAGATCGAAAATTGACTTTTGGATAGTCACAGGTAACTATCTATACTATCATTGGAGTAATTATACTTCGGAGGTCACTGAAACTTTGGAACATTATTATCAAAGCTTCGCCGTGAAAGTGCCTGTTAGGATTACGATCGACGGGAAACCTCGACGACTTTCATCTTCACCTACGGAAACTACGCTTGGCATATTGCTCGTGTTGTTGGAGAACAAGACCAAGATAGTGATGTAAGGAAAGCCAAGAAGTTCATTCTGGGGACACAGGAAGGCGTTGCATGAATCCTCAAATCAGGTCCTTGATGCGGACTAATGTCGCTGGACACAAAGCCAGTAATTAGATCCGAAATAAAAATCAAACAAGTTGAAACATGGTAGCTCTGCTCTTTGGACATTCTCCTGCTGGACTATCACCATATGATAAAATGGCGACAAATGGAAGAGTTTGAAACACAGGCAGATTAATCGGGTTGGGTTGTAAAGCCCAAGATAATGCAAACAGCCTGACATTCGTATATATATTTGATGCCCATACCTGGCCAAGTTGAGAGAGGAAATTCGGTCTATTATCATCACTGTGGCCAAATTGACCGAAAGTGAGCGCGAATACCACCGCGACAAGAAAATTGGTGATTGAATAGTCAAGATAAGTATGCTGCAACATTCGACCTCGCTGCTCCAGATAGTTCATGATTGCTGGCCACGTTCCGAGAAAAACTAATGCTCCCAGCATCAAAGCTATTGCGCCTCCTTTGTCCTCAACCAGATACATCGTGGCGTCTTAGTTTCCCTCGAAATCTGTGGAGCAAGCACTCTTGACAATTGAATACCCTCCAGAACTCTTGCGTTAGTTTTCTGCTACCAAGCAAAACGCAAGAGAGTTTGATTCACCACTTTAAGGCCTGCCAGAGTAAGAATCACGTGTAGGAAATATCCACTTGTCACACTTCGCCACAGGATGACGGGCTTATTGTGGATCTGACAAGCTTCTCTTTATCTGGAACATCCAATGAAAACATAAGAATGCAGCAAGCAGTCCAGCAACTTGTACGTACTAAAGAGAATAAGAGGAAGCAAAAGTCAGCAAGTCGAATTGCAAGTCGTTGTAAGAGATGTGTATTACCACCCACCTATGGCCAATTTATAGTTCCATGATTAGAAATGGAGGAGGTAAGCTTTCTTCACACACCCAAGCCTTTTGGAAGTGTGCGAAGAAAGTGTGTACAGAAGCCAAGCTGGAGAGGTCTATCGGCTACCAATTGGCTAAGTCGGCTGTTCGACAAACCAGGACAATGATCAAGGGGAAGTACGACGAGGATTACGGTCTGAAGGACCAGGCTGTCAGATGAATTACACATTATGACGACAGATTGGTGTCCTGATTTAAGGAGTAGGTGGTGAGTGATGTCAGGATTAAAGGGCAAGGGTGTTTTGTTCGGAGAAGAAATAAATTTTCATGCGGCGTACCCATGCCTGCAGTAGATGTAGACATGTACGAACGCAATTGGAACCAAGCTGAAACCATGAACTTTGTGTCAGATACGTAGTTCAGCTGAGGAGATCGTATCCGCATGAAAAATCAGACGCTTCAGCCATCACATCCCCTCGTTCGTATCAGAATCATCGGGTTTGCATACTCGCTTGGACAGTCTAAACAGAGAAGTGGGTTGCTTCTTACGATCCTACAGAAATTATCAGCATAGTCCTCACTTGCAGTAGAGAAGGGAAGAAACAGGGGCAGCAGCTCTGTTCTCCTTGCATTGGGAGAAGGGCTCGAGATTGTGTCCACGGAAGACTATCAAATCTTATTTGCCCTACCAGAAGGACGGATTTGCTTATTTGCTTGGAAACTGTAGGCAAAGAGGAGCGATAATTCTCATCTATTCCCACACAACCAGTATAGTACAGTGCTCACATGCGGCAGCAGAAGCAGCTGTATGCCAATTGCATGCATGTGCCTCACCTTGGAAGATCAGCAGCCGTTCCTCTCAGCTCACTGTAATCAACTTGTCGCTGCTCCGTATCATCGCAAGCCAGCCAGCCAGCTAGCGCAACTAGACGTTCTACTCCGGTCTTCACCCGGGCTGCGATGCATCGCCTCCTGAACTGGCGATAGTGACAAGATTGATACTTGCCTTAATCATCACTGTGCTAGATGCCACCGACCCAGTTCTTCCGCTCTGGGACCGCATTCGATAGATTCGACGGGCAGCAGACTTTCCTGGGGGACGGGTGGCTGTTCATTGTCGTCACTCTCTGGAGCTGACATCAATCCACTCAGCTAGGAGCACCATTAGCTCACATTAGCAACAAGCGAGATGCGCCGCCCGTGCACCCGAAATAAACTCTTTCATCTGTCAACCAAACCCCGTTCCTCGCTACCGGAACGACAAAAGCTTGTCACCTTCCGAAACTGCTTTGTCCGTTCCGCGGATACAGTTCCTGACCTCCTCTCTCGCTTGCGGACTTGCAGTCCCGCCGGGCTTATCCATCCAAACCTCATTTCTTCCTTTTCCAGCCGGTGCATTCCATCGGATCGGAACGGTAATCCCAGTTGATTAGTAGTTCCCTCCAACCCCGTACAATATAGAAACGATCGCGAAATTTTGATCACATTCGAAGAAATTTGCCTATGCGAACCAGTATAAGTAACGGGAATCCGCTGTGGGAAACCATGAATTGATAAATAAACTTAGAAGGGTAACCAGTTTTCGTGGAGAACATGTTTTGTGTCAACATTTGGTAATCTGTGTCATAAAATTTCAAGTCTCAACTGCTTCAGTCATGTTTGGATGCCAGATCATAAAAATGGGAGATCGATTGTTGTAGGCCTGATTTTAAGTAGATGATAACGTGAAAATCATGGAATCGATTAATAACTAATTCCGGACATAATCTAGATTCCCTTCCTCACACAAGAAAGTTCACAACATTAACGCAAAACGTTAATTTTTCTACTTCGATTCATTGGACCGGCCTCAAAGTGGTTATAGATTTCTTGCAAATCACATTGGATCCGAGTAATCTGGTAATGACATTTATGTGTGTAGGTTTATGGTTTATTCCACCGGCAGAAATCACTTTCTCTCACGGGCATGTTTTTTCTGTGTAGCATCCATCCAAACGCACTTCTCCGCGCTGGGAACAGGCGGCCGCGGATTGAATTTTCGATCACGGAGCCACAGAAGACTGCCGCATGCGTGCATCTACATCACTCCTGATCAGTAGGTGAATGAATCCGGCCTGTAAACATAATCGGTCGGCAAGAAACTTGAAGCGAGTAGAGAGGAGAGAGATGGATGGAAAGCCAGCTTCTAGCCAGAAATACGAAAAACAGGGATGCTCTACGCAACGATTGGTCCGCTCGCTCTCAGAATGTCGTTGTTTTCATCGTGAGGTCAATCATGTCATCGTGAAATAGTTGGGAGCCTGGACACGGTAGCGCTCTGTTGCCCGAGGAGGAGGAGGAGCCGATTGAAACTTTAGTAAAGGCTCACAAAATCGCCTTACATTGCAATCTTATGCGTTGGCATTTCACAAACCCGCTGGGAATGATCGAGAGGTACCCTTTGACGACTTCCTCCTTGCTCCTTGATACACATCGTGCGCCATGTAATTCTGAGGAGGTATGCCTCTGATCACTTGACTAGCCGAGCTACATCTAGTTTGTTTGAGTGTCAAAGTGAAGTGCATTGTCTCCTCTAGTATTCCTCTTCACCTTGAGCTTCCATGGGGTATATCACATCTACACATGGATTACAAGTTCTTGGAACGCCGATAGCATTCAAGGATTTTGTCATACTCCTCTTAGATGTTGCCTTTGAGGAGGATGTTCTCCACATGTACAACCTTCTGTTACTAGGAGACACCCGCATGCGGCATTTGGTATATTCTCCTCAAATATCACTCATCGACCCGATGTACCTCATACACACAATTCCTTCCTATCACATCGATTATTGGATTCTTTGGTGATATTATTGGACCAGAGAATTTTGAGTGTGTGGCAATGGATTTGGCACATAGACAGACTGCTTTGCCATCTCGTGTCAAGAGTTTTGCTTGCTATCTATAGAGTAGATTGCACCTATAGCATTTTTGGGTAGTTATGTTCTCTCGGCACCTCTACTTTCCACTCGTTTTGTAGTTGTTGATAGGCCGGTTTTGGAGACTTATGTGGTGGAGGTGGAGGAGAGATCCTATTCTCTCCAGATGTTATTGTGGCAGACGAGAGATAGTCTTTCCCCATGGGCACGAGAGGACTTTCCATCTTTTGTTTCACTATCGTCAGGCTAGAGGTTTACCGTCTTCCTTGATGGAGCAACCGTGTGAGCATACGGTACATTCTCTCTTAGTTGACTTGTCCATTCCTCATGCTACTAGAGCTCATCTTTACTCTTGCTTTGGCAAGGGTGCAAGCTCTTGGATTCTAGCTCGATCGTGCATTAGGGCATCTCGACTTGCACCAGCTAATTTCTCTATAGCAATGAGGTTTCGCCTAGGTTTGGTTCACCCATCTATATCTTCATTACTTGTGAGTGTGGTTCTACACTAGATGCAGCAACGGTCCATATGACATGGTGTCCTTTTGGATGACAGAGGATAGCTACCCATGATGCTATTAGAGACATAGTGTTTGCATGGCACGAGAGAGTGGATACTTGGCTTGGAGGGAGCGTTCATATGCTTTGCAGACTACACATGTCAGAGCAGATTTATACTTGGCATGAAATGATCAGGTGACAATAGTGAATGTCATGGTTATGGACACTACACGAGATACAATTTCCAGAGAGAGTGATTACCCATCCCCGCTGGATGGGCGGCGAGTGCAGCAGCAAGTCGCAAGGTCTCCAAGTATAGGGGTATGCAGCGAGGTCATCTCTTTGTCCCTCTAGCCTTGGAATTATTGGGAGCGATGGACACAACATTAGACACATTTGTCAAGGAGTGCACAAGAGCTTATCATGTTAGATGCGAGGGGTTCCACTCTCACTCTCATATTTTGTAGTATATTTTAGGCGAAATGTGTCCATTGCTCTATAGAGGAAGTGTGTCCATTGCTCTATAGAGGGCAGTGGCTGGTACAATCCATAAGGAAGCAATCACATTAGGTGATACTTTTTTGGATACTCCCGTTGTTTGCAGACCATACTATCGCATCGCTTGATCCGCTTGATCCTTTTAGATGCGGAAGTGCTAATTTCCATATAGACTTTATTGAGGCCTAGCCCCATTCTACCTTTTCAATCTCTCCCTTGTACGGTCTGATGGGGTCTTTCCATCCTTCGTGTTCTCTACGTGGTCGCCTTCTTTCTCCTTGCTCTATGAGAGCCTCCGAAGTGTAAGGAAGATTTCACTTTGTTTGACTTAGCGTTTAGGAAATTCCTCGCTGTCAAGGACATCATCAGAGACTCCGCAAACTCTCATTTGTCCAGGAAGATTCTATGTTGTCCTACCTGTGGAATTCTTGTGGCTGCAGGTAATCTTGATCGTTAACGGATGTAATGTTTGTTACCCGGTAACGGAACTGTTGTGACTTGTTGACGATAATGGATCTATGGAGAGACTTATAAGGAGCGTACGATGTCTAATATACACCACAACCCAATCGTATCAATATTCTATAAATCGTATATACTATGATGTAGTTATATTATATGTTACCTTTACGGTATGTTATAGTTATATGTTCTAAAAAGTACAATTCACTTAAATGTGTTATTCAGTGGGGGTGCATAGACACCTTGGGATGCGATGAAGGCCAACAGGATTAAGGTGTCATTGAGAAACGAGAGAGCACCATCCAGAACGAAGAATGCCTTCTTCTCCTGCTTTTCGTGCTCAACAAATTAAGTGAAGAAAATTGCTCCACCAAAATAAGTGGGAATGGAAGCGAATGTGCCAGACCTCAACTCTTCGACGAAAGCCTCTCGAACACTACGATGTACACATGATGAAGGGGCCATAAAATCGCACCCGGTAGTTACCTACAGAAATATATGTATATTTCTTCCATTTCAACTTCGACCCACCTCATAAAAAGTGTAAGTGCCAAGAAGTCTAAATAGAGATACCCCAAAGGTCGAATGGACTGTCGTCCTTAATCACGCTCTATTGACTTTGCGCATGTTTCTGCAACTCAATGGATTTCTAAGATCTTGGTCGATTCCATCGATAACAAAATATACCTACGTAACTTTGAGTGTCCACACTGATGCTTAGCAAACGCTTTTTCTGTCATAGTATCAAATGACATGTTAAGGGATCGGCGCACATGGTTGTGTGTGCTTTTGTTTTCGAGTTTATTTATATATCACCACCCAGTTGAACAGCCGTCATGCTTTTGAGTTTTCATCATGATGGGCCCCCCATTCAGGGTATGGATCGGAATACGTACGTACAGTAGTTCAAGGCAGTAAATCTTGATTGTCCGCCATAGCTGAATTAATCGTTTTGTCTGATGGATAATCTGATGCCACGAATATGAAATCCCCTGTAGGTTGTCTTCATACTCCATCGCTTTTGAGAGGAACGCAACATCAAGTTGTTGCGGAAGTCACACAAGGTGTAATGATAGTCTACGAATTTCACGGTGACCTTGTGAAGTGTGAAAGAGCTCGTGGGCTTTGCTCACAGTGATCCAGCTTGTGAAGCACATGACCGTGCCAGCATCTATCCGAAGAGAATTCCTGGTCCACGGACAGTTATTGAATGGAATTCGTCCCGGGTGTTCATGGGATGCGCTGCAGGAGGCGCATAATATTAGCAATGCTCACTGTTTAAGAGCATGGTGGACTTTGAGAATGCGCGCGCACAAATGAGGATTTCAGGCGTGGTTGACTTGTGGCGTTGGATCCCACATCAATCAGGGGACCATGCTCCTGTTGGAGTAGAGCTGAAAACATGGGGCTCTGCCCGGCCGAGAAGAGGAATTTGTCCACAATGAAATAGAAGACTAACAATCGTAAATTGCACGCTTGGTCAACGGGGAAATGTCTCAGAGAAGCCCTGAATTAAGTATAATGTAAAACAGTAGCCTTAAAAGTCGACTGGACTTGAAAATCCACTTCCATCCATGCCAGACGTTAGACGGAGAACGACTTCCTCATGAATATGAAGCACCAAAAATATCTTATACCTCCCAGTATTGTTGCAGCGTATTGACCTTTGGCCTGGAAGAGTTGCGAACTATACACCCACCTCAGCCCCTGGGGTGAAGAGGGGGACATCTGAAACAGAAGGCTGCCAATAGCATTTCTCTTCCAAAATCACCCATGGGCCATGAAGATCAAGGCTGCGGTACGTGAAGGTGATTGATAAGACAAGAATGTCTGCACTACTGTCCATGATCGTAGCAATTTGGTCCGAGCTTCTGGTGATGACCTCATGACAAATTTTTGTCAAGACGAGCGAGTGGTTTTCATGCAATAAACTGAGGTCCGGTGAGGACGTAGTGTACCATGGATTGAAAGCTGTCACAGGCCAAATATATATGAATACATCTATTGGAACAATAAACATAGTGGAGAACATGTGATGATATTTTTTTTGGACAGGGGAACGCCCACATCCATGAGACGCGGTACTATTCAACGGTACAGGGACCAGATCCTCGGTACCTTCTCCAACTATATATAATGGCTTCTCTGTACTACAATGTCCACATTCCTCCCCCTACTAACTCTTCCTAGCTAATTCGCATCTATGAGACGAATGATTTCGCGGTGGCTCGCTTGTGCTTAAAACTTGGCGTTGTCTCGCAGTTCAAGTTAAATCAGTGGAATGCAGCCCGGCACTGACTGTTCTAAGCCAGTGTCAGATTCCTGCGGATTCATGTCCCGTCTGATGTAAGTCTATCTGATCATCGTCTTTCCTACGATTTCTGACCTCAGCTGATATTTACGTTCGTGCTCTTTTTCTTCCCCATAGATCAAGTCCTTAAGCTAGATGTCTGCATCGCTAGCTCCATATCTACTACTAGTAGACATTGCAGGTGTATAGTCTCCATTCATACCGCATATTTCGTGCTGCTAGGAAGCCTGTACACAGATTCGGACTCGTCTCATAGCTTTCCCTACCTCAATTATTGCTTTTGTTCTATCAAAATAGACCAACCTCCACTGTAAAACCTATGAACTCCGCAACTAGTAGTCACGGGAATCTCAAACACCTTGAAGTTTCCAAAAATCTTGGAGATATATGATACGCTTGGGGCCCAGCAAGTGGTGCGATTGGGATGTGTCATTACAAGTTGTGATGTCATTATATTCCCCAATTCATCGCTTTCACGACCAGGTCTGTTCAAGTAATGCGTCTGTCGATTTCTTGGTTTATCAGCATCAGTGATTCGCAGTTGTTTTCTTCGCCTTTGAATCTCCAGTTTCGGATTACACAGATTCTCTAGAATCGTATCGCAGCAGGTAGAATTGTGTTACTTAACACTGACAGGTGGAAAAGAAGAAGGGAAAGAAAGTGATATACAGGACAATGCAATGCAACTCCTTCAAATAATCAGGTCGGCAAGTTCTCCGAATATCATCAGTCTTAGGTTGATATTTAATACAGGACGGGAAGCTTCTATTTTATTTGGAGTAATTGCAGTGCATCGCGAAATTCTATTTGAACGGCATTTTAAATAGTGCTCAAATGACAAGTTAAGGCTGACTTTGTATATCTAGATTCACACTGCTCGGATGATGAAACTTCATACAACAACGGGTTATGGATTTATGGCCTGAGTCTCGCGGGGCCGCGCAACAGTCCCCCGCCGCGTTACGTGCCTGTATATACTTGATGCTCTTGAACTTGATACTTACCCTAATACTCTCCTGTCTCAGACTCCTCAGACACCTAGTGTCTTCCTAAACTTTAAGCCAGCATTTTAGACTCTGTCTGATCACTTGAGCAGTATACAGCCCTCAAAGAAAGGCAGAAGGCCAAACAGCCCCTCAGAGAGGGTTGTGAGTACCGCCTTGGTGATTAGACTGTTAAGTCCAGTTTACAGATATCCTTCGTCATTACCTTTTAGAGCGCCATAATAACTCAAATCAACTCTTGTTTCTTTCTTTCTTTGCTTGCATATCTCCTGTTGTGTGCCGAAGCCCAGAAACGGCGCTTCACTAGCTTGTTCGTGGAGTCAAGACAGTGGTTATTATTTAAGAAGACTACAAGGGAAGACAGAATTAATAAGTCATGATCAGTACACATCTCTGATATAAGTTTGATAGCTTGAGACATGCTAACAAACTTCAACGGATGTGTTTATGGGATTGTAGACTAAAGTTAAATCGTCTACGCGGACCATCGTCCTTTGAGTGAGCTAACTGGTTGCGAGGCCAGAAATTCTACCTTTCTTACTTCGTTCCATCTCTTTCATGCCATGTTTCCCTAACCACGGACGATTGAGGTGCGAGCACGTACAACAGAGATTTCCACCTATCTAACGTCCTTAACTTCATACGTTTCTTGTTCTCATTTAGGCTGCAGCTGGTAATCTCCTGCTCCTTTGAATCTTTACAATAGCCTGCATTTTCGGCCCACGTTGCCAGGGTTTGGATACAGTTTGTCCAGCTGATCAGCATGCCTTGTATCTCTGCAAAAACTAACGTTCTGACCATGGAATTCTTTTCGACACTAATTCTAATGCATACCTCATCGCCTTCATGTGCCCTCACTATAGTCCAAATACGGATCCATTAGGGCGTCTCAAAAATGAATTTGACGGGAATTGGACATATCCGTAAATATCCCGTAGAATTATTTATGGGTACCGTAACACCCAAAATAGGTATATTGATGAAACGTCTTGTAACAATTTAGGATTCGAGTTGGTATTTGTTCGAGCTGTTTTGTCGGTAGTTAATTGTTATGGACCACTCGCAACCTGTAAAACTTTACGGGGCACATCTTTGGAGAAGCGTAACATTTCAAGAGACTACGGTAGTTTTTGCCAGATGTACTATGGCAGACGGTACCATTGATGGATTCTCCTTCCCCTTACATTCGGCGAGGTCTCCCGTGATATTATGTAGGGCAACTGAAAACCTATTTTTGGAACGCCATTGGAGCAGCATAACTCGATAGTTACATACCATAATTCCTAGGATAGCGTTCTTTAGATTAAGCAGATAACCACTCGATTCCTTCAGCAACACCACGTAGAGCGTGGCTGCTTATGGTCCTGGACTACTGCCATCGCATCAAGAAGATGCTGCCCAAGGATATCGATAATGAGTAGCGCAATGACTTATAGCAGTTGTTCTCTCTTTGAGCGCACCACTTACTACAAACAACTAGGACTAGTACACGTAAGTACGTCTAAAATGTGACGGATCCAATCCCACCGAGCGTGTCATAGTGTCAAAACAGCTTGACATTCTATTGAAATTATTTCCTACCTGCTGCCACGTTAAAGTTCAAGCGCGATCAACAAGTTTAACTTATCCAATTTATCGTATACACATATTATGGGAGCATCAGTGGTATGCCTTGCAAGTAGCTAGCTGACCTGGTATCTCGTGTTACTACACATTTTGGGAGAGCGTAACGAGGGAGCTGCACTCACGATTGCAAGCTCGATGACAATTAGAAGGACATGAGCGACAGCCCTGGACAGCCGGCATCGGGTATGTTAGCCGTTTGCAAGACATTCTGATGTCTTCTCTAGAAGAATATCTTTCGAAGTATGTCGGAGCAGTTCGGAAGTATCGGAATTTTTATCTCCATTCCGCAAGCTCGATGAAATCAACAAGACAATCAAGTTTGCTAGCTTCTTGCAAGGCACACCATGGGCACTTGGGGATGAGATTCAGTTTATTTAACTGATATAGATAAACGAGACAGATAGATGAGATTAATTAATGTAATCACTGATAATTCGTAAGGTTGACATGAATGAAACCACCTGTACATCTAAACGCCTCAACCATGCCTGAGATATTTTATTTATCTGCACTGGTTGACAATCATGATTAAATTGGAAAGTTGCAGTTCTACCCTTGGACTTTGTGTAATATGCGCACACCGTTCTCCATCTTCATTATTCCAACTGAATCTTTTCAGAAATCTCAAGGTTTGCGGTGACCTCAGTTCCAACACGATATATGAGGAATATTAACCTTCAGTGAATTCTACCACTCTTTTTATTCTGACTTGCCAGGGTTTCTTCTCGGATCTTCAATGAAGCTTTCATGGGGAGGCAGAGTAAAATATTCACATCATTGCTGAGCTAAGCAGAAAAGCACTTGAGATATAACCTGTTTACATACATGGCAAGGCATCACATACATTGCATCACGTGAATTCACTTCTTGACAGTCTTTCGACAAGATTCATGCATCAATTTCGACGGGATTTCTCTAGAACCATTGAGTGCTTTTGTTTCTAGATGAGGTTAGATGTATTATAGAACAAAAAAAGGTGACCGCGTAGGAACAACGAAGGATGCGAAGACCCCATCAAGCCGTACAAGGGAGAGAAAAAACAGGTAACATGGGACTAAGCCCCAAGTTATAGAACGAGGTTACACCAAAACTAGGGAGAAGAAACTTCATTCATACAATAGATTGAAGTAATGTAGCAATGTAGACCGACTTGGTCATGACCTTTTATTTCCAGTTCCCGCGAGTCTCGTAAGAGACGATAGGGACATAATCCCGCGTGAGATTGCATCTCTGTCCAGCCATTCGACTGTGACGAGGACAAGGCTGCGCGAGGACATAGGTGACAACCGTCTTAATCTCGTGTACTAGAGTTTTTCATGTTAAGCGTCACGGTACCACTCTCATATTTTGTGGTATATGTTAGACAAGGTGTGTTCATCTTTATATGTATATAGTAGTGTTTTCACTCTCATATTTTGTAATATATTTTAGATAAAATATATCTATCTTTATCTCTATCTAAACTTATCTTTACCGGGCAATCTATTAAAAACCAATCACACTATATAATATTTCTTCGGATGTTCTATTTGTTTGTAAACTATATGACTTGCCTCACTCTGAATATCTTAGGTGCAATAGTGCAGATTTCTCATAAATGCAATAGTGCAGATTTCTCATACGGACTCTATTGAGACTTAGCCCTCTTCTACCTTTTTGTATTTCCCTGTGATGGGGTCTTCCCATCCTTTGTGTTTTCAACACGATCTCCCTTTTTCTTAATGCTTTTAATTTCCCTTTTTCTATCAACACAAAAGTGTTGATAATGTTAACCTTGGTAGCTATTGGATGGATCTTCATCAAGCTCAAAGGTATGAAAGGATACTCTCCATACATGAGGAAGAACAGTGTGACCTATTTGGATTAATTCATTGAGTTGTTGTTAGCACATTCCACCATCTGAAGTAAGGTGTCCCACCTCTCTTGCTCATATAAGGTGAAGCTATGAAGCATGGCTTCAATAGTGAAATTAGCCTGCTCCGTTTATCCATTGATTTGTGGATGGTAAGCTATGGACATGGCCAATTTGGCTTTGAAGAAACCAAGGGGTGTTCTCCAAAACAAACTAGTGAACTCAGCTTATAACTATGATGACTACTTGAGATAAGCCATGGTGAGAGAAGACTACATATAAGTACAATTGAGCTAGTTGTGGAGCAATCACGTCCTTGGTGGTAGGATGCACATAAATCATTTTTTTGCATTGGTCAACAAATACTATTATGGGTCAAACCTTGAGGTGGTCTTGGGCAATCCACAAACTAGATCCATGCTTACATGTTCCCAACATTGTGTAGAAGTGGGAAGGAGTTGAAGGAGTCCTATGGGAGCTTGATTAGAAGTCTTTATTTTATTGATAGAGTTGGTAGTTTTAAATGTATTCCATCAGATCATTGTTCATCTTAGGCCAATAATAATGGTGTTTAATTTTATCCAAGGTCTTATCCATTTCAACATGACCTACAATGGCGGAATTATGACATTTTGCTAGGATGGTGGTTCTTATGTCCATGGTATCTAGGATCCATAACCTATCATCACAAAAGGTGGGTCATTGGGTACTTGTGATGCCTTTCAATGATTGAGCTCTTGTAATCTACGGATTATTTTTCATAGCAGCAAGCATCCTTGGCCAAAATTTAGGATTCATCTTGACCTCTACCACCAGATTTTTTGCTATCGGCATTTAGGTGAATGTATTTGCAAGTTGCTTCTTGCCTTCCATATATGTGATTGTCATGTTGAGCCATTGTCTCCACTCTACCTACCAAACTTGTTGATGAGATAGATATTTCCATGTCTTGAGGTAGACTAGTCTTGAGGTTGTGATCTATCTCCACTACAAATGCCTTCTCACCAAGATAATGCTTCCAATGCTTGGTTGCAAGGACAATGGCCAACTCTTCTTGTTTGGTGGTGTGATAGTTGCATTCTACCAATAATAACTTTTGAGAGAAATATGCAATTGGGTGCCATCCATCATACCACTCTTGTTGTAGGATTGCTCCTATTCCTAGGCTTGATACATTTGTAGCCAACTTGATTGGATGTTTTGAGTCATACCATTTGAAGATTGGTGCATGTAGTAATGCATCTTTCAATTCTTGAAAGGCCAATTCTTGTGTGATTACCCATATCCACTTCTTCCTCTTGTATAGTAGTGTTGTTAGAAGTTATGCAACCTTGGAGAAGTCCTTGAAAAATCAATGATAGTACCTTGTCAATTGCTAGAGCACACCATTTCCAAATGACCTCTACTTTATCTATTAATACTTGGATACCTTCCACACTTACTCTATGCCCCAAGTAGTCTACTTTTGACTTGCCAAACTTGCACTTTGAGATTTTGGCATCCAACTTATTTTGTCATAGAATCTAGAGGACTTTTTGTAGATGTTGCTTGTGTTCCATGATTTAGACTATTGTAGACTAAGATGTTGTTTGGGAAGATAATAATAGATTTATCCAAGTATGGAAAAAATGTATCATTCATCAAACTCATGAAATTTGTAAGTGCATTAGTGAGGCCAAACAACATCACCAAGTACTCAAGATGGCCATACTTTGTTCAAAAAGCAATTTTAAACACATCTTCCTCCACAATCTGGATTTGGTTGTAGATGCTCTATAGATCAAGTTTGGTGAACTGTTTTGTTCTATTGAGTTGATCAAACAGGTCATCCATGTATTTTTTCTTCAATGTTTGTTAATTTAGGCCCATATAGTTATTTCACAAGTGCATTGTACCATCTTTCTTCTTCACAAACAAAACAAAGGAGCTCCATATGGTGATACATTGAGTTAGATAAGACCCTTTTTGTAGCATTTGAGCCTTATAATCCTCCAACTCATGAGGTGATAAACAATATGGGGCCTTACAAGGAGGTGTCTTCCTCAAAAATATCTTAATCTTATGGTCTACTCTCCTTTTTGGTGGTAATCTTGAAGGTAGATCATCCAAGAAGACATCTTGAAACTCATTAACCACATCTTTCAACTTCAATTTGTCCATCAAGTTGTGCACTCTAGACTTCTCTTATTAAAACCCATGAAACATCTATCTATCTTACACATAGTTGTTGTCTCTATGACAAAGAGAAGCAATGCTTGCCTATGTGATCTTTCTTTAATCCCAATGATCTTCCATTGGCAAGTTCTCACTACTTTCTCTCTCCAATCTACCATGAGGTTGTAATGCTCTATCTATGGCATGTCTAAGAATGTCTCATAACGCTAACCATATCACTCACCACTCAATTGCTTCTTGATATTCTTCTATAAAGAGTGTTACCTTTCTAGGTAATGACTCAATCCTCTTTGTCTGCCCATTAGGTAGCTCTACTTTTGCATTCTCATTCTTCTCTAGATCCATCCCCAATCTTATTGTAATAGAGCAAGACAAGAAATTCTTTGTTGGTCTAGGGTCTATCAATACTTGCACCTGATTGCCTTCTAGGACTCCATTCACAACGATCAATTGTGAGATTGTCTTCCTTGATCTTTGTGCATTTGTCTTCTTCTTCCCCTAACTGTTTTGCTTTTCCGTTGAGCCAGCAAGGCTACAAGGTATATTTATTGGCAATCTTTGTTTTTTGATGTGATTTTTGCATCCTTATCTTCCATTTGTCTCTCTATGTTGTTCAAAGATTGCTTGTATGAAGACCAAAGGCCTCTAGGGAGACTAGTATGGCAATCAATGGCTATGTGCCCAAATTGGCCATAATTGTAACAACAACATTGTCATGCCAAAGTCCCTTCTCCTCATGGGACTCCATCTCTCCTTTCTTCCTCCCATCCCCATTCTACTTGGAGCAGCCATGCGCTTCAATCTCAAAATCAAATGTTGTACAATTCCATAGGAACTAGTCCACCAAAATGATATTTTTTGCCTGATAATGTTGAGTCTGGACTACCCCTTCACCACCTCATAGTGCCCTTGCTATTCTCTTAGCGCAAGCAATGGCTTCAAAAATAGAGCAAGGATTTTGTACCATTACTTCTTGGCAAATTTGCTCTTTTACCCCTCATTTGAAATTGTCCAAAGCTTTTGTCGACTCATGTTCATTATTGCAACTTGTAGATCAAGAAATGCCTCCATGTTATGTTATTTTGTTACTTCAACCCCCATAGTTAAGGTCAAGCCATCTGCACAAAATCCACAATTAGAAGGTCTTTAGCACCCCTTCTTGCATCACCATCCAAGTGACCTCTCCTCCTTATGCCAATGTTGCTTGGTCCCATGCATTATATCATGTGAGGGCTTTATCAATCAAGTACCTACATGCAAACATACAAGTGAATGATTGGTGATCTCCATTGTGAATTCTTGTAAGTATTGATTCATTCTTGAAATCAAGTTCTCCACTACTCCCATGGAACATTGCCCCTTGTACAACTTGATATTGCATGTCTTCTTCATCCATAACAACATTGTGCTTCATTGTTGATCAAGGTCGGTGTCATTGGCATGAGTGACTCTCCAAGTACTTCAGCCATTACTATTAGGTTTTGAGACGGTTCCTCTTCTTGCTTTGCATGATCATTTTTTAAGGTACATACTTGACTTTGCAATGCCTCCATGGTCATCTTGATTCCCCAAAACATTCAACGTCTCTTGCATTCCTTGCATCAAATCCTATAACTACGGTTCCATGATTCCTACACATGACAATGCTCAAGTGCTACTTCCTACTTCAATAGAGAGTTAATATGATCACTCAAGAGGAGGTACAAACTATTGGTGTTACCATTGGGACTTTAGAGGCTATCACTTGTTGATAATATTCCTCACCAAAATTGTGGACTACAAAATCCGTAACATCACTTTTGGTCTAACCACATAACAAATTTCTACTTGAGTGTTGAAAAGGACAGGATTTGGTTTATTTAGATCCATCACAACATAATGTAGATTGTCAAATCCTACTCTCTATCATAGATCACTACAAGTAGAATCACCGGGTTTGATGAATTCATCATTATATCCATGAACTCTGCTCTAAAATAGTAAACAAGATATACTCTTACTTTTTTTCACTAAATATACTTAACCTTGATATGGAACATATTCAAAAATAGAAAACATGGTGTAGAAAATTGTACTCTAAGAGTCTCCATCCCATCCTCTCTCTAAAACATTCCTAATCTATCAATTTCACTATGGTTTCTCTCCTCAAAATTACTCAATCTCAATAGCTCATGTTCTTCCAAAAGATGATCCACTCTCTTGGATTGAAACAATTTCTTTGATACCATTGTAATGTCCTAAGCATAAGAGAACCCACAAGAGAAAACCCAGAAGAAGAAACAGAAACCTTCACGCTCAAAGCTCCAATGCTCCAAAGGAGAACCTTGTCTTTATTACATAGCAAAGAGCATTCCTCAAGGAAGCTCCACCCTTGGATTAAATACATGGATTGGTGACATGTCAGAAATCTCTACCCTTAGATTAGTTACATACATGGGTGATATGTTGGTTCTGGTCCTATCTAGTTGGTCTAAACCAACTTTGACTTTAGGGAATCTAATTGTAAGAATCTCATGATCATAAGAGTGAGGTACCATTGGAAATCTCTTACAGAGAAAAACAAGGAGGAAGGCCAACCCTTTTCCCTTTGAAATAGAACATACCCATTTTGGAAGCCTAACTCATTTGTTTAGGTCTCCAAAATTGACTAAAGTTTTTATGCTATGTTTTACTTTTGCTCTATTAGTAAAAGTACTTTTTTGGGATACCTCTATCTGATCTACTTAGTCCATCTTATATAGCATCCTTCTAGATATTACCAAGCCAATTTTCACCTCTAGATAATATGTCTAGCTATTGGTATTACAATAACATTGTATAGGAGAGCACATAAGTATGTGCACAACTCTTTCCTATTAACTTTTTTGTAAAGTATGTTGGTGTAGCCAAGAGTTCTTGACAATGAGATAACCCTTCATTTAGGGTAGGCAATTATTTTTCTAGAATTAGAAATAGAAATCTATATGATGGATGCTACTAAGAAGGTTGCTTCCTTGGGAGCACAAGCCACCAACATTGCTTCACAAAATGGAGGGCTGCAAGAGATGGTTGAGACATTAGAGGTAAAGATGAAGTCATATGTTAAAGCTACTAAGGTGGCTCAAATCTCTTACTTGCAAGAGCATGAGGTTGAGAAGGAGAACCAATTGGTCAGAATGAAGAACTTGAGGATTTCAGGTTTGCCAAAGATTGAGAAAGAAGACACCAAGGCCATAGTGTGTGAGTTTATTGCTGATTCTTTGAGAGTCTATGATCCTTAAATTGTGCAAACATATAGATTGGGACAGAAAGGTGCACAACCAAGAAGCATTTTGGTGAGGTTTGGCTCAGAAACTCAAAGGAATTTAGTGATGGAAAACAAGGCTATACTCAAGGGGCGGTGCATCTGGTTGGACCCGGATCTCACATCTCTCCAATGGCAAGCAAAGAAGGGTGAATTAGCAAAAGTGAAGGAGGCTCAACAAGCAGGTTTTGCTGCATTCTTGAGAGATAATAGGGTTGTGATTACTCAAAAGAAATTTTCAACTAATGCATAGCAATTCCAAACCCTTAGAGTGTTGTTTTGGAATGTTCATCGGCTCACACATACCAAGTACTCTAACGCTAAGCCTTTGTGGGATGATGCTGATTTGATCAATCTTTTGGAGATATGGGAACATAAAGGAACACCATTCAAGATATTGAAGGTTTCACTCTTGTTGGTTCAACTTGGAACAAGTGGAGGCAACAAAAACGAAGGGACTTTGGAGGTATTGCTACTTACGTCAGATTTGGCTTTGAAAAATTAGTCTCTTTGGTAGGCCAAGACTCAAGTGGAAAATACCAATGGTTGAAGATTGGAGGAGTTGTAACACCTTGCTTCCTTGCTATTTTTTACTTTGCTCCATTGACATCACTAATCTATTCAAGTGGAGCTCTCAACACCATGCAGCCTTTCCACTCTTTGAAAAAGGATGTGTTGGAGTTTCAAAGTAAAGGTGCAATACTCATTCTTGGTGATTTCAATGCTAGGATCCAAGCCTCTCAGATTTCTGAATTGAATGACCTTGAGAATGACCCTATTTGTACCTTGATAGATGATTCTAGTACTTGGTCCTGCTCTTCCCTAGATTCCATTAGCAACTCCATGAGTGAGCACTTTCTGAGCTTTGGTACCAATTGTTACCTAAACATCTTGAATGACCTTTCTCAATTTCCTAAAACTTGCAAGAGCACATGCTTTGCTTCTAGTGGATCAAGCACCATAGACTATATGCTCACCTCATCTAGTGATATACACCTTGTCTCAAATTTGGCTATTTTAGATCCTCAACCAAAATTGACCATGCACCTCTATCTTATGCCATCCTTCTTTCTTGCCTCAATATAACCACATTACCTATTGACCATACCTTTAGAGGGAAAATCTATCTAGATTTTCACAAGCACAATCTGTACCAACAAGCTATCCATGAGAAATTGAGTCCTATGGAGTGGAGTTCTGATTTTCAACAACGTAGTGATCAGTTGGTTGAACTTCTTCAATCTACATCAACTACTTTGTTTCCAAGAGGTTCTCACAAGAAGAGACTTGGTCTTCCTTTGCAGTAGATGGTATGATGTTGATTGCAAAATGGCAAGGATCAAAGCTATAGATAGGTCTCTTGATCAGATTGCACAAAATCAAGCTTTTGTTTCTTAAAGAAAGTTGGTGAAGTGCAAGAAGCAAGCATTTTTTAGACTCAAGGGTGTTGATTTGAGCATTGAATTGAGGAGAAATCCCAAGGCTTTCTGGAAGAAGGTAACCATCAGATCTCCATCTCCATCGCTGGACCTGAATAAAATTTGTGATTATGTGAAGGATGTGTACTTTTTTCCTGATGCTCCAAGCATGGCACCTTGCCTTGGATCCGCTCTCACCATATCTGAAGTTGATTTCAAGTACCAATTGAAGAAGTTGGCCAATGGTAAGGCTGAAGACCTTGATAGACTATGTGTTGAACTTCTGAAGTGGGGCAGTAGCCATTTGATTTGAGTACTCACTTTTCATTTGAATGAGGCAATCAAATGTGGCTTTCCAGATAGATGGTGCTTAAAGAAGGTAATTCATATCCACAAGTCTGTCCAGAGAGATGTTGTCATTAATTACCATACCATACTAGTTAGTAGTATCTTTGCCAAGTTGTATGGTCAAATTTTGGAGTCTAGGTTGAGTACTTGGGCTGAAAATTCCAAAATTTGAGCTGAGTGCCAAGCTGGTTTCATATTAGGCTTTTGTTCTTTGGACCACCTATTGGTACTCCATGTTTTTTGGTGGAAATCTAAAGGTGTTGGGAGAGCTCTCTATGTTGCATTTATTGATTTCAGGAAGGCCTTTGATAAGGTGCTTAGGAAATCTCTAAGTGAGAGATTCACTGAAGTTGGTGTTTCAACTGATCTGATTGGTGCTATCTCTAGACTCTATGAGAAAGTGGTTGTGAGACTTTCATCTTTGAGTGCTCAAGATGTCCTTAGCACAATGGGTATGATTCAAGGCTGCTCTCTATCTTCAACTTTGTTTGGAATCTTCATCAATGATCTAGAGAAACTACTCATGGAAGCTGGAGCTATTGGTGTTCAGGTTGGCTCTTTGATGATACATGCACTCTTTTATGCAGATGATGTAGTGCTTCTCTCCACCAATCCACAAAGTTTAGAGAAGTTGTTGGATTCTCTTCTTTAATTTTGCAATCAAACAAAGATGGAGGTGAACTTTGACAAGTCAAAGGTGATTGTGGTGGGTTCTAAAGGTGTCACACCTTTCTTTTTTTATGGACAGCAATTGGAATGAGTTTCTTCTTATAAGTACCCGGGCCTTGATTTTTCTCATGACTATAGTTGGTCTACTTGTTTGAAGATGAGAATCAATGTAGGGTTTAGAGCTTTGTATTCACTCATGAATTGCTCTAGACTTGCTCATCTTACCACATGGGAGTTGAAGAAGGTGTTATTTAGATCTCTTGTGCAGCCGGTGGTTCTCTATGGTGCTCAGATTTGGGGTCTAGTACTAAGAAGACATGGTGGCAAAAGGTGGAGAAAGTCCAGAAATTGTTTTTGTGTGATGAACTTGGGGTGAGGACTCAAACTCCTTATGTATTGTTGCTTTCTAAAATAGGGTTTTTGTCTCTTGAGGCTGAAGCTTTGTTTTTAGCTCTCACATATGCCACTAAGGTGAGGTCCATGGAGCATGAGAGACTTCCCTACCAAGCTTTTTGTCTCACTCTATTTGTTGGTTGGTATACATATCTGATTGAATGAGACACAAGGTGGAATGTTTGTGAGCGACATTGGAGATTGGAGCCTATTGCACTTCAAAAGGTGTTCAAGGAGCAATTATTACTTTGCTTATAGCAACAACCTGGTTCCAAGATGGTGTTCTATCAACAATTTGTAAATCTTGTGTTGGTGTATTGTGAGCAAGATTATCTCTTGGCTAGGATTTCTACTTCACTTAGACATATTATTGCTCAGTATAGAAGTAGTTCTCATAGACTAGAAGTAGAACAAGGGCATTGGCAACAGATAGAGCACTCCATATGACTTTGCAAATTGTGTACTATGAGCAAAGTTGAGGATGAGCACCATGTTTTTGTTGATTGCCCTTGTTACATGCAGACTAGAGTTAGACATCAGATTACTTGCAGTGATTTTTCAACTCTCTTACAGGTTGAAGCTTTAGCATTAGAGAAGTATATGACAAAGATTAATTTACATTAGACCAATTTATTACAGATTGGTCATATGCCCTAGGCTCTTTCCTAGGTTCACATTTCATGTGTTTTGTAGTGTGTTTCTAGCATTTTGACTCTTTGGGTCTTCCGGGCTTTATATTTCATTGTTTCTTATATGGCAAAAAGGCCAGATAGGTTGCTCTTTTTTCTTCTTCCAATTCCTTGATCATTGAACATGCTTGCTGATGAAACATGTAGGCCCAATTGACTACCTTTTTGTGATATATATATATATACATATATATATACACACACAAAAAGAAAATAGCTTTGTTGATAGTCAAGTAAGTGGTTCTATTAGGGCAAAATATATTCATCAAGGCTTCTAAACTACTCTTTGAGTTGGATCTTTGTAATTGAATACTTTATAAAATTTACTACTATTTTGCTTCTCATTGAAGGACAATGTTATCTTCTCATTTATCTCATCTCATTCATCTCCAAATATGATATTCAAGGTGATGCCATTTAGAATAGTTGCATCCAATTGCAACACATTCTTATAGTGCTCCTCAGTCCACTCATAGTCCTCAACCCAAAGGTCTATTGATGCTCTCTCTTTCCTACATCTTTCTTTCATCATCTTTCTTTCTTACATCTTACACCTTTCTTATCTCTTGCACAATTGCAGGCAAAATCAACTCCAAGTTCGAGAGTGCATTGCATATCTATTCAGTAATTGCTAGTAGAGAATTACCTCAAGGAAGTTTGTGATCCTGATTAGGAAGGAGAAAAAGTGCAAGTTCAACACCACTCCTTCTACCAAGAAGGTCCCTACTTGGAAGAAAGCAAGAAAGCTTCAAGTCATCCTAAAGTTGGAAGAAGAAGAAGAAGATGCACAATCAAAGAGCACTAAGAGAAGAATGCTCTGAAAGTCAATGAGACCAAATTGTGACAAGGATGAAGAAGTAAAAGAAGAATACACAAAGATGATGATGTCAATAGTCAAGAAGAAGAGGTTCCCAAAGGTGCCAACATTGGCGGGATTAGCAACATGCTCACACCCAAGCACTATCCTCCAAAGGAACTAAAAAAACTACCTATTTGGCAACTATAGGAGGACAAGAAAAAAGATGAGGTTCAATTCAAGGCAACACAAGCTAAAGAAATTGTAAAGAAAGTAACTATGCTTTTAGAAGGAACAATTAAGCTACCTAAAGAAGTAGGGAGGAGCTTGACCAACAAAGGAGAAAGACTTTTTATTCAAGAGATGCTTGGAGGGTGATACACCTAAGACATATTACTATCCTTGATGATAGTTCTTGATGCCCATTACTTGATGTATAAAAGAAGATGTTCAAACATATTCAATTATTTGTGTGTGGTTTAGAAGGTTGTGGAGATGTATATTCAATTGGATTACCATAAATCCAAAGTAACCTTGCTCAAGAGTGAAGTTCCTTATCTTCATGAAGAGCATAAGAAGCAAATCACTGAATGAATTGCCTTGTAAGAAGAGTGAAATTCTTTGAAGAGTGTCCATGCAATAGGAGAAATATAAAAGACCAAGGAGAGAAGTAAAAGAATGGAATATTGGAGTGAAAGATCACATTGGAACTCTTGAATGGAGGAAATTAAAAATGCCTAGCATGAGCTTGGGTTTTAGTATTTATTAGTAACCAACAAGGCTCTTGGTAAGCTTCTCAAGAAGCTCCTAAAAGCCACCCTCTAAGAGTGCAAGCTAAGCTAACCAAGAAGCTTCTTTCTAGACGTGTAATACCACTAGCTAGAAATATTATCTAGAGGTGAAAATTGGCTTGTAAACATTTGGAAGGATGTTATATATGATGTACTAAGTAGATCAAATATAGGTATCACTAAAATAGTACTTATACTATAGTGTAGAAGCCAAAAATAGCCTGAAAAATTCAAAGCTAATTTTGGAGGCCTAAATAGATGAATTGGCCTTGAAAATAATACAAGTTTTGCCCCTTTGGGAAAAGAGGCTTGCCTTCTCCACCCACTATTTTTCTCATTGATAGCTTTTTAATGCTACCTCACCCATACAATTATGAGCTTTCTATAGGAAGATTCCCTCAAAATTTTGTCTAGTCAAATCTGTTTGACCAACTAGATAGGACAAGGACTAAAATATCACCCATCCAAAAAACTAATCTAAGGATAATGCTCATTGACATGTCACCAATCCATGTATATGATCCAAGGGTGGAGGCTCCTTTGAGAGGATCCTCTTTGCTATATTATAATTAAAGGTGCTCCTTTGGGGCAACAAAGTATTGAGCGTGAAGCTTTATGTTTCTTCTTTTGTATTTCTCTTAAGGTCTCCTATCCTTGGAAGATTACAAGAAGCCACCTACTTGGCATGCAAGCTAAACTAGTCAGGAAGCTTCCCAAGAAACTTGCTTCTAAAAGCCACCTTCTTGGCATGCAAGGTAAGCTAGAAGTTGCCTACTTTGCATACATATTATATGATACTTAGAAGATACCAAGAAAATTCTTACATACTTCTAGAATATTCTTATAACTCTTGGCTAATTTGGCATATCAACTACTTTTTTAGTCTCAACTAACTTGTCTTTAAACTCCATATTGTTATATATTCCCCCACTACTAGTTGGTGATGTCATCATCACTATGGAAGCTTCAAACTCTTGGATAGCCGTTTGTGTTGTGTGAAAGTGAGAAGATGCTCTTAGGTGGCATCATAAAGGAGATACCCTTTCTAGAGGACTTTAGACTCAATATGTTGAAGGTGGTCTGTAATACCCATTTGTGCATGTGTGTGGTATTGTGATATTTAGCTTGGTATTATAAGTTCTTGAGAGATATTATTTATATATAGACAAAAGATGGTTCTACATTAGTCATGATTAACTAAAGTTAGTCATAACTAAGATAAAGAGGACCTTACTTTAGATGAAGTGAAAAAGATGAGCACCACTATTTTGGATTCTAATGTGTTGACTTGATATTATTTCAAGGTGTTTGGATTTGAGGAAAGAGTTGAGAATTCCTGGGCGCGTAAGCCTTTTTGTTTTGGATTCTTCTATAGTCCAAGGATAGCCCATGTGAAGGAATCCGTGACTTAGGGGTTGGGTCAATATAAGATCACATGCTTAGTGGAATATGCCAATGTAGATGGATATTCCTTTATACTTTTTGAGTTTTAGCCTAGTAACTTTAGTTACTATAGTAATTAGTAACTTTGGTGCGTAACTATTTCACAAGTATATAAACAAGGGGTGAGGAAGTACTCATCATCCTTTCATTTGCAACTATCTCCCTCTCATTGAGTTCTCTAATGAGCAATGTCTTGAGTATTGGAGTGGAAGCCTTGGAGGAGTATGATGGGGTTCTTTGCCTTCTTAGTCCATGGTGCACTACCATAATAGCCATCAAAGGTTCATCCTGAGTGAGAGACATGCCAGCTCACATTTTTGGTTACATTGCCGAGACCTCTCTGGAAGGCAAGATAATGTTTTGTGTATAATTCTATATTAGACAGAAGGAGGCTATGAGAGCTCACTTGGAGAGAACTTTAGGGGAAGAGAGGGTTGAACTTATGTTAGAGAATTAAGATCTATTTTTATACTCTATAGTTAATTATGATATCTTTGAGGTGATTTTGTACATCTTGTACACTTGAGAGGATTAGGAGAGATTACAGATATATTATACAGATCTGATTGCATGGGCCACAAGGTGGAATGTTTCTGAGCGACATTGGAGATTGGAGCCTATTGCACTTTGAGAGGTGATCAAGGAGCAGTTCTTACTTCGCTTATGGCAGCAGCCCGGTACCAAGATGGTGTTCTATCAGCAGTTTGTAAATCCTATGTTGGTGTATTGTGAGCAAGATTATCTCTTGGCTAGGATTTCTACTTCACTTAGACATGTTATCGCTCAATATAGAACTAGTTCTCATAGACTAGAAGTAGAACAAGGACGTTGGTAGCAGATAGAGCACTCCATGCGACTTTGCAAATTGTGTATTATGAGCAAAGTTGAGGATGAGCATCATGTGTTGATTGTTTGCCCTTGTTACATGCAGATTAGAGTTAGACATCAGATTACTTGTAGTGACTTCTCAACTCTCTTACAGGTTGAAGCTTTAGCGTTAAGGAAGTACATGACAGAGGTTAGTTTACATCAAACCAATTTGTTACAGATTGGTCAGATGCCCTAGGCCCTTGCCTAGGCTCACATTGTGTGTTCCAGCCTTTTGACTCTTTGGGTCTTTCGGGCTTTATATTTCATTGTTTCATTGTTTCATTCATTGATTGTGGTGGATTGTAGATTTTGGAGATTAAGGTGATTTTGGGCAAAATCTCAAGTTTGGAATCTGGAGTTGAAATTTCTACAAGGTAGCTTGGGTTATCTTTCAGTGTTCATACTTGAAATTATTGTGAGAGCTGCTATGTGCACTGGGCTAGAATTTTTGAAAGTTAATAAGGTAACTGCTCCCGCAACTGCATGCTCTCTGGAAAATTGTACATAGTCTGCCATTTCTTCAATTTTGAGTAGATTGTGCTGAAACTTACCAAGAAAATTAAGTGCATTGTATCCTACCTATCGACAAAAAAATTAGACAGATATCATTCTTGAGCAGAGAGTTATAAGTTTTTAAAGTGAGGGGGGTGGTTTTCATACCAAATTTGAAATATGTGTGTTGAATAGAAAGGTGCATAGGCCAAATGGCTCAATGAAAAGATCTGAAATTTTGCACAGAGTGACACCCTAGAGTTGTAATCAAGTGTAAAAGAATTTTAGAGGACTATGATATACCAATTGTGAGATTTGACTGACATTGTGAGGAAGGGTCAATTTTGGAGAGTTTAGATTTCATGCATGAGGAGGGTGAGAGCAACAAAAAATATGTTTGAGTGTTTAGACTTATCTTGGGAACATGGAGGGTCACCAAGAGTAGAAATTGAGGCTATGGGAGGTTCCCCAAGAGTTTGAGGTGATTGTAGGGGTGGATTTGAGGAGAAGAAAGTTCATAATAGAATTTGAAGAGAGTGTTGAGAGGAACCAAAAACTTACACCACTTGGAGGAAAGAGTGAGTCTAAGTGCTTTTTATGTGGAGAGAAGGGACATAAGGCAAGTTCATGTCCATTTAATTTTGAGAGCAAGAGATTGACAAAAATAAGAGGTTTGCTTGACTTGGGTTTGCATGTTGGACCTTCTTCACCAAGATTGGGAGGAAGAAGATCTAAGACCAAGGAGTTGTGTGAGGTTTGTAGAGTGGAAGGACTCCCAAAGGGACATGAGTGTAGTGGAGTAAAAACACTTTTGGAGACTTTGGTGAAGGATCTTGGAGAGAGTCTTAGTACAACTATAGAATTTCTATCACCTTCATCAACTAGTTCTCAAGATTAGTGATGGAGATAATCTGTCAACTATTGGATAAACTATCCATGAGAGTTTGATTAATATGCACTCTAGGATTTGATGTTGTTATAGAAATCTTAGAGAAACTTGAACCTTTTGTATTCCTTAGATTGTATTATTCTCAGATGGTGCTAGTCATGTAAATAATCTATTAGTTATAGAGTGAGAGAAAAGAAAAGAGGAAAAGGAAAAAAAATTAGAGAAAGAAAGATAGTGAGGGTTTAAGATAGAGAAACTTCCGGTTTTCTTTGGCAAGGATGGATTAGATGTGGAGATCTTTGTGAGAAACTTGAAGAGAGCTTGCATAGGAACTAATGAGAGGAGAAAGAATGAGTGGGCCTCATTATTACCAGATTTCTTTGAGGATGCAACACTTACATTGTCAGAACACTTTAGTAAAAACTTGCTAATCCATTAAATGCCCACACTTTTGTGGCTTCCTTTGGAGGAGGCCAATCAATAATGGTCTTGATTTTCTCCTCTTCCATCTTGATCCCCTCCAATGAGAACTTATGACCCAAGAAGGTAACTTCTTGTTGCCAAAAGGCACACCTTGATTTCTTGTGGTAAAACTTCCATTGACATAGTCATCTTAAGACTTCTTGTACATAATTCATATGTTCTACCTTTGTCTTGCTATAGATTAAAATACCATCCAATAACACCATCACATACTAATCTAATAGCCCATCTAATACTTGATGCATTTGGTCCATGAAGAACACTAGAGCATTAGTGACCCAAAAGGTAGAACTCTCTATTCAAAATGTCCATAGCATGTGTGGAAGGTAGTATTCTACACATCTTTCTTATCAATGGGAATCTACCTATAGCCACTTTGAAGATCCAACTTGGAGAAGTATTGTGCTCTGCTCAAATGATCTACCAAGTTAGTAAGTTGAGATAAAGGATATGCATTCTTCACAATTTGTTTATTGAGGCCATGGTAGTCAATACAAAAGCAAAGTCCTTCTTCTTTCTTTGGATAAATAGTACCAATGCTCCCCAAGGAGATGTATTATATTCTTTGATATCCTTCTCTAACAACTCTATCAATTTTTTTCAAAGCTCTTCCAACTGCTGTAGTGAGAGCAATTACATTGGTCTACTCACTAGAGTACTTCTTAGCAATAAATCAATCTTGAAAGGCATACCACGATTGGAGGGTAACCCTTTTAGTAAATCATCTAGAAGCACATATGTAAACTCCTAAGCTATCTGATCAACCATTTCTTGATGAAGCTTCTAGCCCTCATCAGATTCTCCATCCACAATTGGCTTGACTTAGACAATAAAAATAAGAATATATTCCACCAAAGCTTACTCTATGGTTGTTTTATTGACAAAATTTCCCTCATGAGATTGACTATTCTTAGGTGTCTTACTCAAAGGTGCAAAACAATGTAATTGATAATTCTTACCTTGGTGTTGTACTTGAATTTTCTATCGAGTCCAATCAAATTGAACCTTATGACATTCAAGCCAAGGCAAACCTAAAATGATATCATAATGTATATGCACTACTTCAAAGCTTATACACTTCAAACACTCCTTCCCAATCTTGAATGCAACAAGATGTGAGTTCCAAAATACAAAACACTTTCTATTATCTATCATCATCAATCAACTTCCAAATATTGGCTTGATAGGAATACCTTATTCCTTTGCTAATTTCATATGCTCTCAACTTCCAAAATCAACCAAAATTTTATAAGCACAATCAGATATCATATCTTGCAAGTGAAGCAAACTTGCATAGGTCAAGCTTTCAATCCCATTGGAAATAATCAAGTTCCCAATAGGTGGTTTGATATCTCCTTCTAGGATTCTCATTTCCTTGATCATTGCTCTCCACAAACTCCATTGTCAAGGTTGTCCATTTTGGAGTAGATATTTAGCAATGCAATGTCTAATTGGCAACAATAAAAGCAATCACCATGTTGTTGTAGTCTCTCCTTATGGAAATGGAGCCTTTATCAAAACCTTCAAGAATCAAGCAACTGTTTCCTTGCAATATGTGATCATATACCTCCTTTGTGAGGAGTTAGAAATGAAAAGGGTACTATATTGTTCACAAGAATTGGTAGAAGCTATAAAAATAGAACCAACAAAATTTTTACAAAACCTAACAAACTTGAACCTCATATTGACAATAAAAAAGATAGACAATGTGGCAAACCACCCAAAAAATGTCCAATCTACAAGAAATGATTCTATTGGGACTCAAAATTTAAAGAAAGAGGAAGGTAATACTACCAAGGCCTTTATAGAGAATATAATCATGAAGAACAAGAGAAAAGATAAGGACAATATCTTGCCAATGTGTTATGCCAAATTTTACTCTTTATGTGCAATTTTCTCACTTTGAGCTCCAACATCGGGTGCTCTCAAAGACAAAAATTTGTATGTAGATACTAGCACAATCCATCACTTGTCTTTTGACATATGTCAATTCTTGGCCTTCACACCAACCTCAAAAACCACCCATGGTCAAAACTGATGAATTTTATCTTGGAGAGGAAATGATCTTGCTTAGTTTGTAATTAGCATAGTTTGAATTCTTCTTCTAAATGGTAAAAGTCTGACCTTGATCAATATACTATATATCCAAACACTCCATAAAAACTTATTCAACAATAGTGACTTCAATCAAGAAGGAAGAAGCATTATAATAAATATCAAAGGTGAAAATTACTAAACATGGAAAACAAAGTACTTGTAGAGTTTTTCTTGCATCATAAACTCTATCAAATTGTAAATAAGTGTTGACCAAAATTGTTTGAGAAGGCACAAGTGTTATTGGTAAATCTATAGTTATGTGGTCATACAAGCTAATGCTATCACCCATGTTGGAACACTCTCCTACAAGAAGCACTCAATACCTACATTCCTCATTGTCATTAGATCACCTCTTAATCAATCCAAGAAGAACCCTAGTTGCAGTGCTTGAGCTTGGAAAATAACTCTAGATAACACTAGAGATAAACCTATCAAAAAATTCTCTAACATCAAATCAAGTAAATTTTTAATGGTTCCATCCTTGAGGAGAATTTCCTTGAAGAAGGCTGGCCAGTTGTTCTCTTCTATCTAAAGAATGCATTGCACATCTACCTAAACCATTCATAGATTGTAGACATTTATTTTCTTTTGCTTTGAGCAAGGAAGGAGTTCCAATAAGTAAATTTGGTAGGGCTTACCATCCACATATCCAATTAACCTATGACCATGACCAAAGCTTACCAAGTTCCACCTCAACTCCAATTGGCATTATTCTCTACTCAAAGCACAATCTCCTTGTGGACTTCTACAACAACCAAAACTTGTGAATTGTCTAAAGAAAATCCTCATATTTTATTTTCTACCCACTCATCTAACCTAAGACCTAATTACTTTGATTCTCCTTTCATATTTTACTTCTTATCATGAAAATATTTCATAGGTTCCTTTACTTCAATATTTACCTACAAATGAATTTTATAATTAGATACCAATTCCAAAAATGATAATATTTTCTTGCACCCTATTCTTTCCTAACCATTCATGGGGAAAATGCACACATTTGTTATCCATAGGAAAGATATGCACCTTTGGTATCAAAGACTTAGACATATAAGTCTCTAAATTCTTAAGAAACTAACTACCATTGGCTCTCTGAGAGGTTGAAATTTAAAAAAATACCAATACACTTATGCTTCACTTGTATATTGGGAAAATATATGTAGATAATTCCCCAAGCAAGCAACCTTTTGAGCATCAAGACCATTGGAGTTAGTGCATTTTGATCTAAGTAGTAGAATTGTCACACCTACCTTTTTTGACTTTGAGTACCCTAATTGATGATTAGTCTTGTTACAAAAAAGTCAGAGTTTTCCAACATTACATATTTGACATGTTCAAAAGATACCACATGTGAGAAAAATATTGAACTAAGCATAAAATCTGCATTTATGGTTTAATTATGGATGAGAGTATCTTGGAAAAAAGTTCATTGCATATTGTAAAAAACATAACATTCAATGCAAACTGTAACAACCTATACACAATAGTAGAATGGAGCAGCAAAATAGAAGAATAGGATGCTATTTGGTATGGCACATTACATGAGATTCAAAGCCAAGTTACCAAAGCCTTATTGAGTGAAGCTATCATGTATGCAATGTATCTTCAAACTAATACCCAATAAAATATATTTATGTAATACTCTGAGGACAAGAGAAGAGAGAAAGCACAGATTTCATACTCAATCCTCCGATGCCCCAAAGAAGCACGTTCTCTTTATTATATAAACAAAGAGGATCGCCTCCAAGGAAGCTCCACCATAGGATTAGGCACATGGATAGGTGACATGTCACCAAGCTCCACCCTTGGATGACCTACTTGGATGGGTGACATGTTGGTCCTGGTCCAATTTGGTTGGTCAACCAAGCTTTGACCAAAGTGAATCTTTTGGGGAATCTTCTTGTAGGAATCTCAAAATCACATGGGTGAGGTACCATTGGAAAGCTCTCAATGAGACAAATATGGGGGAGGGAAGGCTAGCCTCTCATCCATCAAGAGAGAGGGGGTAGGAATTTATACATTTTTTAGGCCTAATTCATCCGTTTAACCCTCCAAAATTACCTTCAAAGATTTCAATCATATTTTGGTTCCTACTCTATTACTAGAAGTCCACTTTGGTGATACCTCTTTTTGATCTATTAATTCCATCATGTGTAACATCCTTCTAGATGTTACCAAACCAATTCTCACCTTAAAATCATATGTCTAGCTATTGGTTCTAGGGTTTTCAAGTCTATTTCAATTTCTGCCCTATTAGTAGAAGTACTCTTTTGGTGATACTTCTATCTGATCTATTTTTTCCATCATATAAAACATCATTTCAGATGTTACCAAACCAAATTTCATATCTAGATCATATGGCTAGCTCTTGGTATCAAAATTTAGCATTTTAAGACTCCTTATGAATTTTGAATGGGTAGGAAGCTAGACATATCTTTTCTTTGAGTTTTTGGCTCCCCCTATTTTGCATAGATACTAGAGGAGCTGAGAAGGAACTTGCTGATTGGTCTCCTAAATGCATCATGTTGGGATATGAATTGGCTGAAAAGGGTACAAGCTTCAACCAAAAGTTGATGGCTATGTGTTTGTTTCGCAAGATATTATCTTTTGGGAGGAGTCTCTTCTCAATAAATTTCTTGTCTAGCTTAGCCTGATCAAACTGAAGAAGCAAAAAAAAATCCACACTTTATCAAAAGTCCAAGTGTAAGATAACCAGCTCAACAATCAGCAACAACCTCCCAAGTCCTAACTAATATTGTTCTTGCTCTAGTGACTACTCTTACTTAACTTGCTCCATTAACTTATTGGGAAAGAGTTAAGGACCACCTAAATAATTCAAAATTGGTTATTGCCATTGCTACTCCAATAGAGAAATTGTAGTGCTTGATCTTCCACCATTGCCTCATTTAACTCCTATTAATACCTTGTCTACTATTTTTGAGGATAAGAATAATGAGGGTATGACACACTTACAAGACATCCTTTGGGAAGGCTAAAATGGTATTATGAACCACAATTAGGTCTTGAGGTTATGCAAAATCTTGGACAACATGCACACTCTCTTTGCTCTTCCTAAATTTATTTATTCTAGGGACATCTTATACCATTTAGAGACAAAGTTTGTAATGTTGTAAGAGAAATAGTTACCAATTTGAGTAACCTCAAAAGAAGATTTTTTGTTCTCTCTTCATCAAGAGACATTAGAAGAAGAGGAGCAGTGTCTCTCTTCCCTTCCCAAAACAAGACCACCTCCAAGGATTTCATAATGGATCAAGAAGGATGTTCCACCTTTATGAGACCGAGTGGAAAATATTATCTTTACTATATACAAGGTGGAAGTCAATGAAGAAGTGTTCATTTTAGGCATCATTCACTAATATGCCTCTTGAACCATATAACTACACTCAAGCAATGAATTCTCTTGAGGCCAGACAATGACAAAGTGCACTTGAAGATGAGTTGAATTCAATGCCTCAAAAGGTTCTTGGATGTTTGCTCATCTCTTACATATCAACAATTTATCACTTGTAAGTGGTTCTTGAAGCTCAAGTTGAAGGCTAATGGCTCTTTTGATAGATTCAAGGTCACTTGGTTCCAAAAGGATTCAACTAGGCTATAGGTTGAGATTACTTTGAGACATACTTCATTGTGGTATGGATTTTGTCTAGAAGTTTAATCTTTGCATTAGCTATCCAACAAAACCTACAAGTCTACATGGTAGATATCAAGAATCTGTTCTTAAATGGGGTACTTATCAAATACATCTACATTTTTATTCTAGAGGAATATCCCCACTATTGAAGGGAATATTTTGTCACCTCAAGAATACTCAAGTAGTCTACCAATAGCAGTTTAAGGTAATTGATGCTTTTTTATTTCACTTAGCTTCTACATAAGTCAAAGCTAATAGAAATGAAATATATACAACATGCATTGTGCACATGATTTTACCATCTTGGGCTTGTATGTGGATGACGTGTTGATTGCCAATAATAGCCAACTACTCCTATATTATGTGAAGTGAAAATTGAGAACCTATTTTCAAAATGATTGATCTTAATGGGGTGCATCATCTTGTAAATTGCAATTCATGCATAATATTAAACAGTGTTGGCTACACATTTCATAGCACCTTTACATGCAGCAAATGTTAAGTTTGGTTTTTAGGATTCCAAACCATTGTTATATCCATGGCACTAGAGACCATGTTTTTTGTTAATGATTGCCCCAAGGCACCAGAGGAGAAGGCCAAGAGTGTGACTCTCTCTTATGCCTATGCAATTGGTTCACTTAACAAGATAAGTGTTTGTACATAGCCGAACATGTTCTTTCCAATCATATGTTTGGTCAATACATGCATAACCTAAGTTTTTCTCACATCCAAGTATGCAAGTAGTTATTGTTGGTATCTTAAAGGTAACCTTAACTATTACATTGAGTATCCTAGGGACTCTAGTCCTATACCTCTACATGGTTTTAATGATACTTATTGGGCAGTAGAGTTGATGAGCAACGCTCTACATCAAGGTATTGCTCCTGAATAGCAAACAAAGTTGCAAAATCTTTTACTCTCTCCAACACTAAGTCCAAGTATACACCTATGACTATTGTTGTATCTAAGGCCATTTGGTTACAATATTTACTTCTTAACTTGTGCTCCACTACTTCCATATCTATTGTTGTTCATTGTGATAACCAATTAACTACTTCTTTATTTGATTCCCCTAAGTTCCATGTTTGTATTAAGCACATTGTGTACTATCACTTCATTAAATAGTGAATAGCTATCTATCAGATATAATTTTTTTATGGTCCAACCTTGGACATACAAGCTGACATGTTTACAAAAACTCTCTAAAGCGTGAAACTTGCTAGTCATTTGTGAATGCTTGGCCAGTTTGGGGATGATTATAAGGCCTTAGACCTCATCACTTTTGAGTGAGTGTGAGAAATAGAGTTTTATTAAACCAATTAAGGTCTAATTCCAAGTAAAATGTTATATATATGGAACAATGAGACAATGAAATATAAAGCCCAGAAGACCCAAAGAGTCAAAAGGCTGGAAACACAATACAAAACACATGAAATGTGAGCCTAGGCAAGAGCCTAGGGCATCTGACCAATCTGTAATAAATTGGTCCAATGTAAACTAATCTCTGTCATACACTTCCCTAATGCTAAAGCTTCAACCTATAAGAGAGTTGAGAAATCATTGCAAGTAATCTTATGTCTAACTCTAATCTGCATGTAACAAGGGCAATCAACAAACACATGGAGCTCATCCTCAACTTTGCTCATAGTACACAATTTTCAAAGTTGTATGGAGTGCTTTATATGTTGCCAACGCCCTTGTTCTACTTCTAGTCGCGATCTGGTACTTCTTTTGGAACAATTCCTTCTAGATATGAGAACTACTTCTATATGGAGCAATAACATGTCTAAGTGAAGTAGAAATCCTAACCAAGAGATAATCTTGCTCACACTCCACCAACATAGGATTTACAACTATTGATAGAACACCATCTTGGTACCAGGTTGCTGCCATAAGCAAAGTAAGAACTGCTCCTTGAACACCTCTTGAAGTTCAATAGGCTCTAATCTCCAATATCGCTCACAAACATTCCACCTTGTGGCCCATTCAATCAGATCTGTATACCAACCAAAAGATAGAGTGGGAAAAAAAGCTTGGTAAGGAAGTCTCTCATGCTCCATGGACCTCACCTTAGTGGCATATGTGAGAGCTAAAAACAAAGCTTTAGCCTTAAGAGGCAAAAAACCTATTTCACCAAGCAACAACACATAAGGAGTTCGAGTCCTCACCCCAAGTTCATCACACAAAAACAATTTCTGAACTTTCTCCACCTTTTGCCACCATGTCTTCTTAGTACCTGGACCCCAAATCTGAGCACCATAGAGAACCACCGGCTGCACAAGAAGTCTGAATAACACCTTTTTCAACTCCCACGTGGTAAGATGAGCAAGTCTAAAGCAATTCATGAGTGAATACAAAGCTCTAAACTTTGCATTGATTCTCATCTGCACACAAGTAGACCAACTATAGTCATGAGAAAACTCAAGGCCTAGGTACTTATAAGAAGAAACTTGTTCTAATTGCTGTCCATCAAAAAAGAAAGGTGTGACACCTTTAGAACACACCACAATCACCTTGGACTTGTCAAGGTTCACCTCCATCTTTGTTTGATTGCAAAAGTAAAGAAGAGAATCCAACAGCTTCTCTAAACTTTGTGGATTGGTGGAGAGAAGCACAACATCATTTGCCTAAAAGAGTGCATGTGTCATCAAAGAGCCAACCTGTACACTAGTAGCTCCAACTTCCATGAGTAGTCTCTCTAGATCATCGATGAAGATTCCAAACAATGTTGGAGATAAAGAGCAGCCTTGAATCACACCCATTGTGCTAAGGACATCTTGAGCACTCAAAGATGAAAGTCTCACAACCACTTTCTAATAGAGTCTAGAGATAGCACCAATCAGATCAGCTGAAACACCAACTTCAGTGAGTCTCTCACTTAGAGATTTCCTAAGCACCTTATCAAAGGCCTTCCTGAAATCAATAAATGCAACATAGAGAGCTCTCCCAACACCTTTAGATTTCCACCAAAAAACATGGAGTACCAATAGGTGGTCCAAAGTACAAAAGCCTGATCTGAAACCAGCTTGGCACTTAGCTCAAATTTTGGACTTTTCAGCCCAAGTACTCAACCTAGAATCCAAAATTTGACCATACAACTTGGCAAAGATACTACTAACTAGTATGGTATGGTAATTGGTGACAATATCTCTATGGAAAAACTTGTGAATAGGAACTACCTTCTTTAAGCACCATCTATCTGGAAAGCCACATTTGATTGCCTCATTCAAATAAGAAGTGAGTACTGGAATCAAATGGCTACCACCCCACTTCAGAAGTTCAACACATAGTCCATCAAGGTCTTTAGCCTTACCATTAGCCAACTTCTTCAATTGGTACTTGATATCAACTTCAGATATGGTGAGAGCAGATCCAAGGCAAGGTGCCATGATTGGATCATCAGGAAAAAAGTACACATCCTTCACATAATCACAAAGTTTGTTCATGTCTAGCAATGGAGATGGAGATCTGATGGTTACCTTCTTCTAGAAAGCCTTGGGATTGCTCCTCAATTCAATGCTCAACTCAACCCCCTTGAGTCTAAAAAATGCTTGCTTCTTGCACTTCACAAACTTTCTATAAGAAACAAAAGCCTGATTTTGTGCAATTTGATCAAGAGACCTATCCATAGCTTTGATCCTTGCCATTTTGCAATCAACATCATGCCATTTTGCAATCAAAATCATACCATCTATTGCAAGGGAGACCAAGTCTCTTCCTGTGAGAACCTCTTGGAAACAAAGTAGTTGATGTAGATTGAAGAAGTTCAACCAATTGATCACTACGTTGTTGAAAATCAGAACTCCACTCCATAGAACTCAATTTCTCATGGATAGCTTGTTGTTACAGATCTCGCATGTGAAAATCTAGATGTATTTTCCGTCTAAAGGTATGGTCAATAGGTAATGTGGAGGCAAGAAAGAAGGATGGCACAAGATAGAGGTGCATGGTCAGATTCTGGTTGAGGATCTAAAATAGCAAAATTTGAGACAAGGTGTATATCACTAGATGAGGTGAGAACATAGTCTATGGTGCTTGATCCACTAGAAGCAAAGCATGTGCTCTTGCAAGTTTCAGGAAGTTGAGAAAGGCCATTCAAAATTTTTAGGTAACAATTGGTACGAAAGCTCAAAAACTGCTCACTCATGGAGTTGCTAATGGAATCTAGGGAAGAGCGGGACCAGATACTAGAATCATCTATCAAGGTATAAATAGAGTCATTCTCAAGGTCACTCAACTCAGAAATTTGAGAGGCTTGGATCCTAGCGTTGAAATCACCAAGCAAGAGTACTGCACCTTTACTTTGAAACTCCAACACATCCTTTGTCAAAGAGTGGAAAGGCTCCATGGTGTTGAGAGCTCCACTTGAATAGATTGGTGATGTCAATGGAGCAAAGTAACAAATATCAAGGAAGCAAGGTGTAACAACTCCTCCAATCTTCAACCATTGGTATTTTCCACTTGAGTCTTGGCCTACCAAAGAGACTAATTTGTCAAAGCCAAATCTGATGTAAGTAGCAATACCTCCAAAGTCCCTTCCTCTATGTTGCCTCTTCTTGTTCCAGGTTGCTTCCATTCTGGAAACTCCAAAGTGCAACTATGAGAATATATCCTCTACTTCACTCAAGCTCTATGAGTTCTTGGAGAACTCTTGGAATTTTGGTTTATAAAATCTTAAAGAAATTAGAGATTTCACATTCCCATGGTTCTATTCCATAGATTGAGGCTCTATATAATCTATATCCACCAATATCTATACAAAAACTTGTTCTAATGAACCAAAAATCTACTCATTTGGACTTGTAAATCAAAAGTTATAGACTTTTGAATTTGAACTTTCTTACATGAAAATTTTGAAATCCTACAGATTTCGAAAATTCACAACCTTGGCTACAGTACTTCAAAATCTACAAGTGAGGACTCAATCAAAAGAACTTGAGGATGTTTTTCAAATGGACAAAAAATGAACTCATTTGAGCAAATAGATATGGAGTTATGGCCTCTAAAGTTTTCTATGGTAAACTTCTAAATCTCATTGAGTCACACAATTCAAATGCTTGTAAATTCAAGCACAAAGCTTCAAATTCTATGAAAAAAATTTCAATCAATAGCTTTTGACAAGATACTTCTAATGATACCAAGATTACCTCATTTGAAAAGATGTGAATCCAAAGTTCCAACCTTTGAAAGTTGCAGATTTGAGCACCACCAACCGCACAAGATCACAAATTAATGAAATTCAAAACTTGTTCCACATAACTCCAACTTCATAGTAGTTATTCAAAATAAATCCCCTTAATAGGTGTTGCAAATGAGACCAAGATTGAAACATTTGGATATGGAACCAAAAAGTTACAAGGTGTTGAAATTTCTCCAAGAGATGGCAAAATTTGAATCTTTATAACTTTCTATGTGTATATGATCTGCAAGCATGCTTGGTATCAATCCAAAGAGCTTGCCAAGGCGCTTCTAATGACTCAAAAATCACCTCATTTGGACACTATATGATGAAGATTTGAATTCTCAAATCAGGATCCTTTGTCAAAAATTTCAATCACTCATAACGTTTTGCAAAAAGGTCAAAATGATGCAATATTTGTGGCTATGGAAAGCTCTTGGCAAGGTGCTTTGAACAAGACCAGAGCCTCAGCGTTTGGATATGTATGTAATGAGATATTGCTTGTCAAACTTTTGGGACTCCTCTCCTCTTAAACTTTTGAAACTCTCCTTGAATGAGGCAATCAAGTCTCAATTTGCTCAATCTAGAGCTCAATCTAGAGCTCAATCTACTGTACAAAGAGAAGAGAAAGAATCTCCCTAGTCACTTCCACTAAGAAGAATAATTTGCATCTCAACTTGAAGGAAGAACCATAGGCCAAGCCTCCCAAGAAGCAGATGAGGAGTCTGTCAATAGCCACTTTGGAGATCCAACTTGGAGAAGGTATCATGCTCTACTCAATTGATTGAGCAAGTCATCAATTCAAAGTAAATAATATTGTAATACCAATAGCTAGATATATTATCTAAAGGTGAAAATTGACTTGGTAACATCAAGAAGGATTTTAGGTATGATGGGCTAGGTAGATTAGATAGAGGTGTCATAGAAAGAAAACTTTTACTAATAGAGCAAGAGCAAAAACAACTTGAAAATCTAATACCAATAACTAGACATATGATCTAGAGGTGAAAACTAGATTGGTAATAGTTGGGATGATGTTATAGATAATGGACTAAGTAGATTAGATATTGGTATCACCAAGGGAGTACTTCTACTATAAGTGCATGAGTTGAGAATAGTTTGAAAACTTTAGAGTCAAATTCTAGAGGTTTAAACGGATGAATTAGGCCTTGAAAATGTATAGTTTCCTCCCTAATAAAGGAGAGGCTAACCTTTCCTTCCCCCAAGTTTGTCTCATCAAGAGCTTTCCACTAGTACCTCACTCGTGCAATTTAGAGATTCTTATAAGAAGATTCCCTCCAATCAAAGATGGTATGACCAACCAAATAGAATCAAAACCAACATGTCATCCATGCATACAACTAATCTAAGGGTGGAGCTTCTTTAGGAGAGACCTCTTTGCTATATAATATAGTCAAGGTGCTCCTTTGAGGCATCAAAGGTTTGAGTGTGAAGCTTGTATTTCTTAAGGTCTCTTATCCTCAAAAGATGACAAATATGCATTCTTTACTATTTGTTTATTGCGGCCACAATAATCAATATAAATGAAGTCCTCCTACCTTCTTTGGAACAAATAATAATGGTGTTCACCAAGGAGATGTACTATGTCATATGAAATCCTCCTCCAACAATAGTGTTATTTGAAGCTCATCCAACTCCTTGGTGAGAGCCAATAGATTGGTCTACTCACTAGAGTACTCCTTGGCAATAACTCAATCTTGAAGTGCATACTATGATTAGAAGGTAATCCCTTGGTAGATCATTTAGAAACACATATGAAACCTCTTGAACTATTTGATCAACCATTGCTTGATGAGGCTATTGGCCACTCCTCAGATTTTCCATGCACAATCTGCTTGATTCACATCGTGAAAGTAGACTTATCTTCCTCCAAAGCTTACTTTATGGTTATTTTAATAATAAAATTCACATCTTGGGACTTATCCTTCAAAGATTGCTCTATGGTTGCTTTCTTGATAAACTTCCCATCTTGGGACTGACTATTCTTAGGTGTCTTACTCAAAGGTGCCAAATAACCTGATCAAAACGTCCTACCTTGGTGTTGTACTTGAATTTAGCATCGGATCTCGTCAAATTGAACCTTATGATGTTCAAGCCAAGGTAGACCTAAAATGACATCATAGTGTAGAGGTGCCACTACAAACCTCATACACTCCAAATACTCCTTCCCAATCTTTAATGTAATAGGATATGAGATATATAATACATAACACTTTCTATCATATACCATCATCAAACTACTTCTAATTACTAGCTTGATAAGAATACTTAATTCCTTTGCTAATTATATGTACATGCAATTCTTTGAACTTCCAAAGTCCACCAAAATCCTATAATCACGATTAGATATCATACCTTGCAAGTGAAGTAAACTTGCATAGATCGATCCTTCAATCCTATTGGAACTAATAAGTTCATAGTAGGCGGCTCAAAATCTCCTATTGGGATTTCTTGTTTCTTTGATCAATCTGCTCCAATCTGCTCCTAAACCCTAAACTCCATCTGGGCAATTTGTTGAGATTATTCTTTCTTGAGTGGACATCCAGCAATACAATGTCTAATTTGGCAACAATAAAAGCAACCACCATTTTGTTGCAGTCTTTCTCTATCCTTAGTGCCAAGTGGTCTCTATTGGATGGCATCAATCTCCATTGGTGCTTTCTCTTCCACTTGTTTGTAGTATATTGGTAGGTTTTGTTGAGGTTGAGGTTGACATCAAGTTGGTGCAATCAAAGAACTCAACCAATTGCATGACTTCCTCCAAGTGTTTTAGCTCTCACATAGTCACCTCTAATTTAGTTTGTGACTTCAAGTCCCTCAAAAATTGATCTAGAGCTTCACCTTCCTATATATCTAGATGGTGTTTTGGAATTGCATGACGTACTTCCTTATAGAGCTAATATGCTTTGACTCTACCAACTTATCTTGTGCGGCTTGTGTGACATTTATAGCTTGGAGTCAATCAAGTATTGCACTCTTGAATTCTTCCCATGTTAAGATTAGTGCAAGAATTTTTTATTTAGCTCACTTCACTTGGAACCACCACCATAGTTTTGCCACTCCATCCAATTGGCTTGAAGTTAAGAGAATCTACTTTTGTTCATCTTTAAGATTTGTAGCTTCAAAATAACATTCACAATCAAATACAAAATTATCCATTGTGCTCAAGAGATTCTTACCTTCAAATACCTTGGGCTTTAGAAATCAAATTTTCTCTTCTCCTTCTCAAAATGGTGCTCTCTCTCTACATGCTCTTGTTATAGATGATCTTGTTCTTCCAACAACCAAGTAAGGTGCTCAATTTGTTGCTACATAGCAATGATAACCTTGGGATTGTTGCCACGATTGCTACCATATCAAACTACCTATAGTTTACCTATCTATGTGTTAAAAAAAGTTAACACATAGATGCACTAAGTCCACCATTTTCCATAAGTTACAATAAGAAGTACCAAGGGTTTATCAAACAAGGTGGTCACATTCAAAATTTCTACCCAAAGCATGAGATGATGAACTATATGAAATGGTGCTTGGGTAGTTCATGGACTCACAAATCCCAATGGTTTGGAAAAATTAATTTGGTGGTCCATAATTCCATCCATCCAATTCCTACTTTGATACCAATGTAAAAGACCAAGGAGAGAAATAAGAGAATAGAACACTAAAGTGGAAGATAGCATTGGGACACTTGAATGAGGGAAACTTTGAATGCCTAACATGAGCTTAGGCTTTGGTATTTATAAGGAATATACAATGCTCTTGAGAAGCTTCCTTCTAGAAATTACCTACTTGGCATGCAAGCTAAGCTAGCCAAGAAACTTCCCAAGAAACTTCATTCTAGAAACTACCTACTTGGCATGCAAGCTGAGCTTGCCAAGTAGCTGCCCAAGAAGATTCCTCCTTGGCATGCACATTATACAATACTTGGAAGATACCAAGTAACTTCATAGATGCTTCTATAATATTCTTAGCTAATTTGGACTATCTGCTACTTTGTTAGCCTTGACTAACTCATTAGTAAGCTCCATATTGTTATAGATTTACTTACTAAGCTTATCAACAAATACCATGATTATTGTGTGACCTTACTTTGTCTTGGTCAAGGATGTGATGAGATCTCAGCTTATGTGTTCTCATTGAGTAGATGGAATGGTAAGTGGTTAAAGGAGTCCATTTGGTTTCTAGTAATTGGTCTTGTTGCATTGGTAGCTCTCAAAAAATCAGATAAACTCTCAAACCTCTAGTGCCATGTTGGGCCATGACCATTGGTATTGTAGGGTACCCAAGTTCTTCTCCACACTCATGTGACCAACAATCGGTAGACCATGGGCTTCTTGAAGGCATATAGTTGTAGATCACCCCTGCCTAGAACATAGATCTGGTTCTCATAGAATAGAAGACCTTCCTTGAAGGAGAAGATGTTGTATTCCTTGTTGTGTGCTACAAGATGACCTTGTATAATCTGAAAGAAGAGGTCTCATTGTAAAGGGGCCCTAAACTTGATTTAGACTTTTATGTTAATTAACAATGTCATAATTGTCACTATGATGAGAGGAAGAGTTTTCAAATCAGATTGTAGCGGTAAGGCATCAAGGATGACACAAAATCTACAAAGTTCATACTCAATGATGTCAACTCTTCATATGCTCCAAATATAATGTATACAACAAGTGTTTGTGATTGTTTTTCATGATCACTTGTTTCCCCCAAGCAATAATGCTTCTATAACTTGATGGCATAAACCCTTTGCTAGTTATTCTCAATCTCAAATAAATTAATTCCTTTCTATGGTGTTTATTTGATGAGACACAAAGGTGATGGGTTACACGACATAAAATATTACTAATTTTTCTCAATCTCAAGTAGAGTAATTCCTTTCTATGGTGTTTAGTTTGTGAGACATAAAAGCAATAGGATGTAACTCATCTAGAAATTCCTATTGTAGCATAGTCATAATAGTAAAGTTTGAAGCATCAAAATCAACCACACAAGGTAGTTGAGGATCATAAAGTTGAAGAATGGGTCTTAAAGACACCATATGTTTCAACTTCTAGAATGCTTCTTAGCACTTGGTGGTCCACTAAAAGCTTGAGATTGTCACTAAAAGATTGGTCAAGGGTGCAATGAAGAACCATCAATAAACCCTTATCAATCCATTAAATGCATACACTTCTATGGCATCTTTTAGAGTAGGCCAATTAGTAATGGTCTTGATTTTCTCTTCTTCTATCTTGGTCTTCTCCAATGAGATCTTATACTTCTATGGCATCTTTTGGAGTAGGCCAATTAGTAATGGTCTTGATTTTCTCTTCTTCCATCTTGGTCTTCTCCAATGAGATCTTTTGATCCAAGGAGGTAACTTCCTTCTACCAAAGTGCACATTTTGACTTTTGCCAATGAAACTTCCATTAACATAGTACTCTTAGGACTTCTCACATTTGATTCATGTTTTATGCCTATGTCTTGCTATAGATTAAAAAATCATCCAAGAACACCACCATGGACCAATCCAAAACCTGATACATTTGATTCGTGAAGATTTTTAGAGCATTAGTGAGCCCAAAGGTAGAATTCTCTATTCAAAGTGCCCATACCTTATACAAAAATTTGTCTTTTTCACATCCTATCTAACAATGAGAATTTTCCAATAGTCACTTTGGAGATCCAACTTAGAGAAGTATTTTGCTCCACTCAATTGATCTAGCAAGTCATCAATTTGAGACAAGAGATATGCACTCTTCATTGTTTTTTACTAAGGCCACAATAGTCAACAAAAAATTGAAGTCTTTTATCATTCTTTAGGATAAATAGTACCAATGCTTACCATAAAGATGTACTATGTCATATGAAATCCTTCTCTAATAACTTTATCACTATCTTTTGAAGCTTTTCCAACTCTTTTGGTGAGAGTTGATAGATTGATCTATTCATTGGAGTACTTTGTAACAATAACTCAATCTTGAAGTGTATACCACAATCAGAGAGTAATCCCCTTAGCATATCATCCAAAAAAAGATTTGCAAACTCTTGAACTATTGGTTCAACCATTGCTTGATGAGGCTTTTGGCCCTCATCATATTGTCCATGCATAATTGGCTTAATCCACACCACAAAATAAGAATATCTTCCTCCAAAGCTTGCTTTATCGATAAATTTCTCACATTGGGACTGACTATTCTCAAGTATTTTATACAAAGGTGCTAGACAACCTAATCGGTAATTTTTACCTTGGTATTTTACTTGAATTTTTCATTAGATCCAATCAAATTGAACCTTATGACATTCAAGCCAAGGTAAACCTAGAATGACATCATAGTGTAGAGGTGCCATTACAAACCTTATACACTCCAAATAATCTTTCCCAATGTTGAATGTAATAGGATGTGAGGTATAGAATGCAAATCACTTTCTACCATCTACCATCAACAGTATACTTCCAATTATTGGTTTGATAAGAATACCTAATTCTTTTGTTAATTGCACAGATATGCAATTCTTTGAACTTCTTGAATCAACCAAAATCCTACAACAACTATCACATATCATACCTTATAAGTGAAACAAACTTACATAGGTCAAGCCTTCAATCCCTTTGGAACTAATCAAGTTCCTAGTAGATGGCTCAAACTCTCCTACTAGGATTTTTCACTTCCTTACTCATCATGCTCTTCCAACTCCATTTGGGAAATTTGTCAAGGTTGCTTATTCTTGAGTGAACATTTGGCAATAACAAAAGCAACCACCATTTTGTCATAATCTTTCTCTATTTGCAATGCCAAGTGGGCTCTATTGGATAGCATAATCTCCATCAGTGCCAATTCCTCCACTTGTGTGTAGTATGTTGGCATGTTTTTTGAAGGTTGAGGTCAAGACCAAGTTGTCACAACCAAGAAATAAAAGTGCTCAGTTAATTGCATAGCTTCCTCCAAGTGTTTGGGCTCCCATATGGTTACTTTTAATTTTGTTTGTGACTTCAAGACCCTCATAAATTGATCCAAAAGCTCCACCTTCAAGTATATATGGAATTTGCATTACAATGTTTTGGAATTGAGTGATGTACCTTCTCATAGATCTAATATGCTTCAATTTTGCCAATGTATCTTGTGAGACTTGTGTAACATTTATAGCTTGGAAATCTCCTAATTATTGTGCTCTTGAATTCTTTGCATGTTGGGATTGGCACAACAAATTATCATTTAACTTACTCTACTTGAAATCACCACCATAGTTTTGCCACTCCATCTTATTGACTTGAAGCCAAGAGAATTTGTCTCCATTCATCTTGAAGATCTGTAGCTTCAAAATAACATTCATAATAAAACACACAATTTTCCATTGCGTATGAGAGATTCTTGTCATCAAATAACTTGGGCTTTGGAAATCAGATTTTCTCTTCTCCTTCACAAAACAATACTCTCTTTCCATGCTATTATTATCAATGGTCTCATTCTTCCAACAATTGAGTAAGGTGTTCAATTTGTTAATGCATAGAAAAGATAACTTTTGTTATTGTTGTCATAGTTAGTACTTTATCAAACTATCTAAATTATCTAAGTTAACACATAGATACATGTCCACCGTTCTCTATAAGTGACAATTGGAAATATCAAGGGTTCATCAGACAAGGTAATTGTATTTAGAAAATTCTACCCTAAGTGCAAGATGATGAATTGTGTGAAATAATGCTTGGGTAGTACATGGACACAAAACTCCTAATGGTTTTGGTGGTTCATAAACTCCATCCATCTTATTCTTGCTCTAATACCAATATAAAAGACCAAGAAGAGAAATAGAAGAAAGGAATATCACATTGGGACTCTTGAATAAGTGAAACTCCAAATGCCTAGCATGAGCTTGGTCTTTTTTATTTATAGGGAATATACAAAGCTCTTGAAAAGCTTCTCAAGGAGTTTTCTAAATCTATCTTCTTAGAGTGCAAGCTAAGCTAACCAAAAAGCTTCTTGAGAAGCTTCCTTCTAGAAGTTGCTGTAATACTCCAAATGACAAGAGAACTCTCCAAGAGAGATACAAGAGACAAAATGCAAGTTTCACACTCAATACTATGATGCACCAAAGGAGCACCTTCTCTTTATTATATAGCAAAGAAGACCACCTCAAAGGAAGCTACACCCTTGGATCAAACATATGGATTGGTGACATGTCAGTGAGCTTTATCCTTGGATTACTTGTTTGGATGGATGACATGTTAATCCTTGTCCTATTTGAAGGGAATATTTTTGGAATCTTCCTATAAGGAGCTTAGAATTGTGTAGGTGAGGTACTATTGGGAAGCTCTTGATGAGAAAAATCATAGTGGGAAGTAGGCAAGCCTTCTCGTCCTTAGGGAAAAGCATCTCGTCATTTTTTAGGCTTAATTCATCCATTTAGGCCTCCAAAATTGGCTCTAAAGTTTTTAAGCTATTTTTGACTTCTGCCCTATTAGTAGAAGTACTCTTTTGATGACACCATTTTCTGATCTTCCTAGCCCATTTTACACAACATCCCTCTAGATTTTACCAAGCCAATTCTCATCTCTAGATAATATTTCTATCTACTTGTATTACAATCGGCTACCAATTATGTAATACCAAGAGCTAGCCATATGATCTAGATGTGAAATTTGGTTTAGTAACATCTAGAATGATGTTATACATGATGGTCAAAATAGATCAAAAAGATGTATCACCAAAAGAGTACTTCTACTAATAGAGCAAAAACCAAAATAGACTTGAGAACCTTAGAACCAATAGCTATGATTTAAAGGTGAGAATTGGTTTGGTAACATCTAGAAGGATGTTACACATGATGGACTAAATAGATCAGAAAGAGGTATCACCAAAAGGGGACTTCTACTAATAGAGTAGGAACCAAAATATGCTTGAAATCTTTGAAGGCAATTTTAGAGGCCTAAATGGATGAATTAGGCCTAAAAAATGTGTAGAGTCCTTCAAATAGATGAAAGTTTGGCCTCCCCTCCCCCTTGGTTTGTCTTGTCAAGAGCTTTCCAACGGTATCTTCTCATGTGATTTTGAGACTCCTACAGGAAGATTCCCTAAAAGATTCCCTTTGGTCAAAGCTTGTTTGACCAGCCAGATAGGACCTAGACCAACATGTCACCCATCCAAGTAAGTAATCCAAGGGTGGAGCTTGCTGACATGTCACCTATCTATGTGCCTAATCCTATGGCGGAGCTTCCTTGGAGGTGATCCTTTTTGGCTATATAATAAAGAGAAGGTGCTCCTTTGGGGCACCAAATGTTGAGTGTGTAATTTGTGTTTTCTCTCTTCTCTTGTCCTCCGAGTATTATAATGGTATCAAAGCGAGTGTCTTAGTCCAAGAGAGTGGATCACCCCTCTTGAAAGAGCACAAACTACTAAAACCGAGTAATTTGAGGTGGAGAACATAGAGTAATTGCTAGACTTAAGGACTTCAGAGAGCCGATGGGATGGATGCACCGGGAGGACAATTTCCCACACCTAGCTTTCCATTCCTAAATCCATTCCACATTAAGGTTATGTACATCCAGCGTGAGCAAATGAAGGTATCGCTAGTTTATCACTTTGGCATAAAATTCATGGATAGGGTGATGAACTCACCAAACTTGGTGATTCTACCTCTGGTGATATATGATATAGAGTGGGATTTGACAATCTACATTCTATTATGATAATATGGAAGTGAATGTCCCAAATCCTCTCCCTTTGTTGAAAACCGTTATGTAGTGAGACCAAAAGTGATGTTGAGAGATTTTGTGGTTAGGAATTTTGGCAAGGAGTATTATCAACAAGTGATAGCCTTTAAGGTCCCAATGGTAGTTCTGATAGTTTGTGCATCTTCTCAAGTGATCATATTGACTCTGTATTGAAGTAGACATTAGCAATTGAGTGTTGCAAGAACCATGGATCCGCAATTGCAAGAGCTGGTGCAAGGAATGCAAGGGATGTTGAATGAATTTCGAGAGATTAAGATGACCATGGAGACATTACAAAGTCAAGTGCAAATCCTCAGGAACAATTAAGCCATGCAAGAAGAAGAGCCGTCTCAAAACCCAGTACCTACGACTAAAGTACTTGGAGAGGCACTTGTGCCTATAAACCCTATCAACAATGAAGCCACATTGCTACTCCGAATGAAGAAGACTTGCAACATTGAGCCTTACAAGGGGCAATGTATGATGGGAGTAGTAGACAATTGTATCTCAAGAATGAATCAATATTTCTGATTGTTCTCAACAAAGATCACGGAGCATGCTACAGGCATGTTTGCATGTGGGTACTTGACCAATAAAGCCCTCACATGGTATGATGCTTGGGAATGATCCATGTTGGCAGAGAGAAGGGAGGTCACGTGGATAGCAATGCAAGAAAGATTGCTAAACAATTTCCAATTGGTGGATTCTGTGCAGATGGCTTGAACCCGACTATGGAGATTGAGACAAAAGAATAGCGTACAAGAGTATGTGGAGACATTTTTTGATCTACAAGTTGCAATAACCGACATGAGTCCAACAGAAGCTCTCGACGATTTCAAATGAGGGTTAAAGGAGCGGATTTGCCAAGAAGTCATGGTGCAAAATCCTCTCACGGTATTTGAAGCCATTACTTGTGCGCAAAGAATAGTAGGAGCATTGGGTGGAAGTGAAGGAGTAGTTCCACCTCAACATTATTGGGCAGAAATGCCACACATGGGTGAACCAATATCAATGGAATTGGGCAACCTTTGATTTCAAGATCAAGGAGCATGACCGCTTCAAGGAGAGTGTGGACGGGTAGAAGAACAAAGAGATAGAGTCCCACAAGGAGAAGGAGCTTGAGGAGAACAATGTTGTTGTTACAATTGTGGCTGTATTGGACACATATCTACCGATTGTTGCACTCGTTTTGCTACAAGCCCTTGGCCTTCATACATGCAATCTTTGAACAACATGGAGAGGCGTATTGAAGAGGAAGAGGTAGAAATCACTTTGGAAAACAAAGATTGCCAATAAATATACGTCACGGCCTTACTGGCTCAATAAGGAAGAAGAGAAGTGAGGAAAGGAAGAAGACTAATGCACAAAGATCCCAAAAGGCAACCTCACAATTGATTGTTGTGAATGGAGTCCTAGAAGGCAATCAAGTGAGAGTATTAATGGATCCATGAATGATCAAGAATTTCTTATTTTGCTTTGTTGCAATAAGATTGGGAATGGATCTAGAGAGAGATAGGAGTGAAGAAGTAGAGTTGCCTAACATGCAAACAGAGAGGATTGAATCATTACCTAGATAGGTAACACTCTCTGTAGGAGAATATCAGGAAGTAATTGATTGGCGAGTGATAAAATTAGCTCATTATGATGCAATCTTAGGCATGCCATGGATGGAGCATTACAACCCTATGGTAGATTGGAGGAAGAAAGTAGTGAGAACCCACCAATGGTCAATCATTGGGATTAAAGAAAAATCACCCAGGCAGGATTTGCCTTGTTATGTCATAGAGACGGTAGTTGTCTATAAGACAGATAGATGTTTCATGGGTCTAATAAGAGAAGTCCAGAGTGCACAACTTGATGGACAAGTTCTTGAGAAATTGAAGGCTATGGTGGATGAATTTCAAGATATCTTTCCCAATGATCTACCCTCAAGATTACCACCAAAAAGGAGAGTAGATCATAAAATTGAGACACTCTTGGGAAGATACCTCCTTGTAAGGCTCCATATCGCCTATCACCTCATGAGTTGGAGGAGTGTAAGACTCAAATTGAGGAGATGTTGCAAAAGGGATTTATCCAACCTAGCGTATCACTATATGGGGCTCCTATCTTGTTTGTGAAGAAGAAGGATGGTACAATGCGCATGTGGATTGACTATCAAGGTATCAATCAACAAACAATGAAGAACAAATACCCCTTACTTTGCATGGATAACCTATTTGATCAACTCCATGGAGTGAGATACTTCACCAACTTGGACTTGCAAAGTGGTTACAATCAAATCCAAATTGTAAAGGAGGATGTGTACAAAATTGCCTTTTAAACCAAGTATGGCCACTTTGAGTATCTTGTGATACCTTTTGACCTCACCAATGCACCTACCACTTTCATGAGTCTAATGAATGATATATTTTGTCCATACTTGGATAAGTTTGTTATCATCTTCTTGGACAATATCTTAGTATACAGTAGCACAATGACGGAACACAAACAACATCTACAAGAGGTCCTCCAAATTCTAAGACAAAATTGATTGTATGCCAAAATCTCAAAGTGTAAGTTTGGAAAGTCTGAAGTAGACTACTTGGGGCATAGAGTAAGTGTAGAGGGCATTCAAGTATTGGCAGATAAAATAGAGGTCATTCAAAAATGGTGTGCCCCAAAAGATTAGACTCAACTCAAGAGCTTATTGTGGTTGATAGGATTCTGTCATAGATTTGTCAAGGAGTTCTCCAAGGTTGCACAACCTTTAACGGCACTACTTGGCAAGGGGAAGAAGTGGACATGGGGAACCACACAAGAGTTGGTCTTTCAAGAATTGAAAGTTGCCTTGCTACATGCACCAATCTTGAAGTGGTATGACCTAAAATGACCAATCAAGTTGGCTACAGATGCATCAAGCATAGCAATAGGAGCAGTCCTATAACAAGAGTGGCATGACGGATGGCATCCAATTGCATATTTCTCTTGAAAGTTGTTACCGGCAGAGCGCAACTACCACACCACAAAACAAGAAGAGTTGGCCATTGTTCTAGCAACCAAGCATTGGAAGCACTATCTAGGTGAGAAGGCATTTGTAGTCGAGACAGACCACAAACCTCTAGTCTACCTTGAGATGCAAAAGGATCTATCTCGTCGCTAGATTTGGTGGGCAAAGTGGTGACAATGCTTCAACATGTCAATCACCTATGTGGAAGGTAAGAAGCAACTTGCAGATGCATTCACCCACATGCCAATGGCAAACAACTTGGTGGCAAAGGTTAAGATTAACCCAGAATTCTAACTAGAGATTCTAGCTGCTACAAAAACTGATCTAAAAATTGTAGAAGCACAATCATCCAAAGGTATCACCAGCACTCAAGGACTCACCTTTTGTGATGGCAGATTATGGATCTCAAATGTCCAAGAATTATACACCACTATTCTAGCGGAATGTCATGATTTGGCCATTGCAGGTCATGTTGGAGTGGACAAGACCTTGGATGCAATCCAACGCCATTACTATTGGCCCAAGATGAGCAATAATGTGATGGACTACGTGCGTAGCTGCCTACTTTGTCAATAGAACAAAGCTTCTAATCAAGCTCTTGTAGGGCTCCTTCAACCTCTCCCCATGCCTACCCAATGTTGGGAACAAGTGAGTATGGATCTTCTCTGTGAATTACCCAAGATCACCTCAAGGTTTGACTCCATTGTGGTCTTTGTGGACCGGCTCAGCAAACTGATTCATGTACGCCCTACCACCAAGGATGTGACCGCTTCATAACTAGCTCAATTATACTTAGATGCATTTTTCTCTCACCATGGCTTGTCTAGAGTGCTTATCACCAATAGACGCATTCAATTCACCAATTTGTTTTGGCAAACACTCTTTGGTTTCTTCCAACCAAGTTAGCCATGTCCACAACTTACCACCCACAAACAGATGGCCAAACAAAGCAGGCTAATCGCACGATTGAAGATATGTTATATGGCTTCACCTTAGAAGAGCAAGAGAGGTGGGACACCCTACTCCCATTGGTGGAATTTTCTTACAACAATTTAGTGAATGCATCCACCCAAGTCACTCTATTCTTCCTCATGTATGGTGAGCATCCCTTCACACCTTCTAGCTTGATGAAGATCCGTCCATTGGCTACCAAGGTCAATGTAGTCAATACATTTGTTTCTAGAATCCAACACCGTGTGGAGAGCACCAAGCATAGATTACAGATTGCATAAAATCAACAGAAGCAATTTGTTGATGCACACCGTAGGCACATGGAGTTCAACGGTGGGGATCAAGTGTGGCTATCAACAACCAACCTCACATTAGTTGGACCTCGTAAGCTCAGACCTTGTTTTATTAGGCCTTTCTTGATTCTTCATCACATCGGCGATGTGGCCTATCACCTTAATCTACCACCACACATGAAGATCCATCCAGAGTTCCATGTTTCCCTACTACGTAGATATGCTCCCCAATCAGGCTAGGGTCATTCCACACAAGACATTCGACCTTTTTTGACACGCATTGATTGCACAGAGGAATATGAAGTGGAGCGTATTCTCCAAAAATGCATGCATGGTACTCGCCATCCGCGGGTGTACTATCTAGTATGGTGGAAAGGTTACCTCCTCTATGAAGCAACATGGGAGCCCGCTGCCAATCTGACACATACACCGGTGTTGGTGCAAGCATTTGAGTAACAATTGCACAATGAAGATGTTACGTCTTAAAAGGAGGGAGGTCTATAATACCAAGAGCTAGCTATATGATCTAGATGTGAAATTTAGTTTAGTAACATCTAGAATGATGTTATACATGATGGTCAAAATAGATCAAAAAGATGTATCACCAAAGAAGTACTCCTACTAATAGAGCAAAAACCAAAATAGACTTGACAACCTTAGAACTAATAGCTAGACATATGATTTAAATGAGATAATTGGTTTGGTTGTCTGGAAGGATGTTATACATGATGGACTAAATAGATCAGAAAGAGGTATCACCAAAAGTGGACTTCTACTAATAGAGCAAAAACCAAAATAGACTTGAGAACCTTAGAACTAATAGCTAGACATATGATTTAAATGTGATAATTGGTTTGGTTGTCTGGAAGGATGTTATACATGATGGACTAAATAGATCAGAAAGAGGTATCACCAAAAGTGGACTTCTACAAATAGAGTAGGAATTGAAATATGCCTGAAATCTTTGAAGGTAATTTAAGAGGCCTAAACGGATGAATTAGGCCTCAAAAATATGCAGATCCCCCCTCTCCAATTGAGGAAAGACTGGCCTTCCCTCCCCCTTGGTTTGTCTTGTCAAGAGCTTTCCAACAATACCTTCTCATGTGATTTTGAGACTCCTATAGGAAGATTCCATAAAAGATTCCCTAAAAGATTCCCTCTGGTCAAAGCTTATTTGACCAACCAGATAGGACCTAGACCAGCATGTCACCCATCCAAGTAAGTAACCCAAGGGTGTAGCTTGCTGACATGTCAACTATCTGTGTGCCTAATCCTATGGCGGAGCTTCCTTGGAGTAGATCCTCTTTGGCTATATAATAAAGAGAAGGTGCTCCTTTGGGGCACCAAATGTGGAATGTGTAATTTGTGTTTTCTCTCTTCTCTTGTCCTTGGAGTATTATAACTTGGCATACAATTTAAGCTAATCAAGAAGCTCCCCAAGAAGCTTCCTCTTACACATAACTCAATACTTGATAGGTACCAAGTAGCTTCATAGATACTTCTAGAATATTCTTATAATTTTAGGCTAATTTAGCTTATTGGCTACTTTTTTAGTCTTGACTTACTCATCTATATACTCGAGTTTTTTATAAAGATTAAAGCAACCTTAAACAATAAAAGGTTAAAGAATAACGGGTGGAGGATTAGCAATTACAAAGATCTAACTTGGAGGGCAATTGTGGAGGTAGTTATGAAAATATTTAAGCCAAAGCAAATGACCTACTTGACCAACAACCGGGTCGTCTTCTTTGAATATATGTATCAAGGAGAGGTAGTAAATTGGGAATAGATGTTCTATAGGCAAGCAAGAATGTTGCATAAAGACTTTTAGCTAGAGTAAGGAGCAACCTATTTGGCACCATTTGCCATCCATTTTTACATAGGGATGAATTTACTTACCAAAGAAGAGTGAAAGAAGTTCCCAAGCCACTTTCACCCAGTAGACTACTTTACAACCCAAAGGATGGTAAATTATCAAGAAGTATTGTTAGTTGATGCAAAGTATGCAAAAATTGGTAATTTCATACAAATGGAAGAAGAGAACACAACTCCAAAGAGGAAGAGAGGCACTACTTAGAAACTATAAAGACCAACAAAGAGGTTATGATCAAGTGCAAAATTGATTGGAGTGTCCTCATTGGAAAGAGAGGCCAAGGATAATGAAGAAAAAGAGGAGTAAAGATATTTTACTTTGCAAGGATTTGCTTCCAAAGTAGAGGAGGACAAACATGATGAAGATGCATAGTTGGCTCAAAATCTAGATAGGAAGATGGAGCACAAGGAAGAAGTAGAGCAAGAAGTAGAAGCATAAGTGCATGGGAAGGTGGCACCTCATGCCAAATCAGAATCAAGAAGTGGATGCCCAAGAAGAAAAATAGAAGCACCCCAAGAAGAACAACTTTGGCCCCAAGTTTAATACAAAGCCAAAGACTTTTTGGCTTTGTATTAAACTCAAAGAAGAACAAGTAGTTGAAGTTGTAGATGAGGTAGAATTAGACATGGAGGGTGAGGCCAAAGACACCTCACTAGAACTGCAAACTAAAGTTGTAGAAGGATTGGTTCAATCAACCCAAGTGCCAATGAAGGAAGAGGTATGCTTCAGAATTAATTTGATAGGAGCAACACACAACTCATAGAATTCCTTCTTTGCCAATACTATGAGGAGTGCCTAAAGATCATGGATTACACTAGCTTGGTGCATAGCATGGGCAAGGAAATCTATGCCCAAAATGCAAAAGGAAGACCGCATAAAGGAGGAATTGGACAAGATCAAGAATCTTTACAAAGAAGAAGCCAAGAAGGTGAAGGTATTGGTGTAGAAGAACCACAAAATCAAGAAGCAAAATGCTTCCCTTGTAACAAATAAAAGTTAGAGTGAAAAAAGGCTAGAAGATTGCAAGGGCTGTTGAGAGCACTCAGATTAGAGCAAAAGTAGAGACAACTTGAGTACAAAGACCAACTTTGAACTAGGGAAAACAAATTGGTAAGTACTCAAAATGAATTGGAGAACCCCAAGGTCAAGATTGTGACCTTGGATTTTTAGATGGCCAAGTATAGTAACCTTTGCTTAAGTATGCCTGTGTTGAAGTATGCATCCCAGTTAAGTACATAATATTTTATCTCAAAGTTGGAGTTTAGTGTTTATTGGTGAAACATGTCATGAATAATGAGACCTCATAAATTTTGGAGTTTCTTGAGTTTAGCACTCATAGTCAATTCCTACATGTTGCACTACAATGATTCAAATGATCATTAAAGACCATCATAAGTCCCTTTTACCTCTTTTTGCACTTTTGTGCACAATAGTTGATCCTCAAGCTTAAGAATAGCTTTATAGAGGGACTCAAACCCTTTGAATGTGACAACATTTTCAGTTGAATTAGAGTAATCCTGATTGTTTTCATTGTTGCTACTTCCAATCTCTTTAGTTTGCATTGTTAGCAAAACGTCATCCATATCCTTTAAGATTGCAGCTAAATGTTCTACACTATCCTCACTATTGGCATTGACAAAGATTTCCAATTCATTGGGCTCCATATGAATTTACAAAGACTTCATGTTTTGCATAACTTCTATCACCAAATTGTCTTTTGCTTTTGATTGCTATCTCTAGCCAATGTCATATTATCCACCTTGGTAAAAGTATTCTTGATAGAGGTTGAAAATATTGCATCCCAAGCACTCTTTATGTAATTTGAAGCATCAAGTAGGTGCACTAGATACCCATAGATGACCCTTGCAGCTCCTTGTCAAAAGTGTAGAACTTGTTCTCTTTTATAGTTCTTTGCCTCTTCATCAAGTTCAAAGAACTCAAGCACATCATTGAGGTACAAATACTTAGCTTTTTTTCAACACTAAGATTATTCCGTAGTTGCATGGCTTTGGAATAATCTTAGTGCTGAAAAAAGGTTGTTGCATGGCTATTTCCAATTGGTGTCCTTTGGAAGGAAGAATATTATTCAAACATTGTCTTGTTCAAAAGCATCAAAATGCCCAAGAGCATTCTCCATTATTAAGAAATGTGATGTCTATTTTAATTCTTCACTTCCAAAAGAACACTTTATCAAATCATGTCCAATAGGTTTCCATGTCTATCCAAGCCTTTCCTTGAGAGAAATATTTTATCGGCAACTTTTGATCCCTGATGCAAGCAAATTGTTTGGGTTTCCAACAAGGACACAAGGAATCTTGTGCAATCATGTTACATTTGCACAAACTACTAAATATTTGTGATCTTTAGATTTCTTTTTCCTTCTTGTTTTTGACAGATCTTCATTTGGCATCAAGAGAATGTATCTTGGGAGCAATGAGTAAAACAATCCAATTTCATTCATATTATAGACATTTTTGCATCATATTGTTTGATGATATTATACAAATTGTCCAATACAAACAAAAGCTCAAGATAATTTTTATTGACCTCTACTCCTCCATGAAAGTGAAGTTTTTTCAAGCCTTGAGATGTCTTAAATTTGCTAAGCCGATGCCAAAAGGCCTTGAAATCTTCTCTAGGAATTGCAAGATGGAAGAAATCCATTGCACTTTTGCAATGGCTAAAAAAGATGGAACAAGAAAATTGGCATGGCATATGCTATTAATCAAGAGGTATAACATGTCTTCAAGCTCAAAATATTGACCAATGGAAGCTCAAAACATCATGGTTTTTGCTACTCCAAACATTAAAGAATATCATTCTCAAATCTTGTCCCCTAGTTCTCCCAAGTCATTAAGATGGTGCCTTCACTTATGCAATACTCACATGAGAGAGTTCACTTGCTAGGAGCATTGGCTTTATTGAGCTTAGCAATGATTTTGCATTTTTAATCCTCATAGAGATGCTTGCTATTGGGTTTTCTCACCATCAAACAAGAGAAGAATAAAAATAACAAAAAGGTCTAGTGTGTTACACTAAAATGTTAAGTATGCAGCTACTAAGTATGCACAAAATAGCCAAAGTTCAAGTTGCATACTTTAATGAGAGTTTATCGTATTGCAAGGAGGTGGCCATCCAACTAGAGCATATGGCCAATGAGTTGCAAAAGGAGAAGGAGGAAAAGGAGGCAAATCAAGTCTAAATGTAGGAAGCATTGCAAGAGGAATTGAAGCCAAAGACCCAACACTTGGAGGAAGAGAAGCAAAAGGTAATTCAGAAATTGGAAGAAGCTAGGAATTACTTGGTAGGTATGCTAAAGGAAGAAAGGTTATTAAGAGCAACAAAGACAATGATCCATGAGGTCAAGTTGTAGGTCTAAAATTTGAAGGAAGAATATATGATGAGGAGCAAATGGATCAGCTAGCAATTAGACTTAAAGAGAATTTGGATAGAAAATTTACAAAAGTTTATGAGACTTATCTATCAAAGATAGCGAGATATAAGGAGCAAACCAACCACCTATTTAGGAATTCTAAGGACAAAGGAATTTCTTCATAATAGAGCACCAAGCCAAAGGTACTTCACCTCACTAAAGGGACCCTTGTATTGGAGTAACTTTGAAGTGAAGAGTAACCTAAGATCCTTATTAGACTTAGATGTTACTCTTAGTTTTAGGCCTTCATAGTTGTAAATAATTCAAGAGGAGTACCTTTAGAGTTGTACAAGTCTTCCGAGTTGTAGGTCCAAGAGTGTGACACCGTCCTTGGCACGTGTAAAGAGCCTAAGCAAACTACATATGATTAAGGTACGATAGGATTAGGATCTTAAGTGTTTGATGTACATAATATAGGATTTTCAAGTAGTTCACTTAGGCTCTTAGTCCCTTTGGATTGGAGCATAAATGTATTTAAGGCTTTGGTCCAAAGGGATTTAGGTTCTATACTCTCAAAATTCAAGAAAGGAAACTTTGAGTTTGTTGCAAACTATGTCTTTCCATTCTAAGTGTTGATGAATGTTTGTGTTGAGTGGTGGTGAGGAGTCTCATAGTAGGATCATAAGTGTTGGAATACATAAAGGTGTATTTGTACTTGATCAAGATGTTTGATTCTTGAGAGACCCAAAGAAGTGAACCTATGCATTGAAGAATCAATCTTCATTTGGAGCATTGGGAGTACCATGAATTCAAAGAGCAAGGACATCTAGCAAACATGAGGATAGCTTTGTAGTTGTAAAAGACCGAGACCAAGGAGAGAAATAAGAGAATGGAAGATCACATTGAGATACTTCAATGAGGGAAACCTCCAAATGCCTAGCATGAGTTTTGGCTTTGGTATTTATAGGGAACATACAAGGCCTTGAGAAGCTTCTCAATAAGCTTCCTTGAGCCACTTTCTTGGAGTGAAAGCCAAGTTAACCGAGAAGCTTCTCAAGAAGCTTCCTTCTAGAAGCCACTTATTTGGTGTGCAAGCTAAGCTAGTTGGAAGCTTCTAGAAGCTACCTACTTGGGGTGCAAGCTAAGCTAGCCGGGAAGCTTCCTAGATACTTCTAAAATATTCTTGGCTAATTTTTCCTATTTGCTACTTTGATAGCACTAACTAACTTTGTTGCTAAACTCCATATTGTTACATATTCTCCCATTGTTAGTTGGTGACGTCCTTGTTGCCATTGAAGCTTCAAACTCCTAGATGGCCATTTGTGCATTATGGAGATGAGAAAGAGGTTCCCATGTGGCATCATGAAGGAGATACCCTTTCCAAAGGACCTTGTACTTAGTGTGTTGTCGACGGCTTTGTTGAATGTGGTGATGCGTAAGGATACAATTAACTTCATACTCCTCATGATCATTGATAGGGATGGGAGGAAGAGGGGGTTGGACTCAAGAGGAAAAAAAAGAGGGGTTAGGAACAAAGGGTTTCAACTTGGAAATGTGAAAGATAGGGTAGATGTGCATTTGACAAGGCAAGCTAAGTCGATAAGCAATAAGAGAGATGATTTGGGTGACATCAAAGGGTCCTATCCAATTAGGGGTAATTTACAAAATTGGGTATCAAGTGGGAGGATTAGGTTGCTAGAGGAGAGCATGACCTTATCATTGACTTGAAAGGTGAGATCATGATGATGGTGGTCTGCATATTGTTTCTTCCGATTCTGAGCAACAAGGAGATGAGATTTGGCTTCTTAAAGGGATTGGGATATGGTGGTCAAGAAGGTGGAAGTATGAGGGACATGAGATGGAGGAGGAGCAAGAAGGGAATCTAGAACAAGTGGATCTTGGCCAAAATTAAGGAAGAAAGGAGAGAATCTGGTGCTTGCTTGTTTGAAATTATTGTATGCAAACTCCATATTTGCAAGATATTAATCTCAATTGGTATGATGTATGTTGAAAAAGGCATGAAGCATATTCTCCAAGGTGTGATTTGCACATTTATTTTGTCCATTAGTTTGAGGATGTTAGGCCGTGGACAAAGCAAGCTTGGTGCCGAGTATCTAGAAGAGTGCTTGCCAAAATTTCCTAATGAAGTGAGGATCATGGTCAAAGATGAGTACACAAGGCATCCCATGATGCTTGAAGACAATGTTGAAGTAGATATGCACCAATGTTGGAGCATCCACAATATCAAAGGTTGGTGCCAAATGGATTTGCTTACTAAGCTTATCTATAAACACCAAGATCACTATGTGATCTTGCTTCATTTTGAGCAAAGATGTGATGAGATCCAAGCTCACATGTTCCCATCAAGCAAATGGAATGGGGAGTGGTTGAAGGAGTCCACTCAATTTCTGATTGTTGGCCTTATTGTGTTGGCAACTCTCACATGATCAGAAAAACTTTTGAACATCTTGTGTCATGTTGGGCCACCACCATTGGCATGGAGAGTACCCAAGGTCTTGTCTACACGCATGTGACCAATGATTGGTAAGTCATGGGCTTCTTGGAGGTGCACAAGTTGGAGATCACCCTTGGCTAGAACATAAATCCAATTCTCACAAAATAGAAGGTCTTCCTTGAAGGAGAAGGTGTTGTACTCCTTGTTGGATGTTGCAAGATTACCTTGTACCATCTAAAAGAAAGGATCTTGGTGATAAGTGATTTTAAACTTGAGTTGGACTTTATGTCAATTGATACGTTTGTTATTGCCGCCATGATGAGAGGAAGAGACTTCAAATAAGGTCATCCTGATAGTGCATTAGGAATGATGTGGAACCAATTGGGTTTGTACTCAAGTTTGATGTCAAACAATTGTAGTTGTTCCTCCCATTGATGATGTTGACTCTTCATGTGTTCCAAGTGGAATGTCTGCAATAAGGGTTTGTGATCAATTTGCATGATCACTTGTTTTCCCAAGAGATAATGCTTCTATACTTTGGTGGCATATACCATTATTGGTTTTTCTTGATCTCATATAGAGATATTCCTTTTTGTAGTGTTTAATCAGCAAGACACAAAGGCAATGGAATGTCACCCATCTGGGAATTACTATTGCAACACAACTCCAATAGCAAAGTTAGAAGCATCAACGTCAACCACACAAGGTAGTTGAGGATCATATGGTTGAAGAATGGGTCTTGAAGACACCATATGTTTCAGCTTCTGGAATGCTTCTTCATGCTTGGCAATCTATTGAGAGCTTGAGTTTTTTCCCAAGAGGTCAATCAATGGTGCTGCCATTTGCATATTGTAGTAGATGAACCGTCGGTAAAAAATTGCCAATCCGTTGAATGCTTGCACCTCTGTGGCATCCTTTGGAATAGGCCAATCAATAAAAGCCTTAATTTTCTCCTCTTCTATCTTGATCCCTTTTGATGAGATCTTGTGACCCAAGAAGGCGACTTCCTTTTGTCAAAAGGCATATTTTTACTTCTTGCAATAAAAATTCCATTGACATAATCACCTTAGGACTTCCCATACATGATTAATTTGTTTTGCCTCCATCTTGCTATTGATTAAAATGTTATCCAAGAACACCACCACGTACCAATCTAATAGTCCATCCAACGCCCAATGCATATAATCCATGACGACTATAAGAGCATTAGTGAACCCAAAAGGTAGAACTCTCCATTCAAATTGCCTATAACTTGTGCAAAAGGTAGTCTTTTGTACATCATCCATATCAATGAGATTTGCCAATAGCCATTGCAACGATCCAACTTGGATAAGTATCATGCTCCATTCAATTGATCAAGAAAGTCATCAATTGAGGTAAGGGATATGCATTCTTCACCATTTGTTTATTGAGCCCATGGTAATCAATACAAAAATGAAGTCCTCCATTCCTCTTTGGAATAAATAGTACCGGTGCTCCCCAAAGAGATTACTATGTCATATGAATCCTTCTCCAATAACTCCATAAGTGTTATTTACAACTCTTACAACTACTCCAACTGTTTTGGTGAGAGCCAATAGATTAGTCTACTTATTGGAGTACTCCTTAGCAATAACTCAATCTTGAAGGGCATACCATGATTGGAGGGTAATCCCTTCAGCAGATCATCCAAAAACACATCCGCTAACTCCTGAACTATTTAATCAACCATTGCTTGATGAGGCTCTTGATCCTCTATAGATTCTCCTTGTGCAGTTGGGTTGATCCATTTTGCAAAAATAGACTTATCTTCCTCCAAAGCTTGCTTTATAGCTACCTCATTGACAAACTTCCTATCTAGGGACTTATCTTCCTTCAAAGCTTGCTATATGGCTACTTCATTGACAAACTTCCCATCTTGGGACTTATCTTCCTTCAAGGCTTGCTCTGTGGCTACTTTCTTGACAAACTTCCCATCTTGGGACTTATCTTCCTTCAAAGCTTACTATGTGTCTACTTTCTTGACAAACTTCCCATCTTGGGATTGACTATTCTTAAGTATCTCACTCAAAGGTGCCAAACAACCTAATCAGAATTTCTTACCTTGGTGTTGTACTTGACTTTGTCATCAATTTCAACCAAATTGAACCTTATGATGTTCAAGCCAAGGCAAACCCAAAATGACATCATAGTGTAGAAGTGCCACTACAAACCTCACACACTCCAAATACTCCTTCCTAATCTTGAAGGTAACAAGATGTGAGGTACGGAATGCAGAACTCTTTCTACCATCTGCCATCATCAATCTACTTCTAATTATTGGCTTAATAGGAATACACAATTCCTTTGCTAATTGCATAGACATGCAATTCTTTGAACTTCTAGAATCACCTAGAATCCTACAACCACAATCAAATATCATACCTTGCAAGTGAACCAAACTTGCATAGGTCAAGCCTTCAATCCCATTAGAACTAATCAAGTTCCTAATAGGAAACTCAAATCTCCTACTAGGATCTCTCATTTTCTTGATCATTTTGCTCCACAACCTCCATTTGTGCAATTTGTCAAGATTGTCCATTCTTGAGTATATATTCGACAATATGATGTCCAATCTAGCAATAATAAAAGTAACCACCATTTTACCACAATATTTCTTGATCCGCTATACTCATTGGTTTTGTGAAGGTCAAAGTCAAGATCAAGTTATCGCAATCAAGGAATCAAAGCGCTTTGCTAGCTATATGGCTTCTTCAAAGTATTTTGGATCTTGCATAATCACTTCTAATTTGGTTCATGACTTCAAGCCCCTCACAAATCAATCCAAAGCTTCACCATCCATTATATTTGAAATTTGTATAATGGTGTTTTGGAATTGCGTGATGTACCTTCTTATAGAACCAATCTGCTTCAACTCTGTCAACTTATCTTGTGTAGCTTATGTGGCATTTATTGCTTAGAATTGCCCAATTATTGCACCCTTGAATTCTTCCCATGTTAAGATTGGTGCAAAAAATTACCTTTTAGCTTGCTCCACCATAGCTTTGTTGCTCCGTCCAATTGGCTTGAAGTTATGAGGATTTGTTTTCGTTCATCTTGAAGATTTGTGGCCTCAAAATAAGGTTCATAATCAAATAAAAAATTTTCCATTATGCTTGAGAGATTCTTGCCATCAAATACCTTAGGTTTTGGAAATTGGATTCATTCTTCTCCTTCTTGAAATGGTGCTCTCTCTACATGCTCTTGTCGTTTTTGGTCTTGTTCATCCAACAATTGAGTAAGGTGCTCGGTTTGTTACTACATAGCAATAATAACCTCAAGTATTGTTGCCATGGCTATTTCTCTATCATAATGCTCCCAATTTATCTAATTTACTAACATGTAAATGCAACACGTCCACCATTCTCCATAAGTTACAATCGGAAGTACCAAAGGTTCCTTGTACAAGGTGATTGCATTCAAAAAAAAATTCCCAAAATGTGAGGTGATGAATTATGTGAAATGATGCTTGGGTAGTACCAAACACAAAAGTCCCAATGGTTTGGCAAAAATGGTTTTGGTGGTCCATAAATTCCATCTATCCCATTCTTGCTCTAATACCAATGTAAAAGACCAAGATCGAGGAGAGAAATAAGGGAATGAAAGGTCACATTGGGACACTTCAATGAGGGAAAACTCCAAATGCCTAGTATGAGCTTTGACTTTGGTATTTTATATGGAGCATACAAGGCCTTGAGAAGCTTCTCAAGAAGCTTACTTCAGCTGCTTTCTTGGAATGCAAGCCAAATTAATCAAGAATCTTCTCAAAAAGTTTCTTTCTAGAAGTTACTTACTTAGTGTACAAGCTAAGCTAGTTGGAAGCTTCTAGAAGTTTCCTTCTAGAAACTATCTACTTGGGATACTAGCTTAGCTAGCTAGAAGCTTCACAAGAAACTTCTTAGATACTTCTAGAATATTCTAGGCTAGTAAATAATTTTAATTATTTGCTACTTCTTTAGCACTAACTTACTTCATCGATTAACTCCATATTGTTATAATAGTTATGCCTTTAGAAGGAAGTGTAGTATGCCACTTTGTAGTCATGGTCTTTGGAGTAAAGGGGCATTTTGAGTGGAGACAGCAATCACCTTTAGGATTAACTTGAAATATACTTGTAGTAAGTTTTCCCTTTTCCATATTGTGCCATAGCAATGATAATGGACTCTTTTGAGAGTAGTCTCTTATTTAACCTTTTAGGTTAAATGGGAAATAATAAATGAACTATAACTAGTAATATTTTCCTTCACTTTTAGTCCTTTCCATTTGTATTCTTGAGGAACAACTTGTTACTTATTCTTATTCACTTTTTGGTCAACAATGGGTTACTAGAGGCACATAAGTGCCTAGGTTTACCATGTATAAGTGGCCATCTCTATTTTTTGCCATGTCTTGTTGAATGCTTAGCTTTGCATAGATTTAGCTTGAATGCTTTTATTGTGGGGCAAAATTTTTGAAGTTTGATTTCCTTGAAGCCTAAGTTTGACTAGGTAGAGCTATGCATGTCATGCCTTTTGAGAAATTTAAATAATTTTCTAAAATTTGGCAAGCAAAAATTCTCAAATTGAGTGCTTTAAGTACTTAAAATTTTTCTTTGAATCTAGTACTTTTAAAATTAAGTTTTAGGATAGAAAGAAATTCATATCATAGATTGACATAAATTATTGCTCAAGCTATTTATAGAAATCTTTCATATATCTAAAGTGTAGTTTTTATTAGTTTTACCTTTTTATATTCAAGGTTTTGAGTGCAATTAAACTTGGAAATTCATTCACTCATTTTCATATATTTGAAATTCATTACCTACAATTTTGAAATTATAAATGTCAAGAAATGTTTAGATAGAGATAAAAATGTTTATAAATTAATAAATGTATATTTTACTCAAAATTTTATTTTTTTATAACTTTAAAAACATATAATATATATAATATATCAATAACATGAAGATTTGGATTAATCAACCGAGCATAATGATTTAGTTTTGATAAAATAAAGAATTATATAAATCAATAAAGATTAATGATTAGGTTTGGGCAGTTCTGAGAAGTTGTTTGGATCAAGATCTTGAAATTTGCAATTATATAATACATTGACCAGTGAAACAACAACAGTAAAAAAATTTTCAAAAATTAAAACAATAATTAGAAGTAGAAACTATAAAGAATCATGTAAGTGGTTTATAAGCAACTATGTGTATCCAAATCCTTTGTTTTATATGCATGTTTAAAACATCAAAGTTCTTAGCTTACTATTTTTTATGAATGTGGTATTGTTGTCCAAGTGTGTTGTGTGTCCATCATGACTATGATTTTAAGCTAAAGAGGTGTTGGCTTCCATGGAGTTACAAGTTGGTTTACATGGCTTGGAAAAATACTTTAACTCTGAGTTAACGTCAGCTACTAAACAGATCAAACGCATGGTGATAAACTTTATGTTTGCCCATATACTTAAAATGGGAGGAAATTTTTCAGTGTTTTCTATCTATTAAGTGGGAGTTCACGACTTGCATAGTTCTGATATCTTAGGTGCGGTAGGGCAGATTTCTCATACAGACTCTATTGGGGCTTAGCCCCATGTTACCCTTACGGCTTGATGGGGTCTTCCCTCCTTCACTTTTTCTACGCGGTCGCCTTTTACTTGAGTTCACGTCGGAGTCCAAAAAGCATTTGTAGAAGTTAGTAAATACAGAGGTTTGGACCGGTTATCGGACCTGCAGGAACATCCGGTCCGCCGGATAGCCTGGAAATGAGAGAGGAGACGGAGGTCTTTTATTCTTGTGCTATGTTTCCATCGACGAAATGATCAAGAGCGAGGATCCGTTCTTTCCCTGGTGAGCAAAACCCAAGGGAAGATCGGGGTCTGTCACATGGAAATGGAGGCATATTTCGATTGTGGGGTAAGTTTTCCATGGAAATAGCGGAAGAAACAAGAGCAGTGCTCAAGCGGAGGAGTGGAGTCGGGGAAATTAGGGTTCAGAATTTCAGGTGTAGGTTTTGGAGGTGCAGAGGAGGAAGGAAGGTGTGATTGATGAATGGTTCAGTGTTGAGGAGAAAGGGAGAAAGCTGTGGAGGTGAAAATGACGAGTCAATCTCGAGAAAATGAGGAGAAGGTGGCATATTTTCAGGATGTTACAGGAGTGCAGGATTCGTCGCTCTCGACACAGATACTGGAGGCGCACGGATGGGACTTAGACGCAGCAGTGAATTCCTTGGTCGGAGGGATGATCCACACAACGTCGGTCCCGGTGGGAAGTAGTAGCGGTGGTGATGTCTTGAGCACTGACGAAGCTTCGGACTCGGGTCGATGGAATTCTACTGCAGAGCGGATGAATTCAGGGTTTCCCTCTACCCTAGATCGTGACCCGTTTGGCAATCATGGACGCGGACATCCCGAGGGTGGAAACTATCAGCCTTTTCCTTTAAGTCCAGGAAGGGATAGCATGGACTATGATCGATATCAGTATGATGAGTCCTACAGGGGTGGGCTCCTTATGCCGAATCCTCCGGGTCCCGGTATTGCCTGGAGGTTAGTGACATTGCCATTTTCGATGATCCGAGGGAGCTATAATCTCATGTACGGGGCTGTAGGATTGGGAATGTGGGTTGCCGGAGGAATGATATCGTACTCGCTAGGAGCACTTGGTTTAGGCGCAGCAGGAGGAGGTGCGGCTGGAGATGGGAGAAGTAGATCGTTACTCCCTATGCCTTCTGGAGCTTCAGAGGCCAGTCTTTTTGTGAGAAACTTTGAGAGAGAATACGGGGGGATCCGTCCAATGTTCCAGACTCTCAGCTTCATGGAGGCTATGAGAAGGGCAGGGCAGCAGTATAAATTTTTGTTTGTATATCTGCACGCACCAGATCATGCCAACACCCCAGCGTTTTGTGAAGGTAGTCTGTGCTCTGAAGGTGTGTCAGAGTTTATCAACGAGAATTTTGTTGCTTGGGGTGGAGACGTGCGTGCTAGCGAAGGCTTCCAAATGAGCAACAGTTTGAAAGCGTCAACCTTTCCCTTCTGTGCCGTTGTCACAGCTTCTTCTAACCAACGCATTGCCTTACTACAACAGGTTTTACTTTTTGCCACTTTTACCTTAGTTTAACGATTCCCCCGTACGCAACCTGTTATTATTCTTCATTTGGATTTTCCTCTTCACTATCTGTTGGTTACCAGATTTTCCGCACTGCCTCATGATTCGCTGCTACTATGTTCTTTTGAGATTTTTGTATGAAGTTTGTATTTTTGCCTTGGTTTACCCATCTAGTTATTTTGAAATCCGACAGTTCGACAAATACACATATACTTTCAACATACTTGAAACAGACTTCTCGAGGTTACACTTGCTCGCGGTAACCCTTGCCTGCAGGTAGGGATGAATTACACCACTCTACGCTTAGATAAGCACCAAGGATACCATCGCACTAACCCTTGCCTGCAGGCACATGCTTCGTCCCTCTTTAGGTAATTGATAGTCATGACGAATTTACTGTCAAATGTCGAGTCCGATCAGACGTGGGTATGGAACTGGGTTGTTAACAACAGGTTTTGTAGTCCATTATTCGATATACTGTTAACGTTTGTATTGTCCTGCCATGTTCATTGCATTGAACTGCCATGTGTCACTCATTCTGCTATCAATACTGTCGACACAGGGTGTAAGAGTATGCCTAGCACGCAACAGTCAGTCCTCTTGGGTGGGAATCCAAATTGGGAGCAATCTGTAAGGGCTTGACCACACCATTACAAAATACATAGACATTTGTGTCCACTTCTTCTGTTTTAGTAGGTTGGCTGGTTTCATAGATCGCTCCTTGTATTCTTGGAGTTAATGATTGATTCAAAAGTGTAACTCTTAGAGCTACTTTCTTGCTAAAGTCAAAGTCGTACATGGTAAATTGAACTCCTTTTAACTTGAATATAGCTTTCTGCCTCCCTTCAGGGATGCTATATGATTGATTTGGTAGATTAATTGTGTCCGCTAGATAGTCACGATTAGTTTCCGATTAGTTGTCTGAGTGATAGGCTTCTGCACTCTGCCTGAAGTGCATTTTCTCATTTGCTTCTAGAGTACGGGTTTTTGATAAGCTCCTCAACTCTTTCTCTCTCCATTTCATAAAAGAGGACTTAACCTGTTACTGTTGTTCTTTAACTCGTTTATTCTAAATTGAGCCGTTATCTTCTTTATCAAGCTTGCGTGGACAATGGAAGTGCTCGCTGTCTTGTCCTTATATCCCTCAATATGAAATGCCCGTCTACTGTCTCGTCACGTATATTACTTATATATGTTTTATGATTGGGCCCACCTTTTAACTCTATCCAGCAGAGGCCTCCCATGAATTAACTTGAGCACATGGTAGTCCAGATGCTGAGTTGTCCAAGAATAGCTGTGAAATTTACTACCGTGACTTTGACAGATTGAAGGTCCCAGGAGCGCCACCGAGCTGCTGGCAATTTTACATCGAGTGGTGGAAGAGCACGGAGCAGCGCTTGTTGCTGCTCGCGTTGAGGAGGAGGAACGTCAAGTGAACCGACGTCTGCGGGAGGAGCAAGATGCGGCATATCAAGCAGCACTTCAAGCAGACCAGGTCATTTCCTAGAATCCTGCTTTTTTTTAGAGTAGGCTGGAGTGTAACCCTCACCCAAGTAGGGTACTGTTTCGCTCTTAATGTTATCCATTCAATTAAAAGTGAGTGTGAGAGATTGCTGCTTGATTAGTAAGAATAGAGATTGATAATTCATATGAAAGCTCATGAGCACACTCATTTGAACTCATATGACTATGCATATGAAAGCTCACGACTGAGCTCATATGACTGATCCATTACCCCAATTGCCTCACTGTTTCATGATGAGTTTGGAACTCTGCTCAATCATGCTTCTACTTAACTGCCAATTTTTTCTGCTGGATCTATTCTCGGATCTTCTGCAACTGTATGTGCCTTACATGCTTTCTGCGTTTTGCTTTTCTCTTTTCAATTCTTCACCCTACAAATCTATGACAGGTATGTTCTCACATTCTCAACCTACAGGTGATAATCTTGGTCAGTCCCTCATATCCCGTACGACTATTGCTGACTGCTGTCTTCTTGGTGCCATTCCGGTATCACCCCATACATGTTTTGGGTGTGTGATTCTTGGTCCGATATGTATTAGGAGGCTGCAACTAACTGTGGCCTCCCTACCTCTTTTACTTTCCGCGAACAACACTTTCAGGAAGACCCGAGTTTGTCTTGGCACACATGAGCAATTCGGGACGAGGGGTACTGGCAGGTGCATCCAGCTCTCTTGGCACCGTGTAGGCGTGTAGGCATTGAGGAAGTCGTCGGTGTTATCATGGAGACTTTCTATTAAACCCTGCTACTTCCTGTTTGTATGTTAACTGCTGATGGGCTCCTGTTGACATAGAGCATGCTAGGATGCATCCCCATCCTCGCTCCTGAGGCGTCTGGATATTCTCCACTGGGAGAGATATGTCGAGTCAGTCTCTGATAATGCAAGACGTTTCTCGTTGCTTCTCAACGCTACACTTGCTCCTACTAATCCTTACCTGCAGGTACATATGTATCACACCACCATTGTAGGCTTCAAGAATCATCAAAATTACCATGGTACCAATCCCTGTCTGCAGGCAAATGCATGCATATATCTCTTTGTAACTGACAGTCATGAAGATTTTTACAGCGTGACTTTCAATTGTCTGTCAAGCCCGGTCAGACGTGGGTATGGAAACAGGTTGTCAACAACGGGTTCTGTTTTTCATCTCTCATTATGAGAGTTCATAGACTGGGCTGAACTTTTTGGACTCACTCTTGAGCACATCTTGCATTTGGACAGGAGAGGGAACGAAGACGCCAGGAAGAAGCAGATAGAGCTGCCCGAGAGGCAGAAGAGGCTGAGAGGAGGAAGCAAGAAGAAGAAATGGCCGTAGCCCGAGCTGCTAGAGAAGCTGCCGAGAGGGAATTAGCATTAGAGCGACGCAGACAGGAGAAGGCTAGTTCTCTAGGTGTGGAGCCAGCTAAGGCCCCTGATGTCACTCAGGTAAGATTTGTTTCTAGCTTCAGCATCTACCCAGGTGTGCCTTTTTCTACATGTGGTGGTTCTACTTTTCTCATTTCTCAATACCTTCAAATGACACGTTCATTTATCCTTCTCTTCCTGTAGGTACTAGTGCGGCTACCAAATGGAGAGCGCAAGGAGAGAAGATTCTATGCTGCTGACAGTGTGCATAAGGTTTACGACTATGTGGACTCACTAGGTTCTTTCGACGCAGTCAAGTACAGCTTGGTCTCCAACTTCCCTCGGACTGTCTACGGTCCAAATAAATTGGACCTGTCCCTCAAGGATGCTGGACTTCATCCACATGCAAGTCTTTTTGTCCAAGTCGAAGATAATTAGAGCACTTATCTGGTCTCTTTCGCTAGAATGCCATTTCCCTCCGCATATACGGTGAGTTGAGACTGACCTTTTGGGCGTTAACGTCTGAAATCGCTAAGAGATATGTACAGTTTGATGTAGACCCACGTCCCCATCACTATCATGAAGCTGTCCGAAGAATCTTTTGGCCTCATGGATGGGTGTAATATACCATTCATAATTTTCACTGATAACACTGTCCTCGATGTTCACAAATTACGCGCTGCTCTGAGACTCGATATTTCTTATGATATAAGAGTCACGCCTGAGTAATAAGGGGGTCGAAAGTTTCACCCGTGTGGAGGCACGCAAAGTGCTGGCTGACTTCTTCCTGGTGGTCCTCCCATCAGCCGCGATGAACTTTTGTACAGCAGCCCGTTTAAAAATTATGTTTCTGCATTTCTTGTCGTCAAGCGATTTCCTGAATTTGACCCAGTCATTCAGAGCCTCTCTCCCCCCAGGTGCTCTTTCCGTTCAAGCAGATTTTTCTAAATTCGTAGTCCCAATACATGTGCCACATTGAAGGTTAGGAGCTTATGCAGCCAGGTCTTTTTGTGGTAGCAGATATCTCAGAAAATCAAGACGGACGTCCTTTACATGGAGTACTCTGTTCGGAAGGTAACTGAGGTGATGCACGACATCGTGAGGAAGCTGAACAACCATCATTATAAGTTTCTGGGTGCCCTGTATAGTGCGGGCCATGCACTACAATGTGTTTTCAATTAGGTATAGCATATCTCCGCTTCAAGCCATGGTGTATGCCGAGCCCCTTTTAATTCTGTTTTTGTGCTCGAACAGTAATTTATTTCTCTCCAAATCAATGTGTCCAATTTGTACTGCTGAGCTCTTTTCTCTAGGAGATGTTGGACATCCTGTAAAGGTCAGATTCGGCTGTTCATTGTATTATGGAATAAAAGCAGAGATTATATGGATAGAAAGGCATGCAAGCTGCCTTACCAGCTAGGAATTGCATTGACCACGTTAAGTCTTCAGCTTCAGCCTGAGTCATTTTGGGCGGTCTGAAAGTACCGCTGTACAAATACCTTTTTTATGGAACTGACTGGTTTTGATTACATCTGGTTCCACAGCTTCAGAAGAAATTGTCATTGCATTAGGTGCCCGTATGGGAAGGCAGGAAAGCAACCGGAAGAAGGCATTACCCAATATTCAGACTCCTGAGCTTTTGAACAGAATGCGGTACGAGGGTTACTGGCATTCGCCCAGCTACTTGGCGCTTATGAAGTCGTTAGTGCTTTCGTGAAGGCTTACTATGACTGCCTGTCTGCTTCCTCCAGTGTTCAGTCTTTTAGGACTCATGCGTTTGTAGAGCATACACTATCCAGTCCTCCCTCACTATCCACTATCCAGCACTTATGAGTTTCCGAGCAGAAACTCGGTACGAGGGGTACTGACACTTGTTCAGCTACTTCGGCACTGCGTGAGGCACTGATGAAGTCGCATGTGTTTTCGTGGAGGCTTACTATGGCCGCCTTCTGCTTCCCTCAGTTGTTTAGTTTCTCAGGACTCAGGCATCCATAGTGCTTGCTGCGATATACCATATTCAGTCCTCATACGCTTTGCTCGACTTCCCTCGTTCTCTGAGCAATGTCATACTTCTGGTGCTCTGACTCATACATCTACGAATTTCGTTTCCTGACTCTCAGATCTTCCTTGACTTGCGATTTCCAGACTTCTACTTATCTCTCGACTCCTGTTTTTCAACCTTTTTAATGTGGCTCGTTAAGTCGCCGGCTCTCCCTGTTGATTTTATTTCTCTACTTATGTGGGTGTTCTGTCTCAGCTTCTTCGATGCATGCATCTCAGATTTAGGTGTTGCTATTAAGTTGTTTCCAAGTGACCACTACCTAGGCTTTCATTCGATGATATTCTTTCCTCTATATATGCAGGTGTCCTGTTTCTGTTTATTCCATGCATGCAACTAGGATATAGGTGTTGCTATTACATTGCTTACAGGTTACATTTACTTATGCTTTAATTCGATAAGATGTTCATTATCTTGTTTACATTACATATCGTGCACAGCATTTGCATTCAATGAGTTCTGAATCTCCCGTTTGATTAACGGCTTCTGTCCTCATTTCTCTATATCCAGTCCTCCCGTTCTTTGAATGGCTTCTGCTCTCATCCTCATATCCAGTCCTCTCACGCCTCGCTCCAAGACAGCCATGACACCATCCACTCCACTCAACTGAAGCTGTGTCTTTTCCTCCTTGCTCGATGTTTCTCTGTTTGATGGTCCTCCTCTACCTTCAGTTTCAGATGCTAAGTTTGTCCTGTCTTGATTCTTCTTCTTCGATGTACACTAGTTCTCTGCACGAGCTATTTATGATATGTATCAACTACGTTCTTACTTCCGCTTATCTTCGTAACGTTAGACTCACTTATGTTCCATTTGCTGAGATTCAATTCATTTCTATTTGCATACGCTCATGCATGCGTCTCATTCTCATATGAACTTCATGTGCACGTTCTCGGTTCCATCCTTAGTAGGTTGTGGATCCCCCGTTCTTCGAATGACTTCTGCTCCCATTCCTGAAATATTCAGGCTCATGCTCCAGACATCTTCATCAATGCTTATTATTATCGTTTCCATTTTTTGCTTGTTGGTTTGAATATCCTGATTAATTTGGTTCAGAACCCAAGCCTCCAAAGAAAAGCATGAGGATATTTGTTGGGAAGGCCCATTTACGTCACAATTTGGTCAGGGGAACTTCTTGCGGTTCTCGGCAGAAGCCTTGCTTGGCGTGATCTCGTCTCACAACTATGACTAATATCACCACTACCACTAATAGCACAATTACAGCTGAATAAGGAGGGCTGGAAAGTGTGCTTCATAAACTGGAACTCAAGTAGTAGGACTTCGTCATCATCCTCTAAGTTGGTGCTCTAGACCTTGGATTGCAGCCCTGACGAAAATAGACGATATATTATTGGTCCAACAATTAATCGTAGTTAGCTTAAGTATACAATAACTAGCAAACCATGCCTGCTGGACAAATTTACGTGAAAATCTCTTCGGGGAAGAGATTTTCATCCTGTCCGTAAAATGTTCTACAAGAAAGGAAGGGAACGGTACTATTGATCATATTCTTTTACCCTGAACCCCATTCCGGCTCTCACTTTGTTTTTGTAGACGAAGAATACAGATCTTTGAACTTATCTAGTTAGTGGTCCTAATTCATGGCAATTTTTCAAATCAGGCAGTTGCGTTTCTCATGAACATTTGAAGAGAAGACAGTGGCATCCGATTGCAAGTTTCATTCTGCTAGGTTAAGTACAAGGAAACTTGTTCATGTGGTTTTGCTTTACACCAGATCACTTTGTGCCACAGTAGTTTCCATAAGATCCTAAACAGAGAAAAAGATTCGACAAGTCAGATCTCATACGAAAACACTTGAATCAATGACACATTCACACAGGAACCATTGACTTACATGGTACAGCACTTCATGCAACACGGCGGCCCAAGTGGGGCATCTTGCTCTCGGAGGGACAAACGGGTAAAGATCAAGCGAATAAAGCACCTGGTGTTTGTCACCTCTTGAGTAAGGGCATCATGAAACCAGTTTCAACAGATCCAGCCGCCTGTACAATGCCCTCGGTAACACCAGTTTGATGTGTATCTTGCCGTGTAATCGTTCTGGCAGAGTAGCAAACAGTTTCAATTGCTCAGTCAGATCCCGATGGTCGCCACGTATGACACAATGCTCTCAAAACACAGTTGTTTGTGAATCCACCGTGGCACGCGATACAACACTGCTCGCTAAGATGTCGGGGTTTACAGAATTGGGATCGGTTGGGGAGCAGAAAACTTTGGTTTGGGAAATTTGCTAGTGACACGTGGCATCCTTTCATTGGAGCAAGAGGCAAGGCTCTTTGATGGGTAGGCAGGTCGTGAGTGCGTGTGTAATCGAGCAAGTTTCTATGGTTACGTGATGGAGCCCGCGCGAAGCTCTTGCTCTCTAGTCCTTTTTGGCGTTTGATAGCGATTGGAAGTTCGAAGTCGCGATTGTGGTTTTTAATTGTGGGATACTTCACCTGCTGAAGCGTTTTCCTTTTTGTCAGATAGTCTTCGTGACTTTGGGGTCATTTTCGGCAGGTTGCAGGATTTAGGTTTTCGGTTTCCTCTTGTTGTCAGTGTATTTGTTGCACGATTGTGCAGTTCTATGTTTTCTCTGTAGAAAGAGGGTGTTTTCAAGCTAGATGTCATGAGTCTCATCAATAGTTTGGTCCAGCCCTTCTCTTTGGTCCGTTTATTGGTGTGTTACTACTGTCTGTTCGTTTCACCACAAAATCTTCACCGCGCTCTCGCTTTCCGTGGGCATCAGCGGACAATAACCCAAGCGGATTTCAGTTGGCCGCGAGTATTCTCCTCTTCTTTTTACCAAAGATCGTGAAGCGATATCCAATTTTCTATCTTGAGACATTCTGAGGTTTTAGGTCGCGTCCGAGACTGCAGCTGGATTTGCTTCTAACCGTGTACGTGTGTTTGTGCTACCTGAGTTCTATTGGATTGTACAAGGACGCTATCCTAGTCTCCCATATCAGGTATGTCGATGTTAATTTGTCGAAGATGTCTTTCAGTTTTTTTTGAATGTTAGTTTTCGTGTTAATCCTAGGTTTTCGGCCATTCCTATATGTTTACTGTCCAAGCTGTTTTGGCCTTTGTTGAGTATGTTTTATCCGTTTTGAAAAGGGAATGTTGTTGAACAGATGAGCGATTTGTTGTGAGCTGGATACTGTTCAAAATTGAGGACGGAGAGTAATGTCTCCTTGGCATGGTTGATTAGTACTAGTACGGCAAGCCAACTTCCGGCTGATTTTGACGCTCGAAGGAATATTAGCAAGGGGTGGCCAGTTCGAGTAGACGAAGATGGCTGGAAGGGGAACAGCGCTTACTCGGCCGGCGTGGATGAAACACGCTGAAGAAGCGAAGCTGAAGGATGAGGAAGAGAAAGCAGCTGCTGCGCGTGCTGCCTTCGAAGCAACATTTAAGGATATGGATCACCAGCCTCCGACTGGAGAACCGTCTTCGGATAGCGAGGCTGATGAAGCAGACAGGCTTGCGAGAAAGCCGATAGGGCCTGTGGATCCTACCAAATGCACTGCCGCAGGAACTGGGGTAGGAGGAGGAGCGGCTGGTGCAGCTGCATCTTTTGTCGTAGTCACTAAAGATTCGGACGGAAGGAGAACTGGGCATGGAGGAGCTTACATTCGCGTGAGAATTACTCCAGGGGCGGGTGTCGGTGGGATTGAGCAGGAAGCTGTTGTGAAGGACCATGCAGATGGAACGTACACCGCAACGTATGCTGTTGCGAAAAGAGGGGATTACATGGTCAGCGTGGAATGCAATGGTCTGCCAATTCTTGGGAGTCCATTTCCTGTGTTTTTCAGCGGAGGAAATGCTCCTCTCGGAGGAGGTTTACTGCCAGCTTCTGGACCGCTTCTCGGTGCTGCCCCGTACATGAACGGAGTCGGCCAAAACATGCAGTTCTCGATGTCAGCGATGTTCCCAGGAATGCTGGGGATGATACCTGGTCTTCTTCCAGGATCGACAGGTGGGGCTGTTCTGCCTGGTCTTGGGGCTTCGTTAGGAGAAGTTTGCCGTGATTATTTGAATGGACGTTGTGCCAGAAATGATTGTAAATATAAACATCCACCGCAGAATCAGCTCATGGCAGCTTTGGCCGCAGGAAGTACAATGGGAGGACTAAGCCAGATGCCGATGGCACCATCTGCAGCCGCAATGGCAGCGGCTCAAAGTATTGCTGCAGCACAAGCGTACCAGGCGGCGCAAGCAGCTGCTGCGCAAAGTGAAGGTATATGAGCAGATCTTATTTTCAGTCGATGAGAGAAACCGATGAGTCCCTTCTATGGTCTTGATTTTAGAGTTCACTGTTGTCGAAAGAGTTCTCACTAAAGTTTTCTGGATGAAGTTGAAACATTATCTTTTGGACTGAGGGGAGGAGAGTGGAATGAGTGGGGCAATTTGTAGGCTTGAGATTGAAACTTCAAGAAATTACTGTAATGCATGAATGACTCTAGAGCTTTCTGGAGCTCTCCTGACCTCATAACCTAGATTGAAGCTGTTAGTTATAAAGGTTAATTTTTGTAATTATGCATATTTTCTTCTTCTGTTTCCTCAATGCATTATATATATGTATCATACTACAATAATGCGCGAAGATATGACGTACATAATGATTATTATCCCTCCATTCGACCTAGGACTGTGCAGTTTTGGTTTTTAACGGAGGATCTGCAGGTTACAAAAGTGCCTGAGTTGTAGCCGCAGAACTGTACTCAAGGTAGAACGTAAGGAATTTAGCTACATCGCTCAACTGTATAGGCTGAATCTGAGCTTAACATTCATCAATTTGATATCATTACTGCTACATTCATCCCTTGTTACAGCTTGGGGTTCAGGTCTAGAGCTGTATGTATCAATTGGTGGCAACTTCCTCCATGGATTTTTCACCATAATTAGCAAGTGGTCTGAGGATTTCGCTGGTCTTCCAGTCGTGTTCTGCAACCTTAGTTCCTATGTCCATCGTACAGGTTCACTACATTGAGGTTCTACCATTGAGAAGTCGTTAATATCTTGTTCTACATGCGTTGAACGTTTTGTGTTGAACTGCCGGATACTAGTATTTGGGATGCATATGCAGCGTAAGACGTCCTTAATGTCTTAAAGCTCTGCACGTAGAACTTTGACGGAAATACCATCGTAAAGTCTAAATGATTTGGCGCATTGGATTCATACTGACTTCCTGACGAGTCGATTGGGTACTTAAGCTTAGAACTATGAGAAGAAGGTATTAGCCTCGATCTAACTGCGCCAGCGTAAAATATCGTCAGCTGTTGGTATGTTGCTGCAGGTGTCCGAGCCAGGATGAGCTGTTCAGGAGGTTCTACCAATGAAAAGTCGTTAATATCTTGTTCTACATGCGTCCTGTATGCCCAAGTAGTCAAACTTCAAGTTCCAGATTTGTAATCTGACAGTTGCAAACCCTTTGTCTTCCTAGTTGAGGGAAATACTTGAGTCTATCAGGGTTTGACAAGAAGAGTGTATTCCAACTACTGAACCTTACATATTTATGCGAGTGACGAAGAGAGCCCCAGAAGTATATCCCAGCCTCGTATGACTGCCTCAGTAGCCGTTAGTGTTACTCCGAAAGGCGAGGGTTCCTTTTTATAACTGTAAAGCAGAGATCAGTCTGTGGCATATCCCCTTTAACCGCTCGAAGAATCTCTAGGCCATGAATCGAGCTAGAATTGAATGTATTTTCGGAGATTTGCTTGATCGTTGTGCTTGGGCAGCAGAGTTCTCATACTGATATGAATCTCGCGTATTTCCCATCTGTCATAGTTTTCCGGACTAACAGAATATTTCCTTTCCTAATACAGGCCCTAAAGAGGGTGGCGAATCGCCCAAAGAACAGGATGAACCTGTACGGACTCTTCATGTTACCAACTTAAGCTCTGTACTCACCCAGGAGCAATTGCGCCAGCTCTTCAATTATTGTGGCACTGTTACTGACATTAAACTGTCTGATTCCAAGCAATCTGCGTACATCGAGTACTCCAGCCCGGACGAAGCCAAGGCAGCTCTTGCGTTGAATAATATGGAAGTCGGCTCCCGTCAAATTAAGGTGGAACTTGAGAAAAAAGTGAGCAAGGCAGCTAGTAAGCAGGGAACAAGTGGTGGGTCGGGTGGTGGTGTATCTACAGCTGCTACTCCTCCTCCTCTGCCGATGATGATGCAGCAAGCTGTGGCCATGCAACAGTTGCAATTTCAACAAGCACTCTTCATGCAGCAGGCAATGGCCACTCAACAAGCTGCTGCCCGAGCTGCCACGGTGAAGTCTGCTGCCGAGATGGCTGCTGCACGAGCTGCAGATATCAGCAAGCTCCTAAAACCTGATGGAGAAGCTGGTCAAGAGCAGCAGGAGAAATCTCCTTCACGGTTGGCTCTTCTTCCTGTTTCCTATACCAGATTCTGGATCTTGGATTGATATGGGCATTTTCTGTCAATGTTATCCCTATATTCAGACTGTTTCTATTTATGCAGACTTGTGTATTGACAATTCTACATTTAGTAACATTATTGTCAAATGCTTGGTTTTACTCAAATAAGAGTGAAACCAAAAGACTGTCGATAGGTATTTCTGCACAGATGGTGGACTAATCGCAGTTCAGTGAATGCCTCAGTCTTACTATAGATTCCATGCCCTGGGTTGATACTGAAACGAATAAGGTTGTTCAAGAAGGAAGAGTGATAGGTACAAAATATGAGAGAAGTTTGTATGTATGTAGGAGAGCTAACATTGTGAGACTTTATAGAACATCATAGCGAAGTTTATTCAATTATGTAGGTTGCGGACCGAGTTGTTAGATCAATGCGTCAACTGGCTAGCTAGTACTTGGGCTGACGTGTATAGCTTCCTCGTCTTGTGCAGATCTCGGTCACGCTCAAGGTCAAAGACTAAATCTCGGTCTCCAGTAAGGTACCGCCGCGACCGACGGTCGCGGTCCTTCTCGCCTATTCGGTACCGGCGAGATCGCCGGTCTCGATCACCTTCGAGAGATCGCCGTCGATACAGAAGTCCGAGTAGAGATCGTGGAAGTCATTACAGGGGAGGACGTGATGGCTATCCACGCTACTATGTCAGGAGGGACTGGGGGAGAGACAGAGAAAGGGACCATTACTCCCGAAGCTCACATCGGAGTCGAAGTAGAAGCCGCGTTCGACGGAGGTCTCGGACACCTTCTCCTTCACCGCGTCATAGGAGGGATCGGGAACGCACACCTTCTCCCAGAAGGCGAAGAGAAGAGCGGAGCAGACATGCGAGAAGCTCCCGTCGATCACGTTCTGTGTCAAAGGAACTGAAGAAGAGCCCATCTGCTGCCAGCCGGAGTCGTAGTCCGAGCTTGGCAACAAAGAAGGCGAGTCAGAGCCCCATCAAGAAAATCAAGAGTCCTAGCCCTTCTGATGGATTGTCAAGTTACGAGAACAAACAGTTGAGTGCGGCGTCTGGACCAGAAATGGAAGCAGGTTCTATGCAAGCCACTTCTACAGAGGTTGGACCGGAAATGGAGGTTGCTCCAAGGCAAGCAACTGCGTTAGAGCTACACATATTTGGCGAGGATACTAACGCGGTGAAAGAGTCTACCTTCGCTCATGTTTCACAGTCCTTTTCCATCCCTGCTGAGTGTTCGCCAACAAAATCTCTGAAGGAGGTGGGAGTTGGACGCGGAGAAGTTTCTGGTTTACGTGGCTCGTTTAAAACTCATGATGACTATCCCCACAGAGATGTAATAGGACACAGTGGGAAGGGTGAAGTACCATCCCAGTATGATACCGAAGTTCTTGCTGTGAAGGAGTTTAAACGAAAACTAGCGAGGAAAGGGGATGGACGAAGTATGGACAAACCTTTTCAACGCTTGGATAGGAGTGATGAAGATGAAGAAGAACTTGATGATTGGCGGGATGATATGAAGTTGAAGGAGAAAGAAAAAGTGAGAAGCAGAGATAAATATAAGATGCCAGAGAGAAGGTCAAAGGAGGACGAGCCGAGTCTCAGTAAAGTTGTGGTAGAAGACGCTCGGCAATTTGCTTTAAACGCCCGCAGTGGCGCTGAGCAGCCTAGGGGTTTCAAAGCTAGTCACGAGTCTGATTCAAGGCTCACTAAAGAGTCAAGTGTCGCTAGCCAAGGGAGAGAGAAGGAAAGAGACAGAGACTCTCTCGGTAGAGCCGTGGACCATGACCTCGAGCGGGTCACTTTAGAGAGAGTGGCAGTGGAGATTGAAGAAGTGAGCAAAGTGAGTTTTAGAATATCAGAGGCGAAAGATGAAAGAAGTAGAGGTAGGGCACGCCGGGAGGAAGACGGCCATGTGTCTGATGATGGTCGCCCTGATGCCAGACTTAGCTATGATGTACAAGATCCAGCGAAGGAGCAGAAAGACGTTAGGGAATCTTCAAAGTCTAAACCTCTTAGTACCAGGGAGAAAGCTATGCAAGAAAGAAACGATCTGGAGGATGTTGTAACCGTCGACCTTGTGCCAGCAGCTCCAGAAGCAAGAGAAGGCACTGAACGCGTTGAGGTTCACAAAATTAGTAAAAGGCTAAGAGTGCATGAGGAGAAAGCTGATGAAGAAGAGTTCGAAAGTGAGAAGAAGCAGGAAAGGCACCGCAAACACCGGAAGAAGCATCGTCATGAGGATGAGATGGACAGAGGATTTGATGAGGAAGTGGAGCATGAAGAAGACGAAGATGATGAGAAAGATGGAGAAGGTCGGAAAGACAAAGATAAGCGTCGACACAAGAGAAAGCATAGGAAGGACGAAGATGCTGAAAAGCGAAAGGACAAAAAGCGAAAGCACAAGCATAGAAGGCGGCATTCTTCATCCGAATCTGCAGAAGTGGAGTTTGGTCCATCGATGGATCTGATCAAAAGCAAAGGACTGAGTGATGACGCTTTGATGAGGAAGAAGAGTTCAAGTCGGCACAAGAAGAAGAGAAGAGGACACTCCAAATCAGTTTCTCGAAGCATAAGTTCTAGTGAATGAAAGACTGTATTTAGTAGCCATTCATGTTGGCCTTTGACTTGTTGATATCTGTTAAACTTGTTCACTGCATTTGATGATTACGCTTCTCAAACCATCTTCGAGAGGTGCCCAGCGATGTGCGTGTGGTTAACGCAGGCTTGATTCAGGATGCTAAGGACCTGGAGCTAAGAGGAGGTTGCAGTCAGCATGAAGCAATAAGGGCTGGGCTGGGATGGGATGGGTTGGGTCCTTGTGTCAGGCTGCCCGCAGTCGTGTGGGCATGATTTTTTTGCAGGAATGGTGAGCACCTTGGCTGGCTTCGTACATGGTCAAGCACCGTCTCTGCGGCTTGGTCCCTTCTCACAAAAGCTTTAGGTAGCCAGACTGGCCTACTACTTATACAGGCTTGATCAGTTGTTTGCGTCCGAACATCACTTGTGAATGAAGTTTGTTGATTTGGATCATTTGGCTTCCTCATTACGGTCGCTTTGTTGGTCCGATGAATGATGTCAGGAATAAGTTCCATTCGTATCAAAAATGTCTACTCTTTGTACTCTTTCTCAGCGTGTACTGCATCATCATGTTTCCAAGTGGGTTTGCAGTTCATATAAACTTCTGTTTTGAGCTTTGGCATGACACATTGATGGTTTCCGGCTGGAGATCTGTTCAAAGTAGCTAGCCATATCTCATTTAGATGATGGAATTTGAATCAGTTGTATCTGGGGTTGAGTGTTTAACGTGCATAAGCTTCAATGTGCATAACGTTGCACATCTTGACAAGATTCGAATGCTTGTGGGCTGGCTGGGCCCGCCATTGGGTTGGGGTTGGGGGTGGGGTTGGACATGCGGCCATGGCCCAGGAACTTTTAGCCGCAGATGAGCATCACCTCGTGCATGTCAGAAGCTACGTGCCTGTCACAGTTCGTAGGTAAGTTTGATAAATAGTTGGTGGTTCTGAAGCTCCTACTTGGACTTCCAGCCAATGGATGATTTGCATTTTTTCAAAATTGTGAGATGATTATTCCTATCACCTTATTTTTACGAAATAAATTCTTTTAACTATGCTGAGCAGTATATCTCTTTATGTTGTAGCCATGGGTGACATGTGATATATTTTAGACTTCCAATGGGGTTTCTGAATTGCTCTGGGTGTTGAGTTTCTTGCAATCTGGAGAGACCAAGACTCGCATTGTGAAGTATGTAAACCTTTTGGTTTGTTTCACATATGGGCTAATCTGTTTGGTTCGTGTGTGAGCTTGGGACTTCGTGGGATTATTCTCTCTATGTATGTTTCTTGCAGTGCTTTTTAAGAAATCGTGGAGGAAGGAATCTTTGACGGGTGACCCGGCGTGGATAGAAGACTGCTTCATATTTGCTAGTGGGATACAAGGTCCGACATAATCCATGGCAATTTCCGTCCAAGGACAATTTGCTGGTGCTTTTGCCCTGCCTCTGGTGGTGGCTTGCCAAATGACAATCAACTGTAATTATTTCTAGGTTCGACGTCTTATCGCACGAGTTGCCTGGCATCTAAGGAGATAGCAATCGCACTCAAGCAGTACAAATAAAACAAGCTGAGTTCACTCGGTTTCGGTTTCGTCCTTTACAAAATTTGTTGTAAAATAGGCCTTCTGTGTCTAGCTTATCTCAGTATGTGTTTCTTGGGTACCTCGCGAACTTTGAATAGGAACAGTACTCGCAGTTTTTCTTAGAGATATGACAATTTCACCATTGTTGGACGGCTATGTATCTTTTCTGGGATATGATTGGGCAGTCTCTTGGAGTCTTGGCTGCCTTTCCCGTGTTTGTTTTGCAGATATGTGGATTTGGAATATGTCCCACGTCAAGAAGATCCTTGAGCGAGAGCTTTATAGGTGATCTCACCAGGTGTATACTGTCGTCTACCATCAAGTAAAAGGGCGTTGTATGCTATCGATTCCATTAGATTCCTACAGAGGATAATGAATCTACTTGGTTTTGTCTCGCGCATTTCCTCTTTGCGTAGGAAGTTACTTTTAACAGGGAGAGATTGAGAACTTTGTCAAATGAAGTCGCGACGTCATAGGACGTAATTTATTTTGCACGTGTCACGGTTACCTCAGATGTTGCGAGACTATGCGGTAAAGGTTAGGACGAGAAGTACAAAGCTGTCTGGACTAGGCTGGCCTTCCAAATCTCCACTGCTGATTAAAGAAACATTAGTTCGTTACGACGGGTAATGTAGTAAATAACAACTGATCCAGCTTCGTACGACTTTCACCAAGTTCGCCACTGAAGTGCAAAGAGCAAATGGACTGCTTTGCCTCCTGGAGGAACGTTCCTTGTCTGAAGTAAGAGGCGTTCCTATTACGCCAAGGGATGTATGTTAGTCACACTGCTCTCAAGATGAACAGCGAAATTTGGTGAATGTTGTATTGTCAGTCTCCCCATCCTTTTCTTGAATAGCGTGCTCGTTTCTCACCTATGGCTTAAATTCCATACTGACCCATAAAAGTTATGACAATTTGTTGTAAAGGATGACCAGACGTACCTTAATACACGTCTCATTCTATCACTAATTCGCTGTCTGTGTAGACATTGTGCTACCTGTCTCATATTTGACAGTGCTTAATACTAAGTTTCAAGGACGGCATTTTGTACAAGCACTTTGATAGTGCACTGACTTTAGTCTGGAAGAGCCCCAAGGCTGGATAATCTACAATATTTCCATATCTTTCCTCGCTCTCATCTATCTATATCTATCTTCGCGCTGCGATCGGACACCATATGTTGCCCTGTCCGCACACACCGCCAATTCTCCGGTACCTATCTGGGCAGCACTGGACTAAGGCATGGAATCAATGTCAAAGAAGATCACACGCTTGACGTCACATGGTAGTCTGACGAAGTCTCAACTTTGGTTTTGGAAGGTACGTTTTGTGTCCCAATGTAACGCCCGTACGTACTTGCAGTCACGTTTAACCGCAATTGTTAGGCGTGCATGTACTTCAAATTGCTATTCGTAAACTAATCATGTTTTTAGCAAGCACACGGCTTACAAGAGTCTTTACAAAACTGGCCGTGGATAGAAAGATGGAACATTCCCGCATGCGTGCGCAACATCCTCCGTTACCGAGATCGACGAAAAGTGCAGTCCCGGTGACGAATGAGGAGACGAGGGGTGTCGTGGACTTGTCCTTGATCAAGGACTATGTAGTTACCTCTTGAGATAGCAAGGAATGGAACCAAGAACTATGTTTCCAGACGAAATCGAGCTGTAAACGCTTTCACAAGGAACGCAGAAATCCTAATTGAGATGACCCACACGTCTAATCTATATAAGTCTCTTTGAAAAGCTACGGTAGACCCAGACTAGTCGTTGATTAATCAACCTCAGCAACCAACCAAGTGCCAGGTTTCAAAGACCAGGGTGCCGAGTCGCGTAATCTGCAATTTGGGTCGGTCATGTCTCATCAAACACTCCGCGCTGCATGTCACGTAAATTTCCGTCGACTTCTTGATATTGTGAATCATTTACGTTCATGATAAATGTTTGCTTCTTCCGAGCCGCTCAGAAAGATGAGTGAAATCTTTGGCTCACTTGCCGCTACGAGAAACCGAAAGTGATCAGATGCGAAAGATCTGCTGGTCTCGAATTTCACCAGATGTGTTTCTGCTGCAGGTTTTGGTAGTACTTTTCAAAGTTTTCATTTGTTGTTCACTATCTGACAATGGATCACGGCTGTCATTTATTTGGCCGTTCGCACTTTGAAAGTCACTCAGAATTGGAATGGGAATTTCCACTCATTCCCGAGAGACGCTCAAGGTCACAAAGAAAAGACATCACGACACAGGAGTAGCGTTAGGGGAGTCATGGAAGCAACGTACAACCATTCCAGTTTGATGTTCGGTATACGCTGACACTGCAAGTTGAGGTGTGAAAGTAAACTTGTTCGCCATACCAGGGGCCGTAAGGGGAAAAAGGGACGTCTTCTGGAATAGGAATTGAGAAGCATTTACTGGTCAAGGGGAACTCAAGTACTAATCTCTAATCTCCAAACTCTCCTTGGACAGTGTATGAAAGAGTAGAAAGTACGGACTGGCCAAAGACTTGAGGTAAGTAAGTACTCAACACGAACGGGTTATACTCTTCTTCGATATCTGCAGTGGGAGGAAGGAAGAGAAAAGTGCAACCAATGGAGAAAGTCATGCACAGAAACAGCTTCGATTTTCCCCCATCCCGTAAATATGAAGAAGATCTCTACGGAGGGAAGGTCCACAGACAGACCTCCAGCATCCAAGAAGTTAAGCTCGAAGAAGTTGCACTGTGAAAGACCCCAAGCGGCTCCAGGCGTCAAAACTCTCGACGTTGCCGATGGAACCTCCTTAATAGGTGGCACACTTACGGCAACTATGCCATGCGTATATTGAGCATCCGTCCCTCAACCGACGCAGAGTAGTGACTCGATCTTGATTAGCAGAAATACCAAACCCGTCTGGAGAACAAATTCCTGTCAGAAGCGGTCAAACTTCCCTGTTCTTGAGTGAACCAGGACACATGTATTGTAAGAGCTCACTACAAATGAAACACTGATGTGGTTTGTCAAATAAACTATCGCACAGGTAGGTTTCAAATGGGCTGGCGCATAGATCTGCAAAGAAATCTTAGTAGAGTGTAGCTAGTTTGACTCTTCGCAAGATGGATAAAATTTTACCTACTCTAGATCTAGATCTGCAAATTGGAGGTAGGTTCCCAGTTGAGTAACGAATGTAAAGATTTAGTGTGCGATGGCACCTGGAGATCGGGGTGAGAGTTTAAGAGGGGTTGTTCCCTGGTCCGCGAAGGAAGTATCCGCCGACAACGCAGAAGCTGCAGCAACAGCGACTGCGAATGAGGGATGTAAAGGGCTGAGAAGAACTTTAGACTGGGAAATTTCGTTCTTTGCTGGTAGCATCGGATTGTTTCTATATATTTTAGCTGCTGAAGATAATTCAGGGTGTTGGCTTGACTACCGGCCTGAAGTTATCTTAATGGCTGTCCTCCTCCTCTCCTTCCTTGTTTCGTTGTGGCGGCGAACAAAAGTAACAATAGATGAGAAAACACAGCATGTTTATTGAGTAAACTGGTCGAGTACATTTTCAGTAAGAAAGCCCCTACACTTCACTTGCAGTATTTCATAGTGTTTCTTACAGTGTCTCTGTCTTAGAACCGAGAGAAATTTTATGTCACTATTACATTCTAACGAACTGTTACGCTGGTACACGTTACCAGAAATTCTGTCCTTGGTATGTTTGCTGAAAACGCCAATTGGACGGGATCACATCCCATGACGTTACTGATCGACCGTCTTCCGTTGTTAGCCGGATAGATAACTTCGCCTCGACGAATGCCTTGTCCTTTAACTCCCAGTTCGAACCCCAGTTTCGTCGAAGATTCATCCAGTTTGTGGTAGGGGTTTTTATCGACACTAAAATGGGGTTTCCTGCTCCTGCTACATTGGTTACGAGAATCATGATGGCCCACGCATTCCCGTACATTGTAAAGCGGATTCCGCCATTTCTTCTGCATGAGACCCTGCACACGTACAATTCAAACCAAACCGTCAAACCTTCTCTGTATCTGATATATAAATCCATTACTTCGCAAATAGTTATCTGATCATTTCAAAGTCCAATACTCCGATCCGGTAGTATGTTCCAGAAATTCAAGGAATGTTATTTTACCTTCTGTAATACACCGGTACGATACCGCCTTTGTAGATCGCAATTTCCTCGTAAGCAGGCTGGGCCATGTCAAAGTGCTCGCGCGGATTATTACACCAGCCGCCGTTGTTGCTAGGGTGAGCCAAATTCTGAGGGCACAAATTAGTAGCCGTTATCTTGATGGAACCAGCACCAGGTTTACACCATCGAGAAGAAGTGGAGGCGCACTTAATCTCGAAGCACGCTCCACATGCTGCTCCGTTTCTAAACAGCGTGCCACTGAGGGCAGCAGTCTGGATCCCATATCCTGTATTATACAGATTGCCATACCCGCAGGCCCCACCTGTTTATCATCGATACGGGAAAGTAACATCAGTTCATGCATCAGTTCATCAGACGCACAGTAATCTCCAAAATTGAATTCCTGTGGTTGACGTAAGTCAATGACAGGTGTCGCCATCTTTCTCTATACTGTAGTTATCACCACACTCGCGTTTGCTCTCGTGATTTGGATCACAACTACAGAACTGTTCTTACCCTGCGTTCCCTGAGCATTGCTTCCGCCATAGAAGGTAGCATGAGCAGAATTCCAGTTCCAATCAATTGCACGGGCGGATTTTAAATGCCCCACGCCCAGGACAAGCATTATAACTGTTACGACTTCTGCGAACCTGTGCGCAGTCTTCCTGTAGTCAATGGTTCAGCGCATTCCATCACATTTCGCGCATAGGTTCAAATATGAAAACAACCCAGAATCGGAGACAAACAACGCTTTGTCTACGTGAAATATCCTCCTTCGACCATAGACGTGCATACACGATGGCTAGCAACCGAGCCACAATATTCTCTAGCGTAGCATAAGCATGCATTGGATACCGAATTCCTCACCAGCTTGAAACTGGGAGAGCTACTTGAAACTGAAGCACTTACCACATAGACTGTACACATTTCACCTAAGCACATTGAGCTGAGGATGTATCAACATGAGACAGATGCTTTTCTCATGGATATGCTCAATTCTCAGACAGACGACTGGGACTGCAGAAGCCTGTTGAGAACGGAACTGATCGCAACTCACCTGGCCATGTCTCTACGTAGACTGTTGGTCTACTCCCTGGACAGCAGCCAGCTTCAGGTTGCACGTTGGTCTTCGACTTGACTCATCTGCAGAAGGCCAATCGCGAGAAGGGGGACTGCAGCCGGTGATGGTTCTTCGGCTTGACTCGAGCAGATCTGCAGAGGACGAGCTGACAGAAGTGGGCTGACTCTTCTGATGGCTATCTGACTTCACAGGCGCAGATCTGAAGATGGGCAAAATGTAAGGAGGCACTGAGGCTCCTGACATTTAAAGTGCAAGGATGGAGCAGGAGGCACATGCAGCAGACTCGTGAACCTCCGGTAAAAGACGATAACTTAATGGGCTCATCCACTGTGACAATCATGGCAGTTGACGACACAAAAGCCCGCTGTCCAAGGACGGTGCGTGTCCGAAGTCAAATCAACAATAGCTGAGCATAGTGCTTCTTCTGATCGACAGTGGTTGTGTCGACGCTGTGTGTCTGGTCGGTAATAAACCTCTCGGGGAACGAGACAGCGTTCACTATCGGTTACACGCAATTACAATTTGTCCCTATTCACCCTCACATGTTTGACGTCCAGTTCCGGAAGTACAACGTTATTATGAAGTGGATTCGTCTGCTTTACAGTCCGGACCTTGATAAAACCCGATGCTCTGATTCTGTCTCAACCCATCGAGCTGACACTAACTACTACGAGGCAACGATGCCACTGATAGACTAGACTAGACTAGATTTTGACGAGAGTAAGAATGTCATATGTCCTGCCTCCTTTTTCGAAGGACTGTGAAAGTAAATGCATCAAATTCACTTTGTGATCATATCAACTTCTGTGTGTTTTGCTCTTTCCGGAATTCGATAGAAAATTTGATCCGTCCCTAGCGATTCATGTTTAAAAGAACTTAGAATAGTTTCTATGGAATTTTCTTTGGAAGTGGGTTTAACAAACCTTGATTTGCATAGAATTAATGAGTTGGCGGTAGTAACTTCAGTATAAGTCTACTGCTATCAGTATCAGAGTAATCTGCTGTAACTCAGTTTCCTTTCAAAGTTTACTATGTTTAAAATTTCTACTAATTAGACAAGAAGACTTGATATTTTCATCTTTAGGCTAGCGGATTTTAAGATAAAATATGGGGCAGTGATTATTACAGTGGTGATGGGAATAACGCCTAGAACTTCATATCCTAAACCTACGAGAATATATAAACTAATAGGACTGGACATCTCATGTTATAAATAGGGTCACCACGTTATCCTAATATGCTACCTTAATATTAGTCATAATTGTAAACGGCTCTCGCCAAGATTGCATATTTGACTATAAAGTAAGGTATCGTTACAAAAATGATATACTTCTACACTCAATTTAGTAAAATTTGAAATTTCAAGCTTATTTAAATATTTATTCAAAATATTTATGTGTTTAATTTAATTTAAAGCAGACTCAGTGAATAAATAAATATAATTCATATGTGTTCAAGATCCAATATGATCTTATATTTAATTTAATTTCAAACAGACTAATTGAATATATATCTCAATTGTGTGTTGAAGAATTTTCTCTTATTCTTTTTTTCTATTGTGTTAATTTTTTTTAGTTTAATTATGTAATTTATAGGTTGATAATTTAACCACCAACAAAAGATAGTAAGAAGAAAGCAGATGACTATATATCTATACAAAAAAATACACTTCTATTTTAGGTTACAGAATCTCTTGATTTCATGATTTGTGGTCACCAACTAATAGTAAATGACTTTATGTCTACATAAAGATATGAGTTTAGATATTAGATTGACAGTCTTGTTAATTTAATAGTCTCCGCAAGGCTAGATCACGTTACGATACCCCAAATAACAAAACAACGTAAAGCTCAAGAATTCTTAATAGCTACTTAAAACTTGATATTAGTTAAAGTAACGTAAAATTAGTGATAACAAGTAGATGTATATATATGGAAACACTGAACTCCTCTTGGACTAACTCCGGATTAGAGCTAACCATGAGTGACGCATTCAAGTACTATACCTTTCCCATGACCTCTAATGAGCTAGTGAAAGTTCTTCATAGAGAAATACACGGGCAGGCACGTGGACACTGCAATCGGGAACATGTTTCTATGCATATCCCAGATAGATCAAGAGGAGAGGGGACGAGAGAGAGAGGGAGAAAGGAGGGAAGGGAAAATACCCTACAAAGGGAAAATATTCTAGAGTTTTAGAGATCTCATATGCATACATCAAATGGGTGAAAAGTAGATTTTGTTAGTTTTTCAATTTTGGTTCCATTGGTATCTAGATTGAAGGCTATGGAAAATTGAGTAGAAATTTATGAGTAATTTTAGGTTTTTAGGGTTAGAGTGATTACATTGAGAGTGATGGATAATGGATTTCATTTCTATTCTCTTGGTATGCATGCTTGAATTCGATGGGGACTTAGTTGAAAAATTTTGAGATGGAAATTGAAAGTTATGCGAGTTTATATTTTTAGGGTTTGGAGAGATTGTATTTAATCATGTGAGTTGGATGTAAGGGTTGTGGTTTTGCAAGTATGGGAAGATATGGAGAGGAGCATCATGTGTTAAGATTGTTATTCTTATGTTACACTTCTCCATGTGCGGCCGCCTAAAGTGGCTTGGGATACCCGGTGTGTCACCGGTGCTTTACCTCTCAAGAGGTAAAGACCATGTAGGAAGGATGCACAAGGATTATGATTGGACCACTTGGGATGCCCATGTGAGGTGAGTAACCACATCGATAGCAATGACACTCAGGATTACGCACGCTTTCTCTATCCCATTGTTGACCATTGTGTTACCCACATTTTTGTTTTGGATGGTTTTAATAAAGTTTGGAAGAAGAAGTATGTTGGAAAAGCCAAAGGATGGCTAAACATGGAAGAAATAAGAAAATCATGTGTTTGGTATAAAACCCAAAGTCAACCTCGGATGAAGTCCAAAGGACCCAAGATGGCAAGAGAGAAATGCAAAGCCGAGGACTTCATATTGGGTAGCGCAGCTTGATCCAAAGAACCTGTAACAAGCTTCTTTGGGGTTTTCCAATGAAGAAAGTATGCAGGAAGAAAGTGACTACCTCAGGATCAAGAAGCTCTTGACAGTGACAAGAAACTACTTCACAAAATTGGTGAGTGGCACGGAGCAGAGACTGAAGAATGACCGATCAATGAAGGACTATAAAATCAAGATTTCTAGAGGAAGCATTGCAATGTCCAGATGCTACCCTGTTCCTATTCAGAGTGTATCCAAAGGAATGAAAATTGCAAATTTGCAAGAAGAAGAGTGGGTTAGAATCTCAAGTACAATCTTTCACAAGAAGAGTGCGAGGAAACACACTATGGCCCCAAAAGTGAGTAAGCAGAGTGCGGTGAGAGGTCTTGCAATGCATAGATTAGATGTGGTGCCAAGGATTGATGTCTTAATGTGACTTTGTATCACATTACTGGACTGGAATTGGAATTTTAGTTTTCCAAGTTTCATGGCAAAAATCACCGTGAGTGATTGCAAGGATGGCCCGAAGCACAAAGAGAAGAGAGGAAATTTGGCTTGATGGACTGAGTCGGATTGGAGATTAGTCCTAGGGAGAGAAGCAAGAGCGGTTGGAGGTACCACCTTCTATTGGAAGTGTGATGCATCAGAAGAGACTGCCAAGGTGAGAAATTCTTTCAATCAAAGAACGGGTATAAGATGGATAGCTTTAGAGACCCCAAGCGGAGAGGGATTGTGAGCGTGATGATTGCAATGTTCAAGCTAGAGCAAACCACCTATGTCACAATGCAACAAGTGGTGTTTTTTCATCAAATGTTTGTAGGAGAAGCAATGGATTGGGCAAAGTGTCTGCATCAGCGAGTGGAGTAGATGATTACAGGTTGGAGGATGGACATGCAACCAAACTATTTTGTTTCCTTTGCAGCTCATTTCTACTTTGGGCTGAATTTGCTGACTTTGGTGGAGAGAAACCGGATGTGATTGCACTTTTATCCGGATCTGCACAAGGAGGTGGATGCGGATGAGCAGTATTACATGGATTGGGTGCAAGAAGGAGATGTGTATTACAAGAAGAGTGGAAAGGAGAGAATCGTAGCAGTTGATATCCCCAGGCCAAGAAAGAGAGATAAACCCAAAGGTCACATTGAATCAATAAAACTGCAAAATTTGCACAAGCCTAATCCAAAGGTGGTGTTAGTGAAGGTTAAGGGATCAACTCTGGAGGAGGAGGAGTTAGAAGGAGAAACTGAGTCAAAGGGAGAAGCCTTGAGAGGAGAAGAAGAGTTCACACTGCAAAGTGAGGAGTTGAGCAATGGCAGCAGAGGCAAGGTGGAGGTTCAGCAAACACAAAGATGGAGTGTGGATGTAGAGAAGCCAAGTCCAAAAGTGTCCACTATCAAGCGAGGACATGAAAAGGAAGAAGCATGAGTCTTGGTGTGTCCAAGAGCTGCCAGGGGAAGAGAAGTGTGCAAGTAGCCAACGTCAGACCCAATAAAGTTACCATCAAGGAGGAAGTGAGCTTGGATGGGGAGACATTGATGATACAAAGATAGCAAGTTTGGGGTAAGGAGCCAATAGAAGAGTTACCTACAGAAGGCAAAGAAGTTGGGGCCAATGACATGAAGTATGATGGAGTGGAGTACCTTTTGAAGGTTGTGTGTCCTTTGTTGGTGTTTCTGCAGAAGAAGAAAGTGGAGATGGCGAGCGCTAACCTCAATATGAAAGATGAGTTAGCAGTCATAGAGAAGTGGAGGGCGGAGACCTTGTTGTTGAGACGTAAGTTAACACGAGTAGAGATGGAAGCCAAAGAACTTTGGGCGGAGGAAATTCTTTGGGGTAAGCACTGAGAAGCAATGAGAGAGGATTTGGTGAAGAGTTGGGAGGAAGTAAAAGAGAAGATTGCATTGGTAGAAGTGCTGAAGGGAGAATTTGCTGATGCACAAGCAGAGCAAATACATTCAAAGGCAAGTGTGGCAATAATGGAGCAAGAACTAGAGAGTCTAAACAAGAAGGCAGCCAAGAAAGATCAAGCCTGGCAGCGGGAGTTATTAGACCGTAGTAGAGAAGATGACCAATTGTGAGGATTATTGAGAGTGGAAGAAGAACATCTTGCACTAAATCAACAAGAGAAGGATGCGATGAAGGCTGAGTTTGAGGATGAGTTGTAGATGTATTGCAATGAGCTGGAGGAGGAAAGAAAGAAGGAGAAAGTCAAGATAATAGTGGAATCCGTTGTTGTAGGAGCAATGGTAAGCGAGATGAAGGTGCTGCTTAGCATGGAAGTAGAAGGGAAGCTGGAAGAAGCCAGACTGCACAAGTTGAAGTTGTTAGTGTAGGAGATGAGGAAAAGGAAGGCAAAGGATACAGAATTGAACAATATGTTGATTTGTCTACAAGAACGGGTAGATAGGAAGATATTAGAAGTAGGAGACAATGTATGTCTTAGATTAGACCTTGTTAGAATAGATTTGGATAGACTTTGTAGTGAAGTGAAATTAGTCAAGAAGATTGAAGTTGTAGAAGTAGGAGTTCAAGTGTCTTTGGGTGAGTTACCCGAGATAGAAGAGAGGAATGGGTCGGAAGATAATGATGTAGATAGAGTAGATAGGAATGCAATTGTAGTTCATAGTGAAGAAATCAAGAAATAAAAGAGTTAGGAGTGGAATTAAGTAGACCCAAAGAAGGAGAAATACTTGAAGGAACATTGGGTTTGGAAGCCAAAGTCAAGTTTGACATCGGATCGGATTAGTAGCAGATTGGAGATTTGAAGAGGCAAATATGAAGAAGTGCATTGTCATTTTGGATCTATAGGTTGGTAAAGTTGTTGTAGAACGGAATAGTTGTTAGATAACTATCAAGTGCTCAGCCTATTTAAAGGAGGCATTCGCCATATATTGTTGTTCAGTTTTGTAATTTCTTGAGATAGATAAAGCAAAGTGTTGATTTCAGTGCTTGTCACTTCAGCTTAATTCTGAGTATCAATCTTGTGATTGTATTTGTGAGTGTGTGGAGAATTCCAAAGTGCAAGTCAGTGTGCTTGGTGGATGTTAGATTCCATAGCCATGGTCTGCATTTTGTGTGTTTGATCTTAAGTGAGGAGCAATCAAAGCAATGCCTTGACAGATCTGAGAGGAATTGTAGTGTTTGTAGTATTCTGCATTTGTGAGTGCAGCGTAGGGTTGATGCAAAGCAATTTAGATCAAGGAAGTTGTGCCTTCAATGGAGGGGCGGAACAAAATTTTGAAGCAAAGGTGCTTTGCAATGAAGTAGTCGTCTTTGGAGGAATCTAAATCATCACAATCAAGATTTGTTTGGACAGTATTTGATGGATTTGTGATTAGTGAGTGTTAATTCGTGGAAGACTACAAGTCAATGCTTGTTACTCTCTTCTGGGCATAGTTTCTACTTGAAAGATTAAAGATGCAAGCAAGAAGAACCACATTGTTACTTTTTGACTTTGTATTTGGAAATTTCTGACTTGTATCTCTGCAGGAGCAAACTTTACTTACTTGATTATCACAAAAGTGACATTTGTCGGGTTATCACAACCATTCTAGTGATATTGATTGAGTTGTGGGAGTGGTTAGAATCTCAAGTGGGTTTTATGACTAGTTTTCCATGTCCACATCTCTTCTATAGGCTACTTTGTACACTCCATGATGAGGCTAGATCGGATTTTTGCATACCACTTGATCATTTGGCACGTGATCCCTTAGACAACATTGTTCTTATTCCTCTTAATATCTTGATGGTGCCTTTGTTATGCTTGAGGAGGACATGTGGAGCATAAAGAGGTAGTTACTAGATTTTGTCAATTTCAAGTGGAGGATTGGGCTGCCCTACATGAGTAGTCAATTAAGACTGCACATTTTAGGAGACATGTTCTACCATATGATACCACAGAGTCCACTCAACTACAATGGTGTAGGACATTGGGTCATGTAGGAGAGTTTAGTAGAGCAATATGAGAGCTACATCCTTTGTCTATAGTTAGTCCTATTAATGAGACTATATCTTCTCTATGCTTACTACATCCTATGGCATGAGAGAGAGTACCATTAGAGGTATTAGATTATCAACTTGAGTAGCTTTTATGTCTTGATAGGTCACTTTTTGCACAAGTGTTGTGCACTGCCTTTGCCTCTCCTCAAGAGGCTTGTCAAGATCATATATGAGCATCTTAGAGATTTTTTTCAGGCAAATGATCCTTCTAGTGGATTTACCAAGCTATTTAAGGTGGTTGTAGCATGGTGAGAAGAGATAATCCTACATCAATTATTCTATTGTTAGGGGCTAGCCAACTTCTTGCAATGGAGAAAGGCATGGGAGGGGAGGCATTAGACCGATTGTTATTGTAGAGATCTTTTTGTGCTTGGTTAACCACACCAATGTTTTTTAGCATTGATCTCACTTTTAAGAGCACTTTAGTCTACATCATTTTGGAGTAGCTAAACATGGAGGTTGTGAGGCTATTTCCTTAGGCATCAAAGCACTCCTAGATATCTATCAAGAGTGGGTTGTCCTACAAGTAGATGTTGAGAACACTTTTAATAGTATCTTGTGGGCATCCATCTTAGGGAGGCTGGTAGATCCTTGGTGAGTCTCATTCCCTTTGTGCGAGCCTTCTATGGCTCTCTTGCTTCCCTTTACTACCAACATGGGTGGTCATAAGAGGGAGTCACCATCTTGGAGTCAATTGTTGGTACATGATCGGGAGATCCTTTACGGAGTGCTCCTTTGTTTGCCATGGCTCACTTCAAAGCTCTCTTATCTACTACTTTGGCCATGCCAAGTTGTGTATTGCTCTTCTTAGTAGAAAATACACATATTGTGGGCCTCGTAGATCAGATTAGGCAGGCCTTTGATCACTTGACTATCAAGCTACATCTTGTAGGCTCAAGAGTCAAGGTGTCAAAGTGCAGAGCATAGTTCCCTTTAGATATGTCTTTCCCCATTGAGCTTCTAGAGGGGTGTGTCACATCTACATATGGATTATGTATTCTTGGAGTGCCAATAGAATTCAAGGATTTTGTCACATGCTTCTTAGATGTTGCTCTTGTAAAGGATATTCTCCATGTGGATGACCTTCCTCTTCTAGGAGATCTGCCGATGGCATTTGGTAAACTCTCCTCTAGTTTTCCCATTGACTAACTTACCTTCTCTACACAATTCCCCTTTCCTTGACTTTCCTATCTTGTCTGAGAGCTTTTGATAGGAGGATTATGGAGTCTTTGATAATCTCATCAAACTAGGGATATTTGAGTGTGTGTGATAGGGGATTAAGCACAGACAAACATCTCTATAGCCCTTTTTCATAGAGGTAGGACTATTATCTATGGAATAGATGGCACCTAAAGCATTTTTAGGTAGTTGTGCTCTCTTGGCACCCCTACTTTCCTCTTGTTTTGTGGTTTTTGATAGGCCAATTTGGAGACTTATGTGATCGAGGTGGAGGAGAGATCTTTTTTTCCAAGTGTTATTATGGCAGATGAGAGATGGTTTATCTTCATGAGCATGGGAGGACCTTCCATCCTTTGCTTCACTATTGTTAGATTGGACTAGAGTTTTGTAGTGTTCCTTGATGGAGCAATTATGTCAACATATGCTACATTCTCTCTTAGTTGACTCGGCCATTCCTTGGGGCACTAGAGCACATTTTTGCTCTTTCTATGGCAAGGGCGTAGGCTCTTGGATCCTAGCTTGATCATGCATTAGGGCATTTTGACTTGTACTAGCTACTTTCTCTACATTGATGAGGTTTTGCTCAGGTTTGGTCCACCCGTATGCATCTTTGTTACTCACTTGTGAGTGTGTCTACACTAGATTATAAATGTTATGGATTTAAATGTACCAAATCTTCACCCTTTTAACAAGCAAGTAGAAATCCGTTATGTAGTTAGATCCAAAGTGATGTTTAGGGATTTTGTAGTCTGCAATTTTGGTGAGGAATATTATCAATGAGTGATAGCCTCTGAGGTCCCAATGTTAGCCCCCATACTTTGTGCACCCTCTTGAGTGATTATTCTAACCCTCTATTGAAGTAGGAAGTAGCAATGAACATTGGTCATGTGTAGGAATCATGGATCCGTAGTTGCAAGAGTTGATGTAAAGAATGCAAGGGATGTTGAACGAGTTTCAAGAAATCAAGATGACCATGGAGGAATTGAAAAATCAATTATGAACTTTCAAGAATGATCAAGTAATGCAAGAAGAGGAGCCATCTCAACAACCAACACCAGCAATCAAAGCACTTGGAGAGTTATGTATGCGATGACACGGATTCCAATCAAAACCAAGCCACATTGTTACTACCAATGAAAATGCGTGGAACATCAAGCCTTACAAGGGATAGCATTCTATGGGAGTAGTGGAAAATTGGATTTCAAGAATGAATTGATAACTTTGATTGTTCACAACAAAGATCACTAATCATTTTGCATGTGTGTTTGCCTATTGGTACTTGATTGATAAAGCCTTCACATGGTAAAATGCTTAGGAATGATCATTAATGGTAGAAAGAAGAGAGATCACTTGGACAGCCATGCAAGAAGGGCTGCTCAAGAATTTCCAATTTGTAGATTTTGTGCAAATGACCCAAACTAGACTCTGGGGGTTGAAGCAAAAGAATAGCATACAAGAGTACGTGGAGGCAATTTTGGATCTACATGTTGCAATAACCAATATGAGTCCAACCAAATCTCATTCACCAAGAGATAATGGTGCAAAAAGTAGATTTGCCAAGAAGTAATGGTGCAAAATCCTTGTACTAATTTTGAAGCTATTGCTTGCACCCAAAGAATAGCAAGGGCACTTGGAGGAGGTGAAGTGATACCACCAATGCAAAACTATCAGGCCAAGACACACCCTTTTTGTGGACTAATTCCCATGGAATTGTGCAACATTTGGTTCTAAGATAGAGGAGCAAGACCTCTCCAAGGAGAATGTGGACGGGTCAAAGAAAGGAAAGAAGGAGTTCCACGGGGAGAAGAGGCTCAAGCAAAACAATAATAATGTTACAATTGTGGCCAAATTGGGCACATAGCCATCAATTGTTGTGCTTGTCATCTTAGAGGCCCTCGGCCTCCATACAAGTGACCTCTCAACCACATGGAAAGGCGAATGGAAGAGGAAGATATAGAAACCGCACCAAAAAACAAAGATCATAAATAAATGTACCTTGTGGCCTTCTTGGCTCGGTGAAGAAGAGTAAATGTGAAGGAGGAAGATGATGAGTGTGCAAAGAAGGAGGAAGATAAACTCACAATTAATTGTTGTAAATAGAGTGCTAAAATGCAATCCAATGAGAGTGTTTGATAGACCCTAGGGCAACAAAGAATTTCTTATCTTGCTTTGTTGCGATAAGGTTGAGGATAGAATTAGAGAAGGATGAGAAGGACAAAGTAGAGTTACCAAATGGTCGGACAGAGAGGATTGAGTTGTTACCTAGAAAGGTAATACTCTCTAGGATGGTATCAATAAGAAATCAAGTGGCAAGTGATACAACTAGCTCGTTATGATGCAATCTTAGGTATGCCATGGATAGAACACTACAACCCCATGGTAGATTAGAGAAAGAAAGTAGTGAAAACTAGTCAATGGAAGATCTTTGGGATTAAAGGAAGATCACAAAGGCAAGAGTTGCCTCTATGTGTCATAAGGACCACATCTATTGGTAAGACACATAGATGTTTCATGGGTTTAATAAGAGAAGTCAAGAGTGCCCAACACAATGGACAAATTCTTGAGAAATTGAAAGATGTAGTCAATGAGTTCCAAGATGTCTTTTTGAATGAATAACTTGTAGGTTTACCACCAAAAAGGAGAGTAGATCATAAAATTGAGATACATCTTGGGAAGATACCTCCTTGTAAGGCCCCATATCAATTGTCACCTCATGAGTTGGAGGAGTGTAAGGCTCAAATCAAGGATATGTTGCAGAAGGGGTTTATCCAACCCAATCTATCACCCTATGGGGCTCCTATATTGTTTGTGAAGAAGAAGGATGGAACAATAGCATATGCATTGACTATAAAGGACTGAATCAACAAACGGTGAAGAAAAAATATCAATTACCTTGCATGGATGACTTGTTTGATCAACTCAATGGAGCAATGCACTTCACCAAACTTGATTTGCGGAGCGGTTATAACCAAATCAGGATTGCGGAAGAAGACATACATAAAACGGTCTTTCAAACAAGGTATGGTAACTTTGAGTACTTCGTGATACCGTTTGGCCTCACCAATGCCCCAGCCATTTTCATGAGTTTGATGAATGACATTATTTCATCCATACTTGGATAAATCTATTATCATTTTTCTTGATGACATCTTAGTCTACAATAGGATAATGACAGAGCACAAGCAACATTTGCAAGAAGTCCTCCAAATTCTACAACAAAATCAATTGTATGCCAAAATCTCAAAGTGCAAGTTTGGCAAATCTGAAGTAGACTACTTAGGGCATAGAGTAAGTGTAGAGGGTATCCAAGTAATAACAGATAAAATAGAAGTCATTCAAAATGGAGTGCTCCAGAAGATTAGACTCAACTCAAGAGTTTCTTGGGACTGATAGGGTTTTATCGTCTATTTGTCAAGGACTTATCCAAGATTGTGCAACCTCTAATAGCACTATTGAGCAAAAGGAAGAGATGAATATGGGGAACCGCACAAGAATTTGCATTTTAGGAGTTGAAAGACGCATTGCTATATGCACCAATCTTGAAATGGTATGACCCAAAACGTCCAATCAAGATGGCTATAGATGCATCAAGTGTAGCAATAGGAGCAATCCTACAACAAGAATGGTAGGAAGGATGGCACCCAATTGCATATTTCTCTTGTTAGTTGTTACCAGCAGAATGCAACTATCATACCACCAAATAAGAAGAGTTGGCCATTGTCTTGGCAACCAAGCATTGGAAGCACTATTTGGGTGAGAAGGCATTTGTAGTAGAGACTGACCACAAACCTCTAGTCTACCTGTAAAAGACCAAAACCGAGGAGAGAAATAGGAGAATGGAAGCTCACATTGGGACACTTGAATGAGGGAAAACTCCGAATGCCTAGCATGAGCTTCGGCCTTGGTATTTATAGGTAGCATACAAGACCCTTGAAGCTTCTCAAGAAGTTTCCTTGAGCCGCTTTCTTGGAGTGCAAGCCAAGTTAACTAGGAAGCTTCTCAAGAAGCTTCCTTCTAGAAGCCGCCTACTTGGCGTGCAAGCTAAGCTAGTTAGAAGCTTCTAGAAGCTTCCTTCTAGAAGCTACCTGCTTAGGGCGCAAGTTAACTAGTTGGGAAGCTTCCTAAGAAGCTTCTTAGATGCTTCTAGAATATTCTAGGCTATTTTGTCTTATTCTCTACTTCGTAAGCCCGACTAACTTCGTCACTAAACTCCATATTGTTACACTACCTCAAGACACAAAAAAGATCTTTCTTGTCAATGGATTTTATGGGCAGAGTGGAGACAACAATTTAATATGACTATCAGATATGTGGAGTGCAAGAAGTAACTTGCATATGCATTCACCTGAATGCTGATGGCAAACAATTTGGTGGTGGAATTCAAGATGAACCCTAAATTTTGCTCTAGAATTCTTGTTGCTACAAAAACTAATCCATAGATTGTAAGGTGCTCAATCATCCAAAAGCATAACCAACACCCAAGGACTCACTTTTTGTGACGGTAGGTTGTGGATCCTAGATAGTACGGATCTAAGAACCACCATCCTAGCAAAATGTCATGATTTTTCCATTGAAGGTCATATTGGAATGGACAAGACTTTAGATGCAGTCAAACACCATTACTAGTAGCCCAAGATGAGCAATGGTATGATTGAATATGTTTGGAGTTGTGTACTTTATCAACAAAATAAGGCTTCTAATCAAGCTCCCACAAGATTCCTCCAACCTCTCCCCACTCCTACACAACATTGGGAATAGGTAAGCATGGATTTGGTTTGTGAATTGCCCAAGACCACCTTTAGGTTTGATTCCATCGTAGTCTTTGTTGACTAACTTAGCAAAATGATTTATCTACATCCTACCACCAAGGATGTGACTGTCCCGTACCTAGCTCAATTGTACTTAGATGTTGTCTTTTCCCATCATGACTATCTCAAGTGCTCATCACAAATAGAGGCACTCAATTCACTAGACTATTTTGGAAAACACTCTTTGGGTTCTTCAAAACCAAATTGGCTATGTCCACAACTTACCATCCACAGACTGACAGACAAACATAGAGGGAAAATTGCACTATCAAGGACATGCTTTGGGGCTTTACTTTGGATGAGCAAGAGAGTAGGACACCTTACTCCCATTGGTGGAATTTGCTTACAACAATTCAACAAATGGCTCCACACAAGTCACATCGTTCTTCCTCATGTATGGAGCATCCTTTCACAACTTCAAGCTTGATGAAGGTCCGTCTAGTAGCTACCAAGGTTAACATTATCAACACTTTTGTTTCTAGAAATCCAACAAGGGGTAGAGCACACCAAGCACAAGTTGCAAATTGCCCAAAATCAGCAAAAGTAGTATCCAAATGCACACCACAAACACATGAAGTTCAATGTAGGAGATCAAGTTTGGTTGTCAACCACCAACCTCAAGTTAGTTGGTCCTCATAAGCTCAGACATCATTTTATTGGACCTTTCTCCATCCTTCATTGCATTGGTGCCGTGGCCTATCACCTCAAGCTACCACCTCATGTGAAGATCCACCTGGTGTTTCATGTTTCCTTATTATGTTTATATGCTCCCCGGCCGTCCCACTTCTCTTCCATCCAAGAAAGTCAACCTTGTACAACCCTAGTTGATGAGGTGGAGGAGTATGAGGTCAAACATATTCTCCAAAAACACATCCGTGGTACTCGCCATCCGTGTGTGGAATATTTTCTCCATTGGAAAGTGTACCCACTTTACAAAACAACATGGGAGCCAGCAGCCAACTTGACCAACGCACCAGTGTTAGTTCAATCTTTTGAGCAACAACTTTGCAACGAGGACATTGCGTCTTAAAAGGGGGGAGGTCTGTAATACAAGTAGCTAAACATATTATCTAAAAGTGAAAATTGGCTTGGTAACATCTAGAAGGATTTTGTGTACAAAAGGCTAGGTAGATCAGATAGAGATGTTACCAAAAGAGTATTTCTACTTATAGAGCAGAAGCCAAAAATAGCTTGAAAAATTTAGAGTCAATTTCAGCGGCCTAAACGGATGAATGAGGCCTCAAAAATAGAAAGATTCCCCCCCTCCCTCCTGAATGGAAAAAAGGCAAGGACTAACATCTCATCCATCCAAACAACTAATCCAAGGATGGAGCTCAATGACAAATCACCAATCCATGTATCTGATCCAAAGGTGGAGCTTCCTTTGAGGGAATCCTCTTTGTTATATAATAAAGAGAAGGTGCTCCTTTGAGGCATTGGAGAATTGAGTGTGAAACCTATGTTTTCTCTCTTATATCTCTCTTGGAGAGTTCTCCTGTCCTCAAAGTATAACATCAGGTGATAGTGGCAAATGTTGTGGTTATAGACACTACGTGTGATGTAATTTTGGAAGGAATGATTACTCATCCTCTTGGATGGGCGGCAAGTGGAGTAGCAATATGCAAGGTCTCCAAGTATAGGGGTATGCAGCAAGGTCTTCTCTGTTCTTCTCTGTTCTTCCTCTTTGTTCCTCTAGCCTTGGAGTAATATTGAGCAATGGACATGGTGTTGGAGATATTTGTCAGGGAATGTGCAAGAGTTTATCATATAAGACGCCAAGGGGTACCACTCTCATTCTCATACTTTGTACTATACTTTAGACAATGTGTGCTATTGCTCTACATAGAGCATTGGCTGGTGCAATCCATACAAGATCATCACTCTAAGTGATGCTTCTTCGGATGCTTAAGTAGTTTGTAGATCTATGACTTGCATAGCTTGGATATCTTAGGTGTGGTAGTGTAGATTTCTCATATCCATACTATTGGGGCCTAACCCTATTTTACCTTTGTTGTCTCTCCCTTGTACGGCTTGATAGGGTCTTCACATCCTTCTTGTGTTCTATGTTGTCACTTTTAGAAAAATAGAAAAAAAACCCCACTATAATTGATAGCTTAATTAAATTATGTTGTTTACCCATAACTATTATTTGCAACTTTCAGAAAATTTATCTATAAATTTTGTCTATGAATATTTAGTAGTGATAAAATTATTTAATTTTCACTGAAATTAGTTGAGTTGGATTAAATAAAATGTAAGGTTGAAATCTAAATAGTATATCTTATGCATTTGACAAAAAGAACAATTATAATGAAGTCCTATAGGGTTTAGTGTATTTTAATATCATAGGTTGAATAACTAATTGAAATATTTAGAATCCATTGCTCTGTAATAAAAGTTTTTTAGGTAGTTTAACTATTTAAGGATGAGACAATCACCACAGATATATTTTTAAAAACTAGTTGCCTTAAGAAAAGAACAAGTAAGATCAAAATAATTCATTCATTAATTCATTTCCTTCTAAAATTAGTTAGCTTTAGTTTAGCGTCCTTTTCTACAATATAAATTAGGAGCATTTAAAAAAAAGAGTTTTAGCTTAGTTTAAGGTTTTTCCTCTTTCTCTTGATATATCTTACATATTTTATAATGTGCTAGATTATAATACAAGACTTAGAATCCTCATAATAATATTTACTAACTTAAGAATTTCTAGAAAATTTATATAATTCCAAATAAAATGAATATCATTATCAGGATATTCTATTTTATGTTAATAAATTACTGTGTATATTGCATCTATATTGATATAGATGCAAAATAATGAATATTTATTACTATGAGAAGAATCTACAAAATTTTCTGTAATATGTTTATCATAAAGTAAGAGACAATTGTAATTCTGTTAATAGTACTTAAGCATATACTATTCTTCTCGTTTTCATAATTTGAGGTAGTATTTATTTTACATATAAAGTCTTGAAATGCATACATCATACAGGTGCAACTCATAATTTTAAGTTTTATGCTAATTCTCAGAATATTACCATCAATTATTTAAAATATGGATCTCCTTCTTTCTTTCGATTTCTTTAACGATAATATTTCTAGTCAGTTTTTTAATTATGATAAAATACTATAGACAAACCTATATGAAATAATTCTAAATTTAGATATAATTAGGTATCATAAGACATGATGATGTTCACAAGAACATAAACTGCATTATTATGTCCTTCAATTAAGTGAAAATTAAACCATATATTTAATTCTGATTAATTTTTATAAAATATTTTTTAAATTTATAATTACCAATGCTGATATATTTAATATTTTAATCATTAATATTACACCATAAAATTTTACAATCTAATCAAACTAGAATATTTTCTGGTAAAAATTACCTTAAATTTCTTATAGTTAAAATAAAGGATCTAATTTAAATTTTAATACAATTAGCTCTCTCAATACCATTTTTAGAAACATTTAATATAAAATTAAATTATAAATAAATAATAATAATAAATAAATAATTGTAATCAAATTCAGAGATTTCAATTTTATTATTTATATAAATATTATATACATCTTTATTCACTATCATCAAACTTGGATCTTTATTATTTCTATTAAATAGAAATTTATCCCCGTCATATGCAAAAGTCTAGTTAAAAGTCTTCTTAAATACTTCCAGATCTATTTGAATTATATTACCGTTCCACCAAGAGATTTGTTGGACCCAATAGAATTCGATGCACTATGCATAATTATGGAGTTCTACAATTGCTCCCAGCATCAAAACAAATGACACATTCTAATATTATGTAAAAGGTGATGTTCCTTCTCTTCTGGATAATTTCAAATTTAATTTAATAAAAATAATTTAACAGAGGAAATCTTCTCACATTTAAAATTCAATGTCTTTTTGTAATATATTAATAAAGTTACATTCAAGCAGGGTTTTATTATGGATATAATTTTAAAGTTCTAAGCATTGGTTGGGAATGGAATTTCTATCAATAATAGATAAATATAGTATAAATTTATAGTATAAATTTTTTTCCTAGATTTTCTTTATGAGATATTGTTGTATTATATTAATATCATTTATATGAATATTAAGACTATTTATTCACTAAGGGAGGAAATGAATGACAATTCATTTGATGTACAAGAACATTCATGAGTTAGAATATATTATGTAAAGATAAGCAAATCCTTACCTATGGGGAAGTGAAGCTATAACTAACACAAAATGATAATATCATGAGATGTATTCACATTCTTGTATTTCCTCATACATACACAACCATAACACATTTACATCCAGCTTCATCTCACCTCACATAAGTAAATACTAACTCTCTAACGTTAAAAGTATGAACACTTATTACTTCTATTTCTTATCTCCATTTTTCAAAACTAAGTTCTAATATAACCAAGGTATAAAAACCCAAAATTTGAAAAAAATACATTCATTACAACTCATCACTTAAAACACTAAAAAAAATTCTAAATTATACTCAATTTTCTACAAAATTCTCCATAGCCTGAATATGGATACCATGAAGCCAAAATCAAAGACTATGGAGAAGTCCTTAATACTTTTGTACACAAGTTTATATTACTTATAGCTTTCAAGTAAAAAAGTAATTTTCATGATATTTTTTCTTGTAACAGAGAGAATCCCTATTTAGAAATATACACCTTAACATTAAGAGTTTCTTCTCGCTCTCTCTCTCTCTCTCTCTTCCCATAGCCCCTCCATAGGTTATATTGTAGATTAACCATACATAAAGTTTTACAATATAGGGTTAATCTAATAATTTTCTTATTTAATCTTTAAAATTAGTCTTATTTACTCTATTTAAAATTTTAAAATTTTTACTATATTATCTTGTGATCTAAAGAAATAAAGATATAAAAAATCCATTTTAATTTATTGACAAATGTAAGACACTTCAGACGGTTTACTTAAGATATTTAGATGTAACTTATATAACATCTGATTAATTTCCATTTTAAATTTCTTCTAACTTTTTATATTCCTAGTAGGCATTTTAGATTAAATTTATGTGGGTTTTAATGCATATAGTAGACTCCCCAGATTCATAGATAGTGAGCACTCCATTTTTAAATTTACTCAAAAGTCTAATATGAAGACTTCCATATGATCATCTTTTAACTCAGTTCAAATTAATCGTCTGAAATAAATTTTCATTTTGATAAAATGTGTATTTAAAATTCAGCTTTTGAATACTTTATGCAATAGCAATATGACATAGAATAATAAACTCTCCATATTTAGATATTTTCCTTAATTTTCTAAATATAAAAATATATAATAATGATTTAAATTGAGTATGAATCATTCGAGCCGATGCGCAAAAAAACATTCAAATTTATTATATTAAAGACATAATTTAAAAAAATGTACGTGTAATCATCCTCATCAAAAACTAAACCAAATGAGTTATAAGAGTAACTCATTATTATTTCTCAATGATAATTATTCGTTGGTGGAGTTGCTCACACAAATAAGGCTGCAGTACAGGGTAATGCAACCCAACAACCACTCTGGAAATGAAATAAGTTCATAAGAAAGCATACTTTGTACATATAACAACGACTCTCAACATGACATGATATTATCCTTTGTTATATCTTAGAGTAATCCACTCATTTTCATTATTACAGAATTATAATATATGATTTCCTTCATTATAAAATTAATATAACAAGGGATACTCCCATCTATCTAGGCTACATTACATGCACAAAATACTAAATCGTTGTGAGCACTTATCCTCTCATAATGCAGCGCATTAATATAAATTACATTGTACACGCTAAATGCTCTACATAAATTATTACATATTGAACAATATGCGTCTATAAAGTAACATGCCAATATACATTGTATCAGATATGAAAAACGTTTGATGTAGATGAGTGTATTTAGAGTATTACACCGCATATTAGGTTATAGAAATGGGTTAACTAACCGGTAGTATCTAAATGACAATTTCCTTATCATAAATAAATAAGTTGACTTTAATAACTTAAAAAGTTAAAGTGTTAATAGCTAAATGATGATAACTTTTGTATCAGAAATACATGAACTGACTTTAATAATTACAAGTCCAAATTTTTAGTTGTTCTATTCACGAAACTATAAATCAAAGAATTCCATGTCAATATGTTGGAGTGTAGGTTTGGTAGAAGTGTAGGTTTTCGACTTCTTGGAGCAGATCTGATGATTTTTGTGTGTTATATTACATTTCTGGAAGTTTGTTTTCAAGAAAGTGAAGGATTATTCAATGAAGACGGCCGCCATTTTAAACTCTTGTGCCTCGACGATCATACGTTCACAAGTCTGTCTGCATGTACAGTTTACGATTGGCTTATCATCATCCATCCCAGTACAGTCGTTCAGAATCTCAGATCCCGAAAGCATGTTTGTGTTACTTGTCCTGTATCTTTATCGCGGTCAAGGTCAAGGTTCCATAACTTCTCACCCAGCTGTTCTGTGACCGATGAAAGGCCAATCCCCGCTGTTTCTACTTAGTTCTTCTCTCCTGTGACCGTGAATCTCAGTACCCCATACGAGAAAAACTTCAGTCTGTCTGAAGTTTCGTCGTGTCTAATTCAAATTCGCAATGAATCCAAATAGTTTCTGGAGATCAACGCTGATCCTTCATCATGAATGTCAGTAATCTCTATGAAAGAAATTTGTGCTGTGGGGTATGAGGTAGCTGTGATGTCTGCTGGGAGCACGAGGAACCTAAGTTTTTAAGTACTCCAACCATTGATCAGTTAGATATTTCAGCTCATTGCATAGCTTCTTTCATATCTCCAGGACAACCTGGAAGCAGGGTAACGGTCCATGTGCAGTTGAATACTCTCAGCGTCATTCTAGATTTGAACATCCTTGGTATTATCATATATCCTTGTAAATCGGGGAGGACAAGGTGCAGTTTCTCCACACATGTTTGGTCTCATTACAACAATTACCTGCATAACGACAGTCACGCTGAAGTCCTGTTCCGAATCCCTTTTGTCAAGTAAAGTACTATTTCCTTAGAGGTAACGTTTATGGCAAAACACAAGATTCGAACTCGCGTGACCATTAGATCTTACCGCTGATGGTCTGTTCCAGGAGACTCAATGTGACGGTTGGTCCTCCTCGATCCCCCGTCCTACAGTGCGTCACCTTGTTATCTGGAAAACAGCGAAGCTATACTTAGAGGTGATTGTGCCGGGTTTTCTTATCTGTTGTGGAAACAAACATGAGGGGACAGTTGCATATGCAAGAAAACGACCATGAGCGAAGTATCACAAGAAAGTCATGTAGTGCGAGTTGCATTTGTTTGCAAGTGTCCTCTACGTTTATAGGATATCAGATACACAAGTAATATCCGATATTGCTCTTCAACATCGACCTCTCAACCCGCTAACAACTCTACGGATACATTTAGGTGCTCGACTACCGTTGTCCGCGTGCCCATTTGATAACCCACGATGCAGTACTACGGAGGACTTCGGGTATCCAGGAAACTGATGAGCAAGAGGTATTTGCCACACCTTTCACTTCAGAACCGTTGCAGCTTGATCGTTCAAGACGTTTCGTTTGATAGACCGAAGTTCGACTGCTTGATTTCGGAAAGAAGAGGGTTTACATCTTTGCCATTTGAGATTCTGACCTCTCGATGATATAAAGTTCATAGACACTGCTTGATTGCAATGGGGTGGTAAAGAGACCTTTCCTATCGCGGGTGGTCTATTGAAACTGGCTTCTCATTCACCAAAGAACTAGACCAGTTGAAGGGGTGTGATTTCCAAGATTGGGAGAGGATATTACCTTACATAATGGAAAACCCCCATTATAACAATGGGGAGTTTCACTGGAGTTTTTATGGGTACCCATAACGAGGCCGTTAAATTTTTATGAGTACAGTACAAGTTTATGGGTATACAGAGAGGGATCTTCACATTTTTTATGGGGCCTCCGTGTCCATTCCCGTTAAATTTGGTGTGCTTTTTTAATATTCAAACATTATCAGAAATTCAAGTAAATAACTTAATGGACGTGTTCAACGTTTTCTGCAACTGTTAACAGGTACCCATAAATATTTTTACGCAATTGGCTCTCAACCATTGTCTTCCCCTAATGAAGTGTCTCTTTAATCCGATCAAGATTCCATTGCAACTCGATAAGATGCAGGTTGTTTCAATTTGTCCTCACTACTCTCAGAAACAAGGCGCCTTCACATTCGTCTGATGTTTTGCTTTTGTCAACTCCTTAAGATTGCAAAAGGTGTTAATTTAGGAAATGATAACTGAACCTTTGCAAACGAGTAATATGTGCAAAGATGGTGAGCGTCACTTGGGGCTTAATACGTTAGTAGCAGACACTCGAAATCTCTGGAACCGCTTCTCTCTTTTGGTGGACCGATATAATTCTTAGCTCTATTCAGATATTCTTGGCAGTATCAGTTACCATGCAAATCCGGAAAGACTAGGTGTAGTAATGTATCTCCACACATGTTGGGTGGGACTGACTCATCACGACATGCTTTCTGCAAAACGACAGTGACGATAGTCGTGGACAGCAATCTCTGCCAATCCACTTTTAACGGACATATATGAAATTTTTATTAGCAGTACATGAATTGAAAGTCGTGCAGCACTCAGGTCTTATCGGAGATGGATTGTTCCAGGAGGCTCACTGCGGTGGTTTTCCTCTTCAGTCAGCATCGACGCGTTCGAGACCATGGTCTTCAGTTGGTTTGAAGCTTGTTATCTGAAAAGAAGCTTTAATTTAACGTGGCATTGCCTGGTTTCTACATCGGAGACAGAAGCAAACAGGATGGAAGAAGATCCCGACTGATTATGAATTCTCCTCCCGAGGTCAATCTATTTTGCATACTTTTCTGTCTGGAGCTTTAAGGACGTGGAAGAGCTAGACGAAGGCTAGGAGGTTGGATCCTGCACGTTCTAAAAATAAAGGCGTGCCAAATCAGGAAAGTGATTGGAGTGATGAGATCTTGTTTGACATCAAGCAAGATACATATTGGAACAGCCAGTATCGAACTGGCGTTTTGTTCCTTAGAAGTTTCGATTGTCAAATCGTTGGATTGTAGACGATCGACAATGAAAATGAACCGGGATAAGCTGAAGGTTGTTAATTCGTCGTGACAAGAGAAAGACTTTTTTGCTCGGCTCTAAAGTCGTTAACGTATTTGGTAGACTTGATGTTCATACCGATAAGGAAGTACGTATGGCATTTTCGTACACTCTCCACGCATACTGTAGACCATTTCTTCTATATTTTGAGCCCTTCATGTCAGTGCCTTGTTCGATGATTCTAAGGTTCCGCTTAATAGGTTCGGTAGTATAACGCAAATCTGGAAAACCGAAGACTTACCTTTCTATCACAGTTACGTAGGATAGCCAACAGGCGAATTCCACCGTATAAAACTCATGCAAGTGGTACTGTTCTCACAACAATCTGTAGAAACTGAACACATCACTACGTTGAGATTCGACAACCACATAAGTACTGACAGCAACGGCGGTATCTGTAAGACACAAGAGAAACGAAATCGCAAGTTGAAGTTATCTTAAGAGCCAAGTTTTCCAGCTCAAAATTTTATCAACACCTAGGAGATAATATCTTTGTGATATGTCTGCTCAACATTAACCTGGTTTCCCTAGAGACTCTCTGCGTGATCTCTCCTTCCTGGTAAAGGTCATTCCTAGGTTCGCAGTTACACTGGTTTCACTATTTAAGTCCGATGCACGATCCGCTATCTGCGAGGAATTTATTTCCTGGTGCAATACAACATCTTGGGGTACCGTATCCAAATCGGGTGCATAATCGGTTTTAATGTGTAGGTACTTTCAGGTTCTATTAACGCCTGAGGACATAACGCCACTATATTTGGGCACGTTTGAGATCTTGTTGGTATAAACTTGTCACTTTACTGTGTGGGGCTCGTCCTTCTTGCTTTGACACCCTGCAACGCATGTTGCATGGCTTTAGTCAGCAGGGTCGAGTTGTTGAGCAGATAGTGAGGAGCAGATCGCACCAGTCACTCCTTAGGGGATATATTGGTACACTCCTTAGGGGATATATGCTCATATTAGCTTTCGGGTCAGGCCCACAAATGAACTTTAGCCCAGCTGGATACACCAGGGTCAACAGCAAGCAGTGGAGAATTGACGGGCGGTTTATGGATATATTTGTGAATATAAAAAGGACTCACTAAAAAGCTGCCGACAATACTAGCGCTCGTCGTGCAAATATGACATGTGTGGACTGTCGACTTCTCCGTTACTACGACGACTTCTATTATGATCCTTCCCAAGTGATATACCTCCAACAAGACTCAGATTGAGAAAATAGCTCAGTTCACCTAAACAGTCTTGATAGAAGTATGCGCCACTCCTGAAATGTGCGGCCCGATGACGAAAGCGCCTGGAAGAGTGAAAGATTTCGACTCGACTGAAGCAAATTCGGCTGATTCAATCTCCTGTAAAGTATCTCTGGTGAGATGGCACCCATCTGCAAACAACTGTTGAAGGGGATCTAATATCCTCTGCCACGTTCTCAAACGCTTGCCTTCTGTAACCACAAAACAAAGGCTTGGTTGATCAACGTCTTGAAGCAGTACGATGCAGAAATGTAGGGAGAGAGAAATAGTCCTTCAAAATTCGGGGATACATACCCGGAGCAGCAACATGTTCAACGAAGAGGAAGGACCCACCAGGCTTGAGCACTCTCTTTACCTCTGGAATCATGATAGTTACAACCATCCCTTTGGTCAGATGATATGTTATGAGAATTAGAGGGCAAAAAGAAAGGACCGACATACTTGTGAAGTATAGAGCATGTAGAGAGGAAAAAAGACAATCCGTTTAAGCTGTGCACCGTAGCTCTCTATTTCCTATTTTTCCTTTCTACTTTGATTTTTTGTTACTGGCCTGTTAGTCGTGAGTAGCATCTCTTCTGCAACAAATACGGGAGGTAGTGATGAATGATCCCCAGAAACCCTAAGCTGAGTGTCAACATCAAAGAGCCAACCAACAAATGCTTTACTGTGCTGCGGCTTCTACGTAATTAGTCGTGCTGCAAACCTCCTGCTTCATTTCTTAATGGCACTTGCGGCCTGTAAACCAAATATACACTCGTATGTACTCAGGACGTCGTTTGACAAGATACCCCTCAGAGTAGAAGATACGTCGTTCACTGAACACAAGACAAGCGTGCAGACCACTGCATCGACGCTGGCATCAGGTACAGGTATAATCTCCCCCACCTGAAATGGATTCAGAGACCTGTTAAGTGGCCTCTACAACTGCAAATGTAGTTACTTGTTGATGCCAGCGAACTCAGTTGTGATGTCTAAATGATCAAACTTATCACAAGAGACTTTCAAGGCAATCGACTTTACAACCACTGTGAGATGATTGTGGCTTAGGATTTTGGTTTTACTACAGAAACCTAATGTTGGAGAGCCTTTGACATGATTTAAAACACACTTTCTGACCTACGAACATCGGACATTACCTCCTAGGAATGTTGAATGATCCACTGTTAAGGGAGGTAATGTCCGATGTTCTTTTATGTAACAAATAAATAACCTCGTGCCATGTTCTCAATATCAGGCAAAATATGGTCCCCGTAAGAGCAATCTCACTTCAAACCTTGAGAAGCTTTTTTGAGAGAAGTAAACCCTTACACCGTGGACGAACTTGAACTGTGACTCGGAAAGCCCTGCGTTTGCAGCAGCTGACGAGCAGAATTTGGCCATGCGGGGATTCGGATCCACTCCAATGACTGATTGAATACGAGGTCTGTTTGCGTAGTATTTGAGATTGGGGCCTGCTCCAATTCCCAATTCCAGCACCTCTTCAACGCCGCCATCCAGTGAATTGAAGAGTTCTCGTTTATAATTTGCCACCTTCTCATGCGGAGCAAGCCGATGAGGAAAAAACACCGATGTCCGGGATATATCAGCATAACAATGGACTAACGAGATATCCACTGTGATCACCTAAGAGAAATAGAGTGAGTTTATTTTGAACCTGCTAGGACTCTTTTAACTAAAAATTGAAACGTTGTGCCAGAAGTGGACTAACCCCTGCTTCGTAAGAATCCATTCCGGAATCCATTACTCGAGCGAAGTACTCCTCATACCACGTTCCTCTACTTGGATGAACTTCTTTAATTATTCTCTGGAAAAGAAGGAGTATGTAAACCAGACTTGTTCGCGTTTAGTATACCTGCTGCTGCACCAATTCAGCACAATGTATGGAACATGTGGCAATGTTTCTCTACATATAGGGCTAGCAAAATTACATTGTAATCCAAATTCTCGACATGCGACGACGCACCGGCCTCCGTGGGGTTTGACGCTAGAACTCCTGCAACGAAAGCCGCTAACAGACCTCGTCTGCCACACAATTGACAGTGACAAATTCTGGAGACGGGTCTTCTTCGTCTACTGCTCCGTCCCGTCATACTCGAACGCATGAACGATGAAACTTTGGCAGGCGGGCGTAACTTCTCCAATAAGTAGGAGAAATGCGCGACTTCTGATGCACCCCATGCCTCATCGCCCAAAGAAGTACACTGAACATCAGTATCCAATTCTTGAAAAATATCAACCTTGGACCAAAGTTGACCAGCTCCTCCTTCTACCCCGGGCAAATCCTCGGTGTACTTACCAAGTGCTTTCAGTTCTTTCCTTCTACTCCCAACTGATGAAATTTGCCCTCCAGTATTGAAACTGTCATAAAAACCATTGATCTCCGTCCCTGAGCTTAACCGACCAAAAGTCCCACCTCTTGGAAAGGGAATTCTTGTGTATGTGATCATCGTTCGAGTGGCACAAGAAGAACCAAGACCAATCGCGAAACAATAGACAACACCGCTGCTGCTGTGCAAAAAAGCCATGGCCGTTAGTGGAATGGGAAGTGAAGAAAACCGAGTGTCAAGAAGCCTGCTCCTCCTGCCTCTGAGGATACCGAGCTCAGTCACCAACAGGGACAAACATGGCCAGATGTTCAAGATGCGACTCGCCCATCAAAGGCAGACAGAGATGATGATGGGCCCTCCTCCTCCTCCTCCTCCTCCTAACTTCTCCCGTATTTTGTTCCACGAGAGTAAGACCAAAAGCACCCCCAAGAAGACCAAAAAGCGCAGCATGAGTGTGTCCAAGCATTGTGTACTGTAGTACTCCTCTCTGCACAGCTCAAACTGAAGTACCGTTTCACACTGTCACGCAGATATGCAGTTTTCCCGCTCAACAACTACTGGAGGCATTTCATTTCCACGGTATGAGGAGCATGTCGTTATAGTACAGCATTCATACTTTGTCTTCACACTCCGGAGCACAGTTTGAGAATCTCGGCATGCAACGTGCCTCGGTTGACGACTCTGACTGCAGTATGCATCATGCATGGTTATTCATGTGGAAGTGTAATGATCAAATGGCGCATATCGAAGATGGAAGGCTACAGGCTTCAGTCGTCCTCGAGTTTGACGTCTTTGAAAGTTCCAGGCTCAACGATATGTAATGAGAAATTGTCGTGGTGCAGACGAACGAGAGCCTTCTCCAGGGCTTAATTAAGTTTAATTTGCCTTCGTTCTTTCTGAATTGTCCTTCGGGTGACACGTGATCATGGGATGACCCATTGACTGTGAGATTATGGAGGGAAGACCACGTGCACGGGAAGGGAAGCCAAAGCAGTAGAGTGAGAATAATTTCCTACTTTCATAAATACTTATGAATCTACAAGATTGTAGTTCGATACAACTGAACGCACCGTCATGACCTTACGACGATGATGGTATAGTAGCATACATTTTCGATTCGATATTGAAATTATTATATTCAGTGCATTATGTTGTGGTAAGCGTATCTTGGCATGGTATGGGTTGATATCAGTCTGTGTCAGTATTTTGTTTAACGATAGTTTTAGAGTTTAATAATACGAGAAAAGGCGACTGCTTAGGAAAAACGAAGGATGGGAAGTTTAATAATATAGGCAACTGATCCCACTTGGCATATTTACATATTCCTAATACGCTAACCTTTGCATCTTGTAAACAAAACTCGTCCACAACTACCCATCCGATCACTTTCATCGATATCTCATTTTAAAGCAGTATGGGTCTCGATGTGCAGTATCATAAATTCAGCTCGGAATAATTTCCCGCAAGGCCAGGAGGTACGGCGTGGAATTTCTTGGTTAACTCTCTGACAAATATTACAGTAAGTATGTTACAAAGTTAACCCAAGAGTTTTATCCAGCTGGCGAAGTGCCGAACCAACGGCTTCAGATGTATAACTTGTTGGTCTGAAACATGGGATCTTTATGTGGATTGAACGAGGTCAGTTGTGCGCGTGTGGAGTGGACCTGGTTCATAAGATGCATTATTTTTTCTAAATTGAATTTAAAATTATATTTTTAAAATATTATTGTGTCTGGGTATAATATTATAAATTCAAATATCTTTTAAAATAAGTTTGTAATGTAAATTGTTATTTTATTTTTATTTTTTTATTTTTTTATATTTTTATATATATGTTTAAATGAGATTGCTGGCTCTATATATATAGAGAGCCGGCAATCTCACCACACCCTCCAACTACATGCTTTATGGCCTGAATAAATTGACATTATATCATGTTATTAAGGCGCTTGCTTGCCTTATGTCCTCAAATGATGGACAACCTCCTAGCAAGGAGTTAAGGGGTGCAACCTGTCTTTTCTTAGCTTTCTCATGTTCTTTGAATTAAGGCTTCTTTTTCCTTCCTCATTTTCTCTTCCAGCACCTCTCTTTTGCTTTCTTTATTGCTTGCTCTTCCCACATTTCATTTTCTGTTTGCTTTGTTGGAAGACGCTTAGACCACTCTCCAAGCACACACTCATTCAGCAGGCTTTGTCATGAAAATTGCACGCACACGTACAGTTGGCAACAAACCAAAAGGGAACATCTAGTTTATATCTTCGATATGCCTACATGGAGGAAATATGTCGAGCCTGAACATCACATCCAGAAAATTTCAACTTTGCAAATTAACTGCACTTTTCAAGGTGTCTTACGGAAGGATAACAACAGTGTTTGGAGGTCAGAGATCTTGGATAGCAGGCACAACCATGAAGCAACAACAAATCTTGCAACGTACTCTTTTGTGGTGCTCTTACAAAAAATGAAAGAAACATTGTTCAAATTGTTCAGCAACTATGTAGGGTTGGAGTAGTGCCAAGACAAATTGTTAGCACACTTCATGAACAAAATCAAGTTTGTTTAGTATGCCTTGAAGATATTTACAATCTCAAGAGTGCAATCAAAAGAAAAAGATTACATGGATGTTCTCCAATCAAAGCACTACTTGAAGCATTCATTGAGAAGAGGACTATTCAACAATTTAGATGCAATGATGATGAGGTCTTGACAGACTGATTTGTCATACCAAAGATCACAAAAGAGATTGCCGACCAATATCATATGCCACTACTTCATGGCATTGGTATCACCTCCACAAATCAGACGTACACCACATTCTTCTACTTCACAAGGAATGAAACCTAGGCAGATTACACTTGGTCAATGCAAGAGCTGAACAATTTTTTTCACAATCTACATGTCAATCTTGAATGACACTTTGTTTTTGTCATTGATAGAGAACTAGCATCGATGGATTCAATTTCTTTGATGTTCCCTTGATCTATCAATATTCTTTGTGTTTGGCATATTCATAAGAATGTGCTTGCCATGCAACATGTAGCTTTTGAGTCAAATGAATCTTGGAAATATTCATGAAGCATTGGAAAATTGTCATTGATTCATTGATTGAAGAGGAGCATACAAATAATCTTGGAGATCTTGCAGAACATGTTCTCAAGAGTGTTTTAGCCTACTTGATATCCACTTGGCTGATCTACAAGGAATGATTTGTGGTGGCATGGCTCAAAAGCACCTGCCACTATGTCACATTTCAACATCATGAGTAAAGGGTGCACATGCAACCCTTAAACATTGGATCCATGTATAAACAGGCAATTTGAGAGTTGTCTACAATGCCATTGAGCTTGCTTGCAATGATCAACTATGTGAGATCAGCAAGTGACATGCAAAGGAAAGAAGAAGACTTCTTTTGAAGCATAGTCATTGTATCTAGAGAGATATGGAGGAAAAACTATCACTAATTGCATTGAATGAGGCATTTAAGGAGTTTCACAAGTGGTTGTTGATGGATGAGAGCACAACATAATGTCACAATGTCTTTGCATTAACAATGAGTATTCTCTGCTTGCACCGCATTCAAAAAATATTTTTGCAGCAAGCTAAAATTTCAATTTCAGATTTTGATCAACACTTGTGGCTACAACAACCTCCATCCTATATTCCAACTCAAGTGATGTTGAAGAAGGTCAACAATCTTGTTAGGTTTTACTTTGAGGTTTGGGAGCTAGGTTGGATTTGTCAGCTGACTCTGAGATGGTTAGGAAGAATTGATTGACTGAAAAAGGTTTGGACTCAAAAATGGACAAGAGGTTGAGTGAGTGAAGTTGGTGATTAATGCTTCTCAAGGATGTAGCTTCCCATCGGGGTGAACCACTTACCTTTTTTGTAATGGATAAATACTCTAACAATATGCTTGATGTTAGGAGGTTTTTTATGACTCTCAATTGATTTTTTCCACATCTTTTTATGTAGTTGCTTCATTTGGCCGTTATTGAGGAGAGGCTTGCTACAATGCAACCCCACCAACAATGCCTTTTGGAGCAAGCTATTGCACTACTTGAAATGCAAGAAGCAAGCATTCAAACCCCACTAACTATATGTCCACAAGGCCACCCTCAAACAAGCAAAAACATACCCCGGAATCCATTGGCATTTGAGTATGTCAATCAGCAGTTTTCATATCATACTCAAAGCAACACCATTCAAAGGAGATGCAGAATATGTCACAAAATTGTGCATAATTCTAGGACCTATTGTGATTTAGGCTAAAGGTTATATTCTCATACTTATATAACATGAGAAGAATGAAATCAGTGGCAACTTTATCAAGTTTCTTAATTTCTTGAGTCAGCTGGAGATTGCACAAATGGTGAATGCAGAATCAAGAAGTTGTGATTTTTCAAGTTAAGTTTCACATAATAGCTTTTTTTTCTATTGTCATAGGTAAACAATCAACTTTTTAGTTTGAGGATAGCTTTTGTAAGCATATAGCTTGTAACAGTCAAATTTGTTTGGTTCAATTTCCATTCTCTTTTTTTCTTTTATTCTTTTGTGTGAAATTATGCCAAATGGTGGACAGTAGTGTTTGATGTTGAACATAGACAAGGTTTGGAAACCAAATTTTTTTCTTGAAAGGATTGATTCTTCTTGTTGCTCTTGGACAAGGAGCGGTCCTAAACTTACTACTTTCTACAATTTCCCAAAGCATTACTAGCAAGTCCAATCCCAAGTACTTATGTATGTGATTAGGAGTCTAATGGATGAATAGGTTCAGTTTCTACTAATACAGGTTCAATTTTATGCATTGGAAAAAATTGAAATTTATTATCTTCAATACCACCTCCTAGTTGCAAAATCAAGGCCTTTCCAACACAAAAAATAACAGCATAGGATAAATTTGTGACCCACGTGCTATGATCCAAGCTTATAAGGTTGAATCAAATCTCCACCAATCTGAAAAGAGAACTATTGTAAGAACAGACAACCACCTTTGTATCTAAATCTTGAGCTTATGATTAATTTAGGCAAAAAAATTTCCAGAAGCACAAGAACAAAATGGAAGGAATGTGACTAGGTTGTTGAAGCTTATCTTCAAGTTCACTCCTTCCAAAACAAATTTAAAGCTCTTGAGCTTTCTTATTGATAAAACCCTTGACAACTTTCTGTAGGAGAAAAGAAAACTAACAGATAACAATCAAAACAAAGTGACGGAGTCAAACAAAAAAATGATCGAGCTTGTGATCAAAAGACTATAATCTAATCTATAATCAAGTTTTTGCATCAATTTGGACAAGTCAATGTTGTTCTAATGTTCCAAAAGGGATTGGAAAGCAAAGAATACAATGTTCTCAAAGTTTGTTGAAGTTCTCCACAATCTGAGCTTGAATTGGAGACTTTAGAGAGTAGCAACAATCAACCCTTCTCATCCAACCTTCCTCATTGACCAAGACCTGTGGAACTTGCTATTTCATCCGCAACACTCAATGGTATTAGAGTTCTTCTAAAAAGTTCTTTTGAGCTATTTCTATTGGCTTGTGACATAGGCACCTAGTGACTTGTGCCAAAGACACATGGTGACTTATGCTGAAGACAATTGGCAAAGGAAAGAATGATAAGGATCATCTTTGCAGTAATTTCCTCATGACAAGTAGAAAACCTCACAAGGAATTCTTGGAGGGTGAGGTTAATTTATCACAATGAGGTTATCTGCTCCTATATATATAACATTAACAATTATAAAAATATGGTTCATATGCAAGTGGATACATATCCTTTTGCCCACAAGTGCTTTGCTAGGAGAGTCATATTGCAACATGTACATATGTCCATGAAACTATGCATCTAATCCCTTCTAAAGCAAACTATAAAAGCAAATGGGAAGATTCCTATCTTAAGGTTGAATACTACAATGTATTGGTGAGCCTTTGTTTTCCTCCAAGGATACATCATCTTCCATATAGAGTGTATTTTGTCCAAATGAAAAGGCTGCAAGATTGGACAAGTGTATTCCAGAAGATAAAATGGCCTTGGCCATAACCTTAGCACTTGTATAGAGCCAATCTGAAGGGTAAGAATCAGAGAGTACTTTCATAAATAAAGTTTTGTTAAGGGCATCCAAGGGTATATTTGTAGAAAAACAAATATGAAGTTATATTATTGTATTTATAGATTTTGTATTTTTTGACTATTTAATTAAATTTCTTTAAATACTAAAATTATATTTATTCATTCATTCATTCATTTATTCATTTATTCATTTATTTATTCATTTATTTATTCATTTATTTATTCATTTATTTATTCATTTATTTATTCATTTATTTATTCATTTATTCATTTATTCATTTAGGTTTTAATATTAATGCACTCTGTCACATGAATTGATGGACCATCATACTCACAAAAATTATTACCTGAAAACATTTTAGCTTCCCGGTTCATGTTAGAGGGGCTGCACCAAGTCCCCTCCAAAAACCTTTTAGAGGATCATGAACTACATGCTACAAATGTTATGTTTTATCAACTAAGTAATAAGTAATACTATACTAGGCTAACAAGAGTTACTAAAGTAGAATGAATAAAAAGTATCCAATGAAAAGAAGAATCGAAAGAGAAATTTTCGCAAGTAAATTCTAATCTTTTTTCCCTACCACTGCAAAAATAAAGAACCGAAATCAATATAGAAAAACAAGAGTTTAACTTATATGATAATTGGAATTATCTATTCAAAGTTCCAATCTATTAGATGTCAAATGATTTACTTGCATATGAAAATCTATCGTATAGATTTAATTATTCCGTTATCCAAAAGACTAACTACTAATCTGAAATTAGAATTTTCATGATATAAACAAGTTAGATTTTAACTTATATGCTAATTGGAATTATCAATTCAAAGTTCCAATCTATTAGATGTTAAATGATTTACTTGCATATGAAAATCTATCATATAGATTTAACTATTCCTTTATCCGAAAGACTAAGTACTAATCTGAAATTAGAATTTTCATGATATATAAAAATTACAAATCAATTTCACTGTATGTGGGAACACTAGTGAAATATTGTCAAATTTTCAACAAAATAAGTAATAAAATGAATTTAAGATAAAATTTGAAACTCTAGATCAACCAAGTTTTATATATTGGAGTTTTTATAAAATGATATCTTTATAAACTAAATTATCTTAAATAGTCTAGGATTACATGGTTTAATTTAAGTCTCTCATTCTTATTACGGGTATAGATTAACCAAAATACTAAAATCTATTTTAATATTATTATTAGATATAAAATTTCCACAATCATTTTAAACATAAATAATAAACTAAAGCCCTGCACAACCATACATTCAATGAAAAAAAGTTTTACAATCATATATTTTTCTAAGATATTCTTGTTGCAATCGCATTCAAAATTATATAAGCTCCTTGAGAAAGCAAAACTCCAATTATGAATACGCGATATAATTGAATGAAGGATGACTCAACATATTTGATGCATTAACCCTTAATTAATGAAATGTGTAATGTCATTAATTATAACACGGTATGATACTTACTATAGATTACACCTCTTTTTTATTATTTGGTTATTTCAGCTACCAAAAATTTATTAAAAACATTGAAATAATGCCATAGTTTTAAAAATAATATAAAAAGATACTCATAGTTCTTGTTTATTTAGAAAATTGAAAGTAAACTAATAAAAAATCCACATACAAATAAAATTGATAAATTGATGTTAGCTCATCTTAAAAAATTATATACTATATAACTATAAAATATAATATTTTACATAATTCTTAAGGAATTCTAGATTGTAAGTACAATGATGTTCGAAAATAGGTTATATGATTTTGAAGTACATATAAAATTCATTTCCTGATTTAAGTTAAATTTGGTTGCAAATTACATTCTTGATTTTTGTCATATCTGAATATTGAAAATTGAATTCCACTATGTTTTCATAAGATAAAATAAAAATTCAATTCAAAATTCAAAGTATACATTCACCTGCTAGTAATTTCATCTATTCGTTCCACCTTATATTATAAGAAAAAATTAAATTTTAATAAATATAATATCCTTCCGATAAATTAAATGTACTTCAATATTCCTGAGGTTAAAGGTAGCTAGCTAATAAACTAAGTTAGCACAAGATATAGACCTTCCGTTTTGAAAAATAAATTTAAAAAAATCAGTAAATATATTATAAAATTTTAATTTTCACTTAAAAAATAAAAATGAATATATATATATATTATTCAAAAGACACACGAGCCCATTATATGCTTAAATGGAACCACAAGATCCCCTTCAGATTCTTGAGTTGACATCTAGAAAATTATGTTTCGTAGTGTTGAATTCTTATGAAAGATTATAGATATAAATATCACAATTGTGTTTGCATTCATAATCATTATAATTTAATTATAGAACATGTTGAAACTAAAATAAGGTAAGAGAAATTAAATGCTTTATAGAGTTGATGGACATAAAAGCTAAAAACCCTAGTTTCGATCATATATTGCAAATATCATTACGCAAATATGTATTATATCATTCGTCTTAAATTCTCCTGTCACAACTGCACCACTCACATATGCTCTTCACTTTTCCCGATGTGTGGATGTTGCCTAATCCATGATCAGCGATCTACTTATGTCGTCTGATTAATTGATGGGGTCTTCCCATCCTTCGCTTTTCCTACGCGGTGGCCTTATCTCTCATTAGTCCAGAAAGAAACACTTTAATTAAGAGCAAAATTAAAAGTCCCAGAAATAGTATGCAGGAAAGTCTGATCGGTAGCGAACAAATTATTTTATTTATTATAGTCCTTATAGAATCGGCCGAATTAATGATTTACTATTTATGTTCTTAGCTCTACAAGTAATCATCATCGTTGTGTTCTCAAACTTGGGGACAAAGTATTATACAGTTAGACAAACAACTTGGCATTCACAAGAGAATAAGTGTATATTTATGGTACTATTTCCATCTTTTGATTATCTGAAGCTTTCAACACCATATCTACTTAGAAATATAGTCCAAGTTTCTGGCTCTGCGTACTATGTTGTACCCGGTCGAACTTCGTTGACCAAAGAAATAAGTGTTTAGTAGAGAAGCGACCACACGGAATAGGAAAGCATGTCAATACAAGTAATTGGTGTTTGTAGTAATCATTAATTTGTTCAACTGTGATCGATTAGACCATAGACGTCTTATGCTCTTGCTATTTAATACCAATTTACGAAAATATCAAAGCATGGTGCCTAAAGTTTAGTATGCGGGTTTCTTCGCGTACTTCAAGCAACTTTCGTAAGAGATCAAATAATGTTTTCCACAATGTTCTTGATAGTCCAGGCAATCATCGGGAACTTTACCGACGGATCATATTATATATAAAATTTGTTATTGAGCCTATCACCTGGTATAACTGTCATATAAATCAAACATAAATCAAACTCAGGCACATATAAATCAAACTTCATATCGTCCTAACATGTATTTCCGTCTAGCTGCTGAACCTCTATCCAAGGACCCCATCCCATCTCATGGATTCCGTTATCTTAGACAAGTCCTTTACTTATATCACTTTCTTAACACTGCTCGCTCATGTGTACAGTGGTGGTGCTTTCTATGCTCAAGTTGTCGGAAAGGAAGGTTAACTTCCCTTGCATTTTCAGGTTGTCGTTAGCATAATTCGAAGTCCAATAAATTTGGGAAGGACAAAAGACAGAAATCTGCGGAAAGAGGTAGGAGAGAGAGAAGACCTCTCACTTTAATGAGAGAGAAGCTCAAAAAAGCCAACACAGCGGAAACGTCGGGAGACCAAAGGAGCAATATACCCGAGTTGATTCCAGTAAGACTTTATCTACGAGTACTCTATACTCTGTGCAGAGTAGACATGTCCATAAATACCAGTAAGAAGTTACTACCAGGGTATAGAAAGTTCATATGACTATGCCATAATCTAAATGCACTATTTTGTTCGATTCCAACGACATGCAATGATATAGTGCATTCATACCGGGAACGACAAGAAAAATTTATCATTCACATATGTATTCTAAAATGTATCAAAAAATTCGTTCAGTTGTAGAAGTCGCACTCTATTATTGGTTTCCATCTCTTAAGAACAAATTAGGTTATAAACAATATTAATTTTGAGGAAAGCTTTGGGTGAGAGACTCGTTTGAATTGCAACCTGGAATTCTGGTTGGAATTTCAGTTTTTAAAATCATTGGCAGAAATTTCAATTCATCACTTAATCTTCTACTCATCATATTCCACCAACAATCTGGATCACCTTCATAATGAAAATGTGATCTAATACTTCTTTTCAAGGGAGGAAAGGGAGACCGCGTAGAAAACACAAACGAGGGAAGACCCCATCAAGCCGTGCAAGGGTGAGACAAAATAGGTAAAATGGGGCTAAGCCCCAATAGAATAGATAGGAGAAATCTGCCCTATTGCACCTAAGATATCCTTGCTATGCAAATTATACAGTCTATAAACAATTGGACCATCCAAAGAAGCATCACCTAGTGTGATTGCTCTCTATGGATTGCACCAGCCACTGCCCTATGTCGCAATAGACACACGTTGTCTAAAATCTGTTACAAAGCATGAATGTGAGAATGGTACCCCTTGGTGCCTAACATGATTAGCTCTCATGCACTCCCTAGCAAACGTGTAGAATATCGTGTCCATCGCTCCATATAACTCCAAGGCTAGTGGAACAAAGAGGTGACCTCATTGCATACACACACCTATACTTGCAAGCTGCTGTTACACTCGTCACCCATCTAGGAGGATGTGTAATCACTCCTTCCAAAATTGTATCACCCGTAGAGTGTGTAACTACAACATCCGCCACTATCACCTGATCATCTCAAACCAAGTGTAAGTCTACCCTAACATGTGTTGTTTGCAAAGCATACAAACGATCACTCTAAGCCAAGTATCCACTCTCTTGTGCCATAGCAAACACTATGTTGTCACTACATTTGTAGTGTCTTATCTACATTGCTTGGACACTTGAGTTGCAATGATAGTGGTTAGAGGTATTTTAGCAATTACTCATAGACTACTTCTCGGTGGTCAGATTTTGTGTTTGGGGTACTGATTTCATAGTGGGGCCCACTATCACTTTCTACCATTTGTACCATTGGGTGTGCCGTCAACCAAACCATTAGGGTTTTAGACCTAGCTTGAGTCCAAGGGTATACTTTTGAAGTGTAGCTCCAAAGAGCTCACTACTCTGATGTTGAGCCTTTGAGTTCTTGGCTATGGTGGACAAAGGCCGATGAGCATCACATTGATTCTCTTAGCTAGAGTGGGTGTGGCTTGAATGTAATCAGTGCACAATTGTTGGCAATTTATAGAATGATAGATCAAGTATTGATGTGAGTTGAGTTATCTTGAGTGGTGTAAATAAAATGATTACATTAGAGAAGTTACAGGTCGTTACAAGGTATAGATCGCCCTTTTCCCCTAGTGTAGTTGTCTTAGTTACATTAGTGGGTAGTGTTCTATTGGTATTTGCACTTGGTGGTGCTCAATTGGTGTTGGTACTTGGTGGTGTTTGGTTGGTGGTGTTGGTTCTTGGTGGAGTACTTGCAATTGCGATTGGCGGGTTACTTTGTCACAATGGAATTGTTTGGGGATTCTAGGGGAGATAGTCCTACAATATGCAGTGGGTTTACTTAGAGTGGTGTTTGGTATCAGCTTGCATCTTAGGTCCCAATGAGGGAGTAGATCGACTCTGAGTTGGAGTTTGACACAAGAGTTGATTCAATTGAGAGTGCTCTTGGTGTGTTCGCACCATTGTTGTGGGACATGGACAAGATTTATGGGATCTCCAAATGCCCTAGTGGTAACTCTGGTATAGTGAGTACCATTGAGTTGGATGACTTTATCTAGGAGTTTGATAGTTGGTGTGATCTGTAGTAGATGTGGAACCCAACTTTATTCACACCTTTCATGGCATAGAAGGGATTATTTTAGTATTTGTAAGGTTTGCCAATGGACAACTACTGTGAGTTCAAGAGAGCTCACTTGGAGGAGATTGAGTTATGGAGATAGTATTGGTCTTTGAACTATGTCTCCATTACTTCAAGCTCAATTTTGAGAGGTAGATTGGTTGTACCCACGAGTTCTAGCTCAAGTAGTGTTGGTGGAGCTAGTGGAGGTGCACCAATTAGAGATAGTGCTACTACAAGTGGAGGTACCGCTACATGAGGTGGTGTGGTACCAGGGTTGAACCCCATGGTAGAGTTCTTCTAGTGTTTGAGGTAAAACTACAAAGGAGTGCGGATTGACAAGCTAAGAAGTTTGCATGAGTTCCAGCAAAAGGTTGGTGAGAGCCTACATGAGGCATACACTCACATGAGGCGGCTAATCAGTTTCACTCACGGAGTTATTGAGGCCTAGGCAATCCAATTTTGGTATGGGATACTAGACAAGGAGTTGCAATGTAGAGTTCGTGATGCTACATTGTTACTGGCTACTTTGCCTACTTTGGCGGTGGTCTTTGGTTTGGCTGAGCGTATTGAGCTCAACATGGTGGAGGAGAGATTGGTGACATCTGGATTTGGTAGGGAGACCTCATCTATGGTTGTGACTTCTTCTAAAGTGCAATAGAGTGCACCACACCAAGGATAAGGTGGACAGCCCAGATCCTATGGAGCGAGTGGAGGGCCTAATGGAGCTAGACCCTTACATTCATTTTTAGGTCAGCAGCAGCCAATGAGTGGTGGTGTTGCTTGTTGGACTTGTGGTGTACCTCACCATAGAAGAGAGTGTACTCAGGGCAGCAGACCTAATATCTCTTGTGCATCACAACCATCACAAAGATAGTGTGAGCATTGTCATAGATATGGTCACTCTAGTGATCGGTGCTTTGACCTACACCCAAAGTTACCGAGTGGTAGGGCTGTTATGGGAGGTAGTAGACAAGCTCCAATTTTTGGAGGACAAGGTGGTAGAGTTGGTGGTAGAGGATCTACACCTAGTAGAAATGTTGTAAAAGACCAAATTCGAGGAGAGAAATAGGAGAATGGAAACTCACATTGGGACACTTGAATGAGTGTAAACTCCGAATGCCTAGCATGAGCTTTGGCTTTGGTATTTATACATAGCATACAAGGTTTTTGAGAAGCTTCTCAAGTAGCTTCCTCAAGCCACTTTCTTAGAGTGCAAGCCAAGTTAACTAGGAAGTTTCTCAAGAAGCTTCCTTTTAGAAGCCGCCAACTTGGCGTGCAAGCTAAGCTAGTTAGAAGCTTCTAGAAGCTACCTACTTGAGGTGCAAGCTAAGCTAGCCGGGAAGCTTCCCCAAAAGCTTCATAGGTACTTCCAAAATATTCTAGGCTAATTTGTCTTATGTGCTACTTCGTAAGCCCGACTAACTTTGTTGCTAAAATCCATATTGTTATAGATGCAATACCTACTCTTACTTCTGATATAACTATAGCTACTTGGATTAACCAATTGGAGCATAGATTGGCTAGTATGGCCATTGCTCAGAGGAGATCAGATTCGGGCCTTCACCGAATGAGGCTTCCAACTCATATGCTGGTGATAGGGATGCTTTGGACTTCATGTGCGGGCAGCACAAGTGGATGCATCTGAAAAAATGACTAGGAGTGCAATATGTGCTCTAGAGCCTAGAGGATCATTAGTGGAGTTGGACCCACAAAGAGGAGAGTTTGGGAGAAAGGTCAGACTTTCCTAGTCTTTCATCCTATTTGAGGCCCCATCGATGTTATCTATGGCTCCTAGACATCCTAGTGCAAGTGTGGTAGGTGGTGATGGGGTGCATGATGGACTACCTACTAGTCAACCACCTACTACCACACAGACTGAGTCTAGCACAATGTTGGAGGTAGCTCAGCTGATTATGATATAGTGACCCTTCCTATGAGCAACCGTGTTGGTAGTAAAGAAAAGCAAGAGAGCCATAAAAAGACCTCACAAAAGGAATAAGAATTGCCAAGGATCCACCAACCTCACTAAGCTCTCTAAAAATGGATGCTTGTGAGATGTTATTAAAAGTGTTTTCAATATCCACCTATAGGACAACCATTCCAAATGGATATCTAGGAGTGCCTTAATGCCTATAGATATAGCCTCACATCCTCTAGGTGTAGCTACTCCAAACTGATGTGGACTGAGGTGTTGTTGGAAGTGAGAACAATACTAAAGGACAATGGTGCGGCTGACCAAATGTAAAAAGATCTCTCTAATAGCAATTGGTCTATTGCCCATGTGTCCTTCTCCATCATGAGAAGTCAACTAGCACCTAACACCTGACTTATAGACATATGAGTGTCTCTTCTTGCTAGTATTGCAACCACCTAAACAACTCAACCACTAGAAGGATCATCTGCTTGAAAGCAATCTCTAAGATGCTCATATACCACCTTGACAAGCCTCCTAAGGAAAAGCAAGGGGTAGTGCACAATGCTTGTGCAAAAAGTGACCTATCAAGACATAGGGGGTACTCATGTTGATAATCTAAAACCTCAGGTGGTAATCCTTCTCATATCATAGGATGTAGTGAGCGTAAGGAAAAGATAGTCTTACCAACAAGACTAGCCATTGACAAAGGGTGTAGCGCTCATGCTACTCTACTAAACTCTCCCGCTTGACCCAATGTCCTACATCGTTGTAATCATGTGGACTCTATGGTATCTTGTGGCAAAATTTGTCTCCCAAAACATGCAGCCCTAATAACCTCCTATAGGGCCACTCGATCTCTCACTCAAAATTGACAAAATCTAGCAACCACATCTCTATGCATTGCACGTTCCCCTCTAGCATAATGAAGACACCATTGAGAGAGCAAGAAGAATAAGAACCATGCTAACTCGTTGATCACATGCCAAATGATCAAGTGGTAGGAAAAAATCTTGTCTAGCCTCATCATGGAGTGTATAGGATAGCGTATAGAATAGACATGGACATGGAAAACTAGTCTCAAAGAACCCCAAAATGCAACCCACCTAAGAAGCTGACCATTCCCATGACTCAATTTAAATCCCTAGAATGATCGACAAAGGGATAGAGGAAGCGTGTGTAATCCCGAGTTTCATTGTTATCGTTGGTGTGGTTGCTCCCCTCACGTGAGCATCCCAAGTGATCCAATCATAGTCCTTGTGCATCCTTCACACATAGGTCTCTACCCCTTGCAAGGTAAAGTGTTGGTGACACACCGTGCATGGTGTATCCTAAACTGCTCTAGGCGGCCTCACATAGGGAAGTGTCACCATGGTTAGCACAAGAATAATGTTATAACACACAATGCTCCTCTTCTTCCCATACTTGCAAAACCATAACTCCTCACATTCCAATCCACATGAATGAATATTATCTCTCCAAACCTTAAAAAACTATAAACCTTTGTAATTTTCAATTTCCATCTCTAAAATTTTAAACTAAATTTTCATAGAAAGGTAGCATGAATACCAAGAGATTAAAATTGAGAATTCGCGACCAATCACGCTCAATGTGTAATACTCACCCTAAACAACCTAAAAATCATCATAACTTTCTACTCTATTCTCCATGGTCTTCAATGTAGGTACCAAAATTGAAAAACTAACAGAACAGACTATTCACTTAAGTGCAATATGCTAGGGAGCACACCAAATGTATATCTTCCTCGCATCACTCCCTCTTTTGTCCCATCTCCACACCCTCCCAAACTCCTCGATCTTCTTTTCAAGTGGGAATACAGAATTAGGCTTTTTGATTGCATAAGGTTATGGCTCTTCTTATATAAGGACAAAATGGAAGTTTCATAGGCATGGTTATCCATACTATGTATGAGTAGATATGGTAAAAGTTGTATAAAATGCACAATGAAACAATTACGACCATTGCTCAACCGTTTACCCTTAGAGATCACTGAAGTTGCGGGAGAGTGTGGAGACGGGAGAGGAGACAAGAGAAAATATCCATATTTTCTTAGGGTTCTCTAGCACGTAACACTCAAGTGAATAGCCAATTCTCTTCATTTTTCAATCTTGGTTCCATTGGCACCTAGATTGACGACTATGGAGAATGGAGTAGAAAGTTATGAGGATTTTAGCTTTTTTAGGGTTTAGTGTGATCATTATACATTGAGAGTGATGGGTCGGGAATTTTCATTTCCAATCTCTTGGTTTTTATGATTAAGAATGGGAATCTTAATCATAAAAATGGGAATTTAGTTTGAAAACTTTGGAGATGGAAATTGAAAGTTATGAGAGTTATAGATTTTAGGGTTTGGAGAGATTGTTTTCTTATGTGAGTTGGGATGTGAGGGATTGTGGTTTTGCAGATATAGGGAGATATAGAGAGGAGCAACATGTGTTACTAGCATTATTCTTGTGCTAGCCATGGCTACACCTTCCCATGTGGAGTCGCCTAGAGCGGGTCGAGATACACCATGCTCGGTGTGTCACCAACGCTTTACCCCGCAAGGGGTAAAGACCCATGTGGGAAGGATGCACAAGGATTATGATTGGACCACTTGGGATGCCCATGTGAGACGAGCGACCACATAGATAGCAGTGACACTCGGGATTACATATGCTTCTTTTATCCCTTTGTTGATAGTTCCAAGGATACCGATAGAGTCATGGGATTGGTTAGCTTCTTAGGCGGGTTGCATTTTGGGGTTATTTGAGACTAGTTTTCCATATCCGCATCTATTCCATAGGCTACCTCGCACACTCCATGATGAGGCTACACAAGCTTTTTGCCTACCACTTGATCATTTAGCACATGATCCCTTGGACTAGTTAGCATGGTTCTTATTTCTCTTACTTCCTCAATGGTGTCTTTGTTATTCTAGAGGGAGACGTGCGGAGCATAGAGAGGTGGCTGCTAGATTTTGTCAAGTGGGGGGTTGGGTAGCCCTTTAGGAGAAGTCTGTTAGGGCTACACGATTTAGGAGACAAGCATCGCCACAAGATACCACAGAGTCCACTCGATTACAACAATGTAGGACATTGGGTTAGGCGGGAGAGTTTAGTAGAGCAGCACAGAGCGCTACACCCTTTTTCTATAGTGAGTCCTATTGATGAGACTATCTCTTCCCTATGCTCATTACATCCTATAGCAGTAGAAGGACTACCACTAGAGGTCTTAGATTATCAGCTTGAGCAGCCTATATGTCTTGATAGGTCACTATTTGCACAAGCATTGTGCAATGCCCCTTGTCTTTCCTCAAGCGGCTTGTCAGGGATGGTTTATGAGCACCTTAGAGATTGCTTCTAGGCAGATGATCCTTCTAGTGGTTTTACCAAGTTGTTTTAGGTGGCTGCAGTAGCAACAAGAGGAGACATTTTTATGTCTGTTAGTTGGGTGTTAGGTGCTAGTTGACCTCTCACAATGGATAAGGACATGGGAGGCATTAGACCTATTGCTATTGGAGATATCTTTTTGTGGTTGGTTAGTTGTACCATTGTCCTTCAGCATCATTCTCACTTTCAATACCACCTTAGTCCACATCAATTTGGAGTAGCTACACTTGGTGGATGTGAGGCTATTTCTCTAGGCATTAGAGCACTCCTAGATATCCATCCGGAGTGGGTCGTCCTACAGGTGGATGTTGAGAATACTTTTAATAGCGTCTCACGGACATCCATCTTTAAAGAGCTTAGGGAGGCTGGTGGATCCTTGGCAAGTCTCATTCCTTTTGTGCAGTCTTTTTACGGCTCTCTTGCTTCCCTTTACTACCAACATGGTGGTTCACAGGAAGGAGTCACCGTCTTGGAGTCAGTTGTTGGTACATGTCAGGGAGATCCTTTGGGGGGGGCCTATTTGCCATGGCTCACTTTAGAGCTCTCTTATCTACTACTTTGGCCATGCCAGGTTGTGTATTTCTCTCCTTGGCAGATGATACACACATCATAGGTCTTGTAGATCAGATTAGGCAAGCCTTTGACTACTTGACTACCAAGCTACATCTAGCAGGCTTGAGATTCAAGGTGTCAAAGTGTAGGGCATGGTCCCCTTTAGGTATCCCTCCCCACCTTGAGCTTCTAGAGGGGTGTATCACATCCACAGATGGACTTTGTGTTCTTGGAGTGCCGGTATGATCGAAGAATTTTGTCACATGCTTCCTAGACGCTGCCCTTGCAGAGGATGTTCTCCATGTGGATGACCTTCCATTACTAGGAGATCCGTAGGTGGCACTTGGTATATTCTCTTCCATTATTGCTCGTCGACCATCCTACTTCATCTATACAGATCTCCCCTCACCATCCTTCCTATCACATTTAGGAGCATTTAATAGGAAGATTATGGGAGTCTTTGGTGATATTAGTGGACCAGGGACTTTTGAGTGTGTGATAGTGGATTTGGCACGTAGACAGATGGCTTTGCCGATCTCATGTGGTGGGGTTGGCTTGCTTTCTATGGAGGAGATGGCACCTATAGCATTTTTGGGTAGTTTAGCTCTCTCGGCACCCCTACTTTCCTCCCCTTTTGTGGTTGTTGATAGGCCAGTTTTGGAAACTTATGTGACAGAGGTGGAGGGAGGATCCTATTCTCTCTAGGTGTTATTGCGGCAGACAAGAGATATTCTATCCCCTTGAGCACAAGAGGATTTTCCACCTTTTTCTTCACTATCGGCAGATTGGACTAGAGGTTTACGATCTTCCTTGATGGAGCGACAATGTGAGCATACATTACATTCTCTTTTAGTCGACTCGTCCATTCCTCAGGCTTATAGAGCATGTCTTCGCTCTTGCTCCGGCAAAGGTGCAGGCTCTTTGATCCTAGCTCGACCGTGCATTAGGGCATTCCAACTCGCACCAGCTACTTTCTCTACATCGATGAGGTTTTGCCTAAGTTTGGTCCACCCATCTGCATCTTCATTACTCACTTGTGAGTGTGGTTCTACACTAGATGCAATAGCGGTCCACATGACACGGTGTCCTTTTGGAGGACAGAGGATAGCTACCCTTGATGCCATTAGGGACATAGTGTTTGCTATGGCACAAGAGAGTGGATACTTGGCTTGGAGGGAGCGTATGCTTTGCAGACGACACGTGTCAGGGCAAACTTATACTTGGTCCGAGATGATCATGTGACAATAGCGGATGTCATGGTGACGGACCTTACACGGGATACAGTTTTGGAGGGAGTGATTACCCATCCCCTGGATGGGCGGCGAGTGCAGCAGTAGGTCGCAAGGTCTCCAAGTATAGGGGCATGCAACGAGGTCACCTCTTTGTTCCTCTAGCCTTGGAGTTATATGGAACGATGGACACAGCATTTAACACATTTGTCACAGCATTTGACACATTTGTCAAGGAGTGCACGAGAGCTTATCATGTTAGGCGTCAAGGGGTTCCATTCTCACTTTTATACTTTGTAGCATATTTTAGACAGCATGTGTCCATTACTCTAAAGATGGCCGTGGTTGATGCAATCCATATGAGAGCCATCACATTAGATGATGTTTCATTGGATGTTCCAATTGTGTGTAAACAATAGAGACTTGCATAGCTCGGATATCTTAGGTGCGGTAGGGCCAATTTCTCATATAGACTCTATTGGGGCTTAGCCCATGTTACCTTTTTGGTCCTTCCCTTGCATGGCTTGATGGGGTCTTCCCATCTTTCGTTTTTCCCACGCGGGCGCTTTTGCTTTAATTGGATTGCGAGATATGTGTGCGCCATTAACTTCAAGTATTTCTGCGGTCAAATGTTGGCTTTTCAGCAATTGTCACCGTTAGATTGGGCTTTTAATTGCTCTTTCACCGTGCATTCCTTTAAAGGTTGTCTGTTTTTAGTACAGTAGCATCTTCTTACCTTGCATCTCCAGGCAGAGGTTGCTTGGAAATACTCTTCGGCGTGCAGGTAGAGAATATCAACGGTACAGAACCGCTTCTTGAACAAGATTCCCCTCTTTGAAGAACAAGCAGTGTGCCCTGAGCATTTCTTAGAGACTCTCCTGTAAAAGAATCTCCCCTACGTTTTACTCTTGTGGCGCCACAGCCGGACTACCCCAACGATTGATTAGACACGTGCACTCTGAGCGTTGGAGACCGGCACAGGGAGAACGGATGTATGTACTGGAAGGTACGGTATGTAGTAGAATCCTTCCCCGCCTGATTTTCCCCAGCCTAAAACGTCCCAGAGTTCTATCCTGTAGTAGGACCCTACGATCTCCTCACGGCTTGTGGTGTCAAGCTATGGCCGAAGTTAGGACTGCTGTCCTGTCTCTCTCTAAAACCATCGTCCACAATAAATCATTGCAAGTGATTTTAACACGCGATTTCACTGCAGTATGTACAGCTTGTAAGTTTCCTTTCCTGAGGATGGGATGTACGCAATTGACCATCGGCACGTGCGTAAAGTGCAAGTCAGTTATGCACTCTGGTTCTTTGAGGTCGGACGTCGAAGAGTGGCGTCGAAGACGTGGACACGGAGCCGCGGTAAATTACTGGGCGTCGCAGTAGGGATACTGCTCTCGTCAGTTGGATGAATCTGCGAGGGAACTCGCGGGATGGGCGTACAGCTCCCAATTGGTTGCGGCTAGATGAAGACACCGCATCACCTGTAAGGTTCACGATAATGATATGGGCGGGCCTGAATTATGAATGGAGTTCCCTTATGCGGGGATGCTTTCTGAATATTTTGTCGTGAGCAGCACTGGCGCGACGTTCAATGTTTTCCCGCTACACGACAAAATGGCGAGCGGACATCTTTTACTTTCCCGGCGTGCTGGGCGTATGACGAGTGAATCGGAATCATAAATTGGCATGAAAATGCACGGAGGAAATGGTGATCACCCACGTGACATACACACCAGGCCATTTCAGTCAGCTTCTTACAGGCGGATCTTTGCCCTGGAAAGATCAGACCTGCTGTTGCAGGTGGCAGCGCGGATCTCCTAGTCAATGCTAGACAGGCACGCTTGGGAAGAAGGGAACACGCTATGAAGGAACATTGTACCGAGGAGTATGGAGTTAAACTCATTGCCCGGTCCGGTACACCGTATAAATTGGTTAACGTCTACCATAGTTAAGGGGATGCTTCCCTTAGTTCTAGTCGAGGGTCGTACTGGATGGGCTTTCGGCAACCAATGCCCATCGGATCGACGGCTGTGGAGTGCGAATCCACAAGAGTTGGAAAGAGGTCTTAGAAAGGCCGTCGATTGAGTACCATTTTAGATTCGGGAGCAAGTACCGGTTCTATGGGATTTTCTTTAGGCAACCAGGGAGTTCGTAAATGCTACACCCATCGAGTTGATTTCTTCTAAACAAGACTCACTTGATTCAACATCGTTTGGATCTTCGCCCATGCAAATAAGTACAATAGCAGTCCTGAAAGGAGACATTATTTGCATATTCCTAAGGTATTATCCAAGTATAACAACGTGTACGTTTGCTTTCAAATCAAGAAAAATGGATTAATTAATTAATTAATTAATTAAAATGGATTAATTAATTCCCCCTACAGGATTTGGATTAAAGTTTATTGAATCGTTCTGGATTTCACATGTTAATTTGAGTTATATCTCGTTTCAAAATGAATCGACCGAAATAAGTTTAAAGTGGAATTCCAATATCTTCGGTACCGTATAGTTTTCATAAATTGGAATGTTATTAGGACATGTAAAAGCTTTGTAAAAAATTGGAAATCCTTTGTTTTAGAACATACTCCAGTGCAAGCGCAAGGTTTCTTTAATTTATCAGCCCCCACCTTTTATTTTCCACCTGACATCTGAGTCTATATCCTATATCTTGTCTTCAATCGGATAGTACAGTAAATTTGTCCCTTCACAACCGCGGTTACTCTGTTTTCTTTTCCTGCAAGATACCTTTAACCATCTCATATATATTTCCTTCAAAATTTTGGATATCTGATTTTAACTCAATAGTGTTATATGTATTCTTAGTCTTTAATCATAAATATTCAAAAAAAATTAGAGAATTGTATAGATAAATTCTTGCAAGATCGACCCATTCCTTTCTAAATTAGAAAGTTAAGTAATCATCAAAATTAACGTGTACCTTTACCTTTCGAAGGAACTTACTAGAGGTATATTACGAGAGGTCTTTGATAGAATGTATCTCTCTTGAGGATAGTGAAACTCTTATAATGATTTGGAATGAATTATCTTGATGTAAATTATTGTACCTAGACCTCCTTAACAACTTCAGATAGTCACTGATCAAACTAATTTATGAGAATTTGAGTACACAAGTTATATAGCTTAATTCCTTAATATGATAATATGTATACTTTTTCACTCTACAAATACCTTCCATTCTAAACTTGCCACTACTCCTTATAATAGCAATATTAAATAAATAAAAACTTTCTAATGGGGGTTCTTAACCTCATTCAGGACGCAAACGGTGAACTGATTGAGGCAATAGACGTCAGACATCAAACTAAAGATTGATTGCTTTCCTACTTATTTATGGAATCGTTTTTAATGAATTCTCGATGCATTCATGCAAAACCAAATATCTTTGAATTTTAAATGCAGAAATTATAGATTAAGATTAAAAAAAATTATTAGTTTTGTACCCTTGGTAAAAAAGTCAAATAAAAGGGTTTAATCTCAAAAGAAGAGTGTATTTTATCGAACATATTTGAATGAAGTCATGGAGAATAACAAGAGTATATCGTTCCTTTGACATAGTTGTGTCTATAAGCATGACGGATGTAACATTATTAGGTTAGGTAAGAATCCAATCATAACAATATCATCGAATATTACTGATTGAGTAAAAAAAATCAGTCAAATCGCAATATTTTACTATAGTAGTATTGAATATCAGTCAGCCTAATATAATACTAGGAAGGTAAAAACAATAAAATTTCTACCATGATCTAAATTTAAATTCCTATTATTCCTTTTACACGAGGGATATTTCAAATTTTTCTAGTGAACCATTAATGTCAAATCAAGGTATAAGCCCAAGCTGACTCTTTTTGTATGCAACCAGCTAGTACAGAAATGAGTCCTTCATCATTATAACAACTGTCATGCACTTCAACACATTGGAGAGATACTATTGAATCAATGGATAAAAATTAAATAAAGAGGTAGCCGCATCGTATCTTTGATGATTGTGTAAAGACATTGTATCTTCTCGGAGGTTTACGATAATGTTTTCTTAAAATGTAAATCTCTTAAATTTCAGATGAGTTGGCGTTTGGATTGGACTATGATTATACATGCTTGCATGGCTGAGCGTTAATCACTGTATCCTTCTAAATATACATTATTTATTTACTTACTTTCATATCCTCACCATAATTTCTTCCACTTTTTTATTTTTTATCATTTAGAGCTTTCAAAAGACTTGCATGAAACGTTCGACCAATCTGTCCACTCTTCTAATTCCAGTGTATTAAAAGTCATTGTCATATTCAAACAAATTGTCAATTTCTGGAATCAAATACTTGTCCTCTTACCCAGGATTCTTGTAGAGAGAGTTTTGGCATTTTTCAACTGTGAATCATCACATCCTTCTAGTGGGATATTATTTATTCATGTACTTTCACGTCCTTGCCATAATTTCAAATCATTCCACTCTTCTTATTTCAGTGTATTTTGATGTCTTGGTCAGATTCAAACAAATTAATCAGTCCTCATCCGTCCATCAAATACTTGTCCTTCTGCCCTTGATTTGTACAGAGAATTGAGAATTCTCTAGTGGATAAGCTGGACAGACTTACTTACTTAGTTTCAGTGCCATTAGAGCCCAGCAGGACAAGAGTGGAGGATGGACCCACCTACAAACAAGCACGTTGATACTTATATCTTTGAGAAAGTGGTTGATAAGGGAGCTCGAGTACGATATGAAATTGGATATTGATTCCTGTCCGGTCAAGGACCATTGGTACCGTAGATGAGTGATGGAAGGAAAAACATGCTGGCCAAACTCACGGGATGTATAAGCGAAGCGAGAACTTCCGGGAAACTCTCAATGTTCAGGGTGTTGTACTCCTACTCAACTAAAGCTGCAGCTGGCCTGGAGACTTCTTTCCTGTTTTGTGATGTGACTTGTCAGGGGCGGACCATGGCTGTTGGAACTTTGAAATGTTCGGGACTGTTTGATTTGTATAAGCTTTTGGACTGGGTGAGATTGTATATGTGAACAGTGGCGAGGGTCTACAAGAAGTTGTATAATGGCAAGTCTCCTCGAGTGAAACAAGCCCTAGATCTACTGTACTAGTGGTAGCAGTTGTTGGGCCACTCAGCAAGCATGTTCTTCCTGTATCTATGTCGCAGCAATGCATGTTCGGTGCAAATTGCACTTGAAGATTGGAATGTCTCGTACCGTATGGTATTGACAGCGGCCCCAACTAGAACACTTGTAGACATATTTCTGCGTAAACTAGTAGTTGGCCAAGCGCGAACCGAGTTAACATGATCAAATGAAAAGGGAAAACAATCAACCGCAATATACGGCTCGTAGTAGGAAAATGTGATTCGGCTAAGAGACACCAGGGAAATGCCTGTAGGAATGCAGATACACATCGACATCTCCCCGATGATGATGTTGTGTGGTCTCGTGCCACGAGAGTTGTTTCCTGACTCGACAATTTCGTTGTGGTTGTGAACTATCATTACCAGGGCGGTGTCACCGATATGCACACGTGTAGTGGAAGCTTTCTTTAATGTTCTCTTGACAACGCATAACAGAAGTTGACTTCAGCAGATTATTTCAGTATATTTTAGCAATAGTATCAGTTCAATTATAGTGCAAATTTGAAGTTGGACTAGAAGTTAGACAAGATGGAATTGGAGCTTCTCTTGTGCCCTATATCATGATTTTTTACGTACAAGTTCAGAGTTGAGTTCATCCACCACACTTCATCCCCCACAATCTTTGATTCATGCTGCATAGACAGCCAACTCGCGAAAGACAGGTATGAGACATCTTGTTGATACATCTTTGCTTTCCTGTATTGTGATTTAGGGAAGAAATTTCATGCATCCTGATTGTGAGAAGCAGCGTTCATTGTTGGATATCTGTCATCAACTAGAATAGATAGTGACACAAATTGGTGTCGCTCGCTACCGTCGTACTTGTGATGTTTTACGATACATACACTTGTTCGTGTACTACTCTTCAGCTAAAACAGTATAAAGACAGAAACAACCACTGTGACAATCCATACTGGTCGGAGGTACGATTCTAATTCAAAATAAATCCCTGGACAAGGAGGTAAGGTTCCAGATTATTGGAAAGGATAAGTCGCCTGCACACACACTGCCTCTGGACACCTCTACGGCGTCGTCTCCTGTCAGGGATGCACACTAAGCACAAATGTCAATTAAGGAGATACCTCTGAATGAGAACGTCAGCAGACAAGAGAAAGCGAACACCCAGGAAAGCTCTGGGCACCGAGGGACTCTGATACTCTGCTGACTTCCCATGACCTCTGCTTAAAAAGAGAGAAGCGCACACCCTGAGCTCATCCAAGAACTACTTCCAAGGACATGTCACTGTTTAAAAAGAGTGCACCATTTCAGTACGGTGGAACACAAAGGGCAATAGCCTCATTTACATCACATATTCAGTTTGATCATCAAGATCCGAGATCAAGATCTGAGGGTTGTATAAAATTCACAATTTATTTCTGTACTCTTAAGTATATGCATGTGATATCCGAGACACTTGCAACCTTCTCTACCGAAAGACACTGCTATGTACAGCTGTAACCAAGGGACAAAAAATTGAAGGCGTCAAGAGTTCTGATGCTGTTCTCTAGGACCAGAGGCACTGCTAGTCAATCCTTGCTTTTGTAGATGCTGATGCGGACAACCTAGACTACTTCTCTTGCCGCAACCGCAACGTCTACCAAACTCCAAACTTCAAGATGAAAAGGACCAAGTGCCCCTGATTCCATCTTGTAGAGCAGTAAGCGGGTGAACCGAATCCTTGTAGACTCGTAATCTCCCTTTGAGAGAGCAGAAGTAGTCACCCGAACTAATTCTGGAATCTTACTCAAGTAAGGTTCCAAGTTGACAGTTGCTCGCGCAACTTTCGAAATCAAATAAGTGCCGCCATTACGCATGACTAGTTGATCCACAAAAAGTGCAGCGTGCAGTAGCGAAACACATCTACACGAAGTTCAAAGAAGAGACGTGCTCCTCACGCTCTGTTAACAAATTTGACTACACCATGTCCCCATCTAAGCCGTAGCATCTAATCTAGGTTCGTGAAAAATCCCTCTGATAATGCGCCCTGTCCCACAAACATCCGTCCTCGAGAAACTCTGCAGTTTTTGCCACGACTTCTTGGAGAGATCATACACCAAGAGCTTGCAGCGACCCCTCACATCGTAGAGGTTGTAAGTGAAAAGGAGGACGAAACGACCAGCCTGGCACCAATCCAGAATCACATCGTCTCGCTCGTTGCATTGGAAGTAGTCCTTATCCCCGAAGAAGCCCTCAAAGAGCCAAGCAGGCAGACGGTCAACCTCCTTCCATTTCAGGCTTCCATTTTGAAGCTCCCATATGCAAATGCTCTGGATCTTGTGATCTTCCTCGAGCTCTCCCACCATCATGATTCGCCCTTGCCATTCCAAGAGCTCACCGTGCCTCACAGTAGACGGTAAAGGCACGTGCAAATCACTCCAATGGCCCTGGTCCAGATCGTAGGACAGCAGAATATTTCGTTGGGCGTGGCTCCGTGCATACAGCATTCCATTGGAAAAGACGGGCTTTCCTTTCAGTGTGTGTGTAGCCGGAATGTTTCCTGTCGCAGTCCAGCACTGCGTCTGCGAGTCGTAGACCTCCGCTGTGTTGAGAAACCTCCCATGGTCCAACTTGGCAACCCCGGCCACAACAACCCTGTACGCCTTGCTGACTCTGTCCACGACCATGGCCAACATGGTAACCTTGGAGGGAGCCTTGAGCAAGGGCGGCAATCTGCGGCATGACTTGGTCAGTGGATTGCACACCACCACGCTCTTGGATCCATTCTCGTACGAGAAGTAGCACACAAGGCCTCCGTCAGCAGCAGAGAAGGGATTGGTGTTGCTGTGAGGAGGGGATAGGGGGATTCTGTGCCACTTATTCAATGCGGAATCGTAAGTGGAGACGTGGTTCCTCTCGTCGTGCGTAAAGAAGAAAAACCAAGGCCCCTGAGAAGGGGTGTCCGCATAGGCTTCCAAAAAGCTCCGCGTAAACATGTGAGTGTTCCAGTTTTTGCACACCAACCGGAAACGGAAGAAGGACTGGATGGGCAGGCGTGCTAGTATACTGTCCAACAAATGGTCAGGTAGAGTGCTCCACATCGAAGGAGACATCGTCTCCTTCTGCGAGGTCGAAGCTGGGCTACTATTGTGACTACTCTCCATCTCCTCCTCCTCCTCCTCAACACCTCTCAGGTCTAACAACGCCTTACCCTCCCAACAATCCAAACCCTCCGCTTCTCGGGCACCGCCTTCAGACATACCCGTCATGTCCCCTGAAAACGGGCCGTGAGTGAGCATCGCTCTTCTTTGCGGTTTCCTTCTCTTCCTAAGGTTCCCCAGCCTCTTTTCCCCGCACCCTCCTTGCACCGACGAATGCATTCTCCCCGTCTCTGCAACAACTCTCCAGCCCTTCCGGCTGGCTGCTACACCGCTCCCAACAGCTCTTTCCTTCCTTCCCCCCACTCTTGAACACGCCACCTCCTCGCGTCCTCGCTGTTTGCCCGCTGTTTTCCACTCCTCGCACTTCCTTTCTTCGAACTCCCCCTGCCTTTGCTCTTCCCTTTCCCTGCCCTGCCCTGCCCTGCCCTGCTCTGCTCTGCTCTGACTGGCCTTGCTTGTCACTACTCTAAACCTATTTCCGACTACGAAACCATCCACTGATCCTCGCCCTCCTTCACCTCCTCTACGGCTCCCGTTTCTCGAACGAAGCCAGCGACACCTCGTAAACAACCTAAGACTACTAAAACTAAAACTGCTGCTGCTGCAGACAGCACGATTTTATTACCATAACCTAGCTTTCTGGATGCGAAGACTATACACACTCTCACAACCGCGCCTCTTCAGAATAAGCACTTTCAGCTCTATCGCTTGCGAGAGCCTTGTTCGGACGAAGAGAAGGCGTCACCAACAGACAACAGCGAAGAGCGCAATTATGTCCCCGAGTGGCCCGTTACTTCCAAGCCCGCGGCTAAAACCCTGGGACTCGCTGAAAACACACTGGTCCCCGATCCGAAGGGAGCAGAGCACTGATAGATGGAATAGGCGTCGAAATATCTCTCGCGAAGAGAGGCAGTCAGTGAGTCAGGCAATCCCCTCGAACGAAGGCCCTTCCCCGAGACAGCCAGACAGACAATAAACTTGCGCCAACCATCACGACCAAAGACACTAGTGGAGGCGCAGGACGAAGGAGAACACACGAGAGAGAGAGAGACGGAGAGCGCGCGCGCATTCGGAGGAAAGGGAAGGGAGAAAAGAACAGTATGAGTGCAATGCGAGAGCTTATATGACCTAGACGAGCGAGGGCAGGAAGGACGGGGCCGAGAGAGCGGATGCAACGGCATGGCATGCATGGTGCCATGGTATGCATACATGTCCACTCTGATGGATACAGTAGATAATCATTTGCTTGCCCGATGACGATATGGCCATGAAACTCCGCCGCTCATGGTACTCGAGGACGTTGCTTCGCTATCGTGTCATTGGCGGACCGCGTGAGATGCGGACGGCGACTTGACCTCTACACGTGAAAACACCCAAACTGGTGTTATTACTAGCGCTAACCCATTCCTGATTACTTTCACCTCCGTCCATGTACCTCTTGCATAGCTTCCGCCATGGTTTCAGTTCATGATTTACAAGCTCACTTAACGTAGACTGGTATACCGGTTCGGCTAATGGCGAGAATTTTGTTTTCATGAAAGACGAGTGAGGGCCTATCTCTATGCAAGGAAAAACAGTAGCCGTGGAACTGGCTCGACATAGCTTTACTATTGGACGGCATTATTTCTCCAAGTTGCTAGATCCGGCTAATAGGGCCAATTCACCATCATCTGTATCTTAATAGAAAATCAGGGTATGAGGAAAACTTTCTTCCTTTCTTCTATTCATTAGAATGTTCAATCCGGAAATTTACAGAACATTTGTGGATGACCACCAAAAATAATTACGAGACACACACACAGCATACATTTTGTGGTCAGATTGAGTGATTTACGTCATTACCTTGTACAGAGTATTTAGCAAAGGATTACGCTAATTTCGCTTACCTGGATTGAGCTTTTTAAAAGGATAGAGAACATGTACGAGAATGGAAAAGTTCCGAGATTGTATCGAAATCGAAATTTTATGAATCATAATACGAGTGCCCTACAGAATTCATTATTCTGTAACTTGCTAATTGAATCCCATGAATATTCTACGTGTAGGACGATAATGCGGAAGAAAAGTCTTTATTAATTTTCATATCGAGTTTCAGATTCACCATGTTGTGCATAACAATAGCTTGCTTTAAATGAATTATACATTATAATATCTAACTAACCATGAACCATAACATACTAAAGTGTGATTATTATATATCTAACATCTTTCAACTTTTAATTTATCTAATGTCTATACTTTATATTCAAATTAAGGATATATGGCACTACAATGTATTATTCCAATTAAATGTGGAGTAACTATTGAAACATATGGAAATTTATATTTATAGCTAACTAAATCATGATACTAATAATTGTTGATATGATTATTATAAAATTTTATTCTATTAATTATGCTCAAAAAAATTATAATTTTACAATTTACCATATTACTCAAGTGGAATTTAGGTATATAACTTACTTACTTGAAATTTCTAGAAGATACTCTAGAAAATTTTAGTAGTACAGTAAGAAAAAAAGCTAAATTTATTTATTAATCTTTTCTCTAACTAAGTAGAAGTGTAAGACACTTAAGAACCTCCCTTAGGGTTGAATAACCTAGCTAAGAAGTTTGTAGCTAACTTTGCTACAAATTAAGTCTACAAATACTTCAAGTGTACCCAAAAACACCTTAGGTTATCTCCAAATTTGTAGCAAACATTTTGTCTATCTCTCTTCTTCAATCTTCATAGCTTGTAATCTTTGAATTTTTTCTTCTATATGGGTCTTAGAAAATTACCTTAATAAATAAATTTTACAATACAACTACTTCCAAATCACTAGTACTTTGCATTTCTAAATCAGTAGGCTATTTACATTTTGAAAGATATTTACTCACCATTTTCATCCATAGTATCTCATTATGATCAAAAAATTTAAGATATTATCCTTATGTCAATGACTTTAGTGAATTTTAAGTGCTTTATACCATGATAAACAACAACTATATGGTTTTTTTATTTTGACTTAGCAAAAGATTTTTTGTTACATTGATAGTGATAATAATGGAAGATGTGATTACGTACCGTGTGATTCAATAATGCAACAAGAAACAATACATCTCACTCTAATATTATATACTTATGCTCAACCATAAGATAGGCAAAGAATTATTTGGAGAAGAAAAAATGATGGTCGTCTTCCAAAGCTCACCCTATGTGACTGAAAGACAACTGCAAAAAATATATCCTTACATACTATCCTTACATACTATTGTACAACAACTACATAAGATTATAATTAAATTCTATCTATTATAAGCTAACCATATGTAATACTCCAAAGACAAGAGAAGAGAGAAAACGCATATTACACACTCAACATTTGGTGCCCCAAAGGAGCACCTTCTCTTTATTATATAGACAACGAGGATCTCCTCCAAGGAAGCTCCACCATAGGATTAGGCACACACATAGGTGATATGTCAGCAAGCTCCACCCTTGGATTACTTACTTGGATGGGTGACATGTCGGTCTAGGTCCTATCTGGTTGGTCAAACAAGCTTTGACCAGAGGGAATCTTGTAGGGAATCTTCTTGTACAAGTCTCAAAATCACGTAAGGTACCATTGGAAAACTCTCAACAAGATAAACCAAGGGAGAGGAAAGGCCAACCTTTCCTCTGTTTGGGGGGTGGAAACTGCATATTTTTTAGGCTTAATTCATCCATTTAGGCCTCCCAAATTGCCTTCAAAGATTTCAGTCATATTTCAGTCCCTACTCCATTAGTAGAAGTCCCCTTTTGGTGATACCTCTTTTTGATATGTTTAGTCCATCATGTGTAACATCATTCCGTATGTTACAAAACCAAATCTCACATTTAAACTACACATTCTTTAGGTCTAATTCATCCGTTTGGGCCTCCAAAATTGCCTTCAAAGATTTTAGGCATATTTCAGTTCCTACTCTATTAGTAAAGTCCCCTTTTGGTGATATATCGTTCTGATCTATTTAGTCCATCATGTGTAACATCATTCCAGATGTTACCAAACCAATTCTCACATTTAAATCATATGTCTAACTATTGGTTCTAAGGTTCTCAAGTCTATTTTTGTTTCCGCTCTATTAGTAGAAAGTACTCTTTTGGTGATACTTCTATCTGATCTATTTTGACCATCATGTATAAAATAATTCTAGATGTTACCAAACCAAATTTCATATCTAGATCATATGGCTAGCTCTTGGTATTACACCATAAGGCATCAAGGCATCTTGTGGAGTCATCTTGATGTAGTATAACATGATTTTTGTGGTTTGATTGGTTCTTGATAAGAATTCAAGAGAATCATCACCTCTAAATCTCAAAGCATTAGTTGAACAAGAGAATTACAATATTATCTCATAGAGATGAAATATATTGGTTTAGCAGGGAACCATGGGGCTCAATTGTATAAATGTTATGTAGCTTTTGGAGATTTATGAACACAAACTAATATTTCACATGTGGATTGAAGCCATATATAAAGATGATGATAGTTAAATGAGAACTTAGATGAAAAAAGAAGCCATATAGATGGTAAATATATTTGAATAGAGTTATGTGGATGTCATGTTTGTTGCAACATATAGATAAATAGTTGTACAACATACTTGTTATACAACAAGGTTTAAAAAATTCCTATTTTTAAAACACCTGAAAAATGATATTATGATTAAATTCCTAGCTCCTTGAACCTTAATATGTATAGAAAATATTGTGGAGCATATTATGATCAAATTATAAACTTCATTAAAGCTTATATAAAGCAAGAGTGTGACGTGTTAGTTTTATAAATCATATTTAACAAGGTAAAAATAAAGCAAAAAATATGTGATATGATGCTAATCCTTAGTTGCGGATGCATTATACCAGCTATTTTTCCCAACTTATCATCCTTTGCAATCTTTTTGAAATATTTCCTTTAAAATTGAATATTATCTTTTAAAATTTGACTGTTCTATTATTTATATCTTGAGAATAAGAAAAAAGATAAGTTTTTATTAGAAAAAGATAATACATAAGCTACAAATTCAAAATGTAATCAATTAAAGAGTAAGGTCATGAAAAAGCTAAATTGTACATCATCTTGATTCAAATCGTATGGTTTGATGATGTAAGTTTGGAGGTGCAAAAAAGCTCTTTGTATACTATGATCAGTTATAACACTATGCTTTAATCTTGATGAACCAAAAAGTGACATAAAATTCACTAGATAAAACTAATATTATAGTATGTCAAAATTCATGTTATCATTTTGTGTTTTGGTGGTCACATAGAGAACTAACAACAATATGCTAAAGTAAGAAAGTAGAAATAAATTACATGGCTATTAAACATCCAATCACCACAAAGATATGATAGAAACTTCAAAATCTCCTAGCACATAAAAGCTTTTATACTAAGAAAAGAATTAAAATCTACTAGGAAAGCCTTTACATGATATTAAACTTTTCATTTCATACTAAATCTACTCCATAACTTTTAGTTCTCTTATTAATGCCATCTACTATTAATATTTCAATCCTTAAGTCTTTTATTTATACCTAAATTGAAGATATATTTGTAATTCTTTGATAGCCACAAAGAAACTCACTCAGCCTTTACCTTGGTCTTAGTTGGAGTTGAGAATATTTTCACAACCCACTTCCTCATTGGGGTTTGATTTTGTTCATTTTTAGTTGTTTTTCTTGTAAAATGTAGGATTAAGGTGTCAAGAAGCATAGATTGCAAGGAGTAATGGTTTGGTTGAGTCATACCTTCATGATATGGAGGAATAGGGTGCCTCAAAAAAATGAGCTTATTGGATCACATAACAAGAATAATGCTACACCTATTTTGTAGTCAGGCACATTTTATTTTTGTACCATAGAGCTTAAAAACATGACCCCCAAGCAAAACAAGTTTCTCTATAACAAGTAACCCCCAACTTCACAAAATTATACAGGGCAATGAGAGATGCTACAATTTTTGACAATATGAAATATTTCTGATTTCTACCACCATTTCAAGATCATGCAAAAAGACACATATGCCACAAAAGAACTATTGGCAACCATTTTGCACTTATGGCTATGCTTGTAATGGCTGATTTTGATTCTTCACCAACCACCATGAGAGATGGAACAATTTTTGACAATACAAAATTCCGCTGATTTCCTACCGCCATTTCAAGATCATGCCAAAAAGACACATGCACTACCAAAGAACTATTGACAACCATTTTTCACTTATGGCTATGCGTATAATGGCTCATTGTGATTCTTCACCAACCACCATGATGGATGAAAGACAGACCCCACCCCATTAGGACTATAAAAAGACCAAATCCTCCCATGAGTCAAATATTTTTGTGTTTTCACTTTTTCAATTCTTGTGTTTCATTAACCAACAATTCCTATGATGTTGCACAAGGAATTTGCACTTTCAAAATAGAATTTTGCAATGATTGTGAGAGCTAAGAAAGTGGAATTCTAAGAGCATATCAACAAATTGCAATATCAAGAGAATTTGAATATTTAGTTATGACAAGATGCACTATCAAGAGTGGAATTGAGTTGAGGCAAGGCAAAGCAATAGAAATTATAAAATATAAGTTGACATGTCTCTCACTTAGGATGAACCTTTGATGGCTATTAAAGTAGCACACCATGGACCAAGACGGAAAGGGATCCCAACTCTCACACTACTCCAAGGCTAGAACTCCATGCTACCTCCAAGACTCAAGATATTGCTTACTAGAGAAGTAAATGAGAGACACAAAGATAGATGGACATGAAAGGATGATTAGTACCTTCTTAATCCTAGCTTATATATTTATGTGAAATTTACATACCAAAGTTACTAATTATTGGACTAACTCAAGTTATTAGGCTAAAAGTCAAATAAAGTCTAAAAGAATATCCAAGCACATGGAAATAATCCTCTGAGTAGGTGGTCTTATCCTCACCTACCAACTAAGTCAAGATTTCTTCATATAGGCTATCCTTAAAAGATGGAAAAATCCAAACTAACAAGGCTTGTGGTCCCAAGAGTTCTCACTTCTTTCATCAAAGTCAGATAAATAGGAATAATAGTAAAAGGAAAAATAGTGGTGCTCACTCTTTTCCCTTCCTATAGAATAAGATCACCTTTATTTAGCTAAGACTAACTCTAGATAATCATAACTAATGTAAAAGTTCAGCTAAACTCCATATAGATAATATTAATCCACCAATTGCAATGCAACACTTAACATCCCTATAGAGCACACATGCACCAATGGGTGTTACAAAACAAACCCTTGAAAATTTTTGAGTGTGGATTGTATTGTTGAACTAACTACATCAAGAAGAGGAAAATGTACTTCTTATTGTGGGATTGGAGCCTTGCTGATGTAGCCATGCTATAGGAAATTTGCACAATTTTCAAAAACTTGAGTGAGAAATCATCGCAAGGATGCTCTATGATGTGGACGGAGTACCACTAACAACAAGTGTTAGGCATAGATTGTTTGGCATTTTGGGAAACTCACATAGACATCCAGTATAGCTATCATAGAAAAAGATTGAAGGGACAAATCCATGACTCATACATTGAGAGGAGTTTACAAATGGGTACAAGATAAAGGACACGAAGGACCTTACTCATTGGACAATCACTAAAATGAAAATGTGGTTGTTTTGTCTGAAATGAACAAACTATGTTAACCAAGCCATCCTCTTCCAACTTGTACATAAGTAAAAGCTAGTGAGTTGGGATAGGATGTTTTATGAGTGGGTCGTTAAGCCATTGGAAGATATGATAGAAGGTTTTGACATCATTGTAGCTCCTTTCATCATTCATTTCTACATTGGCATGAATCCTTTGACAAACAAAGGGAAGAAGAAGTTCCCATTCCACTTGTATCACCCGGCTTACTTCAACAAAGACTTAGACTTGCCTAAGGAGATTATGAAGTATCATGATATGGACAAATAGTATGCATAAACATGGAATTTTGTTTGAATGGTGGAAACATACAACTTGATTACAATCCATAGAAAGACTCCTTTCGCATGTGCCAAGGTGCAAGCCTCCAAGAAACAAAAAAAAGTCTCAAATGGTAGAATCTTCATACAAGGAAAGTGAAAGTAAGACCAAGACATACAAGTTAGCTCATGAGAAAGGTCCCATGGACAAGATGTGCTTCACAAAAGAACTGCCACTATTTCCGAGACCACAACGTTGGGGAGCAAGGAATCTTTCACACAAATTTTATCACCTATGACTAATGACAAGGAAGAGGGACAAAAAACAAGGCCCAATTGTCTCTCCTACTTGTCAAAGATGAAGTAAGTCCAACAAAGGAGGAGGAGACGCCAACCACAAAATCCATCACCCCAACCATAGCTCCAATCCAAAAATTTGCTTTGAACAAATGGTAGGTCTTGCATTACAAGACAAAGCATCAAATAAAACAAAATCATCCAATGGTGTATTTTGTCAAGGAGTCCAATGATGTAGAGGCAAGGACATCTTACCAAAGTCCAATGAAATTGGTAAGTCATCCTCTACTATCCCAAGTGTGAGGAGAGAAGAAAAATGAGAACAATGCCATCACCAACATGAAATTCTTACCTAACAACAACAAGGTAAGCATGGCCAAGGAATCAACTCTGGCTCATGAAGCAAAAGAGAAGAATGTTTCAAGCCATGACAAGAACCCTATACCCAAAACAAAGAAGGCCATATGAAAACAACTAAGCAAGGACAACAATTCTTTGCCTTGGCTAATGGTGGCCTATACTATGACCTTGGTGATGGAAGAATTGGAAGAGATTTTGCCATTGTACCAAAAGCTAAATCCAAATATGAATGAACCAATGGCACTCATATGCCACTTACATCACCTAGTCCATTCCAAAACAGATGAGAAGGACAAAAAAAGTGAAGAGCAACTATAGGAGTTCCATAGGGAGGAACTAAAATAGTAGGAGTACAAAATCTCATCCAATGGTTAAGGAAAGAGTTTGTCAATTGTAGCCTACATGTCTTCCACCAATAGACTCAACACAAAGAGGAGATCCAAAACTAAGAAGACAAAGTTGCAGCTCAATAAAACAAGCTAGAAATGGCCCAAGCTAATACAAAGGCAATGGAGACCAGATACAACAATTTGAAACAATTGACTGACCTTTGCATCTCCAATATGTCCACAAACCTAAAATGACAATAGGAAAAGGTATTGGAGCAAGAAAAGAAGACCCATAAGGAGATGACTATTGGGCATACAACCACTTGACTAATCAACCAATTGGAGTGCATGGCCAAAAAAACCTCCAAACAAGCAAATGCAAAGGATCTACACACTCAAATTGATGTGCTAGAGAAGAAGACATACATAAGCAAACAACTCAAGGTGTTGTCTACAAAAATCTAAGGCCATTAATGCCAAGTTTGTAGAGGTTCAAACCGGCTTAGAAGGAATTGTTGATGGCTATAAAACGGAGCTCATGGACCTTGTTCACACCTGCAAAGGAGCTAAGAGTTTGTCCCAAGCACCAACCACCCCTTCTGCCAAAGGAATAAAAAACGGAGCCTAGTCTTACAAAAATAGCCAAAGTCAATTTTTTTTACCACTAATCAAATTTTTTTTTCTATATTTTGTTTTTGTAGACTTAAGAATTTTGTGGATTTACATACTTTTTAAATCGATCCCCAAGCTAATGTGAGAAGTAGTGTTAGTCTATTGGAGGTAGACTACTCCCGATTGAGTTGATTATAGTTGCGGCTACATAACATTGGGGTTAGGAGATAAGATATGATCAAGACTAAGCAATTTAGATGTACTTAGGAAATTTCTATCCATTATAGCCAGAAATTTCTATCTATTGCAAGAAAATACAAAGTTTATATCATTAAGACTCATGAATTGGTGTATGTGTATTAGTTTTCACTTTGAATTAATGATAGTATGCTCAGAAAATACAAGAGTGATGAATCCTAAGGTACAAACCAAAGCACTAAAGTGTGGTGATGCATTTGTGTGGAACTAGTGTAAATCACTCTAGAGTTCTACTAGCATCAAGAACAATACAATAATTGGCACTATGCAGATTTGGTGTCTCATCAAGTAACGTCCCTATTTATGATTGAGTATTGCATATTGTTTCATACTTCCCTAACCTGGTGCCTTATGGGAAGAGTAGAAAGTAGTGCTATCGTCATAATCTTCAAAGTGATGGAAAATTTGAAATCTCTCATTCCAGCTTAGTTTGTGAAGTCATTAGACACCAATTGTGCAAGGTGTAGTGGGTTGCATTTTGTATGAATTATGGTAATAGTAACATACAAACCACACTATGGTAGTTTGAATCTCAAACAGATGACCAATGAACAAAGAGTTTCCAAAACAAAGTGACCTTTGTTATGAATGAACCCACTTCTTCTTAGGAATCCCCTAGATTTAACCTTTTAGTACACAAGAGAGTAGGTTGCTTAGAGTTTTGTAGTGTCACTCATTTTGGTGAATGAGTGACACCTCTTATGGGAATGACATTGCCCAAAAGGTCAAACACAAAATTGTAGATTAGTATAATTGTAATCCCATTTGTTTGGTTTTAGTCGCTTCCAACTTGTATCCTCAAGGGAATGACCTATTCTTACCTATTATATCACAAGTGCATTGCTATTAAGTCACCATCAATATATTTTCATATCTTTCTCAAACATTTTGATATTTCAATTTGCAGAAAGAGACCTTACAAAGTCAATATATAAAGGGATATGATTATAATAGTAACTCGTATGGTCTAGCTAAAACAAGGAGTTTGTAGTTTTATCCAAGCATGGATATTTATAAGAATCATCTTTCTCAAGAAGCTACATCAACTTTGGTGAGAAGTGATGGTATATGTACCACTACCAAAGTTTGGATATTCAAAATTACAACAAATAGCAAATAAGATTTACATACTTTGAGACACAATTGTGGTATTTTAATAGCTAATTATAATAAAATAATATTTATGTATTTGATATGGCTTTATACAGCTCATAAATTCAATAAAATTCGTTTTCACTAGTAAGTATTGTCTTATAGCACTACATTGCTTAAAAACTCTTTGAAATCTCCCATATATATTCCATTTATATTTTAAAGATGAATTTGTGATAAAATACAATTCTTAGTATGATTCCATGTTTTTAATCCATAGTATGCGCTATGGATTAATTTGGAAATTTTGTAAAATCATGGATTATGAATCAATAACAAAGTATTATGTGTGTTTATTCAGATAATAAATTAATTTTTTGTGTTTTCTAAGTTATTTATGATACAAACTCTAAATTCCCAAGTGCTACATTTATTGAAGATTAAGATTGGTATATTTTTTTAAGTAGTGTAATTTTGATTAGTATCTTGCAAAAATTCTTGTTTATATGGACTTCAAATCCAAATTGAAGCTTTTTTGTTATATTTTCAATTTAATAGTTATATTTCCAAATGTTTTCTTAAACCCACTCATGTAAATCTATTTCAATCCACAATTAAGCTTGTAATAATATGAGTTATTAAAACTAAATATAGCTAAAAAGAGGTTGAACTAGCATATATCTATATATTTCTAAGAGTATTGCGTAAGCACACATGAAGCTTCTTGGTGAGAAACTTCTTATTTTTCCAAAGATTGGGTATCTTATATATCAATTTGTAGATTAGTTTAGTTTGTATACCAAGTAAATAGCTAGCTTAACTTGCACTTCAAGGAAGGCTTTTTCTACATAGAACCTTCCTTGGAAGCATATTGGGAAATTTATACATAGGTTGCCTATAAATGGTAAAACCTATGCTTAGGAGAAGCATTTGTAATTTTCATCATGTGAGAGTTCTAATGTGGTCTTCCATTGTATCTTTTTTCCCTCACTTTTTTATATTGGTATCATAGTAGGAATGGGATGGATGGAGTCTATGGACCACCGCATCTTTTTCTCCTAAACTATTGTAGTTCTAACAATGCAATCAATAGTAGTCCTAACACAAAATTTGTTCTAAGTATAGTAGTTCTAACAATGCAATAAATAATATCATCACAAAATTTGGCAATCAATAAGTAATCTTTGGGCAATTATTGGTATAACTAACTGCAAAGACTAACCCTCAAATGTTTGAGCAGAATAGGTTTGGTGTTGCAAATGCCATGACAAAATGGAGTAAGCTACTCAAGAAGATTTAAATCTAAAATCTATCCATTTCCAAACCATATCTTTGTGGGAATGATTTGTTTCTTGTTGACATATTGCAAAGTGTATAACATTGGATTATCACAACAAGCTTCTCTCTCTTCTTCCTTGATTATGAGCAATATCCACTTGTTCTAGACTCTCTTCTTACTCCATTGTTGTCTCATGTCTCTCAAACTTCCATCTTCTTGTCCAAGTTATTAACATCCTTACACTGATCCAAGACTATTCTTCTTGTTGCTCAAAATTAGCAAAAACAAGGTGTTGATAACCATGCTCATGACCTCATTTTTCATATTGGTTATAAGATTATGCTTACTTCTAATGACCTTCTTCTCCTTCTTGATGCTCAAGTTTGTAAACTTGATCCAAATTGAGTAAATCCCTTTGATATTATTTAGGTCATTTATCCTATCACCTATGAACTTGCACTTCCTAGTAAAATAAAGAATTGTTATATATTCCATATCTCAAAATCAAAACCCTTTGTTTTTAACCCAACCTCTTTTCTTAATGTAGAAAACCTCTTCCTCTACTCTATATTAATGATCATGAAGAATAAGATTATGCTTACTTCTAATGACCTTCTTCTCCTTCTTGATGCTCAAATTTGTAAACTTGATCCAAATTGAGTAAATCCCTTTGATATTATTTAGGTCATTTATCCTATCACCTATGAACTTGCACTTCCTAGTAAAATAAAGAATTGTAATATATTCCATATCTCAAAATCAAAACCGTTTGTTTTTAACCCAACCTCTTTTCTTAATGTAGAAAACCTCTTCCTCTACTCTATATTAATGATCATGAAGAATATGAATTTGATCATCTACGTGTACATTATAACATCCACCATGGCCACAAATGAAAAATTGAACATAAGATCCATTGGAAAAGGTATCCTCTCCATAATGCAACATAAGAGTCTATTTCTCATTTCCAAGATGTACAAGTATCTATGCACAAGTTTGAAGAGTCCATGGTAATGAGTACATCACCACCTAATGGTGGAGGAATATGTAATAATATGGAGTTAACATAAGCTACATATAGATAAAAGGAGGTAAAACTAGCATATATGTTGGAAATTTTGGGAGTGTCCTAAGAACATCCAAGAAGATTCTTGGTGAAAAGCTTCTAAGAACTTACCAAGGATTGAGTAACTTGTATGCCAAGTTGACAACTAACTTAGCTTGTAACATAAATAAACAAATATATTATCTTGCATACCAAGTAAAGAACTAGCTTAGTCTATACTCCACCAAAGGCATATTCTAGAAGGAACTATTTTTGGAGGCTTCTTGGGAGCCTTATACCTAGGTTGCTTGTAAATACCAAATTTACATGCCTAGTCTAACTCTAAATGCCTAGCCTGAGCTTAGGTTAGGTATTCAAGCTAGGCATAGATGAAGCTTTTTACCCAAACTTCATCTAGGCATCTTGGTTTCCATCATTTGAAAGTTCTAATATGATCTTTTATTCTCTTTTGCTCTCCTTTGTCTTTTACAAAGCTATATTACAATAAATTTGCTTACTTATTGTTCTCGCAATTAGATCTTAGAAGTTGCTTAAAGATACTACATTTGAATCCATGAGGAAGCATAATTGGTATATATCTACAAAGACAATAGTGATAGAACTTTGATAATTTATATTAATTCCAACTCCTTTATATGAATTTGAAACTTAAGAAGAAACATAGTACTTCTTATTGGTATATAAGCTACTTCAATGTAGATTATGATGGCAAATCCAAAGCACCCAATGTTTGCATTCATATTTTTGCTTTAGCTTTGGTAAGCTTGCCTAGCTACTTATAGATTTGCACAATTGCAGATCTATGATGATTTGATATCACTATTATCCAAATATCCTCAAGAGGATTCTCAAAGATTTGGATCCAAGTCTTTGAATATGAAGTAAAAAATTATATAGCACACTTTAAAGATAATTATCCCTAATGGCACTAGCTTCTATACAATATAGACATGTATTCATCAACACTAGTTTCCTTTCTATATCATGGTGTAATACTCCAAGGATAGGAGGCCTGAAGAGAAACAGACCTTGAGAACACACCCTTTCACACTCAAACTCCGATGCCCCAAAGGATCACCTTCTCTTTATTATATAGGCAAAGCGGATCACCTCCAATGAAGCTCCACCGTAGGATTAGGTACATAGATAGGTGACATGTCAGCAAGCTCCACCCTTGGATTACTTACTTGGATGGGTGACATGTTGGTCCTGGTCCTATCTGGTTGGTCAAACAAGCTTTGACGGGAGGGAATCTTTTAGGGAATCTTCTTGTATAAATCTCAGAATCACGTGGGTGAGGTACAGTTGGAAAGCTTTCGATGAGACAAAGTATTGGGGAGCAAAGGCCAGCATTTCCTCCTGTGGGGGGGGGGAATTTGCACATTTTTTAGTCCTAATTCATCCGTTTAGGCCTCCAAAATTGCCTTGCAAAGATTTCAGGCATATTTTGATTCCAACTCTATTAGTATAAGTCCCATTTTGGTGATACCTCTTTCTGATCTATTTAGTCCATCTTGTGTAACATCCTTCCAGATGTTACCAACCCAATTCTCACCTTCAGATCATATGTCTAGCTATTGGTTCTAAGGTTTTCAAATCTATTTTGGTTTTTTGCCCTATTAGTAGAAGTACCCTTTTGGTGATACTTCTATCTGATCTATTTTGAAAATCATGTATAACATCATTCCAGATGTTACCAAACCCAATTTCACATCTAGATCATATGGCTAACTCTTGGTATTACACATGGGCTTTATTATGGTACCTTTTCACACATTGAAATATCTTTACATATATTAACACAATAACATTCTAATATCCAACTTTAAGAGATTATTTTTTTACTAGAACTTCTATGTTAGTTAAATTTTTCAAGGTTTCTTTCAAGATTTAAGATGCTTTGCCTATCTCAAAATTTAATTTTCTAGCTTCCATTTGCTCGTAGATTGTTTTTCTATAGGCGATCAAACTGCTTTTTCTATATAAGGATCTTGGTAATTTTATCCATTCCATTCATCTCCAAAAAGAGATCTACTTAGATGAAAGTGCTCATACTTCTTCTTTACTTATGTTAAATCTTGCATATGATTAGTGATCTAGTTGCTTAGGTTTTTATTGTTTCTATAGTTTTCTTCAAGTTTAGTAAAACTTGTTACAATTGGATGTTAGTTGATTTACCAAATCCTACAGCTTTTTGTATGGTTCACTTCTTTTGTATCACTTTGTGCTACTCTAATCTAATTGTTGACATTTATAATGAGTTTAATCATATAATGTATGCTTGTAACATGCAATTAAACAGTCAATGATATTTGTAAATTTTTATCTAGCTACACAGATGTGATTTCTTGGAATGATATGCAATTTCATATTTTTCACTTTAATTAGTAATAATCCCAAAATAAGCCACATCACAACCAAAAAAACACAAAAAATTAAAAATATATTCCACTTATATTCAATCGTGTATTTGATTAATTAGGTTCTATGTAGTTTTGTTGAGCAAGACTAAATAAAATGGTGCAAGATCATTTTGCTTCTTTTCTCAAGTGCATAAATATGAACAATCTCCAAGACGGCATTCTTATCTAATTGTACTCTTAATGTTTTTAGTTATCCTCTCCTTTGGATAATGTTTATAACATTTGGTCATTTGATATGATAATCTTTATCGCGATTCTTATTGGTTCATTTGTAGATATGTTTTAATCCTTTAATCTTAGAAATGTTCTTGTAATATTTTGCTAAACAAGTAAATTCTATTTTATAAAATTTGTAATCTCTTCTCCTCTAACTTTAGCAAGATTTGTACAAAGATAACCTAATAATGATCAAATCAAGCTAACTTTGTATTTATACATTTCTACACAAGGAAACATACATATAGGTAGATGAACTTTCTATAATCAAATCTTAAATTCCTCATATTGGACTAATGATATAAGACTTTTGAACCAATCTTTGATATCACCTAAAATAAAATTTGGTTATAGGTTTGAAAATGTTGTCATAAATAATTTTCAACCTTTTATATTGTTGTAGCTTTATAGTCAAGTTTGAATGTTGACTTGATGTGTTTATAGTTGCAAGCTTGAAAGTTTCAAGCTTGCAACTAGAATTCAAATAAAATCTATTAAAGATCATAGATTAACTACCATTTTTTACTTCAAGATGAACATTTTACATGGTGAAAAAAAATTGTAGTACTTCTCTTTGTGTTCTAAAATTTTCAATACATTGTTGCAAAATTTTAGTTTGAGAAAAATTGAGGAACAAATCTATTGCAAATGTTGTTTTTTGGAGTTAAAATATATGTAAATTTGAGAAATTTGATAAATGAACAATGAAAACTCACCATATGATACTCAAATGAGAATAAGCTAGTATTTTGCAACATGACATAAAAATAACATTATTATGACAAATATTTATAACAATCTTATATAGAAAAGCCACGAATGATCAAAGGCCAATCAATTAATTTTAATAATGAGATTATTTATAATAAGGCCTAATTTAAACTATTTACTCTCCTTATTTGAGCAGTTTCTCATGCTAAATATGCCAAACATAAGGTTTTAAGTCATGTACAATTGGTTCCTTTCTTTTCTATGCATTATAAGGTAAAGTTTTGGGTAGTTGATCCATATGGTATTAACCTCTAAATAGGTGATATAGGCCCTAACATTTGCACAATCTATATCAATCATTTAGGCCTAAACTTAAATTCAAGTACTAAAGTTGTGGTTCAAGGTTTAGTCTCCATAATTTCTAATAGTTCTTTGTTCTTATAAAGGTATCAAATTGATATCAATCTGTATGTATAACAAATATATTTTAACTTGGTTTTCATATCCAATTAATTATAGATTTGAAAACTTGAAGGTTGCACAATGCAAACTAAAAAAATTAGCCAATCCCAGCATCTTATTGTTCTTATTCCAATATGTTTTTTATACATGAATTCAAAATTTAAGAGTTGATGAACTAGGTGCTTGAAGTATATTTTTTATCTTAAAATATCTTCTTTTTGGAAAATTAATAATGAGCTTATTTTTAAATTCTTCTTTTAAGGGCTTAAACACTAAATATGTTGCATAAAAAATGAAAAATTAAAGCAAAGTTCAGACCATAGATTTTAATCATAACCTCATCTTAGATGGAATAGTACTTCAACTTTCAATCCATAAGAGCCAGAATTAGTAGAAAATTCAATTCAAATAAGTGCAAGAAAAAACCACAACCTTAATAACTTCATGGTTTAAAACAAATTATTAAGGAATTGATAGCAACCAATTAATATTCAGATTTATTTACTACAATTATTTATTTTCTGCATTTTTTAACATGAACTAAAATATATAGTCCATATTTATAGTCCTCATAGATTCAAAGACCAAATTTTGACATCAAATTTATGGTGCCAAAACCAAATCAAATCCAAAACCATGTCCTTTGCCTTTAATCTTTACTAGGTTGGTCTTCTAACCTAGTAAAGATTAGAAGAACACTCTATTGCCTAAACTTCTACAACCATGTCTTGAAATTCTTCTTTTGCTTGTTTTCCTTCTATCTATACTCTTAAAATTGTGGTAACTAACGTCTTTTATATAATTTACATTGTTGCTTGTACTTATATTTTAGTTCTCAAACTTTATAGCCTACAATCTTAATAAATATTAAAGATATTAATTTAATCTATTATAACAAGTGCAATGAGTTTGATTGAAAAACACAAGCAAGTGCAATAAATTTACACCAAGAATTTAATTTCTTGGAGTCTATAGCTTACCTTTCACATGATATCTCTAATATGTTCCTCGTGTTCATTCTAAGTAATTGCAATGAATTTGGATGCAAATAGTATACAAGCAAAAGAAAATAAAATCAAGTTATACTCTCCAAAATACAATGAACTAAGAAAATAACCATTACAAAGAACAATGCAATAAGTGTAAATTCTCTACACTTGTAAAAATTATCAATAAAACAATTTATAAAGACTCACATGAAAAATTTCTATATTTTAAGATATACAGTTAAAATCAATATTATATAATATATATAATTAATACCTGTAGCTTTATTTATGGATGATTCAAATATATTTTACACTTATAAAGTATTAAATCATTTATAGAACTGCATCATATTGTAATAATAGATTATTTTTTCTTGAAAGCTTTCTATTAGAACTTGAAACAATAAAAGAGTTTCCAATATATTTGTAAGAATCAAAATCCATTATTTAGTTTAAAAACATTATATTACTCTTGTAATTCATATAAAAAATTCCAAACACAAGCAGACCAGTGTTTTATTACTAGGACATGTTTTGTGTTCTTGATGACTATCTCTATATATGATGGTACCTCTTTGTCACTAAATATATTTCAATGTTAGATTATATAATATTTAATTTCTATAAAAGTTGAAAATTTACACAAATAAGAAGAGTTTATATTAAATACAAGTTTATTAAAGTTTCAATCAATAGGTATGTTAGAATCAAGCAAGCAAGTTCATTTACCACCATTTAAATTTGTTTATATTTAGAACTAATTCTCTAAACTCACTTCACAAAAATTTAGATTTGCTATAAATTGGATGACATTTATGAAGGCAAGAGGATACTTAGGGTATCTCATGAAATGAAATTTTTTCCTATATTAATATTAGATTTTATTATAAATTGAAGGATCTTGATCAAGTTTATCTTAAATTTTGTTTGTTTTATTTTCATCTATGATCATAAGAAGTATTTTTGGAATTGAAAATAAAATTGTAGTTTAAGTCTCAAGTTCTCACATAGTGTGCTACAACAATCTAATGATTATTATTATTGGTATGATATTAAATATCTATGTAGAAGGAGTAAATCTATTTTGCTTAAATAGACTGCCAATTTCACTTCCTTAAAATTAACAAATATTTTTAATTTAATGAATTTAGTTCCTTGCATAGATTAGCTAGACAAGAAGGCACTTCATAGTTTACTTCTAGTCTCTTAGAAGAAAAGAGGTGCAAAATACCCTTGACCAAAATTGGTTAGAGGATTGAAATAGACTGGTCATGTGGAAGAGGAGACCAATAGAGGGGTTTGAAGTACGGGAGGAAAGTTTGACAAGAGGAGAGAGTGGAGCAATGAGAGAGGAAGGAATGAGAGAAAAGAGATGATTGATTTTTTGAGAGCTCACCTGCATATATCAAATGGGTGAATAATTGATTCTGAATTTTGGTTTCATTGGTACGTAGATCAAAGGCTAAGGAGAATTCAATAAAAAGTTACGAGGAATTTTAGGTTTTGTAAGGTTTAGAGTGATTAGTTCACATTCAGAGTGATGAGTCAGAAATTTTCTTCTAATCTCTTGGTATTTATGCTTGAGCTCCATGGGAACTTAGTTTGAAAGTTTTTGAGATGTGAATTGAAACTTATGAGAGTTTATAGTTTTTACGGTTTGGAGAGATAACATTTACTCATGTGAGTTAGGATGTAAAGGGTTGTGGTTTTGCAAGTATGTAGAGATATGGGTAGTAGTATTGTGTGTTATAATTGTTATTCTTGTGTTAATTATGACTACACTTCCCCATGTGGAGCCGCCTAAAGCATCTCGGGACATACCATGCTCGGTGTGTCACTAATGTCACCTTGCAAGAAGTAAGGCCCAATGTGGGAAGGATGCACAAAGACTATGATAAGACCACTTGGGATGCTCACATGAGGCAAGCAACCACATTGATAATGGTGACACTTGGGATTATACACATCTCCTCTATCCTTTTGTTGTTCTTTCCAAGGATACCAATTGAGTTGTGGCAATGGTTAGCATATTAGGTGTGTTGTATATTGGGGTTATTTGAGACTAGTTTTCCATGTCCGAATCTATTCCATAAGCTACCCCATACACTCCACAATGAGGCTAGACAAGATTTTTGTCTACCAATTGATCATTTGGCACATGATCACTTGGACAAGTTAGCATGGTTCTTATTCCTCTTGCTTCCTTTATGGTAGCTTCATTATGCTAGAGAGAGATGTGTGGGTTATAGAGAAGTGATTGCTAAATTTCATTAATTCCAAGCCGGGGTTGGACTGCTCTACAAGAGTCAACTAGGGATGAACACTTTAGGAGACAAGTTTTGATACAAGATACCACCAAGTCCACTTGATTATGATATTGTAGGATATTGGGTCTGGTGGGAGAGTTTAGGAGTACCACACAAACGCTATACCCTTTGTCTATAGCTAGTTCCATTGATGAGACTATCTCTTTCTATGCTTGTTACATCCCATGGGAGAAGGGGTGCCATTAGAGTTCTTAGATTATTAGCCTTAGCAGCTTTTATGTCTTGGTAGGTTGGTTTTTGCACAAGCATTGTGCATTGTGCATCACTTCTCCTTAGGAAGCTTTTCAAGGATAATATATGAGCATATTAGAGATTACTTTCAAGTAAATGATCATTCTAGTGGATTTACCAAGTTGTTTTCATTGGTTTAGGTAGTAGCAAGGAGAGATGTTACTACATCAATTAGTCGGGTGTTAGGAGTTAGTCGACTTCTCACAATGGAGAAGGACAAATGGGGCATTAAAAATTTCTATTGGAGAGATATTTTTGTGCTTGGTTAGCCGCACCATTGTCCTTGAATGTAGTTCTCACTTCCAAGAGCAACTTAGTCCACATCAATTTGGAGTAGCTACACATGGAAGGTATGAAGCTATATCTCTAGCATCAAGGCACTCTTAGATATCTATTTGGAGTGGGTTGTCCTACAAGTAGATGTTGAGAGCACTTTTAATAGCATCTCTTGGGCATCTATCTTTAGAGAGCTTAGGGAGGCTGGTGGATCTTTGGCAAGTCTCAATCCTTTTGGATGGTCGTTCTATAGCTCTCTTGCTTCCCTATAATACCAACATGGTTAGTCATAAGAGGGAGTCATCATCTTGGAGTCAATTTTCAATACTCAACAAGAAGATCCTTTAAGTAGACCTTTGTTTGCCATGCACTTTAGAGCTCTCTTATTTAATATTTTGGTCGTGCTAGGTTTGTATTTCTCTCCTTGGTAGATGATACTCACATTGTGGACCATGGATTAGATCATACTCACATTGTGGACCCATGGATTAGATCAGGTAGGCCTTTGATCACTTGACTACCAAGCTACATCTTGTAGGCTTGAGAGTCAAGGACTCAAAGTGCAGAACATCAAGAGCTTATCATATTAGACATCAAGAGGTGCAACTTTCACTCTCATACATTATAACATACTTTAGACAATGTGTGTCCATTGCTCTATAGAGAGTATAGGTTGGTGCAATCCGTAGGAAAGAACTCAAACTAGGTGATGCTTCTTTGGATGCTCCAATAGTTTGTATACCTTCCCACTTGCACACCTTAGATATCTTAGGTGAAGTAGGGCAGATTTTTCATATCAATACTCTTGGGGCCTAGCCCCATTTTACCTCTTGTGTCTCTCCCTTGTACAGCTTGAGGAGTCATCCTCATCAAGCAATATCCCATCCTTTCGTGTGTTCAACGTCGTGTGTTCAAAGTCTCCTTTTTCTTGACTTGAGGAGAGAAGGACAGGTTTAAGTAATTGAATGAAATCACACAAGAACAGCCAAAGAGATGGACAAAAGACCATTTGATCTAAAGGAAAGCTGCACGAAAAAAAGTTTTCAGAATACTACGGAAACAGCACGAGAGGAAGACAGCAACAGACATAAAAGTTAGAGTTTATTGGAAAAGAGAAGTACATGAAAAGAGAATCTGACTGAGGATATATTTTTCTCGGCATATTTCAATGAAAACAAGTGAAGAATTAAAAAAAGAGAAAATCAAAAGAAAATATATACATACAAATTTCCTTTGTATTTGTTACGTTGCAGAATTCTCATAAAAAGTCTTCCTCTCAGATAATATATAAGATAAATCATAAAACTATGTGGGGTTATTGCAATTAGGAATGGATTTTATGATTGATGAAAATTATATGGTTGATATCAAGTTTCATGCAATCCTTCATTACAGAATTAAGGCTCTATGTGAGAAACAAAATTTATTTATTTTCATTGTGATGTACTAAAAAAGGAATTGAAGTTATTTGCACAATCAACATCCACCTTACTAAGAAAGACACGTGGTGTTAAAATGTAAGATATATTACTTTTAACACTTCTCCTAGAATTTTTTTCTCTTTTATTTAAAGTGCAAGAGGGGTCAATATAACGGCAATAACTAGTTAAATTTTAAACTAAGATTAAAAGTTAGGTACTAATTTTTATTACAAACGGAAACGATCTTTTTTAAAAAACATGAAAGGACTGGTACAGTATAGTAAAGAGTATTAAAAAATGACAAATATGACCGTTTAATATAACAAGAAGAATATGACAGTTTAATATAACAAGAAGGATGGGAAGACCGCATCAAGCAGTACAAGGATTAAACATAAAATGTGCTACAACCCAATAATATCAATCGGTGAGAAATCTTATCTTTAATACCAAAGGTGAAAAAACCCATCAAAACAATGCGAACACAAGTCAAAGAAGCAAAAATGAGGGCTTACCCCCCTTACAAAACGAGGATGATTACAGTACTTATAGATGCGACGTATGACGGCGCAGTCTAATGTACTTATCGACTTGACTTGTGACACGGTACAGTTGCGGGCGTGATTGACGCTCACCGGAACTTGAGGCACAGTCTCCTGTATTAGCCGACCGGTATTACGGTAATTCAACGCCGGCCAATTCACCTGAGTTCTTCTGTCGTCTTCATTGACAAACGAGCTCAGCATTCCTGCATCGTCTCGTTCTTCCCTCTCCTGGTCTTATTTGAACAGCTCCCACGGAGGATGGAGCGAGGGCTATGAGTCGTTGGCAGGTGGAGAATAATTGAACAAGGATTCGAGCGACACTCGGGCATTTTCCTGTGCGGCGAAGATGGAATTGAGCTCTGGAGGTGGCATAGGAGCATTAGATGCGACGGGAAATGGAGCAGCTCCAGTTCAAAATGTTCGTTTAGCTGTACAGGACCTCTTCGGTCTATATCTCGGAGTGAGTGGTTTCTTCTTTCATTATCTCCAAAAGAAAATTCTATCATCTTGCTGTGGATTTGACAGCAATTTTGCGCCGAGAGCTCTTTTTCTCAGTAATACTTTAAGTACCTTGCGGAAGTAGACGAGAAGTTCATCGAAAAAGTTAAGTTTCTGCGGTTGATCTCCACTTTCAGTTGGAAATACAGTTGCGCTGCAGATCTTTACTTTCATTCTCCTACACTTGGTGAAATCATATTAACGTCTCCAAGAATTTGTGGCACTGCAAAATCGTTCCCATCGAACTGGTCCGGGGTCGAACTCGTTCAACCTACATTTGTGACATTGCATCTGAAAATACACTTTTCTGTTGAATCCAACATACGAACTATTTTGCCGTCTCATTCAAACAGTACTCTGTTGTGAAGTAGAACTTATGCTCTAAGCTCACATGCGAGCCTTACTTATAGTGGAACGTAAGTCCTAAAGAACCTCAGTCATTTACGATCAAATTCTGTACCTTGACAGCAGTCTCGCTGGCTCTTGTAGTAATCTACTATGTTTTTGGACACGTTTTAAGCCATTTATCTGGCTAACTCTAACTTCCGTTGGTGCAATATCTTGTGGACGTTTCATTCCTTTTCGCTGGTCTTGTTTCCTGCCATCTGAATTATGACTTTCTAGAGTATTACTAGTGCTCTACTCTGTTCGTCTTTGCACTTAAGCAGTCTACCTGTGCTAAACGTCAGCGACCCGAATGTTTACCCCTGCCGCTGCTGAAAGCGAACAGAACCTCAGAATAAAGGGAGTACTTGTCGGTACATCTTCGACCTATCTAAGGGAGCACTGTTAAGTTGGAACGAGTCTGTTAATTTGCAACATGGATCACCCTTTGAAGTTTCAACGTACTCTACATTCCACTATGGGCTTTGCCAGTGATGCTAGTTTCTGAACTGTTTGTTTTTTCTCTCTATCTTCTCTAGAACTTATTATTTGAATTTGTAAACTGTCTTACTTTCCTGAGACTTCTCTCTACAAGGGTTTGCATTTATGCCGCTTGGCGCTTCTGCCGGGTGTGCAAATCCGCTGTTGTCACAACTTCCCTTTCATTCTTATTGAGGCGAATCTTAGAGGCTTGTTTCAGCAGCACTCAAAGAATTTGCAAGTCATGAACCGATCTCCCCTAATCCGTTGCTAACATACAAGTGGACTTTAGTAGTAGTTTACATGAAATTCGCATATCATGTGCTGGCTTTACCTTTCTACGTTGGGTGTTTTGGCGCTCCGATGAGAATTAACTAACGCGGCGGCACTTGTAGAGGAACTTAGATCCTATCCTTGAGTTGGGGATCTAACAGGTGCCATTCATGTCGTTTCTCTGATCTCATGCCGTCAGCTCTGCCCTCCAAGGAAGACGGGCATGGCACGGTTCAGGTTTAGTTTTAATGGTGCACTGAATATATCCGATGGGGCCATTTAATCAACGGCTACGTAAATAGCGAGAATAACACCGTGTTTGTGTATGCAGCGGGCGACCACAACTAAGAGCGACGCGATCTCAAGAGAGCAACAGTAAGTACTCTTTGTGCCTCCCCCGTAACCAGAGTTCTCAAAGGACACATGGAGCACTCGTATGTCAGCCAGCTGAAGTGAGAATGACTGGTATTGACTCAACCTCGACGGTTTGAAGCAACCCTGTGTCAGCTAAACCTTTTAAGAGTTCCGGGCAGATGCCCTCCGCTTTCTACAGTGGAATAGAGTGGTCATGGACGTTATATACATGAGGTTCATGAGCTCGAAGCAAGCACGAGTAAACACAGACCTTATCAAGGGGATGTCAGATTCATGGTAGGGCTTAAGCATCTGTCTGTATACTGGAGGTCTGGAAAGTTTTTGACCTACTAAATTGATGTAACGGTATCTTTTCTCCAAGTTTCCTAATCACAGCTATCTGTGGGCTTTAGCTCACAGTTAGCTGTCCAGATCAACAGCTGACAGATCAAATAACAGTGCTAGGAGCATGTCTTATGTGGAGTTGTAACTAAATGGTTTTTCTGCATGCACAGAGTATCTAAACAAAGAAAGAAGATGTCTGCATCGAATAGACCTCAACCACCCAAAGACGAGAACTTCCTCGCAGATTATCAGGAGCTACAGAACACGTTTCATGTAGGTTGCAGATGTTGCCTTTCCGGATATTGTCCTATAGTTTTGCTGGGATGCCGATGAAAACCACGGTTCAACACGATGTCTGAGAAGACGTGAGAGTCATATGTTTGTTGGCTGCATTCTAATCAATTATTGTATTGTGCTATCCTCTTGGGTTGGATAGGTGCAGTCTCGCTTGTTAGTTGGCACTCCAATGTAGTAATAATTACTATCTTTTGACAATCGCTTGATCCGATGTATCTACCAGCAGGACGGAGACCAGCTACGTTCCTCAACCGAGACAGTTCTAGCAACGCTAGTGGTGCAATGCAGTTATCATTCCCTTCAGGTGGAATTTCTGCTCTATGCTCTACAAACATTGACCAGGCTGAGTTTGGTCCGTTGGGATACATTCCTACCTTTGCTGTTGCGCGCCGTCAACTCATGGGAGGCAGCAGGATCGCAGCAAGGCCAACAGGTCACATCGACACCAGCAAGTGTGGCCTCACACGGGTTGGCTATAACCTCAGCTACTCCTCCACTGAGTGCTCCAACTTCTCCAGCTCCACCTGTATCCGCAAATTTGATTGCTTCTCCAACGCATTCTGCAGTCGATGTTGCTTCTAGCATTGTTCAGTCCAACGGGGCCAATACCAATGGTACCGGAAATAAAATGGGATCAGGGCCTACGGTGCTAACTTGGCTGCGACCATTGGTTAGCAAGATCCTGCGGGCAGCTCTAGAGGCTGAGCTGAAGCCAGTCGCATGCGCTGACATACTAGTTCAGGTTGTCTCCTGGATAAACCAGTCAGATCCGAAGTCTCAATATGCAAGTCAGAGACAATATACCAACAAGGAAGATGGCACATTTGAATCCACCGCCTGGTTACATGATTCTGTAGAACTTGTGTGGGCTTTGATCGATGAAGGCAAATGTCGGGTGCCTTTTTATGCATTGCTGCATGATCGGTCTCAGTTGCGGATCGATTATTGGCCAGAAGACGAGGTAGTGTTTGCTCTCTTTCTTGAAGTACATCGCCGGCGTGACAAGATCGCGCTGCATATGCAAATGTTGGATTACCATCTACACTGTCCAGCATTTGCAACGTTACGTACGACAGCCTTGACTTATGCAGGAAATCTTGGCGAACCCCTGCATGGAGAGGTATGTCCTGAATCTGTCATGTAAAACTTGAACTGAGCTAACAACTGGACGTCGGGAAGTTTTGGACATTTACTCCTCTTTCCAGTTTGATGTTGTCCAATGGAAGCAAGTTAGTTCTCTGATTATAATGCTCGATCCTGAACTGCTTTTTTATAAGTATTATGCTCCTTCAGGATATTGCAAATGCTATACCCAGAGGAAGCCTTGATTGGGAGAGGGCACTGCGATGTTTAAGGCATGCCTTACGTTTCAACCCGTCAGCTGATTGGTGGAGGAAAGTTCTGCTTACTGCACCAAGATATAGGCAGCAAACCCAAGCTCAAGCAGCACCTCCTCGACAAGGCATGATAAGCTTGACTCAACCTGCTTCTGAGTTCTCTGCGGACATGACTTGCGAGGCAGTCGTGGACCGCATTATGGAGCTCATGACGCCATTATCTGGAGGTAGATGTGACCTGCGCTGCACCTTAATTTCCTCTAGCTACGAGTTTAGGATTTCTTTGACAGCGAAAGAGAAGTTTATAGAGACCAACTTCAAGCTGCAGGATCTGATGGACCATTTTACCCTTTTTCTAGTCTACGTGCAGTGTGATTGAATCATCAGCACTTCAGATTTTATTTTACTCTCTTGGGTGACTCTTTCTGGTCTTCTGTTGATTTTAGCCTGAGATGTTTCTCCTGGAGCTACCCGGAATATAGATTTTAATTGTTTCAGCTTGAATGGGTCAAACAATGAGTGGGTTCTCAGTTGTTGAATGGTCCTAATGGCTGAGTCCGAATTCAGCAAAATGGTCCAAAATAAACATTGATCGCTCCATCTAGGAATTAGCTGGATCTAGTTAGTTAACTGTCAGATTTGGTAATACTGAGCCAGGCACCGGTCTCCGAAGTTCATAGACGTCTGCAGCTCTGCATGTGTACATTATATGAATGATCGCTCGAATTGCTTCTTTCAACTAAGAGGGAGGACGGTAACTCCTGTTTAACTACCCACGCCAATTCGTGATGGATTTTCTAGCAAAACACAATGTGGAAACGTGGATACACGACTGACTTTCCCGGTTGTGATTTGATGGTACCAGGTGGGTTAGGCAACGGGTTGGTCCATGTTTCCATGACTGAGGCGGGCCGCTGGCAAGAGTGGCTAATTTTTGCAGATCTATTTTACTTCTTCATGCGCAGTGGCTACATAGACTTCTTGGAATTTATTAACAGGCTAGCTGCACGTTTTGCCCGTGGGGACCAAACGGTGATGCGCAGTAATCACGTTACGTGGCTTCTTGCGCAAGCTTTTCGGCTGGAAACTGTTACAGCTGCTTTGAGTTCAGATTCTAGGAAGGTGTGCTCAAAACTGTTGCAGCTGTTTTAACATATGAGTTGTGCTTGGCTTTAGACTCTTGATCTCTTCAAGATTGGAAAGTAGTTTCCTCAGTATCAGAGAAAATAATCTCCAGTCCGGGAGGGCTTTGCAGGTCCTGTTTGTTGCAAGCTCCGAGTGTGTAAGCAAGAATCTGCATGTCAATCTTTGAGAAACAGAGAATATTGTCGTCTTCCGAACGTTGTCAAATATGGTGCTCCTCTCGGTCGCGCCATTGACCAGAATGTTGAAGTAGGACCCATGATTTATATAACAAGGGAATAAGTCCTAAGTGGGTGTAGATCTCCCGTTCTACGAACAGCTTCTGCTCTTATTGCTCAATATATCAAGGAATAGGATACAACTCCGACAATCTCTAAATTTAAATTCACAATCTCTAAATTTAAATTCACTCACTCACAGAATCTACAATCTCGTGCAGCTTGAAACAGCTCAGAAGATTTTATCATTTCATATGGCCGAGCGGCCAGTAGATCAAACGACGAATTTATCTCCTCAAACAATGCTCTTGGAGTTTGTGGGGAGTAGTCAGATCCTGAGACTCTGGTCGATGAACCGGGGGATAATGGAGCAATTAACGGGCAACCGTATGCCTGAACATATGTCGAAAGGGAAGCAGATTGATGAATGGTGGAAGCAAGTAACGAAGGGTGAGGTTCTTGGTCATGATCTGCTTGCTTCTACGCTGACCTGAAGATATTTACTTACGCAAAGAACGTAGGACAGAATGTGCGACTCGAAGTCGGTCCTTTGCTACCCCTTTACTTTCCATAGATTGTAAATCAGAATGACTAGTCCTACTGTGTCAATTTATTGCGCAAGAAATATCTTTGTATCTCTTGGTGTTTTGGTATGTTACCTCAATAGATGTATCTCATGTTCTGTTTTAGGAAGTTTGTTTCTCTATTTGTTCTTATCTCCTCCATTCGGGGTGAACCTAGAGTAGGTGCTGCCAAATCAGAATAAACGAGTGTATTTCTCTACCTCTTTCGTTTTCATACTTCCCCAAATTTCTTGTGCAGGAGAGCGTGTCCTCGATTACTCAAATATGGATGACAAGTCCATGGGAATGGTGTGGGTTCTGTCTCATACGGTTAGCCAACCTATATGTGAAGCAGTAATGACGTGGTTAAATTCAAAAGGAGTTGCCGACTATATGAGTCCTGGTCAGACAGGAGATAGAGTTGCAGTCATTCATGAAACTCGGCCGTTGCCTACAGTTCTACTCTCAGGATTGTCTTTGCATATGTCTTCTCGTCTTGTCAACAACATTGAGGATGTGATGTTCGCCGGGCAGGTATTTATCAGTTTCTGCTGAATAATTCCGTTGAGATTCTTGCTTGACACCGTATTTTCAGATTGTAACTTGCTTTTCTCTCTTTTTTCACTGCGGTATAAATGCTTAAGCAGTTCATGTCCTGATTAAACATTGCTACTTGTGTCTAAATTCACACTGACATCTATAAGCAAGGCACTTTGCCCTGTATCCAGACAGGTTTCTTTGTTGGAGTTCCCATTGTGCCCTGGTACTTGTCAAAGTACTAAGAGCATACGCGATGTGGAAGTTGGAACTTTCTTTCGCTGGAAGTAATTGAACAGAGGCTGAATTCTGCTAGCTAATGTCATATAAGCCATGGCTTTTCTCACATCCAGACTACTTATTGGCCGTAGTAAATTGTGATGTCACTGCAGATCGTACCCAGCATTGGGATGGTTGAGACTTATGTTCGTCTTTTATTGGTCGTACCGCAGACTCTCTTCCGGCACCATGTAAATGTAATGATCCGTATCCTGTAGGAAAAATATTCTGAGATCAAACGCTTCATACTTGCCTTCAGACCTGACGCATTTTATTACGATCTTCATGCATGTCTCTAGTCTTCTGTAATAAAACTTCACGTGAAGGACAGCCCTAGAAGGGCAGAATTTAACTTGATTCCTGGAATGACGGCAGGGAATGATGCAGCGATATCAACAAGGACTAGCAAAACCTGGAGTTTCCCTCCTTCTCCTTGAAATCTTGAACTACCGCCTTATTCCTCTATACAGGTAGAAATCCACAAGCTGAAGTATCAAAGTGTCAGTATATGCTACTGTAACACTTTTGGTAGTATGTACTGTAACAAAGGTGAAAGTGCTTGCTTTGTTCCCAAATCTCTGTCATCTGACTAAGTACCACCGTTTACCAGGTACCAGAACAAGGTCAAGCAGTTGTTATTTGACATTGCTAAGATTCTAATTACTGTGAAAGTGAAGCGCGGTGAACATCGTCTCTTTCGATTGGCTGAAAACCTTGGCATTAATCTGATTCTTTCCATGCGAGAAGTTATTCTTATCAAGAAGGAGCTCAAGGTACACTTGAGAAATCGGGAGCTCAAAACCTTTTTCTCCTTAGAAATATGGAGTTCCGAGGTTGTAAGGAAACACAATATTTCTGATTCCATGACATAACGTGACACTTCTTGTGAAGAGAATTTGGAGATTTCCGGTTGATTCCTTTCTGAGTTCACTATCGATCAGATAAATGCTGACACTGAATTCCTGAAGATCACAGTCAAGGTATCATTGATATGATAAGTACTAAGGACACTTTTGGTTGTAGGGCGCCTCTACAGAATTCACAGAAACTCTTAACAGGGTTATGGTTATCAACCTGGCATTTACCATGAAGACTCGTGGAATTCAAGAGATCGATCAAATGATGATTCTGCAGCCAGCTTTGGAACAGATCTTAGCCAGTAGCCAACATACTTGGTCGGAGAAGACCATGCGGCACTTCCCTCCAACTCTTCGTGAGGCGCTTGCTGGGCGTCCTGATAAGCGACCTCAGATCATACAACAATGGCAGTCGGTAGGTTGCTGTAATGACTTGCTTTCTTCAGGGGCCGCCATGGGTGTAATAGATGCTCAAGGCAAGTGATGAAGTCGATGATGCTGACAATGAGGATGAAGGCAGTGTCCAGTGTATTATGCCCCCATGACCTTTATGGTTGTGTCTAGCTGCGCAAGTCATGGTAGGCATTTATATGTTGCTGATAAGGGAGTCTGATAAAATCACGAACTAAGTGTGATTTGTTTTCACTTTAAAATTCAAGACTGAATTTCCTTGTTGTGCTCTCTACACCCACTCAAAAATGCTTTGTCTTTCTTGTGATCTTGCCTTGCAGGTAGAAGCCACTGTGGTTCACCATTTGCGGACGGTCTTGTCACCAGCGCATGATCCTACATATGCCTTGACGGCTTTGACCGCTATGAATCATAGTTTTCCCCAGCATCGTCAATACCTTTGTGCTGGAGCCTGGATGCTTATGGAAGGGCATCTTGAGAGTATCAACACCTCAAATCTCGTAAGAATGTTGTTCACAGCTTGTGAGCCAATTGTCTGATGTCAGATTATTTTATGTTGATGAATTGCTGAAATTCAAATTACAGCACTTCATATGATTTGGATATGTAATCTGAGTGGAAGATTCAATTGCTATTGCAGGGACGCCTCATAAAAGAACTCTCACCTGAGGAGGTAACGACAAACATCTACACGATGGTGGACGTACTGCTCCACAATATTCAAGTACAGCTGCAGCATGGCCATCTTTTGCATGTACGTTCACATGCCTAGATTGCTAATGTTGCATCCCTAGGCAAATGTCCTGTCTCGTCTTGTGACCTCCTGCTCAAGCATCACCGAATATGCTCATGAAAATTGTGGTCGGAGGAATAGTTAGAAATTAACGTTCTTGCAAAGTTGTTGGATGTATGTTTACGGAATTTATGATTTTCGAGTGTCCTACTCTCAGTTACTCTGCTTACAGGACGATCTGAAATGACAGCGTGTTTGCTTGGAATATAGGATTTGTTGCTTCGAGCAAGTGCTGGGCTTGCTGTTCTGATGTGGACTCAGGAGATCTTGCCATTTGATATTACACTCCTGGCCCTGGCTGACCGGGATGATGACACTCACGCACTTCGCTTGGTGGTAGGTTTTCTTACAAATAGGGCATTGAGCTCCATTGAAATGACATGTCCACACCTCTAAGGGGATCTAAGCCTGGTCGAATGTTGACAATAAGAAACTACATTTTAGAAGGTAGTTTGATTAACACGATTTCCTGCTTTGTAATATCAAAATTTGATTGGTAGTTGATGTCTTTCTGCTCAGAAATATAGTTGGATCAGACATATCTTCTGTTCCAGCTTGAAAACCTTCTATCATGCTGGACACAGTATTATTTTTTATTCTCTCACTAAACGCCTCATTCAGTCCGGAATGCTCATATCTGATTCGGATCATGTGGATAGGTCGGGTTGTTGCTGGACAGGCCAGAATTTGTGCAGCGTATGAATCATCATTGTGTTAATTTAGCCCAAGAGCATCGAGCCCTAGAGCATTGGATGCATCCAGGTCCATTTCTACGACTCGAACCGCAGCAAGCCCTTGGTCAGCACCTGGCTGGAAAAGACAGGTGACACTCTAAACTATGTTTGTTTGAAGCAGGTTGTGCGTACTTTTGCTTCTTCTTGCAGTAATTCGAACAACTTACTAAGCGCCGTCTGGTCATCTAAGTTCTTTAACAGTCGGCAACATAAGTAGGCAGTTAACTTCGAGGTCTTGTTAGAGGAACTTGTTAGAATCCAACTTCAGCGTGAAAATAATCCCTACATCGGTGTTACGGTTTTCGGTTTTGTATGGTTTCTATCCTGTTGTCTTATTATGTCTATATTCCAATTAGCACCCAAATCTATTCGTTCGTCTTTTGTCTCTTGGTTTCCTGGACGCCATCGTACTCTACTATACTTTACACCCTCGTCTATACTGGTCAGTACTTTCCTAGTTTGCTGGTGATGCAAGTAATAATGTTGGCATTGTCAAACTCGAAGACAATGTCATAATCGGAGCCCTGCCGTGAACTGAGGGAAAAGCGTGGACTGATTATTAAGCTGGATGCGCGTGATACGTCAACTCATTGATTATATGCACTCTTGTCGACAGGTATCCTATTTTCTTTGATGAGATGTGCTTGCGGGCATTACCAGTTATTCCTTTAATCATCTATCGATTGATAGAGAATGATGCTACGGAGACTGCAGAACGGCTGCTCGCTGCTTACCAGCGGCTGCTCGTCCATCATCCAGCGCAGTTCACGTTTGTTCGAGACACTCTTGCCTACTTCTATGGTAGTCTCCCATCCAAACTTATCGTGCGTCTTCTCGGCAGCCTGAATTTGAGCAAGGTTAGCTCCAAGCCCCTTAAGCTGTTGAGACCGCGCTTCATTGTGTTTGGATGTGGTTGTTTGTTGGAGTGGAAGAGCATGTGGTCTATGCTTTAGTGAATCGCTCTGTATTCTGATATGATTTTTTCATCAGATACCTTTTTCAGAGGCGTTTTTGCAGCATGTAGGCGCCCAAAATCAAGGAACCACTCTACCACAGGAGTATTACTCAAATTTGCTCCAGGGTCTAGTTAATAAAGTTATACCGCCTACCAACAAGAGCAGGATGCCTTCTGCGGGCCCAGATGGACCTTCACCATTACCCCGATCAGGTTCCAACAGAAGTCAGACACCTGGACCCGGCAACACAGCTAGTGCTGCGGAGGTCAACAAAGCATTCTACCAGCATCAAGATCCAGGAACGTATAGTCAGCTTGTACTTGAAACCGCAGTCGTCGAACTCCTGTCCCTTCCTCCACCCTCCACTCAAGTTATTACGATGCTCGTCAATGCAGCTGTCCGCATACCACCTCCTCCAACTCACAACTCTGCTGGTAGTGGTGCTGGAAGTCTTCAAACGGTTGGAACTCCTAGGAGTCCATTATTGCCAACGTCACCAACAAATGTAGGTGATAATCCAAATCAAGCTAACCCAACTGGGGCTGCTAGTAACTCAACAAGTCTACTCACTGCGTGCCCACTCGTAATACAAGCCTGTGGACTTCTACTAGCACAGTTACCTACTGCGTTTCATGGGAGTTTTTATTCCGAAACCGGACGGATCATTAAGGAATGCTGGTGGGTCACTGATCAAACGAAGTCAGTCAAAGAGTTGGACGCTGTTTTTGGCCACACAGTCTGGGATCCTACGTGGGCTGTCCAAGATGAAATGTCAAGTGTTGTCGGTAAGTTTCCGAACACCTCTCACTGGCGTCTTGGTATGATATTGCTTTTCAGTTGATTGTTGACACCACTTAGAGCGACATGTCTGCATATCCACACCAAGAGTAGATCCGTATGCAGATGGATTTCATGTTGATGGATGCCTCAGTGCTATTTTTATGGTCTGAGTCATCTTGCTAGGCAGATTGGACTTCAACCTAAATCGAAGTTGTGTTCCAGGAAATACTCTGGCCCTTCTGCATGCATTCGGATCAAACTTGCCTTTCGAATGGCTTGAAGGAATGCATGCTGTCATCACTCTTCAAAGACCCATCTGTTCTGTAGCACACTTGCGGCTTGCGTTCAGAATAATGGGACCATTACTGCCTCGGCTGGTTATCTCACGACCCCTCTTCGCTAAGGCAAGTGTCCCTTGGTACAATAGCTACCTAACTCTGAACGTAATGTCAGTTATGGGAGAAACTCTCTTAATTGATATCGAGATATTAGTTTCATGAGTTCATGAGTTCTATTCTGGACGTTTTACCTCGCTTAGCCGAGTGAGGTAAAACGTCCGAGAGAGGGTTGATCAAGTGTGCATGAATAAGCGTGAACATGAATGATATACGCGTGGCCACAGGCTTTTCTAACTTTAGCCCCAATTGCTAAACATTTTCCCATCACGTTTCCTTGTGGCATGCGCAGACACTTGCTTTGCTCTTCACAATAATGGCTGATGTATTCGGTCGGAATTCAGCACAGTCGGCTGGTTGTGACCCGACAGAAATTTCTGATCTCGTTGACTTTTTGTAAGTTTCTTGCTTCCTCTTGGTGTTATGTTGATGGCCTCATGTTGAAATAGAACATGTAGGGAGAATCCCAATCCTCGCACACGGCTCTTGGGTTTAGGACGATTTTTCCTTCCGATGTATTCACGCCATGACATGATTGCTGCTACTACCAATTACAATGAGTCGAGTACTGATCCTCGACGTTAACATATGCTCCAACTTAACGTCAGTCTCAAGAAAGATATAGTACAAGTCACCCATGCTCAAGTCATTTTAAGTATTTGGGCCTTGTACGTACCCTGTTATCGTCGGCCCCTGGTGTAAGCCAGGAGCCATTTCTAAGCCAGGGGCTTGGTAGCCCTTCTGCAGGTATAGATGATCTAACAAACATACTCTACAGTAGATGTGACTAATTATCGAGGTTACTCTGTTGATAGCACTAATCCTTTTCTGCAGGTACGAACTAACAGGAGACGTTGCTCTCTCACCACTATGCATGGATAACAGCTATAAGGGATTTATTCTGATACCTTGTCAACAACGTCGTGACTTGTCCAGTCCTACGCGGGTTTAGAACCCTGTGCTAACGAACGGGTTCCTGTAATTTTTAGGCAATATATCACATCCTTAAGCACTTGCTCAGAATTCTTAGTACTGGGTTCGCTCTGATGTCGGATAACTGTGGTTAGTCATTGCCAGTAACGGATTGAGTGATCTTCTTCAGGCATCATGCTGTTATGATGGAGGTACAAGGACCGGCTAGCGCGGTGGGAAGGCCCCGGCTGGAGACGTTGATGCTTTGTAGTAAGGCCGTGGAACGACTACGTCCAGACTTGCAGCACCTCTTTCGCCATTTAAGTGCAGATCTTAACAGTTCGATTTATGCTGCTACACATCCTAAGATGGCACAACAGTCCCAGCAACGGCCCCAGAGCAACATAATGAATGTAATATAAGGGGCATCTGCATAGACGGCAAGGTAATTAGTTGTGATTCTCATCTGTCCCCACAGAAAGTAGGGGGGCCCATTGCGGTGTACATGTGTACATTTTGAATATATTCCTTTAGATCCTAGTTGTCTATAATTCAGAACATCATGTTCAATCAAAAACCATCAACTTCACCGGTGATTCAGCTTCACGAAACCCTGGCAGCTTCCATGACATTTTGACACCCGTTCTGAAACTTGTACCCACATTGCGCAGCACGCATGCAATTGCATCAACGAGGACCTCACTATAACTCTCCGGTATTCTGTTGCATGTCTTTATTTACGTTTTTTGCCGAGGGCCTGGATTGGGTGTAAATGTGAACATGGGGCCGAAGAAATGAGTACCAGAGTGTAACTACTGGACAATTGAGGTCATAAGGGGAAATGATGTTTTCGTCAGTAAATTGCAAGACTATGTTGAGGATCTCACGTCTATTATAACTGAAGTACGAGTTTCACCACTAACATTACCAGTCTTCACTCTCTTGGCTTTTTCCAGACTACTTCAACTTCCCATCGCTTGAACCTTCCTGTAAACCGAGTTCAAGATTGCATGTGTCTAACGAGCAATTTTAGCGTTTGTCTCTATCATAACAACTCACCGCTCTCCTTTAAGAATATGTAAGGACAACTGGAACAAACTAAACCCAGGACGAAAATCATCATCTTTCAAACCTCATCCTCAAGAGATAAATTATTCGTTGATATATATATACCTATAGGAATTAGGGCACCACTGGAATGTATCATTTTCTCACACCTTGTACACCTGTCCAAGTTATACTTACGGTATTCACTTTTATTTGTTTCGCCCCACTCGCCCTCTAACAGTTGTCCAGTGGGATTGTTTTTTGCTATATAAGAATGCTACTCTGCTCTCACTAACATCATTCACTTGCAGTGCCTCCTATGCCTTCTCAATCACTACTCTCTACCTGCACAGTGTTTTTATGTCTTATATTTCGCGATGCAGTGTTTTATGTTTCCATATCTTCTATTTCTCGGTGATGCAGTGTTTCTAGTTTGTCCTCTATCTATTCATCATACTTAGCAAGCCAGCCGTTGTTTCTATTCTGCTTTCAATTTTCTTCACCATAGATGTAGACCTAAGAGTTATGTTCTGCACATTGACCCAACAGATGATATACAGGTCAGTTGGACACCTTATCGAACTGGACTGGGAGTTTATTTCTCTGCTCCATTCTGGTGTTATACATCCCATGTGCTGTTTGATTTTTTGCTGTCAACATAAGGCTTCAGCTAATACTGGCCTCCCTACCCCTCATCTTTGTGATGTTTTGTCTGAGCATCACTTTCAGGAAGAACCGAGTTTGCCTTGGCACTCATGAGCAAAAGAACAGAAACTCGAGACAGGAGATATTGGCATGCATCCGGCTATCTTGGCACCACGCAGGGCACTGATGGGTGTTATCGTGCAGACTTACTATGAAAGCCTGCTTCTTTCTTACGGACTCATGCGGACAAACAACGTGCTGGGTTAACCCCAGTCCTCACACACTCGCTCCGGGTTGTCTCATAAAATTTATGACGCGGGCAGTTACGGTCCTGTGCATTAACTTTTTCATGTTGTCATTATGACATCTTCATCTTGTTCTCACGTCACCTCAAGGTTGACTTGCTCCGACTACTAATATATTACAGGTAAAGACACATCATAAACATCATTGTAACCCTGGCATGCCGATTTTCGCACTCTTACCCCCCTATGTAATTGATACTTATGACGATCTTTACTAGGTGACCTCAGTGTGTCAAAGTATTTGGTGAAAAGACAATTTTATCATGAGACATTTCAGAACTCAACCAATTTTTTTCTTTGACAGAAAACATGGATTAGTTTTAATTTTTTTACAGGTAGATCAAATTATGTTAATACCTTTAAAGCTTGGTAAATTTTTTATTGATTATTTCATGTCTCCAATCTTTATATTACTAGTAGACTAAACCATTTCTAATATAATCAGCTCTTCTCATTTTTTCACCAGATTCAATCGCCAAAGATCTAAAATGAAAAAGATTAATTCTAAATGGGAAAATTGATTTTATTTTTATGATTTTGATATAATACTTCTTATTTACCCTAGGAACCAAACCCAAAATTTATCTTTTTATTCCAATATATTAAACTGGGCAAGCCTTCCTTGACATATTCATTCAAGCTACTTGACAAAGCTCCTTGAATCAGCATCAACTAGTTTGTCCTAAATAACGAGCTAAAAAGTCTTATTTGAATTGACAATGTTATTTATTGATCGTTTAGAAAATAATAATTGGATTGACATATTTTTGTTACATGGTGTTTTATTGTCAAAATATTAAACTTACATACATCTTAACCCATAAAGAAGTTTTAGATCTCTTTTATTCGTAAACCTATTATCTGTTATGTTATATGCATGTATGAATTTTTTTGTTTTTTCTGGACATGAAATTTTCATTTCATACAGCTCCTCAGAGGCCGAGTACGGTCGGGCTTGGGTATGTAATTGATACTCATGACGGTCTTTACAAGGTTACCTCAACGTGTCAGAATGAGAGTCAGTCCCGCTCAGACTTGAGTGGGTCCTGAATTCCATTCCGTTATACAAATATATCTAAACCTTTATGTGTAATGGCAAGTGCAACTCGTCTATGATCAAAATCTAAGGTCAAAAGGAGAATATTATAATCTAATTTCGTAAATTGTGATGAACCATAATTTCAGAGGTCCAGAGATCTCTAATGCGTTTTGTACAACCAGACATTTCTGTGACTGATTGTCCACTTAAGTTTCCTTGGTTGGATGCTATCGACCAGATTGAGGAGATCTGGCTTTCCCGTTCATGAAAATGGTGTGAGATTTTCTTTTTGGGAACTGCTCTTAATATGTAGAAAAGCTCTTAGTCTTACGAACATCAACCACATATTTCAGATCCGCAGGTAGGAGAGGCTGAAGAAGTTCACTCTCTCAAAACTCGTGTCTGCTCAAGTTTTCAATCTTGGCCCACCAGACACTTTTTACTACATCCTGTAACAATCATACTACAACAATCTTGAATGATGGGAACCATGAGGAACTCAAATGGAATAACATCGTAGGTTGTATATCGGGCATGGTAAACTCGAACTCCAACTGCATTCTTCTGCGTCTGTTATTATATGGGAAGTAACGAGCTTGTAAGATCGGGAAATCTCCTAAAGCTGCCAGTCCTTCGCGAGGTGACAGGAAGTTCGCAAGCTATTGTTTGAATCCGCAAGCCTTTGGCAATTGCACTGGGAAATCGATGCAATCCAGAAATGCAGAGTAACCCATATTGTCACGAAAAGAACCTGCCAAGAGTTTAATTCACTAAATCTGAAAATGTAAATGAGACATGTGTGCTAGCTAGTCAAGATAGAAGCTTTTCGGGCATGAAATGAAGACGGAACATGCTTCGACATCCATCACGTTAACTAAGCATGTTAACGTCGCATACTCTACTGATATAGCACTAGTTTCCATAAACAACCAAAGAGTGAATAGATGTGGGGTAAACTCTAGATACAATCTGAAAACCCTGATGTAGAAGGAAACACTTCTTGAGAACTAAAGCCCTAACATTGGGGGCTCGGTGAGCAAGACGAAGTGAGAGAATGTGAAAAGCGACAATTGTACGATCAAGCGTCAACAAGGGCTTACTGTTCAACGAGTGAGATAAAACTTAGTTCGATAATCTGTAAGAAAAAAGAACGTGAAAAGATTGGCCAGTTTCAAGATGGTTTGTCTTCCTATCGTCACTATCTCTTGTGCTTTGCTAATTTGTAATAACCTAACAGACTACTTAACGAAGTAAAGCTCTCCTGCCTGATCTTCCCTGATTCTCTAACTTTTATAAGCGACAGAATACAGGACCGATAATTTGAAGTGCAACTGCAGAGATTCAAAAGATATAAGCGATAGAATTAAGGACCCGAATCGACGACAGTATGCCATAAGAGAATACATTAGTTCACGTCAGCGCTAGACTGGCTTCTCTAATCATCGTCATCCTCATCATCTTGTTCATAGATGATGTACTCTCCATCATCACCCTTAGCAGCGATATTGCCTTGACCTGGGGTTTCAATACCATCACCTTCAAACGAGAACTTTCCAAGCAGAGCCTGCAAGTAATTTTTCGGAATACTGTCTGCAGGATCCATATCTGTGCCCCTTCTTCATCAAGGGTCACTTCTAGAAACGAGGTAGAATGCTGCAACTCATATGGCAGTGACCGAACTCTTCTTGACATACACAGAGCAGGTGACGAATGGCAAAGCAAAACCAGTATGCCAAGAACCATCATGCAACTGGAGAAGTGGATACATTCTTGCAGAATAGGAGTATGTACGCCTGGAATTCCTTTCTGCAAAAGTAGAATGATAGGTTCCACTTCAGAACCTTAAGAACAGCCAAGTGGAACCTAAACGAATTCCACAAGAAGTAACTATGTGCTACAACCCTGCTGAAAGTGTTGGTTGTCATGGGTACCGGATTACTGGTATGACTGTAGTTCAGGTTTGACGAAATACATGAACAAACGGCACCAGTTGTTTATAATCTAAGGACCTCTATTGCACTTCCCAAAATGGAATTACCAGTTCAGGTACTGAGCTTCGCATCTTTACACACCTGATATGACTCATCAAGATCTTCGAGTTCTTCATCATCTTCTTCATCCTCTAATTCCTCCTCCTCCTCCTCCTCGTCTTCTTCGTCTTCATCTTCTTCCTCTACCTCCTCTTCAACTCCTTGAGAACCAGGCACATCCTCACGCATATCATCCACATGCTCTGCGACAGCCCACCACCAGAAGGGATGTTATCGCCCATTCCCTAAGTAACCTCTGCAGGAATGAGGCTAACCAGGATCATGAAGAAAAAATCAGGCAAACCGTTAAACCTCATGATCGCAAGAAGCTGCAGTACCCCTAGCACTTCGCATTGTTCACTGCGGTAGACATCCTGTCAGACTTTACCTCTTAAGTCAAGGGCCTCTGGTTGAAGACTTTTAAGAGATAAAGCCACATTTTCTTCCCTCCTCTCCGAATTACTAGCCTTATCAGGAATTTGAGTCTCTGAGTTCGTAGGTTCATCCTCAGTTTCAATGGCAGTCCATGGTCGATTCAAGTTCTTGAGTTCTACACTCTCGAGACTCCTAGCAACCTCATCTTGGTAGAGGGCAAGAAATCGTACTCGTACCACAGCTCTCAACTTCTGAATAGTACTTAATCGGTACCACCCAGTAGTTTCCTGTCACAAGTCATGTCCAGTAGGTTACCCAGGATTCGTTTGTGTGCTCACGTCTGGATTGAACACTAGCATGTTCATCGACAGTTTTCATGCAAACAACGCAAGAATTCCAGCAGTACATGTATTCTATAATCAATACCGTCATACCTTACAAACGAGAAAAAGGAAACAGCCCAAAATCACTACAAGAGATGCCATTTACAGATAATTAGAAAATATAAGATCTTTTGCAGGATATAGAGAAATGAGGACAGAAGCCGTTCGAGGAACGGGGGATCCAGAACTCGTTAAATGTAATAAATATAAAATCTTTTGCAGGATATAAGCAAAATTAATTTTGAAAACTCAATGATCAGGTCACTCGGCGTGTGCAAACCGGCTTCATCTGCAAGTCCTATATTAGGATGAGTGGATGCAAGAAATGCCATCATGATGTCATACAAGACAAGAAGTTTATAGGTTGATGACTAAACTAGGCTACTCAATGAGTGATAAGGCGCATTTGGCTACTAAGATATGCAAACCTTCTGACTGAGCTAACAGCAATCTGCTTAAGTGTTTTGACTGCACTAACTGTTAGTCGCGCAAACTCCTCCCCCACCCCCCCGGCACCCATTATTATTATTATTATTATTAATATCATTATATTAGTTAACAAAGTACTTCATATGCTCCCAGATCGGTGAGTCTGCTATCCTTGTCCCATATAGATACGACGCATGCCCTCAAGAGAAACCGGAACTTGTGGTAAATCAGATGCATAATGTCCTAACTGAAAGGGGGAGTTCCGTCAACTCACCCCACAAGTAGCTCGCTCGGGAGGCTTAGAAATCTCAGCCTGGATGACTTCATCTTCTAGATCATACATTTGGAAGATTGTAAACCTCTTCTGTGGCACAGCCTTGAAAGAGCAGAGATCTTTCCAGCTGACAATAAATTGAGAGAAAATGTAGTCAGACTCTTAAAAATCTAGAACTTGACACAAGTTGGCTGAAGGACTTCCAGTAAACTTCAAAACAGAAACAATTACTTTACATGACTCTGAAATCAACACGACATTTGCAAAACATGCCAATACAAGATGATCGATACACAAGAGTCCAGTATGGAAGAGATGGTAGAAGTCTCGTTAGCTGAACATTTATAAGCGTCAAAACACTAATAAGTAGTGAGCTAAGAACGTAGCTCACCTAGGTTGAACTGGTGGCGTAGTTATAGTAGAGCCAGGCTTATCACGCAGTGGAATCGGAACTCTGAAATCTATCATTTGGTATCTGAACGATACGAGTGTGAATACGGTTCTCATCCATGACAATACAAGTCCGGTATAAAGTAATTGCAAACATTGTGAAAGTAAACCTGAGGAACTGACCAAGACACAGAGCATTCATGATTACTTCATTTCTTCAGTGTCTTTTTCTTCCTTTGATTTAAAACCGAAATAAGAGAACCGAATTACTGACACACAGCAAAGTATATAGAAGTCATGCTGAAAGTAAGAACCGCTTTCAACGTCAAGTTCTTACGTTTTAGCAATCTGTACTTTGATGTAATGCTATCATAGCAAATGCCAAAGACCACGTGAGCAAAACATCTTATTGGTAAAGTCGAGACAAGATATGAGTAGAGAAATCAAAGGTGAGAACTCCTACATCTACAGCGAAGAGGGTAACCGACCCTTATCTATCTGGTTCATAGCACGAGAGATAGTCCCATGCACTTCATGACAGAGACTTCAAAATCGAATCCGGTCCTCAGCGACCTCTACACACGCTGACCAGAATTGGCTATACTTTGAAGGTTCCGCAAGGTGTTGCCCGTTGCTCTCTTTCTTAGGCTATTTGAAGGTTGCCAACTATTAGAACTCTGGCCCCGAGAAATTTTACAAGCCCTAAGGCAGAGGGCAGAGCCTGGTATGCAGTGCTACGGGGAGGCAAACACGACTGGGTCAAGGTGACTTACTTACGTGACTCCGGATCCCCCCGTGGATCATAACCATTCCTTATCCAAAGATTCCGAAAAGGTCCACAGCCGAAGTAGTAAGAAATTCGAAACAGCAAGCTGCAACCATGAGTTGTCGATTATGTAAGAAAACTAGACACTCTTCTCTACCTTGCATCTAATCAGGAGAAAATGATAACAATGTCATACACCTGCCATTCAGAACCCTTGAATCCGAGCTGGCCTTAAGAGTCTATCATGTACTCCCTTGCTTTGCTCAAACCAACTCTGTCTTTCAGCTATAGCAGGTCATAATCACAAATTCTCCAATCATGAATTTCTTTCAGCGACTCACTCAGTACTTCACAGACATTTGGAAGTTATACATCTAGGAAGAGGCGATTGGTGCGACCTACTCTTGACACTGTAAACCACATCTTCAGAAGTCAAGACTTGGAATAGCTCTTGTTAACGCGTACACTAATGCAGCTACAAACATCTACACCGCTTTACAATCATAACGTTTGAGAAAATCAATACTTTCACGCGAGAGAACCAGGGAGATAACCGACCTTCTCAAGTAAGCATCTGTCACAAAAATTTCCTGCTCGATCAACCTCTCGTTTAAAGTGCTTTTGGCCCAAACTGGGCGCTCCTCGAACAGCTTAACCAAAGCTTCTGTCCTTTGATATGAATCTGAACCTTCGTCCAGTTGTTGCTTCCATGTAGTAATTCTAGGAACTTGTGGAGAAAGTTGAGGAGAGACGTGACAAATGGGCTTGTTTAATAAATGTAAAAGAGCTCGAGACTGTTGACAAAGACTCAAGAAAGCTGAGGGCTTCACCATGTATGACAACCATGCTATATAGAGAACATTGGCCAGAAGAAGAATGTGCTGTATGCGCGTTCTATTCAATGCATTGGGAGATTTACACTGTAGTCATGGCGTAGCCTTCCGATCATAACCTCGCCACATTCAGTACCTTAGGGTTTAAGTCCATATTGACTTGTTGATTAAGTATGGGATAACATTGATGACATCAACCATGTCATGGCAAGATGTAAAGGATATCTTTGATCTTGAAATCCAGGGCAAAGGGAACCACAATCTGCATAAAAGGACAATAAGTTCTCAATAATCCGTCGTCAATGACGATCATGTGGACGTGATAGCTAGTGATCATGCACGTCAAGAGACAGCACACCTAAACATGGCCCTCAAGGTAAACTTCCCTCAAAGGCTACTTACCTCTTGGTTCACTGGTTCTTGGAGTAAACGTTGTTTTCTTTTTTTTCCTCCGGGTGGCCGCAAACTGCAATATATGTGATCCCTTAGCTGTGAAAACTTCGAAATCGTTTGTCTACTACACTTTGCAATTCGTTGAGCATGAAAAGTAAGGAGAATAGAACCTCATGTTATTCAAATAACCACATGTGGGTATTACGAAGATACCTTGACGCGACGATTGATATTCCGGGGTATGGTCTAAAAGGCAAAGTATCTAACTTCGCACGTCAATTGATGTAAAGCAGAATCGTCAGGCTCCCAAGAAAAATTCCAGTGTAAAACAGAAATCTCATATACTCTAATGCTTTAATCGTGTATTCACAAAACGTTTAGATACTTACAATATGTCTTCTGGTAAATCCTTGACCGAAAACAGTGGTGGAACTAGCATCAACATCTCTCCCTGCTCCATGTCCAAAAGACTTCCCTTCTCTGACATTCGCAACAGACAATCTTCAGAGAAAAAAGGAGGACGTTCCGTGAGAGTGACCTGCCTGCAATAGAACTTCCGTTCGCACCCTGCTTTGATGTTGAGCATTGAAGATTCACCAGCCCTTCGTAAGTTTTCTAATGAGAACGCATGTATACTTGAGACGATAAAATTTATTTACTTCCACCTGGCATAAGTACTATCATGTATCGGTCTCTGAACGACTCACCTGAAGGCGCCTCTCAATGACAAGCCCATTTCATCCGTAGCTAAAATAGAAACAACGAGTTACTTGCCTCTGGAATTCTGAGATTTAATTGTTCAGTAATCACAAGTGAGGTTGCTTAGGGTTTGAAAGATGCGATAGCTGATTATACCTTGTTGAGGACCCTTGCGCTTGTTGCCTTTATTAGCATCAGCATGTACAGCAACCACGTACTGGTAGTCAGCCATTCCTGCCAAGAAACCATTGTCATTCACAGAAGTACTTCCGCTTTTTCTACCATGCACAGCGTTTGCTTATCACCAACGCAGATCACGAGAAGTCTTAAGTCACATCCAGCAAACTCAACCTGCGCTTTCTGTGGACACGAAAGCACTTGATACCATCCCAATATGCAATAAACGCAACGGGGGCATCATAGCAGTTTATGAACACATATAGGTCATGCAATTTGCGCTCCCAAACGAACTTATGCTGTGTTCTACACATAAGCTGGAATGATAAAATCGAGAGGCAATAAAAAACGGAGTGATACCGACCTTCAAATGCGTAGGTGTGCTCCACTTTCATCACTATGTCAGCATGAACTTCTTCTGCCTTTTCCAAATCATCTTCAACTTGATCTTCCACATTCTCAGAAATGGAAATTGTTGTGATATTGTTCTGAACAGCATCTGTAACAGCAGCCTTCCTTTTCCGCGAAATTCGGAGCACGAGGTCCGATGAATGATTGAGTTCCCCAAATGCAGGATGCGAATAGGGATCCTCCGGCCGAAATTTCAGCTCCAGAAAATTTATCTCAGAACCACGTGCCTGGTGGCAGTACTATTAATCAGAGGAGCTTTTCCATATTTTCACCAAAGGTTATGCAGTCCAGGATACTACAGGAATCACTCAACTAAGCGAATTCAACTGAAAGACTTATGACTGGAATTCACATACCGTCCAAGCAATTGAACGTACCCTGGAATTGATAACCGCTACACAAATCATGGAACGCTAATTAACAATGAAAACTCAGGAAAAGAGGTTGCTTCTTTACTTACCTTCGAAATCGCTTCCTGTCCACCTAAGGTCTCGATTGCACGCTCCACTGATGAAGCATATCCGGGGTAATTCACCGCGAATGATACGTGCTCTGGTAGCTTTCCGGAGGCCGTCCCGTCGACTATAAGCCCCATCACTGTCTGCTTGCTTGCCTTCAGCAGATTGACCACTCGGAAATGTGTCTCCTGCATCTCATCGTCTCGATCCTCGTCTTTAAGGAATAAATGCACAGCAGAACAATCCTTCTAAGATCCTAGAATCCTCAATCCGAAACTGTTCATAATCTCGAAAATATTTAGTTCAAACGCAATTCTTCTTCTTCCTCCTCTCCTCGATTGGAGTTCAAACATGAAGTCAAATGCCAGCCTCAGGCGAAAATACTGACAGAAATGCTACCGGGGTCGTGTGTCCGGGACAACTGCGGAATCGTATGAACGTGGAGTTTTAACGGACGGAAAAGAAAGTGAACGGAGAGTACTGTATTTCTTGCAAACGACATATTACGCTTTTCTCCTATACACGATCCATTCTCTATCAATGCAACTCTCGACAGGTGAAATGAGTTTGGATGGGAAAACGAAATGTACAAGCGTAATTGCAATAAATTGCCCTCTACATAAACTGCAGTGGACCCCGAGAACATTTCCACTACCGATAACTTTGTAAGCAAAAATGTGTTTGCTAGTATTTTGTAAGTTGCATCGATAAACCCGCACCACCAAGAAAACCAGCCACAAGTTTGCCTCCTTCCAGTTTGCCACCATTGTATCCACAGAAGAAAATTATCCTTTCATATTAAATTTCCAAATAAACACAATTTTAATGAAGATTGCTCCTATCTAAAACTCTAAATTTGGATACCCCAATCCTAACGCTGGATAACTAAAAAGAATTAACATTGCACTCATGAAATACGTGGATAACTGCAAAACCTCCGCAAGTGCAATCTCGAGGGGGAATTGAATTGAAGCATTGCTCTTTATCATGATTGCTGGTGACAGGTGGGGGAGTTCGGAGAGTGTGGAGACGAGAGAGGAGAGGGAGAGATGTGAGAGGAAAGATCTATATTTTATGAATGCTCTTTTGCATATAGCAGCACTAGAGTGAATAGTAGATTATGTTTATTTTTAATTTCGGTTCTATTTGTATCTAGATTGAATACTATGGAGAATTGAGTACAAAGTTAAAAAAATTTTAAAGTTTTTTAGGATTTAGAGTGATCATTACACATTGAGAATGAGGGGTTGTGAATTTTCTTTTCTAATCTTTTGGTTTTCATGATTAAGTTCCATGTGAATTTAGTTTTAAAATTTTGGAGATGTAAAGTGAAAGTCATGAGAATTTATAACTTTGAGGGTTTAGAGAGATTGTATTTTCTTATGTGAGTTAGGATATGAGGCGTTGTTTATTTGCAAGTATGGGGAGATATGGAGATGAGCATTATGTGTTAACATCTTTATTTTTGTGTTAGCCATGATTACACTTCACCATGTGGGACTGACTACCTAGAGCGGCTCGGGATACTCCATTATTGGTGTGTAATCAATGCTTTACCTCGCAAAGGTAAAGACCCATGTGTGAACGATGCACAAGGACTATGATTGGACCACTTGGGATGCCCATGTGAGGCGAGCGATCACATTGAGACCCTCAAGATTATGCACGCTTCTTCTATCCCTTCGTTGATCATTCCAAGGATACAAATCTAGTCGTGAGAGTGGTTAGCTTCTCAAGCGGGTTGCATTTTGTGATTATTTGAGACTAGTTTTCCATGTCCATGTCTATTCTATTGGCTACACCGCACACTCCATGATGAGGCTTGATAGGCTTTTGGCTTACCACTTGATCATTTGGACAAGTTAGCATGGTTTTTATTCCTATTACTCCCTCGATGGTGTCTTTGTTATGCTAGAGGGAGACATGCGGAGCATAGAGAGGTGGCTACTAGATTTCATCGATTCCGAGTGGGGGATTGGGCAGCCCTCCAAGAGGAGTCTGTTAGGGCTATACATTTTAGGAGACCGGTTTCAACATAGGATACCTCAGAGTCCACTCAATTATGACGGTGTAGGACATTGGGTAAGGCATGAGAGTTTAGTAGGGCAGCACAAGCGCTACACCCTTTGTCTATGACAAGTCCTACTAATGAGACTATCTATTTCTTACGCTCACTACATCCTATAACAATAGAGGACTACCACTAGAGGTCTTAGATTATCAGCCTGAGCAACCTTTATGTCTTGATATGCTGCTTTTTGCACAAGCATTGTGCATTGCACCTCTCTTTTCCTCAAGAGGCTTGTTAGGGATGGTTTATGAGCACCTTAGAGATTGCTTTTAGGCAATGATCCTTCTAATGGTTTTATCGAGTTGTTTCAAATGGCTACAACACTAGCAAGAAGAGACATTCCTATGTCTACTAGTCAAAGTGTTAGGTGCTAATCGACTTCTTGTGATGGAGAAAGACATGGGAGGCATTAGACCAATTGCTATTAGAAAGATCTTTTTGTGTTTGGTCAGTCGTATCATTGCACTTCAACATTGTTCTCACTTTCTACATCACCTTAGTCCACATCAGTTTGGAGTGGCAACACCTAGAGGATGTGAGGCTACATGTTTGGGCATTAGTGCACTCTTAGATATCCATCCAGAGTGGGTCATCCTACAGGTGGATGTTGAGAATGCTTTTGATAGCATCTCACTAGCATCCATCTTTAGAGAGCTTAGGGAGGATGGTGGATCCTTGGTGAGTCTTATTCCTTTTGTGTGGTCTTTTTATGACTCTCTTGCTTCCCTTTACTACCAACATGGTGGTTCACAAGAGGGAGCCACAGTCTTGGAGTCAATTGTGAGTACACGTCATGGAGATCCTTTAAGGGGACCCTTATTTGCCATGGCTCACTTTAGAGCTCTCCTATCTACTACTTTGGCCATGCAAGGTTGTGTATTTCCCTCCTTGGAAAATGATACACACATCGGGGGCCCTATAGATCAGATTAGGTAGGCCTTTCATCACTTGACACCAAGCTACATCTAGTAGGCTTGAGAGTCAAGGTGTCAAAGTGCAGGGCATAGTCCTTTTAGGTATTCCTCCCCACCTTGAGTTTCCAGAGGGATGTATCACATCTACATATGGACTACGTGTTCTTGGAGTGCTAGTAGGATCCGAGGATTTTGTCACATGCTTCTTAGACGTTGCCCTTGCAAAAGATGTTCTCCATGTGGATGACCTTTTGTTACTAGGAGATCCATAGGTGGCATTTGGTATACTCTCCTCTAGTATTGCTCATTGACTGTCTTACCTCATCCGTATAGTTCTCACTCCTTGTCCTTCCTATCACATCTAAGAGCCTTTGATACGAGGATTGTGGGGGCTTTGGTGATATTATTGGACCAGGGACATTTGAGTGTGTGTTAGGGGATTTGGCATGTGGTTGGCTTGCCATTTATGGAGGAGACTGCACCTATAGCATTTTTGGATAGTTGTGCTCTCTCGGCACTCCTACTTCCTCTAGTTTTGTGGTTGTTGACAGGCCAATTTTGGAGACAGGCCAGTTTTGGAGACTTATGTGATAGAGGTGGAGGGGAGATCCTTTTCTCTCCAGATGTTATTGCAGCAGACGAGAGATAGTCTATCCTTATGGGCATGAGAGGACTTTCCATGTTTTGCTTCACTATCATAAGATTGGACTAGAGGTTTAAAGTCTTCCTTGATAGAGCGACATTGTGAGCATATGCTACATTCTCTCTTAGTTGACTCGTCCATTCCTTAGGCTACTAGAGCACATCTTTGCTCTTGCTCCAACAAGGGTGCAGGCTCTTGGATCCTAGCTCAACCGCACATTAGGGCATTTTGACTCACACTAGCTACTTTCTCTACAACAATGAGGTTTTGCTTAGGTTTGGTCCACCCATCTGCATCTTCATTACTCACTTGTGAGTGTGGTTCTACATTAGATGCATCATCGGTCCATATGACACACTGTCCTTTTGGAGGCCAGAGGATAGCTACCCATGATGCTATTAGGGACATAATGATTGCTATGGCACAAGAGAGTGGATACTTGGCTTGGATGGAGCATTTGTATACTTGGTCCGAGATGATCAGGTGATAGTAGCGGATATCGTGATTACGTACCCTATGTGAGATACAATTTTGGAAGGAGTGATCACCCATCTCCTTGGATGGGCGGCGAGTGCAGCAACATGTCTCAAGGTTTTCAAGTATAGGAGCATGCATCAAGGTCACTTCTTTGTTCCTCTAGCCTTGGAGTTATATGGAGCCATGGACATGGCATTCGACACATTTATTAGGGAGTGCTTGTGTTGTTTTTTTTGTTTTGTTTTTTGTTTTTTTTCTTGGCGCCAAGGTGTACCACTCTCACTCTCATACTTTGTAGCATATTTTAGACAGTGTATGTCCATTACTCTATAGAGTGTAGTGGCTGGTGCAATCCCTAGGAGAGGAATCACGCTAGGTGATGCTTCTTTGGATGCTCCAATTGTTTGTAGACCACAAGACTTGAGTAGCTTGGATATCTTAGGTGCATTAGTGCAGATTTCTCATTATACTCTATTGGGGCTTAGCCCTATTTTACCATTTTCATCTCTCCCTTGTACGGCTTGATGTGATCTTCCCGTCCTTCATTTTTTCTACGCGGTCGTCCTTCTTTTTATCATGATTGGTTTGATATTTATACTTATCCATCTTTGTCATCTATTTGTTGGGTGAACAAAATGTACATGATAATAAGTCATACTATCAAACATCTAAGCATTTTCAGATATTCATTATTAGACTGAAATATTTACGCTAGTGTAATATGAGAAAGAACAAGACAATGTATGAGTATATTATTGAGTTTGAATTTGAATTGTCTAATTTGGATAAGACGCAACACTAGAATTAAATTTCTATTTCTAATGTAGCTTTGTTAGAACATTATGAAAAATGCCATGGGCAAGAAAACTTTATAGATTGTAAGTTTTGGACTTTTTTTTGGTTTAATTGAAGAGTTGTTGAATTTAATTCTAGATAAATTATAAGTTAGTACAAAAGATATAATTTTAATTAAATTAATTTCAGGGAATTAGTTTTTTTATGTTTTATTATATTAAAATTTAAAACATGAATATAATTTTTAATAAATAAAGCTAATAGCTGTATTTTAATTCTAAATTTATAGCTGCATTTTTTTTAATTTAATTTTGTATGCTGCTATTTTATGTGATGGACAAATAAAAATCTTTTAGTATATGAGACATAAAACTGATTATTTTATTCTTATAAGTAAAAAATTTAAATTCACTCCAGTTTTTCCATCAGTTAAATAGAGATAAATCATTTCTGATTAATAAAAAAATAATTATATATATATATATATATATATTAAAAATCAATTACATAGGAAAAACGGAAATATTAGAAACTATAAAATTCCATGTTTATGTTTATGAAGTTCAGACTATTTAGATTTTTAGCTTAAATAATCATCCTATGAATAAAATTGAATGTCCGATAGGAACAAAAGTAGATATCTCTAAATCTAAATATGTAGATAATTTCCTCAGGAATTCTGTACAAATATGAATTTTCAAGCTATTAGGAAATATAAGGGACAAGGGCGATTTTTAGATACTCTTAAGCATCATACACTATATATCTTCTTTATGATATTTTCTTTTTCCATATGTAAGAAAAGATGTCTCAATATAGATAAGAAATTTTCTTTACTTGTCTTCAACACGCAGTAGAAAATAGAAAATAGAAATATTATGCAGACAGAGAGAAATAAATAAATAAATAAATAACTATGATAAAATATTAAAATATTGAAATACAACAAGGAACTCATTAAGAAGGTAAATACATGAATACCAAAACAGGATATAAACGTTCTATTTTAAAAATTATTATATGAAATAAAATATAGAATAAATATATACAGACGTGTTCTATTTTCTGCAACTTTCTTAAGTGTTTCTACAGAATTATTTTATATAGTTATATTTAGCAAGAAAGAACCATTGTTTGTCGTAAATTTTAATTAAACATATATTCAAAAATTCTTTTATGAGGTTTTTATATGCACTGGGAAGAATCCTTCCAACTTTTTCTACCAGTGCACAAAACTAATTATTTTTATTTGTTATATATTTTAGTCTCTGTTGATGCGGTGTTCTCAAATTACATGAACTCAATAATCTAAATTGACGTATCGCCTGGATCCTAGAATCATCCAAAGTTTACTTAACCTTGCATAGAAGGCCCCACTTATCCAATTTTCTAATACAAACCAAAATTCGCTCTAAATCCCTCACGTCCTGCTGGAGCGCTAACTAAAACATACCTCATCAGATACACTTCCCTTATTACCGGATTCGTAGGTACGTATCTAATGCCTCACCCATTGGTCCAGAATCTTCTTCAACAGTCTGATAATATCGATTTATTGAAACAATCCCAATAGAGTAATTTAATTTTGTTGATATATCTCTGGAGAGCCTGGTTACTTTGATCCTGCGTTATATATTCTCGACCTCAAAAGGAATCGAATTGAAATCATCTCGATACATGTATCCTCGACCTCAAAGCAATCCCAGGTTGAATTTAATCATCTCAAGATGTGCCAACGAGCCAAGTTGGTGTACGTTAGGTGCAATCAACACTCATATTTCATGAAGCAATCATACCATATCCTCCCTCACTTGAAATAAACATTAAATGTCCCTTGGGACTAGATTACAACTGCATCAGATGCTGTATTATCATGTTACAGCTTCTCTATATACATAAAAGCTATACCATAATAGTCATGTAATACTCGAGTATGTCAAATTTTAGTTGCGTTTTGCTTTAGCATATACTAAGAGTCTGGGTAAAGTCACTGAAATTTGATATTAAGATTCTCAAGCGGCGCATATATATTGCCATAGCTAGGTAATCATAAAGGAAGTACCCTAACATTAGAATCTAGGAAGGTCCGCTTAACCTTGATAATTTAATTATGGAAAGAAAAGAAAATAACTGGGGCTGAAAGAGGCTAGGAACGCTGAAAGGGAAGAAACAACGTCACGAAGTTGATAGCACTAGTATGGTGAGAAGAAACTGTACCCAAAACACACTTTAAATATAAAAACAATGGTGTGGACAGAAAAAAACGTAGTCTCCTAGAAAGTTAAAATCTGATCAAGAAATATCTGGATAGTGTAGACACTGCCATGAATAGGGATTGATTGACAAAGTTCTCGAATGCAAGTACCGAGAAATTGGAGTCTGGTTAGGTCGAAGGTTCCTCTGAAAAGTCTCAATAAGCCGGTGAATACACTCAAACTCACAACAAACAAACTGCAGGTTAAGATGTGAGATTCAAGGCGTGAACGAACAACAGCGTATGGTATTTTCGCTTCCAGGAGGATCACATGTGAAGGTCACGAGAGTACCATTTACATCTCAACAGAGTGTAGAACCAACAAGGCAGAAAGGCTTTAAACCGGTCGGTACAAGAAAAATGAAGAGTCAGAAACTACTGTTTGAGGGAAAGATGACTTACTTTCGTTTATGGTCAAATATTACACTACAATTGGTAATTTAAAGGTAGTTTCCTTACTTATTTAGTAACCATCCAGTTGGGTACTGCAATATATGGGACGATGTAACAAGGGATTATAACATACTAACCTTACCCAGCTGTTCAATATATGATGATGTAATGATAAGGCTTTAGGTAGCTGGAGATCAACTTCCTTCTCTGCCATATAGCGTATGAAGGGACTTTGATTAGGCTCATTAGCCTAATCATGGTGGTAATTAACATTCAAGATATAATAATATCTTCTGCAACTGTGAGCAGCGTAGAAGTGTCAACCACGCTATCATAGTTTATGAGAGGAAACTTAATTCACCTTCACTATATGTAGTGAAGAAAAAAGTTATGTTGCTGCCATCCTTACTGGTTCTTCTAGTCCTTGGTTCATTTTCTTATTCTAGAATATGGCTTTAGTTCTGAAAACCGTCGTTTCCAGTTCTCTCAAAAGCCAAACAAATATATCAAGAAGAATATGCCTGCCTATAGGTCCAGGCAATCAACTACTTCGAGTGCAAACAGGCAAGAGCCCCCCAGCTTCTTATTAAATAACAATCTGTGATGATGATAGTTCCTCGCAATCGACAACAGCTAGATAGTCGGCAATGAAAGCCGCAATATTTCACTTGAACTAAAGCATCATTGACATAAGCTTCTGTACCCCGTGTCATAAAACGATGAAATCAGTTCATTTTCTGGTTGTTGCTCTAAAGTAGGAAATCTCCTCCAGCACTTTGGAAGTTTCTGCTTTCCTCATGGTCACCGAGGCGGGTGAATGAAGGAAGCAGCATGGAAAGACCACCTGACGCCGTCGTACCTACGTGGACGAATGGAGGAAGGGAGAAATACTCACGGAATGGATTCAGCAAGGATGGACCAACATAGACTAGGTTACTTAGGCGGACCTTTCGACTGTGCCGGAATAGCACGTAAGGAACGCGAAATCTGATTGAAAACCGTGGGACACGTGGTTTACCTTCTTCGTTTAGGGTAAAGTTCAGGCTTCTGTTAAGTTAATCTTGCTGAGCGGAATTGGTGAAGGCTCAATGATCCTGGGCAGAGCCGCGATTCGCGGACGAGGTTTGGGTGGGGGGTCCCGGTTGGAGTAGATCCTGAGGCCCGAGGCTGATGGAGAGAAGGTCCCGTAGCCGGTCGGCATCCCGAGCCAATGATATGCGTGACGTATGGTGGTGACTGGTTTACGGTTTCTGACCTGGAACCGTTGCGGCCGGACGGATTTCGTCGCGGTCACGTAGATCATTCAGCTTCGGATGCTTATTCTGTATTAAACTCTACTAAATAGACAAACAATACTAACGAGTGGAGTCGAGGAATTCAGTGGCGTGGAGACCGAGCGCTGATGTTTTATGTCCTTTTGAAGGATAACTTGGGCCTGTAGCACTCTAGGGACGAAAAGGATGCATATCCTTCACGCATTTGCAGTAACAGCAGAATACTACAGCAGTAGATGGTGACGGTAGTGATGCTGTGTGTACTCCCCTCAAATCTTTCTGCTTTTGGGGTTGGTCTGTCGTTTTGTGAGCGCGCCGGTGGATGTGCTGCTGCTGCTGGCGGTCTGCGCGGTCTCATCTGCTTTGGCCGGTCGATCTCTGCAGTCTAGAGTACAGTGGTGGGCTAAGTAAGGGAAAGTCTGCGCATTGCCAGTACGGAGAGGGAGAGAGAGAGGGTATAGAGTGAAAGGGTAAAGCTAGCTACTAGGTGACCACGTAAGCCGAAGGATCATCTCATCAGCCTTCCCGCTCTTGGACACTTCTGAGGTGCAGCATTGAATGACTTGTTCACCTGGTAGTGCTGGTTTCTCCCTCCTATGGGATCCTTCCCGTGCAAGGGAAGAACTACTACCGTAGTGGTAGTTTGGCAGCTGCAGACACAAAGATAAACAAGCAGACCCGCATTTGTGTGCTACAGCGCACTAGCTACAATCGGATCATCACAAATCCCAAGCCTTGAGTGTGAGCACAGTAGTGCCCATAACATAGGAGGCATTCTATTGTAGAAACGCGCCTGACTCAGTTGCTTCGCTGCATTTGGCATGTGCAATTCAAGGAAAGATCGAGGGTAAGCCAACAACTGCGTCGGTGGTGAGCTAGCTATTGTCCATTCCATTCTATAGCTGGATATATTGGAGTGCAGTCACCGTCGCTTCTTCTTCTTAACCTGCCGCTTACACCTTCACCTCCAGCGTTTCCTCATGATCATCAGCTATCATCTTCACGTGTCAGGACATTCATTCCTTGGGCAGCAACATCGTCCTCCCTTCCTCCCCGGCCCTTTGAACTTGACTTCACCTGACCTATGCTCCTAGCGGTGAAGTGCCTTCCTGCTCCAAGAGATACAAGACCCGCGCAATTTCCCGCATGGGTAGCAAATCAACCTCATCATTGTCAGTGAGCGCAGTCTCCCTTCCTCCTTATACGTGAAAAGACTCGGGGTTCAGCTGCTGAACTTATGATCATCGCAACAGGTTAACGGATCCGAGACTGCGATTTGATCCTTGCAATCCCTTTCCTCTTTCCTACTCTTTGAATATTGTACAGTCGAGCGGAGTATGTGGGCCTACTCCTGTTAGACGACTCCTTCAAGCAGTCAGTGGGGATTCATCTAGCTCTCTGAAATACGCACAACGCTGGGACACCGGAGCTATGGATCAGTTGCATACTTAGACATCACACGTTCAAAGTCCGTGCTCGTGAAGGTAATAGTTTGGTTCTTATTCGACCTTATTGACGGGAAATTTACCACCGTTTCTAGTTTATTCGACCTTACTGACGACATTGAATTCGCCATCCGCTCTAGAACAACGTCTTCAACTACCCACAATCCGTCGAGAGGAACTCTGCGAGTATTGTATCTGTTTAGCTGACGGTGGTGTTCTCAGTCGATCGGATGAAATATTTATGGTCGACCGTCTACGATGAAGTAAACGCGCAGTACTCTTCTTCATGGGGCGGGTAGGAGCAGTAGTGTAGAGTTGCTGGAGAGATGGAAGAGAAGGGGACACGCGGATACGAAGCATTGGAGATCGCAAGACGGGACAGTTTTGAGCTGAAGGATTTGTGTTGTCAATGGAGCTGAGGAAACTATGCGTGGAATAAGAAGCGAGAGAGAACATACCGGGATTTTTGTACATGGCATTCATTCTGCCCCTGGGGCTGGGACTGGTAGCTTGTGTGTGTCTTTTGGTGGTGTGTGCCGAGGTATTTTATCTGTTCTACTGGAGAAAGCGACCTTTAGCTCGACCACGAGTGAACAATGTCACCGTCGCACCCGTTAACGAAGGCGAGCTGGTCGAGAGGGATCGAGCAGTTGCCATTGATGTCACGTGTGCCGAGTACCAGATCAGTGCGTTGCAGCAAGATCTGGTGGAGAAGTTGTTCCCTTCTCTTAGTACATCATCGACGGAAACAACCCATACTATGATGGGTCCACCGAGAATGCTGTTCACCATCAAGGAGGAAACCAAGGAGGAATTGGAGGGTCTGGATATGGATGGAAAGGGAAGGAGCCGGCGGAGCTCCAGGAGCAAGAGTATGAGCGACATTCCTCTGTCTGGTCCGATGTCTCCCTTGACAACTCCTTTCGTCACCCCTCTGTCGTCTCCAGATGTCTTTGCTAGTACTAGTCCTTACGGTACTCCCACATATTCGCCCCTCGTTTCTCTCCCTCGTTCTCTTTCAGCTAGTCCAGTTTTGCTCAAAACCTCGTGCAGAATCATGTATGATTATACCAAGTCTAACTCCCCCCCGCCAGCCCCTCCTTCACCCACGAGACCCACGTTCTCGTTCCTGGCTAGAGCTCGAGCCAACAGCAGATCTTCTCCTCATTCTCTCACTTCTACGACTAGCGGAGATTTTGTTCAGCTTTCCTCGTCCAAACCAGGCTCACTTAGTCCCCCTCGGAGGTCCTTATTTTACCATCTGGCAACTTCACCGATCCACAAACAAGCTGAATGCGTTGCCAAGGCACTATCTCCTCTTCGAACTTGTACATATGACTATGAGAGCAGCGAGCCTTCACTTTCCCCGCAATCTTCTCCAGATAGATCACCAAACACCTACTTTACTCCGTCATTCGGCCCCATACAGGCACCGTCTGGAATACTGGTGGCACCGAGTTCTAAGGGATCCATGTTCAACAGGAGGCAAGGGAGCTTCTTCTCTCCTCTTTCTTCTCCTAGCGATGCCGATACTCCCTACGCCTCGCCACTTCTTGTGTTCCCAACCCAGAGCCAGAGCGAGGCAGGGCCTCCTGTAAGCAGAACATCAAGCTGTGAGATTGAGGAAGAGAATGCAGCTATGGCCACGGCGTTGCACAAGCATTTGTCACCAAAAGTTAGTTCCCCGTTACAATTCTCCCTTCAGGGGGAGGCCCCCTCCAATTCGTTTATTCCACCCTTGGCCACGCGTGGCGGGACTGTGTACTAGTTGAGATGTCCCCTGATTGTTAATTAAATTCTCTCTTATCACAGCTCTCTCAAGACCCGCTCCGACAAAGTTACAGATTTCGTACGCGTTTCTCCAGAGAGTCGCCAGGGTCGTCAGCACTTCAAACTTATGCTTAAAGTGTATCGTCTTTTCTATCTCAATCAAGACATCGTATTACCGCGAGGACTCGAGAACTCAGTATGGCTATGCTCTGTGCAATTGGACAGTTCATGACAGCTTAAAGCGTTGAGGACAACCAGGTGAATAGGGAGGATGGCCTTGAGCACCATAGGCAGCAGCCAAAGTTAAATCTTGGCGGGCCTGCCATTCCTTCTGCTCGTGGATTCTCGGGTTCATAGATTATTGCTGGTACAGCCTACCCTATCCAGGTTTTCGGTGACATAAATGCGCCTGAACTATGTTTTGCGGTTCAGGTGGAAATCAAGAAGAAACCGCCTATGTTCTGGATCTAGGGAGTAGGGGGATGGGCTGGTGTGAGGAGTTATCAGGATTGAGGTAGCTCTGTTAATTGGAACATTCTCACTGCCGGTTTGACCGGAGCAGAGCACGCGGAAAATCCTCACTGCAGGAGGGAGTGACTTGAGTAGAGTATGCGGAGCTGACAATTTGAACAAGGATAGGAGCTGATGAGCTCCTTGACGTAATGAGATGTACTATAGATGCCATTTATCGATGGCTCGGAAAGTAGATAGTTCTTATTTGAGTTAAAATGTATTCAGTTTATGTCCAGAAGTTGACTGCAACCGTTCGAGTTCCAGAACACATTCACTTCGTTCAACGGTGATTAGATTAGACTGGACCTCTTGGCTATCTTCTGTAGATATGACGATGTGAGGGCTGTGAATATGGCTAGAGCATGGGAAGCACTTTTGTATCCCAGTATTGAATGAAGTCCTCACTAAAATCTAGCTCACATTTTGACCAGGTTTAAGAAATTTGTATCGTATCCCGGCGTGTTCTTGTTTATCTAGTACGGTCGATGTTTTGCATGACATTGCACATTTGATACAAAGCTCGGAAGGGTTCTTTGTGGATTTTGCGTACCTTGATCTTGATCTCCATTTGCTTCTTCTGACCATTCCAGTAAGAAGCGTCTCTAAGTGGTGTATGGAGAGAGCCTTGAAACTCGATCCTGTCCAGTGCAAACGAAGTTGGTCAGTTGCTGACAGCTACGTCGCACTATGCTCAGTTGACACCGTTTAGCAGTTGAATGCGGAGTGGTGCGTGTGCCGTAAGTGAGTGACGGTAGTCACCTGATATCGTTGAAAGCCCGACTCTTTCTGTCGTCCATATTGTAGTTGTGGGAAGTTGGCAGGAACATGGGACTCGGGGTACTCTAAAATGCGGTTTAATTTGACCAGAAGAAGTCAACACCCGTTCAAATCTCTTCAGGATAGGTGAAGGGAAGTCGTCGCTGGTTCCCCTTTTGAGGGAGAGATTCAGGAAGTCAGGCCGTGAGCTGCGTGTGCCCATGTGTTGCAAACAAGACTGGCGCCATGCAAGAAACCTGGAGAGAGGTGTTGCCCACTGCACTGATGTTTCAGGAAACACGGCATACACGAGTATCTGAAGTGGTAGGGAAGGTCCTTCGTGGTCCTCTAGACATGATCTACTTCTAGTACGAGCTTCTAAACCTTGCACAACTGGTTATCCTGTTAGAGGCGTCCTATCCACCGACTGAGCTGAGCAAAGGTCATAGTGGACCTGAAGCAGTCACGAGGAACTTCGTTAGGAAAGTCACTAGGTTGCTCGTGACAACCAAGTGAGGCTGAGGAGCGAGCTTAGAAAACTGCGCGCTGCTAGTGATGGATTACGTGCAGAAGGCCGCAGAAGTGTTGTGTATCCGTTACCGTACATGCCTTTCTCTATACCATAGGAGAGAAAGGAAAAGGAAAGAGGATTTAAGGACAGGGAGAGAGACAGATACCAGATTGCCTCTGACATACGGGAGAGATTCTCTATTTAGTGTACAGTATTTTAGGCTGTGAGGCAAGGTGAGAGCTTTCGTAGCTGCTGCTGCTGTCTTATTCATGGATGATCCAGCATTCGCTGCAAACCACGTTAGTAACGTTACTGAATCCAGGTAGAGTAGCAACAGTCAGAGTCTCCCGGTCTGTCTGTCTGCTGTAAGAGCAAAGACTCACTCATTTCAATTCTATAGTCAGAGATCCCTTGAAGCTCGTCCAATAAGCAAATCCATGTGTGCGGCTAATCTGAATAACTATCTAAAAGTTTCCATGACTCATCATTTAAAACTTGACAGTCAGTACATACCACTGACGCATCATTCTCAGTGGCTCCAGTTCCGAGGCATAATGGGGACCAGATCAACCCTTACCAAATCAGACACACAGGACTGTATATCTGCTCTTTTTGTTCCGATCCACATGGCTGATGCAGCTTCTTCCTCTACGTCTATGCAGGGCCCTACCAAACTGCTTTCACCTCTCAAGGCATGTGTGACGAGTTGAACTGAACGAACTCTATCAAACTGGACCCAGTAAGTGATTTCAGTTAGTTACTTCAAAAGTTCCACCAGCCGTTGGTTACAAATAAATATCTGCACAGAAATTCAATGTCAAAAGGTTAAAGTTCCAATCCTTGACTTTGAGATTTGTCCGAGTCTAGGCAAGGCAAAGAAGGAAAAGGCCTCCGCCAGAGTTGAAGTTGAACCTGCATCGACCCGATAAAATTACCTCAGAACTAGGCAATGCGGGATACCGACTTCCAGAGCACCTATCGATACAAGACAACCCTACTTTCGGAGTAGGGTTGAAGTATAATTACCCGAAGTCTTTTGAGGATAGCCATCACTGTAGAATCTGGTTTGGATGACAACCCTCAATCCTCTAAAGTCTAAATACCTCACAAACAAAAAGTGCTGAAGGATCTTCCAATAATGGGCAAACCATGCACATCATCCTGCGGGCTGTCAACAGGAAGGAATATCATATACTACAAACACATAAGCGTGTTTGGAATGAAGATACTATTGGGGTTTAGCTCACAATTTACGTGTGTTTTATCCTTGTACGGCTTGATGGGTTCTTCCATCCTTTTTGTTACCCTACGCGGTCGGCTCTTCACACTTTGAACTGAAGATGATCCTTTTTGTTACCCTACGCGGGTCGGCTCTTCACACTTTGAACTGAAGATGATGTGCAAACCTGATGAGCTGCCCGTACTACTCAACTCAAACTGCGTGCTATTTTAGTGTCAATTTAGTGGCACACTCAGCTCTTACCTGCATGTAAAATATCAAATTACCCAGAAAGAAAGCTGACACGCTGTACAACCATGAAAACCTGAGTCGATCTTCTCTTGGGGCTTAGCCCCATTTTACCTTTTTTTTTTTTTTTTTTTTCCTCCCTTGTACGGCTTGATTGGGTCTTCCTGTCCTTCGTATTTTCTACGCGGTCGCCTTCCGTCTTCTCTTTGTTCAAACTAGAAAAATATTAGATCTATTCTTCATTTGCAGTCGATTAAACGAGAGGAAGGGTACGTTAGGTGCACTGAACACCACCCCATTTATTTTCAAATTATTGTAGTCAGTTCTTTGAAGGAAATTCTCACTTTGAAGCTCTTGCTTTTCTAGTCCAGTAACCCAAAACTGGACATTCACATCTACAGAGGTTCTGTTGTCACATTTGCAGAGTTTTGATAGTACTATACGCATAATGTTTACATTTGTAAGTGCTGTGCATGTTCCCATAGCTATAAGATAAGTGGTGTAGTCAGCAGATAGCTTTACCCATAGTCTTGCGTGGATGCAGTCTCATAGTGCAGGAGGCCACCTCACCAACAGCATATCTCGGAGCATGAGCTCTAGTAATCCCTCGGTTTGCAGACCTGTTCTTCCATGAGGGTTCGGCCATTTCTGTTGGGACCTATCACTACTATAGATTCAAACACCTATGCTTTCCAAAGATATCTTTGATTGGCTTGTGACTTATACCAAGCCCCACAAGAACATCACTCCTTGAGTTCATTGACTTTATCTCCCTAGACTCTAGGAAGCTCTAGGCGGATCTCGGTGAGTGAATGCACACTCACACAATTACTAGCATCCTCACTGATGCGTCTCTACCTAACAGAGCTAGTATCCTCTCTTGTGGGGGAAAGGTCATGGAGCACAACTCTAGGCTTCACCCTTGATTGACTACTTCCAATTCACTTTTGAGGAGTTTCCTACAACACTTCGACTGAGGTTGGCTCTCCCACATCCAACTTTTGTAGGGCTTCCAAACTAGTGTGTATGTGGTTCTCCTTATGATATTAGAATAAATATTTTCTATGATGTGCAGTAGGTGGGGAACCCACCAGAGTCCATGATGCACTTTGTGATACAATCTCTCAGATCTAACAAGCTACACGGGCCCAAGTTTAGATTGAGAGATGGTTGGATCTAACATGACCACCTACCCATCGAGTGCAAGCGGATACAATCACTTTCACGGATGGTTGCCGCACCTTGCATGATGTGGTGGTGGAAAACCATCTCCGGGCGGAGTCCTTGACATGGGTAGCCATACAAGCGAGTGTAACAATGACCATTGCTTCTCGGGCAAGGAGTACCACTACACACCAAACTATACACAAATACCTTTGTCCCTTTAGCAATTGAGATTTTTGAGTACTTTCATCACCATTTTGATGGTATTCTCTAGGATGCGATACGTGGTTCTTTGCAGAGAAGAGAGGCACATGATGTCTCTCCAACCATGTTCACATCTTATTACCGACATTGCATATCTATGACTTTGCAATGTGCTCAATGGGTGACCATAATAGGTACACCGAGCACGGCTAGGGTCCTCCCTCCCCAATCACCAGACATACCATTGGAAGACTTCTACCACACCATTCAAGAGTAGAATACCCCACCTTAGTTTCCTTGGTGCACTTTTCCTTTCGGTTCCCTCTTGCCTTCGTGGTGTTTGTCTTGGCTTTTTGAGCTTTAAGACCTTTGGGCCTTGTACTCTTCTTTGTGTCTCGTATTCCTTTTCCTTCTTTTTTCTTTCAGATTAACTTATATATATATATATATAAAATTTGCCATAACCTAAGTTGTCCAAAGGATCTAGTCGTACCCAAGCGCATGATTTGGCGCTTGTCAGTCAGACGGGGCATCCTTTTTTTCGGGTATCCAGACGTCGCTTATATGTCCTTGTATCTCCGTCCCGCACACTTAGTAAGTCAGCAGGGAGTTTCAATTAGAAGCTCCTGAGAACAATCCTATAAATAAAATGTTATGTGGGTAATTTTTAAAATGATCTCGTAGATAAAAGGTTCTTGGGACAACATTAAAACAATCTACGCGTCTCGATTAAAGACGATCTGAGCATTTTGATGGAGTCTCTTTCTATAGTTATAAAATTTGAAATCCTCTTGTGAATTATTTGGATTTACCATTCACTTGAATGAATTCATTGATCTGACCAGTTTAAAACCGCCACAAACAATTTTACAGAATTGACTACAACCATAACCTATCCCGTAACATATTCCATTGAAATCTCGTAGTGCATGTCTAAATAATAAAAACTGGCGTAAAGGTTGGAGTACTTCAAAATATTCTGAAAATTGTCTCCCTGAAATTCCACGAGATTTTATCTCACCGCGAATGAAACACTCCAACTTGTGTTGCTGGGGAGACTGAGGACTCTCCTCTTCACAGACAAAAGACATCTCCCATGTGGGTGCAAAACCAGTCCCATCTAGGATTGCGGCGCCAAGGCAAGAATCTCCGAACATGGATGAGACTTTAACAAACGTGGATTGAAGTATAAACCGGTTTGGTTAAGTCTTTGTCTGTTTTTCTGTTTGAAAAGCAAACTATATTAAAATGCATAGCACCCTATCATCAATATAGAATACAGCACTACGCTCAAGAGTTTTGTTGCTCCGGAATGAGAGTCGTAGAGAAATCCTGTGAACTTATGAGATTATTACCTAGACAATTACCTAAACCTGAATTCTTTTTGGAGCTCCACGCTTTTCGGAGTTCCATAACTGGTTCCATAATGCACATCCTGACAATAACTATAATACTGGGGCCGCTATGTTACAAGTACTGTACAATCTACATGGATGCAAATAGTCGTGATTTACTCCGTACTTAATCATGCAGGTGGATCTTCTAATCTAAAATTTAGTAGAAGATGGAACTCAATGAACATATTCAGGTAGTTGTTGAAATCCTTTGACCCCTTTCCACGAGGTCTGGAGTGCATAAACGATATATTAATGTAAAGAGGAGAAGAGAGCCCTACACAAACCTTAGAAAACTGCAGCTTAGTTGTGTTGATTACTTTGTTATGACAAGCGAAAGAATGGAGAACATTACGATCTAGACTCAATCTGACGTCAGGACATGTGTACTAGACTTAAAAAGTAAGAAGGTTAATAACAGTTTAGCAAAAGAACGGGTGACTGACTCAAGGATCATGATATTTGGGTAAAGGAAAGATGACGAGGCATCGAAAATCAGATGGGAAGACTCCACAAGGTGAACAAAAGTAAAAAGCACGAAGCACACACTAGCCAAATCCGAGGGGATGAAAAAATAAGTTAAAGCTTGGTTCCATGGTCATATACATCATAAGTGTACAAAATGTTTTTAAACTTTCATAAAGATACCATCAAGGGCAAAGTTATCGACATACTAAGTACTCTGCGTGCCGTTGAGGAAGTCGACAAGGGGTAACTTCGGATTCCTTGACGATGCAACTCCAACAAGCTAACAAAGGCGGAAGCTTTCTTATTTGCTGCTAACAGTATGAAGAATCTTCCATACGCATTTACTTGGTCCGAAGAACATCTTCATTTTGTCGTCTCCTCGTAAGAATGGATCAAACTGATGTCGATATAAAAGTATCACCCCACAGACCACAGAGAATAATGTAACAGGAATATGTAACACCCCTGGATTGGAATATGTCTTTCGAAAATCTCACTCTTGCCTGTGCAGAAGACGAGGCTAGAGATGGTCCAAACTTGTCCTTCAAACACCCACCCCACGAAGGCAGAAAGGAGAAGAGACTTCTACGTAGGTTAGAGCAACAACTCCCACTTTTGTGAGTTCGATATAATGACAAAACTCGGAGCGGAAGACAAAGGAAAATTATTGACATATATCTTACGGTTGTCACTTTTAGAATTCCGCTTATTCATGCTGCGAGATAGTTGACATCAGAAGCCTTTGGTTCTCTCGCCGCTGTGTGATTCACATGACGTAGTCAGGCAGGCTATCAATCTAACGCATGGAGCAAGATCTAAAGGTTTTAAACTGCACTCGAGGGGATCGTAACCAAAGTTCGTAACCCTCGCATGCGTTGCCGATTTCGGCCTAGGACAAAAACCTTGGGAGCCACGAAGGTTGGAAGGAAATCCTTCTATTTTGTGGATTGATTGAGTTTCGAGACTTTGACCTTCAGCAGTTTGTCCAGGACCTCCCTGATGGAGCAATTGCAAAGCCGGTAGTCAGAAGCGTCCAAAGTTGCTTAAAATATCACCGACACTACTAGTACCACGGTACTACTGCCACGAAGTTAAATCGAACACGAGAAAAATCTAGACAGAGTGGTAGTCATCTAGGAGATATATCCCCTACTAGAATTTCACGAAAAGCATCTAGGCCGGTACGAATAAAACAATCTAGACACCTTAATCAGACGGTTTCTTGCTTACGGAACAGTGACATCCGCTAGCGGAACACTTACACCTCACAGTTAACATTATTACGGAGGAGGTAATGGAAGGTAGTAAAGTCGTCTTGCGACTAAGCGCTGAGAAGGTTTCAGATTTATGGCAAAGAGGCCAGACGACAAAGATGAAGATTACTTTAAGGTTACTTCTACCCAGTCCACTTTCTCGTTAGGCAAGGAGGATGGTGAAGAGGAGGATTGAAAATCAAGCCGTCCGCTCCAGTCTCTGCAATTCAGCAGCAGTAGTCTCAGTAGAAAATCAAAAAAGATTGCGCACGCAAGTAGTATCTGCTCACAGCAGGAGATTGAGGATGCATGTCCATTGAGAACACAAAATGTGAACATGTCAAGATAACGCCAGGCCAGAAATATCACCTTTATATAATTGTTTTTGGGAGATGAAAGAGTATTCAGAACAGAACCAATAAATCTTGAACAGGATATGACACATCTAAGTACAGTTACCAGTCCAGACGACGAGCTCATTGTCGCGTGCAACACTTCAAGCATCAAAATATGCAAGACAAATTGCACCGTCCTGCAGAAATAAAAGGAAAGAACTCGAAGATGTCAGAATAAAGACTTTAAGTATGCAGGCAATCAAAACTGGCGCTGGTGCCATGTGTACAATCCCTGGAGCCGCTTTATAGGAAATGAAGAACACGATGAGAAGCTTTCCCAAGAATACCACTACGTAACATGTGAAGCTTTTTAGGCACTCGATTATTTCAGACATACATGAACGTTGATGATGCCTTGAGGTAGTAAGTGCCATGAGCGCCTTGCACGGAGATTTTCACATGATACCAGCTGGTTATCAACACTAAAATGCTTTCACTGGACGACCTGGAGTAGGTTTTGTTTGAGCTTTAGTGTCGAATACCCGGGACAATGATTACATTTGCTGAGTAAATTGTCAGTGTCGTGTGTCGACTTTATGTCTCCTCTCGTACTGTTGGCGATTTATTCTAGCAATGAGTGTTTTCTTTGACTCTTTCTGATTACTTTGTGAGTGACTGTTGCAGTTTCTTGCTTCCTGTCTCAGTATCCACCTCTTTCTACTTTAAATTTCACTTACTACTCAAGGACGAAATGGTGTTTCGGCATCTGATTCATGGTCACAATAATACGGTATGTTTTTTGCATGGCAAAATCTGTCAACAATGTGTTCACTAGCCACAAGGAACGAGCTCATGGTTTACACGTATCGAAATCAGCTCACATCTTTTAACACGTTCTCAGGTTCGTCCCGTTCTACTCAAAAGACTGCGACATCAAAAGGAAAACATCCTGCATCTGAACGGCACTCACGTATCCATTAATGAACCAAGGTACTTGCCATGAACATTCCCGATCAAAAGTTCAAAACAACTTTAACACCTAAAAAGTCTACTCGCCGAGAAACTCGTTTAAATCCTACCAGTTTGCATTTTATTATCGACATTGTGCGCAAACCAGCGTCAGAGAAGGACAAGGACAGAGTTGAACAAGTAAAAGAGCTCGCACTCCCTCCCACCTCATTGTGTGACCTCGCAAGTGCTGCAGATTCCATACTATCATCCTGTCAGTAACCTCAAGCATGTTTTCTACAGGATTCTACAATGTCATAAGAAGATTCTTGACCTTACTCCCCTCGTATTCAACAAGGACCCACGTTCTTCTAACCTTCAGGATCTTCGTGAATCCATCACTTACATCTGCAACATTCTCGTAGTTACATTCACATGTTTGCATCGTGTGACATATTAAGCCGACGAGAAATTCTTCAATTTTCTAAGCCAGCACAATCAAAGGCACAGTGTTACTCATGTGGATATAGTCAAAAGATATGCGGATGTGATAAAGTTGTATTGAAAACGAATCTAATCTGTGTGTTCAGCGGTTTTCCATCTACAGTGATGCTCTTGAATGAACATTGCATTGCTTTAGGAGGAAGGAGAACACACGTGCAACTCTTTCTTGGATTTGACTTATCGAGGGCATTCAAAGTTTAATAATGCAGAAGCTTTTGATCTTGATTTCAAGGCTTGACTATAATCAGAGGGTTAGAAATAAGTTCTTCGAGAATTTCTGCGCCATAAACCTTGGCTCTAATGAACGCGGATCAGACATGCCGGTAAAACGGTCCATTCTCGATTAGTGCGATGAGACTAGCTAGAACAAAAGAAAATACACGTGTAAGTGCAATTGCACTCTTCACTCTAATGAACCCCGAGAACATTACCACTACAGATTACTTTGTAAAATGCCGTTTCTTTGTAAATGAAATCGTTACATTAAAACACATTTAAGAAAAGAGTTATAATGTAAAAGAATTTAAATGAAGTAAACTGTTTCATTTTCATATCCATTCTCTGGATAAGTGGTAAATTTTCTTAACTAGAATTGCACTTATTTAAACCCTAACTGTGGATAACCACAAATTTTAGAAGTTGTAATTGGTTAAGTGCAAAACCTTCATAAGGGTATTCTCGGGGCTGGAACGGAGGCTTTGTCGTTCCCGAGACTGGACATTAAGGATTAAAATTGTCACTATAATGCCTAAAGGGGTGTCTCCGGCCCAAAGAGGGGGTGCCTCTGTACCGGCTTATTTCATTCTTAATATCACGAAGAGCTTTGGCATCTAATATATGTATGGTAAATCGTAAATTGGAGAGAGCTGTTTTTACCTTTGTTGAAGAGAACTATTTTCAAGTGGGAAAGATATATACCTCATCACAAGGAAAGAGGAATTAACTCAAGTAACTATCAAGAAATCTCTTTTCTTGCGACTAACTTGAAAGGTTGAATATTTATGTAGACAAAAACTATGTTTTTGCTTTGTTCAGAGCAAAACTTTAATTTTAGACTAGCTTTGGACTTGCTTAAATCTAGAGGTGCAGACTAAATTCAGATCTTAAAAATATATAAATTCATCTTTTTCTATAATAGGATCTGGTGCTACAATCATCTTAAATATCGTGTGATTAGTGATTAAAATAAATTAATGAATTAATATTGAAATAGTAATATCTATGAAAGTTCACACATGATTTTAATAAATGAAATAGTCCCTTTGTCTTCTCCTTAGGTCGGAGTAGACTTGCTCTTGAGAGTAATATATAACGGTGATTCATAATAATTCTATAAGGAATATTGAAAGCACGTTGTATTGGTATTTATGAGGTAATTGTGAAATTTTAATAGAGGTAGAGGTTTCTAAGTATCTTATTAGAAATTTTATGTATATAATTTAAGTATATATATATATATATATATATATATATATATATATATATATATATACAATACATAAATAAAAAGACTTTTTTAGGTATTTTAATTGATCTTGCAATTATTTTAATTATCACAACAATCTACATAAAATTCCAGATTCATTTTTCATTAGTCAATGATATCCTCATCATAGATTCCAATTTTGAATTCTTAAATGAGTCTGTGAGATTCTATGCACAATCAGTGGATAATTTATCCAAAGAACTTTATACTCTATGTGTTTTCTGATAATTATAAGCTTTATCAAGATCTCATCAACCTCATTTTAATCATTTAATCATTGGAGGTGGAAGTAGTTAAATTCAATCAGAAGAAAAGGTAGATTTGAATAATAAGTGGAGTTAAGGGAGGCTGAATATAATTAGGAAAAGAAAATTGTCAATAATAGAAGAATTTGAACTAAATTTTTTAATAGCCAATGTATGATAAATTACATCCCTTAATTAGAACGTAAAACCTTTGGTGATTTTATGGAAACACATCAAAGAACACCTGTACGACCTTATTAACTGGCTTTTAATTAAACGACTTTAATTGTTTGATCTATACACCATATATATTATATCTACTCCTTGATAACTTACTCAATGATAGTTACATTAATATATTATCTTTCATAAAAACTATTTTAATATATGATAACCTTACAAAATGGCTATAATTTTTGATAGTCAAGATTTTGCTTCAAGTAATCACTTGAATTTGTTATTTTTCCTAGTTAGCTTGAGCATAATGATATTCAAACTAAGGTAGCTATGACAGAATTTTTATTCACTTGTAAAACAAATTCTTGATGGCCTTTCCACATTAAAAAACACACAATTTTGTAAACTATAATAGTATTACAAGGAAATTTTTGGATAATATTATAAATATGGAATGATCATACAAATTTATGTCAAGCTCTCCAATTATAAAAAATGGTGTTCTTAGTAGGTTGTTCAACTTATTTTACTAGAATATTGATCATGTTTGATATAAGGCTCAAATTCATGCATAATAATCTAATGATTTTGTTGAAGTCTTTGAAATATATATAAGAAAATTTAGGAATATGATAATATATCTATTCATCAAATCAATCTATTTTAATCATCCAATATGACCTAGTGTTACTCTTGTTGGATTGATTACTTGAAATTTGCACATTAAGGTTCTAAAACTCATACCAAGGAATAGTTAAGAACATAGAACTGTGTTTACTTGCTCTCTACATCAAGTACCTATGTCTCATGATTGTTTCTTTGGAGACATAATTTGATAATTGGAATTTTGTATGTTGATGATAAAAAATTATTTCTTATAATAAATAAATAAAAATCTTCAATTTTTTTTGAATAGTCTTCTTCTTTGGGCTTGTAACAAAATATAATTCTCTCTTAAAAAATTCATTTTGGTGTATAAGATTTCCAACACTCAAGTGAGGTGCTCAATCTTTTGTTATCTTACATACCTTTAAAACATGATTGTTGCCTATATAGTAGAGTAGGTACCTAGGAGAGAAGGATGATGGCTAGAAGTAACTTTGTAGACTATTAATGGACAAAGTAGGCTCTAGTGAATGGAGCTATTTCTGGAAAGTGGGACAATAGAACTACCATAGGAGAGAGAGTGATGACGGATCAAACTGATCACGTGGATAGAAATGATAGACAAAAATGTGCTCTAATAAATCAAATTATTTCTAAGAAGTGAGATGATAGAATTGTCAAAGGGATAGAATTGTCACAAGGAATGAGGATGATGAACGGGGTGTCAAGAGGGATGGAGATGAGAGACAACAATTTTGTTTCTATGGATAGGACGGGTTCTTTATGCCTTGTGCATCATGCACGGGGCTTATCCTAGTATTATTTGAATCATAGTTCTTCATATTATATTTATGATTGTTATCACTATTTAAATATAAATAGTAAATGTCTATCTTTGACAATAAATAACCATTTTAAAAGATAATTATCACAACATTTGCAATGCCAAAGTTAGTTTACTTAGATGCTAGAGTGATAGTCTTGGCGGCTAAAGTTATATAAGTAGTTTCTTAGAGACTACTTACTGGCGGCCAACTTTTGTGTTAGGGCTATTGATCACATTGTTGGATCCATTGTCACTTGTACCATTTGTACCGTCATATGAGTCATCAATAGTGCAATTAGGGCCAAAGGTCCAAGTCAAGTAGAGGGGTATACCTTTGAAGTGCAACTCCAAAGAGCTCACTTCTTTGATGTTGAGCCTTCAAGTTTTTGGTTATGGTGGATAAAGGTAAGTGAGCATCACATGAAGATGTCTTAGCTAAAGTAAGTGTGACTTGATTGTAATCAATGTCCATTTTTTGCAGATTATTGAGTTGAGTGTGGAGTTATGATCCAAGTTGATTGTGATTTGGGTGTCAAGTGAATTGATTACATAAGAGAAGTGAGGTGAAGGGGAAATTGGATGCATGAATTAAGGGCGTTGGTGGTATCTCCAAGGTTGGTGGGATCGTTGGTATTTTTGATTTTTGTTACTTGAGTTCTATTTTAGTAGTGTGGATCATGTGTGAAAGCTCTACTTGATTTGCTATAGATTTGATTGGAGCAAACGGTGTGCAAGAGTGTTGCTTAAATTTGGTAAAATTGAGATCAAATTGAGAATGGGTGTTCAATTTCACTATGTTGGTCGTATCTCCAAGCTTGGTGGGATCCTTAATATCTATGATCATTGTTACTTGAGTTTTTTTTTCAATTGTGTGCTAAAGCTTTGCTTGGTTGGTTATAAATTTGATAGTGGGGCAGATAGTGTGCAAAAGCACTGCCAAAATTTAGTAAAATTGAGATCGAATTGAAGAATGGGTGTTCAATTTCATTGATCAAAGATTATTTGAGAGTGAGAGGTCAAATTGGCAATTGAGGGTTGTAAATTGCAAAATTGGATGTTGATTTGAGAACCATCCTCTCAAATTAGGGATTTGGAGGTCCCTATCTACTCAATTTAACTCCATTTGACAATTAGCACTAGATTTAAAGGTGAGCTAACTATAGCAAAGGTTTGTTAGATTGGCAAAGGTCATTTAGAGTTGGAGTTTTGCCCCTAATTGGTGCTCAAGTTGGTAGAAGTTAGCCAAATTGGCAAGAAGAAAGGCCTCATCTGGCTGAATTCTGGTGTATAAAGGCATAGAAGACCCAACAACCAAGCTTATTAGTATAAGGCTAACTAGTTTAGTTGAGTTATTTGTAGTTGTTTGACAAAATCTACCCACCCTTTGGGATTGTGAAAATAAAGCATTAGTGCTCTGGTGTAAGACCAAGAGCTAGCCATATGATCTAGATGTGAAATTTGGGTTGGTAACCTCTAGAATGATGTTATACATGATGTTCAAAATAGATTAGATAGAAATATCACCAAAAGAGTACTTCTACTAATAGGGCAGAAACCAAAATAGACTTGAGAACCTTAGAACCAATAGCTAGACACATGATTTAAAGGTGAGAATTGGTTTGGTAATATCTAGAAGGATGTTACACATGATGGACTAAACAGATCAGAAAGAAGTATCACCAAAAGGGGACTTCTACTAATAGAGTAGGAACCAAAATATGCCAGAAATCTTTGAAGGCAATTTTGGAGGCCTAAATGGATGAATTAGGCCTAAAAAATGTGCAGAATCCTCCCCAATGGAGGAAAATTTGGCCTTCCTTCCCCTTGCTTTGTCTCATCTAGAGCTTTCCAATGGTACCTTACTCATGTGATTCTGAGATTCCTACAGGAAGATTCCCTCTAGTCAAAGCTTGTTTGACCAACCAGATAGGACCTAGATCAGACATGTAACCCATCCAAGTAATTAATCCAAGGGTGGAGCTTGCTAACATGTCACCTATCTATGTGGCTAATCCTATGGTGGAGCTTCCTTGGAGGAGATCCTCTTTGGCTATATAATAAAGAGAAGGTGCTCCTTTGGGGCATTGAATGTTTGAGTGTGTAATTTGTGTCTTCTCTCTTCTATTGTCCTTGGAGTATTACATCTGGTGTGCTCTTGATAGTGAAGCTAGAGTGATGATCAATCACACTATTTATGTTTCTATCATACTATCTAGTAAGGCAAGAAGTGATAACATATAGACCGTGAAAGTGCATGTTGTGATGGCAAGTTACAAGTTATCCTTTCTCCTAATATAGATATCTCATCTAGAGTTAGGTTAGTAGGTGGTTTTTGGGTGTTTGTGACACTTGGTGGTTACAATTGTGGTTTGAGATACATAATCATGATGGGGTTCTCTGAGGATTCTAGAGGAGATTTTTCTATAAGATGTTGTGGGTTTACATGGAGTAGCATTCAATATCGACTCATATCTTGGGTCCCAATGAGGGAGAAGATTGATTTCAATTTGGAGTTTGACATGAGAGTTGATTCACTCACACATGAGAATGCACTTGGTGTGTTTGCACCATTGTTGTGAGACATGGATAAGATTTATGTGACCTCTAAGGCACCGAATGATACTTTGATATAGTAGGTACCATTAAGTTGGATGACTTTATCTAGGACTTTGATAGTTGGTGTGATTTGCAGTAGGTATGGAACCTGAATTTGTTCACACCTTCATGGCATGGAAGTGGTTGTTCCAACACTTGGAAGGTCCATTGATGGATGACTACCATGAGTTGAGGAGAGTTCACTTGGAGTAGATTGAGCTATGGAGATAATATTGGTCTCCAAACTATATCTCTATCATTTCAAGCTTGGTTTCTAGGGGTAGATAGGCAATACCTACAAGTTCTAGCTCTAGTAGCATTGGGGTATTGAATGGAGGTGCACTAGTTGGAGATGGTGCTACTACAAGTAGAAGTACTGCTGCAAGAGGTGGTGGAATATTGGGATGTAACCTCATGGTGGAGTTCTTCTAGAGCTTGAGGCAAAACTACCAAGAAGTGCGGACTAACAAGCTAAAGAGCTTGTATGAGTTCAAATGGAAGCCTAAGGAAAGTCTATACAAGGCATACACTTTCATGAGATGACAGATCAGTTTCACTCAAAGAGTTGTTGAGGCCTATGCAATCAAGTTTTGGATGAGATCCTAAATTAAGAGTTGTGACATAGAGTACATGATGCTACATTGTTGTAGACCACCTCATCGACTTGGTGGTGGTCTTTAGTTTGGCTGAGCATATTGAGCTCAACATGGTAGAGGAGAGAGTGGTGACATCTAGATTTGGTAGGAGGATCTCATCTACAACTATTATTTATTTTAGAGTGTAGCAAAGTACACCACACCATGTTTGTAAAAGACCAAGGAGAGAAATAGGAGAATGGAAGATTGGTGTGAAAGATCTCATTAGGACTCTTGAATGAGGGAAATTCCAAATGCTTAGCATGAGCTTGGGCTTTGGTATTTATAAGAAACATACAAAGCTCTTGAGAAGCTTCCTAAAAGTCACCTTCTTAGAGTGCAAGGTAAGCTAATCAAGAAGCTTCTTGAGAAGCTTCCCTCTTAAAATCATCTACTTGGTGTGCAAGTTAAGCTAGTTGGGAAGCTTCCCAAGAAGCTTCCTTCTAGAAGCCATGTACTTGGCATGCAAGCTAAGCTAGTCGAGAAGCTTCCCAAGAAACTTCTTCCTAGAAGTCACTACTTGACATGCACATTATCCAATACTTGGAAGGTACCAAGTAGCTTCTTAGATTCTTCTAGAATATTCTTATAATTCTTGGCTAATTTGGCCTATTTGCTAATGTTTTTTAGTCTTGACTAACTTGTCTATAAACTCTATATTTTTATATATTCTCCCACTACTAGTTGGTGATGTCTTTGTCACCATGGAAACTTCAAACTTCTGGATGGCCATTTGTGCATCATGGATATGAGAAAGAGGCTCCCAAGTGGCATCATGAAGAGGATACAATTTCCAAAGGACTTTGTACTCAATATATTATTGGCGGCCATGTTGAATGTGGCAACATGCAAAGATATGATCAACTTTATACTCATGATTGTTAATAGGGAGGAGGAGGATGTTGGACATGAGAAGAAAAGAAAGATGGATTAGAAACAAAAGGTTTCAACTTGGAAATATGAAAGACAAGGTGGATTTGCATATAATAAGGCAAGGCAAGTCGTTAGACAATAGGAGAAATGACTTGGGTGACATCAAATGGACCTATCAAATTAGGAGTTAGTTTACAAACTTGGGTATCAAGTGGGAGGGGTAGGTTACTAGAAGAAAGCACGATCTTATTATTGAGTTGAAAGATGAGATCATGGTGATGTTGGTTGTGTATTGTTTTTGTATTGTTTTTGATGATTTTGAGCAACAAGGAGATGAGATTAGGCTTGTTGAAGGGATTTGGATATTGTGGTCAAGAGGGTGGAAATATGAAGGACATGAGATGGAGGAGGAGCAAGAAAGGAATCTAAAACAAGTGGATTGCCAAAATTAAGAAAGAAAGGAGAGAATCTGGTGCTTTCCTGATTTGAATTATTGTAGGTAAACTCAATAACTACAAGATATTCATCTCAATTGTTTTGGTAAACATTGACAAAGGCACAAAACATATCTTCCAAGGTGCAATTTGTAGATTCGGTTTGTCCATCAGGTTTAAGACGATAGGCCTTGGACAAAGCAAGCTTAATGCAAAGTAGCTTAAAGAGTGCTTGCCAAAATTTGATGGTGAATCAAGGATCACGGCCAAAGATGAGTATACAAGGCATCCCATGATGCTTGAAAATATTGTCAAAGTAGTTCATGGCCAATGTTGGAGCATCCACTATATCAAAAGTTGGTGCCAAATAGATGTGCTTACAAGATTATCAACAAAAACCATGATTATTGTGTGACCTTGCTTTGTCTTGGGTAAGGATGTGATGAGATCTAAGCTCACGTGTTCCCATCAAGCAAATGATATGGGAAGTGGTTGAAGGAGTCAACTCAATTTTTGGTTATTTGCCTTGTTGCATTGGTAGTTCTCACAAGATCAAACAAATTCTTGAACCTCTTGTGCCATATTGGGCCACCACTATTGGCATTGTATGGTATCAAAGGTCTTGTCCACACCTATGTGTCATTTGTAAGTCATGGGTTTTTTAAAGACGCACAAGTCATAGATCACCCTTGGTTGGAACATAGATCCGATTCTCACAAAATAGAAGGCGTTCCTTGAAGGAGAAGGTGTTGTATTCCTTGTCATGTGTTGCAAAATGACCTTGTACCACTTGAAAGAAGTGGTCTTGTTGTAAAGTGGTCCTAAACTCAATTTGGACCTTTGAGTCAACTAACACTATTGTGATTGCCATTGTAATGAGAGGAAGAGTCTTAAAATCAAGTCACCATGATAGGCCATCAAGGATGACATGGAATCTATTGGGTTTGTAATCAAGTTTGATATCAAAAAATTGTAGTTGTTCCTCCTATTGATGATTTCAACTCTTCATATGCTCCAAACATCTACAACAAAGGTTTGTGATAAGTTTGTATGATCACTTGCTTCCCCAAGAGATAATTCCTCCATACCTTGGTGGCATATACCATTGCTAGTTGTTTTAGATCTTGAGTAGAATAATTCATTTTTGTGGTGTTTAGTTGGTAAGACATAAAGGAAATGGGATGTAATCTATTTGGAAATTCCTATTGCAACATAACTCCAATAGCAAAGTTAGAATCATCAAAATCAACCACAAAAGGTAGTTGAGGATCATATCATTGAAGAATGGGTCTTGAAGACACCATGTGTTTCAACTTTAGGAATGCTTTTCTGTGCTTGGTGGTCCACTAAAAGCTTGAGGTCTTTCCCAAGAGATCAATCAATGGTGTAGTCACATGAGTATAGTAGTGAATGAACCATTGGTAAAAACTTGCCATTAAATGCCAACACTTTCATGGCATTCTTTGGAGTAGGCCAATCAACAATGCCTTGATTTTCTTCTCTTCCATTTTGATCCCTTTGTCGTGCGTATATAAATCACTACACAACATACATTGCTGTCAACATCATACACTATAGAAGCACAACTCGCACATAACTCATACATAAACTCTAAAGTGCCACATAAACAAATTGTTACAACTCAAATCAACTGAACTCATATCAATACTTGATCCAATCCTCAACAACTTGCCAATAATAGGGCATTAATTACAGTCAAGCCACACCCACTCTAGCTAAGAGAATCTAGGTGATACTCTTTGGCTTTCTCTCCACTCTAGCCAGGAACTTGAAGGCTCAACATTAGAGAAGTGAGCTCTTTGGAGCTGCACTTCCAGGGTATACTCCTGATTTCAATCTAGGTCTAGGAGAGGTGGTTGATAGTGGAGCTGACTTGGTTGAGGAGCATGGGATCCATTCAATGACCAGTGGTTTATGGAAAGTAGCAACGACTAGACTAGAGGAGTTGCCAGCTAGACCGGCCTTTGAGAGAGCATGGTTCACACTTGGTGTTGTAATATTGGATAACCAGAGGGGGATTTTTTTGTTTGGTGGGACCTCTAGGGAAGGTCTATACACCACCGAGAGCCTTGTTAGACTCTGGTGCACAACCCTTATGTTGGGGAAGGCTACAGTAGTCGATCTGGAGTTACGGAAGACCGATGTAGAGAGGTATCCATTTCAGATCCAGACATCTCTAGGTGGTAGTTTGACATAGTACATCACAAGTGGAGAGCTTGTTGTTCATGGTTAGCTTGGTCATCCAATTGATAGCTTGGTGGTGAGAGCTCAGGTTATTGGGACAATAGCTAAGTCATACAATGTGCTAGTTGGGATAGTAGTGTTATATCCCATGGGTTTCAATATTGACTATTGGGAGGAGATAACCTCCTATAGACCAGGTTGGCAGTGTGGTGAGAGACTAGTATGTCTCCTACCAGTATGCTTTGGTATTGGTAGTCTTGGCTCACTACAGTTCAAGACCATGGCAACATCAATTTCAACTTTTAGTGGTGCAATTACTTGGCCTAATGAGTTATTGGAGGGGAACGCCCATGCAGAAGATACTCCAATACCAGAGGAGATTACTTGGATTTGGAGTACAAGTAGGATTGTCCCATCCACTTTGGATGTTCCATTGTGGAGTTCAGAGGGGGCATTGCAACATCATGCAGATTGGTTGGTGCAACAAGCTTGGAGTGGAGCCTTTGTACCACCTGGAGATGAGTGTGAGGATGAGCCTCCAGAGTCAATTACCTTGACACCTTTGGATACCACACTAATTGCTTGGCAGTATCAATAAAGGAAGTATGTCTATTGGAGTTGTTCAGTGGGATTAGCACCAGACTACTTGCGGTCTTATAGGCAAGTATACAAGTACAGAGGTACTTCTTCCACTCTTGCAACAATTATAGCGAATACTTGGGAGCCAAATCTTGGACCTAAGCTTACAAGAGAGGAAAGATGGAGAGTTTGGACGTTCTTGAGGAGCTACACAAGTTGTTTTGCCTTCAATATGAAGGATTTGGGTGCTCTGAAGGGACTTGGTATACGGATTGAGCTGACTAGCAATACATCAATCTTTTGATGTCCTTATCGCTATAGTGACATGGAGAGGACATTGATTCATAGCAAGAGTAGAGACCTTTTTGAAGTTGGTTTGGTGGAGATCTCACATAGAGAGTATGCATAAGCTACAATGATGCCAACCAAGAAGGATATGCATGAAAACTACACAGATAGGTGGATGTGTGGAGATTACCATCTTAGTCAACCGATAGACTAGGGCTGATCGATATGCTTACCTACATCAGAAGAGATTTTTGATGCAATTGGGCATGCAAAGGTCTTTAGTACTGTGGATCTTTGAGAGAGATATCATTAGTTGCCAATCAAGGAGGAGGATAAGTCCAAGACAACATTTTGGGCTATTGATCCTCACGGCAAGGATGTGTTATATCAATGGAGGTTCTTACCATTTGGGTTAAAGAATGCTCCTATTGAGTTCCAAAGGGTCATGGATAGAATCCTAGCTAGATTGGATTTTGCTTGGTGTTATATTGCTGACATTTTAGTCTATAACACTACTATGGAAGAGCATGAGAGACAATTGTTGGAGGTGTTTGAGAGGTTGAGATCTCATGGACTCAAATTACATCTTGGGAAGTGTAGGTTCTTCCATGAGCAGGTTGAGTATTTGGGTCACACTATCTACCCTAGAGGACTTGGTGTTCAGCAGACCAAGGTGGAGGCTTTTGCACATATTCCTTGGCCTACGGATGTGAGCAGAGTGCGAGCATTCCTTGGGTTGGCAAACTTCTATCGCCCCTATGTTAGAGGATTTAGTGCCATTGCCAAAGCCTTGACGAAGCTGACCAAGCTAACATAGGAGTGGTGTTGGAGAGATGAGCAAGAGAGAGCTTTTCTAGAGCTCAAGGAGAGGTTGACATCTACTCCTATTTTGAGGAGACCGATCAGAGGTTGACCATTTCAGGTTCATACTGATTGAAGTATGTTTGGGCTTGGAGCGGTGCTCACCCAACATGATGATGAGAGGAGGGAGTTTGTGGTGGCCTATGCTAGTCATTCCAATAATTTAGCGGAGGTGAAGTATATAGTTCATATGAGGGAGAGTGCTTGGCAGCAGTTTGGGCAGTAGTACATTTCTGATGTTACCTATTTGGTAACCCCTTCACTCTCATCACTGATCATCAACAATTGAAGTGGTTGATGGAGTTCAACAAGCTTTTAGGGAAACTTGCACAATGGGCTTTGATTTAATAGGAGTATGATTTCACAATTGTTCATAGACATGGAGTGGTGAACCGTGATGCAAATGGGTTGAGTAGAATCCTTTTTGTCCCAGCCAGCAAGATCAGATCAAAGCACATTGGCATGGTGAGACAGATGAGGAGATGGTGCTAAGTTAGCATGCATCGGCCTTTCTCTGTATATTTTTGAGGCTTTGATGGTATCTCTCTTAGCACATACAAGAGGATTTATTGAGGTCACAGATCCTGAGAGTGAAGATATTGGTAGAGTTTAGCAAGACATTCATGATGATGTCTTAGTGATGGACTATCTTCACACTGGTGTTATGAGTGGCATATTTGGAGCCAAGGAGAGAGACTATATCCTTCAGTGAGCCAAGGGGTTCAGATTGGAAGGTAGACACCTTCTTTGGGTATGGAAGGATGGTAGAGTACGAGTAGTACCACTTCTATCTCATAGACCACATTTGGTCCATCATGCTCATGAGGAGCTAGGACATTTTGGAGTAAATCATACATATAGCTTACTCTAGAGTCATTATTGGTGGCACAGTATGCAGACCAAGGTACAATAGTTTGTTGCCAGATGTGTGGTTTGCGACCAAGTTAGAGCATCATTTGATGCTCTTATGCCACAGTCACACCCATTACCTATCATGGGATTGGATTACCGTTGGAGTTTGGACTTCATTGGACCTTTATCACTGATTGGGAGACATCACTGGTATGTTTTGGTGATGGTGGAGTACTTCTCTAAGTGGATTGAGTTGGTGGCACTTCTTGACAAGTCTAGTGAAGGGACAGCTTACTCGTTCCTAGATCGAGTTCTTAGTCATTTTGAGGTTCTTAGCCAACTAAGATTTTGACTGATCAGGGTACATAGTTCTTGGGGGAGTTTCAGGTCTTGTGTGACAAGGCTTTGGTTGATCATTGTACTACATCCCAAGATCACCTTGACGCAGATGGCTTTGTAGAGAGAGTGGTTCAAACGGTGAAGAGAGGATTGCAGAAGTATGGTTTGCAAAGAGGCCACTTGGGAGATTGGGATCTCTAGTTACCTTGGTTGGCCATGGACTATTGGTTCAGCCGGCAAGCCTCCTTAGCATCATTCCTCTCCTTACTTTCTACTCTATGGATGAGATCCACATTTACCTGTAGCCGTTCATCAAGATGCTATTGTAGTTTTAGACGTGGATGATCCAGATATATGGATGAGTGCATGTTCGCAGTAGGTTGAGATCTTTCAGAGAGTGATGCCAATGGCCTTTGAGAACTTGGTGATTGCTCAACATAAAGATACTTTATGCTATGCTACCATTCAAGTAGGAGATTATAGACCCCTCAATCCGTCAATTTAGTCCATGAGACTATATATATTTATAGCAAACAACACTAATGATACTTGATGTTTTGCCATCTAGAGTCCTTGTGTTGGAAGGACATGATGGTGTTGTTTGGAAGGATCATGTGCACAATTGTGCGCCATGCCACCTCCCAAACATTGATGGTACTATAGATCCAAGCTTGGCACTTGTACGTGCAAGCTTGAGGTATATGTTATGTGGTTCTTCTAGTGGAGTTGCTACTATGTTAGTATGTGATAGTTGTTCAAGAGGATGCCATATGGCATGTATGACTCCTTCTCTCACGGTGGTTCTCTCAAGGATAGTGGTTATATCCTAAATGTACTTGACCTACAGCTAGTTCAACAGCTAGTTCATTCTTTATATGGTATAGATTGCAACCAAGCGATTAACGATGGGGCTCCATGGCCTTCTGATCTTTGTCCGTCAGAGGGTATACCATATACTTGGAGTAGATGACTATTTGGAGTTAGAGGGACCTAACCACCAGCTAGGGAAGTGACTGTGGCACTTTAGAGTCTATGTATGACTTATGTGTGAGTTGTGCTTCTATAGTGTATGATGTTGATAGTGATCTATGTTGTGTAGCAATATATATACGCACAACAGTTGTCACACCATTTGTAGTGTTGCATCTAGATTGCTCGAACATTGGAGTTGTAATGATAATGGTTAGAGATATTTAAGCAATTTCCCATAGACTAATTTCTGACGGTCAGATTTTGTGTTTGGAGTATTGACTTCATGGTGGGGCCCACCATCACTTTGCACCGTTTGCACCATCAAGTGTGCCATCAATGGGACCATTAGGGTTCCAAACCTAGCTCAAGTCCAAGGGTATACTTTTGAAGTGCAGCTCTGGAGAGCTCACTTCTCTGATGTTGAGCCTTTGAGTTCTAGGCTATGGTGGATAGAGGCCGGCAAGCGTCACCTAGATTCTCTTAGCTAGAGTGGGTGTGGCTTGATTGTAATCAATGCCTAATTTTTGGCAATTTATAGAGTGATAGATCAAGTACTGATCTAAGTTGAGTTGATTCAAGAGTTGTAAACAATCTGATTATTGTAGCACTTTAGAGTCTATGTATGACTTATGTGTGAGTTGTGCTTCTATAGTGTATGATGTTGACAGCAATGTATGTTGTGTAGCAATGTATATACGCACAACAAAGGCCACAAGGTGCATTTATTAGCAATCTTTGTTTCCAAAGTGTTTTCCACATCCTCTTCTTCAATTTGTCTCTCCATCATGTTCAAAGATCACATGTATGGAGGCCAAGGGCCTCTAGGGAAACCAATATGACAATTGATGGCTAGGTGCCCAACTTGACCATAATTGTAACAACAATATTATTTTGCTTGAGTCCCTTCCCATTGTGGGATCCTATCTCTCCTTTCTTTGACCCGTCCTCATTCTCCTTGGAGCGGTCTTGCTCCTTGTTATCAGAATTGAATGTTGCCCAATTCCATAGGAATTGGTTCCACAAAGTGTTTTGTTTTAGTCTGATAATGTGGAGTCAAAATTACCTCTTAACCTCCTCTAAGTGCCATTGCTATTCTTTGCGTGCAAGCAATGGCTCCAAAACCCATGCAAGGGTTTTGTACCATTACTTCTTGGAAAATTTTCTCTTTTAACCCTTGTTTGAAATTGTCTAGAGCTTCTATTAAACTCATGTTGGTTATTGCAACTTGTAGATCAAGGAATGCCTTCATGTACTCTTGTACACTATTCTTTTGCTTCAATCTCCATAGTAAGGTTCAGGCCATCTGCATAAAATCCACAAATTGGAAATTCTTCAGCAATTCTTCTTGCATGGTTGTCCAAGTGACCTCTCTTCCTGCTGCCAACATTGATCATTCCCAAGCATTGTACCATGTGAGGGCATAATCGGTCAAGTACATACATGCAAACACATTGACAAAATGAGCAATGATTTTAGTTATGAATAATTGAAAGTATTGATTCATTCTTGAAATCCAATTCTCCACTACTCCCATGAACTATTGTCCCTTATAAGGGTTGATATTGCATGTATTCTTCATCCACAATAAGAATGTGGCTTCATTGTTGCCAAGAGCTAGTGTTCTTGGCATGAGTGACCCTACGGTTACTTTGGCCATTGGTACTAGGTTTTGAAATGATTCCACATCTTGCATTGCCAAATCATTCCTAAAGGTATATACTTGACTTTGCATTGCCTCCATGCTCATCTTGATCTCCCTAAACTTGTTCAACATCCTTGCATTTCTTGCATCAAATCCTACAACTATGGGTCCATGATTCTTACACACAACAACTATTCAATTGCTACTTCCTACTTTAAGAAAGGATTAATTTGATCACTCGAGAAGGGGCAAGGACTATTTGGACTACCAATGGGACTTTAGAGGCTATCACTTTTTGATAATATTCTTCACTAAAATTGTAGACTAAAAAATCCATGAACATTACTTTCAGTCTAATCACATAATGGATTTCTACTTGAGTGTTGAAAGAGACAATTTGGCACATTCAAATCCATCATAACAAAATGTAGATCATCAAATCCCACTCTTTGTTGTAGATCACCAAAGGCAAAATCATTGGGTTTGGTGAATTCATCACTATCTCCATGAATTTTGCTCTAAAATGGAAAACTAGATATGCTCTCACTTGCTCATGTTGGATGTATATAATCTTGATGTGATATGGATTCAAGAATAAAAAGTGGGGTGTATGATATTGTCTTCCTCAAACCACCATCCCATCCTCTCTCTAACACACTCCTAATTTTTTGATGGTACTACGGTTTTTCTCCTCAAAATCACTCATTCTTAATTGCCCATGTTTCCCCAAGAAGGATGATACTCTCTCTTGGAGCAGAATACATGGATTGGTGACATGTCAATTAGCTCTACCCTTAGATTAGTTGCATGAATGGGTGACATGTTGGTTTTGATGCTATTTGGTTTGTCAAACTATCTTTGATTGGAGGGAATCTTCTTGTATGAATCTCCAAATGACATGGATGAGGTACCATCAAAAAGCTATCAATGAGACAAACTTGGGAGAAGGGAAGTTCAGCATATCTTTTGTTGGGGGGGGGAACAAATTTCTAAGACCTAATTCATCCATCTAGGCCTCCAAAATGGGCTCATAAATTTGCAAGTTATTTTAAGCTCCTACCCTATTAGTAGAAGTGCTCTTTTGGTGACACCTCTATCTGATCTACCTAGCCCATAATACATAACATCCTTCTAGATGTTACCAAGCCAATCTTCACATCTAGCTATTGGTAGATATGTCTAGCTATTGGTATTACTCATAGCAAACTTGGAGTGGAACCTTTGTACCATCAATTGACCAATGTGAGGATGAGCCTCAAGAGTCTATTGCCTTGTCACCTTTGGATACCACATTTATTGCTTGGCAAATCTAGTAGAAGGAGTCTGCCTATTAGAGTTGCTTGGTGTGATTAGCACAAGACTAGTTGAGTACTACAAGTAGGTATATGGATTTAGAGGTACTTGTATGTAGAGAAAGATGAGATTTCTAGGCAAGTCTCTCTACATCATGTGGAACACTTGGCCCATCAATATCTCAAGTTATTAATAACCAATGTCAATTATCAAGGATTATCATAAGATCCTACCAATCCATATTTCTTTGTTGGCGGTACAAGATCTAGAGAGATATGGTTCCATTCATGTAATGATTTTAGGCTGGCCTGTAACACCCATTTGTGCAAGTGTGTGGTATTGTGATATTTAGCTTGGTATTACAAGTACTTGAGAGATATTATTTATATAGAGATAAAGGATGGTTCTATATTATTCATGATGAGCTAAATTTAGTCATATCTAAGATAGAGGGGACCTTACTTTAGAGGAAGTGGAAAAGATGAGCACCACTATTTTGGATTCTAGTGTGTTGACTTGGTATTATTCCTAGGTGTTTGGCTTTGAGGAAAGAGTTGAGAACTCTTGGCCTTTAAGCCTTTTTGTTTTGGATTCATCTATAGTTCAAGGATGGTCCATGTGAATGAATCCTTGACTTAGTGTTTGGGTCAAGATAAGATCACATGCTAGTGGAATATGCCCATGTGAATGGATATTCTACTTTTTGACTTTACTTGACTTTTAGTCTAGTAACTTGAGTTACTATGGTAATTAGTAACTTTGGTCCGTAACTATTTCACAAGTACATAAACAAGGGGTGAGGAGGTACTCATCATCCTTTCATTTGCAACTATCTCTCTCATGGAGTTCTCTAGTGAGCAATGTCTTGAGTCTTGGAGTGTTAGCCTTGGAAGAGTATGATGGAGTTGGGGTTCCTTGCCTTCTTAGTCCATGGTGCGCTACCATAATAGCCATCAGAGGTTCATCTTGGGTGAGAGACAGGCCGACTCACATTTTGGTTCCATTGTCGGGACCTCTCTAGAAGGCAAGATAATGTTCCACGTTCAATTTTACATCCGGCAGAAGGAGGCCATGAGAGCTCACTTGGAGAGAACATTAGGAGAGGAGAGAGCTGAACTTATGTTAGAGAACCAATATCCATTTGTATACCTTGTAGTTCATTATGATGTCTTTTGAAGTGATTTGGAGAGATTGTATGAGGTGGATTGCAGATTTTGGGGATTAAGGTGATTTTGGGCAAAATCTCAAGTTTGAGATCTGAACTTGAAATTTCTACACATAATATCTTGGGTTGTCCTACAGTAAGAACACTTGAAATTATTGTGAGAGTTATTATGTGCATTGGGCTAGAATTTTTGAAAGTTGATAGGGTAAACTACTCACGCAATTGCATGCTCTTTGGAAAATTGTATAGAGTCTGCTTTTTCTTCAATTTTCATTAGATTCTTGTGAAACTCCCCAAGAAAATTAATTATGTTATATTCTACCTTCTGACAAAAAAATTAGAAAGAGATCATTCTTGAGCAGGGAGTTATGAGTTTTTGAAGTGAGGGGGGTGGTTTTTAGACCAAATCTGAAATATGTGTGCTGAATAGAAAGGTGTCTAGGCCAAATGGCTCAAAGAAAAGATTTGAAATTTTTCAGGGAGAAACACCCTGGAGTTTTGATCAAGTCTGAAAAGTTTCAGAGGACTTTCACATACTAGTTGAGAGATTTGAGTGAAATTGTGAGGAAGGGTCAATTCTGCGGAGTTGAGATCTCATGCATGAGGAGTTTGAGAACAACAAAAAGCATGTGTGAGTGTTTAGATTCATCTTGGGAACATGGAAGGTCATCAAGAGTGGAAATTGAGACTATGCAAGGTTCCCCAAGGGTTTGAGGTGATTGTAAGGGTTGATTTGAGGAAAAGAGAGTTTACAATAGAATTTGAAGAGAGTGTTGAGAGGATCCAAAAACCTACGCCACTTGGAAGAAGGAGTGAGTCTAAGTGTTTTCTATGTAGAGAGAAGGGACATAAGGCAAGTTCATGTCCATTGACCTTTGAGAGCAAGAGATTGAGGGAAAGGAGAGGCTTACTTGACTTGGGTTTGCATGTTGGACCTTCTTCACCAAGATTGGGAGGTAGAAGATCTAAGACCAAGGAGTTGTGTGAGATTTGTGGAGTGGAAGGACTTCCAAAAGGACATAAGTGTAGTGGAGTAAAAGCACTTTTGGAGACTTTGGTGAAGGATCTTGGAGAGAGTCTTAGTACAACTACAGAAATACTACTACCTTTATCAGCTAGTTCTCAAGATTAGTGATGGAGATCATCTTTCAACTTATGGATAAACTATCCATGAGAGTTAGATTAATATGCACTCTAGGATTTGATGTTGCTATAGAAATCCCGGAGCAACCTGAACCTTTTGTGTTCCCTAGAGTGGATTATTCTCAAATGGTGTCAGTCATGTATATAATCTATTAGCTATAGAGTGAGAGAAAAGAAAAGAGAAAAAAAATTGAGAGAAAAGAAAGATAGTGAGGGGTTAAGATGAGGAAACTTCCAGTTTTCTTTGGCAAGGATGGAGAAGATGTGGAGGCCTTTGTGAGAGATTTCAAGAGAGCTTTCATAGGAAACAATGAGAGGAGGAAGAATGAGTGGGCCTCATTATTACCAAATTTCTTTGAGGATGCAGCACTTACATGGTATGAGTAAAAATACCAAAAGAGAGAGAGGAGAGATGGGGAAGAAGGGTCTTGGGAGAGTTTGACTTCAACACTCATTGAGAACTTTCTCCCAGATGAGAGTTATGAGAGATTGATGAGTGAGGTTACCTTTCTCAATCAAGGAGATGGAGAGAAAGTGAGAGTCTATGTGGAAAGAGTGGAAAAGTTAGAGTCTAGATTTTGCATAGTGTTGAGTAAGGGTGGGGATGATGTGGAGACTACTATGATTGGCATAGGGGCCATGCTCACCAAGAATTTTGTGGGAGGGTTGAGACCACAAATTAGAAGCAAGGTGAGATATGAGAAACCTTCTTCCAAGGTTGAAGCTATCAAGATCACAATTCGTATGGAGGAGAGTGGAAGGGGATGAGAATGATTTGGTGGTGAAGGAGGTTGTGCATCCTCCTCAAGGCTACAAGAGAAGAAGAGAGCTCTTTTTGCAAAGGATGTTCACTCTTCTCAAGGATTTACTCCAAGCAAGGATACTCCTATGTCTACTAGGAGCACTCACACCTCAACACCATCAACAACAAGAACTCCAAGGAAGAAGTTGGGGATGGAGGATTTCTTGATTTCAAAGCAACAATGGAACTACAATGTATTGGAGGATGTTGGTAGCCACAAGGCTAACATCAAAGTGGGCCAATTGATTGCTTTGAACCCTACCTTGAGAAAAGAGCTTAGAGGTGGTTTGAGTTCTACAAAGAGAAAGAGAAAGAAGAAGGTAAAAGCTCTAGTATCAATGGGGGTGATGGATGCCAAGCCAGCACCATGGTAGGCTTATGAATATACCTCCAAGATTGATGTGAGAGTGAATGGTCACAACATCAAGGATGCATTGGTTGATGGAGGATCAACAGTAAATGCCATGTCAGAAAGGTTGATAAAGAAGTTGGGTATGATACCCTCAAGACCTTCAACATTTGTGGTGAGCATGGCAAACAAGCAACAAGTTTGACTAGTATGGGTGATGGATAAGGTGGTAGTTTCAGTTATGGGAGTTCAAAATCTCATGACTTTGCAAGTCTTGAAGGATTCAAGCTATGAATTACTTCTTGGGAGGCCATGGTTGAGAGCAGCATGCACAACTGATTGATGACACAAAGGGTACTTGAGAATTTGGCCATCAAACCATAGGGTCACAGTTCTTGTGACTAACACCACCAACACTTCACATTTAGATACACCATCTTTTGATTATTGGGAATCAGATTCTAAAGAAGGAGCTTCAGGTGTGGACACAAGCATGGAAGAGGAGACTTCCATGGAGGAGGATGAATCTGAATTTGATTCAGATGTGTATCCTTTGCGGCTATGAATTTTGCACATAAGCAAGAGGTTTTGAAGGACACAGATAAATCACTATTAACACTTGAGGAGGTAGAGAGAAGGTTATCTACCCTCAAGTATGGTCCAAATGTTACCAAGGAGGAGAAGGTGAGATTTGAGGAGATTTTCTACAAGTTCATCCATGTGTTTGCTTTTAGTTACAAGGATTTGAAGGAAGTCACCTTGGAGGAGCACAAGATAGAGAGGGAGTCACATGCAAGACCAATCCGCCAAAAGCAACATTGCATTAGCCCACCAATATCTTTGGTTGTGAAGGAGGAGATTGATAAGCTCAAGGAGGCTGGATTTATCTTTGAGGTATAGAATTCAGAATGGGTGTCTCCAATTGTCATTGTGAAGAAAATAATAGCAAGCTTTGGGTATGTGTGGATTACAAGAAGCTCAATCTTGTTACCAAGAGACCTACTACCCATTGCCATTCATTGATGAGATCTTGGAGGAGGTTGCAGGTCATGAGAGGTACAATTTTGGAGATGGTTATAGTGGATATAACCATATCAAGATTGCACCAGAGCATCAACAACTCACCATGTTCACCACACCGTGGGGAACTTATGCTTTCAAGGTCATAACTTTTTGGCTTTGCAATGCTCCAACCACATTCCAACGGTTCATAACAAATTTCTCAATGAAAGGTTCAATTTTAACCTTTCATTGGGAAATTTGTGAGACTTCATTGATGACTTTTGTGTCTATGGGAGCAAGGAGGAGCACTTTGAGCACCTAATCAAGGTCTTGCAATGCTTGGATGAGGCAAATGCATCACTCAACCCAGAGAAGTGCATTTTTGGATGTGAAGAAGGTCTAATTCTGGGGCACATCATCTCCAAGGATGGAATAGCAATTGATCTTGAGAAGGTGAGGAAAATCTCAGACCTTCCATTCCCTTCAAGCGTGACAAAGTTACGCCAATTCTTGGGGATGGTTGGGTACTATAGGAGGTTTATCTTCTCATTTTCCAACAAGGCTTATGCATTGACCATCTACATGAAGAAGGGTGTAGATTACATGGTGATTTTGGAGGACAAGGAGGCTCTCAAAGCTTTTGAGGAGCTCAAGCAATCCCTTGTTGTAGCTCCAATTATTGCTAAACCTGATTGGAGTAAGCCTTTCATCCTCTACACTGATACTTCTAATGTAGCTATAGGATGCACTCTTAGTCAATAAGAACAAGAGGGGCATGATCACCCAATAGCTTATGCTAGTAAGCAGATGGTTTTAGCATAAAAGAACTACTTTGTCACAAAGAGAGAAGGGTTGGCAGTGATCTTTGGTTTAGACACTAGTTGATTGGAGGGAAAGCCACCATTGTCACGGATCACAAGGCTTTGAAGTACATCTTCAACAAGCCTAATGTTGAAGGGAGACTAGCAAGGTGGATGATACTCTTGTCTGAGTATGACTACACCATTGAGGATAGGCCAGGAAAGAAACATGCAAATGTTTATTTGTTATCTAGAGCCTATGATCATGATGGAGATGAGCCAGTGGATGATTCCTTCTCGGATGAGGAGCTCATGACAATCTCAATCACTCAAGAGGTTCCAATGGAGTACAAGGAGATTGTGGATTTTATGACAAGAGGTAACTATCCAAAGGGATGCATGCTAGGGAGAAGAAGGCCTTTGCAACAAGATCTAGACCTTACACAATAGTGGAGGATATTCTTTTTCACCAAGGAGTAGATGGTCTACTTCAAAGAGCAGTGGGTAAGGAAGAGTCTATCCTACTTATAAAGGAGTTTCATGAAGTTTTAGTGTGTGGAAGACACTTTGCAGGAAGGGTGACTGCTTTCAAGATTCTAGATGCAGGTTACCATTAGAGAGGGATTTTCAAGGATTATCTTAATTATTGCAAAATTTGTGATGTTTGTCAAGCTTTTGCTAGAAAGCCTACATCCACTCCACCACTTAGATCAATTCCATTGCTAAGACCTAAGAAGTGGGAAATTGATTTTGTAGGTCCTCTCAATGGAACCCCAAGGAACAATCAATACATTCTGGTAGTTACTGATAACCTTACCAAGCAGGTTGAGGCTAGACCATTGAAGGACAAGAATGAAAATGAAGTTGGTAGATTTCCTTATGAACGCATTATCACTAGGTTTGGATGCCCTTTGGAGTTGGTTTCTAATAGAGGAGGAGAGTTTACAGGAAGCATTACTATAGCCATGCTATGACATTTCTCTATCACACATAGAGTAACTACATCCTATAAGCCAAATTTCAATGGCTTGGCAAAGAGAACCAATCAGACCTTGTGCATGATGTTGGCCAAAGATGCAGAAAGGAAGGGTGCTAAACATCATTGAGACAAGAGGATTCATGCAGTTTTGTGGGAGTATAGGACAACCATGAAGACTTCTACCGGATATTCTCTATTTTCAATTGGTATATGGTATTGAGTCTACCCTACCTATTCACTTTGATCTTCCTACCTTCCAAAGCATTTAAAGGAGATTGAAGAAAGCACAAGGAGGTGATGTAGAGAAGTCAAGGAAGGAACAACTCATGGAGTTGGAAGAGGCAAGAGCAGTTGCTATGGTTCGAGTGGAGCAGGCCCAAAGGAAACAAAAGGAGAGCTATGACAAGAGGTAAGGCAAGGAGAAGGTGAAGCCTTTCATGGTACGTGATTGGGTAACATTGTTTGATTCTATCCGATTCAAGAGAGTGCAAAAGAAGTTTTTGCCTAAGTATTTTGGACCTTTCATAATGGAGAAGGTGTAGAGCAATTACACCTATGATCTCAAGGAGTTGGGAAGAAGGTACTTTGATAGGATTAACCATGATAATTTGAAGATATCATAGAAGGTAGAGAGACCTTCACTTTGAGGACAAAGTGAAAACTTAGTCTGCGGATAAATGTAACACCCATTTGTGCAAGTGTGTGGTATTGTGATATTTAGCTTGGTATTATAAGTACTTGAGAGATATTATTTTAATAGAGATAAAGGATTGTTCTACATTAGTCATGATTAGCTAAATTTAGTCATAGCTAAGATAGAGGGGACCTTACTTTAGAGGAAGTGGAAAAGATGAGCACCACTATTTTGGATTCTAGTGTGTTGACTTGGTATTATTCCTAGGTGTTTGGCTTTGAGGAAAGAGTTTAGAACTCTTGGGCCTGCAAGCCTTTTTGTTTTGGATTCTTTTGTAGTCCAAGGATGGTCCATGTGAATGAATCCTTGACTTAGTGTTTGGGTCAAGATAAGATCACATGCTAATGGAATATACCCATGTGAATGGATATTCCTTTCCACTTTTTGACTTTACTTGATTTTTAGTCTAGTAACTTGAGTTACTATGGTAATTAGTAACTTTGGTATGTAACTATTTCACAAGTATATAAACAAGGGGTGAGGAGGTATTCATCATCCTTTCATTTGCAACTATCTCTCTCATAGAGTTCTCTAGTGAGCAATGTCTTGAGTGTTGGAATGTTAGCCTTGGAAGAGTATGATGGAGTTGGGGTTCCTTGCCTTCTTAGTCCATGGTGCGCTACCATAATAGCCATCAGAGGTTCATCTTGAGTGAGAGACAGGCCGGCTCATAGGCCATATTAGGGACATAACCATGTCTACCAAAGTCAAGGTCTACAAGATCCCCATTCTAGTGTGTTTTGGGAGATGTTATGCATACTACAATATCTCTAGGTTAATTCAACCTACATTTTGGAGAACATCTCTTTGATGGGTGATTCTCACACACAAGTGGTGGCAAGTATACATCAAGTCTATTCTTGGATAGGACCTCCCATGTTGTTAGATGCAACCAAAGTTGGATCACATGCTCATTGTCTTTATCTTTGATGGACAAACCTTTCACCTAAAGAGGTTTTACAATGTGCCTATGATGGGATTAAATGGCTAGCCCACCTTACTATTGATGATATTTTGGATGTTGGATGCCTATCTTAAACAATGGTAGTGGGTGATAGGTCACTTATAATAGGGGTGAACCTTGTTAGGTAGCTCAAAGCTACTTTACCCACACTCATGAGTTTCCCAAGGTCACATGCTTTTTGAGAGGGAGGTCATGGATTTTTTTGGAACTCATAGTTATAGTAGTTGGTGGAGCCTAATGCTGATCAGAAAGAGTGACCAATAGGTTTCAATACCAATATTACAACCATTTTAGAAATGTAAGAGGGATCCAAGTGTCATGTGTTAGGTCAAGCTATGGACCTAAACTTTTTTTTGACTTGGATTATGAGCCTTTGATTGGCTTAGCAATGTAGGATGCACTTGATAGGCATCAAAAATTAGACAATTGTGAGCTCTATGCCTATCAAGATGATTCAAGCATATGCTAGGAGTAATGGACCAAGTAGGTATAGCATTCTTTGGATATAACTAATGGCTACTAGTGAGAGTGGTCTATTTGGAGTACATCCAAGTGAACATGGTCTACTTGCATTATACTCTTGGTCTACATGGGATGCAACTAGAGGATGTGTGGAGTTTGTAGCTAAAGTAGAGGGAATTTTTTGCTTTGGGATTAAGGAATCTAGTAGTTGGAGACATGAGAATATTGCTTCCAAGGCTTGGTGTAGCAGGCAATTAGTGTGTCTTCCACTCCTACATCAATTACAAAGGATACTTGGGAGCCAAATATTGGACCCAAGCTTACAAGAGGAGAAAGATGAAAGTTTAGAGGTTCTTGAGGAGCTATATGAGTTGTTTTGCCTTTGGTATGAAGGATTTGGGTGCTCTAATAGGACTTGGTATTTGGATTGAGTTGACTAGTGATACACCAACTTTTTGACATCCTATACATATAGTGACATTGAGATAGCCTTGATTGAGAATCAAAGTACAGGTCTTTTTGAGGCTGGTTTGGTGGACATTTCCTATGGAGAGTATGCTTCAACTATAGTTATGCCAACCAAGAAGGATATGCATGGCAAATACACAATAGGCAAATGTGTGGAGATTACCATCTTATCAACCAACATATTAGGGCTAATCAATATGTTATGCCTACACCAAAGGAGATCTTTTAAGCAATTGGGCATGCAAAGGTTGTCATTACTATGGATCTTTGAGGAAGATAGCATTGATTGCCAATCAAGGAGGATGACAAGTCCAAGAAAACATTTTAGGCTATTAATCCTCATGGCAAAGATGCATTGTATTAGTGGAAGTTTTTACTCTTTGGATTAAATAATGCTCTTGTTAAGTTCTAAACAATCATGGATAGGATCCTATCATGATTGGATTTTGATTGGTGTTATATTGATGATATTTTGGTCTATAGTACTATTATGGGAAGCATGAGAGATATTTTTGGAGGTATTTGAGAGATTGAGATCACATGGACTCAAATTACATCCTAGGAAAGGCAGATTCTTCCATGAGCAAGTTGAGTATTTGGGTCACACTATCCACCCTTGTGGACTTGGTGTTCAAAAATCAAGGTGGAGGCTATTTCACGTATTCTTTTTCCTATAGATGTGAGCAAAGTGTGAGCATTCCTTGGGTTGGCAAACTTCTATTGCTAGTATGTTAGAGGATTTAGTGTCACTGCCAAAGCTGACTATGCTTACATAAGAGTGGTGTTGGGGAGATAAGCAAGAGAGAGTTTTTATAATACTTAAGGAGAGGTTGATATCTACCTCTATTCTTAGGAGACCGGTCAAAAGATGACAATTCTAGGTTCTTACTAATTGGAGTGTGGTGAAGCTTAGAGTCGTGCTCACCTAGTTTGATGATGAGGGGAAGGAGTTTATAGTGACCTATGCTAGTCATTCTAATAATTCAGTAGAGGCAAATTATAGTTAGAGAGAGTGCTTGGCAATAGTATGAGCAATAGTACATTTTTTATATTCCCTATTTAGTAACACCTTCACTCTCATCACTGATCATTAACCATTGAAGTGATTGATGGAGTTTGATAAGCTTGCATGATGGGCTTTGAATTTATAAAATGATTTTATAGTTATTCATAGACCTAGAATGAACACTGATGTAGATGGGCTGAGTAGAAAGCCATGTCCTAGCTAGTAGGATTAGACTGGAGCATGTTAGCATGGTGAGATAAATGAGGAGATGGTGCCGTTGGCATACATTTACTTTTCTATGTATATTTTTTGAGGCTTTGATAGTATCCCTCTTTGTTAAATAATAGTTGTTGAGTTCATAGATCTAGAGAGTGGAGATATTAGTATGGGTCAATGAGACATTCATGATGATATTTAGTGATATATTATCTTTGCATTGGTGTTGTGAGTAGCACAATTTGTGTCAAGGAGAGAGATCATGTCCTTCAACAAGCCAAGTAGTTTAGATTGGAGGGTAGATATCTTCTTTGTGTGTAGGAAGATGGTAGAGTGCAAGTAGTACATCTTCTATGTCAAAGACCATAGTTGGTTTGTTAGGCTCATGAGGAGCTAGGACATTTTGGAGTAAATAATACATATAGCTTACTCCAAAGTCATTATGTGTTGCACAATATGTAAACCAATGTACAATAATTTTTTGCTAGATGTGTGGTTTGTGATTGACTTAGAGCATCATTTAATGTCTTACGCCATAGTTACACCCATTACCTATCATAGTGTTGGATTATTGTTAGAGTTTGGACTTTGCTTTGTGTTTATCATTGACTATGAGATATCATCAATATGTTTTGGTTATGGTGGAGCACTTCTTCAAGTAGATTGAGTTGGTAACACTTCCCAACAGGTCTAACAAAGGGACAACTTACTCATTCTTGGATTAGGTTCTTAATCATTTTGGTGTATGATTTGATGTTTTGATTGATTAGCATATAGAGTTCTTAGAAGAGTTTTACGTCTTGTTAGAGAGAATTGCACAAGTACGGTTTGTAGAGAAGCCACTTGGGAGATTAGAATCTCTAATTACCTTGGTTGGCCATGGACTATTGGTTCAGCCGGCAAGTCTCCTTAGCATCCTTCTCTCCTTACTTTCTACGTTATGGACAAGATCCAAATTTACCTATAGCCATTTGTTACGATGCTACTATAGTTTTGGACTTGGATGATCCAAACATATGGGTAAGTGCATGTTTTCAACAAGTAGAGATCTTTCAAAGAGTGATGCCAATGGACTTTGAGAACTTAGCTATTGCTCATCATAGGGATACCTTACACGTAGTATACTACTATTCAAGGAGGAGGTTATAGACCTTTGATCTATCAATTTCATCCAAGTGATTATGTAAATCTACAACAAATTGCATCAATGATATTTAATGTGACCATAGGCTGTATCATCTTGAGAATGCATGAGGTTTTGCCTTCCAGGATCTTCATGTTGGAAGGATGTAATAGTGTTTTTAGAAAGGATCATATTTGCAATTATGCATCATGCCACCTCCCAAACATTGATGGCATTATGGACCCAAGCTTGGCTATTACATGGGTATACTTGTGATTTATGTTGTGTGGCTCTTCTAGTAGAGATACTACTTTATTAATGTGTGATAGCTATTTAAGAGGATGGCATATGGCATGTTTAACTCCTCTTATGGTGGTTCCTCAAAGACAATGGCTATATCCTCAATGTACTTGATATATAGCTAGTTCACTCTTTATATGATATAGATTGTAGAGAGGTGACTAAAGATGGGGCTCAATAGCACCAGACCTCTTAACCATTGTCCATCATAGGGCATATCACATACTTGGAGTAGAGGTCCATCTAGAGTTAGAGGGACTTAATTGCTAATTAGGAGTGCAATTGTGGTACTTACGAGTCAATGGATGATTTTTATATGAATTTTCTATAATTATGATGTTAATAATGATGTATGTTGTGTAGCAATGTATATATGCATAATAGCTAGCACAAAATTTACAAAAAACATAAAAAGCTAGTTTTCTTGGATGTGGAGTGATAGTCTTGGTGGTTATGGTTATATAAGTAGTTGCTCAAAGATAACTTAATGTTGACTAGATTTTTTGTGAGGATTATTGATCACATTGTTAGACCCACTATCACTTGCACTATTTGCATTTTCATATAGGCCATCAATTACATTGTTAGGGCTAGAGATCCAAGTTGAGTAAAGGGGTATACCTTCAAATTGTAGCTCCAAAGAGCTCACTTGTCTAATGTTGAGCCTTCAAGTTCTTGGCTATGGTGGATAGAGGTAGGCAAGCATCACCTAGAATCTCTTAGCTAGAGTGAGTATGGCTTGTAACCAATGCATATTGTTGGCAAATTATTGAGTTGAAGATGGAGTATGATCCAAGTTGAGTGTGATTTGGGTGTGATTGAACTGATTATTGTGGTACTTAAGAGTTTGTGTATGACTTCTATATGAGTTGTGTTTCTATATTGTATGATGTTAACAGCAATGTATATAAGCACAACATAATTAAAAACTACTAACGATGTTAAGGATTCATCACAAAAAAAGATAAAATCTTAGAAAATTCCTACAAAGGAAAAAATTTATTCATGAACACTTTACTAAAATATAAAGTGTTTGAAACATTCCAATGATTAGGAGGTTGATATTCAACAGCAATAGTATTTAGTTATCTTATTCTTTTTGTCTTGCTATCCTATATAAATATAATGAATCAAAATCCAAGAGGAAAATTTGATCATGTATTTGGATATGAGAATTATAATCTCTTGCTTTGAAGTTCTTTTTGAAGTACTTTCCACCTACTTGGTCACTAAGATCTATGATCGTCTAGAACTATAATAATATTGAGTTAGCAAATCCAAAATAGTTAGAAAAATCATTTAAATATAGTAAAATGAGGGTAGAATTTTCTAAGAATGTTCTAAAAGTATCTAGGAAGCTTTTTGGAACATTATTCTAAAAGCATGCAAGAAACTTCTAGGTGAAAGTTTTTAGGAACTTCTCACATATGGGGTAACTTGTATGTTAAGTAAACAACTAGCTTAGCTTGTATACCAAGTAGACTATTAGCTTTTCTTGCACTCCAAGAAAAAGCAACTTCTAGAAAGAACATTCCTTGGAAGTCTTGCATTTAACTTCCCTATAAATACCAAATTCATAGCTTATGCTATGCATTTACAGTTTCTCTTATTTGAGGATTTCTTTTATTCAGGTGATTGTCTATTCTTCTATTCCTCTCCATAATCTTTTACATTTGTATCAGAGCAAGAATGGGATGTATAGAATCTCTGGACCATTAAATCCATTTCATTCAAACCATTAGGATTGTTGAGTCCATGTACTAGTAAAACATAATTTCATGCAATGTATCCTATCATGCTTTTGTAAAAAAAAATTTAACTTGATCACCTTATCCGATGAACCGTTGATCCTTCCAATTGTAACTTACAAAGAGTTGTGGACATGTTTTTTAATGCGTTAACCTAGACATTTGCAAGGAAATAGTTTGGTAGAGAAGTAGCCATGGTAGCAATACCCAAAGTTATTTTTGTTATGCAACAATAGATGGAGCATCTTACTTTATTGTTGGAAGAAAGAGATTATAATAATCAATGACAATAGTAAATGGAGAGAAAAAATTTCCAAGAAGAAGATGATCAAGTGTGGTTACCAAAGCATAAGCAATTTGAGCACAAGAATTTACCAGGGGCGGTGAAGAAATTTGTTCTTTATGGTGAGTGGTACTTTGAAGCTACAAATCTTCTAGAAGATCAAAGATGGTCCTCTTGGCTTTGAGCCAATTGGATATAGTTGCAAAAGTTTGGTGGCAATTGTGAGTACAACAAGCTCAATCATAATTTGTTGTTCCAATCTTAACATGGGAAGAGTTAAGGAATGCAATAATTAGAAGATTCAAAGTGGTAAATGTTGCACAAGCCACATGAGATAGATTGGTAAAATTAAAATATATTAGTTTTGTGAGGAGCTAATGCACTCAATTACAAAACATAACAATGTAAATTCTGAAAATACTAGAAGATGAAGATATGGATTGGTTTGTAAGATGTTTGAAATCACACACAAAATTGAAAATAACCATGCTTAAGCCCAAACATTTGGAAGAAGCCATGCAATTGGCCAAATGCTTTGATCCCTTGCTTGCCACAACTTGGTCTTGACTTAGACCGTCATAGAACCTACAAACACTCCACACACAAGTGGAGTTGCTAGTACTAATGGAGATTGATGTTATCCAACAAAGACCACTTAGCACTACCAAGAAAGAATGATTGAGGTAGAATAGTGGTTGCTTTTGTTGTCGCCAAATAAACATTGCATTACCAAATGTCCAACTAAGAATGGATGAGCTTGACCTCTTACACAAATGGAGTTCTTGGAGGATTATGATCAAGTAAACAAAGAGTCTTAATAGGAAATATGGAGCCAATATTTTTAACTTGATTTGTTCCAACGGGATTGAAGGCTTCACCTACAAAGTGTGATATCCAATCATGGTTGTAGGAATTCGATTGATTATGGAATTTTTGAGAATTGCATGTCCATACAATTAGCAAAGGAATCATGTATTCTTATCAATTTAGTATTAAGTAGCACATTGATGACGGCACATGATAGAAAGGTTTTACATTTCATATTGCATATCCTATTGCAATCAAGATTGGGATATAGTATTTAAAGTATATGAGTTTTGTAGTAGCTCCCATACACTTCAATATCATTCGTGTTCTTGTTTGGCTTGAATGGCATAAAAATCAGTTTCATTGGGCTCAACAACAAATTCAAGTACAACACCAAGGTAAGCATTATTGATTAAGTTGTTTGGCACATTTAAAGAAGATACCTAAGAGTAGTCAAACCTAAGATAAGAATTTTTCTAGCATAGTGGTTAAACAAGAAGCTTTGGAGGAAGATATTCCTATTTTTGTCATGTGGATCAAGCCATTTGCACAAAAAAAATTTGATGAGGATGAGAAGCCTCAAAAGTCAATAGTTTATCAAATAGTTTTGTAGTTTAATTACATCCTTGTGGTCAACCTTCCAAAGTATCTACCATCTAATTGAGATATGCCTTTCAAAATTGAGCTATTGCTAGATAGTACTTTAGTAAGTAGAGAAATCTACTATTTCTCACCAAAAGAGTTAGAAGAACTTTGAACAACACATACAAAGTTGTTGGAGAAGGATTTCATCCAAAATAATACAAACCCTTCGGGAGCACTAGCATAATTTGTACCAAAGAAGGATTGAGTACTTCAGTTCTATATTGACTACCATGATCTTAAAAAAAAACTATGAAGAATGTGTATACTCTACTTTAAATTGATGACTTGTTGGATCAATTAAGTGCAACATAATACGTCTTCAAGTTACATTTTTGAAGCAGTTACTAGTGAATTTTAATTGATGAAGAAAAGTTGTAGAAGATTGCTTTCCATACAATGTATAGACATTGTATAGACATTGTATTCTGAATGGAGAATTTTACCTTTGGGTCTCACTAATGCTCTAGAAATCTTCATGGATCAAATGCATCAGGTTTTATAAGGGCTATTAAATCAATATGTGATAGTGTTCTTGGATGACAATGTATTTTAAATTAAATTAAAGGTAAAACACAAGAACCACATATGAGAAACATTAAAATGACTAAGATAATGGAAGTTATATTGCAAGAAATCCAAGTGTACCTTTTGGCAAAAGGAATTTACCTTCTTGGGACATAAGTTTTCAACAACAAAAACATTATGGCCCAAAGAGGTCAAGGTAGAATAGGAAATGATCAAGGACATTATCAATTATTCTATTCCCAAGGATACCATGGAAGTTTAGGGATTGAATGGATTAGCAAGTTTTCAATAGAAGTTCATCCACTATTATGCTCATGAGACTACATCATTGATTGATCTCTTAGGAAAGACAAAAAGCTTTGAGTGGATCACCAAACAAGAAGAAGCATTCAAGAAATTTAAGGATATGGTGTCTTCATGACCCATCTTCCAACCATATAATACCTTGTATGGTTGATTTTGATGCTTCTAACTTTACAATTAGAGTTGTGTTGCAATATAAATATCTAGATAGATTGCATCCCATTGCCTTTGTATTTTGATGACTAAATTGCAATAGGAAATATTTTTTCTACTTGAGATTAAGAATAACTTGCATTGGTATATGCAACAAAAGTATGGAGACTATCTCTTAGAGAAACAAGTAGTAATATGTATCTATCACAAACCTTGTTTAAAAACTTTACATCTAGAGCACATGAAGACTTGGTATCACCTATGGGAGTAAAAACTACAATTTTTATGTCAAGCTTAAATAAAATCTCAAAAAATTCCATATCATTCCTAATGCACTATCATGACAATTTGATTTGAAGATTCTTCTTAAATCTCCCATAATAACAAAAGTCACCATGATATCAATGGAATCAAAGGTACAAATAGAGTTCAAGATTGCTTAATGAAAAGATCCCTTTGTTAATCTTGTAAAAATTCACCTTGCAGCTCATGGTAAGAAGTATGTAACCTTGTCATTTGAGGATGGCTTTTTATTTCGCAAGAATCATATTTATGTTCCAATTATGGGAGATCTTTGACTTGTACGACTTCAAGAAGTGCATGAGTTACTAATTTTTGGTCACTTGGGTGTGGACAAGACATTGAGTACTCTATGATGCTAGTGGTGGTGGCCAAACATGGCACAAGAGGTTTGAGAGTTTATACAATCTTGCAAGAGTTGTCAATGTAACAAGACAAGCAACCAAAATTTGGATAGAATACTTCAACTCCTTCCAATTCCTATCCAATAGGAACATGTGAGCTTAGATCTCATCATATCCTTACTGAAGATGGTTCAAGGCCATACAAAAATCATAGTTTTTATTGATAAGCTTAGCAAATAGATTCATTAGGCACCTACCACAGATACAATGGTACATTGTCAAAGATTTACTTTAATATTGTCTTCAAGCATGTCATGACATTTGTGGTATCAAAGCTAGATTGCTTGGACACTAGAGTAGTAGTGTTGGTAGTCAAAGGTATTTCTGGTAGTTACTCATAAACTACGTGTTGACGGTCAAATTTCATGTTTGGAGTACTTATCATATGGTGCAACATACCATCACTCGCACCGTCAATTGTGCGTCAGTGGGACCATTGGAGACCTAGGTCAAAATCAGAGGTATACCTTCAAAGTGTAGCTTTAGAGAGCTCACTTCTCTGATGTTGAGCCTTTGAGTTTTTGCCTATGGTGGATAAAAAGCTGATGAGTGTCACCTTGAGTCTCTTAACTAGAGTGGATATGGCTTGACTATAAAAAATGTCTAATTGTTGGCAGATTGTTGAGCAAATGATCTAGTATTTATCTGATTTGAGTTATGAAGAACTGATTATATCAAAGAAATGAGAGTCAAGAGGAAATTGGGTGTAGAAATTGAAGGTGTTGGTGGTGTCTCCAAGCTTGGTTGATCATTGGTACCTTGATTGCGATTCAAATTTCCTTGATAGTGATTGGTGTGTGGAAGTGTTGGCCAAATTTTGATGAGAATGGAGTCAATTTCAAGCAGTAGAGTTTGATTTGAGCTCAAGAGATGAAAGCATGGCCAATTTGGTGCAAGTTGAGCTTACAATGCAAAATTGAAGGTGGAATTGGGAACCCATCTCCATGAATTAGAGATTAAGAGATCCCCATCCTTCCAATTTTGCTTGAGTGGAGATCTAACAAAGAATTTGGTGGTCATCCAACTATGTCAAATTTATATCAAATTTATATTAGATTTTATGTCAAATTTACATTAAATTTATATCAAATTTTGGCCAAAGGAAGTTTGATCCTATTCTTGGTGATCTTAATAGCTTAAGAAGTATATATACTCCTACTATATCAAATGCCAAATGGTGAAAGAGTCCGTCCAATATTGATTTATGAGATGGAGGGTTTTGTTTAGTCTTCTTGTGATTAAATCTCCTTTGTAAAAGATTGAGACCGAGGAGAGAAATAAGAGAATGGATGATCACAATGAGACACTTGAGTGTGGGAAACTATAAATGCCTAGCATGAGTTTTGGCTTTGGTATTTATAAAGAGCATACAAGGCTCTTGAGAAGCTTCCTTGAGCCACTTTCTTGGAGTGCAAGCCAAGTAAACCAAGAAACTTCTCAAGAAGCTTCCTTCTAGAAGCATTTTATTTGGGGTGCAAGTTGAGCTAGTTGGAAGCTTCTAAAAGCTCCCTTTTAGAAGCTACCTACTTAGAGTGCAAGCTAAGCTAGTTGGGAAGCTTCCCAAGAAGCTTTCTATATACTTCTAGAATATTCTAGGCTAATTTAGCCTATTCATTACTTCATTAGCCCTAACTAACTTCATTGCTAAACTCCATATTGTTTTCATATTCCTCCACCGCTAGTTGGTGATGTCCTTGTTGCCATTGAAGCTTCAAACTCTTGGATGGCCATTTGTGCATTTTGAGATGAGAAAGAGGTTCCCATGTGGCATCATGAAGGGGATACCTTTCCAAAGGACCTTGTACTTTGTATGTTGTCATGGCCTTGATTTGTATTAGCCTTTGATGTCACCCAAATCATCTCTCATATTACTTATCAACTTGCCTTGCCTTGTCATATGCGCATCCACCTTATCTTTCACATTTCCAAGTTGAAACCCTTTGTTCCTAACCTATCTTCTTTTTCCTCTTGTATCCAACCTTGTCCTTCTCCTCCTTGTTTCTATCAATGATCATGAGGAGTACAAAGTTGATTGTATTCTTTTGCGTTGCCACATCAACAAGGCCATGACCTACATGTCATGACAACATACAAAGTACAAGGTCCTCTGAACTGTGATCTTCTTCTCTTCTGCCTCGGGTATCTCATCCTCCAACTTCATGTTGTCCTCGGCCTCGGTCTCTGCCTGCACTTCTTCTTCCACCTCGGCAGCAACTGGCACCGACATCATTTCTCCTCCTTCATCGCTGTCGCTACTTGTATCTCCACTTTGTAGCATTAGCTCAGGCTCCTCCTCGCGTTCCGAGTCTTTGGACTTGCACTTGGCTTCACCTTCCGAGTCTTCATCTTCTGACTCGATCACCACCATATCTCACCTCGAGTTTCTTCTTCTTGTCTTCCAAGGTTTCATCTTGTCTTTGGCTTCAACTTGCCTACTTCTCTTCTTCAATTTTGGAGTACTTGCTTCGATCTCCACATTCTTCCCCATCTTCTTGTAGTAATCGTTGGTGCTTCTGATTTGTAAGATGTACTGCTGCTCCTCTACATTGACTTCCCTTCTTAAATCAGGATGGAAATGCAACACCATCCGAGTTCACTCTGCCAAGCTCAGCAAATTCAACCCAAAGTAGAAATGGGCTGCAAACGGCACGATGTAATGTGAAGGTGATTTATCCCGCAGATTCCACACCATTTGTTGCGTTCTCCCATGGAAACACCTCGTCCAATTGATTGGTTCTCATGCAAAAAATTTATGAAAGAACACCGCTTGGTGTTTCATCACATAGGTTGTTCTCTCCGGCTTCAGGATTGCCATCTGAGCACTCACAATTCCCCTCTTGATAGGATCTTTATAGCTCTTGACTTTGTACCCATTCTTTGTCTGCTCGGACGAGAATGCATCTCTCACTTCTTGGGTTTCTTTGGCGATCTCTCCCTTCTCCAAGAACGTGGAACCCTACTTTGTGCCTGCTTCCTTCTCCAATACTAATTTCCAATCCGACTTTGTCCAACAAGCTAGATTTCCACTCTTCTCTTCTTCTTCGAGTCCATCGAGGCACTTGCTCTCAATGATCTCAGTCATGAAACCTAGAAAACTAACATTCCAGTTCCATGCCAAGAATGTAATCCAAAGTCGGCTCAAGACTTTGATTCTTGCGATTACATCCAACCTCCAAATTGCATGATTCCTCATTGCGAATTTGGAGTTCTTCTTTCCTCCTCCCATCTCTCCTACTTTCTCATTGTCTTTTGATTTCACTCTTGCAATGTTTCCCTTACACACTAGCGCATCTTCCACTCTATTTCCCTTCCCATGATCACCTACAGGATGACTTCTCAATGGCAAAGGAAAATTGCTTGACATTGCTTCATTGCGAGCTTGATTTTTATAGAGTTGCACTTTCTTTGTCTCTCTTCAATTCGAGTTTCTACCGAGAAATCACACCTCCTGCATGCACCTGTCATTGTCAATCATACTTCATGCGGATGGGCCGCCAGTTTTGAACGGTCCCTTCTTGAATTTCTCACCCCGACAAAAGGTTGTTAGACAGACTTTGCCTCGGGTTGAGCTCCTCCCGATACAAAGACTCCTTACTTCGGGTTGTATGCTGACAGGGCATTTCCGAGTACTTTGCCTTATGACCTAAAGTCACTTTACTTTGGGTTTCATCTCAAAGACTCTTTTCTTTGCCTTCTTTGGCCATATAGGCACAATCCGACTTCTCTATACACTTCTTCTTCTCTATTTTGAACAAAACAAAAAAAATGTGGGCACCACACTAGTTTTTCAACATCCCTACTGATAAAGTGACATGGAGAGAGCATTGATTCAAAGCCAAAGTAGAGACCTTTTCAGGGCTGGTTTGGTAGAGATTTCATATAGAGAGTATGTTTCAGCTATAGTGATGCTAGCCAAGAAGGATATGCATGGCAACTACATAGATAGGCAAATGTATGAATATTAACGTCCTATCAATCGTCAACTAAAGCTGATTGGTATGCCATGCCTACATTGGAGGAGATTTTTGATGCAAAGGTCTTTAGTACTTTGGATCTTCAAGCAAGATATCATCAATTGCCAATCAAGGATGAGGATAAGTCCAAGACAACATTTTGGGCTATTGATCCTCATGGCAAGGATGTATTATATCAATGGAATTTTATTTTTTTGGGTTAAAGAATACTCTTTACTCTTTACTCTCTCTTTAGTTTTTATATTGCCAAGTTCTAGGGAGTCATGGATAGGATCGTAGTAGGATTGGATTTTCCTTGGTGCTATATTGATGAAATTTTCATCTATGGCACTATTGTGGAGGAGCATGAGAAGCATTTGTTGGAGGTGTTTGAGAGATTGAGATCTCATGGACTCAAATTAAATCTAGAGAAGTGTAGATTCTTCCATGAGAAGGTTGAGTATTTAGGTTATACTATCTACCTTGGAGGACTTGGTGTTTAGCAGACCAAGGTGGAGGCTATGACATGTCTTTCTTGGCCTATGGATGAGAGCAAAGTGCAAGCATTCCTTGGGTTGGCAAAATTTTATTGCTGCTATGTTAGAGGATTTAGTGTCATTGCCAAGGCATTGATTAAGCTGACCAAGCTTACATAGGAGTGGTGTTGGGGGGATGAGCAGGAGCGAGCTTTTATAGAGCTCAAAAAGAGGTTTCCATTTGCTCCTATTCTTAGGAGACCAACTAGAGGACAACTATTCTAGGTTCATCTAGATTGGAGTATGTTGGAGCTTGGAGTAGTGCTCACCCAACATGATGATGAAGGGAAGGAGTTTGTGGTGACCTACGCTAGTTGCTCCAACAATTCAACAAGGGCAAAGTATAGTTCATATGAGAGAGAGTGCTTGGCAGTAGTATGGGTAGTAGCACATTTCTAATGCTACCTATTTGGTAACCCTTTCACTCTCATTACTGATCATCAGGCATCAAAGTGGTTGATGGAGTCCAACAAGCTTTAAGGGATGCTTACATGATGCGCTCTAATTGTACAAGAGTATGATTTCATAGTTATTCATAGACCTGGAGTGGTGAACCATGATGCAAATGGGTTGAGTAGAAACCTATGTTCCAGCCAGCAAGATCATATTGGAGCACATAACCATGGTGAGATAGATGAAGAGATGGTGCCAAGTTAGCATGCATCTACGTCTATGTTTATTCTCTTAGACTTTGGTGGTATCTCTCTCAATACATATTGGCGGAGTTATTGAGGTCATAGATCCAAAGGGTGGAGATAGTGGTACAATTCAGCAAGACATTCATGATGATGTCTTAGTGAGTCTTACAATTTCAGAAATTCATATCAGCTTTTTATAAAAAGGAGCTTTAGCTTGTGCAAAAGTATCATGGCTAAATTTGGCTGTATGCGGGAAATTCCTAAAGACTTGAGTACTAGAGGCCTTTCACTTCATTTGCAAGCAAAAAAAGGTCGAAACAAGAAGCAAGCTAATAGATTATCTTTGCATTGGTGTTGTGGGTGGCACAATTGGGGCTAAGGAGAGAGACCATGTTCTCCAACGAGCCAGGCAATTCAGATTGGAGTGCAGATACTTTCTTTGTGTATGGGAAGATGGTAGAGTACCACTTCTATCTCAAAGACCACAATTGGTCCGTCATGCTCATGGAAAGCTAGGACATTTTGGAGTAAAGCATAGATATAGCTTACTCCAAAATCATTATTAGTAGTGCGGTATGCAAACAGATGTATAGCAATTTGTTGCCAGATGTGTGGTTTGTGACCAAGTTAAAGAATCATTTAATGCTCCTACACCACAGTTTCACCCATTACCTATCATAGGGTTGGGTTACCATTGGAGTTTGGACTTTGTAGGACCTTTACCATTGACTATGAGGTATCATCAATATGTTTTGGTTATAGGGGAGCACTTCTCCAAGTGGATTGAGTTAGTGGCACTTCCTAACAAGTCCAATGAAGCAACAACTTACTTGTTCTTGGATTGGGTTCTTAGTCATTTTGGTGCACCAATTGAGGTTTTGAATGATCAAGGTACAGAGTTCTTGGGAGAGTTTCAAGTCTTGTGTGACAAGGCTTTGATTGATCATCTTATTACCTCCCAAGATCACCCTAAGGCAGATGGCTTAACAAAGAGAGTGGTTTGGATGGTGAAGAGAGGATTACGGAAGTATGGTGTGCAGAGAAGCCACTTGAGAGATTGGGATGTCTAGTTACCTTGGTTAGCCATGAGTTATTGGTTCAGCCGGCAAGCCTCCTTAGCATCCTTCTTTCCTTACTTTCTACTTTATGTACAAGATCCATAATTACTTGCAGCCATTTGTCAAGATGTTATTGTAGTTTTGAGCTTGGATGATCCAAACATATGGATGAGCGCATGTTCTCACAAGCAGAGATCTTTTGGAGAGTGATGCCAATGGTCTTTGAGAACTTAGCAATTGCTTAGCATAGGGATACCTCATGCTATGCTACTATTCAAGTAGGAGGTTATAGACCCTTGACCAATTGATTTCATCTAGGTGACTATGTGTATCTATAATAGACAACATCGATGACACTTGATGTTACTACATGCCGCACTATCTTAAAAATGTGTGAGGTTTTGCATTTTGGAGTCCTTGTGTTGGAAGGATGTGATGGTTTTGTGTGGAAGGATCATGTGCACAATTGTTTGCCATGACACCTCCCAAACATTGATGGTACTATGGACCCAAGCTTGGCACTTATACATGTTGGCTTGCAATGTATGTTATGCAGCTCTTCTAGAAGAGTTGTTATCATATTAACGTGTGATAGTTGTTTGAGAGGATGGCATATGGCATGTTTGACTCCTTCTCCCATGGTGGTTCCTTAGGGATAGTAGTTATGTCCTAGATGTACTTGACCTATAATTAGTTCACTCATTATGCGGTATAGATTGCAAACAAACAACTAACAATGAGGCTCAATAGCACCTGGCTTCTTGATCTTTGCCCACCATAGGGTATACTTGAAGTAGAAGGTTATCTAGAGTTAGAGGATTTAGCGGCCAACTAGGAAGGCAATTGTGGCACTTTAGAATTCATGTATGACTTATGTGTGAGTTGTGCTTCTATAGGGTATGATATTGAATTTTATGTAGGTTGTGTAGCAATGTATATATGCACAACAACTATCATGACATTTGTGGTGTCAAAGTTAAATTGCTCAGACATTGGAGTAGTAGTGTTGGTAGTCAAAGGTATTTTGGCAATTACTCATAGACTACTTGTTGATGGTTAGATTTCATGTTTGGGGTACTGATCACATGGTGGGACTCATTTTCACTTGCACCGTTAGTTGTGCCATCAATAGGGCCATTAGGGTTGGAGATCTAGGTCAAAATCAGAGGTATACCTTCAAAGTGTAGCTCTAGAGAGCTCACTTCTCTGATTTTGAGCCTTGAGTTCTTGGCTATGGTGGACAAAGAGTGGTGAGTGTTACTTGGAGTCTCTTAGCTAGAGTGGGTGTGGCTTGGTTGTAATCAATGGCAAATTGTTGAGTAAATGATTAAGTATTGATCTGAATTGAGTTGATTTGAGTTTATGAAGAACTGATTATTGTAGCACTTTAGAGTTCATATATGACTTATGTGTGAGTTGTGCTTCTATAGTGTATGTTGTTGACAGTGATGTATGTTGTATAGCGATGTATATACGCACAACAAGCACCATAGAATGAAAAGGGGGTTCTCATCTCTTATTGTGATTCCCAATTTATAGGTAAATTTTGGCATGCATTATCAAGCTACTCGGCACTAAGCTTGCCTTTTTTATGACCTATTATCCTCATATCATATGCAAACCAAACAAGCTAATCATACTTGGGAAGATATGTACATACCTTTGTCAACATTCATCACACCAATTAGGGTACCTATCTTGTAATTACCAAATTTTATTTTAATAATTCCAAGTAGGAGGGTATAAGATTCTCTCTTTTCTTTCTCAATTATGGCCAAAATCCACTCATGTCTTATTCTCTTCTTGCTCTATTGCAATCTCATATCCCTCAAACTTCCACCTTCTTATCCATGTTATTTCTATCCTTACACCAAACCAAGTCTCATCTTCTTATTGCCAAAATGAGCAAAAGAAATATGATGATAGACATTTTCATGATCTCACCTTTTAGTAGGTGATAGGATCATGCTTTCCTCTAGCAACCTCACTCTCTCTCTCTTGACACCCAAGTTTGTAAACTTGCTCCCAATTGGCTAGGTCCATTTTCTATTACTTGGATCATTTCTTGTGTTTCCTACAAACTTGCCCTTCCTATTCATATAAGGATCCATTTTGTCTTCCATGTTTTGAAGTTAAAACCCTTTGTTGCTAACATATCTTCCTTTTCTCTACTCGTGTCCACCCCCTCTTCCTCCTATCCTTATCACAAAGAGACATCCAACATGGTTTCCAATGACAAATTAAGCATAAGGTTCTCTAGAAAGGATATATCCTTTATGACACCACATTGGAACTTCCTTCTCATCTCCAAAATGCTCAAACTGCCATATAAAGAGTTTGAAAACTCCATGGTGATGAAGATGTCACCAACTAGTGGTGAGAGAATATGTACTAATATTGAATTAGCATAAGCTAAGGAGTTAATAAAATAAATTAAATATAGAAAAATGGGGTAGAACTTTCTAAGAATGTCCTAGAAGCATCTAGAAAGGTTTTTGGTAGAATGTTCTAAGAGCATTCATGAAGCTTCTTGGTGGAAGCTTGTATGAACTTCCAAAAGATGGAATAACGTGTACGCCAAGTAGACAACTAGCTTGCCTTGCATTCCAAGAAGGGTAGTTTCTAAAAGGAAGCTTCATTAGAAGCTTCTTGGGAATCTTATACTTAGCTTCCTATAAATACTAAAGCCAATGCTCATGTTACCCATCCAAAGTTTCCCTCCTTTGAGTGTTTTAATATGATCTTCTATTCTCCTAATTCCCTCCTTGGTTTTTTACAAGAATACTTACAATACTTGAGATTGAAATATAAAAAGAAATAATTTTGTAAATTTTAATCTTTTGAAATTTGGCCAACAAAAAACTGTACTTATCATACCTCATACTTATTTCAATCATCATCTACCCAATATCTCTAAACAATATATAATTCTACTTTTTGAGATAGAAATGATCTAGTGAGAGTACCTTCTTAAACACAATCATATGATTGGTACTATGAGACATAGGATCAAGAGCTACATTTCCATCACCACATAACTTTTACTTTAATTCTCATTGCTCTTAGATTGAAAGATTAGTTTCTATACATATATAGTTATTGTTAGTCAAGTATCTTAAGTTTGGAGATCTAGATAACGATTGACTTATTTACTCTTTATATAATTTCTCTCATTGTGAACTTTCCATTGAAATAATTCTTCAAATAATAATTTACTTGAATTTGAATTATTATTACATATTGACTCTTACATCCTACATGTTCACACCAAAATAATTATAATTGTATCTATCATATATTCATCCTTTATCCAAAGAATAGAAATTTTAGAACCTAACCAAAATCATTTTATTAGAAAAATTAGGACTTATCATTCACAATGTGTCAAGCATTTCATGTTAATCCATAAAAATTGATAAATTATTTTATATAAGTGGACATATAGTGTTTCAAATATATTTCAATCTTCATATACCTTCCCATAAACAACTTGAACCTTCCTCATCTTTGGCATTCCAAACATATGGTTTCATGTGCAAGAAGATAGACATAGAGTCTATCACAAAACATCCGTCCAAATCTTACATAAAAATTTTAGCTATGCATCCTTCCAACTTAGATCTATATATGATATAATTTTTAACATTCAGTATAAGCTTCTCAACTATGTGTATCCATCTAGAGTATATGACTCAAAATAATAAATTTAAAGTATCATATCTCTCATATTATAAATAATTAAAATTTTCATACTAGAAGGATTGGAGACATAGTATGAGCAACAAAAGTATAGAAGCAACACTTTCTTGTAATTTATTAATCTTAGAAATCCAAGTTTTTAATACCAAGACTTTGAAATAAACCACATAAACGTACACCTCAACCATCATACTTCTCTGTGGATTTGTAGTCCTTTTCAAATACATTAAGAACTTTGATGGTGAAAGTATTATTAAATTTTCAATATAATATAATTATTTGAAATATGGATATTTTACTATAAAATACATCAGAATTTCCATATTATGATATTATCCCATAAATACATCTTATCATAGTTGGAGTATTTTCCACAATTATTATCATTAGATACCAACTAGATAATGTCTAAGTTTACTTATTTTATCATAGTATGTAGCCCTTTCCGGCCTTATTGTAAGATTTTTTGGCAGGACCCACAAAATTCAGATTATGAGCTAGAAAAATGACCAATTACTCTATCCCGCAATTAAAAAAAATTTCAAAATAAAGTTAAAAATTAAAATTTTTTAAAAGCCATACTTATATATATGGGGAATGTGGAAGTTGGTAGCTAGGCAAGTCAAAATACACAATTCAAGTTTGGAAGCAAGGTAGAACAACCAATATACACCAATATATATGTGTATTTTGACCCGCTAGCTACCAACTTCCACAATCCCCATACATCCATTTCTCTTTCCAGCTGCACTTCTATCCTTTTAGTGTTCTTTACTTGATAGTTGTGAACTTGAAGTGCTACCAATGCCAAACCATCTTTGTTTGATTGTTGAAACAATATTAGGTAAATACATTTTTTTGTGCTTATATACATTGCTACACAACATACATTGTTGTCAACATCATACACTATAGATACATAACTCACACATAAGTCATACATAGCTTTCTAAAGTGCCACAATAGCACCAACCTCCTGATCTTTGCCCATCATATGGTATACCATATACTTGGAGTAGATGGCTATCTGGAGTTAGAGGGACCTAACTGCCAGCTAGGGGGCAATTGTGGCACTTTAGAGTCTATGTATGACTTATGTGTGAGTTATGTGTTTATAGTGTATGATGTTGACAGCAATGTATGTTGTGTAGCAACGTATATACACACAATAGCTATCACGCCATTTGTAGTGTCACATCTAGATTGCTCGACACTAAAGTTAAAGTGATAGTAGTTAGAAGTATTTAGCAATCACTCATAGATTACTTTCAGACGGTCAGATTTTGTGTTTGGGGTATTGACTTCATGGTGGAGCCCACCGTCACTTTGCACTGTTTGCATCATTGGGTGTGCCGTTAGGACCGTTAGGGCTTCAGACCTAGCTCAAGTCCAAGTGTATACTTTCAAAGTGTAGCTCTAGAGAGTTCACTTCTCTGATGTTGAGTTTTCAAGTTCCTGGCTATGGTGGACAAAGGCAGACTAGCTTCACCTGGATTCTCTTAGCTAGAGTGGGTGTGGTTTGATTATAATCAGTGCTTAGTTGTTGACAGTTTATAGAGTGACTAATCAAGTATTGATTTGAGTAATTAGTTTGTCTATACCATGTCGTGCGTATATACATTGCTACACAACATACATTGCTGTCAACATCATACACTATAGAAGCACAACTCACAATAAGTCATACATAGACTCTAAAGTGCCATAATAATCAGATTGCTTACCACTCTCAACTCAACACAACTCAGATCAGTACTTGATATGTCACTCTATAAACTGCCAACAACTGGGTATTGATTACAGTCAAGCCACACCCACTCAAGCATAGAGAATCCAGGTGACGCTCGCCGGCCCCTATCCACCATAGCCAGGAACTCAAAGGCTCAACATAAGAGAAGTTAGCTCTCTAGAGCTCACTTCAAAACTATACCCCTTGGACTTGAGCTAGCACCGAAACCCTAACGGTCCCGCTGATGGCACACTCGATGGTGCAAACGGTGCAAAGTGATGATGGGCCACACCATGAAGTTAGTACCCTGAACACAAAATCTAACCGTCGGAAAGTAGTCTCTGAGAAATTGCTGAAATAACTCTAACTACTATCACTGGAACTCTAGTATCCGAGCATCAAGATGTGGCACTACAAATGGCGTGACATCTGTCGTGCGTATAAACATTGCTACACAACATACATCGCTGTCAACATCATACACAATAGAAGCACAACTCATACATAAGTCATACATAGACTCTAAAGTGCCACAATCGCCCCCCTAGCTGGCGGTTAGGCCCCTCTAACTCCAGATAGCCATCTACTCTAAGTATATGGTATACCCTCTAATGGGCAAAGATTAGGAGGCTGGGTGCTATGGAGCCCCATCATTAGTTGCATGTCTGCAATCTATACCATATAAAGAATGAACTAGCTATAGGTCAAGTACATCTAGGACATAACCATTGTCCTTGAGGAACCACCGTGAGGGGAGGAGTCATACATGCCATATGCCATCCTCTTGAACAGCTATCACACATTAACATAGTAGCAGCTCCACCAAAAGAGCCACATAACATACACCTCAAGCCTGCACGTACAAGTGCCAAACTTGGGTCCATAGTACCATCAATGTTTGGGAGGTGGCATGGCGCACAATTGCGCACATGATCCTTCCAAACAACACCATCACGTCCTTCCAACACAAGGACTCCAGATGGCAAAACCTCGTGCACTCTCAAGATAGTGCAGCCTGTAGAAACATCAAGTGTTGTCGGTGTTGTCTGCTATAGATATACATAGTTGCCTGGATGAAATTGATGGATCAAGGGTCTATAACCTCCTCCTCAAATGGTAGCATAGCGTAAAGTATCTCTATGTTGAGCAATCGCCAAGTTCTCAAAGGCCATTGGCATCACTCTCCAAAAGATCTCTGCCCGCTGAGAACATGCACTCATCCATACATCGGAGTCATCCAAGTCCAAAACTACAATAGCATCTTGACAAATGGCTGTAGGTAAATCTGGATCTCGTCCATAGAGTAGAAAGTATGGAGAGAAGGATGCTAAGGAGGCTTGCCGGCTGAACCGATAGCCCATGGCCAACCAAGGTAATTGGAGATCCCAATCTCCCAAGTGGCTTCTCTGCAAACCATACTTTCACAATCCTCTCTTCACCGTTTGAACCACTCTCTCTACTAAGCCATCTGCCTCAGGGTGATCTCGGGATGTAGTACGATGATCAATCAAAGCCTTGTCCACAAGACCTGAAACTCCCCCAAGAACTCTGTACCCTGATTAGTCAAAACCTCAGCTGGTGCACCAAAATGACTAAGAACTTGATCCAGGAACAAGTAAGCTGTACCTTCACTAGACTTGTCAGGAAGTGCCACTGACTCAATCCACTTGGAGAAGTGCTCCACCATCACCAAAACATATCGATGATGTCTCACAGTCAGCAATAAAGGTCCGGCAAAGTCCAAACTCCAATGGTAACCCAATCCCATGATAGGTAATGGGTGTAACTGTGGCATAGGAGCATTGAATGATGCTCTAACTTGGTCACAAACCGCACATCTTGCAACAAACTGTTGTACCTCGGTCTGCATACCATGCCACCAATAATGACTCTGGAGTAAGCTTTATGTATGCTTTACTCCAAAATGTCCTAGCTCCTCATGAGCATGACGGACCAACTGTGGTCTCTAAGATGGAAGTGTTACTACTCGCACTCTACCATCCTCCCATACACGCAAAAGGTGTCTACCCTCCATTCTGAACCGTCTGGCTCGCTGAAGAACATGGTCTCTCTCCTTGGCTCCAACTGTGCCACCCACAACACCAATGCAAAGATAGTCCATCACTAAGACATCATCATGAATGTCTTGCTGAACTGTACCAATATCACCACTCTCTGGATCTGTGACCTCAATAACTCCTCCTGTATGCACTGAGAGAGATACCACCAAAGCCTCTGCAAATATACACAAAAAGGCCGATGCATGCCAACTTGGCACCATCTCCTCACCTGTCTCACCATGCCAACGTGCTCCGGTCTGATCCTGCTGGCTGGGACATGGGTTTCTACTCAACTCATCTGCATCACGGTTCACCACTCCAGGTCTGTGAACAACCGTGAAATCATACTCATGTAAAATCAGAGCCCATCGTGCAAGCTTCCTTGAAAGCTTGTCAGACTCCATCAACCACTTCAGTGGCTGATGATCAGTGATGAGAGTGAAGGGGTTACCAAATAGGTAACATCGGAAATGTGCTCTCGCCCAAACTGCTGCCAAGCACTCTCCCTCATATGAACTATACTTTGCCTCCGCTGAATTGTTGGAGCAACTAGCATAGGCCACCACAAACTCCTTCTCCTCATCATCATGATGGGTGAGCACCGCTCCAAGCCCCAACATACTCCAATCAATATGAACCTGAAATGGTCATCCCTTGATCGGTCTCCTCAAAATAGGAGTAGATGTCAACCTCTCCTTGAGCTCTACAAAAGCTCTCTCCTGCTCATCTCCCCAACACCACTCCTGTGTAAGCTTGGTCAGCTTTGTCAAAGCCTTGGCAATGGCACTAAATCCTCTAACATAGCGGTGATAGAAGTTCACCAACCCAAGGAATGCTCGCACTCTGCTCACATCCGTAGGCCAAGGAATATGTGCAATAGCCTCCACCTTGGTCTGCTGGACACCAAGTCCTCCGGGGTAGATAGTGTGACCCAAATACTCAACGTGCTCATGGAAGAACCTACACTTCCCAGTATGTAATTTGAGTCCATGAGATCTCAACCTCTCAAACACCTCCAACAACTATCGTTCATGCTCCTCCACAGTAGTGCTATAAACCAAAATGTCATCAATATAGCACCGAGCAAAATCCAATCCAGCTAGGATCCTATCCATGACTCTCTGGAACTCAGCAGGAGCGTTCTTTAACCCAAATGGTAAGAACCTCCACTGATATAACACATCCTTGCCGTGAGGATCAATAGCCTAAAATGTTGTCTTGGACTTATCCTCCTCCCTGATCGGCAACTGATGATATCCCGCTTGAAGATCCAAAGTACTAAAGATCTTTGCATGCTCAATCGCATCAAAAATCTCCTCCGGTGTAGGCATGGCAGACCAATCAGCTCTGGTCTGTCGGTTGATAGGACGGTAATCTCCACACATCCGCCTATTTGTATAGTTGCCATGCATATCCTTCTTGGCTGGCATCACTGTCGCTGATGCATACTCTCCATGTGAAATCTCCACCAAACCAACCTAAAAAGGGTCACTACTCTGGCTCTGAATCAATGTCCTCTCCATATCACTATATCAATAAGGATGTCGGAAAATGGGTGTGTCGCTAGTCAGCTCAATCCGTATACCAGGTCCCTTCAAAGCACCCAAATCCTTTATACTAAAGGCAAAACAACTCGTGTGACTCCTCAAGAACCTCCAAACCCTCCATCTTTCCTCTCTAGTAAGCTTGGGTCCAAGATCTGGCTCCCAAGTATCCTCTATAACTGTAGTAGGAGTGGAAGACGTACTGACTGACTACTACATTGGGCCCTTGGGAGCAATAGTGTCATGCTCCTGACCACTAGAGGTCCCAACCTCTGTGTGAAAAATTCCCTCCACTCTGGCTGCAAGCTCCACACGTCCTCTAGCTGCATCCCATGTGGACCAAGTATGTGATCCAAGTAGCCCACGCTCACCTAGATGGACTCCAAGTAGACCACTCTTCCTAGTAGCTATTGGATGTGTCCCAAGAATACCATGTCCACTCGGTCCATTGCCCCCAGCATGTGCCTGAATCGTCTTGAAGGCACAGGGCTCACAAGTGTCTGAGTGGTGGTGCCTATCAAGCGCATCCTACGCTGCTCTGCCAAGCCAAGGCTCACAATCCAGGTCAAACAATTCAGGTCCATAGCCTGACCTAACACCGAATGCCTCTGACACTACTGGAACAGTGGTAATACCGGTGCAAAAACCCATTGCCCGCTCTCTCTCATCAACGTTGGGCTCCACCAACTGCTGTAACTATGAGTCCCAAACAAGTCCAGGTCCTCCCTCTCGAAAAGCATGAGAGCCTGGGAAACTCATGAGTGTGGGAAATGCAGCTCTAGGCTGTCCAACTAGGTTCACCATTGCCATAGGTGACCTATCAGCCACTACCACTGTTTGAGACTGACGCCCAACATCCAAGATATCATCAACAAGAATGTGGTCCAATCGCTAAATCCCATCATAAGCACGCTATAGAACCTCTCTGGGTAAGAGGTTTGTCCACCAAAGACAAAGACGATGAGCCCGTGATCCTACTTTGGCTGCATCTAACAATACAACAGATCCCATCCAAGAATGGACCTGATGTGTACTCGCCACCACTCTAGTGCGAGAATCACCCATCAAAGGAACATTCTCCAAAAGGTAAGCTAGAGAAAAGAACTGATGAACATGGAGATGTCGTAGTATCCGTAACATCTCCCAAACACACCAGAACAAGGATCCTGAAGACCCAATCCTCTACCAGCACGTGTATGTCCTTGACATGGCCATCCAGAAATCACCAAGTGAATAGGCCCATGTCTCTCTAGGTCATGCGTCCCCAGTAAGGAAATGTCTCCTAGTAGGGCTTTCTGGTAACCTCTGACTGTTGACATCGGTAATAACTCCGGATACCAATAGCCCAACTGTGCCACATGATGTAGAGAGACTGGCCTATCAGTCTCATCCCTCTCTACATACAAGTACCTCTGTACTCGGATACCCGCCTGTAACACCGCAGCTAGTCCGGTGTTGATCCTACCAAAAAACTCCAATAGGCATATCCCCTCTACTAGATACTGCCAAGCAATGAGTGTGGTATCTAGAGGTGTCAAAGCAATCGCCTCTGGAGGCTCATCCTCACACTCATCTCCTGATGGTACAAAGGCTCTACTCCAAGCCTGTTGCACCAACTGATTTGCATGTTGTTGCAATGCCTCCTCTGAACTCCACAATGGAACATCCAAGGTGGATGGAACAATCCCACTCGTACTCCAAAGCCGAGTGATCTCCTTTGGTATTGGAGTATCCTCTGCACGGGCGTTCTCCTCCAACAAGTCACCAGGCCAAGTAACCGCACCATTGAAAGCTAAAACTGATGCTGCCATGGTCCTGGACTATAGTGAGCCAAGACTGCCACTACTAAAGCGTACTGGTAGGCGACATACCCGTCCCTCACCAGACTGCCAACTAGGTCTATAAGAGGTTGTTTCCTCCCAATAGTCAATCCTAAAACCCATGGGGTATAACACTACTCCCCCAACTAGCACATCATATGACCCAGCTATCGTCGCAATAGCCTAAGCTCTCACCACCGAGTATCAGTCAGATGACCAGGCTGAACCTGGACAACAAGCTCTCCACGTGTGATGTATTGTGTTGAACCACCACCTAGAGATGTCTAGATCTGAAATGGACACCTCTCCACATTGGTCTTCTGTAACTCCAGACTGACAACTGCAGCCTTCCCCAACATAAGAGGTTGCGCACCAGAGTCTAACAAGACTCTCTGTGGCGTATAGACCTTCCTTGAAGGTCCCACCAAGCAAAAAATCCCCCTATGGTTATCCAATAGGACAACACCAGGTGTGAACCGTGCTCTCTCAAAGGCCGGTCTAGGTGGCAACTCCTCTAGTCTAGCCGTTGCTGCCTGCCATAAACCACTAGTCGCTGAACTGATCCCATGCTCCTCAACCAAGTCAGCACCACTACCAACCACCTCTACTCTAGTAGTAGGAACTGCACCATCCCTACTCTCACACAACGTGGCAGCCAACCGGAATACTGGGGCTGGGTCAACTCCTAATGTAAACATATCATTGTCCGAAAACAAAGGATGCCGCATAATCAGCTGAGCCGCCCCCAACATCATGCTAGACTCAACCTCTGTAATAGTAGGTGGCTGACTAGCAGGTAGTCCATCATGTACTCCATCACCACCTACCACACCTGCACTAGAATGTCTAGGAACCATGGATGTTGTCTGCAATGCCTCAGATAGCATGAAAGATTGGGGAAGTCTGACCTGTCTCCCAACCTCTCCTCTTTGTGGGTCCAACTCCACTGATGCTCTTCTAGGCTATGGAGCATGTACTGCACTCCTAGTCACTGCTACAGATGCATCCATCTGTGCTGCTCCGCACATGAATTCCAAAGCATCTCTATCACCAGCATATGAGGTGGAAGCCTCTTCACCTGAATCTGATCTCCTTTGAGCAATAGCCATACTAGCCAATCTCTGCTCCAACTGCTCAATCCGAGTAGCCATAGTTGTGTCAGAAGTAAGGGCAGGTATTGCACCCCTTCTAGGTGTAGATCCTCTACCACCACCTCTACCACCTTGTCCTCCATGAACTGGAGCTCCTCTACTACCTGCCATAGCAGCCCTACCACTCCGTAACTCCGGGTGTAGGTCAAAACACCGATCACTATTGTGACCAAATCTATGGCAATGCTCACACTGCCTCTGTGTTGGCTGTGATGCACCCGAGGTATCAGGTCCACTGCCTTGAGTACACTCTCTCCTATGGTGAGGTCCACCACAAGTCCGACAAGCAACACCACCACTCACTGGCTGATGCTGACTCAAAAATGAAGGTAAGGGTCTAACTCCACTAGGCCTTCCACTCGCTCCATAGGATCTGGGCTATCCACCCTGTCCTCAAAAACCAACTGGGCATGGTGCACTCTACTGCACTCTAGAAGAAGTCATAGCCGTGGATGAGGTCTCCCTACCAAATCCAGATGTCACCACTCTCTCCTCCACCATGTTGAGCTCAATACGCTCAGCCAAACCAAAGACTACTGCCAAAGTAGGCAAAGTAGCCTACAACAACGTAGCATCACGAACTCTACGTCGCAACTCCCTATCCAGTATCCCATACCAAAACTGGACTGCCTGGGCCTCAGTAACTCCTTGAGTGAAACTAATCAGCCGCCTCATGCGAGTGTATGCCTCGTGTAGGCTCTTTCCAGCCTTCCGCTGGAACTCCTGCAAGCTCCTCAGCTTGTCAGTCCGCACTCCTTGGTAGTTCTACCTCAAACATAGGAAGAACTCCACCATGGGGTTAAACCCCGGTACCACACCACCTCCTACAGCCGGTACCTCCACTCGTAGTAGCACTAGCTCCAACTAGTGCACCTCCACTAGCTCCACCAACACTATTTGAGCTAAAACTCGTGTGTACAGCCAATCTACTCCTAGCTACCAAACCTGAAGTGATAGAGACATAGTTTGGAGACCAATACTGTCTCCATAACTCGATCTCTTCCAAATGAGCTCTCCTGAACTCATGGTAGTCATCCATCGGTGGACCCTCCAAGTGCTGAAACAACCCCTTCCATGCCATGAAAGGTGTGAATAAAGTCGGGTTCCACATCTGTTGCAGATCACACCAACTATCAAACTCTTGGATGAAGTCATCCAACTCAATGGTACCCACTGTACCAGAGTAACGCCTAGGGCCTTTGGAGGCCCCATAAATCTCGTCCATGTCCCACAACAACGGTGCGGACACACCAAGTGCACTCTCAACTGAATCAGCTCCTTTGTCGAACTCCAACTCAGAGTCAATCTCCTCCCTCATTAGGACGTGAGATACATGCTGATACCGAGCACAACTCCGAGTAAACCCACTGCGTACTGCAGGGCTAACTCCTCTGGAATCTCCAAAGAACTCCGTAGTGACAAAGTAACCACAACAACAAACCCAAACCACCAACTGCAACCGCAAGTACCCCACCAAGTGCCAACACCACCAAGCACCACCCACTAATGTAACTCTAACCGAGATAACTACACTAGGGGAAAGGGCAACCTGTAAGTTCGATAAATGTTGTGTCGCTGATTGCCCTGAAACTAACTAACCTGCCATCATAACACGTACTCTCACGGTCTGTAGGTCATCACTTCCTACCTCACCGGAGAGAAACAAAGGTAGTCTGACTGGTCATCACTCCAACCTCACCACCGAGAGCACACCAGAGCACCAACGCTCAAAAGTCAGGGCACCTCACACAAATGTGGTGCACAAACAGGAAGCATAGAATGGAGGGGGTCCAATCACAAGAAATCTAAACAAAAACCCTCCATCTCATAACACAACATGGGACTTACTCTGCCACCATTTGGCAATTGACATAAGAGAAGTTGGTATCTAAGTCCTAAGCTACCAAGATCACCAAGGATGGGATCAAAATGCCTCTCCTAGCCAAAGCTACATGTGTATAGATAACAGTGGCACAGTCACTATGACAACAAGTGAGGGTGGACCAGTTGGCTAGGGCACCAGTCTAGGAACAAGGGATCTAGGGGTCAAACCCTGTTGCGCACAATCTAGCAGGAAAGGCAGATTTTGCCAACCAATGACCAAGATCTACTCTAAACTAGCTAGCCTCACGCCAGCAAGCTAGCTTGCTGGCCCTTCGTAGCCACTCATAGCCCACAGCCCTATGCCTCGAAGCCTCTGGAAGTGAGCTCTCTGGAGCTCACTTCGAAACTATACCCTCTGGACTCGAGCTAGCACTAAAACCCTAACGGTCCCGCTGACTACTATCACTGGAACTCCAATGTCCGAGCATCTAGATGCGGCACTACAAATGGCGTGACAACCACTCGAATCAACTCGAGTCAGATCAATACTTAATAGTTGTGAACTTGAAGTGCTATCGATGCCAAACCATCTTCGTTCAATTGTTAAAAGAATATTAGGTAAATAGAATTTTAAAATTAAATGTTATAAATTGCTGTTGAATGTATAAAAAAAGATTATATATATAAGTTTGAGATACTTAATTGTCCAAGATAAATGCATGCAAATCTTGATACTTACACATTAAGTAGCTTATTAATCTTTCCGTTAAAGATTACTTAGACTTCTATATCAATAAGTAATAATAAAGAGGTCTTGGCAATGGGGTAGGAAGCCAAATATCAAATATTGGAAACAAATCCTTTTCTTAATGTACAAACGATTTTGAGTTCTTCAATATTATGACTCATGAAATCCTTTGAATAATAAATATTCCAACCTTTTCAAGTCTTTTACTTAACCTAGAAAAGATTTTGAGTTCTCCAAAATATTGAAATGAGTGCTCCTTGGTACGTTCGCATCTACCCTTCTCTGAAGAATATTATTATTATTATTGACCACCAATTTTGCCGATGACATTAAAACTCAATTTTAACACGCAAATAGGTTCAGTGTACCCATAACGCATACATATACATAGACGACTATGGTCAACTAAGCATGAGAATGGTCCTTTTTGTCTATTTATTGATATTCTAATTATACTAAAGAATAAAAGAAATATAGAATATACTGAATATTCTCTTTATTCATTAAAACTTTAAAGTTGTATTTCGTTTCAAAATGATGAACTTTATTGCCAGGTCACATAAAAGCGTGAATAGCGATCAAGTCCAAGAAACTAAAGAAGGCCAACGGACATGACATCGTTTTAACAGAGTAAAAGTAGGATAAACTGAATCAAGATGGTCTGAAGTGAAAACTGTCTCCACGGCATAAGTAAAAGGTCTAGGAGGATTCCACGATTCTACCACTTGATAATAATGATACGGAAGTAACAGTACAGCTACCTTACTCAAATTCGAATGAGGACATTGATGAGAAAATTTATGGCTTTCCATATTTATGGAAAATTTCAATTTGATACAAGTCCCATGATGTAGGAGCAACTTCCGAGATTCGAAGTTCAACCTCTGATCTTTGAGTGTCAGCAATTTGGAATATACTAAAGACTGTGCTCAACTGTACAAGTTTATTAGAGTCTCCTTCACACTGCACATCGAGGTTCGTATATAAACATGGCAATATGGTCAAACTGGCATCTAGTGAAACACTTACTCTACAAAAGAATTGATCCTACACATAAGCTTCCCTCTCACCTTCATTTTTTCCAGTCATTGACCTTGACAGAATCCCCCAAGTCAAATATCTTCTCTGGCTATTTCAAGGGTTCCAGCAACATCCTTTCAAAGACATTGTCTATGGATGCAGAGACTTAGGGGTTGTAACTTTCAGATTGCATCGAGAACCTTCAATGTACCGTTGATGATTGACAACTATTCTTAACGTTCCTGCCGTTGGCCCGCATTTGGATTGGCCATCATATTCATCATCATCTTCTCTGGGGAGTCTTCCCAATCCCCAAAAGCTGCCAAGTCTACCTGCGGAACGTCCTCGAGTGAAAGATATGTTTAGTACTGATCCAGGTAAGGTCTGTAAGGTCTGGGACATGTTATGGAACTCATTTCTATCGGTAATCCTCTTTGAGAAGGGATTTATGATTTCACCATTCTAACAGAGGCTTGATCTTGAGATGCTGCACCAAGGAATGACTACTTGAATCTCAGTAACAGCACCTAGGCTGAGAATTGAGCCACAAGGATCCGAGTCGAAGGAAAGAAGTCACTTACTTTGCGCCGTTGCTCAGAGAACAAATTCTCACGCTTGAGATAGTTATTGTGATCCTGCTCAGCTTTGTCTCCTCCCAGGCCCCATATCTCTATGTCCAGAACTTGAGATTTCAATGGTGAGAAGCCCTGTTGAGGGACATAAATATGATTAGCGATGTTCATAACAGTTGGAGTAATATGGTACGGAAATCAACATACAAATGTGCTCCCTTTTCTGCATTTTCATAGTTGCTGAAATCGGTTTATGAATGGAACAAGTGCCCAGAATGTTCGTGCTCTTCACGTATCTGAAGGAAAGAGAAGTGAAGGTGGTATCTTACTTGTCCTGGAACAAGACCACCAGAGTGATAGGTTTTATCCACAGCATGGTGTCTCACAGTCAAAGTCGCGAAGTCCTGATCTAACCAGACTCGTTCTTTGCCGTAGCTTCCTCCAAAACCCACACCTTCATTTGCTGGTTGAGATCTATAGACTACACCGGCAGTGTGTTTATGGCTATAGATAAAGTATTTATCTTTACCTGCATCCACATTGCCAACAGAAATCTATTACGTCAATTGAGTTACTGCATTTCTGTTCGTAATGACCATAAAGTTCTTGATACTTTTCACAGATAAGTGTTTAAAGAGGAGGTATAAGAAAATACAAGATTGCTGGATATATACGATATAAGCTTTAGTCAAGAGAGGCCCTGTAGAAACTTTTCTTAGATTGCACCTTTGATATCTCAAATCTCTCATTAGGTGCACCTCCTACAAACCACTCTTCAATAAAATCTAGTCAAATTTACGAAAATTGATTTTGTACAAATGCCACTTTCATAATTCACCACAATTGAAAGCCCACAACTGGTTACCATCGAGCAGTTGAGAAATCTCAAGAAAGATAAGTTCGTACAGAGACAACTTGACCTGATTGATTAAGAAAAGGAGTAATGCATCACCAAGTAGGTCGGTAAGAAGACGTCGCGAGCTTAGGTGGGGAATGAATATCGTCAATAATCTATTCGGGAATGTAGGCTTCGAGGAAGATCAGATGGTTGTTCGTGGGAAGCTAAAATCAGGAGAATTGAAACTTTTTTTGGCTGTTATTGTCAATAGCTTTCTACACGTTTGGGGTTACGAAAGGCAGAACTTTTCTGCGTTAAAGACCTGCTTGTAACAGTTGAGCTTTGCATTTATACTCGAGTACTCATCACTGAGGTCAAGTTGCTTACCAGATGCACGGAAAGGATTGAATAGTGGATCCACTGAAAATAGACAGGAGCCAGATGACCCGTAAGACGATTCTTTGTTCTCAAACCCATTCAATATCAAAGCTCCAAATACAAAGACCGTTCCTGGAGACGACTCTTCAACGGTTTGTGCAGAGATGAGAAGAAGAACAGGCGCACGATATCCTTGTACACAATTCCAGAAACGATTTAAGCCTCTCCCGTTCGTCGATGATCTGTTCCAAAAGTATAACACACCGTCAGACGTGAGACTACACTCTTACCACCCTTGACCTACTATTGATCTAGATGATGTAGAGACCGAGGTAGATGAGACCAATACTTAGACATCTCATGATAAATGACTCACATATATAGAGGAGTCGGGAGTTCGAAATCTGCAGATTCGACTAATCCACAAGAAGCTCGATAAAGAATCTCAGCAGCGGACGAATCTCTTGAAGAAAGGCCGACAGCCCAGGCTGTTCCACGATGTAAAAGCACGGCATCCGCTTTGGAGAGTACCTCTTCTTCCTTCTCTTGACTCTTCCCAGCTTCTTCGCTTTGGGCACCCTGTGAGGTGGGAGTGTTATTTGGCTTCTCATCTGCAATGACCTATCAAAGGAGACATCACAAGTGGACCTTAGAGTGCAGCAAAGTACACCAATGCGGTACATTAAGTTCAAGGATGGTGTAAGATGTTAGTGTGTTAAAAGTCGAGGCCCTACAAATGTCCGGAGTAGGTTTAAAACTGAAGAGATAAGCCTCTCCAAAGATCATAATCATGGCAAATTAAGTGGCTAATCAGCACAGACATTTCACGAAGGAAATGAACCCAATATCATGTCTAGTATACCACAAATGGACAAATGTCAGAGTGGAAAACCACCAGTAATTGACAGGTTTAAGTGGTCTTTTCTGGGAAACAAAACATGAAAAGAAAAATGAACACAGAAGGCGTGAGCTTTTCTTGAGTAGCTGTCTGCTTTTATCTGATTAAAGATACAGACTCGCGAACACAACAGGTTCAGGAAGTTCAGGAAGCTTTCAGCATGATTCTTTCACAATGTCTTAGACTGGTTTCTATGGAAATTCGCATCAACAGTCGTTGTTTATGAATCCTCTAAATAGTACCGCAACCAGAACTTAATTCAAGAAAACTCAAGTTTGGTGGCTGCATAGCAATGTGGAACAAAAGTGTGAGAAAAAGCAAGCGACCACCTCAAGATGATATATTTCATGCGCTAATGCTTCAGAAAGAACGAGAAATCAACAATAACGGAAGCACAGGATGTCTACCTTGGAAAGCACTTGACGCCTGCTCAGTTGAGCTCGGACGTAACGAACCAAGCAATCGGCAAGGCCAGGTATCGTAACAAATATCCACGATGAAATCTCAGAAACAGGAATTCCTGTTTCGGACCCGAATTGCTCGGTCTGTTCACTTTCGGGCTTCTTTCCACAGGCGTTGAAGGCTCCTGATAGTAAAGCATCAATTCTCGGCAAAGACACCAGTAGTTTAGGTCCCCGTTGAGTATAGTCACCCTTGTTGGGAAGCCTCGTATGGCACATAAGTAACCAGCAAAAATGAAGAAAGTCCTGCAACTGAGTCTCACTCATAGAATCCTCATCACGTCCCTCAGACTGATTATCAGATTTTTCTTCCTTTAACTTCAAATCTTTGTCCTCCAGTTGACTAGCACGGAAAAATATGGAGAACAGGACTTTCAAGTGCTCCACTGCTGAAGCCTGAACACATTTCTGATATCCTTCTAAAATTTGAGTCCAACCAATTTTCTCATTCCTGATAATAAAACAGACGCCTACGATCGCAGGTCCGACATGATCCATAAATTTGGAGATCCGAGAATTGGAATCATTTTGTATTGAAAGGGGAGCCAGTCCGAAACACTCCTGCACGATCCACGCACACACCAGATGTTTTTCAAACCTAAAGAAAGAGAAAAATCCTAATGCTTGCCTGCATCACACGCGAAGTAGTCCGAGTAGCAAAATCCCGTTTACGGAAATTGGCTAGATGTAGTCAGACAATGAGAGGCCTTACTTTACAGGATTGATAAACGAGGAGCTTACTTCTAGAGATGTTACTGTGATCTGTTCATTTTTATCCAGCTCGGTAGACGATATCGCAAGGGATTGAAAAGCTTGCTCCAAAATCTCCAAATCTCCACTGCCCCGGATTTTATTCTCCAGATCCCTCAATCCCGTTCCTTGTTCCCCGGCACTGGACTGCCCCGCCCCCATCTTCTAATCTTCCCCCAATTGACGCCAATTGACGCAGTATAACTTGCACCTGATCCTATTCTCTCTCTCTCTCTCTCTCTCTCTCTCTCTCTCTCTCTCTCTCTCTCTCTCTCTCTCTCTCTCTCTCTCTCTCTCTCTCTCTCTGTGTGTGTGTGTCTGTGTGTTCCCTCAACGGTAGAGGTTTAGCAAACGCAGTTCTCGACGTCTTTCTTCCCGTAGGCAACAACAGCAGCTCGATCAAATAACAAACTTCAACTTCGGCACCTCAAGCACATTCTGCCAAAAATATCCTTCTATATCCACCGTGCAGAACTACCATAATCCTACACTCCCTCGCAAGAATTTGTAGGGAGTTCGGTTCTGAAACGCATCAGGTACAGTGCCTTTGGCATATGCACTCTCCGACATCGCGAAAAGTGGTACAAATCGGCTTCTGGGACCGCAAGGGCCAAGTTCTCTATCTACTTTTACTCGCTCTGGAGATCAGAGAATGAGACCTGGCAGGCATGGCGAGCTGCCACTTCAACGATGACGTGGACCAAGCTTATACTGACAGCTGAACGAACTGTGTTTTGTTGAAAAGACTTTCTTTATTTTAGGGACAGCCGATGTCAAATCGAAAGAAAGACTACAACCTATCAAGTTAACTTACCTTCCCTTTCTTTCTTCTTTTTTACCTTCTTTTTTACTGAAGAGACACAAAACCAACTTGCTTCTCTTCACCAGGAGCTTGGGCGAAAATGGCCCAAAGTTGAAGGAGCTTGGGGAACTGGATCTAACTTGACTTAACGTGAACTCAAGTCAGACACGAAATATGAGCTATACAAATGAAGATAAAGGCAAGATTTCTCCCGCTAATGGAATGGAAGGACAAGATATGAGAAGCTCAAATAAAGTTTGAGAACTTAGAAAGAACTTCAGGGAAGAGGTTCCGGATCCAAGGTAGCAAAAAGTACTACTACATAGTGATATAGAGGAGGGATTTTGACGAGGCCCATTCACAACCTTCCTTCTGTATCGACATCATTCTCCGTTCTACCCGGTTAGAACATGGAAATCCGACAACCTTGAAGGAAGTGGATCTTCACTGCAACATTTGCTTAATCTCCAATTCAAATCGAAAAATCACAAGATAAAGTTAAACATTTTAAAAGAAACTTTCGGGTAGGAGATGTAGAAATGTGGCAAAATCAAAGAAGGTTTAGAGGAGAAAGTAGACTCATAAATTTCCTGGCGTCTATCTATATCTATAATTGAGACCAAAACCATTCCACATACTGATTTACCTTTTAAGACTGTGGAGTCTCTTGGCAACCTCCGCAGAAAATCGTGCCCTCTCATACTCAAATCAATATCATCTCATGAACTCTTTGCAATCTCTGCATACCCTAGCTATAGACCAGACCTTGAAGAGTATTAAAGTACCCCTTTAGAACCTCTGCAGACAGTAAGAGGTCACAAAATATCTAATTACTGATAGCTTGACGAAATACAGGTTCAAAATGTTTCGAATATCTACATGAAAAGATCCAAGACGTAGCTATAAATTCATATGCCCCGTTCGTCTTCTTTTCTCCGGATCTGACGGTTCATGGAAATATTCAATACAGTTTATGAGAATATGCATATGATTTACGGTCGTATGTAACCAATTCTTTTTAAAAAAATTCTCTACATTTTACCATGTGGAAAATAAAAACCGGTAAGGCTTTTTTTTTTCGGAGCAAGATACCCTTTTTCCCGAACACCTTTAGCATAACGGGAAACCTTTGTCTGATTTTGAGTGAAAATTAATCCTACATATTACGGATCTTTAGTGTTAGGTGAGTGAGTTTTGACAAACTATTTTGTGAGTATTGCATATATTATTATATACCCTAAATTATTTTCCAAAATATTTATAGTGAAAATTAAATACATTGTTTTGGAAATGGCATAAGAAATAGGTTTAGGTTTATCTATGTACTAAGGTACTGACATCATCATGTTGTATTCAATTACACATGATATAAAATTGACTTTTAGAGTAAATGTACTGATTTAACTTTACAATCGTCTCTTATTGATATTTAACCTCTAGTGATGCGAAAAATTTTACACTTCTTTTCGGGATAGAATGCAAAATTTCCTTCAAAGAGGATTTTTTTTAAAAATTTCCCCTCCGGAACGATAAATAAGAGTAGGTTCTTTAGAACTGCAACCACCCAGTATGAATTTAGTTAAGAATGAAATCGCCTGAAGTTTGCCGCTGCTTCTATTCTAGAGTAGATGCGGATTTGCATGAGTAATATTAGGTTTTGTCACATAAATTCCTCTTGGCTTTGGATGTGATTATTCGATTTACTATTTAGGTAGAAATTAGGGGGTCTTGATCGCATAATTTTCCGGAATGTGATGGGAGTGAGATCTTACCTTAAAAAGTTTTACAAAATATCTTGTAGGAACAACAGGCCTTCCAAATGAACAAGGTCATAAAATTGATCACGGAAATATCCTATAAATCAAGAAAAAGTAATCGTTTCAGGAACCGTGATAGTTTAGCGGAAAATTTTATGGATGAAGCTAGAGTGCCATCCGTAAAATTTTTACAAGACCGATCCGACCGAATTTTTGCAAGACATCAAACAATTTCTGGAATCATTACGCAATTCCATAGTGAAACCTTCTATTTTCTCACCTAGTAGCATCTCCTTTCTTACTAGCACGTACACCCGTGATTGCAATTTCAATTCCGGACATTAAACTTTTAAGATTTTGGCAGCGCTTGTCACCATCCTCTAAAGTTTGGAGTTATTAGACAAATTTCAATCTCCCAATTAAGGACGTTAGCTGTACCACCGCCATTTCGGTTGCCAAGGTGAATAATCGCCTTTCCTCTCACAATTGATTTTCTCTACGATGAACTGCCTTATGAAGGATTGAAGGGTGAGAATTAGCCATCACCATGGTATCTGAATATACGGCACTCTGCTCTTCGTTAGTTGTCATCCGTGAATCAATTGACGAATACTGGTCAATACTAGTCAATAATACGAATACAATTCAATTTTTTTGACTAGTATAGAACGGAAGAATGAAATTATCTATCTGATATGAAATGCACTATTGGTCAATTAAGGGGTGAGCAACTATCAACCATGCTTGAGTGAAATACCTCATTTTAACGATTATACATTGTCAACTAAGATCATCCTCTGCACACAAATAACTTATGATCCGTGTGGCTTTTTGCCCACAAAACACTTCAATGTTCTTACGTGGTCTAGACCCGATGGGACCCGCTTAAGGAAAGGTGATATTTCTGAGAATAAAGGATATTTTCCTCTTTGATTGGTTTTCCAGTAAAACTTAACACCATAATCATATTTTCTATTGATTTCTTTCATATGGTAAGAAAACGCTATTTGATTTGACTAATGTGATTATACATACGTAATGACAAGTGACTTTTTTTTTTTTTTAATTACAATTCGCTCCTCCCAAACTATCCTTCAACATTAGGATAATATTTTATATTTTAGGATTTCATACTGAATAGTTCTCCACGGGGACTAGCGTGCAAAATCTTCTTATATGTAGCTTTCAGCAAAAGGCAAGTCCTTGTTGATCTTAATTTGCAAGATACAGTGAATAAAAGAAGGTAATAGAACACATATCAAGTGAAAAAGTGTTTTCCGATACATACACTTTAAGAATTAAACTCTCTTTGTCATTGATGAAACCATTTAGAGACTTTTCTATTGGAAGTTACTTGTACCTATCATAAGTACAAACGACAAGGATTTGGACAATCTTTTGCATTCAAACTTTTGATTCAATTCTTTGTTGATATCTTTGTCTTTTCTCCATACTTGTTTCTCCATACTTGTTTGAGATTCTAGTCTTCTATATTATTATGAAAGCAAGAATCAGATGGATTGCGTGGATCATTCTTCTTAATAATCACTTTCAAAATCATTAGAATTTTTACATCTCTGTCATACTAAGTATTATTTCTATTAGTTCATAGTATCATATTTTAGTCATAGAAACTATTCATATAGATATGGAGTATCTAGCCAATGCTAGGATTATATATATTGTATTAATCTTTGTAATTAAGATTCAATAACTTTTTCGTTTTAAAAACTAACTGAATAGCCTTAAATTGCAAGTGATAAGTTTTGCAAAATATTTCAAGTGATAAATAATGGATGGTTTGAAATAACAAGTTCCATTTGTGGCTAGTATATTCAACATCTATAATTTTTTTGACTTTGGAATTGAGTTTTAATATGAATTTTTCATCTAAACCATCTAGATAGACCACGGTACTAAGACTTTTTATATCACCCTACCTATCACACATTTTAATCAAGGCCTTTAATCAAATTGCAAATTGCATTTCAACTAGCCAATTCTAATCAAGATTTTTTGTCCCATATCTAAGTGCATTCTAGACTAGTACTTAATTTATCTCAAGACCTTTTATCTTGTGTTTTTTCATTTCAAGCTATATATTGTTCCACACCTAATTCAGTTAAAAATTTGTATCAATTCCCACTTTTCTCAAGCCATTTGGATCTAGCATCCAATTTGATATGGATTGGAATCTATATCTTTATTGCATCTTGAAGAAATAGTTTTGATATGAGCAATTGATAAATCATAAAATGATCAACCAATGTAGATATGTGCCAACATCTATTATATATCAACTATTATATATCTATTGAGTGTACTCTTGATACAATTAAAGGAAAACATTGTAGTAGCAATTGGATGTTGTTTGTCTATAACACTTGAACCACACACAAGTTAGATTCTTTCAGCCGCTAATGACACAAACATTTATTTTTCAAGCCCTCATCCATCGTAGCACCTAAACCAAACTATTCTCTATTGCCAAATGCACATTGCTTGTTTTTATGTCTATGCAACACCAAAATCCAAGTGCTACTAAGGACCATATTTTAATACCTATCCCTTAGACAACATGGGAAGGAAAAAATTCTCTCTCCTCTATAAATGTCTATTGCAAGTATGCACTAAACATAGCCATATGCATGTTGAACATCCATTTGTCTATCTACTAGAACATCAAATCTGACCACCACTAAGTGCTATACTTTACAAGTCAGGTTCTATCAATTGCTAAAGACCAAATGATCTATCTATCAAGCATATGTCCATCACAACACTTGAACCAAACCATTATCCAATGCCAAATGCCAGTTGTCCATTTGTATATTTGCTACAACACTAGAATCCAACCACCACTAAGGACCATATTCTATTGCATGTACTCCGAGCACCATGAAAAGAAAATAAATCTCTCTTTGCTATCAAACACTTGTTGCAAATCCATATTGGCCTAATACATGCATATTGAACGCCCATCCATCTATATACCAAACCACTAGAATTTGACCACCTTTAAGGACCATATTTTGGCAGTCTAAGAATCACACCAAAGTCCAAGTCTATTATAATCATATATATTTATATTTATATTTATATTAGAAAAAAATAATTTACTGTACATCATCAACAGATTAATAAATATAAAAATATACATGGGCATCTACAATATTTATAGATGATTATTGATAAACAAGTTTAAAGTATGCACCAACATGTAAGAATATATGATTTAAAGTGAGAAGTTTTGATTTTGACTAGCATTTAAATGTCAATAATTTTTCAAAGAAATGAGTTTTGATATAGGCAACTTATAGACCACTAAGAGGTCAAAAAATATATAGATATATACCAACAACTGTATACAAACATTGTTCCAAAGAAATGAGTTATAACTTGGAAAACTCATATCATCAATAAATACATAAATAAAGACAAGCATCCACAATATCTAGAAATGCTCTTTTGCAATATATCTAGGCATCCAAAAAACTTATAATACAAAATTGGACCTTCTTATATACGTTGGCATCTATTCATTACAATATTTTGAAATGCTTTCTACTTGTATTAGAAAGAAGGCGACCGCGGAGGAAAAATGAAGGATGGGAAGACCAATCAAGTTGTACAAGGGAGAGACAAAAAAAGGTAACATAGGGCTAAGCCCCAATAGAGTCTATATGAGAAATCTGCCCTACCGCACCTAAGATATCCGAGCTATGCAAGTCATACAGTCTACACACAATTGGAGCATCCAAAGAAACATCACCTAATGTGATTGCACTTGTATTTGTGCAACTTATATATTGACATAGATATAGACTAACATCTATTACATTTATAGATTTTCATTGACAAATAAGTTTAAAAGTATACACATGCATGCAAAAATCAATGGTTACAAGGATGTTTATTGATCATTAAAGGTATTTTGGTGTTTTTCATTTAATTATAGCAAACTAAGTTTTGTAAATTAAATTTTTCCTCTAGTTGAGTTAGTATGGCTAAATAAGGAGAGAGATCCAATATATATTGTTGGATATTGAATTTCATACCCTAGTGGATTACGAATAAGATTTTAAAAGAGTGTGAACTCTTTAGAGCATTTATATTTAGTAGTACATTATGGAATTTTATGTTCAATTATATTACATTGAAATATCCTTCTTGGATTTTGCATGGTTATAGTGGATTGGTATATGAGATAAGGCAAACTCCTATTGATTGACCAAGTTAGATGACCTTGGGTAATAGAGGTAAATCAAGTTAAGTTGATCTAACCTTGAAATATATTCTTATTTATAGTTAAAGAGAAGATCTAAGATTTGTGAAGAATATTCTTATAAGTCTCCAAAGGGAAGCATATGAGAGGAGAGAAACTACATGAAGGAACATTGACCAAAAAATGGTTTATGAGAAGGAAGGATCCTATCATTACCAAGGCACTTACCACAATAATTTTGGCGTGCATATAAGGACAAGCTAAGCCAATGAAAGGAATCCATTTCTTAATGAGCTCAAAGCATGAGTCAGTGAGTGGAATGAGACTTTTTGAGTACAAAATAAATTGCTAAGTAAAGAGGGGGATTTTCTACTTGAGAGTGCAATTATTATAATAGAGGAACTTGTAACTCTAGATTTCTAACTTGTAACTCTTAATATTGGTCAAATGTTCTATTCGAGGTTACTTTGAGCTTTGGCATACGAGAGAGAATAAGTGACTTATGGAGAGAATGAGAAGTGTATGGATTGATTGAGAGAATTTTCTTTAACTTATTCTCCTTATATTGCTAGGTACAAACTTTGCCTTCCTTCAATTAGATGGTGCACATACAAAGTATCAAGAGGTAGGAGACAAGATTGGCACTATTTCTATTTGCAGTTTCTGTTTTGTTCTCAAGACATCTATAGAAAAGTGTATGTGTATATATCAAGTGTAGTTTTATACTTTTCAAATAGGGATTATGAGAGCTCATGTTTTTACAATATCAGGTAAGAGAGAATAAATTGGATATTGGAGAGCATAAATTGGATATTGGAGAGAAAAGAGCCTTTATTAACCTTGTGATTGTCCTTGATATCTTGGAGTTGATTATGTATATCTTGTACACTTGAGAAAGAATGGTCATTCTCAAGTTGAGAAGATAATTTTCTAAATTGAGATTATAGGTCCATTTTCTTTGACATTTGCTATGATAAAAGCAAGATAGATGAGAAATATAGAGCAAAAGAAATTAATCTATTCTTTTTAGAAAAAAAATTTAGTAACCAATTATTTTTAATAGAATTCCAAGAGATAATGTTTAAATGGTTAAATTTGGGTTTTGAAAGTTCACCTTCAAGAATGTCCAATGTTGAGTGAGTTGTCATTAAAAGATTGATGCTCTTGGGTTTTTTGTACAAAGTCTATCATTTTCTCTATGAAGAGTTTGACCTAAATTTTGTTGAGGTCTATGCTGGCAACTTAGGGACCTTGTGCCTATTAGGTTTAAGCAATAAGAAAGATTTAAGTGAATGACATTTCTTGCAAAGTATAATAGTATTTGAGGTAGGAACCTTGGCAATTTCACCAAATTCATTCAACCAACTGAGCTAAAATTTTATGAGCATGTATTCTAGATGGTCAGATTAATTTGAGAAATTTGAGAGTCTAGAGTTGAAAGGAGACTTCATGTTAGTTGTGAGGAATGTCATGTTGTGCTCTTTGCCTTTTGATTCCATAGTACTTTGAATGCTTAAAATCCAAATTGACTCCTTAGCACATTAGCTCACTTCTTTGGATCCATAAAAGTCATGCATCTTGATCAAGTATAGATACACCTGTATGCACTCCAACACTTATGATCATATTGTGAAATTCCTCATCACTACTCAATGTAGATGTTGACCAACACTTATAATAAATGAACAACAATTTGCAAATAATTCAAAGTCCTTTTCCTAAACTATGATTTCCCCAAAAATCTTTGGACCAAATCTTTATATACATTTTCAACTTTGCTTTGAAGTGATTTTGCAACTAAGCAAATTTCTTGGTAATCTTCTATCTCCACTTACATCACTCACTTAGGATTCTAATCTTATATTATCCTAATCACCTACAAATTAATTATATCACTTATACATGTTTGGGGAGGTGTCTCCTCCCAAAGTCAATTTTAATTTACAACTCCAAAGACTTTGTCACACCATTTGTAGCATCACACCTGGACTCTAGAGTAGTAGTGTTTGTAGTCAAGATTATTATGGTAATTACTCATAGAATACTTGTTGATGGTCAGATTTTGTATTTGAGGTACTGACTTCATGGTGAGGCCTACTATCACTTAGCACCATTTTCACTATTGGATGTGCCATGAGTGGGATCGTTAGGGTTGGAGATAAGGGGTATACTTTTGAAGTGTAGCTCCAAAGAGCTCACTTCTTTGATGTTGAGCCTTTGAGTTCTTGGCTATGGAGGACAAAGGCCAACAAGCGTCACTTGGATTCTTTTAGCTAGAATAGGTGTGGCTTGATTGTAATCCATATCCAATTTTTGGTATATTATTGAGTGATAAATCAAGTATTGCTCTGATTGAATGTGATTTGAGTTGTGTGAACAGATTGATTACATCAAAGAAGTGAGGTTGGGAGGAAATTGGGTGTAGAAATTGAGAGTGTCGGTGGTATCTCCAAAACTTATTGATCATTGGTGTAAAATATTGAGACCAAGGAGAGAAATAAGAGAATGGAAACTCACATTGGGACACTGGAATATAGAAAAACTCCAAATGCCTAGCATGAGCTTTGGCTCTTGTATTTATAAGGATCATACAAGGCGCTTGAGAAGCTTCTCAAGAAGCTTCCTTGAGCCGCTTTCTTGGAGTGCAAGCTAAGTTAATTGGGAAGCTTCTCAAGAAGCTTCCTTTTAGGAGTTGCTTACTTGGCATGCAAGCTAAGTTAGTTGGAAGCTTCTAGAAGCTATCTACTTGGAGTGCAAGCTAAGCTAGCCAAGAAGCTTGTCAAGAAGCTTCCTAGATAATTTTGGAATATTCTAGGCTAATTTGTCTTATTTGCTACTTCATTAGCCCTACTAACTTTATTACTAAACTCCATATTGTTACATATTCCCCCATCGATAGTTGATGACATCCTTATCACTAGTGAAGCTTTGAACTCCTAGATGGCTAAGTGTGCATTTTGGAGCTGAGAAAGAGATTCATATGTTGCATCATGAAAGAGATACCCTTTCCAAAGGACCTATACTCCATATGTTGTTGACGACCTTGTTGAATATGGTGACGTGCAAGGATGAAATCAACTTTGTACTCCTCATGATCATTGATAGGGACAAGAGGACGGGGAGGTTGGACTTGAGAAGAAAAAGAAGGGGGGTTAGGAACAAAGGGTTTCATCTTGGAAATATGAAAGATAGGATAGATATGCATATGACAAGGCAAGGCAAGTCGATAAGCAACAAGGGAGACAATTTGGGTGACATCAAAAGAGTCCTATCCAATTAGAAGCAAGTTTACAAACTTGGGTATCAAGTGGGTGGGGTAAGTTACTAGCGGATAACATGACTTTATCATTAACTTCAAAGGTGAGATCATGATAATGGTGGTCCGCGTATTGTTTCTGATAATTCTAGGCAACAAGGACGTGAAAATTTGGCTTGTTGGTGAGATTGGGAGATGGTGGTTAAGAAGGTTGAAATATGAGGGACCTGAGATAGGGGAGGAGCAAGAAGAGAACTTGGAACAAGCAGATCTTGGCCAAAATTGAGAAAGAAGGGAGAAAATCTGATGCTTGCTTGTTTGGAATTGTTGTAGGCAAATTCTGCAACTACAAGACATTCATCCCAATTGGTATGGTGGATTTGTATGTTTGGTTTGTCCATTATTTTGAGGATGATAGGCCGTGGACAAAGAAAGCTTGGTGCCGAGTATTTGGAAGAGTGCCTGCCAAAACTTCCAAGTGAATCAAAGATCACGATCAAAGATGAGTACATGTGGCATCCCATGATGCTTGAAGACATTGTTGAAGAGATTTATGTTAGATTTTTAGGCAGTGGACAAAAAAAGCTTGGTGCCAAGTATTTGAAAGAGTGCTTGCCAAAACTTCCAAGTAAATCAAAGATCGCAATCAAAGATGAGAACATGTGGCATCCCATGATGCTTGAAGACATTGTTGAAGTAGATTTGCTTACTAAGCTTATCCACAAACACCAAGATTGTTGTGTTTCCTTGCTTTGTCTTGGACAAGGATGTGATGAGATCCAAACTCACATGTTCCCATTGAGTAGATGGAATGGGAAGTAGTTGAAGGAGTCCACTCAGCTTTTGGTTGCTGGTCTTGTTGCATTGGTAGCTTTCACACGATTGAACAAACCCCCTAAACATCTTGTGTCATGTTGGGCCACCACCATTGGTGTTGGAGGGTACCCAAGGTCTTGTCCACACCCATGTGACTAATTATTGGTAAATCATGGGCTTCTTGAAGAAGCACAAGTTGGAGATCACCTTTGGCTGGAACATAGATCCGGTCCTCATAGAATAGAGGGCCTTCCTTGAAGGAGAAGGTGTTGTACTCCTTGTCACATGCTGTAAGATGACCATGTACCATTTGGAAAAAGGGATCTTATTGTAGAGCTGACCAAAACTCATTTTGGACCTTGGAGTCAATTGCCGCCGTTGAAATTGCCACCGAGATGAGAGGAAGAGACTACAAATCAGGTCTTCATGATAGAGCATTAGGGATGACATAAAACCAACCTGGTTTGTACTCAAGTTTGATATCAAAAAATTGGAGTTGCTCCTCCTATCAATGATGTTGACTCTTCATGTGTTCTAAGTGTAAGGTCTACAATAATGTTTTGTGATCAGTTTGCATTATCACTTGTTTCCCCAAGAGATAATGCCTCCATACTTTGGTGGCATATACCATTGCAAGTTGTTCTTGATCTTGAGCAGAGTAATTTCTTTCAATTGTATTTAGTCGAAGAGATGCAAAGGCCATAGGATGTAATCCATCTAGGAATTCTTGTTGCAACATTGCTCCAATTGCAAAGTTAGAAGTATCAAAATCAATCACACAAGGTAGTTGAGGATCATATGGTTGAAGGATGGGTCTTGAAGGCACTATTTGTTTCAGCTTTTGGAATACTTCTTCATGCTTGGTGGTCCATTGGAAGCTCAAGTTCTTCCCCAAGAGGTCAGTCAATGGTGTAGCCACATGAGCATAATAATGGATGAACCGTCGGTAAAACTGGTCAATCCATTAAATACCCATAGTTCTATAGCATCCTTTGGAGTAGGCCAATCAGTAATGGCCTTGATTTTTTCCTCTTCCATCTTGATCCCCTCCAATGAGATCTTGTGACTCAAGAAGGTAACTACCTTGTGCCAAAAGACACACTTTGACTCCTTATGATAAAATTTCCATTGTCGTAGTTGTCTTAGGACTTCTTGCACATGATTCACATGTTTTACCTCTATCTTGTTATAAATTAAGACATCATCCAAGAACACCACCACGTACCAATCCAATAGTCCATCCAATACCGGATGCATTTGATCCATGAAGACTATTGGAGCATTTGTGAGCTTGAAAGGTAGAACTCTCTACTCGAAATGCCCATACCTTGTGCAAAAGGCAGTCTTTTGCACATCCTCCCTATCAATGGGGATTTGCCAATAGCCGCTACAAAGATCCAACTTGGAAAAGTATTGTGCTCAACTCAATTGATCAAGCAAGTCATTGATTCAAGATAAGGGAGATGCATTCTTCAATATTTGCTTATTGAGCCCACGGTAATCACTACAAAAAACAAAGTCCTCCATCCTTCTTTGGAACCAATAGTACCGGTGCTCCCCAAGAGGAGGTGCTATGTTGTATGAAGTTCTTCTCTAAAAACTCCATAAGTGTTATTTTCAACTCCTTCAACTCCTTTAGTGAGAGTCTATAAATTGGTCTACTCACTAGAGTACTCCCTGGCAGTAACTCAATCTTGAAGGGCATACCACGATTGGAGGGTAATCCCTTTGGTAGATCATCCATAAACAAGTCCATAAACTCTTGAACTATCAGATCAACCATTGCTTGATGAGGCTCTTGGCTCTCCTCAAATTGTCCTTGTGCAATTGCCTTGATCCACATTGCAAAAATAGACTTATCTTCCTCCAAAGCTTGCTCTATTGCTCCTTCACTAACAAACTTCCCATCTAGGGACTCATATTTGTTCAAAGCTTGTTCCATGGCTGCTTTCTTGTTAAACTTCCCATATTGGGACTTATCTCCCTTCAAGGCTTGCTCTATGGCTACCTTCTCAACAAACTTCTCATCTTGAGATTGACTATTTTTAGGTGTCTTACTCAAAGGTGCCAAATAGCCTAATCAGAAATTCCTACCTTGGTGTTGTACTTGAAGTTATCATTGGTTCCAATTAAATTTAACCTTATGATGTTCAAGCCAAGGTAGTCCTAGAATGACATCATAGTATAGAGGTGCCACTACAAACCTCATATACTCCAAATACTCCTTCCTAATCTTGAAGGTAATAGGATGCAAGGTACGGAATGCAAAATCCTTTCTACCATCCGCCATCATCAATCTACTTCCAATTATTGGATTGATATGAATACCCAATTCCTTTGGTACTTGCATATATATGCAATTCTCTGAACTTCCAAAATCAACCAAAATCCTACAACCCCGATCAAATATCGTACCTTGCAAGTGAAGAAAACTTGCATAGGTCAAGCCTTCAATCCCATTGGAACTAATCAAGCTCCCAATAGGTAACTCAAAATCTCCTATTGGGATTCCTTGCTTCCCTGATTGTTTTGCTCCACAAAATCCATCTGGACAACTTGCCGAGGTCACCCATTCTTGAGTGGACATTCAATTATATGATGTCCCAATTGGCAACAATAAAAACAACCCTCATTTTGTCATAGTTTCTCTTTATCTATCGTGCCAAGTGGATTTTGTTGAATGACATCAATCTCCATTGGTGCCGGCTCCTCCACCTATGTGTAGTGTATCGATAGGTTTTGTGGAGGTCAAGGTTGAGACCAAGTTGTTGCAACCAAGGAATCAAAATGTTTGGCCAACCACATGGCTTCTTCTAAGTGTTGTGGCGTTTGCATGGTTACCTCTGATTTGGTTCTTGACTTCAAACCCCTCATAAATTGATTCAGAGCTTCACCTTCTAGTATATCTAGAATTTGCATGATGGTGTTCTGGAATTGCATGATGTAACTTCTTACAGAGCCAATTTGTTTCAACTCTGGAAACCTATCTCGTGCAGCTTGTGTGGTATTTATAGCTTGGAACTAACTCATTATTACACTCTTGAATTCTGCCCATGTCAAGATTGGTGCAATAATTTGTCATTCAGCTCGCTCCACTCAAAATCTCCACTATAGCTTTGCTACTCCATCCAATTGACTAGAAGCCAAGAGAATCTATTTTTGCTCATCTTGCAAATTGGTAGCTTCAAAGTAACATTCACAATCAGAAACAAAATTCTCTAGTGCACTTGGGAGATTCTTGCCTTCAAATACCTTGGGTTTAGTGAATCTGATTTGATCTTCTCCTTCTCAAATTGGTACTCTCTCTGTGTGCTCTTGTCGTCAAAGCTCTTGTCATCCAACAATCAAGTAAGGTGCTCAATTTGTTGCTACATAGCAAAGATAACCTCAAGCATTTCTGCCTTGGTTGCTACTCTATCATGTCACCTCTAATCTATCTAATTTATTAATACATAGAGGCATCAAGTCTACCATTTTCCATAAGTTGCAACCGGAAGCACCAAGGGTTCCTCAGATATGGTGATCATATACAAAAAATCTTGTCCAAAGCTTGAGGTGATGAATTGTGTGAGGCTATGCTTATGTAGTACTTGGACACAAAAATCCCAATGGTTTAGTGGATGTGGATTTGGTGGTCCTTAAATTCCATCCATCTCATTCTTGCTCTAATACCAATATAAAAGACCAAGACCAAGGAGAGAAATAGGAGAATGAAAACTCACATTGGGACACTTGAATGTAGAAAAACTCCAAATGCCTAACATGAGCTTCGGTTCTTGTATTTATAAGGATCATAAAAGGTTCTTGAGAAGCTTCTCAAGAAGCTTCCTTTTAGGAGCTGCTTACTTGGAGTGCAAGCTAAGTTAGTTGGAAGCTTCTAGAAGCTTCCTTGTAAAAGCTACCTACTTGGAGTGCAAGCTAAGCTAGCCAAAAAGCTTCTCAAGAAGCTTCTTAGATACTTTTGGAATATTCTAGACTAATTTATCTTATTTGCTACTTCATTAGCTCTACTAACTTCATCTCTAAACTCCATATTGTTATAATTGAACCCAATCTATATTGTTACAATTGGTTTAGATTTTCCTTAGTGTGCAAAAGATCATTCAATTGATGCAGATTTGGCAATGAGGCAGATGGTGTACGGAAGTGCTGGCCATATTTCAAGCAAAGAGAAGAAATTTTCAAGTGGTAGTTGTGATTTTGAGCTTAAGAATTGAAAGTAAGACCAGTTTGGTGTGAGCTCAAATAGTGAAATTGAATATTTTTGGCTCAAGTTAGAGGAGTTTTGCCAAATTTGGAGAAGTTTTACCAGATTTGCAGAGGGTTCAAAGTTGCAAGAAGAAAGGCCATATTTGGGCATTGTTTGGCAAAATTTTCCCATCGTGCTAGATTGTGCACAATTAGATCTTTGGTTCCTAGATTGGTGCCATAGCCAACTGATCCACCCTCACTTGTTGTCCTAATGGCTATTCCACTATTATCTATACATTTGGAGCTTTGGCTAAGAGAGACAATTTGATCCTATTCTTGGTGATCTTGGTAGCTTAGGAAGTAGATAACTCATATTATGTCAAATGCCAAATGGTGGCAAAGTCAATCCAATGTTGATTTATGAGATGAAGGGTTTAAAAAATAATAATTTGTGATTGGACCTCCTCTATTCTCTACTTCCTATTTGTACACCATGTTTGTGTGAGGTACCATGAATTTAGAGCATTGGTGCTTTGGTGTGCTCTCGGTAGTGAGGTTGGAGTGATGACAAATCAGACTATCTATGTTTCTTTCCATTGAGGCAAGAAGTGATGACATGCAAACTATGAGAGTGCATATTATGATGGCAGGTTATATTTTGCACTTTCTCCTAGTGTAATCGTTATAGTTAGAGCTACATTATGGGTGATATTTGGTTGGTATGTTGGCACTTGGTGGCATTGGCACTTACTGGGGTACTTGTGGTGGTTTAGATTATGGGCTACAATTTTTGATTACTTTGTTACAACAAAGTTCTTTGGGGATTTTAGATGAGATAGTGCTGCAATACAAAATGGGTTTACTTAAAGTGGCGCTTGATATCAACCGGTATCTTAGGTCCTAATAAGAGAGGAGATTGACTCTAAGTTGGAGTTTGATGCAAGAGCTGATTCAATTGAGAGTGCACTTGGTGTGTTCATACCATTGTTGTGAGACATGGACAAGATTTATGGGGTCTCCAAAGGCCCCAAGTGTACTTAAGTATAGTGGATACCATTAAGTTTGATGACTTCATCCATGAGTTTGATAGTTGGTGTGATCTACAAAAGATGCAGAACCCGACTTTGTTTACACTCTTCATGGCATGGGGTTGTTTCAACACTTGGAAGGTCCATGAATGGATGACTACTATGAGTTCAAGAGAGCTCACTTGGAGGAGATTGAGCTGTGGAGACATTATTGGTCTCTAAACTATGTCTCCATCACTTTAGGCCTGGTTTCTAGGGGTAAATTTGCAGTACCCATGAGTTCTAGCTCTAGTAGCATTGGTTGATCTCTTGGAGATGGTGCTACTATGAGTGGAGGTACTACTATAGGAGGTGGTGTAGTATTGGAGTCTAATCCCATAGTGGAGTTCTTCTAGTGTTTGAGGTAGAACTATCAAGGAGTGCGGACTAACAAGCTGAGGAGCTTATAGGAATTCTAGTAGAAGGCTGAAGAGAGCTTACGCAAGGCATACACTCACATGAGATGGCGGATCATTTTTACTCAAGGAGTTATTGAGGCCCAATCAGTCCAATTTTGGTATAGGATATTGGACAGGGAATTGCAATGTAGAGTCCACAATGTTACGTTGTTATATGTTATTTTACCTACTTTGGAAATGGTCTTTGGTTTGGCTAAGCGTATGGAGCTAAACATGGTGGTGGAGAGAGTGGTGACATCTAGATTTGATAAGGAGATCTCATCCACAATTGTTACTTCTTTGAGAGTGTAGTAGAGTGCACCACACCATGTTGATTTTTGAGGATAGGGTGGACAACCTAAATCCTATAGAGCAAGTGGAAGGCCTATTATAGCTAGACCCTTACCTTCATTTTTGGGTCAGTAGTAGCAAGTGAGTGGTGGTATTGCTTGTTGGACTTGTGGTAGATCTTACCTTAGGAGAGAGTGCACTTAAGGTAACGGACCTGATAACCTCTAGTGCATTTACAGCCAACACAAAGACAATGTGAGCATTGCCACAGATTTAGTCACATTTAGTGAGATTTAGTCAAATTTAGTGACCAATGCTTTGACCTACACCCGGAGTTACAAAGTGGTAGGGCTATTATAGAAGGTGGTAGAGGAGCTCCAGGTCATGGAGGACGAGGTGGTAGAGTTGGTGGTAGAGGATCCACACCTAGTAGGGGTGTAGTACATGCCCTTACTTCTCATGTAGCCACGGCTACTCAGATTAAGCAGTTGGAGCAGAGATTATCTAGCATGGCCATTGCTTAGAGGAGATCAGATTTAGGTGTTGAGGCTTCTACCTCATATGCAGGTGATAGAGATATCTTAGACTTCATGTGCAGAGCAACACAAGTGGATGCATCTGCCATAATGACTAAGAGTGCATGTACAGACTTCATGTGCAGAGCAACACAAGTGGATGCATCTGCCATAATGACTACAAGTGCAGTACATGCTCTAGAGGCTAAAGGAGTGGAGTTGGACCCATAAAGAGGAGAGGTTGGGAGACAAGTTAGACTTCCTCAATCTTCCATGCTCTTTAAGGTACTACAGACAACATCCATGGCCTCTAAATGTCCTAGTGCATGTGTGGTAGGTGATGATGGGGTGCATGATGGACTACCTACTAGTCAACCACCTGCTACTACACAGATTGAGTCTAGCATGATGTTATGTGCAGCTTAGTTGATCATGCGCTTTCCATTATTCTCAACTAGTGACATGTTTATATTGGGAGTTGACCCAACCCCAATGTTTCAATTGGCTATCATGCTTTTTGATAGTAAGGATGATGTGGTTCCTATAACTAGAGTAGAGGTGGTTGATAGTAGAGCTGACTTGGTTGAGGAGCATGAGATTTGCTTAACGACCAGTGGTTTACAACAAGCAGTAATGGTTAGATTGGATGAGTTACCAACTAGACCGGCTTTTGAGCAAGTGTGGTTTACACGTGGAGTTGTCCTATTGGATAAACATGGGGAGATTTTTTGTTTGGTGAGATCTTCAAGGAAAGTCTATACACCATAGATGGTCTTACTAGACTCTTGTATGTAGCCTCTTATGTTGGAGAAGGCTGCAATTGTTGGTCTGGAGTTACAGAAGACCAATGTGGAGAGGTGTCCATTTTAGATCTAGACATCTCTAAGGGGTGGTTCTACACAATACATCACATGTCGAGAGCTTGTTTTTCAGATTTAGCCCAATCATCTGACTGATAGCTCTATGGTGAGAGTTTAGGCCATTGCAATAGTAATTGAGTCATATGATGTGTTAGTTGGAGGAGTAGTGTTATACCCCATAGGTTTTAGTATTGACTATTGGGAAGAGATAATCTCCTATAGACCAAGTTGGTAGTCAAGTGAGGGATGAGTATGTTGCCTACCAATATGCTCAATAGTGGCAATCTTGGCTCACTATAATTTGGGACCATGACAACATCAATTTCAACTTTTAGTGGTTTTGTTACATGGCCTGGTGATTTATAAGAGGCAAACACCCATGTAGAGGATAATTCAATACTAGAGGAGATCACTTGGATTTGGAGTACACGTAGGATTGTTCTATCCACCTTGGCAGTTCCATTGTGGAGTTTAGAGGAGACATTGCAACAACATGTAGATCAATTGGTGCAATAGGCTTGGAGTGGAGCTTTGTAGCACCAAGAGACTAGTGTGAGGATGAGCCTCTAAAGTTGATTACCTTGACACCTCTAGATACTACAGTTATTGCTTGGTAATATCCAATAAAGGGAGTATGTCTATTAGAGTTGTTTGGTGGGATTAGTATTGGACTAGCTACGATACTACAAGTATGTATACGAGTACAGAGGTACTTGTATGTGGAGAGAGATGAGACTTCTAGGCAAGTCTCTCTACATCATGTGGCACACTTGGCCTCTTGTTATTTCAAGTTATGACTGATATCAATAGTCAAGGATTTACCAAAAGGTCTCACCAATCCAGACTCTCCTTGCATATGGAGCTTGTAGCCAGTGGTGTTGGAAAGATGAGCTGTAACACTCATTTGTACATGTGTGTGGTATTGTGATATTTAGCTTGGTATTACAAGTACTTGAGAGATATTATTTATATAGAGATAAAGGATGGTTCTACATTAGTCATGATTAGCTAAAGTTAGTCATAGCTAAGATAGAGGGGAACTTACTTTAGAGGAAGTGGAAAAGATGAGCACCACTATTTTAGATTCTAGTGTGTTGACTTGGTATTATTCCTAGGTGTTTGGCTTTGAGGAAAGAGTTGAAAACTCTTGGGCCTGCAAGCCTTTTTGTTTTGGATTCTTTTATAGTCCAAGGATAGCCCATGTGAAGGAATCCTTGACTTAGTGGTTGGGTCAGGATAAGATCACATGCTAGTAGAATATGCCCATGTGAATGGATATTCCTTTATACTTTTTGACTTTACTTGACTTTTAGTCTAGTAACTTGAGTTACTATGATAATTAGTAAGTTTGGTGTATAACTATTTCATAAGTATATAAACAAGGGATGAGGAATGACTCATCATCTGTTCATTTGCAACTATCTTTCTCATTTGAGTTCTCTAGTGAGCAATGTCTTGAGTCTTGGAGTGTTAGCCTTGGAGGAGTATGATGGAGTTGGGGTTCCTTGCCTTCTTAGTCTATGGTGAACTACCATAATAGCCATCAGAGGTTCATCCTAAGTGAGAGACAGGCCGGCTTACAGAGCAAGAGAGAGCTTTTGTAGAGCCCAAGGAGAGGTTGACATATGCTCCTATTTTGAGTAGATAGATAAGCAAAAGACCATTTCAAGTTCGCATTGATTGGAGTATGTTAGGGCTTGGAGAAATTCTCACCTAACATGATGAGGGGAAGGAGTTTGTGGTGGCTTATGCAAGTCGCTCCAACAATTCAACAGAGGCAAAATATAGTTCATATGAGGGACAATGCTTGGCAACAATATAGACAATAATACCTTTCCAATGTTACTTGTTTGGTGATCCCTTTACTCTCATCATTGATCATCAGCCGCTAAAGTGGTCGATGGAGTCTGACAAGATTTAAGGGAAGCTTGCATGATGTGCTCTAATTTTACAAGAGTATGATTTCACAATTATTCACAAACCTAGAGTGGTGAACTGTAATGCAGATGGGTTGAGTAGAAACCCATGTCCCAGTCAGTAGGATCAAACGGGAGCATGTTGGCATGGTGAGACAGTTGAGGAGATGGTGCCAGGTTGGCATGCATCTACCTTTCTCTATATAGTTTTTGAGGCTTTGGTGGTATCTCTCTCAATGCATACATGAGGAGTTATTGAGGTCATAGATCCAAAGAGTGGAGATATTGGTATAGTTTAGCAAGACATTCATCATGGTATCTTAATGATGAACTATCTTTGCATTGGTGTTGTGGGTGGCACAATTAGGGCCAAGGAGAGAGACCGTGTTCTTCAACAAGCCAAAAAATTCAGATTGGAGGGCATACACCTTCTTTGTGTATAAGAGGATGGTAGAGTGAGAGTAGTACCACTTCCATCTTAGAGACCACAGTTGGTCCGTCATGCTCATGAGGAGCTAGGACATTTTGGATTTAAGCATACATATAGCTTACTCTAGAGTTATTATTGGTGGCACGGTATGCAAATTGATGTATATCAGTTTGTTTCTAGATGTGTGGTTTGTGACCGAGTTAGAGCATTATTTAATATTGCTACACCATAGTTACATTCATTACCTATCATGAGATTGGATTACCATTGGAGTTTGGACTTTGTTGGACCTTTATTGTTGACTATGAGACACCATCGGTATGTTTTGGTGATGGTAGAGCACTTCTCCAAGTGGATTGAGTTGGTGGCATTTCCTAACAAGTCCAATGAAGGGATGCCTTACTCACTCATGGATTGGGTTCTTAGTCATTTTAGTGCACCAATTGAGGGTTTGTTGATTACAGTACAGAGTTCTTGGAGGAGTTTCAAGTCTTGTGTGATAAGGCTTTGATTGATCATTGTAACACCTCCCAAGATCACCCTAACATAGATGTCTTAGCAAAGAGAGTGGTTCAGACAATGAAGAGAGGATTGTGGAAGTATGGTTCGCAAAGAGGCCACTTGGGAGATTGGGATCTCCAATTACCTTGGTTGGCCATGGGCTATTGGCTCAGTTGACAAGCCTCCTTGGCATCCTTCTCTCTTTACTTTCTACTCTATGGACAAGATCCAAAATTACCTGCAACTATTCATTGAGATACTACTATAGTGTTGGACTTAGATGACCAAGATATATGGATGAGTGCATGTTATCAACAGGCAAAGATCTTTTGGAGAGTGATGCCAATGGCTTTTGAAAACTTGACAATTGCTCAACATAGGGATACCTTACGCTATACTACCATTCAAGGAGGAAGTTATAAACCCTCAATCTATTGATTTCATCTAGGTGATTATGTATATCTAGAACATACAACACCAACGACACTTGATGTTTCTATGGGCCGCACTATCTTGAGAATGCACAAGGTTTTGCCATCTAGAGTCCTTGTGTTTTGGAAGGACGTGATGGTGTTGTTTGGAAGGATCATGTGCGCAATTGTGCCACCATGCCACCTCCCAAACATTGATGGTACTATGGACCCAAGCTTGGCACTTGTACGTTTAGGCTTGTGGTGTATGTTATGCAACTCTTCTAATAGAGCTGCCACTATGTTAGTGTGTGATAGCTATTTGAGACAATAGTATATAGCATGTATGACTCCTCCCCTTATGATGGTTTCTCAAGGATAGTGGTTATGTCCTAGATGTACTTAACTTATAGCTAGTTCATCCTTTATATGGTATAGATTACAGACAAGCAACTAATGATGAGGCTTGATAGCACTTGGCCTCTTGATCTTTTGCCCACCATAGGGTATACCATATACTTGGAGTAGATGGCTATTTGGAGTTAAAGTGACCTAACCGCCAACTAGGGAGGCAATTGTGGCACTTTGAGTCCATTTATGACTTATGTGTGAGTTGTGCTTATATAGTGTGTGATGTTGACAACAATGTATATTTGTGTAGCAATGTATATATGCATGAAAATTGTCACCCCATTTATAGCATTGCACCTAGATTGCTTGGACTCTGGAGTGGTAGTGTTGGTAGTCAAGAGTATTTTGGTAGTTACTCATAGACTACTTGTTGGCGGTCAGATTTTGTGTTCAGGGTACTAACTACCTAGTAGGGCCCACTATCACTTAGCACCATTTGCACCGTTGGATGTATTGTTAGTGGGACCATTAGGGTTAGAGACCAGGGAGGTATACTTTTGAAGTGCAATCCCAAAGAGCTCACTTCTTTGATGTTGAGCCTTTGAGTTCCGGGCTATGGTGGACAGAGGCCGGTGAGTGTCACTTGGATTCTCTTAGCTAGAGTGGGTGTGGCTTGACTGTAATCTATGCATAGTTTTAGGCAGATTATTGAGTGACAAATCAAGTATTGATCTAATTGAGGGTAATTTGAGTTGTGTGAACAAACTGATTATTGTGGCACTTTAGAGTCCATGGATGACTTATATGTGAGTTGTGCTTCAATAGTGTGTGATGTTGACAATGATGTATGTTAAGTAGCAATGTATATACGCATAACAACTTGCTCAACTGCAAAAACCTATACAACTCCAAAGGCATTCCCACCTGAAATATTTATAACTACAAAGTCCTTTGGTTAACTTGCTACTCTAAGGTTCACACAATATGAGGGTTCTTCCTTTAGTGAGGCAAAGTACCTTTGACCTATTGCCTTACTACAAAGAACTACAATTGCCACTAAACTACAAAGAGTACTTTGGTTTGCTCCCTATATTATGCTGTCTTTAATAGATAGGTATCATAAACTTCAATGGACTTCCTATCTAAATGTTCCTTAAGCCTAATTGCTAATTGGTCCATTTTCTCCTCTTTACAAGTTCATCCTTCAACTTCTAGACCTACAATTTACATTTGTGTATCTTTGCATTCATTGCCTTCTCTTTGTCTTCCTCTTTCAACATCTCCATGAGTTGATATTGAGCTTCCTCCAACTATTCAATAGCCTTCAACTTCTCTTCCTCCAAGTGTTGGTTCAAAATGCCTACTTGTTTCTTCACTTCTTCTACCATTTAGGGTCAGTTCATTCCCCTATCTTCCTTTTCCTTCTTCAAGTCTTTGCCTAGCTGGTCCAACTACAATGCCACTTCCTTTCAATAGTTGGCTATATGTAGGTCTAGGATCATAATCTAAATATTAATATTCTCTAATTTGCTACAAATGCTCACCACTTCTTTGTCTTTGGCTCAAAGATGATCTTCATATCCAAGCTACATCTCCTTCTTCTCCATACAAAACATGCCCAATTCTAGTTGCAATCTTCCAAGTTCTTCTTATTGCCTCTTCTATCCTATGATGATGGAGGAATTATATCTTCTTACTTCAAAGATCTCATGCATCATTGAGTTCACCTTCTTTGCTTCCTCCTTGTATGGGTTTTGGGCTTTAAGTATCTCTTCCTTTTATTTTTCTTCCTTCTCCTTCCAAGTATAATCTCCTTGTGCATTTTGTGCACCAAGGAAGTGTAATATACCATCTCCAAACGCTTATTTTAGTATTGCAAAGTATCAACTCCATGAACTATAGTTCTGCTCCTACCAAATATATAACAAAGTGCACTCCATTCTTGACCAACAATTGGATTCCTTACTACATTTCTCCTCCTTCTAAAACTCATAATTGAGTGGAGAACCTTTGATTTCCTCTTCTTCTTGAACTTTGGCTTTGTTCTTGGCTTCTTCCTCCGGTTCTACTTTGGGCCAAAGTTTTAGTTTTGGTTGATTTTTGTTATTCATCCTCCCATTTCCTTGGACTTTGGACTCTTGGTCAAGACTCAAAGATGTGTTGTGTCAACGGGAGGTCTCACTTTGTTCTTGGACTGGTTCTCTTGTTCTTCACTTGGATCTAGATTTGGAGTAGATTATACATCTTTGGAATGTTCTCTTTTTCTAAATTTCGCTGCCAATCCTTGTAGAGTGAAAGATTCTTCTTCTTATTCTTCTTCTTCTTCTTCTTCTTCTTCTTCTTCTTCTTGGTAGCTCTTTCCTTGTCTATTGGCATAAATTCCCTGATTGTTATGTACTTCATATTCAACCTCTTGATACTCCTTGATCATCAATTTCTCCTTGGGTTATGAAGAAAAGTACACCGCTAGTTGGAAGTGGCTTGGTAATTTCTTCTACTCCTCCTTGGTTAACAAGTTGAGCCCCATGTAGAAGTGATTGCAAAGGGAGCCAAGTAAGTAGCTCCACCATCTTCCTCAAATTCTTTGTGCCAACTCCTTGCTTGGTAGTGAAACATGCTAGCCCAATTCACAAGTTCATCTTGGTACATGTATTTGAAGAATACGGCTTGGTTGTTGTCAAGTAAGTTGTTGGTTTATGCTTGAATAAGTTCATAACCACTTCAATGATCAATCTTTGGAGCAGATCCTTATAACTTCAGACTCTCCACCCATTGTCTTTTTGCTGCTTCTTTGTGAAGGTCACTTTGATGTTGTTGGTGAGCATATTTTTTGCAAACTTTGTCTCCAAGGTCATGTTTCTTGCGGTCTTGTATCCAATCTTAACACATTCCTCCAATTCTCCTTGGTCCAATTGTAGGAGTTGTCTCCCAAGTCCCTTGTTGTCTTCTCCCTTCTTCCTACTCATCTTGTGGATAATCTTAAAGTCACTCAATTCCCAGTTCTAGATCAAGAAGCCCAAATGCTTGCTCTAATTCACCTCACCCATACAATACATTACCCACTTATTTATAATTGGACTTCACAAAATGGCTTTGGGTACCTTCATCACGGGTTTCTAGACAAATACCATGTTTCATATCAAATGGATTTTAGGTACAAAGATGAATGTTTGTTGAGTACTAAGGTAGGGAAGACTACGAATACTTTGAAAACTTGGGATATTCTAGATTTGTTCAAAGTTGAAGACTAAATCTCTTTATGGAAATGGGTCAATGAACACCTGGTTTATGTGCAAATTCCTCAAACATTCTTCAATCCTTTGGTGGTTGCGGAGTGGTTGAGCACTCCTTTCTAACACATGTCATGCTTTTGGTGTGTAGTCCTTCTCCACACATGCATGATCATCACCAAATGCAAATGGCCTTCAACGGCAGTTCTTTAACTAGATGGTGGTGCACTCAAAGGCGTGTATGATCTTATATACCTCGATGTTTAGACCAAAGTTCTTCTAGTATGATCATATTTAGTCCAAATTTTGTCTAGGCTGAAGTTACTCTGACTTGAGTGTCTTGCCTTTGACCAACCTTTGGGGTCATTTCTTAGTTTGCATTCTTTCTTTTGAGTGCCATTCGCTTTGTACTTGTTACCTTTGTAACTTTGCCTAAACAGACATAATTTAGAAGGATATTTCAACTAAGAAAATAAAAATAAAAATAATAAATTTGGTAAAAAAGTGTACAACATCCTCTAATGTGACTGTTTCCTTGTGAATTGTCCCAAGGACCAACCGATACTTTTTCCATTAACTCCAAATGTAGGAAGGTTTTCTTTGTTCAAACCACATATGATTCCAGTTGAACAATCAAAGTCATACGAGTCTCTACACCATCTGTTCCAAGAGACCTCGCTCTCCTCCATGGAGTTCTGGATAGACACACTTAGCCTACCAACTTCCAAATCTTTTACGAGATGGATACTATACAGCAAAAGACTTGACTTCTTTAATTTGAATAGAATCGAGTTTACAATGTTTGAACTAGATCTCCACTGTTTTCTCGAAATTTTAATCAACATACGGACAAGGAATGATATAATGAAACAAGACATATATACATATATATATATATATATATATATATATATATATATATATATATATATATATTAGAATTACCTTTAGTACTAGCCAGATTGAACATATAGTGTAAGGTGTAGATCGCAAATTAGTAGGGCGGAAAAAGCACTAAGTATAGGGAACCAGCTCCCCAACTCGTATTAAGTCACGACCTTGATGCATTATAGAGGAAAACATAAGAAAACCATATAGTGGGCACTTTCGCACCCATCACTGTGTCTACGATAGAGACCATGATTGCTAATCTTCTACATCTTGAGTGAAGTTTCTTTAACTTGAACATACCACCAGAATTAAGTTTCGAAACTTGACAAAACCAATAACTAGCCTAATACATTCTTACCTTAGTGAATTGCAACCTCATCTCAAATAGCATAAGTCCCAACTGAATCTTGTCTCTTTTTCTTGCTTGACATAGAGCAAGTTTTCTTCCCGTCATTACTAAGTTAATCGTGCGAATATGAGAGAAATCCTGTCAAAATAAAGGGGCCTCTACTTCTGAAACTTCTATTTGGCGGTTTTCAGGCTCATCTGAGTGCTTTCTCTTGAAGTACAGTGATAGCGGCAGCAGCTCGAGACTGTTTGAGGAGTTTGAGGTTTAAGGATTATGTCGAATTGAGAAATGTGCGAAGAGGAACGAACGATTCCTGGAGACGATGGCGCCGTGGAGTTGAGGTAAGCAACACCGAGTGAAGGACGTGATGTTATGCGGTCGCGTGAATTGTCTGCGTACGAAAAAGAGGATAAGAGCGTAGAACGGAGGCACAAATCTTGAGTGTGGAATCGAATTTAGGGCTGGAAATTGACTTGTTTCTCACTATTTGGTCATGGGATTTTTGATAATCTTGAAGTTAAGAGAGCGCGCATGGTTAGGAATTGTGAGAAAGTTGAAAGACACTATCTGCGGAGTAGAGAAAAGCCTTGAGGATGGTCAAAGACGATGATGTTCCTGTCAGGAAGTAATTCTGATGAACCTGAAAAGGTATAGGTTGTCTGTACCTTAACTTTTTGTTTAACCCATTTGGTCGGTCTCCAGCGCTGGAAATCTGCGAATAGGGTGTTTACTTTACTGAACGGATCTCAAATGAGCTGCTATGAAGAGATGGTGCACCTGGACTCGAATTAGGTTGGATTAAACAGGAGCGGTATTTCACCTCGAGGCAACCGTTTGGCGGGACACATTGTGCAAGAGAGTTGTCTACAAGGTTCTGTAGTGCTACGCTAATTCCCACCTTTCCTTCGCGCCAAGGGTGGCTTTCCCAGAACAGTCACTGACTGCCTCTAATGGTTGTTCGTGGCTGCTTATCACATCTCAAACTGGGGTTTGGAAATTCACCTTCTCTGCGTTGCAGGATGGTGGTGTTAATATCAACATAAAGAAGAACTGATTAAATCACAACAGGATTGATTATTTAGCTTATTTTCCCTTATATTGCGTTCCAATTCTTCTAGATAGTGGTGATGTGCCGCCAAGTATCCAATGCCGTCCCGAGCTTGCTAATTTCACATTGCACGTAATTTGGTCATCAGTAATCAAAGTATTGCTACCCCATGAGTTTTGCAATCTCCCCCTCAAGCACAGTATAATTTGCGATACTGGATGTCACAGATACCATCTTGGTTGCTCTCACTATCAATTGTCACTAGCATTTTGAATCTGGCAGAGTAGTTTTGATTTCTTGCCCAGTTGGCTGCATATTTTGGCTGCGAGTATAGATTTCTTGCAACGAATACCTGGTGTTGTCCTCTTGCCCTTCCGTATTCGTTTGATGGAAATTGTTGACTGGGAAATTTCTTATCTATTACTTTTCTTTTGTAGGGTTTCAATGTGTTTTTCTTCTTCTCTTATATTCCATACATGTGTCGTCTGTAGGTGTAACTACCAACTAACATTGTCTTCGGATCATGTGTTCTTTCGATGAGTTGCCTATACATGTAATTACTGACATGTAGAAACCTTACCAAGCATGTTATAAGCTTGTCATATATTCCAAGCTTGTCGGTATACGCTGGAACTGCAGAGGTGACTTCGATCTTATTTTTTCTATACGTGGTTAAAGTGCCCACGCAAGGATATTGACTAGAGATTCTTGATACCACATAATGTTCTGCTGGAAAACCATTTTCAGGTTGTCCTCGTCTGTTTCAGGTCATTGCACAGCCGGATGTTCAGCCCGTTATTTTGTAAAATCAATGTTTCATGAGGGACGCGTGACATCAGATCACGAAGTGCAGGTCAACCCTCTTGATCTTTCTATCTGGTGGCCAGCTTTGTGAATAATAGTGAAAGTAGATTGTCTCTGGATTTTGGTGGGCTTGAACTTGACAATCGAGGCACATGGAGGAGTGTAGTTGGTAATGTTGAAGTCTATGAGTCCTGCTCACTTATGGTTTCTTGTGCTCTTAGGAATGAAAGCTTCATCGGTTGCCTCACCAATGTGGGCCTCCAAAGAAGATCCTTTGCAGCATCCGCGCATTGACACAGGTACCCTAAATCCCGCTTTCGCAGGTCCCATAATCGGTCCTCCTCAAGCTCCAGGACCTATTCCTCCTCCCTTCCACCAACGACCCCAAGGTCCATATATCGGACCTCCTCATGCATCCCCTTCTCAGCATTTGCAGGTTTCTGGATCTGTAGCTTTTCCACCTCTTCCGATGCAGGATCGTCTTGCACCTTCTCCTGCTCAGCTAAACGGTTCTAAGCCGTCGCCTCAACCTTATGGACATCAACAGAGACCAAATGGTCTACCCACTCCCCCTTCTGCACATCATCCTCCTTACTCAGTGTCACCCTTGCCGAGTCACCAAGCTCCTGGTACTTTCCCTCTCACTAATGTCCAGCTCCAGTCTCAACCACAGCCCCAAGCTTCTCATCATGTTAACCCTCCAGGAAATGGAACTGGGATGTCTTCCTTTCAAGCAAGTTCACATCCTCAGGTTGTCCTAGCCGGTCCGCCACCCTTCCCCTATCCTCACCATCATGGGATTCCTCACTCATTCTCATCACCCCTTCCAACCGGTGAGAATACTTCGCAAGGGGTTCCGTCGGCTCCTCAAGGATTACATGCTTTCGGTCCTCCAGGGTCGCAGTTATACGGTGTTGGCCAAGGGCCTCCAGGTCCCCAGCTCCCCCAATCACGTGGATCTCTCCCAGGTCCTCCATCACATTCAACACCACAAGACGGGCCTGGTGGGCCTGGGCTAAGGTTTCCCCAAAGAGCTGATCAGTTCCAACCACCAGCTCCTCAGTCACATGGAAGGTCGATGAATCCCAACACGATCCCACCTACCCAACAAGTACCCGAACCTTCACTGCCAGTGGGAGGCTCTGGGCGTCCTTCTAAGTTTCATGATGCCCCTTCAGACTATTCTTCACAGTCTGATAGTCGTAATAGTACTGGCCGAAGTTCACAGTTTGTTTCGCCTCCTCAACATGGTCACCAGGCGCCTCAACCTCCAGTTCCACAGGGAGATCCTGCACAACATGCTTCCAAATTTCACCCAGCGCCTTTTGGTGGAACTTCACAAGGTCCAGCACAGGAAAGCAGTCATAATGCTGCACATGTCCCACAGTATCAGCCGTCTGGACAACATCAATCGGAGCCTCAACTTTATCAGAACCATTATCAATTTCCTCAAGGACCACGTGGGATGGGGCCACCTCCCTGGCACCAATCTCGGCCTCCTCCGCAATATAATCCAAACCAGCAAGTGAATCACTGGCCACCGGGCAATGCAAACCAGGAGATTGTTGCCTCGCGCTACCTATCCGAAGTCGCTAGTCAACAGCATTCGGCAGGTGTACATCAGTCACAGAGTTCCCTATCACAGGGCTTCTCATCTCAGGAAAAATCTTCAGTTCAGGATTTATCATACGATGAACCCAAGTTGCAGCGAGAGCAGAAGCGGAAGTCACGATGGGATCCTGTTCCAGAAGAGCAGTCTTCCAAAGATGCTGTAATATCCCAACCTGATTCTTGGCTGCCGTCAATATCTCACAAACCTTGGTACCCAGGATCCGGCTCTGGACAACCACCGGGACTTCCTAATAAACAAAGTGGACACATTGGCCCTGTTTCGAACATGGATAGCCGCAGTAATCATGGGGCGTCCATGGAGCTAGCAGTACAAGAAGCTGTACTTCGTGAACAGGTATACTTTTATCCATTACATTTATTTTGCTTTAACATTGAGCGGGTGATGTCTAGGACTAATAATACATAAGTTTCAGTTGTTTTCCATATAAACCAGTCTCAAGTCCTTTTTTTCCTGTATGGTTCCGAGTCCTTCCAAAGTCTTGCTTTGATGATCAAGCGTTCTAGTAGTCCTCATTACATCTAGCCAGGAGAGTGACTGGGATATCCTTAAACTTCTTGAAGAAAAGGAATCCTGGTTGATGGTGGTGCATCTGCCGAAGGCCAGCGATTGTAGGTACTGAAGTAGCTTGTTATTCATGGTGGAAGTCAGCACCATGACATGGCATGCTCTAGGATAAGGTCCACGTAGTCTGGAGAACAACGTACTTCAGATTGCACTCCCCATTTATGCGTGAATTCGATTTCAAAATATGTCAATCGATTTACATGTGCATGGAATCAGTTCTAACGGGCGGTTTTAAAATGCACATATCACTATTTCAATTTGAATAAGTACAATTTCAATCTACGTGTCCTAATATGCGCATGTGCTCTCTTTCCACGTACATTCTTCACTCACTCTGTTGTAGATTATAGATTCAGTTACGTAGTAACCGGTATATAGTTCTAAATTGACAGTTTTTCATAACCGTTCATTAAGTCTTATGACCTGATATCTTGTCTTCTCATCCTTCTTGATGTATGCTGAATTGGTTCCATGTTCGGAGTATTACTAAGACAGGCTTACGTCTTCTTGGGTGATTTTCAGGAAAATAGTGCGCACGAGATTATATCCCTGCACAGGTGAGTGGTACGTTGGTTACTGGTTGAAGTTGAAATTGCTCTATGTTACGGGAAGGCTGAGGGTTGTACGTGGAGTCTTGCTCTTGCTTTCTGCCATGCATGGACGTGATCACGGCTGACACAAGCGGGCGAAATTGCTCTCACCATATCATCGTTACCTCCGTGCTGACATTTGGAAGTTGAGGATGAAAACGAACTAGGAGTGTCCACATATCTCTATCAAATTTAAGAAAAATGGATTATGTAGTTCATAGTGTTTTTGAATGTCTGTTTTGAGCAAGCGCTTTTGTGTTCTCCTGTGCAAATGAACACAGACGTGAAAAGAGACCTCATGAAACGATGGAGATGGCAGAAAGAGATATTTTATCAATCCGACACGATCCCGGTGACCTAAAGGTGAGAACCTCTACCATGATATCCGTTTGATGTCCTGTTGCGCGATTGATCATAGGGGTTTGGAGAGCAGCTGCTAGGCTTAAACTCTCTGAACTCCGTGTGGTGATCCCTGCTACCTCTGTAACGAGAGGATTTTTTAACGTCCAGAACTGGGATTTCTATGGAGGCTTGTACGAGTGGATTTGTGGGCCATCGAGATGGACGTTTCACCCAATCCGCAACTGCTGATGTTTGGATGGAGATTTCGTGAAACTTGTACAATGTGCTTGCAGGAGAAACTTTTGAGGATGACTTCTGAACATCGAGTGGACATTGCTTCCAAGCGTGGAAGATCCAATCAACATGACCAAGGTGGTGGTATTCGGTTTATCGGGCATGGCAGTTCTTGAATGTTTTAAGGGTGCAAAGCAGCTACTGCTCACGATTGTCAAGTCCCTTGAATTGGTGTATTTTACTGCTATAATAGAAAGCTTTCAAATTTCGGAGATGTCTGTTGAAATTTGCTGGTGAAGTCAACTGGTAAAATTTGGAGAAGATCCGGATTACTTGGAAGGATCCTAACTATATGGTGGAACTTGGGAACCCTAGATACTGAGTGCTGTTTGTCATCCATCTATGTCAATGTGTCCTCACTTACCAACATCTTACTTGAGTTCCCGTATCAGGGTAGGTTCTCAAGTTACCCGCCATAAGACTGTTCATGTCAAGACTTTAGAAGGTCGTGATTTGCAACAACTTGTCATGGGTAGAATATGTTGTTCTAGTGAATGTGGACTATTTCATGTTCACTCAACGTTCCCATTCAGTCAGGGCGAGTACTTCATATTTTGAATGGTTAGTACGATTCTTGTTTTGGCGTTGTTAGTCCAGTAAATGTACGTTGAGTGTGTCCGATGGAAGGAGAGGCCCGTAAAGATTATGGAAGCAAGCCTTGTCTTCTTCTATCTTACTAGCAGTGCTGTGCCTGATGTTTCCCTCGTCCATATCGTCACCAAGAATGGTCTTCAATCTGTACTGCGATTTGCTCATTTGGAACTCTTCAGCCATGCCGTTAATTCCTGAACGTGGAAACATGCACTTCTTGATCCAGCTACAATGATTTTGTCGAGTTTATTAAATGATATAGTAAATCTCGTATATTGAGACCTAAAGAGCGTCAAATTGGTCCTTTACACCGGAGAATGTGGTGGGCTGTCTGCATGAGTCTATCAAAACTCAAGTTTACATGTCACGGCACTTCTTTCGAGGACACCGACAAATGCTGTGTGAAGTGTAATGACCCTGGTTTATTTGTAGTGTGCTAGAAACCCTTTTGAACTTTACCTGTCTCCGGATTTTAGCTAATTGATAGTTATTATACATATCCGAATAAGATTTGTGGATCATCTCAGCAGAAATATATTAGATTCTCGTGGCTTCAGTCATTTCATAGTTGAGAAACCATTTGTGGATATCGCAGGATCTTTCTAGAATCTCAGCAAGTTTTTACTGAAGGTAGGTTGCGCTGTCTGTTTCGTGCAGAGAATTTGGAGATTGGAAACGGGTACGGAGTACCAGGAGGAGGGGCATATTACAACAGTGTTCGAACTCCGATGTTCAGTATTGGTACTGCTTCAAGTGGGTTCAGAACAGATGGTCGCGACCTGTCTCCTGAGCGCATTCATGATGGGCAGCAAAGTGGTCCTAGGCACGGACCAGCGGGTCTGTTGGCGGAACCAGAACACAACAATCAGAGGTTTGGCTCGAACATGAGCCATCGCAATTTCAAAGATGAACGCGTAAGACCGGGCAGAAATGAGGTCGGGCAAGGGGGCGTGAATGAATATGATAGCGAGAGCGAGAAAACCGATTTGCCAGATCTATTGAAACAACGTTTGAAGGCTCGAGGCATACTGAAAGAGGAAACTGGTGCCGAGTCTGTATCTGGGGTGCGTCTTTGTCCTATGAGTTCAGTACCATGACTGGATTAGCTTTATCTTCCGCACTTTTAGCTACTCAAGTGATTGAAGAGCGATTTACATGGAATTCTGCTGGAGTTAGGTTGTGTGCCTACATGGTCAATCATGCTCTGCTAGAGAAGCCTTTTCAGTCTAGGCTGTATTTGCCCAATAGCAATGGTGTAGAAAAATGCCAACTCATGATTGTTACTGCCATAGATTGTTCAAGGAATCGCATTTCTGGAGATTCTATCAAGTTATCTAGTTTGCGCTGTGTTCTCGTATTGTCCTTGTCATCTGATGTCGGAAGCCGTATTCTTCTCTCAGTTGCTTTTTCTACAGCTGCAAAGCAACCTAGTTGTGTTTGATATAACTTCTATTGCCTTTGAATGTCAGGATAGTGAAGGATGATATTAGATGTCAGAATCCCTCTCGTCGTGTTTAGTCGTTTTGCTCCCAATCGCCACTCTTTTGCATTCTGCGTGGGATCGAGGGGCTTCATTAATAAGGCCAATGATTTCTCGAACAGGGGTTATCAGATGCCAGCTCCGGAGACAAGGACTCATCGGCAAGTAAACTTCCCGCTGGATGGGTAAGTCATACCCGTGTTCAGTAGTTAAGACAATTTATCGTTGTACAGATTTGACTGTTAAGAGGTGGGTTGCAGTTCACGTGACAGGGTGCAGGCTATGGCACAGCATGTCCATGAAGGATGAATCATGGGTTGAACCCGAATTCTAGAGGAATCTAAAAAGGGTTGAGCAGACCATTACACGTCAGTATTACACCATATGTGAAAATGTGGGTCTCACTTGGTGTTGATGAATCCATCAAGTTGTTCGTTTTCTCTTGTGTTAAGGAAGGACTCTCAAGCAGCCGTATTTCCCCATTTTACAGTTGGAAGGTGTGGATCCAGACAGTGGGACTGTTTATTTCTTCAACCAAACCACTGGGAAGAGCCAGTGGGAGCGACCTACCGTGAGGGCTGGCTTGCCTCCCCCTCCACCTCCACCAGCATTGCCCGCTTTACCCCCAGATTGGGAAGAAGCAACTGACACTGGCACCGGTATGGGTTAAAGTTCTTTTACAAGAGAAAAGAACATATTGAATCTAATATGATGCGAAGAAGGATTTTGTATTCATTTATTCAAGATTGGTTGTGTAGGCTGAGATTTCATACTTTGTAGCGATGCTCAGAGGCTTTGCAATTTTTCTTTTGGCATACAGGACAGAAGTACTACTACTGCGTGAAAACCAATGAGTCAAGCTGGGAGAGGCCAAAATCCATCAGTGCTTCAATATCTAAGAAACAAGACAAATCAAGTACCGAGTCCGTATCTAATGGCGCTGCTTCCAAGTTTAAGAAGTGTGCCGGATGTGGTGGATGGGGTCGAGGTCTTGTGCAGGCTTGGAACTATTGCAATCATTGCACAAGGTGAGTGTCTTTCCAGGTTCTGTGAAGTCTTATGTTGATTTTGTTCATAGGTTCATTCATGTTACCTTTGTGGGGTAAAATAGTCCATGTTAAGGTTTCATGTTGGTTGCAGAGTTCTGGATATCAAAGTTCCAGTCCAGAGCAACATGTCGGGTCCCAAACGGAATACATCCATGGTCACAGTAGCTAATGCAGACGCTTCGCAAGTGGAGGCCACGGTGGAACCTGAGTTCAAGCACAAATGGCAAGCTGACATTGCCGCAGCTGTGGAAGCTGACACCGTGAGAAAAGATCCGAAACAAAAGTACGTAGAACTATCTTCTTTCAGTTGCTCGGAGGCTATTATTGCTGGGATACCTTCGGTAGAACGCAGATGTTTGTTCGTTTGTTGCTGTACTAGAACTAGGTAATCAAGAGTTATCAGTTTAGTCGTTTAAGCTCTTAACTTGTTTCCGTGTTTATCTGGATCTAAGAATGGCAACTGACTATGAATTAGGTTGGGTACAAGGCCACCAACTGGCAAGCCAAACCGAAAGGACCAGAAGAAGAGAATTCCTTCTGAATCTGATGAACTGGACCCAATGGATCCTAGTGCTTACTCAGACGCCCCTCGTGGTGGATGGTATGTTTGGCTGAGATGCTGTACTGATTTGCCTCTAGATTGAATTGTAAGATTGCTGAAGTGGATCACATTCATCACTTTTTGGTGTCTCTAAGCATTTAACTATCAATGAGTCCTATACTCTCGTTCGCACGTTGCTATCGGACCCTGACCTCTATTTGCACTTCCACACAACTAACTTCAAACTCCTCTTCACATTACCACTTCATGTAATTGGCGGCGATACGGAACTCTGTTTGGAATGCTTCGATCACCGCGTTGTAATGGTATTCATCGTTAGTTGTCTGGTGGCTACGCAGCATATTCCATAGTATAGTCGTGTCTGTCCTCCGTGGGTGTCCATCCCCCGTTCTTCGAAGGTTTATGAATTCATTACACATTTATCGACGTTTCCTATGACTGCGTTACTGTCAAAGGTCAGAGTCAAGTCCGGTCAGACGTGGGTATGGAACTCGGCTGTTTAAGACGGGTAATCCATTACTGAATGTATGGACGTGGCCTACGATCTATACTCTTGACTTCACCTACTATTCTTCCTTGTTGACGCAGGGGAGTTGGATTAAAAGGTCAACAACCACGAGCAGCGGATACCACTGCGACTGTGAGTCCGATTGTCCCGTCTAGTCTTATATCTCATTCAGCTTATTTTGAAACAGTATTAATATAGAAGTTCCGTAAGCCCTATGTGCTGTGTATCATGATCTGATATACTCACTTAAATGCTCTCCCATTCTGCTTGTACTGATAATTTGCTCGTCTGATTCATGTAGGGTCCTCTCTTTCAACAACGCCCGTATCCCTCACCTGGGGCAGTGCTTCGGAGAAATGCCGAGCTGGCAGGACAACAGCAGGCTAACGGAGGTCGTAATTATTCAGTCATTCACAAAAGAGGGGATGGAAGTGACGGCCTTGGCGATGCAGATTAAAATTCTTTCACTATAGATTTTTGTTAAGCTTTCCGCGTGGGTAATCTGTGGGTTTTACAATGTTGCGATTCCTGTGCAGCTTAACACTAGCCCATGGAATTGCATCAACTCAGTATCAACTCATTGTCTGTAAATGTTGTCGATTACAATTTAGTGCTGACGACTTCGTCGGTCGATTCAGATGTCATATTGTAAACACACATAGTTCCATTGGTAATTTAGGCCTAGGAGCCATGGAAACTTAAATTGATAATCTTCACAAAGAGTACTAGATAGAACCCGGAATCAAGAAAACCCTGTGGACGTTTGGAATGGAGTGACTTCATAATCCTGAAACTACAGGGAAACCTAATAAGGTTGGGACAACGCGAGAAGTTACTAAAGTGGACTCGCATTAAACAACGCACGAATAGAACAGCGCATCAACATTGAAGAGATGCTTTCATCTCGTCAAACAAGCATGAAGATATGAGCATGAACAGTAGCAGTCACCGTCTCTTGATCCTTTTACTTGTGATAAAAGACACCACCACGTAGGTTATTGCGAAATCACTCGATACACGAGTGAGTCAGAAAGGATCCGTCTTGCACATCAAGTATCCCCAGGCGGACCCTCTTCCTAAACATCCACCCGGCTTGAGATGGATGGGCGAGTCATTGCTGTACACTTAGTGGACCCGCCCTCACCGGAGATGGGCTTCATGACAACCCAAGTTGGCCAAATGACTTCACGGTACGACAACGGTACATTTTGTTCTTGTAAATGTGTATTGTAACGAGGAGTAACAAATTTAATTTAGAACATCAAAGTCCCATTAAATATCATAGTTAGTCAAAGACATAAACGAATTAGAAAAGTAGAGGAGAAATTAGAGTAATTATTGGCATAACGTGAAGAAAGCTAGATGTCCGTCTATAAATGGTTTCAATCGCCAGATGCTCTATATATATTGGCTGTTTTTAAGAACTTCAGCAAAGTTCTATTATGAGGTTGTTGTTGGTCTGTGTTGAACTTGCGTTGTACACTCCTTTCCAAACATTAGATGTTTCTCGAGTTTAAATTTGAAGGTCGGGAAAGGGATATACAAGCCATGAGATAAAGAAAGAGTCTAACACAAAGAACCTTCGGGAAAGAGAATTGTGAGCCTGATAGGGACAGGCGTTGCTTGTTCAACGATTTTCTCAAGGATTAATCATCATTCGGTTTGTAACCAAATCGGGTTGTTCTAATTCGAACATCCATTCCATTGATCAAGTGTCAAAATCAAGGATATAAGAGAGGAAATCAACCACAAGGGCGTGGGGTGAGTTTGCATGCTATGCTATGGCAAACACAACCATAGAAGATAAGAAAGGGTGGAAAACTCAACATTTGTCAATTCTGTGTTTGTTGCCAAAGTCGGGAAGAACTCTAGAGTACAAGGTAACATGCACGGAATAGTTATATACATGTCAGACTTTGTATCACAAATGGAGAGTAGTAGCTTCTAAAGATCATGGTTGACTTGAAGGCTTTAGATCGAGTCTATTAGAAATCTACAGACAATCTTTTGTGTACAATATTGCAAGTCATCAAATTATAAGCTTCTGTTGAGAACGAGGGAGATTTGTGGAGGTAGGACTAATGGTGAAAAAACCTTATTTTACATGATCTCAACACTTTGTGACAAAAACTGAGTTAAGGTATTTGTGGTAGATTGAAAATATTTTCAAATTTGTATATCTTCCAACATGTATTCATGTGTACTTGTAGAGGTTTAGAAAAGGATTATCCTCGACATATCAAGTAAAATACCAATATTAAAGTTAAGAAAGAGGCGGATATTTGTTTCAAGGTATTGTTGTACTCAAGAACCAAAAGAATGGTATGATTGATACCTTCAATTCATCACTTAAGTGTTTATGATTTACATCATATGGATGCTAATTACTGTATTTTTGTGCTATGACTCATGAGCTTCGTGTTATAATGTTGTTTTTTCTGATATATATTTTTGATGAATGATGTTGAGATTTTTGCAAAACTTTATAATGCTATGAACTTATGACTAAAAACTTTAGGGAACTTTAGACTCTGAAATTTAGGCTGAAGTAGAAGCTCAATATTCAAGAAGTCCGCCCTAACACTTAGACCCAAACATTTGGGTTATGGCTTGGAATTCAAGCCCGAGCTTGAATATTCGACCCAAGTGTTTGGGTTGGACCCAAACATTTGTGAATTATGGCTTGGTATTCAAGCCCGAGCTTGAATATTCGGCCATACTTCCACCATAGACACTTGGGCTTTTATTAGGATTTGACTTGTACTTAGACTTCAAGCTCAAATATTTGAGCGAAACTCGATTGGTCTTTGGGCTTGGTCATTTGGATCCAAGTTGAACCAAAAATTTTGCACACAATACTCGGGCTAAACTTGGGCTTGGAATTCTTTGTGAGTTGAGCTAAACTTAAGCCTAGATTCTTCTTTGGACTCTTGGGTCCAAATTGCTCCAGTGTAGAACTTGATGCAAATCTTTGGTACGGGTATCCATCTCACAACGTGGGACTAAATTTGAGCTGGATTATTTTAAAATTTGGAATTTGGAATTTAAAATCTCCCAAGAATTTTGCCTAGTTCTTTTTGCAAACTTGATATGGTTTATAAGAATAACAATTGCATATCAAATTGAGATTATTTAGCTTCCTATCAAAAAGGACTATAGTAATTTATTATGTTTATTTGGGGGTTTAAAAATGAAGATGGAAGCACATTCATTCATGAAGATGTTATGACATTTTTAGTGCCTAACCTAGTTGGCTAGGATGCTTGAGTGATTACTTTAGTGGTCATACTTGTATCAAAAACTACTCATGGATTACTTAGTGACAACTATCTATTTTGTTTTTGTTGCATTGTTGAAGTTATTGTTCATATTATCGATTTGGTTGGATGTGCAATTACATGCACAATTAGGGTGGACTCCTTAGCTTCCCCAAGGTGGTATACCTCAAAGTGAAGTTTTAGAGATCGCTCCTCTTTTGTGTTGAGCCTTTGAGCTCTTGACTATGGTGGATAGAGCGTGCAAGTATAACTTGGATTCTTTGTGCTAGAGCGAGTTTGGCTTGATGAGCATAATCAGCTGCCTATTGGTAGAGTATATGCAATCTATTACTGATTTTGGATTTTTATAGTACTTTAAATTTATGTATGACTTTTTATATTAGTTGTACTTCTATAGTATATGATGTTGGGAACAATATATGTTGTGTAGCAATTTTTATGTGCACAACAAAGATGTAAAGATGTAGCTACTTCCATCTATCAAATTGATTCCAACATATATGTATTTTATTGGTTTCCTTTAGAAATTTCTAGGAGTGTCATGTCTAATCAAGTGAGTCTATGATGTAACATAAAGAAGATCAAGTGCTACCAACTATGAAAATTGATTTCTAAAATTTGTTATATCAAATTGAGAACATTTAAACTTTTAGATTAAGAAAGAAGAGAAATGGTTTTGCATATACTTTTGCTAGACTAGAGGAAAAAAAGTGAAAAATTTAGATTAGGTGTTTTTATTCTTTCAAATAAAAATGATGCATTAATCCAAATGTGCATTTTCTCAAACAAATGAATTGGGAAAGTAGATGGTGAGTATCTATCTTACACTTCTTTTTGAGATACAAGAAACAAGATGACTATATTTCATACAATGATATGATCAAGTCAAAGTAGATAGTGCATATTTTTTCTTATACATTTTTTTAATACAAGAAATGAGGTGGCTACATTTCCATATAATAACATTCAAAGCAATAAACTCCATACATTATGTTGATATATATATAGATCACTCAAGCTTTGGTATAATATATATGCATTACAATTTTTCTATTAAGTGTAAATTATCACTATAAATGTGTGAATCTAAGAATTCACATTTCAAGAAAAGTAGACACAAATACCTTTGAATTTCAAGTAGGAATAGAAATAGAGATTAAAACAAAGAATGAATAAGTTATAAGTGGGACATAGAATAGAGATGATGAAAATTTCACCTTATATGGAGGTCTTGAATTTCAATATCTTGAAGGCTATGTGACAAACTATGAACATATTACCCTTAGTAGTGCTCCTAATTCAAAGATAAATTACCATAATGGATGACAATGTAGCTAGAATTGGTCTACTTGAAGCAAGATAGGAAAGTTCAGTCATAGTAAGTCATCAGAAAAGGATAAGCAGTTTAGAGGCTGAAACTTCAGCTAGAGTTGGTCTACTTGAAGCAAGATAGCAAAGTTTGTTACAACAAGTCAACAAAAAAGGAGGAGTTTAGAGGCTAAAGTAGAGGATAAAAGTTTAGCTAGAGTGGGTCTACTTGAAGTAAGCTAGAAAAGTTCAGTTAAAACGAATCATCAAAATAGGAGAAGGGATTTAGATGCTCAAGTTCAAAACCTTATCATATTCATAAAAAGAGCACAACTTGGAGACTTAGTATATTGAATGGATCAACAAGCTAAAATGGTTTCCTTGATCCCCCTTAGGCGTAATGATCCTATTTTGAAACCACAAACGTAATGATACTATTTTTGAATATGAAGGTAAAAACGCAAAAGTAGAATATGATTAATGTATATTTGGAGATAATATTTTATGTTAGGCAACTTCTTCCCCTAAAAAATTAACACCCTATAAGTTTCTCTATATTCATGAGCTTGGAGTTATTTCAGATGATAAAAATTTATGGTTAATTGAATAGCTTGGACATATTGTAGGCACAATGCACTCTAATATATAAAATTTACAATGAAACTTTGAAAGTATTTTGAGAACCTGAAATTGTGATACAATTTCTTTCTCATATGTTTTTAGAAACCAATGTATTGAATATTAGATATATATCTCCCCATGTATTCAATAATTTCCAGGTTTAGCTTTTAAAGTTTTAAAGATGGATTCTATGTGTTGGGAACTACAATCAGATATCATATTCCGCAGTACTATTATGGCAAGACATTGCAATATAATAATATAAGGAAATCCATTGAAAATTACACACTTGAGTTGGTTCAATTTGCCTATATAATTGAGATTTAATTAATATTCTATATGATTAAAATTTACAAAGAACTAACAAGTAATTGTTTTAGGTATGCCTATAAGAATAAGGGTGTATTTTTTTTATTTATAAACCACTCTATTTCATTAGCTGAAGCAGCGCGCTGAAAGCGGAGAGGTGAGTGTATTTAGTCGTGCCACTTGCGGGTAACGATTTACGAAGATGATGCACCTCAAGTATGCTCTTTGAGACACTTTGGCGTGAATTTCTTTAATTTACATAAACTAGTCTTAGCGGTGTATTCAAATTGGAAAGTGGGGCGAGATGCGCTAATTAGTTACTAGCGGCTCATGGAAGTAGTTGCGCCTTGATCGTACCTTATAAGGCCTTTCCAAAGTGGATTTCCTTAATCTATATTAACTAGTGATAACAAGGAGGTTTCAAATATAGTGTCACGGTACCCCGTAACGATTCAATAAAACTCGTTATGGAGTTTGATGGAAATGACTATGGGGTTTGATGGGAATAACACCGGAATCTAGTGGGGGAGGTGTGTGTTTTCTTACAAGGATATCTCTATTGGGGCTTGACAGAAAGGATTACGAGATTTGACGAGAAAAATTACGGGATCTGGTGAAGGACGTGTGTCTTTTTCTTACAAGGACATCGCATAACCGTAAGATTTTGCGTGGTCACCCTGTAAAATTTTACAGCTATGTGATTTTCCATAAGCTTTAGCATTAGCATATGGAAATTAGCATTAGCATTAGCATTAGCATTAGCAATGACATGTGCATTATTTTAAATTTGAAATTGACATAAGTCACTTCTCCCTCCCGTACTCTCCTATACTTTGGTCAACTAGCTTCACTTCTTCAATCATCATATCACTTGTTCTTCTTCGTCCCCGTGAGTTTTGATTTGACTGTCATGCAAACATCCTCAAGTTTGGTTTCATGCAATATTTTTTTCTTACCCACTAACAAAATTTGATCTTGTGATCCTCTTGTCACTATTACAAGTGTGAGGGTGTGGGTTGGTTTGGCAAGCTATGAAATTTTCTCATTGTGGGTGCTATTACAATTCTCTTGCACTAGCACTATTTGTTTCTTTGTTTTTTCACAACAATTGATTATGGATGTAATGTAGTTGAAGTTGTGAGTTGAGCTAGTTTTAGTATTGTACATACACACATATAGTGTCAAGTAATATGCATTCCTCACTAGTGTGCCAATTCTCATAGTGGAGTGCTTGTGATAGACTTTGGTCCAATATTTTGAGTGTGAAGTTGTTTTGATCAAGTCCAGTTCTCCATTTGTCAATAAGTTTCTCCACTTATCAATGCCTCAAAAAAACCTCATTTAGAAGTGCTTCACAAAATTATAAAGAAGATACAAGAATGCACAAATAAAACCATGGCCCAAGTGGACCTTGATCTTGAATGGATTTATGACCATGAAGAAATGGATTTATGACCATGAAGAGATGAATTTTGATTTAGATGAATGGAGTGGAGATGATTCTTCTAGAGAGAGTGAACTCACACCGCTATAATAATTTTGTGCATGACATTCTCATGAATCTTGATCCGAGATCCTTTATGCAGCTTTATCCCGTGTAGACATGGAATCCTTTGAGGCAATAGTGTATCAAATAAAAGATCATTTTGTTTTTAACAAAAGGTCACATATAGATCAGACCCTCATTCCATGCAACTTAAGGTTGCTTTTGATAAATTTGGGCACCATGGAAATGAAGCATATGTAGCAAAAGTATTAAATATATGGGAGTTTAGTGTGGGATCAACTGTGCATATTAGGGACATAATGATCATTGCAAAATTATCATACATGGGAAGCAAATTGGAGTGGCTAGATAAGAGAGAGAGAGCAAGAATATCCTTGAGCTTTGTTGAAAAAGGATTCCCAAGGTGTGTAAGATTAGTGGATGGTTCACTCTTTCTTTTAGCTCAAAGACTTGCCATTGAAGGAGAATATTTATTTTAGTAGGAAAGAGAGTTATTCAATAAATTGTGAGGTATGATGACAAAAAGAGGATTATTCATTTTGTAGGAGGTAAGTGTGAAAATAGTAGAAATTGGCAAGTGATTTGTGCAAATTTGATTTAAACTACTTGAGAAAATTTGCTTCAGATTGAGCAGAATTTTTCTCAATTGGTCATCCTTGTTTAGTGTAAGCATGTTTGCTTGGGTTATGTCACAACATGACTTGACTTCTCCATTGCGTACTCACTTGAATTTGAGAGGAGTAGGTAGTTACTTTTGATAGCAATCAATACTTGATAGGAGACATGGGATACATTCCCATGAAACATGTGGTTCCCTCCTTCAAGCTAGCCTCCATAAGTTTGGTTTCAATAAGTGTATAGCTTGAACTCAAGTTTTGAATGAGCAATGTATTGAAATTATCAAAGGTAGATGACATTCATTGAAGAAGTTAAGAGTACAATTGAATTTTCAAAGTAGAATTCACATTTATTAAAATATGATATGGATATTTTGGAGTAGACAAAACCAATGAAGACTTAGCATTAGTAGTTAGAGCTGAAGAGAATGTAGATGCCAAAGAGGAAACAATAATAACCATCATGGAAAGGTGGCTTGCTTTCAATTTACAACCTAGGAAATTTCTATCCTCACAATGATAAAATATGTTTGATACAAGCTTATGCAAAGATTTATGAGATAAAAGCTAATGTTTTGTTGAAATGCATATCAAATTTTTGGATTTTTAAACTTCTGTTGTTGTTTGAAGTGTGTAAGGTGATATCTGTTGTGATTTGGTATGTATGGTGCTCTCATCACCCAAACAAGCAAAATCCTTCACTCAAAACTTTATCCTTTGGATGTCTATTATGTAAAGTGAGCGTTTATCCTTTGGGTATCCATGGTGCTTACCACAAGGTGAGTATTTATCCATGGGTGTTTAGGGTGACAAAAGTGTATCTTTGGGACATGGAAGTGTTTGTTGGATAGGGCATGTAGTGTTTGTGAGGTATGTAGTTTTTATGTGCAAGGTAAGGGTGTTTTTTCTTAAGGAATTTGAATCCCAAAGGAAAGAGAGAGTGATTGTTTGACAAGGAGATACAGGAGATATATGACCATAGGAGGTGTTTTTAGAGACTATATTCAATACTACTTTAGAAAGTTGCTCGACTATTTTGGCTATAAAAATTGGAGAGGCTTCTTGGTATCTATCAATCAAACCATTAAGTAAACAATGTGATGCTTTTATATGTGTCCAATGCATAAGTTTGAAAGGACATGACTCCTTAAGAACGTCCTAGAATGATCAATGTTTGGAGTTGTAGTTACCTTCTTTGCAATAGATTTTCAGTGCACAAGAACTTCTAATGTTATAAATAGTTGTAAGAAGGAAAGATAATACTATTCATTATTCTTTAGTGTTATAGATTTCACCATTGTATTCTAGAGGAGTGCGACGCTTGAGAGATTCAAGTGGAGTTTCCATTCAATTCTAGAAGAGTGAAGAGACTCAAGAGAGTTGAGTGCAATTTCAAGAAAATACTTCAAAAGAATACTTTCAATTGAATTGAGAGAAAGTGAATTTGAGACAAAGAGAATATGGACAATCAACGTGTTGGACCTTGGATAATATGTTTTCATTTTGTCTTTGAGCTCATGACCTTTATCAAATGGATGGAAAAATTCCAAATTAGAAAGGCAATGAGAACAATAAGCAGCAGTTGATATAGGTGTACGGTTTGAAGGTCATCATAGGTTTACAATATCTCATTTTACATGTGAGTGGATTTTCTTTCTTCTTGTCAAATTCATAATGCTTGTTCGGATTTGGCTTTCTAAAATTGAAATTTTGGCATGTTTAGCTCTATCTCAAAGCCCCTTGCCTTGCACTATAGGGGCTTGAGTATTATGAGGACCCAAAACTTCTCCTAAATCCCTAATTTTAGGTGCTTGCATTTAGGGTTAAGGGTGCCATGCTTGAACCCCTTGGTTAGGCATGGTGCTCAAGCACAATGCTTGAGTACTATGCCTTGCTGAGTGAGGCACTGCACCTATTTTTTTCTATGCTTGGGAACCCACCTATCTTCCCTTCATGCGGGAACACTAAAATCTTTGCTAGCTAGGGCATTAACCTCTTACTCTTGTTTAGGAGTTTACCTTGTTAAATGTATATGTTTAAGAAGGATTTCTGTAAAGCTTTTGTATGTTTTGTAAATTTTTGCAAAAGCTTCCATGTTCCATGTTTCAATAGGCTTGAAGCATATTTGAGTTAGTTGTGCATGATTGATATTTTTTGCATGATTATCTCTAGATTGGTTTTTATATGGAATTTAAAACGACTTGGGACCCAAAAAAAATTTGATTGGTGGAGTCCAAGGGAGGGAATTGAGATCGAGTTTAACCTTGATAAGAGAGGCTTTTTCAATTCCACAAGGAAGGCGTGTGAGGAAGAGAACCATAAATCACAATTTAGTTGAAGACTTGTTCACTATCAAACATATAACCTCTAGGAAGTATCTTGCAAGGTAGTGTGTCTACCTTGCTTGGAGGACTTTCTTTCAGATGTTGAGTGCAATATTCATTTCATCAAGGAGACCAAAAGAGGTGCATGGGCCTACCATCCTTTATGTGAAGATAAAGATTGCATGGTCTTGTATTGAGGATTATGATTAGGCTGAGCTTATTCGTCCCATTTTTTCAGTAAAGTTATTTTGACAACTTGGCAAGTATCTCTTTTGCGGTAATCAGTAAGTAAAGTTTGTTCCTACAGATATACAAGTTAGAAATGGTCAAATAGAAAGTGAAACATAACAATTTAGTTCTTCTTGAGTTCTTCTATAGTCTCTCAAGTAGAAACCACATCCAAAAGAGAGTAACAAGCACTGATCACAGTCCTGTCACAAATTTAACACTCCATAATCATAACTCCATCAAATCTTTTAAAACAATCTTGGTTGTGATGATTCAGATTTTCTCAAAGAAGGCTACTTCACTACAAAACGATCTTGCCTCAGAATTGAGTTCCATTCCTCCATTGAAGGTACAACTTACTTGATCAAAATTGCTTTGCATCAACCATATTGTGCTCACCAATGTGAAATACTACCAACACTACAATTCCTTGTAGATCTATCTATCAAGGCATTGCTTTGATTACACTTAGGATCAAACACATAAAATGAAGATTAGTGCTGTGGAATCTTACATCCAACAAGCTCATTGACTTGCACTTTGAATTTCTCCAAGCACATATATAAAATGGATACTTGTAATTAAGTTGAAATGACAAGCACTGAGTTATAGCACTTCACTTTATCAACTTTGGAAATATAAATACCAAACAACACAACACTATGAATGCTTTGACAATGATCTAACTATTATACCGTTCCTTAACAATCTTCAGATCTGAAATGACAACCTACTCTTTATATTTGTTGATTCAAATCTCAAATTGGTTATGATTTTGATCCGATGTTTACCTTTTCCTCCGCTACCAAACCCAATGTAACTTCCTTTGCTTCCTCTACTTCAGATCTAACAACTTCTATAGACTCTAGTATTTCTCTAATCTCTTTAGTTTGAACTAGAATTGAACTCATGTGCATTCTATCTATCTTCTTACCTTTTGACCTGCTCCTCTCTAATATCTCAAAAAACTCATCCAAAATAACTTGCACTCCTACATCTCTTACTTTGGCTTGGGTTCCTAACTTCACACTACTTCAAATCTGTTCTAACTCAGATTTAGTCTTTGCAAGCACTCTTCTTCTCTATTTCTCCATGCTAGCTCTCTCTGCCAGACTTCATCCTTTCATGTTACCATTGCCTTCAAGCTCTCCAACTCCTGCTCCATCACCATAGCAATTGCCTTTGAATGTATAACCTCAATGTGTGCTTCATCCAATTCTCCCTTCAATTTTTCCAAAGTTGTCTCTTGCTTCCTCAATTCTTCATCCTTTCCTTCTATTTCAACTCCTCGCCTCTTGAAAGACTCTTGCAAGTTTGCAAATCTCTTCTCTCTCAGGACTTTGTCAACCAGAAGCTCCTTTGCATGCTTCTCCCTTTTAGTTAGCTTCTTCCTTAACTGAACAATCTCTTCCTTCAAATCCTTCACCACATGCAATTCATCCTTTACTTCTTGATGATCTCTTCTCAACCCTACCTTTGTCTTCTCCAACATCATCAACAAAGGACAAACAATTTTAGATAAGTACGTAACTTCACTACCCTCTTCTTCTTTGGCAATGTCTTTGTATTCATTCAGCTCTTGTGTTGATGCTTCTTCCATCGGTGCCTTAATTTGAAGTCTTGATCTTCTCACCTTAAGAATCATCTCTTCTAAACTAGCATCTTCATCTTCCACACTTTGCACTTTACTCAGACTTGCAAATTTGGTGTGCTTAGACTTCTTTGTTCTTGTTCCTCGGAGAATGACCAACCTTGGCTCTTCTGCTTTCTGTTCTTTGATCTCCACCGTAGGCAACTCTAGACTCAGCATATTGCCTCTTTCTATGCAATCAATTACTTCATGGAACTCTTGATCCTCCTCCTAAGCCACTACTTCCTCTAGTTGTTGCACCTCAGGTTCTCTATCATTTCCACTACTTGATTCACCACTCTTCAATGTGAGCTCTGCCTCTTCTTCATTTGCTAAGTCCTTTGACTTCATCTCAGCTTCTCCTTTTGATTTTTCTACCAATGATGGCTCCCTCACAATGACTTTCTGCTTTGGCACCAACCTTCTTGTCTTTCTTGGCTTTGTTTGTGATACCATCTCCTCGGGACAACTTTTCTTCTTTGTCCTTGGAATCTTTGGCTACATTCTCATATATTGGCACATCTTGGCAAAGTGTTCATTGCTCCGCCGGAGTTGAAGAGGTATTGTTGCTCTTCTTCATCCGCTTCTCTTCTTAGGTATGGATGGAAGTGTGAGACCATCTTCTTCCTCTCCTTTGCCTTCAGCAAGTTTAGCCCAAGGTAGAAATGCACAACAAATGGCACTAGATAATGAGGCAGTGATCAATCCTTCCAATTCCAAACCATTTGCCTTGTTTGCTAGTGAAAATACTTTGCCCAATTCACCAATGCTCTTGCAAACATCTGGTGGAAAAACACTGCTTGGTGCTTCATCACATATGTGGTCTGATCTGGCTTGAAAAGTGCCATCATCGCCTTGGCAATACTTTGCCTTACCGGGTCTTGATAGGTTATGACCTTACACCCGTTCTTTGTATGTAGAGCATTGAAGCAATTTTGGATTTCCTCAGTCTCTTTTGCAGACTCTCCCTTCCCAAGCAATGTCGTTCTAGTTTCCTCACTAGCCTCTCTCCCCAAGACCAACTTCCAATTTGACTTTGTCCATTGAACTGGATTGCCTCTCTTTCCTTCTTCCTCTGGCCCCTCCTCACAATCACTCGGAACTACTTTTGCCATGAACCCTGGAAAACTCAAATTCCAGTTCCAGACCAAAAAAGTAATTTGAAGTCTACTGAAAAATTCAACCCTTGCTATTACATCTAGCCTCCAAATCACAAGATTTCTCATTGCAAGTGAGGGGCTCTTCTCACCCCTCATTTGCATCATGTGATCTTTCACTCATGGTAGGTGGAAGATAATTCTACCATCTCCTAGATGCAAGATCCTAACTCCCTAGGATTGTTAAACATCAAACTCTCGGATGGCTTTGCAATAGGCACTCCGTCGGGTTGACTACTTACTAGCTTAGGATATTTGTGTGACATTTTGAAATCCCTTTGATGAAGTCTTGATTCTTTGCTGCACAGTCATTCCTCCATCACTCTTCACTGAAAATCACACATTCTAGATGAGTTCCTCCTGGTGCTGTCAAGTTTAGCTGCTCGTGCCTTATGGTTTTCTTGCTTGTACTTTCTTGGTTGATAAACCCAAAGGAAAGTTGTTACAATATCTTTGCATTGGGTTGATCACCCTAAGGCAAATTTTCCTTACTTTGGATTTTTCTATGACAAGTCCAATCTGAATTCTTCTTTCCTAACACAAAGTAACTTTACTTTGGGTTCAACCCAAAGACACAATTCTCCTTCTTTTGTTGCCATTTGGGTTCAATACAACTTTGACTATACCCTTCTTCTTCAAAATACAACAAAAAAATGTGGGTACCACAGTTAGTTACATTAAGGAGGCACTTGAATCATCCCAATGTTAAAATTTTCAAAGAGACTTTTCATAGTATAATTTATCATCCATATTTTTTGTGAGATTGGATTTTTGGGTGAAGATAAGCTATAATATGAGAGCCATGATGAGGATGAGGAAGAAGAAAACTTTAAAAATACTCAATTGGAGGAGAAGGGGTGGATGAGAATATAGTAAATGCTCAAGTGGAGATAAATAGAGTTTCAATTGCATTGAGAACTTTTTGTTACAAATTTTTACTAAACTTGACCATCTATTGATGGTGTGTAGGTCATAATCCTTTTAGCATATTGATTTGGATGTTTATAAGGAGGACCATTGCTTGGATGTTCCTCAAGAGGACCTTCATGTAGATGTTGCTTTAGCAAACCGGGTGAGGTGAGAGAGAGATTTAGAGATGAGAAAGATACACTTATTGGAGAGAGGTCTTGTTGTTGAGAGGGAGCTTTTAGTCCATGAGAAGGAGAAACTATTATTATTTGAGTAGAGGAGTAGAGAAGAGAGATTGGTGGAGTTAGAAATTGTAAAGGGGAGAGAGAGAGAGAGGAGTGGAGACACATTGAAGAGATTTATCTTAAGGAATTTACACATACAACTATAATCCTAGATCAAATTAGAGCTCAACTACATGAGACTAGGGTACAAAGTTCTTGCATTACACATAATTTTGAGACACTAATTGTAGTTGAAATGCGTGCTCATGAGACTTAGAAAGATGGAGATTATAAGAAAATAATTTATAACTTAGTGCATATAGATGGCCATAAATACTCTTATAGCATCTTCATGGAATCCCTTAACACAACCCCATTTTAGAGATATGCATGAGTTTGATAGATGAGGAAGCATGGCTTGAGGATATGAGGCAGGGGATTGGCTTATCCCATCCATTCATTTGTTGTCTCCTTTACTCTTTGGGGCTAGACAAAAATATTCTACTTTTGGACCTTGGATATTTAGTGGAAATTATATGGGATAATAGCACTCTTTTCACTCAATGGTATTTTTTGACCAAGCAATTTAGATGGACTTCTTATTGAGGCATGAATACTTTCCAATATGTACCTCAGCTCGGGTTAAGGATTTCATTTCATTTTGTGTGTCTTCATTTGAGATTATGATTTGGATAGATGGTGTGAAGTCAAATGTAGTACACTTCCTTTGTGTGATTGTTGTTTCCTCTCAAAGGAATTTCACATAGGTACATTTCTTATGGTTATATTCACTTGAGCGGATTGCTGTTAGATGAGATATCAAGATTTGAGAGATAGACCATATAGTACCATCCATAAATGTTCTATATCAGTTTGGGAAAATTTGATGGTTGATGGTTGATGGTGCAGTAGTTCCATATTTTATGAACCATCCGGGTGGTGCTATTAATCCTCCTAGATCTGCTCCATCTTATACTAGGGTAGGTAACTCATCTAGTTCATGTTATAATCTCTTGCTAGAACCCTTTGAGAGATTTAGAGCCTTGAAACTCTCTTCTATTGACTTTTGTACCAAGGAGTGGAGATTTGGGTGAGAGAGATTATAGCCTAGATCCAAATGATGTGGTTTGGTAGAATTCTTTCAAGGTCCACCTCTAATGGCCCATGAGAGGTGTGCAATATGGTTTTTTATTCTAAGGTTTACTTCCTTCTTATTTCCACACTTGGATATGGCAATAGAACACACACCTTGGCCACAGAGAGAGGGTCATGGTACAAAGCTTAGACATATTATTATCATATCACTTATGGATATCTATACATTTTATGGTTCAATTTAGCCACATTCACTATCTTTGGGCATTGTATTTTTGTATTCCTTGTTGTTGTGGAAATGAAGACTTTGAGTAAACACTCTATATCATCACCTTATAGATGTTTCAATTGTTGGTACTTTTCTAGATTTATTTGGAAGTTGGCATGGTGTGGAGCCTACTGAATTTACTATTGGTGATTTTACTCTGTTTATACGAGTGTTTTGCTATTTTTTTCACTTGATAGCATTGCTTCTCAAGACTCAACTTCAGTGTTTTTGTGCAAACGGTAGGAAGGCTATCAAGCTTCTAATGTAGCAGTTAAGTGGTTTCTTGGTCCTTATCATGAGGTATACAACCATGAAGCCCTAGCTATCTTAATTGGAAAGTAGAGTAGTTTGAACAAGGATGAGATACTCAAGAAGGAAATATGGAAGGTAGATCACATCATCAGGGTACACTTCCTAAATTATAGACAATCATCCTAGATGGATGGTGTGCAAGTTGTGGCCTGCCACGAGTTCAACCTTGATCTCTAGTAGATCAAAAGAAACTCAAGTAGTTTATCCTAAATATATTATGAAAAGCATAACAAGCACAACAAACAAACCTCATGGTCCTTGCTCCCCTGCACAATTCCCTAAGAGCTACGTTGGCCTTGGGCAACTTTAGTGCTCCTTGCAAGCAGCCCCATGCTCCCCTTGGCACTCCTTGTGGCCCACATTGCCCCTATTTCCCCTATATGTGGCCGCCATGGCCCATTTGGCCCCTTATGCTACCCCTACCAAGAGTCAAAGTGTTTGGACTTGGACTTTGTGTGCAGTACATCACTTATTTCAACTAAAATCAAATATAGTGAAGAACTATGACATTTATCAAAACATTCCATTCCATAAAAGGAGTCTGTAGTAGGTGAAAAAAATACTCATCTTATTGAATATGCCACTAGAGCATCAATGCCATTATTATAGTTTGTTCTTCTGGTGGAGCTTGTATGCAAGAAGGAACATTAAGTTTAATGCAAATGGTTAAAATATCTTCAGTTTTACGAATTCATCAAGCACAAAAAAGATTACTTTATATAGCTATTCTTACATATCCTACAACAGGAGGAGTTACAGCAAGTTTTGTTACAGTGGAGAAGATCATGGTGATCGTTGACCGCCTCGCCCTTGTATGAAAGATTCTGATGGAGAGTTTACGGATTTTTTTAAGATGTATTCAAGATATTCCATTTTTGCATTTTTTGCAAATTCTTTGCCGGCATCGAGCTATTTTCATATAGGGCTAACCCTAAAGTATTGTCACTGCAATGTTGTAGGAGTAGCTCATTACCTTCTAGGTGGAATTGCCACAACATGGGCGTCGTCCATTTCTCTTAATGTAAGATATTCTTCAATCCTACTTAAAAGGACATCTTGTTGACCTTTTATTTTTATATAAAGAACTCGACGAGATAAAAAACCTTTTTAATGGAATATATATAAAATGTAGATCATTTCATCAATCATTGTGAATGAAGATTTTATAACTCACTTAGAGATGTTTCACCTTGGAGAGAGAAATGGTAAATGGTAAATCATTCATAAGATAAATCCTTCATACAAAATGAGATAACAAGAACCAGTACACAAGAACGCATAAAAAAATGAAAGAGAATGAATATTAGTTTTCTTTTTTTATAAAATTACAAAGTACCTATCACTCCTATCATAATTCAAATCAACAGGATAGTAATTACTGCTTCCACTCCCATCACTTAAGGTAGAAGGATTGTAATCTGGCATTAGAAATTTAGAATCAGCATAAGTGTTATTATTTTTGGTATGATCAATTTACGAGAGCACTATCATTAAACTACTAATCTCATCAGCAGATTTCCCCACTTTTGCTAATTTTATAATCATAGAGTAGAAGCTCTTTGACTTTACATCCCTCTCTTTGAATAGAAGTTTCTCCAATTTCTGTTTTAGTTTCTCAGACATCATCATTTTCTTTGCTTCCACCTGTGCTCTTTGTTTCTCTATCTTTGCCAACTTTTGAGCTTCTACCTCTGACTAGACATTGCAAAAAAGCTGCTTACATGGATGCCAAATTTTTTATGGGCTTTAGTAAACTTTTTCGAGTCTCCATCCAAATCTTCTACTTCTCACTGTTTCCACATATTAGATTCTCCTTCTCCTCCTCCTTCATCCACATCTTTCATTCCTTGTTTTCAAATGCATGGCCCTTTTAACCCTTCTCTCCTTTTATGTCAATGTGCATATGTTTTAGTCTTCTCCTCTTGTTCTTTTCTTGCTTAGAATAAACTCATCCATAGCAACATCTTTCACACAAGGTTAAGAATCATCAAGAAATAAACTCTCTTTTTCTAATATTTGCTTGACATCCGCTCCAAGCTCAAAGGTACTAGAAAATGTCACTAATACCTAACATGGTGATGTCATGTATTATTGCCAGATACTCAATAATACCCCTATAAAGTTTTCAATTACATTATAGTAGAGTAAGATCTCTTTAGAGAATTTTACTTTCAAGTAGGACCTTTAGGAAATTTTATACATTAAATTATATCGGAGTGGGACCTCCATCTTGGGCTTTGCATAGTGAAATTGACTTGGTATATAGGAGGTGTCAAACTCCTATTAGCTTGATCATGTCTGGTGACCTTTGGTAATAGACATAGGTCACAATAGATTTGACTTAACCTTAGAATATATCATTATTTTTAAATAAGAGAAGGTCATAGATTCCTAGAGAGTATGTTTAAAAGCTTCTAAAAGGAGGCATCTGAGGCTTAAAACCATGTGATTACACATATGACCAAAGATTTCTTAAATATAGTTATTTAGGAAAATTAGGGATTCTATGGGCTTACCAAAGCACTTATCACAGTAATTTTGGTGAGCATAGAAGGAGAGACTTAAGATGTGAAATTTTTTTCTTGAGTTATCTTAAGTGTGGAGTGAGTGAGAGGGAGTGAGGCCTTGTGAGTATTAATTATATTTTCCAAGTAAAGAGTTAGATTTCTACTTGAGAGCACTCCTATTATGGTGCTGATCTTGGAGGAACCTCTAACTGTAGAGGATCTTTTTATGAGTGAAAGAGGACTTTCTAATTGACATCAATGAAGTGTTTACTTGGAGGTCATTTTGCAGGAGTTTTTGCATAAGAGAAGGAGTGAGAGATATGAGGAGAGAATGCTAATTTAGGAATGAATGAAATGAAAGAAATGAATGTTAATTTACCCTTAATATTAACCAATACCAATATGTACTCCATTCTAGCACATAGTGAAAATATAACATGTCACTAATGTTATCCCTTGGGTGAAAGAAATGCATTGTAATTTATGTTTTGTGTTTTTTTGGTCCTATTTTAAGGAGCTTTCTAGAAGAGGTGTGGACATGTATTGAATGCAATTTTACATTTGTTAAAAGGAGGTCATGAGTGCACATATGTTAAGAAATGTTAAGGAAGGGAGAACCAACTATTGTTGTAGAAGAGGATACAATTTTCCACTTTGCATTCTACCATGATTTCTTGGAGGTGATTATGTACATCTTGTATACTTGAGAAAGAGTGTCAATTTGTAGCTTGAGAAGATAATTTCCAAGATTGAGTTATATATATCCAATTGCTTTGAAACTTTCCATGGTAATAGAAGAGAAGATATAAACCGAATAGGAAAAAAATCTAAGAGAGATATTTGTTTGAGCTGTGATGTATAGGTTCCAAATGGTCTCTATCTAGAAAAGCCCAAATTAAGTAAGTATCAAAGGCAGAGTGCTACTCTTGGGTTTTCTATACAATCATCATTATTTTCTCTATATATTCAATCTTGAAACTCTATGAGGTGTATATTGGCAAAATGTGCTACTTTGTGCCATAAAGAGCAGAAGAGATCAGGTTTGAGCACTAAGAAACAACTTTCCAAGTGAAGAGTATAGTTTTGCCATAATACAATTTGGATCAAGTGAGGATTTTGGTTATTTCTCCATAATGGTTCATCCAAATCAGCTGAAAATGTGTGATTATGTAGCCTAGACAGTCAAAGAGTAGCTTGAAGAATATTAGAGTACAAAGTTGCAAGGAAAGAGATGTGTGTAGTTTAAAAGTTATATAGGTAAACTATTCTAGTGTTTGAGAATGTTTTCTTGATCTTTTAGAAAGACCATTACTCCAAAGAGTGATACTATTGGAGCCTAGCCCCATTTTACCTCTTTTGTCTCTCCCTTGTATGGCTTCACTTGTTCCCATCCTTCATGTGTTCTATGTAGTTGCCTTTTCTCTCAAAAGAGTAATAGGAAGGAATGAGTACTAGAGTGTTGGGTTTGCAAATTTCTCTTGGACTTGAGGTTACCATATATGTTATTTCTCAAAAGAGAGTTCAAATAGAGTTTAAGAAAAATCAAGTAACGGCCCAAGTGAAAATTTCTCTACCATTGCAAAAGTTGATAATCATATATTAGAATTGTGGATAGAGGGGATCTAAAGCTCAAGCTTGCATATTTGAAGGCAATAATATCCAAGAAAGGAGAGATATACTTGATCTAGAGTTGCATGTTGGAAGTTTACCTAAGTGAACATATAGAGCGAGTTGATCTTGGGTTCCAATTGTGTAGTGTAAGGAGATCAAAGGGGACATGAGTGCAATGGTATGGTAGCCATTCTTCAATCTTTGGTAGAGAAATTTGGTAAAGATCAAAATGCTACTATTAAGAGGATGCCTACATCTATTAGAAACTAGCAATTAATTATGGAGATTTTCTCTAGAATCATGGAAAAGAGGAGTGTGAGTATTAGATTGATGGTCATATTGTGAGAGGCAAAAATACTAGATATGTTTGTTTCATTTCTTCCTTTTGTGTTGCCTTTGATGTACTATTCTACAATTAAACTAAATCTCTTTGTACACTCTTGAAAGGTATTCTTCATTAGCCTAAGATTTGAGAGAAATCATTCATTATCTTTCAATGGGAAACACTTGATTTTTAGTGAGAATAGGTCTCACAATCATACTTTTGCATCCATAATTAGTATTTTGAGAGAATACAAATGTTTGCTTCTTGAATTGAAAGCTTAAAAGAGTAGGATCTTGAGAAGAAATTATCAAAGATAAGTAACCTCAAAGGAAGTCATGTCAAGAGAGATAATATAATGGGATAAATATCAGGATACATGATAACTAATGGGATAACTTCCTAGCTTCCATTCCCTATAAGAAGGAAAGTAAGGATGTAGAAGTATTTGTGAGTGATTTCAAGAGAAATGGCATTTGAAATAGTAGGAGGAGAAAGGAAGAATGTGCTTCTTTGTTGCCTTCTTGTTCTTCTTTTGGAAGATTCAGCCTTGATATGGTATAAAGATAGAAAAATTAGAGTAGATATACCAATGTAGACACTTGGGAAGGTTTGATAGAAGCTCTTATTGAGAATGTTCTTTTGGATGAGAGCTTTGAGAAGCTCATGAGTGGAGTAATTTGTCTAAGAAAGAGAGAAAATACACATCTTTGTAAAGAGAGTGGAAAATTTGGGAGTCATCAAGATGGCATTGAGAAAAGGTGGAGATGAAGTGCAATACCATGGTGGGAATAAGAACAATTTTGACCAAGAACTTTATGGTAGAGACTACAAATCAGAACCAAAGCAAAGTATGAAAAGCCATCTTTATAGGTTGAAGTTATAAACATTGCAATTTGCATGGAAGAGAGTTAGGAAGGACATGAATCAAATCTGAATGCTATAATAAATACACTAGTTTCTCTTACAAAGCTTGGATGTAGAGTAGTAGTTCATGTTCAAGTGGTCCACCAGATGGTTCATACTACACCAATTTTAGACATTGATGCAAAGTTGAAAAAGATCATTGAGAAAATAGTAGACATGAAAACCAATATAGTGCAATTTTGGGAGAAAAAATACCAGAATGTTGGAGGAAGTCATAGCAAGTATGGAAATTTCCCACCAAGGAACAATGAAGCTCAAAAGAAACCTTATTTTAATGAATGCACTTGCTTCAAGTGTGGAGCAAGTCTATTTTGCAAAATTTTGCACAAAAGCTCTAAATGATAAAAGGAGGAAGAGTGAGCCCAATAGGAGAAAAGAAGGAGTAATAATACCAAAAAACAAGGGAGTTGCTTCAATTGAGGTGGTGGATATTAATAGTACTTAGGAGAAAGAAATGTGCTCCCACTCCAAGGAAGTTGGCAAACTAGCTCAAGCAAAGAAGAGAGCTAGATTGCAAAAGATTTGGAGGACTCTCCAAGTAAGAGCACTAGATCAAGTAGAGTATCTAGCAACACCAACACCAAACCCCAAGGAAGAAGCTTGGGATTAGTGAAATTTAATTTTGATCCAATCAACCCTAATATGACAAAGTGGCTAATATTAAGAGTCAAAGAAAAAATATCAAACTAGTGCAATTGATCGCTTTAAACACATGATTGAGAAAGGAGCTAAGGATAGTATTGAGTTCAAAGAGGAGCCAAATCAAGAAAGAGAAGGCACTTGTAGAGGTAGGAGTGGTGGATGCAATAACACAATATTCTTGTAGCAAAGCATCCAAAAATAAGGTGATTGTGAATGTGTATGCTTTCACTAATGCACTAGTAGATGATGGTTTAGTAGTGATTGTAATTTTTCAATGCTTGATGAAGAAGGTGGATTGAAGATCTCAAGACCAATAGAGTTTGGTTAACAAGCAAAAGTTCAACCTCTTAGGGATTAAAGATAAGATAATCCTCTCAATCATGGGTGTTCAAATGCAGATATCCTTTTGAGAGCTACAAGATTCAACTTATGAACTCTTACTTGTAAGGCCTTGGTTGAGAGGAGGAGTAGACTTCTGATTTGGATAAACCAAGTGATGAATGAAAAGAGTAAAGAAAAATATAGATGGATATAGAAATGGAGATAAAAGGAAGTTTAACACAAGAGGATATACATTTAAAGGAAAAAAATTTGAGTTTGAGTGTGATGGATCTATTACTTGAACCCCAAGTTCCTAAGGATGTATATAAATCCTTGATTGAAGAGGAAATCTAAAGAAGGATTTCCACTCTCAAAAATGATAATGAGGTGAGATTGGAAGAAATGGCAAGATTTGAAGAAATATCCCCAAAAGCATTTATGTCTTTGCCTTTAACTACAAGGACTTGGAGGAGGTAACCTTGGAAGAGCATTGAATAGAATTAGAGAAGAAATCCAAGACTATTTTCCAAGAGCAAAGGAGGATCTACGAGCCAGCCTGTCTCTCACTCATGATGAACCATTGATAGCTATTAGGGTAGCACACCATGGACTAAGAAGGCCATGAACTCCAACTCCATCACACTCCTCCAAGGCTAAAACTCCAAGGCACCTCCAAGACTCAAGCATTTCTCACTAGAAAACACAATGAGAGAAAGATAGTTGCAAATGAAAAGATGATGAGTACCTCCTCACCCTAGCTTCTATACTTATGAAAAATTTATACACTAAAGCTACTAATTATTGGAGTAACTGAAGTTACTAGACTAAAAGTCAAATAAAGTTTAAAAAAATATCCAAGCACATAGGAATAATCCCATGAGTTGGTGGTCTTATCCTCACCTACCAACTAAGTCAAGGATTCCTTCACATAGGCTATCCTTGGACTATAGAAAAATCCACACAACAAGGCTTGTGGGACCAAGAGTTTTGAACTCTTTCCTCAAAGTCAAATAACTAGGAAAAATACCAAGTAAATACACTAGAAGACAAGATAGTGGTGCTCACTCTTTTTTCTTCCTCTAGAATAGGGTCACCTTTATTTTAGCTAGGAATAACCTTAGCTAATCATGAATAATGTAGAAGCTTAGCTAAACACCATACAAATAATATTTCTTCATTACTTGCAATAGAAAACTTTATATTTCTATATGCACCAATAGTTATTACATTTACCCTTGGACTAAGATTTCACTTTGTCCTTAAAATGAAGGCCCCTTCACCTTCTATGATACAACTTCAACTTATCATAGTTAATCCTTTCAAAGTGTCTTCCTACAATGCCTTTAGATCATAGGTGTAATTGATCCATACCTTCTCCACTATGAAAGGTATAAAGTACTTAGGAAAGGACTTCTTTTGCATATTCTTGAATCAAATGGAATCAAACAACATTACCCAAATATTGTATCTTGAAGGGCTTCATTTTCTTCTTGCCTTGCCTCTTGTCATAGCTCTCCTTTTGTTTCCTTTTGGTTTACTCCACTTGAACCATAGCAATTGCTCTTGCCTCTTCCAATTCCATGAGTTGCTCCTTCTTTGACTTATCTACATCACCTCCTTGTGACTTCTCCAATTTCCTATGAATGCTTTGAAAAGTAGAAAGATCAAAGTGAATAGGTAAAGTAGACTCAATACCATATATCAAATGACATGGAGAATAACCTATAGATTTCTTCATGGTTGCCCTATACTCTCATAGAATTGCATGAATTCTCTTGCCCCAATGATGTTCCCCCCCCTTATTTTTGCATCTTTGGCTAACATCATGCACAAGGTTTGATTGGTTCTCTCTGCCAAGCCATTGGAGTCTGGCTTATTGGAGGTAGTTACTCTATGTGTGATAGTAAAATTTCATAGCATGGTTTTAGTGCTACTTCATATAAACTCTTCTATGCTATCAAAAACCAACTCTAAAGGGCATTGTTGTGTGTATATACATTGCTACACAACATACATTGCTGTCAACATCATACACTATAGAAACACAACTCACACATAAGTTATACATAGACTCTAAAGTGCCACAATCACCCCCTAGCTGGCGGTTAGGTCCCTCTAACTCCAGATAGCCATATACTCTAAGTATATGGTATACCCTCTAATGGGCAAAGATCAGGAGGCCGGGTGCTATGGAGCCCCATTGTTAGTCGCCTGTCTGCAATCTATATCATATAAAGAATGAAGTAGCTATAGGTCAAGTACATCTAGGACATAACCACTGTCCCTGAGGAACCATCGTGAGGAGAGGAGTCATACATGCCATATGCCATCCTCTCAAACAGCTATCACACACTAACATAGTAGCAGCTCCACTAGAAGAGCCACATAACATACACCTCAAGCCTGCACGTACAAGTGCCAAGCTTGGGTCCATAGTACCATCAATGTTTGGAAGGTGGCATGGCATACAATTGCACACATGATCCTTCCAAACAACACCATCACATCCTTCTAACACAAGGACTCTAGATGGCAAAACCTCACGCACTCTCAAGATCATACGGCTTGTAGAAACATCAAGTGTCGTTGGTGCTGTCTGCTATAGATATACATAGTTGCCTGGATGAAATTGACGGATTGAGGGTCTATAACCTCCTCCTCGAATGGTAGCATAGCGTAACGTACCCCTATGCTGAGCAATCGCCAAGTTCTCAAAGGCCATCGGCATCACTCTCCAAAAGATCTCTGCCCGTTGAGAACATGCGCTCAACCATACATCGGGGTCATCCAAGTCCAAAACTACAGTAGCATCTCGACGAATGGCTGCAGGTAAATCAGGATCTCGTCCATAGAGTAGAAAGTATGGAGAGAAGGATGCTAAGGAGGCTTGCCGGCTGAACCGATAGCCCATGGCCAACCAAGGTAATTGGAGATCCCAATCTCCCAAGTGGCCTCTCTGCAAACCATACTTTCGCAATCCTCTCTTCACCGTCTGAACCACTCTCTCTGCTAAGCCATCTACCTCAGGGTGATCTCGGGAGGTAGTACGGTGATCAATCAAAGCCTTGTCACACAAGACCTGAAACTCCTCCAAGAACTCTGTACCTTGATCAGTCAAAACCTCAGTTGGTGCACCAAAATGACAAAGGACTCGATCTAGGAACGAGTAAGCTATCCCTTCACTAGACTTGTCAGGAAGTGCCACCAACTCAATCCACTTAGAGAAGTGCTCCACCATCACCAAAACATACCGATGATGTCTCACAGTCAGCGATAAAGGTCCGGTGAAGTCCAAACTCCAACGGTAACCCAATCCCATGATAGGTAATGGGTGTAACAGTGGCGTAGGAGCATTGAATGATGCTCTAACTCGGTCACAAACCATACATCTGGCAACAAACTGCTGTACCTTGGTCTGCATACCGCGCCACCAATAATGACTCTGGAGTAAGCTATACGTACACTTTACTCCAAAATGTCCTAGCTCCTCATGAGCATGACGGACCAACTGTGGTCTCTGAGATGGAAGTGGTACTACTCGCACTCTACCATCCTCCCATACATGCAAAAGGTGTCTACCCTCCAATCTGAACCGTCTGGCTTGCTGAAGAACACGGTCTCTCTCCTTGGCTCCAACTGTGCCACCCACAACACCAGTGCAAAGATAGTCCATCACTAAGACATCATCATGAATGTCTTGTTGAATTGTACCAATATCTTCACTCTCTGGATCTGTGACCTCAATAACTCCTCCTGAATGCGCTGAGAGAGATACCACCAAAGCCTCTGCAAATAGACACAAAAAGGCCAATGCATGCCAACCTGGCACCATCTCCTCATCTGTCTCACCATGCCAACGTGCTTTGGTCTGATCCTGCTGGCTGGGACATGGGTTTCTACTCAACCCATCTGCATCACGGTTCACCACTCTAGGTCTGTGAACAACCGTGAAATCATACTCCTATAAAATCAGAGCCCATCGTGCAAGCTTCCTTGAAAGCTTGTCGGACTCCATCAACCACTTCAACGGCTGATGATCAGTGATGAGAGTGAAGAGGTTACCAAATAGGTAACATCAGAAATGTGCTACTGCCCAAACTGCTGCCAAGCACTCTCCCTCATATGAACTATACTTTGCCTCCGCTGAATTGTTGGAGCGACTAGCATAGGCCACCACAAACTCCTTCTCCTCATCATCATGATGGGTGAGCACCGCTCCAAGCCCCAACATATCCAATCAGTGTGAACCTAAAATGGTCGTCCCCTGATCGGTCTCCTCAAAATGGGAGCAGATGTCAACCTCTCCTTGAGCTCTACAAAAGCTCTCTCTTGCTCATCTCCCCAACACCACTCCTGTGTAAGCTTGGTCAGCTTCGTCAAAGCCTTGGCAATGGCACTAAATCCTCTAACATAGCGGTGATAGAAGTTCACCAACCCAAGGAATGCTCGCACTCTGCTCACATCCGTAGGCCAAGGAATACGTGCAATAGCCTCCACCTTGGTCTGCTGAACACCAAGTCCTCTGGGGTAGATAGTGTGACCCAAATACTCAACGTGCTTGTGGAAGAACCTACACTTCCCAGGATGTAATTTGAGTCCATGAGATCTCAACCTCTCAAACACCTCCAACAACTTTCTCTGATGCTCCTCCACAGTAGTGTTATAAACCAAAATGTCATCAATATAGCACCGAGCAAAATCCAATCCAGCTAGGATCCTATCCATGACCCTTTGGAACTCAGCAAGAGCATTCTTCAACCCAAATGGTAAGAACCTCCACTGATATAACACATCCTTGCCGTGAGGATCAATAGCTCAAAATGCTGTCTTGGACTTATCCTCCTCCTTGATTGGCAACTGATGATATCCCGCTCGAAGATCCAAAGTACTGAAGATCTTTGCATGCCCAATCGCATCAAAAATCTCCTTTGGTGTAGGCATGGCATACCAATCAGCCTTGGTCTGTAGGTTGATAGGACGGTAATCTCCACACATCCGCCTATTTGTTTAGTTGCCATGCATATCCTTCTTGGCTGGCATCACTGTCGCTGATGCATACTCTCCTTGTGAAATCTCCACCAAACCAGCCTCAAAAAGGTCACTACTCCGGCTTTGAATCAATGTCCTCTCCATATCACTGTATCGATAAGGACGTCGGAAAACTGGTGTGTCGCTAGTCAGCTCAATTTGTATACCAGGTCCCTTCAGAGCACCCAAATCCTTCATACTGAAGGCAAAACAACTCGTGTGACTCCTCAAGAACCTCCAAACCCTCTATCTTTCCTCTCCAGTAAGCTTGGGTCCAAGATCTGGCTCCCAAGTATCCTCTGTAATTGTAGTAGGAGTGGAAGATATACTAACTGATTGCTACATTAGGCGCTTGGGAGCAATAGTGTCATGCTCCCGACCACTAGAGATCCCAACCTCTGTGCAAAAAACTCCCTCCACTCTAGCTGCAAGCTCCACACGTCCTCTGGCTGTATCCCATGTGGACCAAGGGTGTAATCCAAGTAGCCCACGCTCACTTGGATGGACTCCAAGTAGACCACTCTCCCTAGTAGCTACTAGATGTGTCCCAAGAATACCATGTCCACTCGGTCCATTGCCCCCAGCATGTGCCTAAATCATCTCGATAGGCATAGGGCTCACAAGTGTCCGAGTGGTGATGCATATCAAGCACATCCTACGCTGCTCTGCCAAGCCAAGGCTCACAATCCAGGTCAAACAGTTCAAGTCCATAGCCTGACCTAACACCTGATGCCTAGATGCCTCTGACATTGCTGGAACAGTGGTAATACCGGTGCAAAAACCCATCGCCCGCTCTCTCTCATCAACGTTGGGCTCCACCAACTGCTGTAACTGTGAGTCCCAAACAAGTCCAGGTCCTCCTTCTCGAAAAGCATGAGAGTCTGGGAAACTCATGAGTGTGGGAAATGCGGCTCTAGGCTGTCCAACTAGGTTCACCACTGCCATAGATGACCTATCAGCCACTACCACTGTGTGAGACTGACGCCCAACATCCAAGATATCATCAACAAGAATGTGGTCCAGTCGTTGAATCCCATCATAAGCACGCTGTAGAACCTCTCTAGGTAAGAGGTTCGTCCACCAAAGACGAAGACAATAAGCCCGTGATCCCACTCTGGCTGCATCTAACAATACAGCAGGTCCCATCCAAGAATGGACCTGATGTGTACTCGCCACCACTCTGGTGCGAGAATCACCCAACAAAGGAATGTTCTCCAGAAGGTAAGCTAGAGAAACAGACTAATGAACCTAGAGATGTCGTAGTATCCGTAACATCTCCCAAAACACACCAGAACAAGGATCTTGAAGGCCCAATCCTCTACCAGCACGTGTATGTCCTTGACATGGCCATCCAGAAATCACCAAGTGAATAGGCCCATGTCTCTCTAGGTCATACGCCCCCAGTAAGGACATGTCTCCTGGTAGGGCCTTCTAGTAACCTTTGACTGTTGACATCGGTAATAACTCCGGATACCGATAGGCCAAGTGTGCCACATGATGTAGAGAGACTCGCCTAGCAGTCTCATCTCTCTCTACATACAAGCACCTCTATACATGGATACTTGCCTGTAACACCACAGCTAGTCCGTTGCTGATCCCACCAAACAACTTCAATAGGCATATCCCATCTACTGGATACTACCAAGCAATGAGTGTGGTATCCAGAGGTGTCAAAGCAATCGCCTCTAGAGGCTCATCCTCACACTCATCTCCTAATGGTACGAAGGCTCCACTCCAAGCTTGCTGCACCAACTGATCTGCATGCTGCTGCAATGCCTCCTCTGAACTCCACAATGGAACATCCAAGGTGGATGGAACAATCCCACTCGTACTCCAAAGCCAAGTGATCTCCTCTCGTACAGGAGTATCCTCTGCATGGGTGTTCCCCTCCAACAAGTCACCAGGCCAAGTAACTACACCACTAAAAGCTAAAACTGATGCTGCCATGGTCCCGGATTGTAGTGAGCCAAGACTGCCACTATTAAAAGGTACTGGTAGGCAACATACCCGTCCCTCACCAGACTGCCAACTAGGTCTATAAGAGGCTGTCTCCTCCCAATAGTCAATGCTGAAACCCATGGGGTATAACATTGCTTCCCCAACTAGCACATCATATGACTCATCTATTGTTGCAATAGCCTGAGCTCTCACCACCGAGCTATCAATCGGATGACCAGGCTGAACCTAGACAACAAGCTCCCCACATGTGATGTATTGTGTCGAACCACCACCTAGAGATGTCTGGATCTGAAATGGACACCTCTCCACATTGGTCTTTTGTAACTCCAGACCAACAACTGCAGCCTTCCCCAACATAATGGGCTACGTACCAGGGTCTAACAAGATTCTCTATGGTGTATAGACCTTCCCTGAAGGTCTCACCAAAAAACATATCCCCCTCTGGTTATCCAATAGGACAACACTAGGTGTGAACCGTGCTCTCTCAAAGGCCGGTCTAGCTGGCAACTCCTCCAGTCTAGCCGCTGTTGCTTGCCATAAACCACTGGTTGCCAAACGGATCCCATGCTCCTCAACCAAGTCAGCTCCACTACCAACCACCTTTGCTCTAGTAGTAGGAACTGCACCATCCCTACTCTCACACAACATGGCAGCCAACCAGAACACTGGGGCTGGGTCAACTCCCAATGTAAACATGTCACTGGTTGAAAACAAAGGATGCCGCATAATCAGCTAAGCCGCCCCCAACATCATGCTAGACTCAATCTGTGTAGTAGTAGGTGGCTGACTAGCAAGTAGTCCATCATGTACTCCATCACCACCTACCACACCTTCACTAGGATGTCTAAGAACCATGGATGTTGTCTGTAATGCCTCAGATAGTGTGAAAGACTGGGGAAGTCTGACCTATCTGCCAACCTCTCCTCTCTGTGGGTCCAATTCCACTGATGCTCCTCTAGGCTTTGGAGCACGTACTGCACTCCTAGTCACTACTGCAGATGCATCCACCTATGCTGCTCCGCACATGAAGTCCAAAGCATCTCTATCACCAGCATATGAGGTGGAAGCCTCAGCACCCGAATCTGATCTCCTCTGAGCAATAGCCATACTAGCCAATCTCTGCTCCAACTGCTCAATCCGAGTAGCCATAGCTGTGTCAGAAGTAAGGGCAGGTACTGCACCCCTACTAGGTGTAGATCCTCTACCACCACCTCTACCACCTCGTCCTCCATGAATTGGAGCTCCTCTACTACCTGCCATAACAGCCCTACCACTCCATAACTCCGGGTGTAGGTCAAAACACCGGTCACTAGTGTGACCAAATCTGTGGCAGTGCTCACACTACCTCTGTGCTGGCTGTGATGCACTAGAGGTATCAGGTCCGCTGCCCTGAGTACACTCTCTCCGATGGTGAGGTCCACTACAAGTCCAACAAGCAACACCACCACTCACTGGCTACTACTGACTCAAAAATGAGAGTAAGGGTCTAACTCCACTAGGCCCTCCACTCGCTCCATAGGATCTAGGCTGTCCTCCCTGTCCTCAAAAACCAACTGGGCATGGTGCACTCTACTGCACTCAAGAAGAAGTCACAGCCGTGGATGAGGTCTTCCTACCAAATCCAGATGTCACCACTCTCTCCTCCACCATGTCGAGCTCAATACGCTCAGCCAAACCAAAGACTACTGCCAAAGTGGGTGAAGTAGCTTGCAACAACGTAGCATCACGAACTCTACATCGCAACTCCCTGTCCAATATCCCATACCAAAACTGGACTGCTTGGGCCTCAGTAATTCCCTGAGTGAAACTGATCAGCCACCTCATGCAAGTGTATGCCTCACATAGGCTCTCTCTAGCCTTCCACTGGAACTCCTGCAAGCTCCTCAGCTTGTCAGTCCGCACTCCCTGGTAGTTCTGCCTCAAACATAGGAAGGACTCCACCATGGGGTTAAACCCCGGTACCACACCACCTCCTACAGCGGTACCTCCACTCGTAGTAGCACTATCTCCAACTAGTGCACCTCCACTAGCTCCACCAACACTACTTGAGCTAGAACTCGTGGGTACAGCCGATCTACTCTTGGCCACCGAGCTTGAACTGATGGAGACATAGTGTGGAGACCAATACTATCTCCATAACTCAATCTCCTCCAAATGAGCTCTCCTGACCTCATGGTAGTCATCCATTTGCGGACACTCCAGATGCTAAAACAACCCCTTCCATGCCATGAAGGGTGTGAACAAAGTCGGGTTCCGCATCTGCTGCAAATCACACCAACTGTCAAACTCCTGGATGAAGTCATCCAACTCAATGGTACCCACTGTACCAGAGTAATGCCTAGGGCCTTTGGAGGCCCCATAAATCTTGTCCATGTCCCAAAACAACGGTGCGGACACACCAAGTGCACTCTCTACTGAATCAGCTCTTGTGTCAAACTCCAACTCAGAGTCAATCTCCTCCCTCACTGAGACCTGAGATACAAGCGGATACCGAGCACCACTCTGAGTAAACCCATTGCGTACTGCAGGGCTAACTCCTCTAGAATCTCCAAAGAACTCCGTCGTGACAAAGTAACCACAACAGCAAACCCAAACCACCAACTGCAACCGCAAGTCGCAACCGCAAGTGCCCCACCAAGTGCCAACACCACCACGTGCCAACACCAACTAAGCACCACCCACTAATGTTACTCTAAATGAGATAACTACACTAGGGGAAATGGCAACCTGTAACCTGCCATCATAACATGCACTCTCACGGTCTACAGGTCATCACTTCTTGCCTCACTGGAGAGAAACAAAGGTAGTCTGACTAGTCATCACTCCAGCCTCACCACCGAGAGCACACCAGAGCACCAACGCTCAAAAGTTAGGGCATCTCACACAAACGTGTTGCACACATAGGAAGTAGAGAATGGAAGGGGTCCAATCACAAGAAATCTAAACAAAAACCCTCCATCTCATAACACAACACGGGACTGACTCTGCCACCATTTGGCATTTGACATAAGAGGAGTTTGTATCTAAGTCCTAAGCTACCAAGATCACCAAAAATGGGATCAAACTGCCTCTCCTAGCCAAAGCTACATGTGTATAGATAACAGTGGCACAATCACTATGACAACAAGTGAGGGTGGACCAGTTGGCTAGGGCACCAGTCTAGGAACAAGAGATCTAGGGGTCAAACCCTATTGCGCACAATCTAGCAAGAAAGGCAGATTTTGCCAACCAATGACCAAGATCTACTCTAAACTAACTAGCCTCACGCCAGCAAGCTGGCTTGTTGGCCCTTCTAGGCCTTCGTAGCCTCTCATAGCCCACAGCTCGAAGCCTCGAAACGCTGAAATTCAGCCAAATGAGGCCTTTCTTGTTGCCACTTCGAACTTCCTCCAAAATTGGCAAAACTTCTCCAAATCTGCAAAAGTCCTCCAAACTAGCAAAACTCCTCCAAATCTTGTTGCCACTTTGTACCTCCTCCAAAATTGGTGAAACTTCTCCAAATCTACAAAAGTCCTCCAAACTAGCAAAACTCCTCCAAATCTGGCCAAATAGCAAAAAATCCTCCAATTCTGGCCAAAATCTGACATAAATCCCAACCAAAATCTGACGTAAACCCTAAAGTTGGCCGTCCGCCAAATCCCCCGCTAACTTTCTACTTGAGCCAAATTGACAAAACGGGTTTTTCCAAATTACAATTTCATGAGAAGAGCTTTCCAACTCCATCTTCAATTTGACTTTCTAAGCCCAACTCGTAGCAAATTGGTCCTGCCTTCATCTCTTGAGCTCAAAATTTGCTCCTTCTTTGCTCGTAATTTGGCCAGCGCTTCCGCACACCGTCCGCCTAACTGCCAAATCTACATCACTTGAACAAGCTTTTGCACACTAGGGAAATACTGAACTTGAATTGAGCTACCAACAATCCACCGAGCTTGGAGATACAACCAACACTCAAAGTTCTTGCACCTGATTTCCCCCTGACTTCACTTCTCTGATGTAATCAGATTGCTTACCACTCTCAACTCAACTCAACTCAGATCAGTACTTGATCTATCACTCTATGAACTGCCAACAACTGGGCATTGATTACAGTCAAGCCTCACCTACTCAAGCATAGAGAATCCAGGTGACGCTTACCGGCATCTGTCCACCATAGCTAGGAACTCGAAGGCTCAACATTAGAGAAGTGAGCTCTCTGGAGCTCACTTCAAAACTATACCCCCTGGACTCAAGCTAGCTCTGAAACCCTAATGGTCCCACTGACGGCACACTCAACGGTGGAAATGGTGCAAAGTGATGGTGGGCCCCACCGTGAAGTCAGTACCCCGAACACAAAATCTAACCGTCGGAAAGTAGTCGCTGAAAAACTGCTGAAATAACTCTAACTTCTATCACTGGAACTCTAGTGTCCGAGAATCTAGATGCAGAACTACAAATGGCATGACAGCATCTAAACCAATGATGATATGTTCATAAGGAAATCTATCAACTTCACCTTCATTCTTGTCTATCAATGGTCTAGCTTCATCCTACTTGGCAAAGTTGTCAATAACTACCACAATTTACCAATTTTTCCTTAGGTTTTACTAAGAGGACCTATAAAGTCAACTCTACACTTCTCAAAAGGTCCTAGCAATGGAATAGATCTAAGGGGGAGATTGGATGTAGATTTTCTAGCAAAAGCTTGACAAACATTACAAGTTTTGCAAAAATCAAGACAATATTTGAAAATTTATCTCCAATGGGAATATGCATCTAGAATCTTGAAAGAGATCACCTGTCTTGCAAAGTGATCCTCACATACCAAAACTTCATGAAACTCATTTATGAGTAGAATAGACTTCTCATTACCCATTGATCCTCAAAGTAGATCATGTGCTCCTTGATGACAAAGACTATCCTCCACCATTGTGTAAGGTCTAGACCTTGTCGCAAAGGCCTTCTTCTCCTTACCATGCATCCCATCAGGATAGTTACCTATTGTAACAAAGTCCACAATCTCCTTGTATTCCATTGGAACCTCTTGAGTGATTGAAATTATCATGAGTTATTTGGAAGGAATCATTTGCTAGCTCATCTCCATGATCATCATAGGTCCAAGATAACATATCAGCATTTGCATATTTCTTTCTTGGCCTATCCTCAACGGTGCGATCCTACTCAGACAAGAGTATCATCCACCTTGCTAATGTTTCCTTCACATTAGGCTTGTTGAAGATATACTTGAAAGCCTTATGATCTGTGACAATGGTAGCATTCCCTCCAATCAAGTAGTGTCAAAACTTCTTGAGACCAAAAATCACTCCCAACCTTCTCTTTCTATAATTGAATAATTTTTTTCTCTATTGAGACCATCTATCTACTAGCATCACCTATTGGATGATGTTGCATATCTTGGTTGAATTTGATAAGAGTGCATCCTATAACTACATTGGAAGCATCAATATAAAGAATGAAAGGCTTACGCTTATAGGTTTAGCAAGAATTGAAGCCACAACACGAGATTGCTTGAGATACTCAAAAGCTTTGAGAGTCTCCTTGTCCTCCAAAATCACCATGAAGTCTACACCCTTCTTCATGTAGATGGTCAATGCATGAGCCTTGTTGGAAAATGAGGAGATGAACCTCCTGTAGTATCCAACCATCCCCAAGAATTGGTGTAACCATTTCAAGCTTGAAGAAAATAGTAACTTTGAAATTTTCCTCATCTTTTTAGGATCCACTACTTTTCCATCATTGGAAATAATATGCCCCAAAAGTAGACCTTCTTCAAAACCAAAGATGCACTTCTCTAGGTTGAGTGATTCATTTGCCTCATCCAAGCATTGCAAGACCTTGATCAAGTGCTCAAAGTGCTCCTCCTTGCTCCCATAGACACAAAAGTCATCAATGAAGTCTCTCATGAATTTCCTAATGAAAGGTTCAAACACCTTGTTCATGAACCATTGAAATATGGCTGGAGCATTACAAAGCCCAAAATTCATGACCTTGAAAGCATTAGTTTCCCAAGATGTGGTGAATATGGTGAGTTGTTGATTCTCTAATGCAATCTTGATTTGGTTGTAGCCACTATAACTATCTCCAAAACTATACCCAACATTATATCTCATTAAACCTCTAAGATTTCATCAATGAGTGGCAAGGGGTAGTAGTTTTTTTAGGTGACAATGTTGAGTTTTTTGTAATCTACATATATTGGAAGCTTTTCATTCTTCTTCTTCACAATCACAATTGGAAACACCCATTTTGAATTCTCTACTTCAAAGATGAACTTGGTCTCCTTGAGCTTACCAATCTCCTCCTACAAACCCAAATTTTTTGGTGGGCTAATGTGACATTGTTTTTAGTGAAAAATTCTTGCATGAGACTCAACCTCTATCCATTGCTCCTCCAAGGTGACATCCTTGAGATCCTTGTAACTAAAAGCAAAGATATCAATGTTCTTGTGGAAAAACTCTTCAAATCTTTCCTCCTCCTCCTTGGTAACATTGGAACCATATTTAAGGGTAGATAGTCTCTTCTCTATCTCCTCAAGTGTCAATGTTGAGTTATAGGGTACCTCAAAACCTTTGGCTTAGGCACAAAATCCAAAGAACACAAAGGATTCACATTTGAATCAGATTAAGATTCATCATCATCTAAAGAGGTCTCTTCATCCATGTTCATGTCCATACTTGAAGCTCCTTCTTCCAAATCTGGTTCCCAATAAGCAAAAGATGGTGTATCTGAATATGAGGTATGGTTGATATTGGTTATCAAAATTATAGCCCAATGATTTGATGGTCCATTTCTCAAGTGCACTTTTTGCAATTTTTTAGTTGCTCTCAACCATGGCGCCCCAAGTAGCAAATCATAGCTTGCATTCTTTAAGACTTGGAAATTCATGAGATTTTGAACTCCCATAACCAATATTACCACCTTTTCCTTCACATCTACCTATTGAACTTGTTGCTTGTTTGCCATGCTCACTACAAATGTTGAATATTTAGAAGATATCATACAAAACTTCTTCATCAACTTCTCTTACATGGCATTCACCATAGATCCTCCATCAACAAGTGTATCCTTGATCTTATGACCATTCACTCCCACATTAATTTTTTTGGTGTACTCATATGCCTCCCATGGTGTTGGTTTTTCATCCACCACCTCCATTGATATTGGAGCCTTTTCTTTCTTCTTTCTCTTGATCCTTGTAAAACTCAAACCACCAAAGCTCCTTCCTCAAGGTAGGATTCAAAGCAATCAATTGATCCACTATAATGTTAGCCTTATAACTATCAACATCCTCCAATACATTGTAGTCCCATTGGTGCTTGAGATTAAAAAAATCATCCATCCTCAACTTCTTCCTTAGAATCTTTGTTAATGGTGTTGAACTAGTAGTGCAAGTACTCCTTGTGGACGTTGGACTATCCTTGCAAGGATTGAATTCTTGAGACAAATGTATATTATCTGCAAAATGGGCTCTCTTCTTTTCTTGTACCAAAAGTTCTAAGTTAAGACCTTTGGAGTTTGAGCATTCTTCCCTCTCATACTTACTCTCCGTATATCTATGGATGCTATCTCCTTACCTCTATTTTGCACAAGAGGAAATTGGGCATCACTACCTCCCTCCTTCTTTCTATTTAATCCCTCATAACCTCTTCCTCCATGGTACGTGGAATTTGGGTTATTCCTTTGAATGTGACATCAACCTCCACAACCATACCAATTTTTATCATTGAAATTGCTAGTTGGTTGGTCTCCTCTATATGAATAGTTTCCATAACCCCTAGGGTCTCTCCCAATATTTTGGTCCACCCTTCTCTTCTCCCATAGTTGTTCTACATTGATCTTGAGATCTACAAGTTACTCCCTGATAGTTTGAAGAGAATCATTTGAAGGAGGTGCAAGAACAAGAGCAACTACTACTTGTGGTGCCGCCCTTCCCATCAAAGGATTAGAAGCCCCTCCATAATTGTAGACTTGTGGAGGATGCACAACCTCTTTCACCACCAAATCACTCTCATCTCCTTCCAAATTTTCCTCTACACAAATTGTAATCTTGAAAATTTCTACCTTGGAAGAAGGTTTTTCATATCTCACCTTGCTTTGAATTTGTGGTTTCAATCTTCACACAAAATCCTTGATGAGTATAGTTTTTATTCCAATCATGGTAGTCTCTACATCATCTACACTTTTCCTCAACACTTTGCATAACCTGGATTCTAACTTGTCCACTCTTTTTACTTTTCCTCAACACTTTGTAGAACTTGGACTCTAATTTCTCCACTATTTTTGCATAGACTCTCACTTTCTCTCTTTCTCCTTGCTTGAGGAAGGTAACCTCACTCATCAATCTCTCATTAATTTCATCCAAAAGAAATTTCTCAATGAGTATTGTAATCAAACTCTCCCAAGACTCCTCTTGCCCATCTTTTCTATTTTTGTGGGGTATTTTGACTCATACTATGTAAGAACTGCGTCCTCAAAGAAAATTGATAGTAACAAGGTTCACTCATTCTTCCTCCTCTCATTGTTTCTTATGCAGGCTCTCTTGAAGTTTCTCATAAAAGCCTTCACATCCTCTCCATTCTTGCCAAAAAGAACTAGTAGTTGAATTCTCATTGATAGTTTATCCATCAATTGAAAGATTATCTCCATCACTAATCTTGAGAATCATCTGATGAATTTAGTTTCTTCATAGTGGTTCTAAGATCAAGATCCCAAGATCTTTTACCCAAGTTTTAAAAATTATTATTACTCTAGTATACTCATGCTCTTTTGGAAATCTTTTTACTCCACAAACCTCACACAACTCCTCGGTTTTAGATCTCCTCCCTCCCAATCTTGGTGAAGAAGGTCTAATATGTAATCCCAAGTCAACTTAGCCTCTCCTGTCCCTCAATCACTTGCTCTCTAAAGTCAATGTACATGAATTTGCCTTATGTCCCTTCTTTCTACATCAAAAGTACTTAAAAATCACTCTTTCTCCAAGTAGTATAGGTCTTTGTATCCTTTCAACACTCTTTCAAATTCTATTCTAAACTCTCTTATCCTCAAATCAACCCTTATAATCACCTCAAACCCTTGGGAAACTTTGCATACCGTCTACTCCTACTCTTGATGGGCCTTCATGCTCCCAAGATGAGTCTTAACAATCATATATATTTTTGGTTTTTCTCATATTCTTCATGCATGAGAACTCAACTCCCAAGAAATGACCCTTGTTTAAGTGTAATTTCTTGTTCAAAATCCACATCAATCCTTCCAACTAGTAACTCCAAATCCTTTGCAATTTTTCATACGTCAGGTTCTACAAAATTTCATCCCTCTTCATTGAGCCATTTGGCCAGAGAGCCTCTCTGTTTATCACACATTTTCCCAGATTTGGTCTAAAACCACTCCCTTACTTCAGGAATTCATAAATTTCTATGCAAGAAAAATCTCTTTCCAAGTCTTGGGCCAGAAGTTAATGTCTTGCACTTGATTTGTTTGAAAAGTTTCAGAAAAATCCAATGAGAAATGACAAATTCTATACAAAATTCAAGAGAGCATGAAATTTATAAGAATAATTTACTCTACCACCTTCCAAAAATCTTAGCTTAGTAAGTGTAGAATCCTTTCCAATAATTTTTAGTGTTCTAATTGGAAGATAACCCAAGCTATCTTCTTTGAAAATTTCAAATCCAGATCTCAAACTTGAGATTTTGCCCAAAATCACCTAATCTCCAAATTGTGCAATCCACCTCACATAATCTCTCCAAATCCTCTCATGTATAGGATGCATTATATCACCTCAAAAATATCATAATGAATTGTGAGGTATACAAATGGGTCCAAGTTCTCCTCTCCTCCCCTAATGTTCTCTACAAGTGAGCTCTCATAGTTTCCTTCTATCTAATATACAATTGAATGCAGAACATTATCTTGCCTTCTAGAGAGGTCTTGACAATGGAACCAAAAGTGTGATCTAGCCTATCTCTCACTCTTAATGAACCTTTGATGGCTATTAGGGTAGCGCACCATGGACTAAGAAGGCTATCAGCCAACTCCACCACACTCCTCCAAGGCTAAAACTCCAAGGCACCTCCAAGACTCAAGCATTGCTCACTAAAGAACTCAATGAGAGAAAGTTAGTTGCAAATTAAAGGGCAATGAATATATTAAAGGGTAATTTTAGACTTGTGAAAGAGTTACATACCAAAATACTCATTACCAAAGTAACTCAAGTTAAATAAATTCAAAAAGTCTAATAAAATATCCAAGCATGTGAGAATAATCCCATGAGTAGATGGTCTTATCCTCACCTACCAACTAAGTCAAGGATTCCTTCACGTAAGCTATCCTTGGACTTAAAAAAAATCTACATAGACAAGGCTTATGGGCCCAAGAATTCTGAACTCTTTCCTCAATATCAAATAAGTAGGAATAATATGAAGTCAATACAATAGAAGAAAAATAATGATGCTCATTCTTTTTCCTTCTCCTAGAATAATTTCACCTTTGTCTTAGCTAGGACTAACTCTAGCTAATCATGAATAACATAGAAGCTTAACTGAACTCTATACAAATTATATTTCTTAATACCAAAATTAATACCACTATAGAGCATACATGCATCAATGGGTATTACAAATTAACCATCTATCAATGGTTGTCAAGGAGGAGATAGAGAAGCTTAAGGAGGTAGGCTTCATTTATAAGATGGAGAATTAAAAGTTTGTCTCTCTTATTATTATAATGAAGAAGAAGAAGAAGGGAAAGTTGAAGATGTGTGTTGATACAAGAAGCTCAATGTAGAGACCAAGAAGGATAACAATTCTCTAACTTCATGGATGAAATATTTGAACAGGTTATAGGCAATAAATAATGAAGCAATAAAAAATGGTTATAGAAGCAATGATCAATATTTTTCTAGAACACCAACCCATGATAATCTTCAATACATCCTTGGGTATGTCTGCCTTTTGAGTAATACAATTTGGTCTTTGTACTGTTCTAGCAACTTTTCAAAGATTCATGAAACAATTTTTAACCATTGAAAAGTTAATGGGAGATTTATTAATGATTTTTATGTTTATAGGAGTAAAGAAGAGCACTTTGATCACCTTATCAAAGGATTACAAAGATTAGGAAAAGGTTGTAATGCTATGTTAAGCCCAAAGAAATGTTTATTTGGAAGCATAGACAATCCAATTTTTAGGTCACATAAGGTTTAAGGAGGTGTAGTTTTTGATCTAGAGAAGGTGAAGAAGATATCAGAACTACCATTTCCAGAAAACTTGTCAAAGTTAACATCTTTTCTAAGAATAATAAAATATTATTAGACGTTTATCATCTCTTTCTTGCATAAATTTTATGCTTTGACCTTTTATATGAGAAAAGGAATACACTATACACTTGTTTTGGAGATAAAGCAAATTTGGTAGCTTTTGAGGAGTTGATAAAAGTCTCTTAACACTACATCTATTTTTATCTAAGCTTGATTGGAAGAAACCTTTCATCATCTATATGGGTGCATCTAACATAGCAATTTGGTATAATCTTAGTGCATAATTATCCCATTACTTATGCAAAGAGACAAATGATCCCTATAGGGAAGAACTGCTCTATCACTAAGAAAGAGAATTTATAGTAATTTTTTCCTTGAGAAAGTTTAGGATTACTTGGTGTGAAGCATTTTCACCTTTGTCATTGATCATAAGGTTTTGGAATATATCTTCAACAAGCCAAAAGTAGAAGGGAGGATTGCTTGATAGAAGATTCTATTATCAAAGTATGACAACAAAATATATAGTTGCAAATGCTAAAGAAGAAGCATGCCAATGTAGATAGGCTATCTCAAGCACATGATGAAGAAGGAGAAGAACCTATCAATATCACATTTTTTTGACAAAACTAATTTGTATAATTTATAGTGTAATAAATTATCTAAATTTTTCATGTGAAGGGTGCATGCTTTTCCATGAGGAAGGGTGCAAAGAGAGAGCAAGAATAGTGACTAAACTTGCAAGAGAGTAATAAAATATGTTTGAATCAGGCTCTAGGCTTGAAAAACCTTCTTCCTCCTCTACAATGGATTAATGTCCTAATCCAAGTTTTTGGGATTCTACAAATAGTGACATGAAGCATGATCAGCCAAAGAAACCTTGTAATTGAGTCCTTGGTCTTTGGCAAAGAGCTTGCAAGGTACCAATGGTAAGTACTCTTCCTTTGTATCCAAACCCAAAGAAGTGACTTATAAGGAACCTCCTACAAACTCTTCTTGATTTCATATCTAGTGAACTCCTTCTCAAAAGATCTACAAAAGATCTACTTCTATTATATAAGGCTAGGAAGAGATAGCTGGATTAGATTGAGTTTTAAACTGATGGGTTAATTGACTGGTTATGTTCTTGAATCCAAACTAACCTTTCTATAGGGAAATGTGCCTTATGGCCAGTTTAGTGTTTGTCACTATTTTTCTCTCTTGAATTATTAAATTCCTCTTGAGTTTTCTTTCTTTGGCTACATGCCACTTAGCTTCATGCTTCTGATTTCTCTTGAAAGCTCTGAGATCATGAGGTGTTTGGACACCTCTTTGTATTTATATTAATATGAAATTCATACCCTTTTCTAGCTCTATCTCTAACCACACCAAGGAGTGTATCCTTAACATTGGCACCAAAAAAGTATGTGTGACTTAATGTCAAACAAATGCTAGTAAAATTGATAAGAATAGTTCATTCCCTTGAGGATAGTAAAAAATAACTAAGAATGAAGGGAAATATGACGTTCTTACAATTTTTTCAATATTTCCTATTTAACCTTTTGAGCACAAAAAACTTCTAGAAGAGGATATTGCCACCCCTTGCAATTGTAATACCATTAGCTAGACATATTCTCTAGAGGTGGAAATTAACTTTGTAATATCTAGAAGGATGTCATATATGATGATCTAAGTAAATCAGATAGAGATGTCACAAAAAGAGTACTTCCACTAATAGGGTGGAAGTCAAAACACTTTTAAAACTTTAGAGCTAATTCCAAAGGCCTAAAGAGATGAATTAGGCCTCAAAAAATGAAATATTCACCCCTCTTGGAAAAAAACCCTTGCCTTCTTCCCTTTGTTTGTCTTGTTAAGAGCTTTCCAATGATACCTCACCCATGCTATTTTGAACTTCATATAGGAAGATTTCCCCAAGATTCCCTTTGGTCAAAACTTGTTTGACCAACCAAATAGGACAAATATCAACATGTCACCAATCCATGCAACTAATCTAAGGGTGGAGCTTGTTGATATACCACCAATCCATGTATATGATCCAAGGGTGGAGCTCCTCTTTGTTATATAATGAAGACAAGGTGCTCCTTTACGTGCATCGTAGTATTGAGAGATGAAGCCTTGTGTTTCCTTTTTGTTTCTTCTCTTGTGTTTCTCTTGAGGGTTCTCTTGACCTCAAAAAATTACAATAGTGTTAGAATAGGTGTTTTAATCCAAGAGAGTGGATCACTTCTCTTGGAAGAACAAAGGCTAAGATTGAATAATTTTGAGAGGAGAAAACATAGTGCAATTGATAAATTGGGGATGTTTTAGAGAAATGATGGGTGGATGCTCCTAGAGGATAATTTCCTATATCCTATTTTCTATTCTTGAATCCATTCTATAATCACAATTATATACATCCAACATGAGCAAGTGAAAGTATATCTCATTTACCATTTTGGAGTACAATTCATGAACATAGTGATGAATTTGCCAAACCTAGTGATTCCACTTGTAGTGATATATAATAATGAGTGGGATTTTACAATCTATATTCTGTTATAATGCAATAGATCTGAATATACCAAATCCTCTCCCTTTCAACACTCAAGTAGAAATCCATAATGTAGGTAGATCAATTTAGGGATTTTGTAATCCATAATTTTGGTGAGGAATATAATCAAAAAGTGATAGCCTTCAAGGTCCAATGGTAGTCCCAATTGTTTGTGCTCCCTTTTGATCATATTAACCCTCTATTGAAGTAGGGAGTAGCAATTGGGCATTTTCTGTGTGTATACATCATAGAGCTATAGTTATAGAGTTTGACGCAAAGAATATAAGGGATATTGATGTCATTTTGGGAAATCAAGATGACAATGGAGGCATTGTAAAGTCAAACACATACCATCAAGAATGATTAGATAATGCAAGAAGGGAAATCATCCCAAAAACCAATACTAATGGCCTAAGTACTTAAAGAGTAACTCATGCCAATAACACCAACCTTGGTCAATTATGAAGTCATATTGTTACTTTAGATGAAGAAGATGTTGAGCCTTACAAGGGACAAAGTCCCATGGAAGTAGTGGAAAACAAGATTTCAAGAATGAATCAATATTTTGATTATTCACAATTGAGATCACCAATCATTTTGTAGCCATGTTTGCATATGAGGAATTGAAAAATAAGGCCCTCACATGGTACAATGCTTGGGAATGATTAGTGTTGGTAGAAGGAAGAGAGATCACTTGGACAACAATGCAAGAAGAGCTACTAAAGAATTTCCAATCCATGGATTCCATGCACATGGCTCAGACCCAACTATGGGAGTTGAAGCAAAAGAACAACATACAAGATACATGGAGGCATTTCTTGATCTGTAGATTTGTGATAAAGATATGAGTCCACCAAAAGCTCTTGATAATATCAAATGGGAGTTAAGAGAGCAAATTTACCAAGAGGTAATGGTACAAAATCCTTGTGCTATTTTTGAAGCCATTTCATGCACTCAAAGAATAGTAGAGGCACTTGGAGGAGATGAAGATGTAGTCCCAACTCAACACTATGGGGCTAAAACATCATACTTTGGTGAACCAATTCCTATGGAATTGAGCAACATTTTCTTCCAAGACCAAGGAGCATGATTGCTCCAAGGAGAACTAGGATGTGTCAAAGAAAGGAGAGATGTAATCCCACAAAAAGTAGAGGGTCAAGTAGAACAATGATGTTGTTACAATTGCAATTGAGTTAGGAATCTAGCCATTAATTTTTGTGCTTGTCTTCCTAGAGGCTCTTGAACTCCATACATGAAACCTTTGAAAAATATGGAGAGACAAATTGAAGAAGAGGATGTTGAAATCACATCAAAAAATAAACATAACTAAAAATTGTACCTCATGGCCTTATTGGTACAATGGAAAAGAGTAAAAGTAGGGAGAAGAAGAGGACATGTGCGCAAAGGTTGAGGAAGACAAGTAAAAAATTGATTTTCATAAATGGAGTCCTAGAATGCAATCAAGTGAGAGTATTGATGGACCCTAGAGCAATAGAGAATTTCTTGTCTTGCTTTGTTTCATAAGGTTGGAGATGCAACTAGAGGGGGATACAAATGAAGAAGTAGAGTTACTTAATGGTAAGATAGAGAGGATTGAGTCATTACGTAGAAAGGTAACACTCTCTATAAGAGAGTATCATGAAGAAATTGAGTAGAAAGTGATATGGTTAGTTCATTATGATGTGATCTTAAGCATGTTAGGAATAGAACACAACAACCCTATGATCAATTGTAGAAAGAAGTAGTGAGAATTAGCCAATGGAAGATCATTGGGGACAAAAAAAGATTGCAAAGGCAAGAATTGCCTCTCTATGTCATAGGGATAATAGCTATCAATAAGACAAATAGATGTTTCATAGGTCTAATAAGAAAAATCTAGGATGCATACCTCAATGGAAAAATTTGTAAGAATTTGAAAGATGTGGTGAATGAGTTTCAATGATGTATTTCTTGATGATTTACCCTCAATATTACTACCAAAAAGGAGAGAAGAAAATAAAATTGAGATACTTCTTGGTAAGACTCTTCCTTGTAAGGCCTCATATTAACTTTCACCTCATGAGTTGCAAGAGTGTAAGGTACAAATCAAAGATATATTGCAGAATAGGCTTATACAACCTAACATATCACTATATGAGACTCTTGTCTTGTTTGTGAAGCAAAAGGATGATACAATGCGCATGTGCATTGACTACTGGGACCTTAATCAACAAATGGTGAAGAAGAAATACCCATAACTTTGCATAGATGACTTGTTTAATCAACTCAATGGGGAAAAACAATTTTCTAACCTTGATTTGTAGAGCAATTACAACCAAATCAAGATCATGGTGTCATGTTGTGGTTTGCGTAGCCCATAAAAAATGACTTATCATAGTTTATCTCCACATTAGTGGGGTAGGTTGTATGCTAGGTCCAATGGATGAGATGCTGCCATGTGAGCAATTTATGTACTTGTATGTGATTGGCCACATTGATTACAATCTTATAATTTTTGAGGGCTTTGATGAATATAAATGAGGGCGAGTGGAGAGATAGAGTGTGTTTTAGTTGAGGAGTCTCGAGGAGGAGGAGGATGTTGGGAGTGAGAGTTGTAGCAGTGTGCAAGTGGTAGAACATTAGAGGAAGCGTTTGAGCATGAGATGTCCCATGCTCTGGATCTGCCACTCCCAAATCCCTTTCTCATCATGCTTCAGATTTTGCACCGTGATGGCTTACAAGACTGGTTGGTGACACGTTTTGGGGTGCTATTTGTGGAGTCAATGATGAGAAACCCAGACCCTATCATCCTTTTGGTGCTTACTTATGAATATGTCTAGGACTTGACAATATATGTACTTTTATAGTTGGGGATGCGTAAATTTTTGCTCATAAGCTTCAAGGTGGAGTTGTGGGGTCCATTTGTCAAAAAGTAAAGAGACAAAAGGACAAATGTGCAAGAGATTGGATCCCAAGAGAGGAGTTTGGAGTTTTTTGACTTTGGACAGAGTTTGGGGAGGCCATTTGAGGAATGAAGACCATGATTGGAAAGAAGAAATGACAGGCTACAATATGAAGATAGAAATCACACAATTTGAGTTGATCCTAATATGGATATGATCAATTGAATCAAGCAAGGTAAAATTCATACCCAATGGCACAAAGTAGGTAATTGAGAGAGGTTCTTGAAACATTTTCACTATTTTTCATTAGATTGGAGAGAACAAAAAATGCTTACAGTATTGAGTGCAAGAAATTTTAGTTTTGGGTCAATCTCAAATCATATCTGGTTGATTGAAGTTGAAGCTCTTGAGATGTAAGGTGATAGAGAAGAGCTAGTGATCAAGTTTGAAGTTTTGGTCACTCCCCAAGTTGTGATTTGAGATACCTTATGAAAATTTACAATCTTGTTTTTGGTTATGATTTTCACCTTTGTGTGGAGGTTTCATGTGAATTCTTCAAACAGAGAATTCAAGGTCTTGGATCAAGTATACTTAGGTCTGTAGAGCTTACAAGTTAGCCCAATTTAGAAATTGATCCATTACTAGTGATTGGGGTTGGATTAGGCCATCAAACATTTTAGAATGTTGAACAAGAGCACTAACAACAACTATGGAAAATTTTGTTGGCTCTGGATTCATAGAGAGTGACATTTGATACAAGTTTTACTAAAAAGACTATTGTAAGCTTGGAGGAGCATTTCTTTCTTCAATCATAATTGAATGTCAATTCTCTCACTTTTGTAACTATGATTGAGAGTTCAGATTAACACAATGTTTTGTGGGGATCAAGTGTTCATCTGATTTAGAAATCAGGGGAAAGTTGGTAAGAACCAGGGGCAAAACCCTAAAATAGGGATTTTGAAATTAGGGTGAAAGTTGTGAAACATCTAGCCAACTTTGAGAGCTTTTCAAGGGAGCTATAGTGATCTGATTGAGGCTTATTTTATATAATTGGAAATAATATCTCACATGCTTTCCATTGGATTCTAGAACTCTCAAATCTACTCAAAAAAAGCTACACAAAAAAAATTATGGTTATATGAGATGCATAGAGTTTTCCCCATCAAGAATACATGGGAATTCTCTACTTGGAGTAGAAAATTGTTGAGATTTGAAGTTCAATTTGGAGGAGGCTTGGATAACAATTTGAAATGAGCTTGATGATAGAGCAAGAAGGCTCTAAAGCTCTTTTCCAACAAAAATCACAAAGAGTTGTTGCCGTATTTGTGTGATTGGATCCTCTCTGTGCTTGTATGCCTGTTTGTACACCCAGTGGGTTTGGATTGGTGTGCGGGCATTGCGCTTAGGTTATTTCCTTCTAGGAGTGCTATGTATTTCTCCTTGGTAATGTTGGATGACCAGCAGACCAGGAGTGCATGTTTTGATGACAGGTTAGGTTGCCCGTCACTACCCTTCCCAATAGCAAATATACTAGTTACAAGAGAGGAGGGTTCCGGTGGTTAGGTGGCACGTGTGTTCAGACAAGTAGTTACAAGTTTACCCTTAGCCTCTGATCTATAGTCTTCATAGCTAGGCACCATATGTGTTCCCTCGGAGAGAAAGGAATAGTACGACAACAGAGGAAGTGTATACAAAATTGCCTCTTGAACAATGTATGGTCACTTTGAGTACTTAGTGGTGCCATTTGGCCTCACCAATCCACCAACCACTTTCATGAGTTTGGTGAATGACATATTTCATCCATACTTGGATAAATCTATTATCATTTTCCTTATGATATCTAAGTCTATAGCATGATGATGATAGAGCACAAGCAACATGTACAAGAAGTCTTCTAAATTGTGCAACAGAAACAATTTTACACCAAAATCTCAAAGTGCAAGTTTGGCAAGTTTGAAGTAGACTACTTGGGATATAGAGTAAGTGCAAAAGGTATAAAAGTGTTAAAAAATAAAATAGAGGTCATTTAGAAATGGAGCGCTCCAAAAGATTAGACTCAACTCAAGAGTTTCTTGGGATTGATGAGGTTCTATTGTCAATTTGTCAAGGACTTCTCCAAGGTCATACAACCTCTTACGGCACTACTTGGCAAGGGAAAGAAGTAGATGTGGTGAACCACACAAGAATTTTCCTTTTAGGAAATAAAAGATACATTATTACATGCACCGATCTTGAATGTTATCCAATTAAGTTGGCTATAGATGCATTAGCTGTTGCAATAGGAGCAATCCTACAATAAAAATGGAATGACGGATGGCACCCAATTGCATATTTTTATTGAAATTATTACCAGAAAAATGCGACTATCATACCACCAAACAAAAAGAGTTGGCTATTGTCCTTGCAACTAACCATTGGAAGCACTATCTTGGCAAGAAGGTACTTGTAGTGGAGATATATCACAAATCTCTACTCTACTCTACTTCAAGATACAAAAAGATCTATCTCATCAAAAACTTTGGTAGGCAAAGTGGAGACAATGGTATCATTGTGAAAATAGCCCACGCGTACACTTGGTACCATTTGGTGTGAAATTTTTATTCCTCTTCTTCTTGTTGCAAGGAACTTGGATTTTTTATGTCAATAAGTCTGGGGAGTTGGTCTATGCTACCTTGTCCTGGAAATATTTTCTATATTATTGTAAAGGACGGAAGTAGTTTTGTGTTGCTATAAGCTCAAGAGTTTGTTTAATTTTGCTTGAGCCGGGAGTTTCTTTGTGTTATACAAACTCAAAGCTTAAATTTATGTTACACAAGTTTGGGACTTTGTTTGTGCTACTGGGCCTTAGGAGTTTATTTTATTAGTGGCAGAGTGAAAGACCTTTCTTTTAGTTTTGAGGAAGTGCCTTGAAGAAGAGAAAGGAGAAGTGTGGCTTAGGGAGAAGGAGAAGGCGGAGTTAGGGGAATAATTTCTTGAAAGTAGGCCTTGAGAGGAGTGCATGGGAGAAGGAAGGTTTTTGGAAGGAAAAGGCAAAACTGTTCAGGAGTTGAAGGGACAGAAAAATTTCCCGCAAAGAGAGCTAGGACACGGTGAGAGAAAGATTAGAGAGAGTCTCTTCTTTTGGCAGGACAAAAGAGAGGGAGGATTTTTTTTTTCAAAGAAGAGCTTAGAGAAGAGGACTGGAAAGGGGAGAAGAATAAAAAATGTAGGGCTTGAGAGTGCGGGGCAGGAGGGGTTTTTCAGGAAGGAGAATGAAGGATTGTGCAGGAGAGGAAGGGCTGGGACAGAAGGAGATTTGGGCAGGAATGTAAGGCTTGAGAGTGCAGGGCAGAGAGAGAAAAAAAACGGAGTTTTCTTGAAGGACAATGCAAATGTGCAAGATTTGGGAACTTAGATAGAGAATGAAATTTTGACAAGAAGTATTTTGAGAGAAAATGCTTTGGGAGAAATCTTGCTGGAGAAGACAGAGCTGTAGGGTTTAAGGGAAAGCTTCAAGAGAAGATGTTTTGCTGATGGATGCAGACAAGAAGGACTTGGAAAGAAAATGCTTTAAGAGAGAAATCTTGTTGGAGAAGAGCAGACAGGAAGGACTTCAAGAAAATGCTTTGAGAGAGAAATCTTGCTGGAGAGGAGATGATAGAGCAATAGAGCTTTGAAGAATGCTTTGAGAGATCAGAGAGGAGCTTTGCCAGTGAATGGATACTTAGGGATTTGGGGAAAGGCTTCAAATGAAGCAAGAGGACTCTTTGACAATGAATGGATAACAAGTAGGTCTTTGGAGAATGCTTTGAGAGATCATAGAGGAGTCTTGACAGTGAATGGAGATTGGAAAGAGAAATCAGAGAGGATTCTTGTTAGTGAATGGAGACAGAAGGGTGAATAGAGAAGAGTCTTGATAGTGAATGGAGACTGAAAGGAGAAATCAGAGAGGAGTCTTGATAGTGAATGGAGACGAAAGGGTGAATAGAGAGGAGTCTTGACACTAAATGGAGCTGCTTCAAATGAACCAGTTGAAGGACTCTTCTTTGGCAAATGGACATGATACTGAGGCTTTGAAGGATGTTTAGAGTTCAGAGAGAGAAGTCTTGATAGTGAAGTGCCACAAAAGGCTTTGGGAGAAGTTTCAATTGGTAAGGAAGGAGGTCCTTGGCTGAAACAAGGCCAAAGAGGTTTTAAGGAAAGAAGGTGAAGGTTTTGACAAAGGCTGTAGAGGAGAGAAATCTCAGAAGGGAGGCAGTTGGCTATGCAAAAGCAAAAGGAGAGAAGAATTCCTTGTTTTCTTGACAGGGTGAAGGGTTATGGCGGAGAACTTCAAAGGTGAGAAATATTGCTTGTATGAGCAGAGAGAAGGAAGAGAGACGATGCATCAAATGAGAAGGTGAGATCCAGATAGGGGAACCTTCAAGGGGAAAGTCTGGGCAGAAGGAAGAGAGAAATGCTTGGTTATGCCAACAAAGAAGACCAAGATAAGACCTATCACAGTCAAGACAAGAGTGATCTTATCTTGACTGTGATAGTGCATAGACGAGAAGAGGTTGAGAAGGTTGGTTGTTTGTGATTGGACAAGGATGGAAAGATTTGCTGGAATGAGTTGATTGGACTGCTGATGAGTTAGGCGTGGTCATTTCATAGGCTATTTGACTTCATCCAACTTATAACTTTAGGACTGGTTAAAATGATGATTTGTGAATAAATGTATGCACTTTGAGGTATTAATATTTTCAAGGGAAGGACTCCATTTTGGAGCTCTCAGTCCAGTCTATGTGATTGACACAATTTAGTGATGTGGACACCCGGGTTTGATCACGGTTAGTTAGTTTGTGACTATTCCCTAAGTCTCATCAGAACCCATCCTAGGACTCCGTCTGATCCAAACCACAAACCTGAGCATAAAAGAGGACTAGAAATGAGACTTGAGGCCAAACACAACTAAACACAACAGTTTTGCAAAGATCAACATTAATCTGTGAGATCCAACATACAAACCCCAAGAGAAGCCTACCCTTGGGAGCAATTAGAACAACCTGCCCTATCAGGGATGGGATTTCCAACCATACCGGAGTAAGAGAGAGAGTGTCAGACTAAGAGAAGTCTCAAGTCATTGACAATTAAAGCAATCTAAGCATGAGCAGCCAGGTGCACTTTGAGACCAAAAAAACCCCACAACAATGGTTCAACATGATGACCACATATGTGGAAGGCAAGAAGCAACTAGCGTATGCATTCACCCAACTGCTCAAGGCAAATAATCTGGTGGTAGAGGTCAAGATGAACCCAAAATTCTTATTGCTACAAAGACTGACCCACAAATTGTAGGAGCTAAATCATCCAAAGACGGAACCAATACCCAAGGACTCACCTTTTGTGATTGTAAGTTATGGATCGTGGATGCTTGGCTAAGCTAGGATCCTTTCATATAATGTTGTCCTCCTTTTGAACTCCAAGGATCACCCATCCCAAACAAGTACAATGTCTCCTTGCACTCAAGAACTTGTGCTTCTACTACAAAGAATCCACACCACTACTCAACAAAGACATTCACCACTACTCAAGTGGTAGGGAAACAATGATAAAGAGTTGGAGATCTTTTGTTGAGCATTGATTAAGAAAGATGAACCTTATTTTCTTTAGGCTTAAGCCTTAAATAATTTCTCCTATACAACTCCAAAGAGATCTAATGTTAGAATTAATCCAAAGATCTCCTAACTACATCTACACTATATAATTTGATTCCAATCCTATCTTATCCCAAGGACATGCAAGTTAATTAGGCATCTTACATGTGTTTGTGAAGGTATAACTTCTTCCTTATAGGTAATTTGAACTTCTACCTCTTTGGACCTACAACTCCATAAGTTACATGTGCAAGGGCACTTCATTACAAAGATATAAAACTACATAGGCCTTCAACTTGCTTCTACCTGACAATTCTACAACTACAAAGAACTTCTTTCACTAAAGTGTATTTGGCATAAAGAACTATTGCAAAGAACAACCTTTCCATTTAAAATTCCTAGTGGGAACCTCAATCCTCTCCTTATAATTTGCTATGCTTAAGAAGTAGGTGTCATAGGCTTTGGTGAACTTCCTATCTGTGTTTTCCCAAAGCCTAACTACTAGTTGGTCCATTTGTTGTCTTTTTACCTCATCATTTCTAACTTCTACACTTGTAACTTCAAATTGTGTTGTTTGGTCTTCTTTATCTTACAGTGAGCCACTTCCTCTAGCATCTCTACAAAATTGCTCCCTAAATTACTCTAATTATTTGAAGATCTTTGCACAATCTTCCTCCAAATGATTATGCAATGCCTCCATCTTTTTTTTCAATTCTTCTATCATTCAAGGTCAATCTGCTACACTCTCTTCCCTTTCCTTCTTCAGATTGTAGCAATCACTTCAAGTTGCATAGCCATTTTGTTCTTGTATTTGAAAAATTGTACATATAAGGTCACCAAGTGGATCTTGGCCTTTTTTAATTCCACTTGGATGCTTTACACTTTCTCATCCTTGGCCTTAAGCTACTCTTTGTATCCCTGCTGCTTACCTTTGGCCTTGGAGCTCTCCATTGTCACTAAATTTCCTGATTTCCTCCTCCTATTTTGTCCACTAAGCAAGAAGCAAAGTATTTGGCTTCATTGCCTTAAAAGTTCTCCAATAAAAAATTGCTTACCTTCTTTACTTCCTCAGTGTACTAGTTACACATTTCTCCATCTCTTCCTTTGCCTTAGCCTGCTTTGCCTTCATCAAGTAGGAATTCTTGTGCAATCTTTAGACATGATAGATGTAGTCAATGATGTTTTAGCAAGAGTCTTGGCAGGTTTGCAAAATCTTCGCAATTAGCTCCAAGACTGGCCCCACCAAATACATGACAAACTTAGACCCCCCTTTTAATAGAGCTTTGCATTCTTAAAATAAGGCTGCACTCACCACCATTGGTATTGCTTCCAAAATGTCTTTTGCTTCATCTTTATTGTCTATTTTGAGTTCTCCTTGACCTTTGGATGGCTTAGGTACTTCTTCTTTGTCTTCCTTCTCTCTTTTGGTTTGGTGCTTGTATTTGGCCTTTTTGCATGATGGCCTAGGTTCTTGTCATGGGTTCCCTTGGAGTTGAATTCTTCTTTGGAGAGGGGACTTTCTTGATCCTTCTCTTCTCTGATCGACTTATCCTTTTGGGCTCCTCCACTCTTCTTTGAGTGCAACAAAGTGAGCATCTTCATATTAGTTAGCATTTTCTTTGGACCCAATTATTGAATTTTATAGGGTGAGTGAGTTCTCTTCTTCCTCCATATCTTTGGCTTCCTTCTCCAAAGATAATCCATGACTTGGAGGTTCTTCCTTGGTCTCTTTGCGGGAACCAACAATCTTGTATACATTGATCTCTTCTTCTTTACCATGGTGGTTCCCTCTTTCTCAAGTTTCACAAATTTCCATGTCTTCCTATACTCCTCATCGACAAGTTGATACTTCCAAATGAGCACCTTACCTTTTGGTCTATGAAGTGAAGTGCACCCTGATGCCATTGTTTGGTTAACTTCTTCATCTTTAATTTGGTTAGGAGATTTAATCTCATGTAGAAGTGGATTACAAAGGATGCAAGTTATGTCCCTCTACTACATGCCTCCAATTCTTTGAGTAGGCTCCTTGTCTACACATAAAAAATACGAGCCAAATTCACCAATTCTCCTTGCCAAATTTTTTTTAAAAAGATAGCTTCATTGTTATTCAAGTACTTGTCTCCTTGGGCTTGAATAACTTCATAACTATCTCCACCATTCTCCTTTGTGCTTGGTCTTTGTAACTACCTACCATCCTTCTATTATTGGTTCTTGGATCTTTGAAGGAGGCAATGAGGACCATTTCCAACTTCATGTCTAGTTTGTTTATTATGTGTTGTTTGTAATTGCCCTAGGCTGAAAGTTCTCTAGGTCCAAAACATTCCTCCAATTCTCCTCTATCTAGGAAAATAAATTTCCCTAAAGGTTCCTTGATTCCTTCTCCTTCCAATGCTTTATCTCCTTAATAATAGCAATGTTGCTAGATTCCTAATTCTAGAGCAAGAAAGGAAGGCGCTTGCTCTAGATCAGCTTCATCCTACAATACATTGTATTCTTGTTGATTTTTAGGGCATAAATGATAACTTCAAGGACTCTTTTGACATCCCAATGTTGAAATAATAATAGTATAAATGGTGATAATAGGTCATTCACTTGAGGATACAAGTCAAAAATGACTACAAATAAATAGAAGTATCAATATATCACAATTTTGTTATTATTCCCTATTTAACCTCTTGGGTAGGAAACCACTCCCAAAAGAGGGTATAGTGGCACTCCCTATGGCACATTACAAAGAAGAGGCAATACAAATCACATTCACTACAAATGTAATCCAATTTACTCTTGAAGGAGATGATTCACTTTGCCCAAAAGACCACAATTACAAAGGCATGTACTACTCTTCTAGAAGGCACAACTTTGCAAGAGCCTTCCTATGAGGCAGATGCACTTTCTATTCAATTCCATGGTATTGGTAATTCTCTAAACCAAATGGATTCCTCTCTATATTACTTCACTTCAATTCTTTGAAACCCTCACAAATCAAACATCTTGATCAAGCACAAATCCATGGTTCTATACTCAAGCAATTGTGTTCCTAATAAAAATTTCCTCACCTCTTCTCATGCATAAGGTTCACTCCAATATACAAGACAAAGCAATAAAAAGTTGCAAAGAATTTCACTTTAGTGTATACACAAGGTAAAGCAAACTTGTTGATTATTGGGCAAAGCCTTATAAACAATTTCCTAGTTTGCTCCAAAAGTCTTAATTAATAAGCAAATTTTAAAATAATCTCGTATCCCCAACAAAGGATTCTAATCCTTCCCTATCCTTATTGTAATTATATAATTAAGATTTGGACATGTGTTAGGAAGGTGTCAAGTCTTTGACTAAGTTAATTTGACTTATACTACTCTAAAGTGGTACTTGGCCAAAGGCCACACGACCATTTTTTAGAAACTTTTTACAACACCAAAGGCATTCTTTGTAAAGTTGAGGTGCAAGGCCAAAGTTCTTCTTTCCAAAATATTACAATTGGACTATAGTTATTGAAGGACTTCATTCTAGAGGAGTATCTTTGGCTAAGGGCTTTAATTGTGACTTATTAACTTTACTTCTAAGTGTGAAAACCCATCAATGCCTTGATCCACTCTAAGTATTTGGTTATGTGTAACAGATAGTGTCATAGACCTTTATGAACCTCCTATCCAAATACTTCTTAAGTCAACTGCCAACTTGTGCATGTGCTTCTCATTGTATGTCTTTCATGTACTTCGCCATTTGCAAAGCTCAGGTGCCACTGGTTAATTGCTGGTTGAAAAGGACTGAAAGAGTCTCCGATTAGCCAGTACAAAACCTCATCTTAAATACAAGAAAACCGGCTTGCTCCATACTTTCCTTTCTAAGGGCTAAACCTATAACTTCAACTTGTGTATCTTTGCCTTCAAGGCCTTCCCTTCAACCTCTTCCTTCATCATGGCTATGGACTGTTCACACACCTCATCCAATTGCTAGATTGCCTTTGGCTTCTCTTCCTCTATGTGCTTATTAAAGATGTTCCACATCCTGCTTTACTTCTTTTGATATTTGGCTGCAATTTGATTCTCAATCAACCTTCTTTCACTTGAATTCCTCTATCTGCTCAAACTTCAGGGCAACTTCCTTTTGGTATTTGGCCATTTTTAGATCAAGAGTAACAATTCCCACCTTGGCATTCTCTAACTAAGAATGAATGCTAATCACCTTCTCATCCCTTGCTTGGAGCTAGTCTTTGTATTTTAGCTATATCTCCTAGTTCTCCATTTGTAATTGTCCTAGCTCCAGCTGCACTTGCCCCAATTCTTTCTCCTATTGCTATTGATTTGCAACAAAGGATACATTTGGCTTTGTTCCTCATAAAAGTCTTGGATCAGTGCACCTGACCCAAGACCTTCTTAGCTTCTTTGTAAAATATGCAAACCTTGGCTAGTTCCTCCTTTGTCTTGGCTTCAATGGCCTTCTTTGTGTAGATTTCCTTGTGCATGTCTCACTAGTGTTATATAATCAGTTATGTCCAAGCATTCTTCTTAGTAATGGTGAAGAAGTAGCTTCATAAAGTGTAACACCACTCCCACCAAAATGGATGACAAAGTGCATTCCTCCTTTGTTGCATTAAGACATAAACAATAAAAATAGACTTCTTATAAGACTAAGGCTCTATTGGAAATCAAGATATACACTAAGGAGGCTTTACTTTAGAAGAAAGTGGAGAATATGATGAGGGAAAGAAATAGAAAGAATTTATTACAATAAGGCATACAAGTAGTACAAAGCATGTGGTAAGAGGCATATTATAGAGTAAAAGAACATATGATAAACAAGACACAAAAGTTTATTCCATGTGAGGCAAAAGAATGAGGACTAACATGTGAAATGGGAGGTACAAAAGAGAGCATAGTAAGGCAAATGATAATATATAAATGTTAAGTATTCTCCCTTGGATTTAGAGGCAATTTGTTATGCAAAAATCAATATTTAGCTTTACTATTGCTATAGATTTAGTCTAAAGTCCATTTTAGCAAAACTTGTCTTGTAAGCAATCCATCGTAAGGGAACAACTAACATATGAGGTGACAGTTTTTGATATAAAAAACTTTATTTGCTGATACTAGTAACTTCTAATTAGTAGTTATTGATGTCAATAAAATGACTACAAATATAAATTGTTGATTGCTATTATGATTGTTGTAATGCAATTCAAGTGGATTTTAAATATAGAGGTAGCAAAGGCACTAAGTGTTTAGATCATCGCTTCAGAAGAAAATTTGTGAAAATTATTTAAAGGATACTTGCATGTTGTTGTACCCACATTTTTTGTTTTGAGTTTGTTTAAGGGGTTTTTGAAAGAAGAAGTGTACAGTTGAAGTGGAATTAGGTGCAAAGGATGGAAGAAAGAAGAAGATCCATGTTTTTGCATCAACTACCTTGGGTCCATGAGTGTTAGGACTTGGATCGGATCTGTCAAGGTTCAACCCAAAAAAAGGATACTTTGCCTTTGGGTGATCAACTTGATGCAAAGACAGTGTAACAAATTTCCTTTAGGATTGGAAATTCAAGATTGTATTGCACATAACATGGCTAAGGCATAAGCGGGAGAAATGGACAGTGATAGGAGAAGTGCATGCAAAAGGTTGGATTTCTTGGTAGATGAGCATTTGAAGAATCATTGAGAAATGTTGGACTATAAAGTCAAGATTCAAATCAAGAAGGAGAGGAATGACAAGTGAATTTATGGTGCCATTGCAAAGCTGTCTTGAGGAAGATCAGGGAAGAGGAGTGGTAGTGAGTGAAGGTTTTGTGAATCCAACAAGAGTTAGAAGTGAGATGGGAGGTGGAAAGAAGAATGCCAAATTTGCAATGAAGAATCATGCAATTCATTGATTAGATGTGATAGCCAAGATTGAAGTCTTGAGTCAACTGTGGATCACGTTCCTTGCATGGAACCACAACCGTGATTGAAATAATGGAGAGTAAATGTCTAAAGGGTCCAAAGAAGAAAGGAAGAGAGGAAATCAAAATAGATGGACAGAGGCGGATTGGAGGTTTGTTCTAGGAAGAGATGTTGGAGAGGAGATTGGAGCCATTTTCCTTGGGAAAGAAGAAGTTGCGGAGGAAACCACAGAAGTGCGTATTGTTAACTAGTCCATGTACAAAGAAGGGATATAAGGTAGAAAGCTATATGGATCCTATGAAGCAAGGTATTGTGGGAGCAATGATAGTGATCTTTAAACCGGAGAGAACAACTTATGTGATGAAACACCAAGTGATGTTCTTTCACAAAATGTTTGCAGGAGAACCCATCAATTAGGCAAAGTGCTTTTACCAATGCATGAAGCAGATGGTGTGGAATTTTTGAGACAAGATGTTGCTGCACTACATTGTCCTATTTGCAGCCCATTTCTACTTGAGATTGAATTTACTAAATGCGGTGGAGAGACAGAAGATGGTGTTGCATTTCCACTCAGATTTAAGAAGAGAAGCCGATGCACATGAGCAGCAGTACATTTGGCACATGCAAAGTAGTGACAAGCATTATGTCAGAACGGAGAAAAATGTGAAGGTGGCAATAACCTTTCCAAAGACAAAGAAGAGGAGTTGGAAAGAAGAAGAGTTGGCATTGGGGAGACCTCGGAAAGCAAGAAAGGTAAATCCAAAGAAAGATATTGTGGTGATTGTGACATTGGAGGGTAAGTCAAAAGAAGAAGTCAAGTACAAATTAGAGAGCTCAAGAGGAGAAGAAGAACCAGAGCTCACATTGTAGAGTGAAGAATCAAGCAATGGGAGTGAAGAAGGTGTAGAGATTCAATAGTCAAGAGAAGAAGAAGACAAGGATCAAAAGACCAAAGCTGCGAGTTACGAGAAGGAGGAAGATGAAGTTCCGGAGGAGTTCAAACCTAAGATTGTAATTCAGAAGGGAATTAGATTGAGAAGAAGTGCAATAAGTGAGGTAGAGCTAAGCAAAAGAAAAGAATATGAAGAAGATGGAAGCTTGGAGAATGAGGAGTTAGTGCCAATACAAAGATCTAGACTACGGATTACGGTGTCGAGAGAGGAAGAGAAGTAACAATATGAAGAAGTAGAGTATCTTCAAGCAATTGTGTGTCCACTATTGTTGTAGATGGAGAACATGAAGAGAGAAATGCAAAGTAGGCATCCTAATGTGACAAATATGTTGTAGGTATTGGAAAGATTGGAGTCGGAGAATTTGGAGTTGAAAGAGAGTATAATCTGAGGAGAGGAGGAAAGAGAGATACTACGAGTAGATGTAGTATTACAAAAGAAGATAAATAAGAATTCACCAAAAGAGATGGAGAATAGAGATAGAATATAGAACAAAATGTTGTAGATAAAAGAAAGCAAGTAGCTATGCACAAAAGATTAAAAAGGGGTTTGAGAATTCTTGATTAGAAGTCATAAATGCTACTGCAAAGATAGTTTAGGGTTTAGGGTTTGGTGTTTAAACCCTAAACTCACATTGTTAAGTTCTTGCTCCCTCCCTCAAAGAACCTAATAGTGTGAGGCACAATGTAGAGGAGAAGAGGCAATGTTGGTAGAGAGAGTTAATAAGGAGACATGAGGAAGAAGAAAGATTAAAAGAGATAATTTGTAGTTTGGAGGAGAACTTGATGCAGAAGAAGAAGGAGAGAGAGCATTTGCAAGTGGAATTCACCGAGGAGTTGAAGATGTATCAAGAAGGTTGGTTGGCTGATAATGAGAGGTAGAGGTAAGAATGATCAGGGACAATTGAAGAGGTTGCAATATAGTTGAAAGCGATGTTGAGTTTTGAATCCAGTATGAAGATCAAGGAAATGAGACTACACAAGTTGAAGTCGTTAGTGTAGGAGACAAGGAGGAAAAATGTGAAAGACAAAAATCTGAATGCATTCCTGATTAGTCTCTGAACTCAAGTAGATAGGAAGATATTGGAGGTAGAAGACAATGTAACTATTAGATTAGATTTAGTCAAGATAGAATTAGATAAACTTTGGGATAGTTTATGGTCTAAACCCAAAGTATGAGAAATTGGGGTTCATGTGTCTTTGGATTTGTCATTTGAGTCTTTAGAGAAGAGTGGGTTGCAAGATAAGGATGTAGATAGGTTACCCATGTCTTTAATTGCAGATCAGAGCAAAGACATGTTAGAATTGTAGAAGAATTAGTGGTTGTAGAACCCAAAGTACATGAGATGAAGGGACTTTCCTTGGGGGTTTGGAAACCAAAGTATAAGTAGACATCGGATCAGGGTAGAAACAATTTTGAGGTTTGAGGAGGTAGATGTGAAGCGATGCATTGTCATTTTGGATTTATAGGTTGGTAAAGTTGTTAGGAAACAATCTACAGAGTTAGATAACTATCAAAGGCTTTGCCTATTTAAAGGAGGCATTTGTAGTGTGTTGTTGTTTTGGTATCCATATTCTTGAGAATAGTTAAAGCAAAGTCATGATCTGAGTGCTTGTTGCTTGAGCTTAATTCCGAGTATTGACACTATATGTGTGTTTGTGAGTGTTGGGAGAAATTCAAAGTGCAATTTTGAGTGTTAGATGTTGGATTCTACATCTTTAATTCCATTTTGTCTGTTTGATCCTAAGTGGATAGCAATCAAAGCAATGCCTTGATAGATTTGAGAGGAATTGTAGTGTTGGTAGAATTCCACAATTGTGAGTGCAGCGTTGAGTTGATGTGAAGCAAGTTTGATCACAAAAGTTGTGCCTTCAGTGGAGTGGTGGAACACAATTCTGAGGTGAAATTGTTTTAAAGTGAAGTAGTCATTTTTGGGAGGGACTGCAAAATCACATTCGAGTTTGTTTGGACAGAATTGAAAGATTTGTGATTATGGGTGACAAATGGTTGTGACAAGACTGCATTTCAGTGCTTTTTACTCTCTTCTGGGTGTGGTTACTACCTGAGAGATTAAAGAAGAATTGAGGTTAATTTGCTTTGTATTTGGATATTTTTGACTTGTATCTCTACGGGAATAAACTTTACTTACCCGATTACCGCAAAGTGATATTTGCTGGGTTGTCACACATGTTTAAAGAAAGTTATGTGAGAGATGCACCTTAGGGCATATCTACAATAAGAGTAAGAAGTAAGCTCAGAAAATGAAGTTATGAAAAATTAGATTTTGAGTGAAGATGAGAATCAAACAATTAATGAATATTATTATGTGAGCAAACTTTACCTAATCAATGCATTGAGATAAGATTGAGGATAGAAGAAGCTACTTATTCGAATCGATTGAGAGAAAAAAAAATGTATATCATGTGGTGATATATAAGAAGAAGTCTAGTAAAGTACAACAATTTTACAACAATTAATTAAGCGTAATTCCATTCCAATAAGAATGCATCAACGATTAAGTGCAGAATCTAGGACGCTTGTGCTCTATGTAAATCTAAGCTAAATCGGACTAAGTTGGAGGACTGTTAGCTCTTTTTGGAATGTGATGTAAGGGTTAGTTTAACACCAGCAGGCTCTCTTTTTGTCCCTGTTGGCTTTGCTTCCGGTTTAGGCCAGTTGCGGGTTCCTTTACTTGGACTTATTCTATCCGATTGGTACATGCTTTGCTAATTGCCAGTTTGGGGTGAGCTTGTTGTGTGTCCGTTTTTCTCTTGTTTAATTGAAGGTAACCTGGTGAAATTTGGAAAATTATGTGATTTTTATTATTGATCTTTAACTTTTGGACACAATAATCGATCTTAGACCCCCATTTGGCGACACACTACATAATTACAAATATAATGTCCAGGTAAGTTTTCGAGTGCCAACTAAGATTCACACCCCGCCTCAAACAAAAGGGGTAATGTTAAGTCTTTTTGCCAAATTGGGTTATCTCTAAGCTTTAAACCTAAAGGGTACTGTTAAGCTTTCCGCCAACTTGCGACACCTCTAAGCCTAGACTAGGTGGCAAGTTTGGGGCACTGTTAAGTCCATCTCTGATAATTGAAACTCATATAGAGTTATTTCATCATTCCAACGAACCCATTACTTGAGAGGTTTGAGCAAAGAATGAAGTACGAAAGGACTAACACTGATTCCGAACCAATAATATATCAATGACTTTAGGTATGCAACATCCTTAGAGCGATACAAGTATGCCATGGCATTGGTAATGATTGCTTTGTATTCTTGCATATTCTGAATCCGATTTTTATTGGATATGATTATACAATTGTACGTACAGTACAATGTTTCACAAGGGATAGCGACTTGAGCATTATATTACTCATATAGTTAATCTTATTTCTGATTTGAATCTCCGATCAAAAAATTCATTACAATTACCCTTGAATGTAGCATCACCAGAAAATATAGTCTAGTGGTGCTCTGTCTGCTAGTTTGCAGCCATTAAAGCTAGAAAACATTATTTCAGAACTGTTGCGCTGATTTACTCACGAGCCAATAGTGACTGTCTTGACTGTTTCCTGATTGAGGAGGATCAAGCCTGAAGAGTCAATTGTAGTTTCATATTACTTCTAGTCAAATAATGCAGCAAGATCGAATCTTGTATAGGATAAGGGCAGTACTAGGCCGCAGAGTACCGACTCTAAAATCAGTGTAGCATGATGGCAACCACACCCTCGCTGCGTGTAAATGAATTCAGAAATTTAGTGAGTTGATAAGGAGCTTGATTTGAGTACTCTATTTCAAGCATAGGAATACTGTTGTATGAATGAGATATCAAACATTGGTTCTAGCTCCTTATATTTAGAATTTTGGTTAAGAGATCTCTCGGCTTGAGACTTGAAGTCTCTACTAGCAGAGCCATGAATCTGTGCAGAATAATCTATAATGTAAGCAGTACTCATCATGGAGTTCATGTGGAGAAAATATATGCATTCCTCCTCGGGTCATCCTCTTTGTCCTCATATCAGTAGTTTGTCTCTTGATGCCTCCACTTTGTTCCTTGGTGCGGATCCATAGAGGGATTCCCTTAGGTGTCACTCCTCATCTAGCACCCTACACCCCCTATATGCAAGCTGGACATATACCGAGACGTCACCTTTTTCAGCATACACCCACAATTACAAAGGTGTATGCAGATGTATTCCTTGGTACGGATCCATAGAGGGATTCCCTTCTATTTCCAGCTCACATTCTACTCTTGAACTCGTAGACCACTCTATAGGAGGACTTTCCCATGGAGGATGCCTCACCACTTATCTCTCCTATCCTTCCTCCTCATGCCACATATACTACATACCGCCCTTCTACCTTGGATCTTCCTTTTGCCCCTGTTGCCCTACCACCCCCATAGGATCATTTGGAGCTTCCTCCCACTCCTTTTGCTCCACCACCTCTCAAGATCATTCTCTTCCACCAAGGCTTTTAGCACATCCTTATATCCCACCCCATCAATGTCCCATACAATCATGTCTCGATTGTCCTTGGGTAGGGATTGGCCTTGCACAACATAGAGGGAGCTCTTGTTGTTTGTGCATGCCGGTGTAGGCCACCTTTGTTCCTACTCCCCTAGACCCCATCCGTACTCTAGTTGTATCTCTCTATATGCTCTCTCAACTCATACTCTTGGTTACACTCTCAAGACCCAATCCAAGCATTCCTACCAAGTTTGCCATGACCACGGATGTATATTAGGATCTTATGCCTATATGTCTACTTGTTGGATCCACTCTCTCTCCTACTATGTGCTATATTGGCAATGATCACAATTGAAATGTTTCCACTTGGATGCTATTGGCCCTTTTTCCCTAGTGGATATTACTCCTTCCAATCCATGGAGGTGCTTGGAGACACCAAGAGATTAACTCTAGGATTCATAGGCTCTTAGAGGTGATTGGGCAGCTCTTCAAGAGGAGTATACCATTAGGGCCTAGGTTGTTGCCAAGCGGATTGGAAAGTCTCCATAACCCCATACTTTACTCATAGAGTATTGTTGCCTTAGTTGCTCCTTTAGGTTAGGTAGGGGAGTCAGCCTAGGCACTCTCATCCTCCTGGCCAATACTCTTCTCTTTTGACACCTTATCAAACTTATAGACCCTACATCCACCTGCTAATGAGGAACTTCCTTTGTTCTTCCAGGATTATCATCTAGATGAGGAGTTAAAATTGATAAAGTTTTGCTTTGGCCCATACTCTACTCCACTCTCCTTGCTTCTCATTAAGAGGGCCATCAAGGTTAGTCTTTGAGCACCTACAGGATTGCCTCTCCCCAAATGCTCCAAATTTGGGGTTTCTTCTTCTCCTTGCTTTTTGTCAATGCATTGCCTTTGGTCATGAGCCCTTGGTGCAACTTTTCTTTTTGGAGCTTCTTGTCTCCTTGCTCTTGCCAAGGAGACCTAAGGTGTGCGCTCCATTGCAATTGGGGATGTGTTTTTGCAATTGGTTTCCCATACTATTTGCTTCCAACTCCAATAGTCTTTTTTTTTCCTTCTTGTGTCCCCATCAGTTTGCTATGGCTACTCCAAGGAGGTGCAATATAGTTATTGCATGCATTTGTGCACCCTTGGACATTCATCCAGATTGAGTGCTGGTCCAAGTTGATGTCTCCAATGCCTTCAATACCATCTCTTGTCCAACATTATTCTATGCCCTTTGCTCAACTATTGACCAGATTCTCTCCTTGATCCCATTTGTACATGCATTCTATTGGATTGAGACACCTCTATTGAATAGCCATTGTACTGTCACAAGAGAGTTCTCACAGTTGACATCAACCAAGGATACACAACAAGAGGATCCCTTAGAGGGGCCTCTCTTTGCCATAATGCATTATATGGCTTTATGACATGTTGTAGTAGCATTTCCATTGTGCTTTTTCCTATCCATCTCAAATGACACTCATAGACTAGGACCTTTAGAGGAGGTCACTAGTATGGTATCTAATTTCATACTCGGCTTAGAGGCCTTGGGTTTATGAGTCTAGACTTATAAATGCAAGGTCTGGAGCCCTAGCACAGTCCTCACTCCCTCTGACTTCCTATGATGATTCCAGTTCTTGTTGGTTTACTAGTGTTGGGCTCTCCTTTAGGACAAGAAGATTTCTATAATTTTTTCATATCAGGCACCTTAGCTACATCCCATGCTTACCTCCTTCGTAGATGGCCTACTCCATCCTTACTCGATGTTACCTCCCTTGGGCCTCATATTTAGCATGGACTTTCTTGCCTATAGAAGCACTATTGCCACATTTGTGGATGTTTTATAGTACTATATGCCATACTTTCTCCCCTCTATTAGGGCCATGCATGCTCCCACAACTATCAAATGAGTGGTGTAGGCAACAATGAGCTTTTTCCATAGTCATGGACAGATGTGGTCTCATATGGTAGGGGGCCATAACATAAGTAGCATATATTGGTGTTTGAGCTCTAGTGGTCCCTTTTTTAGCAGATAGGTTCTTACATCAAGGCTGTACGTTCTTATTGAGACCTATCATGATAGTGGATTCAGATACTTATGAAATCCAAGTATATCTTTGATTGGCTTGTGACTTCTTGCCAAGCCTTGCATGCTCATCACTCCTCTAGTTTATTGACTTTGTCTCCCTAGACTCTAGGACGCTCCAAGCAAATCTCAATGAGCATATGCACACTCACACACTTACTAGCATCCTTGTTGATACACCTCTACCCAAATAGAGCTAGGATCCTCTCTTGAGAGAGGAAAGGCTCTAGAGCATGGCTCTAGGCTTCACCCTTGATTGACAACTTCCTTTTTCTTTCCAGGGAGTTTACCACAACACTATATTTGAGGTTCTCCCACATCCAACTCTTATAGGCCTTTTGACCCAATGCACATGTGGTTCCCCATATGACATATAGGGGATATACTTTTTGCAATGTGCAATAAGGGGAGTCCATTGGAATCCATGAAGCAGTTTTTGATACCATTGCTCAGATCTTTATGAGCTACACAGATTGAGCAATGGTTGGATCTACTAGGTCCACCTATCCTTTGGGTGCAAGTGGATATTGTCACTTTCACAGATGGTCATTGCACCTTGCATGAATTGGTGCTAGCAAACCCTCTATGAGCGGAATCATTGGCATGGGCAGGCATACACATGGGAGTAGCAGAAACCATTTCTTCTAGGGCAAGGACAACCACTATGCACCATAACTTTCCTTTGATACTTTGTCCCCCTAGTGATTGAGGTTTTTGTGCACCCACATCATCATTTTGATGATCTTCTTAGGGATGTAGCACAAGGTTCTTTGCAGAGGAGAGGGGGCCATTGGTTATCTCCCAAGCATGGCTCACTTCATATTCCTGACAGAGCATTTCAGTCACTTTGGAACGTGCTCAGACTTGAGGTCTTCACCGATGAGTTGCTACAATAGACACACCTAGCACAACTAGGATCATCCCTCCCTACTTACCAGATACACCATTGGGGGACCTGTACCTCAAAGTTAAGGAGTAAGCTACCTCTCCTTAGTATCTTTGGAGCTTGTTGCTAGCATGCTTTTTCCCCTAGGGTACATTTGAGCCTTTTTTCAATATGCCCTTTTCATGGCCCGAGTGAGTCTTTTGTGACTTGAGCTCTTGGTTCTTTTGCACTTGTTTGTGCCTTGTACTCCTTTCCTCTTTCCTGCGGGGTACTATATTTATGTATACATCAGCTTTGTGATGCAGTGGTCATTGGTAGCCATTTCGTTTTTCCTTGTATGTCTTCTTGTATGAGAGGAGAAGCAAAGAAAGAGAACAGGTAAGGAGGTATTAACAAAGATGTATACCAATCTCAGGCATAGCATTAGATCTGAGCATATGTTGTAACTTCACATATGTAGGGCAAAACAGGTTGTACTGCGATCCTCGAAAGTGTCATCCTTGAGAAATTATGAACCAAAAAGTTACTATACTAAAGGAAGCTTCTCTAGATCCAGACGTGTAGAGAGAAAGATACAGAAACATCAAAACGGCCATCAATCGAGTGATTTATTTGCAGGTAAAGGCCAAAAGGGGCTTTTGGGTATTGTCCCTTGAAATAAGACACTCTTGCACTATCTTTTCCGAACCTATGAGCGAAGGTTTTCATTGACATATTTAGAAAGGAGAACAGAATGTCAGGGTATTTAAATATTGAGCTAATAGTAATTTGACATACGAAGACAGAGAGACCTCACATGGACGAAAATATATACACAAGAACGCAGAAAGTGCAGAGTGGAAAAGATAGAAGGAAACATATTTAGTCCTGTTGGGAACATACATGACACCTTACTGTAGATAACAAAGGACCATAAATTTGTATTTTCTTGATTAGCTAGTGATGGTGAACATTAATTAACGCTCTCGATACCTTCGATACTAAGGTACAAAGATCTTATTTCATTGGTTCCAGGCTAGCGATAGTGAGGGCCAATCTCGTAGCTATAGACTTGATCCAGGTAAGAGCAGGCACAAGACGACTTCTCATGTACTAATTTTGAGTAGGATAAGATAGATGGTTTAAAGGACATGCAGAGAGTGTAGATGAAAATAGTGGATAAGGTGGACAATGTGTTTGTAAAAAAACTTGTATGTATGCTGGCACGTACTATAAGTCTAAATGTAATAGTTGGAGCAGGTGCTATTTGATAAGATTGATGCTATGGTAAATGTTATGCACAGTGATAGTCTTGCATTTAAGAACACTTCGGTATTATCTGCTCCTTGGGTTGCACTCCATTCCTTTTTCTTACACGAGAATGGAAAACAAGAAAGATTACTTGGAATCAAGATAGAAGTAAGAATTTGGACAAAATTTGAGGAGAATGAACTTTGTCATATTTACCTTCGTGAATCTTCCAAGCATGTAACTTAGTTACAGTTACATATACTTGAGTATCAAGATACTTAGATCATATACATGACTAAGAGATAATTTGGTATAGTTCAACTCCATAACCTAGTAACAAGAGATTTCTCCATTTTCTTTGGACAATAAGTTGTTAGTCCTGTTGACAAAAGAAGATGTTATAACTATTGCCTTCCTCTCCAAATCTTTCACCTTCAGGTAAATGTCCAATCAGCAGGTGGTCGCACTCGAATTACTGAAGACCGTGTGTGGTATCACAAATCAAAAGTAAGACATTGAGCATGTTCTCCTCTTTATGAACACATCGAGAATCTTGACAAAACCTATGGGTTTCCAACAACCCTTGACTTCCTGCCAAGTTGCAATACCGAACATAGGCATATCCAGAAACGTGAACTAGTAGTTTAACAAAATAGGTTGATATTGAAATAAATTGTAAACAGAGCAAATGATGGCGAAATGCTCATACCTTTATCTGATTTATCATTATACTGTTTAATTGATCCAAGAATAAAAAATTTGTGCACTGCTTTATTCGCTTTTTGTACTTTGGTATTTCTCAGTCCTCAAGATCAGGACCACAATGCTCAAGTAGGCTTAGAGTCCAAACAAAACTATCATCCATGATCATGACATGCTCAGAAATTTGCCAAAGGATAATTCAAGTATCGGTGACCGAAATGACCGAAGACAAGGCCAAAGAGAAGAGAGTGTAACGTGGAATCAGGTGACTGGAAATGTGGTAAACTAGTGATCTTCGAGAAGCTCGCCTGAGGAGTTCGGAGGCAATACAGCAACTTAATATGGCATGAATTCCTTGGAAGTGGAAGGGGCAGTTGACAGAAGTTGAAGAAAGTGTTTCGGTGACCAGAACAATATCACTAAATGAGAGAGACAGCTCTGAATCTATCAGTGGTAGAGTATAATATATAATCATATAAAAGCCGAAAATGAACCTGATGGTGACGCAGAGAGATATTTTATGAGAGAATCAGAACAAATAAAATAATTATCTTTTGTATGGGCAATTTGAATAAAATTTGAACCGTTATAAATTTAGAGAATCTAGTCTGGCATAGAAAGTGTCGAGTTGTTGTGAACTGCATGCTTTTGAAGACTTGATTAGTTTGTGTCTCTGCAGCTGAAGAAGAAGAGCTGGCAACGAAATAGTTGAGCTGAAAGCTGAACTTCCCACATGGGTCTTCCCCTCGCAAGGCTGCCAGTCTCTCTCTGGGAATAGAACAGAAGGGAACTCCTAAATTCCAACCCAAAAAGAAAGATGCTGGCATCATCTAGGCAGAGTTTGTTGACCTTCAGCTTTTCATGATTACACTTTACTTACTCACATAGCCGTTGTTGTTGTTGTAGCTCCTTCTTGAACTTAATATTGATTGATTGATTGATTTCTCTGTTCAATTTCGACCTGCTGCAGCTCCTGAGATTGAGTTGTGGTAGTGTACTGATTCAGAAACAATGTGAGATGAAATTTATAATATACATCTACACCTACAGTACAGTAGTACTATCTGCTCTGCTGACGCCGAGTCAAATTGGAAGTACTACTTAATTTTTATGCCGGAAAAAACAAAGATTAGTCGTCGAGCAGTACATGATTCAGGGCCTACTACTAGCTACTCGAGCAAACTCGAATTGTCATTCGCCAACAGAGATATAGAGAGAGCTCATCATCTACTAGCCTAGACTAGTTTTGACTTTCGGAAGCACATGGGGCCGACGGCGAAAATCTAGATATGGGGTGTGTATGGAGGCTTCAAAATGTGCAGTATATGGGCTATCAGTGCATATTTTATATTGATATGTATATATACTATAGTTATACTTGTTGGATTCCATCCTCTCTCCTATCAGAAAGAACGTACACACTAAATGAGCAAGAACTCCAATGGGCGTGCTGTAAAAGCAATATTTTTTCTCTTATGGATTTCAAATGACCAAGATAGTTTGTATACTCGGTAGAACTCATATCTACCTGTCTATGGACGATGGCTCTAATATGATTCTATTGTACGAGTGACTCGGGCCTAGGTGAAGCGTCCGTCAAGGGTGTTGCTGATCCAGCGCTCTTGGAGTTACTACCCGTCCTTTGCGTGTCTCCATCAGACACTATTGCTTAGGAGGGAAGAAAGTCCACGGTCTTAGTTTTTTCTTTTCGCCTCTAGGCAATTCTCCTTGCCAATTCGTTCATCAAATGCACTAGACCAGGTCACTCAATTCATGCAGCAGCCGCTCTTCATTCAAATCAGCTCCTCAAGTGCGCGTGATTAGCCCTTCTTTATGCATGATTACTAAACCATAAAGAACTATTTAGAATTCTCAGACTTGATTGATCAAACACTTACGTCCCTTGACCAATTTGATATTCACTTCACGTTTCCCTGAATGTGTACTGATATAACTGCAGGTTGACGCAACTATCGATCATCTCAGGCTGCGCCAAATGCTGCTGGACTTCTTTTGCATGTTCCTAACGTAGCATACCTACCTAGGCACAGAAGAAAAGCTTTGTTTCCCGTACAAAAACACTCAAGATGTACGCAAGTTGCACCCCGTATACACTGTACAGAACTAAAAAGCGTAAATCATTGTAGGCGAATATTGTACACAGAGACGGTGTTTCGATCAACCTACTGGATTGCAAGTGAAAGTTCCCATTCCAAATTGGATTTGCACCAGCACTTAATGCTGACTACGTTTAGATACAGGACTGAAATACTTGATGGCAGAGTAGTGGAGCAACCTGTCGCTCAAGCAAAGGCACTTACGCAAAAAGCTGTTAGGCTCAAGCGAGAAGAGGCCATGGAATTGTGGATCGATATCTCTCTAGAGTCTTCGCTTTTTCTCTCTCTCCAGGGAGCATACACTAAGATTCTGATCAGAGTCCATAGGTTGTAATCGATTAGGTACGTACATGTTTTACGATCGAGTGCTGTGTGTCCATTAATAGATTCTTAACAGATCGATGTTTGGATCATGGATCAGAGGAAGTAGTGGGTTCTATTGATGGCTTTGTCCACCAATCTGGAACAGGAAGTGAATGATGATGCTTATTTGTCTATGGGTACTTCTATCTTACTCTCGTCGTGGGGATGTATTCCCATGTCCATGCTTTTGAGAGAATTAACTTTTACAGCATGAGAAGATCATGGGCTATGCTTAAAGCTATCGTATCGAAATCTAAGTTGCATTTTCTGCTTCTTTCTAGTCCCACTCTCTACCATGCCACTTCTTTCGTCAAGTCGTGCTCTTTCTCTGCAAAATAATGGTAGAGAGAAGAGAGAGATGAATCTTTTGGGTACCTGACCAGACCGTGGCTTCGCTCCATCATCTCTTTTACCCCTCTCTATGGAACGCTCTCTCTCGCGCGCTCAAAACACGGATTGGGGTAGGAAGCATCAATCTCTCTTTTCCTTTCGGGTATCTTTTGTACACATCGTACTTCTCCTGAAACGTCAGTACACAATAACATTGATAATTCTCCATATTTTTACTAATAAACTTGTACGTCCCTTAGATTAAGTCGAATTCTTCGCAACAAATGTTACCGATTTCATACCCCATGATTGACCTGAACCAGCAATTTCTGTCAGACCCCTTCGACTTCTGGATCGATCAAATTCAATATTCACCGGTCCATTCCAATGTTGTCACTTTGGAGAGGAAATTATTATGGGCTGATTACTGTGGTCACCTCGTCTTATGGTCGCTATACATTTTCGGTTCCACTTTCTTGTCATGGTTACATTGAAAGAGAATCGTTGAAACTCTATAACCACTACGCGGTCGCCTTCTTTTCTTCCGCCATTACACTAGTCTTGAAGACAATGACCTTTTTCTTTCTTCGACCAGTAATCATTGAAATAGTTGGGCTGACAATACACTGAATCATCGCTGCCACTCCTGTACAGTAGCTGGTTCGCTCCCATAAAGAAATGCACTGAATTAATAGCGTTTCTATTTACGGCGAGAACAACGTCGTATGTTTCTTCCCGAGGGATGGATACAGTAAAGGCGCGTAATCAATGAAATGACTACTGCATACAAAGAGGGTTGTTCTTGTATCGGACGAGTTGCACGCCTGCCACGTGGAAGCGAGGAGAGCAATCATGCACGGGTGCTGGCTCCGAAACCCTAAAATAGACTGCCTGGAACCATGGTCAAGAGTACGCGGAAACATTGGTCCTGACTGGACCTCTGGTCAGTCGTCAGACGCGACGAGGAGAACAAGTACGGTACAACGGTGGCGGTCAGGTCAGTAAGATCAGATTACCTGCAGAGAACTTCAGACGAGGCGAGAAAGACCTAAAAGGAAACAGTTGGAAAAGAACCACAATAGTAGAATGTAAGGAAATTATTTGACTTGGGCAGAAGAGCCAAAACGCAGATGTTGGTGAACGTTTCTAAGGGCCGCGAAGAATTTAGGGTGAATCTAAATCACTCTGGTGACATTTAGAGTGATTTGAGTAACTTTAGGGTGACATCCGAGAGCGACGGTCTTGTCATCCGATTGTAGGTCTTGGGAGGTGTGTAGGACGGAGAGATCCAGGCGATCCAGGGGTGACGGAATGGGACGAAGACACAGGGGTAAGTAGGGAACGAAACAACGGCGGCCGGCCCACCCGAGCGTACTAGGTGGGAAAGCTCAGCAGAAAGTAGAGCTGTAGGACACAATGGGACGAAGGCGAAGCTGAAGCAGAAGAAGAGAATTATTGAGAGCAGAGTTGGCGGTGGAGGGGACCCTGGGGAGGGCAAGGCGTTCTTTCCCAAAGTCTTCCTTGAACGGACCCGAGGTATTGTAAAGTTTGGCCCAACTGCTTCTTTCGGAGCGAGTGGGACACCAATGTCTGGTTGACAGAAGGTGGACAGCCAGCCAGACAGACGGGCAGATGGAAAAGAAAGACGAGAAGCGGGAGGAGAGATGGAAAGAAATTTCGTCGAGTTTCGACTGTCCACGTCCGGGGGGAGTTCTTTAGGTAAACGGTTCTATGAAAAGCGAATGGAGTAGAGGAAGGGGGTAGGGTGCAGAGAAGAATCCGGGCACTGCGTTGGTCGTCTTTTGACGCTAGGCCTGGTGGATGGATGGTGGTTCTGATTCGACTGGGTTCATGCAGAAGGGAGGGGGAAGGGGAAGGGGAAGGTAGTTCATCGACTTAGTCAGGGGAGGGCTCGATGTGGACCTCTGTGGATGGGATTAGATTGGGCTGCGGGAATGTGGGGTAGAGCTCATTTCAGATAGCCGATGCAAATCTCCAGTGCGGTGGTTGACGGGACTTGCTTATGGCCTCGTGGTTGCAGTGTGAAGATCAGATAAGCACCTTTAGCTAGGCGGCTCAATATAAATATGAATCTTGGGGTTCGTGGACGTATCACTGAGCCCAAGTCTTCCACTATTCACTTCCACGGCGCTTTAGCTCTCCTGCTCTGGATGGATGGGTGCGTAGAGTCTGCATGCAATCATTTATAGGTTGTCTTGTGCAGCTGCACACGAGTATCTCTTCTTGAGTCAGCTCCCCACGAGTCTTCCAGACCCCGCACCATTAGTATCCAATCATCTACACGCACCTCGGCCCCCTCTCGTAGTTCGTACAGCATTTGTGTGTGTATGTTTTTCTACGAGCCTCTGTCCGAATTCTCGAATTCGACTTTCCTCGTAGAATTTCTCTCTTAAAATTGGTCAACGAGGCACACATATGGCTTGCAGCAATTTTGCTCTGATCCATCGTAGTAGCTCCCTTCCAACATAGTGTAACTGGCCTCAATGCTCAGAAAGAGAGGTCTGCCCTTGAATGCAGTTTGCCTCAGGCCATTCACGACATCAAGTTTCTCTTGGAAAGCAAAACCAAGAGCAACAACTGGAGTCAATCTTTTCCTATCGTGTGGACATGTGCCGCGAAAAGTTTGACGATCGTGGACCTCCTGGCCAACGGTGGTACATGGAGACCATAGGTTTGCAACCGCACGGCATTTCAGTTTAATGTACCTTGGAAGCCATTGAAGCTTGTTTCGAAGTCAGATTGGGCTCTCTGTCGTGTTCCCGGGGAAACGCAAAGGCCTGGGATTGCAGGAAATATCCGAAAGGATTTGTGTCCCTTGAATGGTCAGAGCAAGAACTGCTGTTTCACTCGGTATGACAAGAATGAAGATCCTGATTCACTTTCGTCCAAGTAATCAATCCATGGCTAGGGTTACACCGAAATGTTAAGCCTAACGCAAGGCTGTGGTCTCCATGTACCACCATTGGTCAATTGGAAGGGCAATTCAATTGAAATTCTCGTGGTATTCTCCAGGACATTATCAGCAGGACCCTGTATGGTACGTATCTTCGCTCTTGATACTTCGTTCGCGATCCGTTGATCTCCTGAGATACTACGATCACGTCAAAGAATGGTCTAGGTATTGAGATCTCCGAACGTGATGATTTCATCTTCATCTCTGTTGAGTCAGGTTCTTGCATTATTATTTGTTAGCGTCTTCCTCTGTGTTCGGTATCTACTCCTTGACATTTTAACTGCATGAGTTGAGACGAAGTGTGGACTGACATTGACGTAAGTCACTGCAGGGATGAGTTACCCAAGCCATCCTTGTGAGGTGATCCTCGGTACTGCAGCACCTGAATGACCTTTATATGTCAAGGTAGTCTGGCTGGTCGTTTTACAGGGCATCTCATTTTTACTGGTCACCGCTGTTTCAAGTACACTTAATAGCTTGAAGTTGAGAAATCTTGGAGACTACCGCGGGAAGGTTATTGTTGGTGAAGGACTCTCCTTGATTCCACCGAAAGGAAGGCGTAATCTGAAATGTTGACTTACCGTCATGGATTAAACTGTATTGGTTTACACGACATTATTTATCGATTCGGATGTTATTATAACGTGAGAACTTACGCTACATCGTTTCCCATATTTACCATATAATTCCACGTCTATCTCTTGATTACCTTGCCATCCACAATGAGTTCATGGATGCGTGTGACACTACCGTGTATCGGTGCAATTTGCAGTGTACGTAGATGTTCCATGTTGTTAACCATAAGGTTGTGGAAATAACGCTTGAATATGTGTCTAGTCATGCGAGGCGTGCAAGAGAGTATACTTCGTAAACCTATCAATTGCAGTTGTATATCCATCGAATGCGTTACTGTGGATATCACGCTCTGCTCTGTACAAGAATCTGGTACTGTACTCTGAATGATTGTGGCATTTAGTCACTAGAGATTCCACCACGACGACGCTGGATCAGGTATCGGTACAGTAGCGAGCAGCCAGTGTATGCAACAATTGGGAATGTACTCACAGATCCCGACCTAAGTTGATCCTTCATCGTGGTTAAAATGGTAACCTTAACAGTGGACAGCAGTCCCCTCAGTGAGTACAAATTCCTGGAGGTTTTGACCTCTCTCATCTTAGGAACGATCTGCGTTCTTTATCTACGGATCTGTGAAGGAAGTCAACGTATGTGAAGAATATGTTGAAACTGCGAAGGGTGCTAGGTTAAGATATGGCTAGATTATAATACATATAGTTTTGTGCGAGCGCCAACAGTTCTCTCAATGTTTACGTACTCGACGCTACGAGCAGTGGGGAATAGCAAGCAATCCTGTCAATTCAGTTGATCATCTTTCCAAAATGTCTCACTCCATAAGTGATAAGGACGAGTTAGCACAGTTTCCCAGAAATCCTCCACTACTGTACATTGCCTATTTAATTTCAACAGTTTTCAGAAGCAATGACCACGACTTGTCGAAACATTTGGATCCGGAAAACATGAACAAGAGTTTTGGGTGTGGATGGTACACAGTTCTTGCACAGCTGCCGAGGAGCAAAGCGTTCACTTTCCATGTGTTTGCACAGAAAAAGGAAAGAACATGGTGGGGATACATTACTGTTCCTGCGCCGTGGTTCTGAACTTTTGTCCACGCGTGAACAATAGTTCGTGCGCAGCTCGGGCTGCAGATAATCTCTTATCTGAGAGACCATCACAACGATAAGAACATAGAAGGAGAACTCCAGAAATTTAGCACATCGTTACTGTTCTATTGTACTCCAATGACGGGAATGTTTTAGATGTGCTTCTCAATCGTGACTGTCGTTCACTAGCATATGCCCTTTAGGCTCTCGGCTCTTAATCTGAATTGTGTTAGAAAGAATTTGCCTTTGTGCTTAGACTACTCTCGAGTGAAAAGATTACATCTGGGCCGGTGTTCAGATCCGAAGTACGGAATCTTGAATTCTTGTTTCGGCGCCAAGGCCTCTCTAAGCGCGCGACAGTAACATCGGGGTAACCTAGTGTAAACACGCCGCGCTCTGTTGTTCCTGGAAAGAACATCAGTGAACGAAATCTGAGAGAAGGGAGTCCCTTGGCACGACTATGTCCAGCTCGGTCTGATCACGGTAAGACGACGGCTGTCATACATAAGCGGCGTAATTTGGCGTGAACTGCCGCCTCGAGAAAGGTTGAGTTTCTTTGTTTTCATACACCGAGAAAGTGAGGAGTATGAGTTCTGAGCACTCGGTACGCCTTTGTAGGTGATGATTATCATCCAGAAGAAACAGTATAAAACAGTTCCACATTGTCTACATAGCGTACTTATTCCTGTCGTAACTCATATGTCAAAACCTTTTCATACGAAGCTGGAAACGACAGAAGTCCCCAAACGTCATCAGCCGCAGTCGGCTTAACAGCGGCGAGTTCTTTGAGATGGGCTGCACGAAAAAGATATGTCGGTGTAATCTTTCGAAGGGCCTACAGTTGGTGCTGAGTCGGAGGAAGGAAACAGTCTTCCCTATTCGTCTGCCGTGTTCTCCGTCGGCCTTTTAGTTACGTCAACTCGACTTTAAGGTTACCGTCTCGCTCACTTGCGCTGCTACGAATAGCATGTAGGTAAATGCACGAACGTGGTCCTGCACAACGATATCTCAGCTGGAGCACTCGATATGGAGTTTCCTTTGTTGTGAAATTCAAGGTGGTCTGAGTATAAGGTATCCTCTTAGAACAACCCAGCTCTTTCGTCGTGTCCTATTCTAGTTAGTATGACACATTTCGTTTCTAGCCTCTCTTAAGAAAATGCAACCGTCGGACTCAATTGACTTCAGTAGTTTTCAGGCGACGCAAGAACGCAATTACTTGCATATGATGATTACTCCTTACTCCACTTGTTTATGAGAGTGCATACATTTGAATTGTGTGCAGTGTATCATGTTGGACAGCGCGCTAAACAGGTTCTTTCTGTTGTCTCATAGAGTCCTAGTAGCTCCGTGTAAATGCCTCATATGAAGCTTTTATGAGCTGAACTCCGAAGAGGTTTCAGGGGGGAAGTAACTAATTCATGTTTGACGCTCACGAACCAATTGGAAAGCACATGATAATCAGATGAGAAGCCCGAAACGGATATTATTGTTGTAACGTGATATCTAAAGGGGTTATTCACCTCGGGTGCTCCTGCGATATTCAGGAATACACCACCAACTCTTAAGGTAGGTGCATATCCGAAGTTAAATGTTTAGTAAAAAGTTGAAAGGTTCGTGTGGACCCCAGAACTTTTGATCTGAGAATCTGAAACTCTTCCTCAAGTTTCTTTCTACCTCCCGATTCAACTGTGTACTGCTTCTACTCTCTCTTTCCTTGTAATTTCATACTGAAAAAAACCGCTGGGTATGATAATGTCCCGATGTACAGGTGTATGCAGAAAGTGCTAACGACCACACACACTGTATTCATTGTCCCTCATCGTTCATGACTTGTCAGCTGCCCTGCGTTTCCTTCCCCTCGATCTGGGAGCTGAATTCAAAAGACTGGTCTTAGGCTGGGGATCCGGGCTTCCCTTGGGGATATGCGCTCACCTGCAGAAACATACATACAGCACTGGGTGAAACACACGATAGCTCGTTTCTACTCTTGTGTGCATAAAGCTACAATGCCATGCAGCTACATACATACCCCATAAGCACGGCCATTCACTCGGCAATACAATACTGTAGTCATGCACCGCAGGTATTCCGGACTAAAAGTGGAAATGGTCGATACGCGGAAAACCGAGCGAAGTCAAACAATTCTTTCAGTGTATGTAATTCTTTCAGGGGAGAATACAGCGACTGCTTAGTGCAGACTATTGTTTAACCCTTGGCGAACAATTTGTGAGCCCTGCTCAAGTGTATCTACGGTACAGATTATGTATCGAACAGGACACGCGCTTCAGAATCTCATGAAGTGTTCTTCGACTACGGTACCTCAAATATCATGGATTGCTCCGGAGTACTTGACCGTCTCTGTCCGATAGTTCTCCAGATTGGTTTGTGGTTTGAGGGCGTGCAACTTCATCAATCTCACAATCACTCTCACGCAAAGGGATCGTCAGTCTCAGGCTCTGCAGGGCGATCCAGTGCAGCAGTCTTCGAACGAGCTTTCTAGATTCCCGTTGAAAGCAGTGAAGTTAACCCCTTCAACTCTCATATCTAATCAGCTGCTGAGACACAAACGAACGTGCGCATATTTAATATCTTCTTCCAGCACCGCATAATCACGACGTCCTCCATTTGGTCAAACTGACCGTTGATCTGGCACGAGGACGTGCTTCAGTTTACTGCCTTCTGGGTAAAGGTAGGATTCCTCCCTTCATCTCATCTCACTGTGTACGTTGTTTTCCTCAGATATGAAGACGTCACCTAAGACATGTAAACCTGAGGTAGTCTATTGGGGTCAAAACGTGGAGTCATTCTTCAAGCTCAGTGCATTGTTTGGGTTAGGGAAGGTGAAAGGAGTGGTCATAGGCAAGAAGGGTCAGACACAGTCCATGTGTGGGAGGTCAAAAAGCGAGCGAACACCTTTATCTTTACTTGTCGATATTCCCGAAGAGCTAAAGGACAAGGGTTAGAGCTAGCCAGAATTTGGCCTCTAAGTCATTGAGTTTACGTAGGGGAAGCATCACTCTCTCTTTTGTTGTGCATCAGGTATGAATTTGTTTGTCATTTACCTCCGGCGACAGGACGCACATCATGATGAAAATTAAACTCTCCAATTCGATCAGCATCGAATTGTTTTGTCTGTTTCCCAGTTGGTAAAAAGAAAGAGCACTTCTTCGAGAGGAAGGTAAGGAAGATGCTCGCAGAAACGCCGTCACCTACCTCCACTATCACCGGAGAGTGGGCAGACAAAACATGCCGTGGTAAGTCCAGGTGGTCTCCTCATCTTCCCATGATTCGATCACAAATTGTCGACTCTAGTACAGTTCCCCTTTACTCTTCCCAACGAACTATAATCCACGAGATATTATTCCTCGAAGTCAACTCAATCTACTCGATATTGGCAATCAGTGACACTCATTCACAACAGGAAGTTCCACCTTTTCCCTATTTCCCATTATTCTATGTACAGTAACTTCGTCCAATTCTTCCAGTGAGACAGCCTCTTCAGCAACCCTGCGGTGCAATAGACATCCTGTGGAACAAAATTTTGAAGTGTTCTTTCAACGCCCTGTCCGGAATCTCAAAGCCTGCTTCATCTGCTATCACATATTCTGTCCCCTACAATCCACGCCGCTGATATCCGCTTTCATATTCTTCAGATTCGTCATAATCATGAAAATGTTGGAGACGAACGCAATGTACAACCAGTTGTGATCATCTATCACATTTGGCATGGAAATATGAGGCAAATAGTTCTAAACAATCCGTTGAATGAGCCGTAGAGTAAATAATACACAGATCTGTATCGAGTAGAAGAAAAGATTTTGTTGTCTTCGAAGATACGCATTATCAGCAACATGCCGGGTACGCTATCCCCTGGCTGAAAAAGAAATTGAAGAGTGGTAAATTGTGGTTTGAAGAAGCTTTCTTTGTCATCTCAACTTCGGACGGTCAATGTAGTGGTATTTCCATGTGCATTAGCAAACTTTTTCTGGTGGGAAAGACCAAGATATTCACCCGGAAAGAGCAGTTATAAATTGCACATCCCGCGTCTTTATGTATACAGAGACATTGAAAGATCCAGAGGAAGGGACAGAATTCTTTCGCACCAAGAATAAGCTAAGATAATATCTTGGTCAAAACTACGAACGGAAAGTATAAGTTTTGACCCTACTGAGTTGCTCTTTTCATACTCCAGCTGATCCAAGGAGGTGATTGAACTTGACACCCCTACATTTTGATATTTTGGGCCAACTTGATAGATAGAACAAAGGACGAGCCATGTGCCAGGATATGCATATAAGAGTATAATACACCAAAGGAATGGCAATCGTTAGATTAGAGAGGCTTGTGGAATGGGAATAGAATTTTCTTTTGAAGATTCTTACAAGATACCCTTGTAGTAGAAGAACCTGCACCCAACACAAACTTATATATCAATGAGGTATTCAAAGTTATATTCATATGTTCTGTCATTATCATATCAAATGCTTACCACGACCTTGTAAATGCTTCTTGTCCCAAATGCTCTCATAAACCACTTTTCTTTCCGAGCCGTTGTAAACAATGTGAATATACATCCAAGGGGTACTATATATTTGCAGAATATTCGGTTTTCTTATATGAAATCATTCTAACTTCAAAATGTCACGTTTTTCTCTATGAATGTATTTCACTTAGATGCTTTCTAGGTATAATGATCTGATAAAATGAAAACCTAAAAGAACAGTATTTTCATATATCTTTCGACGTAGGAATGTGAAATTCTGAATCATTCAAATATTGTATATTTTCTTAACTTTAAAATAATGGGAAATAAATATACTATTTACATGTAGTAGTTTAGAGAAATTTCATAGTAGTATATGTTTACAAAATGCAATAGTTATAAACAGCAAGATGGTAAAATAATGTATAAATGGTAAGGGAAGGCAAAGGTAAATACTAAAAATTATATTTCAAAATATACTTGGGAGCTCAATAGATTATTATCAAGAAATCTATTAAGCATATTTTTAATTATAAATTAACTAAGTATATAAAATAAAGTTTCTTATTTTATCTTCAAATTTATTAAAGGTAATTGAAATAAATTAAGCTTTGTAAAAAATAAAACATTGATATCTAACATATGTAATAATTCCAGAAGTAGATATATATATATATACTAGGGAGCTCAATATATTGTAATCAAACAACCTTCTCCATAGATAAATAAATTATAAATAAATAAATAATATTAATTTAGGGTATGAATTTAATTATTCTCTTAAATACATATCTAAGCAAATTTAAATGAATTTAAATTTGGACAAAATAATAATTTCGTATTTAAGACATGCAATAATTACATAAATATTCATAGTTAATATCTATTTAGTAAAGTAAATACAAGGTCTTATGTTAAGGAATAAGAGAGAAGCCTAACCTAAATCAATGAAAGATTTATACTTGTATTAAAATATCTTTTTCTTATGGACAAGCGTTTGCTGAAATTTTAATTTTTTAATCCAAAATATGTGGATAGCCATATTCAAATATAAAATATTACTATTTATTACCAAAAAAAATAAAAAAAATAAAGTAGAGGTTACATTTGGATATGATTGTGTTGTCTTATCATGACTTTGAACTTTTTTTTGCTTTCAATGTGCTTTCTTATCCTTCCTATTTAAATCCTTTATATTTTTTGATGTATATTCAAATACTATATATATATTCTCTTATTTTAAGCTATCTTAAAAAAAATTCACATTTCTGTAACAAACAACTAGAGAGTAGATACTTGAGCAACTTTGCAATAGTTGACTACAAGCATCTACAAAATTTATTAAAATTTATAATTAGAACATGTATAAAAAATATTATTTTGAGTATATTGAATATGAGAAAATGAGGAATGCAACAAAATGTTCATAATTGTTAATATTTATGACAATCATATTGTATTTTTTAGACTTTTTAATACCATGAGTATAATACATTTAATTTAATTCTATATGAAATCTTTCATTAATAACTGAAAAAAGTAAATATTTTAATTCTGGATTTTCATCTTATATATATATATATATATATATATATATATATATATATCTCTCTCTCTCTCTCTCTAATTTTATAATAATTTAAAACAAATAATCAAAATATTATTTAAAAAATATTTCACAGGCTTCATGTATTACATCAATATTTACTTGTCCAATATTTTCTTGTTATCTAAAATTTTCTTTTAGAATGCATCTTCTAAACTCTATTAAATACTAAAAACTTAAGATCTGTTCTATGAAGTACTAAAAACTATTTCAAACTTCTTTGAAAATAAAATTTTTATTTTTATTTCCATACATAAATATCTATAATAAAATCATTTAAAATTTGACATGCATACGGAAGGTTTGGACATGTAACCAAAACCTTGGTCACTATCAATGAAAATACTAACAAACTTCAAGGATTTAAGTTAATGATATTGTTAACTTAACATGTTTTTGCGAGATAGCTACACTCAGTTGAGTTTTAAGACCATCTTCCTCCATTGAAAACTTATTCTGATCTTTTATCATGAACACAATCCGTTACATTTGAACTAATGAGATTTTATAGTGATTCTTTCATTTGAATCTATGGGATGTATGTGGGAAGCAGGAGAAATTCAAATTACAAGAAGACCTCTTGCAAATAGATAAGCCATCAAATCGAGAAATCTAAGTAGTGAGAGGATACATGGCCATAACAGCAAGTGATAGAGAAGGCAATGATGACTAGGTGTGACTAAGACAAGGATTCAAGAAGAAGCGAGAAGAATAAAGAATTACTATCAATTAGAAAAAAGAGAGGATAAAAAGACCTCCGATAAGCTTGATGGGTTGACAAATATGCTTGTGATAGGAAAGACCACTATATAATTAGTGATATTATGCACCAACTTACATATGCCAATTAAATACAGTTGGAATTTAAGTGTCTATATTTCAAACATTTAGATATTGAGTGCCAAAAGAACTTGGATGAACGAAAAGAATGATTTGAAAATATTAAACTTTTCTTGTTTATCTATCAACTTAACCAAGACATCATAAAGTTGATTTCTAGTCCAAGCAAGAAACTATCGAATGAATTTTCTCTTCATACTTCTGCCTTATCATACGTTATCATTATCGGGATGTACGTTAAGTTTTATATTGAGTTTTGATGTCAAGTAAAATAATATCAAATATTATTAACGTTTGGGCAAGAGAAATTTACAAAATATGTATAAAGCATAAGGAGGTATTCAACATCCTTTTATTTAAATAAAAATAAATTTTTTGATACAAAAATTGACTTGAAAGTACAATATCTATACTTTTGTCGAGAAAATATAGAATACAAAATGGACTAATCAAAAAGGAATCTATAAGTCACTGCCTTTGTTTGACTATACAAGCTCGCGGAGGCAATTGCAGCTACTGAATTACATGTACGTGTGAGATTACTTTGAATCTTCATCAATTTAATATTTATTCATGAGTAAATAAAACTTCAAAGAATATCTATGTTGATATATTATTTCAAAAAATAAAACAATACCTCATCAAACCCAAAAAAAAAAAACTTAAGAATAAAAGGTAAAATGAGACTAAACTCCGTGATTGAGTTTAAAGATGCATACAATCTAAACTAGAGGAAATGCATATAGCGAATTCTTCCCTTCACGTAAAGCTTTTATCACACCGTCATTTGGCCTTCACATAAAGACTCAATCACACCGTCATTTTGCACTTTTGGATAGAAAAAATATTATACATAAATAAATATGGTGTTTCAATATTTTCATCAAATTTAGTTAGAAAGAATATCAACGTAAAGAAAAAGGAGACCGTGTAGGAAAAATGAAGGATGGGAAGATCCCATCAAGCCGTACAAGGGAGAGTCAAAAAAGGTAACATGGGGCTAAGCCCCAATAGGGTCTGTATGAGAAATCTGCCCTACCGCACCTAAGATATCCGAGCTATGCAAGTCGTATGGTCTACACACAACTAGAGCATCCGAAGAAGCATCACCTAATGTGATTGCTCTCCTATGGATTGCACCAGTCACTGCCCTCTGTAGAGCAATGGACACACGCTGTCTAAAGTAAGCTACAAAGTATGAGAGTGAGAGTGGTACTCCCTGATGCCTAACATGATAAGCTCTCGTGCACTCCCTGACAAATGTGTCAAATGCTGTGTCCATCGCTCCATATAACTCCAAGGCTAGAGGAACAAAGAGGTGACCTCGCTGCATGCCCCTATACTTGGAGACCTTGCGACCTGCTGCTGCACTCGCCGCCCATCCAGGGGGAGGGGTAATCACTCCCTCTGAAACTGTATCCCGCGTAGGGTCCGTGACCACGACATCCGCTACTGTCACCTGATCATCTCGGACCAAGTATAAGTCTGCCCTGCCATGTGTCGTCTGCAATGCATACGAACACTCCCTCCAAGCTAAGTATCCACTCTCTCGTGCCATAGCAAACACTATGTCTCTAATGGCATCATGTGTAGCTATCCTCTGTCCTCCAAAAGGACACCGTGTCATGTGGACCACCGTTGCATCTAGTGTAGAACCACACTCACAAGTGAGTAGTGAAGATGCAGATGGGTGGACCAAACCTAGGCGAAACCTCATCGCTGTAGAGAAAGTAGCCGGTGCGAGTCGGAAAGCCCTAATGCATGGTCGAGCTATGATCCACGAGCCTGCACCCTTGCTGGAGCAAGAGCGTAGATGTGCTCTAGTAGCCTAAGGAATGGACGAGTCAACTAAGAGAGAATGTAGCATATGCTCACACTGTCGCTCCATCAAGGAAGACTGTAGACCTCTAGTCCAATCTGACAATAGTGAAGCAAACGATGGAAATCACTCTCGTGCTCGTGGGGATAGACTATCTCTCGTCTGCCGCAATAACACCTGGAGAGAAAAGGATCCTCCCTCCACCTCTGTCACATAAGTCTCCAAAACCGGCCTATCAGTAACCACAAAACGAGAGGCAAGTAGGGGTGCAGAGAGAACCCAACTACCCAAAAACGCTATAGGTGTCATCTCCTCCATAGAAAGCAAGCCAACCCCACCACATGAGATCGGTAGAGCCATCTGTCTACGTGCCAAATCCCCCGTCACACACTCAAAAGTCCTTGGTCCAATAATATCGTGCCAAATCCACTGTCACACACTCAAAAAGGAAAAATATATAGAGTAAGTAGGGAAGTTAAGGGATAAATTCACGTGTATGTGAAAATAAAACATTAGGTAGCTATTTCTAATACAGAGAGACCTGTTCCTAGTTATTGTCTCGTTTCCCCACTCTTGTAAGATATCTGTGCTTTCCAGGCAACCAGCGGGATCTGTGGGCATTTAATGTAAACGTTGCCGGTTGATTCAAATGAACCCCAAAACTAAACTGACGATAGCCGTCCAAAAGAGTTGGTCAACATTTCGGCGGATCAAGAATTACAATTTCCAGGATAAACATTTTTCTTGTTCACCGATCGGATCGGGCATAACACTGCCTAAAACGAAACAATAAGCCGATCGCTGAGTTCGGCAGAGATAGACTTTACCTGGATATTTGGCACTTGGCAAAACTTTTTATCGACCCCCGGAAGTGCCACTTGGTCTGATGGGACTTCCCCGCGAGTATTCGTTACCATGGAGCGAGTTGGTGCGTGTGTTTCAAATTTGTCATCCATTGTCACGTAGCACGGATGCTACCAACTTGGGAGTGCCTGTGCTGCTAGCACCACCTCACGGAGATCAAGGTCGTCACGCCAGAGACAGAACTCAGACTTGGGAACCCTGGGAATAGAAAGAGCAAGTGTGAGATCACAGATTCGTTCCCGGCGCAGCTGTGGGAGAGACGTACGCTGAGTGAGCACCCCGTTTGAAAAGAAACCTTGGTCAGCTGTAACGGATCCGTACATGTCTGGGTTTCATACCGTAAATAACAGGAAGGAGCATGGTAGACTGCTCTCATATTTCCATTTGCTCGTGAATTGCTACTTCCACATGGCATTTGATCGGGATCCATGACGTTGTTGTAATTCCTCAGGACCCAATTATTTCCTTCATTGCATGGTGTCCATGTCCGAGTAGCTCAAGCCTCCTGTAAGATTTCCTTCTAAATTGCCGAATTCTGGTGGTGATAATTGGAGTCGCCTACTATGGGGATTTACACTAGGGAATGGTTGATTTCATGTTCTTCACATCAGCTGTAATGGTCGCTTTTCTCCACATGCTGGTGCTGCTAAAAGCATGGAAGTTGTGATATTGTCCCGCCCATGGAAATCGTTGCATCCCAAAGTTTTCTCTTCGACTCGGGTATTTTTTATTCCTCAAATTGCCTCGGAATTTTACGGAGTCTCTTGAATGAATTCGGACTTCTATTGTAGCTGGGCCGACCGTGTTCTATCAGGAGTGAAGTGACAATCACGGGTGAGGAGAGACAATCTCAATTTAACATATATTGTGATGATTGATGGAAAAATTGCAGGAAGCAAATGCTAGGTTCAGAGAACCTCTAAATTCTAGAGTTTTAGCACACCCGAAGATCCAGAACAACAGTCTTACCTAGACAAAAGTTTGGATTTGAGTAAACGGGCCACGGAGCTTCCACACCCGGGTTTTAAGTCAACTGGTTAAGACAAATATCTCTAGATCTCTTTGCAGTTCCGATTATTCTGTACATGATTTCGGAATTTGGATAACTTTGACCACGATGCCTTGGAGGAATATCAATAGAGTTCAAAGTGTCTCACAGCACGTAGTGTGGTGAGCTTTTCTTCATAAGCAGCACGAGATTGTACCACAAAGCAGCAAGCTTGCAGGAATTCTTCACCGGAGAGAACAGAAAGAGTCCACGATGAGCTTTATTCATAGTGCTAGGATAAGAAAGCTTAGTAGTTGATAGTTGTAGAGGGACTTGTACAGATCTATGTTTACAAACACCTGTTCATATCTTTGTTATCGTATCTATGTTGGAAATACCTACATATATCCATATGATGTTCCTCATACTATCAGTGGCCAATTGTTGCTTTCTCTAATCTTTTTAAAGTCGATGTAATATAATTGCTATGTGGTGCTTCATTCGTAGAGTGATTTGGTACGCAACGACGAGACAAGAAAATGGGATTACCATTCTACTATGATGTTGAATTTGTGAGGTGCATTCATCCAAAATTCAAGATTTACATTTTCCCTCTACTCAAACAAGGTTTGAGAGAGTCAACCCAAGTGTAAAGAAGTTGGGATGGCTTCAGAGAACCTATTCAATTATGTGTACATTGACAAGTGAAAACCCAGAATAACCAGATATGTAACGCTTTAGGGTGTAAGTTAGTCAATAGAGGTATTTCGGTAATTTTTGAGATAGTTAGAGTTAGCTAAGTTAGTCCGGCTAAACAAAGAGAGTGATCCAATATTTTGTTAATAGTTATTCAATTGAACCCCCAAGTGGATTCAAGTCAAATTATATTAGAGTATGGCCGTGTCAAAGAATTTTGTATTGGAGTAGGATGCTTAAGGGAATTATTTTTGATATTATATAGGAGTGAAACTTGAATCTTAGACTTTGCATGGTCAAATAGACTTAGTAAATAGAGGTGTTAAACTCTAATATTGGATTGACCAAGTTAGCTGACATTTGGTAATGGAGGTAGGTCATGGTAGGTAGATTTCATTTAACCTTGGAATATATTGTAATTTTTAGTTAGTAAAAGGTTCTACATTCCTAGTGGATATGCTTGAAAGTTTCTAAGAGGAGACATGTAAGACCAAAAACCCATGTGATGACCAAATAGTTTATACCTAGGACAATTTAGGAAAAAAAGATATTTTACTAGGTTCACTAGATGAGAGGCAAGCTTGTCACCATTTCTGTGTAGTTTTGGTTCTTTTGTGTAGACCTCTTTAAGAGTATGGATATGTATCAAGTAAAATTCTACATTTGCCAAAGGAGTTAATGAGGCACACATGTTGAAAAGACTTGGAAGAAAGAGAACTAATTTGATATTGGAGAATGAGCAGCCATTTTTCTGCCTTATGCTCCACCATGATATCTTGGAGTTCATTCTGCACATCTTTTATACTTAAGAGAGAGTGTTAATTCTTAAGTTGAGGAGACCATTTTTGAGCTTGAGAGTATATCTTCATTTCCTATTAAAACTATCAGGAGATTAGAAGAAAATATGAGTAACTTATAGCAAAAGAAATCATAAATAGATCATATATGATGTGTGAGATATTGGTTATGAAATTTCACGATGCAAAAAATTCCAAAGTTAAGTAAAATGTCATAGAAAAACTGATGCTCTGTATAAAACATTTATGTAAAAATTTTACTATTATCTTGCATTCTACTATCTTCTTTAAAACCAAAAATTAACAAATTTTAATTGGCAAGATACAGTACTACAAAAATAAAAATAAAAGCTCAAGCCTAAGTAATGAGAAATAACTTTCAAATGTGAGAGGTATATTTCTACCAAAGTACAATGGCTATAAATTTGGTGAATTTTATATCTTGGTTCAACTAAATGAGCTAATATTATTGTGAGCATAGATTCTAGATGGTTATAAAGTAATATGCAATAATTTAGAATCCAAAGTTAGCACAAAAAGGGGTTTGAATTTCAAAAGTTTTAGGGATCAAATTTTGAGGTGGTGGAGAGATTTTTCTTGATATTTTAGAAAGATCATGACTCCAAGGAGTGATGGAATAGAATGAAGAGTGGAGTTTAAGGTTGTGAAAATTTCTTCAAAGTTTTGAGATTATTATAAGAGAGAGATATCAAAATAAAGTTTGAGGAGAGTCCTGTGAGGACCTAAGTGCAAATTTCTCTATGTAGAGAGAGATTGAAATAGAGTTCAAGGAGGATCATGTAAAGAACTAAGTGCATATTTCTCCACCTTTGCAAAAGGTGGTGCTCAAGTGGTGCTCAAGTGATACAATTGTGTGGAGAGGGGTCATAATTTTCAAGCTTATATATCTAAAGGCTCTACTATTAATCTAAGTCTACATTACACAAAAGAATGAACACAAGTGCCAATGGCATTTAGTCTCATATACAAGTCTGGCTTGAGCCAAAAGGATCAGAATCACAATTAAAGAGAGGAGTAGATACTTGATCTTGAGTTGCATGTTGGACCTTTTACCCAAGTGGAAGACATAAAGAGCGCATTGATCTTGTGCCTAAATTGTGGAAGGTGTTCAAAGGATACACTAGTACAATGAAGTGATACCTATTCTTCCATCTTTGTTTGAGAACTTTGGAGGATGACAAAATATCAACGTTCAAGAGGTGAAAATATTTACTATAAACTCTACTAAATAACCATGGAGATTATCTTTAAGATGATTAAGAATGAGTATTTGAAGATTAGATTGAAAGTCATATATTTTCTTCCTCTCTTTGTTGTTTTGCCTTTCATGGACTATTCAAGAATGCAACTAAATCTCTTTGAAATCTATTGTAAGGATTTCTTCTTGATTAGCTTAAGATTTGTGAGAATTTGAGGGATTATTACCCCCTATTCAATAGAACATACTTGGATTTCAATAAAAGGAGTTATTAGGACAATACTTTTGCATCCATAAGTAGTACCTTTAGAGGAAGCAAATATTTTCTTCTTGAATTATAATCATAAGAGAGAAAGATCTTGAAAAGAGAGATATAAGGGAGAAAGAACCTTGAAGGAAGTTATGTAAAGAGAGGCAATACAAGAGGAAATTTCCTATTTTATGCAAATTTAGGTGAGCATCCAAAAGCATTTGTGACTGATTTCAAAAGACCTTGTAACTCTCTCTTGCTTGATTTCTTGAAAAATTTAACCTTAACATTGTATGAGGACAGGAAAAGCAGAGTAGGATCCACCAATGTAGATATTTGGAGAGTTTTGCCAACTCCCATCTAGAACTTTCTTCCATATGAGCATTGTAAGAGGCTCAAACATTTGTTACCTTGAACACATCATTGAGAATGGAGCTAAGGGAAGGACTTAGCTCCAAAAGGAGCAAGAAGAAGAAAGGGAATTCGTCTACAGACGTGGTAATGTTATAGCACAAAATTCTTGCATCCAAGATACAACTCACCAATGTGCTAGTAGATGGTGGTTTAGTAATAGATGTAATTTCTGAACTTGGTGAACAAGTTAGAATTGCAGATTTCTAGACTTATAGAGGTACAACCAGCATGGCTAACCAAAAAGAGGTCCTATCTTTGGGGAAAATAGTAAGGCAATTTTCTCTATCATGGTTGTTCATGTCAAGTGTCTTTCCAAGTGTTAAAAAATTCAAGTTATGAACTCCTACTTAGAAGGCCTTGGTTGAGAGTACATAGAACCATTGGTAGATGGTAAAAAGGGATATCTTGGGATAGGCCTCAAGAACCATAAGATCAAGGTCCTTTTCATCAACTTCAAGGAAGAGACCTTTGATTTGGATATATCAAGTGATGGATGGAAAGAAGAAGCTACTCAAAGGTAGCTCAATACTAGATGATATGTATTAAAAGGAAGAGACCTTGAGTTTGAGGGTTATGGATCTCTTATATGAACCTAAAGTTCCCAATGATCCAAAATAATCATTGAAAAAACAAGATATTGAGAGAAGGATTTCCACTTTAAGAAGATGACCTTGGAGGAGAAGGTAAGATTTGAGGAAATATTTTGCATACATCTATACTTTTAACTTTAGCTATAAGGAATTGAAAGAAGTAACCTTGGACAGAAATTGCATTGAGTTAGAGGAGAAAGCTAAACATACTTTACAAAAGCAAAGAAGGATCAACCCATTAATAACTATGGTTGTCAAAGATAAGACATCAAAGCTTAAGGAAGAAGACTCTAGCTATGAGGTGGAGAATTCAGAATAGCTCTTTCCCATTATTACAATGAAGAAGAAGAGTGGGAAGTTGAGTGGGTACATTGACTACAAGAAGCTCAATCCAATGACCAAGAAGCATTATGATCCTATATACTTCATTAGTGAGATCTTAGAGGAGGTTTTAGACCATTAATGGTATAAATTCTGATATGATTATAGTGATATAACCAAATCAATATTTCACCATAGCAACCATATTATAACTTTCACTACACCTTAGGGTATACTATTGTACAATCCTTTGTTCTCTTTAAGAACATAGTATGTGCCTAATTAAGGAGCTTACATAAAAGAGATTTTATCTAGACTTATCATTGGTGCTTTATGCTTCCTTGTATTCCCACTTTCTCAAAAATTTCAACCTTGATTCCCATTCTTACTTCTATGGGATAAGAAAAGTGTAATCAAACCTACCATCATAACATGAAATCCTGGTTTAGTTGTCATTATTTCTTACCTTACAAAGGAGAAAAACCCTACATGCCTAAAGAAAGGAAAACTAAACAACAATGTTTACACACCGGTCTTAACTACTTTGATTCACAATCTGTCATGAAAAGAATAAAGGAAATCTAAACATAAATTAATTACAACTCTCAATACCTTTGATACACAAGGGCCTCAAAGCATTCTTATTATCTCTAAGAGTTTCTTTCAACATGTACTCCATATAGAATAGTTTTGCCTAATTTTAACAATATGCTAGGGATAATAATCCTAATTTTTTACCTCAAATAATCTTTCCATGGTAGCTCCAAATTAGACTTTGAAAAACCCAATAGATAGCCTATTATAGAAGCTTTCTATTGATATATAATGCATCTCAATATGACTACTACAAATTTATAAGTAATATCTTGAACTTGGTCTAGTTCTAGGACTAAAAACCCTAATACAAAGCCTAAACAAGGTGTAACTCATGGTTCTTGTCAATTTTCACAAGAGTTTTAGCTTGGTATCCAATTAAATACCAAGAACTCTCTAAAAATTTATTACATCTTTAACAATGATCTCAAATAGAAATGTTGAAATCAATTATAACTTGGAGATAAAAATAAATCCTTGGATGTTTATTACAATGTGCTTACTAAATTTTGGTACATCACATCTTTTCTCCTATAAATCCTTTTCTTTAAATAGAAATTGGTTATGCTCTTCTTTAAGCCTTTTTAAAATTTTGGTATTTGCATTCTATACCTATTCTTAATTTTGGATGAATTCTTAAGCAATACTTGTATCTAAGATCTATAGACTTAGGTATAGTTTGATCCAAGGATTTGAATTCTCTCCTTATGCACTTCTTGCCAAAATCTACATGAAGGTACAAAACTAAACCACAAACAATGCTACTAAATTTCACATGTCTCTTTACACCAAAACTTGAGATATGATAAAATAACCTCTAACTTCATCAAAATCTCCACCTAAATAGCTTAGTTTCAAGCATTCAAATTTCAATTGCTCATGTCAAATTTAGGATTGAGTTAAAAGAAAAATTTCTTAGGTGAAACACAACCAAAACTTTCCTACTCTCCAACTTCATGGAAAAATCATCCAAAGCTTTTATGGAACTCTTGGATGTCTCTAAAGATTTTGCCTTGGCATAGGTTTTACATGGCTTACTTAAGTGGATCCAATTCAATCATTAGTGACTCAAATTTTTCATTTTTTCTCCCTTTATTCTAGCTTTTCTAATTTTGGTTTTGAAGGTGGTCTTGTCTTTCAAAATTCTCTTCTCAAACTCTCATAATCATCCTTAACCTTCAACTCAACTTAGTGAGACCTAAATTCTTATACCTTGGACTCTTGGCAATTACAAATTTTCCATACAGACCTCCAAATTTTGTTGTGATAGCCCACTTTTGCACTATTAGTACATTTTTTCATTTTTCATAGATTAGAGAAAGCTATTGAGCCTAGAGCAAGAGATTGCATTAGTTAACATTGGCCTAGAAGGTAATTGTGCAAGAGAATAAGAAGATGACATAAGAGAAACACCATGGATCTTCAATATCCAAGGATCACAAGAACAAAGAATCTTGTAGTTGTGGCCCTTATAGTTGTGACTCTTGTGATCTTGAGTCCTCAACATTGATGACCTTAGGTACAAGTTCATAAACAAAGAATTTTATACCAAATACCATTGGTGTTATATGCCAAAGATAGGAGAACCTTGGAGAGAATATAGTAGAAGAAACAAAAAGCTTCATACTCAATACTGCAATGCTTCAAAGGAGCTTCTTGTCTTTATTATATAGCAAAGACAATTCTTTCAAAGGAAGCTCCACCCTTGGATCATATGTTAGAATGTGGAGCCTGATCTATCCAATTTATCCCATCTATGATGCTAAGATCTACCGCTCAGATCATCCATGGGATAAAGTCAATGGATGAGACAAGGTTGAGATAGGTGTTTTACAATCCATGATATCACGGTGACATTGTGAGTGCGTTTCTTGTTCTTTGTTGTACAATTGTAGAATGTAACCTTGTGACCTGCAGAGTGAGCTTTTCACTAGTTGAATATAGGTGCACTTGTGAAAAAGAATTAGTGGAACTTTTGGAAACTTTGATTTGCATGAAGCTAGTTAGGCAAGGTCTGATTTTGATCAGATGAGCAAGAGATAATAAGGAGAAGGGCAGATCAAGATAAATACAGCACAGATTGGAATAAACAAGAGTTAATTGTGATAGAGCTTTTGAGTGATCTTTGTAATCTGTATTGAGAGGGAGTAAAAATCATGGATCTATTTTGCCATGGATGTAAGAGCAAGTAACTCTTAACCATGTTAATTCTTGTGCACTTATTGATGTGTGTGAGTACGTTTTTCATCTTTCTCTTTTCTCTCAATATGTTTTTTCCTTTGTGTGCAAGGTTGATCATAGTAGTTAAAACTCTATCATAAGAGGAATAGATAAATCAGTAGAGATTCTCAACAACTAGTATTAGAGTGATACATTTGAAGGAAAAAGTAAGAGCAATGGTAGGAGAGGAAGGAAAGGTCAAGATAGACACAGATTTGATGGTAAAGACTTTGTTAGAAAATGCAAATAGGGGACTGCTTGTATCAAAAAAAGCTTCATATACCTCTTGGAGGTGTGAAACTAGAGCTCATGTTACAGGAAGATTTGGATTTGATGGATCAATAAGCTTTGGGAGTTGTCTGCCTGACACTAGCTAGAAATGTGATGTTCAATGTTCTAGTGGAGAAGACTACTACATGTCTACTAAAAGCTTTGTCTAACATGTACAAAAAACCATTAGCTTCCAACAAGGTGCACTTGATGCATCATTTTTTCAACCTGAAGATGAATGGTCACTTTGTCATGGATCACATTAGTGAGTTCAACCTGATCATGAGCCAATTAAGTTAAGTGGAAATCAGTTTTGAGGATGAAGTCCATGCTTTAATTCTTGTATCCTCTTTACATGAAAGCTGGAGTGAAGCTATGACAACAATAAGCAGTTCTTGTGGGTCAAACAAATTGAGCTTTGAGGAGATCCAAAATTTGATACTCAATGAAGATATTAGAAGGAGAGAGTCAAGCATAAAATTTGGATTGGCCCTGAATACTCTTGAAAACAGAGGAAGAACTATGTGATGTGGTGACATTCAAAGTAGATCCAAGTCCAAGAGGAGAAGCAAGTCCAGGTCAAAAGTTGATGGATGATGGCATTTGCTTGGACAGAAGAATCCAAGCAAGGGGTAGAATGAGGACTCATTGAATGCAGCTGTAATAGGAAGTCAATGATGTTTTGATCCTTAGTGCAGACAGTCCTATGGAGTCATGTATTCTTGATTCAGGAGCTTCCTTTCACTCTACCTCACAAAAAGACCGTATATTGAATTACATTTCTGGTGATTTTCAAAAAGTTTATCTTGTAGATGATGAGCCTTTGGATATTGTGGGAAGAGGTGATGTTTATATTAAAATCCTAATCAGTCTATGTGGAAATTGAAGAATGTTAGGCATGTTCTAAGCTTGAAGAGGAAATCTAATCTCAATTGAGCAACTTGATAGTGAAGGCTATGTCACAACTTTGTAGTTGGTTCATGGAAAATCACCAAAGGCGTTATGGTGGTTGCAACATGGGAACAAGCTGGGAACTCTTTACATGACCAACAACACCAAGGACACGCTGGCACTTGCAAACACAATATCAAATGATTATCTCTAGCAATGCAAGCTCAGGCATATGAGTGAAGAAGGCATGAAGGTGATGATGAAAAAGGGCAGGCTACCAGATTTAAAAGTCATTGATGTAGGTTGTGAAGATTGCATATTTGGGAAGCAAAAACAGGTAAGCTTCTTGAAGGGTGGAAGAGCTCTTAAGATAGAGAAGCTAGAGCCATACACACAAATGTATGGGTCCTTCTCCAGTTGTATCTCTTGGAGGCTCACAATATTATGTCACCTTTATAGATGACTCAACCAAGAAGGTTTGGATATTTTTCTTGAAGCACAAATCAGAGGTATTTGCCATTTTCAAGAAGTGGAAAAGCCTGGTCAAAAATGAGTTTGGTGCAAAGCTAATGCGACTAAGATCTAACAATGGTGGTGAGTATGCCCATAGTGAGTTCAAGGAATTTTGTGCAATACATGGAGAAGCCCTTACCAAGCACACCATAGTACAATGGAGTGGCTGAGCACATGAATCAAACTTTGAATAAAAGAGCTAACAACATGAGGATCCATGCTGGTCTACCCAAGGTGTTCTGGGCTGAAGCAATCAACATTGCAACATACTTGATACATAGGGATCCATAAGTTCCCTTAGACCACAAGTAACCAAAAGAAGAGTGGATAGGAAAACCAATGAGTTTGTCGCACTTGAGAGTCTTTGGGTGTGTCTCTTATGTGCATGTTAATGGAGAGAAAAGGGACAAGATAGATGCAAAGTCTAAGAAGTATTTCCTTATTGGATATGGTGCAGATGAATTTGTGTACAAGTTTTAGGATGTAGAGAGCAAGAAAATCATTAAAGCAAAGATGTGATATTCAATGAGTGTCTTGTTTACAAGGATAGATACACTCTGGATTTGGATAGTGTAGATGAGCAAAGCAAAGAAAAAATTCAAGTTGAGCTATAATAGATAACAGAAGAAGTTGTTATCATAAGGGTTCACGGAAAACTTGAAAGCTCAAAAACTACTCTACCACAACCTCAACCATGTGCACCGTAGTTGAGGAGATCCACAAGAATTACAAGACCACCAGCAAGGTATTCTCTCTCTACATTACTTGCTATTGATAGATGGAGGTGAACCTGAATGTTATGAAGAAGCTATGCAAAGTGAAGACTCAATGAACTCGGAGCTTGCCATGAAGGACACGATGAGGTCTTTGGATAAAATCAAACTTGGGAGCTCAGCTTACCACCAGAAGGCAAGAAGGCATTACATAACAAGTGGATCTACAAGGTAAAAGAGGAAGACAATGATACAAAAAATATAAGGCAAGGTTAGTTATGAAAGGCTTCCAACAAAAGGAGGTGATTGATTACATTGAGATTTTTTCACCAGCCATCAAGCACTCAACAATTAGAGTGGTTCTCAATATAGTGGCCGCAAAAGACCTATATTTGGAGCAGATGGATATCACTACTATTTTTCTACATGGTGACATTGATGAAGGCATTATATGCAACAACCTATTGGCTTTATAGTCCTTGGCAAAGGAGAGCTTGGTATGCAAGTTGCAAAAAAACCTATACGGTCTGAAACAGGCACCAAGATTATGGTACAAGAAATTTGACAAGTTCATGATCAATAATAATTCACAAGATGATCAAGAGGATCATTGTTGTTATATCAAGTCTCTTGATAATAGTTTTATCATCTTAATATTGTATGTTGATGACATGCTGACAGTTGGACCAAACATACTAGAGGCTGAGAGATGGAAGAAAGAATTATCAAGAGAGTTTGCAATGAAAGACATGGATGCAGCAAAGTAGATACTTGGGCTAAAGATCGAAAGGGATAGGGTGGCTAGAACATTGAAGCTCTCTCAAGATAGCTACATTGGAAAGGTGTTGGAAAGGTTAAACATGATAGATGCAAGTCCTATGAAGACACCTTTTGCAAGTCACTTTAACCTATCAAAGGAACAGTTGCCCAAGGATGATGAAGAGATGAAGGATATGTCAAAGGTACCATATGGTTAAGCTATAGGCAGCCTATGTATGCAATGACATGTACTAGACCAAGTATTGCACATGCAGTGGCAGTTGTGAGTAGGTACATGGCAAATCTAGGAAGACAACTTTGGGAGGATGTTAAATGGATTTTTAGATATCCAAAAAGTACCAAAGATATAGGTTTGTGTTACAACAAAGGCAGCCATACACTACAAGGTTATGTGGATGTAGACTTGGGAGGTGATATGGATATTAGAAGAAGCACCACATGGTATTTTTATACCATAGGTGGAACAATAGTAAGTTGGTTCTCATAGTTGCAAAAAGTTGTCGCTTTGTCCACAATTGAGGCAAAATATATTGCAATTACAAAAGCTAGTAAGGAGATGATTTGGTTACAAAAACTTCTAAAGGAGCTAGGTAGAGAGAAAAATTATAGTGTTTCATTCTCAGATAGTCAAAGTGTCAATCACTTAGCAAAGGATCCAAGGTTCCATGCTAGAACAAAACACATATAGTTGAGATATCATTTCATCTGTGAGTTACTTGAAGACTGTGACTTGTTACTTGAAAAGATTCAAGGTGCCAAAATGTTGACAAAGATTGTCACCTCCAAGAACTTAAGGCTATGTATAGCATCAATTGGCATCCAGTGATAAGTAGATAGTAAGGCTGCACAACATATGTAGATCAAGCACTGGAAGTTTATTATCTTTTTTGAAAGATGTATGGTTAAGAAATATTGGCCGCTAAGTGTGAGAGTTGTTTGGATGGGGAGCCTGATCTGCCTGATTTATCCCATCTATGATATTGAGATCTGGATCATTAGATCATCCATAAGATATAGTCAAGGGTTGAGATAGGTGTTTGATAATCTATGATATCAAGGTGACATTGTGAGTGTGTTTCTTGTTCTTCATTGTGCAACTATAGAATGTAACCTTGTGACTTGTAGAGTGATTTTTTGCAAGTTGAATATAGGTGCACTTGTGAAAAAAGAATGAGTGGAACTTTTGGTAACTTTGATTTGCATGAAGCTAGTTAAGCAAGGTCTGATTTTGATCAGGCAAGCAAGAGATAATCAAGAGAGTGGCAGATCAAGATATACATAGGAAAAAATTGGACAAACAAAGAGTTGGTTGGATAGAGCTTCAGAATGATCTTTGTAATTTGTATTGAGAGGGAGTAAAAATCATAGATACGTGTTACCATGGATGTAAGAGCAAGTAAATCTGAACCACATAAATTCTTGTGCATCTATTGATGTGTGTGATTAAATTTTTCATCTTTTCATCATTTTCTCCAGATATGTTTTTTCCTTCTTGTGCAGGGTGATCTCAATAGTTAAAAGTCTATCATAAGGGGAACAAATAAATGAGTAGAGATTCTCACCATCAGATACATGGGTGACATGTCAGAAAGCTCCACCCTTAGATTAGTTACATGGATGGGTAACATGTTAGTTATTTTGTTATTTGGTTGGTCAAACAAGTTTGACTAGAGAGAATCTTTAGGGAATCTTCCTATAAGATGCTCAAAATTGCATGGGTGAGGTACCATTGGAAAACTCTTAATGAGATCAATAGTGGAGGGAGTAGGCAACACTTTTTCCTTAAAGACATGAAAACATTGTTATTTTTGAGGCCTAATTTATTCATTTAGGCCTCCAAAATTGGCTCTAAAGTTTTTAGGGTGTTTTTGGCTCCTACCCTATTAGGTGGAGGTACTGTTTTGGTGATATCTCTATCTGATCTACTTATTCCATCATATATAACATCTTTCTAGATGTTACCAAGCCAAATTTCTTCTCTAGATAATATGTCTAGCTAATGGTATTACAATTGGCCTAAAACATCATTGGCTTGGGAGTCAAATCAATCTTGAAAATTTTAAATGACTTGAATGCACTGCCAACTAGACAAAGAATAAAAATAAATGACAATTCAAATTGGCCAAAATGCTAGCATGTGTGAAAAGTGATGATTCATCAAGGGTACACCTGCCAAATTTGGGAATGGTTTGACTTGAGTAATAAATTTGAGGCTCTTGGTTGCATGGTGGCACTCCTTTTGACTTAAAATTTTTTTGAATTTGAGCACAAAGAGTTCAAAGATTTTGTAGGCAAGAAGATAGAGCAAAGAGTTATGAACTTGGAAGATTAGATGAGTGGGTGTTTGGGTAGGCATTGCCTTCCAATAGATAGATTATGAGCATGCACAATGGCTTTCCAACCAAGAAGGCATAACGTATTTCTAGAGGTGATTGTGAAATCACATGAAGTGAGTAAGTAGGCCTTCTATTGTAGGGAGGAGTTCATCTACAACAAGAAGCTCAATTTCTTGTTGTGGAATTGAGGTATTAGTTATTTAACAATGATATTAGAGTTTAAAGATCATCATACTCCGGGCTAGAATTGTTAAGAAGAATGTGTTTGCTTGGATAGAGGTTCATTGGAAAATGGTGCTCAAGTTTATTGTCAAATCCCCTCCATATGCAATGCTGATAGATACCTTGTGGAGTCATCCCATGGATAAACTTAACAATGAGATCAAGTTGTTATTCAAGGAAGCAAAGTCAAGTAATGGATGGCAGATTGGGGCATAAAAGGATCCAATACAAAGAGCAATTGCTAAAGCAACCATAAAACACTCCAAATCCAAGCGCACTACTTGCACAAACATGAGTCAATTCATCTTCTTTTAGTACTTTCATAAGTGATGATATGTGAATTGGGCAAAAAAAATTTGTCACAACATATGTAGAGACATAAACAAGGATGGTAGAGTCATCCTCATGTCCCCTTTCATGATACACTTATGCATTAGAATGAAGTTGCTAAGCAAGGAGGAAAAGAAGAAGTTCTCATTACATTTCTATCATCAAGGATATTTATGTATACACCCAAAAGCCCCATGGGGCACAAAAAATAAAAATTGGCCAATAAAACATACACAAAGTCAAAGTGGTATGTGTATGTAGAAGAAGTATACAACGCACTAGTGTGCCTACAAAAAGGAAAGGATTGTCAACATGATCAAAGGTGCAAGCATCCAAGAAGGAAAGGAAGTTGTAGGAAGTTGAAGAGTCCTAAGAAGAAGATCATGATGAGGACACTCACAATGCAAAAGATAAGGATGTTGTAATGGAGGAGGATCATGATAGCACAAAAAATAATGAAGGTGTTGTTTGGACACTAAGGACATTAGAAGGAGGAGAGATGAGTCAAGAAAGGAACAAATGCCCAAAACAAGGATTGGCAAGTGAGAAGTCTTACACCATGTCAAACTTTCATGAGACTCTAAAGCAAGGGGATGTGCGATTAGCAAGATGATGCACAATTAGTGCCATCACAAGAAATATGGCAAATGAGGAAGTAGAGAGCCAACTACTAAAGAAGGGTAAGAAGATCCTTCATGAACAAGGCACAATAAAATATGGCTAGTGAGGAAGTAGAGAGCCAATTGCTAGAGAAGGGTAAGAAGATCCTTCATGAGCAAGAAGAAGTCTTGATTCCTACAAAGAAGATAGATGGCAAGGCACCTTCCATAACCAACATCCAAGTAAAGCATGACAATGAGGCTGGAACATTGGTACAAAGCAAGATAATGAGGTCTAAGTAGAAAGAGGAAAGAACAAAGAAGAAACAAGATCCTAAACAAAAGAGGTGCCTACGGTCAAAGAGATTGAGAACAAGAAAAAATAAGAGGATTGCATGTAAGCATGCATGCAAGAAGGAGAGGAAGATGTACACTTGGCTACAAATGTGACCACAACTCACCAAAAAGAATAAGAAGAAGGATGCATTTTGCTTCCCACCTTTCATGGGCAATGATCAACATGATAGGTCTGGTTCTTTAAATGTTGAAAAAAATCTTCCTTACTATTACAAATTGGATAAAATTGTCACTAACCATATGAAGTTGGTCACTCATCTTCATAAAGTTGCTCAAGCAACTAAGAAGGAGAAAGTAAGTGCTCATGAGGATGCAAGAAGATCAAGGAGCAACTCAAGAACAAAGAAGAGACTTATTGTGAGTGGGAGCAGATAATGGACAAGTGGAAGAAGGTAGGGTAAACAAGATGGGAGAAATATGATGAAGATTTTCAAAGAGCACAAAGAAATGTACAAGTCCCAAAATTGGGATCAAACAACAAAGGGTAGAATAAAACAACCAGCTTTGTGCCCAAGATGAAGACATGACCACATTGACAATTGAGTTGGAAAAGGCATGAGTCAAGATTTTCAATAATGAGATTACTCACATGAACCAAAGAGCTTGTAGAAATCCACATTTACAAGTTGACCAAGTAGCTTGGCTGAAAAATGTAGAAAGAACACCTCATTTGAGTGAAAGTAAAACAAGAGCTAAAAGAGGAATGTCAAGTCATTCATGTGAGCTTGGAGAACAAGTGTACACAAGACTGCTCATGTTAGAAGCTATGGAGAACCAAATGATTGAGCATGCAAAAAAATTAGCAAAACCGCTTTCACATCAAGTCAAATTGCATAATGTCAAGACTCAAATTCATGCATTAGAGGCAAAGGTGTACAACAACAAGTAGCTTGTATTCTTGTTGTTAAATCTGATACTTCTTGAGTTTGCAGATCACAAAGGGAAGGATGAATTGCTCATTAGGATGTATAAAGGCAAACATAGTTCTTTGTACTAGTGTAAGGATTTGGGAGTTGACAATTAGAACATGAATTTGCAACACCAAAGCTAGTTTGATGCAATGTTGGAGTGATAGTTTTGGCAACCATAATGTTATCAATAGTTGCTCAAGGACTACTTAATGGAAATATGGTATTATGTTAATTAATTGCACCATTGAGCTACCATTTGTACCATCAAATGGGCCATCAAATGCACTATTAGGGTTGGATTCTTGGCTACTCCAGAGGAAGTATACCTTGAAGTGCTGCTCTAAAGAGCTCACTTTTTCTATGTTGAGCCTTCAAGGTCTTTGCTATGGTAGAAAAAGGCTAGTGAATATCACCTTGATTCTCTTGGGATGAGAGGTTTGACAATGTGATAAGGCCTACTTGCAATTTATATTGAGTGATGAGTGGTCAAGGTTGAGATTTGATATGCATTGTGATTGACTAATACATAGCAAAATTAAAGGGATAAATTGAGTGTAAAACAATGGGCATTGGTGGTATCCCTATGCTTGGTATGATTGATGGTACCTTGGTTTTTTTTATTCTAATTTTAGTTAGGTGGATTGTGTGTATAAGTGCTATTGAATTGGTTGTAGATTTGATAATTGTGCAAAATTATGTGCAAAATTGCTACCTAAATCTCACAAATTTGAGGAGTGGGTGTCCATTTTGTTGATTAGAGAGGCCAATTTGAGAGTGAAGGGTCAAATTGGTGATTGGGTTTTGCCCAAAGCCGCTTTATCCACACTCATGAGTTTCCCAACCTCCTATGCTTATCAAGAGAGCAAGTAATGGGTTTCCATGTTGGTATTATCATTATGCAGCCATATCAAAGGCATTCAAGTGCTAGGTAAGGCTATGGACTTGAACTATTTGACTTGGAAAGGCTGAGAAAAATAGAATGTGCTTAACAAGCATCACCACTTGGATACTTATGAGTTATATACTTATTGAGAAAATTTAAGCACATGCTTGGGGTAATGGATAGAGTGTGCATTGTGTTCTTGGTACAAAACTAATGACTACTAGCAAGGGTGGTCAACTTAGGATACATCCCTAGTCTAATTGGGAGATAGCTAGAGGATGTATAAAGCTTGCACTCATAACAAATAGAGTTTTTTGCATTGAAGTTGGGGACTCTAGCAATTGGAGGCGTGATGATACTAGTTCCAAGGTCTCCATGTAGCAATCATTCAATATGTCTTCCACTTCTATTGCAATTATAGAGGATACTTGGGAGCCAAACATTGGACCCAAGCTTACAATAGAGGAAAGACAAAGAGTTTGAAGGTTCTTCAAGAGCTACAAGAGCTACAAGAGTTGGTTTGCCTTTAGTATGAAGGATTTGGGTACTCTTAAGGAACTTGGTATTTGGATTGAGACTTGGTATTCGAACTAAGCTAATTAGTGATACACTATTTTTTTACATCCTTACAAATATAGTGACATGGAGAGAGCTTTGATTTTTTAGGGCCAAAATAGAGATCTTTTTTAGGTTAGTTTGGTAGAGATTTCACATAGAGAGTATGCTTCAACCACAATGATGCCAACCAAGAAGGATATGCATGGAAAATATACCAATAGGCAAATGTGTGAAGATTATTGTTCTATCAACCAATAGACTAGGGTTGATTGGTATGATATGCTTACACAAGAGGATATCTTTGATGTGATTGTGTATGCAAAGGTCTTTTCATACATTGGATCTTCAAGCAAGATATCATCAATTACCAATCAAGGAAGATGATAAGTCCAAGATATCATTTTGGGCTATTGATCCTTATGGTAAAGATGTATTGTATCAATGGTTGTTCTTATCATTTGGGTTAAAGAATGCTCTTGCCAAGTTCTAGAGGGTGGTCATGGATAGGACCTAGTAAGGTTGGATTTTTCTTGGTGTTATATTGATGACATTTTGGTCAATAATGATATTGTGGAGGAGCATAAGAGATATTTGTTGAAGATGTTTGAGAAATTGAGATCTCATAGACTCAAATTACATCTTTGGAAGTGTAGATTTCTCCTAGAGAAAATTGACTATTTAGGTCACTTTATCTACCTTGCTGGAGTTGGTGTTCAATAGACCAAGGTGGAGGTTATTACACATATTTGTAGGCTTGTAGATATAGTTAGAGTGTAAGCATTCCTTTTAAACTTCTTTTGTTGATATGTCAAAGGATTTAGTGCCATTGCCAAGGTCTTGAAAAAGGTTACCAAGCTTACATAGGAGTGGTGTTGGGAAGATAAGTAGGAGAGAGGTTTTACAAAGCTCAAGGAGAGATTGACATATGCCCTATTCTTAAGAGACTAATTAAAAGATGCACATTCCAAGTTCGTATTGAATGGAGTATATTGGGGCTTGAAGCAATGCTCACACAACATGATGATGAGGAGAACAAGTTTGTGGTGGTCTATGTTAGTCACACCAACAATTTAATGGAGGCAAAGTAGAGTTCATATGAGAGACAGTAGCAATGTGGGCAATAGCACATTTCCAATGATACTTGTTTGAGAAACTCTTCACTCTCATCATTGAACATCAACTATGGAAGTGGTTGATGGAGTTTGACAAGCTTTAAGAAGCTTGCACAATGAGTTTTGATTTTTACAAGAATATGATTTTATGGTTATTGTAAACTTAAAGTGGTGAACTTTGATGCAAATGGATTGAGTAAAAACCCATGTACCAACAAACATGATCAGACCAACCAGACCAAGACTTGTTGGCATGGTGAGATTGATGAGGAGATGGTATCATGTTTGCATGCATATGCTTTTTTCTATATATTGATTGGGGCTTTGGTCATATCTCCCTTAGTATAGACAAGAGGATTTGTTGAGGTCTCAGCTCTAAGGAATTGAGACATTGATACAAGTCTATAAAAGACCAAATAGAGAAATAATAGAATGGAAGATCGGAATGAAATATCACATGGAGATTCTTGAATGTGTGAAACTCCAAATATCTAGCATAAACTTGGGTTTTGGAATTTATAGTGAACATACAAGGCACTTGAGAAGCTTCTTGAGAAGCTTCCTAAAAGAAACATTCTTTGAGTGCAAGTTAAATTAACTGGGAAGCTTCTTGAGAAGCTTCCTTCTAGAAGCTACCTACTTGGCGTGTGAGTTAAGCTAGCCAAGAAGCTTCCTCATAGAAGTTGTCACTTGGCATACACATTACCCTATACTTGGAAGGTACCAAGAAGCTTCCTAGATGCTTCTAGCATATTTTTATAATTCTTGGCTAATTTGGCATATTTGATTCTTTTTTAGTCTTGACTAACTTATCTATAAACTCCATATTGTTACAAAATAAGTAAGATATTTATGATGATGTCTTAGTGATAGACTATCTTGTACAAGTATTGTGGGTGGCATAATTGGTACCAAGGAGAGAGATTATGTCCTTTAGCAAGCCAAGTGGTTATATTGGAGGGTAGACATCTTCATTGGGTATAGGAGGATGATAGAGTGCAAGTAGTACCCCTCCCATCTCAAAGACCATATTTGATAAGACATGCTCATGAGGAGCTAGGACATTTTGGAGTAAAACAAACATATAACATACTTCATAGTTGTTATTGGTGGCATGGTATGCATACTAATGGGTAGAATTTTGTAACTAGATATGTGGCTTTTAATCTAGTTAGAATATTATCCAATCATGGAGTTGGGTTACTATTAGAGTTTGGACTTTGTTGAACATTCACCATTGACTGTGAGACATCATTGATATGTTTTGTTATGGTGGAGATCTTTTCCAAGAAGATTGATTTGGAGACACTTCTTTACAAGTCAAATGAGAGGGTGGCTTATTGTTCTTGGATTGGCTTCTTACATATTTTGGTGCACCAATCAAGGTACAAAGTTTCTAGGAGAATTTCAAGTCTTGTGTGACAAAGCATTGATTGATCCTTGTACTATCTCCCAAGATCACCCTAAAGCAAATGGTCTAGCAAAGAGGGTGGTTTAGATGGGAAGAGAGTGTTATGTAAGTATGGTTTCTAGAGAAGTCTCTTGGGAGAATAGGATCTCTAGTTACCTGGGTTAGCTATGGGGTTTTGATTTAGCCATCAAGCCTTCTTAGCATCCTTCTCTCCTTATGTCTTACTTTATGGATGAGATCTGGATTAATATACAATAATTTGTCATAATGAAACTATAATTTTGGACTTGGATTATTTGGATGTATGGATTTGCACATGTTCCCAATAGATATAGATCTTTTGGAGAATAATACCAATGGACTTTTGGAACTTAGCAGTTGCTCATCATAAGGATACCTTAAGTTATGTTACTAATTAAGGAGGAGGTTACAAACCTCAATCCATTGGTTCCATCCAAGTGATTTTATATATATCTACAACAGACTACTCCAACAACTCTTGATGTGACTAAATGTTGCACAATGTTGAGAGTGTGTAAGGTTTTCCTTTCTAGAGTCATTATGTTGGAAGGATGTGATAGTGTTGTTTGGAAGGATCATGTATGCAAGTGTGTGGCCACCTCTCAAACATTGATGGTATGATGGATCCAAGCTTGGTAGTTATATGTGCATGCTTAAGGTGCATATTATGTGGCTATATTGGTGGAGCTACTGCCATATTAGTGTATGATAGCTATTTGAGAGGATGGCATATGGCATGTTTGATCCTACTCTCATGGTAGTTCCTCAAGGGTAGAGGTTCTATTATTGATTTACTTGACACTATAGCTAGTTCACTCCTTATGTGATAAAGACTGCATGTAAGCAACTAACAATAGAGCTCAATTGCACTTTTCCTTGTGATCTTTGCTCATCATAAGGCATATCATATAGTTGGAGTAGATGGTTGTCTTGAGTTAGAGACCTAACTACTAGTTAAAGGGCCATTGTGGATCTTTGGAGTTCATGTGTGACTTTCTATGTGAGTTGTGCTTCTAAAGTGTATGATATTAGTAGCAAATTATATTATGTAGCAATTTATATATCCACAATAACCATCACAACATTTATAGCATCAAAGCTAGTTTGCTATGATGTTGGAGTGATAGTCTTAGCAATCATTGTGTTATCAATAGTTGCTCAATGACTACTTAGTGGCAACTAGATATGGTAGTAGATTGATTGATTGCACTATTGAGCTACCATTTGCATTGTTGGATATGCCATTAGAGTTGTATTCTTATCCGCTCTAGAGAGGTATACCTCAAAGTGTAGCTCCAAAGAGCTCCCTTTCTTCTATGTTGAGCCTTTGAGCTCTTGGCTATAGTGAATATACTTTGGAGAGTGTCACAATGATTCTCTTAGCTTGAAAATGTACTCAAGGTTTGTTAGTAGTGTATGTTGAGAGTTAAGTGTTTAGATTTGAGATCTAATTTAAGTTGTAGTTGACTAATTATTGTGAGAGCTTGGATTTCATGTGTGACTTTTTCTATGATTTTTGCTTCTATAGTGTATAATGTTGACAATGGTGTATGTTGTGTAATGATTTATATATGCACAAAAATTGTAAAATAAGTGTAGAATGATCATCAGCCTGATAGTATGTAGATGAACTCTTTTAGGTTGAAGATCTTCATCAACCTATGACATTTTTTGTGAGTGGTCAATTTTGTAGCCAATGGCCATTCTGATAATTAATCAAAGGTTAATTAGAAGTAAAAGATAAAATTGGGGGGTTTACTTGGTATTGCCACCTAGGAAAATCTTAATTAAGTTAGATAGGATAAGATAAGATGATCAAATAAGATTAGCAATCAATGATGTATATGTAATTAGGAGATTTCTAATAAATCATAACAACTAGATTTCCTCAACATGAGAGTAATAATAGTATAAATGGCTTTGATCCAATGTAAATCAAGTTCATTCATTTAATCAATTTTTTCCAAAAAAAAACTTTTTACTCAAAGTCCCTTTGATCTTTTTTGTTGTTGTTTGCATTCTATGGGATGGATTATTTGCTTGATTGAGTACTGGTGAGGAATCTTAAAGTAAGAATACTAGTCCTTGAGGGAATAAAATTATTTGCACTTGTGTGGAGTGTTGGATCTCTAGGGTTTTGAAACATCAAGGCAATGCAATGAGTAATTATTCAAGACCAAGAGCATCATGAAACACCATGGTAACAAAAACCTAGGCAATAAGATCAATCCCTAACTCCTTCAGAATTGCATCTTTTGGAAAGAGTAGTATACATTCTTTGTGGTTCTAATCATAAGAGTGATATACTTATAACACCCATTAGTACATGTATGTTGTATTATGATATTTAGTCTAGTATTGCAAGTAGTTGAGAGATATTATTTATATAGATTTAAAGTAAGCTTCTACATTAGCTATACTTAGCTAGAGTTAGTCATATCCAAGTTAGAGGTGACTCTATTTTAAAGAAAGTTAAAGGAGTGAGCACCATTATTTTGGCTTTTAATGTATTGACTTGTTATTATTCTTAGGTGTTTGGCTTTGAGGAAAGAATTTAGAACTCTTGGACCCATAAGTTTTTCTGGTTTGGATTCTTCTATAGTCCAAGGATAACCCATGTAAAGGAGTCCTTGACTTGGTAGTTGGGTCAAAATAAGACCACATGCCTCAGGGGACTATTCCCATGAGTTTGAATATTCCCTTAGACTTTTGATTTTATATGACTTTTTGCCTAGTAACTTGAGTTACTACAATAATAAGTAATTTTTTTGTGTAACTATTTTACAAGAATATAAACTAGAGGTAAGGATGCACTCATCATCCTTTCATTTGTAACTATCTCTCTTCTCTTAGTGAGTTCTCTAGTGAGTAATGGCTTAAGTCTTGGAGGTGTCTTGGAGTTCTAACCTTGGGAGGAGTGTAATGGAGTTTTGTATCTTTGCCTACTTAGTCCATTTTGTGCTACCCTATTAGCCATCAAAGGTTCATCTTGAGTAAGGGATAGGCCGGTTCATAAACCTTTGTGGTAAATACCTTTGAAGTACAAATTGCCTTTAGTGTGTGTAAAATGTTTGTTGTGTGAACAACATTTGGAGCATTCATGACAATTGTGATGCTAACAAAGTTTGAGGCATTAACATAAATTGAGCAATAATGACCATCAGCCCACTTGCACCTTCAACCAGGACTGATCTTCAAAGCAAAGTGACCTTTGTTACAAATGGACCATCACCTCAATAATGATTTAGAAAGGATATGTAGTGAAAGGGATTTTTCTCTTTTTATAGTGCATCAAAAAGTGTGACACTACACTCTTCTTGGAATAATTCTACCCAAGAGGTTAAATAAGAAAAATTTAGAATTAACAATCAAGATGGTTCTTTTCATTTCTAGTTATTTTCAAATTGTACCCCATGGGAATGATCAGGTTTACCGTTTTATCACATTTTGATCAACATTGAGTCATTATATTCACCTCACAAGGCTTGAGCAAAGATTTGTTCCTTCTTCTTCTACATAGTCTATATGGTTAAATCCTAGAACTATTCAAGTTAGTGCAAGGAGGATAATAGAATTTTGAATTATGCATCATTGATTTTATATTTTAAGTACCAAAATGTGTTACAATCTAAACCTAAAAGTGAATATGGTGCATAATATGGAACTTAATGCAGAAGGATTAAGTAATAGTAGATTAAGAGCATACAATATCTTTCTAATCAAGCTCATCATTTAGTTGCTCTAGCTCTCACACTCTTCTTATACTCAAGACTCTCAAAATTAAGAAACACTTATCTCTCTATTGAGCTTTCAATACCTATATAAATCAATGTCCTAGATTGTGATAAGATTTTAATTCTTGAGGCCAATCATTTGGATATACATAGATTTCTTACATTGCAATTCATGTGCCATCATTATCCTCATGTAGTATGTTATTACTATAGATAGATTACAAAAATAGAATATTATATAAATGCACTCATTAGTCAAACTAAAACATGGAAATATTTAATTTTTGAATAATTCTCTTTGGCCTTTATAATATTAAAATAACTTTTCAAAGGTTCATGAACAAGATTTTTGAACCATTCATATGAAAGTTTTAAAGAGATTTCATGATAAAAAATTTGTTTATAATAGAAAAGAGTAACATTTGACCATCTTATCAAAGCGTTATGAAAGTAAGATTATGCTAATGCTTTATTAAACCCAAAGTATATATTGAGTGCTAGAAAGGTCTTTTTATTAAGACATATTATCTAAAGAATGTGTAATTATTGAATTAAAGGAGGTGTAGAAAATATTATAATTACCATTTCCTACTAACTTGTCAAATTAGAGGTACTTTCTAGGAACGTTATGATATTATTGGAGGCTTATGCTTTCTTTTTTGCATAATGCTTATTCTTTGACCTTTTACAAGAGAAAAAGAGTAGATATTGAAACTTGTCTTTAAAGATGCATCAACTTTGCTTACCTTTACAAAGTTGAACAAAGTTCTTACTACTATATCTAATCTATCTAATCTTGATGGGAAGAAACCTTTTTTATTTATATAGATGCATACAATGTAACAATTACATGTAGTTTTAACCAAAATAATGATGAAGAACATATCATCATATTGTTTATGTTAGTATAAAGATGATTCTTAAAGAGAAGAACTAGTCTACCACAAAGAGAGAGAATAATAGTGATCTTTGTCTTGAGAAGATTTAATCATTTACTTGGTAGGAGGAACATTCACCATCACTAATGATCACAAGGCTCTAAATTAAATCTTCAACAAGCTAAATATAAAAGTGAGGATTTCTTGATAAGTGATAATCTTGTTAGAGTCTAAATACACAATTTGTGAGTAGCCAAGAAAGAAACATACAATGCAAATATGTAATCTTTAGCTTCCAATCCTTCTTGTTATCCTATGTGGTAGTCTATCCTCTCAATATGTTATTTTCAACTTGTGATGAAGAAGAATAAAAATGAGAAGAGTATGTAAAATGGTATATTTCCTCATGAAAATGTACTAACAACCAACTTGGTGGAGATTCCAAAGGAGAACAACATGACTTGGGACTTTGTCTTAGGAAGAGTTTATAGAAAGTATATGCACAAGGGAGAGGAATAATTTAGCACAAAGGTGTAAACCCTTTACCATTATAAAGACCATCTTATCTCACCAATTTAATGATGAGCTATATTGGAATGCAATATGCAAGAAGAGTCCATCAAGCTTATAAAAGAGTTCCATGATAGATTAATATATGGAGATTTATAACTCCCTAGGATGCACATGAGTCACTAAAGGCTAACTTATAGCTAGCTAACTTTATTATTAAATAATTTAAAGGTATATTGAATTAAGTGTGGATAAATAAGTAGATATATCTAATATTTTATTGTTCAATATGAGATAAGTATTTAATATAAAGATACAAAATTTGGATACTTATATGGAGATATCAAATATTTTAATGGTAGAGTGGATGTCTTGAGAGATCAATATATTAGAGTGTGACTCTTATATTAGAATATATTGGAGTGGGATCTCTATATTAGACTTTGCATGGTTAAACTAACTTGGTATATTGGAAGTGTTCAACTTAACTAAGTCAAGTGACCTTTGTTCATACTATCTCAAGCTCATAGTGACTTAGTTCTTACTGACAATTGTATTAGGTTTAGGATACATATGTTTACTATATATACATGAAAGGAGTACTACTCACTCACTTTATTCTTGCTTACCTTTCTTGTGCACTCTCTCTCTCTCTCATGGTCTATTATAAATGGTCTTGACGTGTTGGTCTAGTCTATGTGTTCTTTAACATGGTATCAAAGCTTATGAGAGGTTGAGTAAGGGTGTGTGCATCTAGAGAAAGATAAGTGAGAGAAGTTGGAGACTTTAGGGATTTGTTGATAAATTGGAGTCATTAGTTATGCTATTGTTACCTAAAATCACAATTTTGGAGGTCAAGATCATAGTTCTTGCACATAATCAATGCAGCCAAGTCATATTCTTGTCTTGTTTTGAATTATCAAATTTTTTTGCCACCTATTTTTTGTGACATTTGGAGGTTATTATGACATTGGTAGCACCTTCTACAATCTTCTATGGTTGATTTGGAAGGCCAAATGATATTTTTGGAGGCAAAAGGTCAATTTTGGTGAAACTAAAGGTAAGCATGTTATCAATTATTCTATCATTGAGGAAATCTGATCACCTTTGTAATGGATCATTTTGTCTTTGAGAAAATTTCTAGGTCAATTAGAGTTTTCATGCATTTTTCCGCTACAATATTAGGCAAGATCACTTTTAAGAATCATTGTTTATTAGACTCTATGGGTCAAGATATGTGTTTCTCATGAATCTAGGAATTACATGTCCAATCTACATCATTAATATACCTTATTTAGCATGTGTTTCTTGATTGTTCTTGCAAGTATGTTTGTTACAATTTGGTGTTTGTAGTAATGGTGGAGTCCATGGGTATAATCACTTGAAAAAATCTTGACAAACTTAATTGGACAATGTGGATTTGTGCATGTATATGTTCCTTTGAGGTCAACGGTATGAGGTCTCATGAAAGAGAGAAGATAGAACCAATTATGAATATTGGTGATGGAATATTGGAAGCAATGCATGCAGCATGGGCACATAGATCATTTCAAGCACTCCATTACATTGCATTTTTTGTTTCATTGTCAGTTATAGGTCACATTCAGGACCTCCCTTCAACCAAGATGGCTAGGGGTGCTCTAGCAAATTATTTTCAATCTGAAATAGAGGCCAAAAATTTGCAATTGCTATAGCAATTCAATATTGCTCAAAAAGGCTTAATATGCATTAGCAACTTTGTTAACCATATCAAGAGCCTTGTGGATCAACTTGCCTCTATGAAGGTGATAATTGATCAGATTGTGCTAATCAAAGGTGTGTTATTAGGGTCTAATACTAGACTACAAGCAGTTTGTGACATTGATTTCTATCCAAGAGCCGCTTCCAAGTGAGAAGAGTTGGTTTTGTTACTACTTGGTAAGGAGGTGCAATTACTACAAAGTTCTAGTTCCTCCTTAGACAATGTCCCAAAAGGCTTGTATTTTGCAAGGACATAAGGATTTTCAAGTAGGAGTTGAGGCAAGAATGCTCCAAGTGGTGGTACTCACAATATTGGCAATTGAGTAAGTGGTGGATACGGAGCACCACAATAGCAAATGCAAAATATTACAAGATAAAACAAAAAATGCACTCCTAGTACCTGAAACTCCTATCACTAGCAAGCGCACATTGTCAAGTTTTGCTTCAAGAAGCAAAATGAGCAATGCAAGAAACAAGACTATACTTGCAAAGAACATCACAAGAAAATATTAATAATCACCTATTAGAGCTATGCAATGCTCAATATCAAAGTTGATTGGGGGATTGATTTGAGTCCCACTATGCACATGACTCCACATTGAGAGTGGTTCACTACCTTTCAGCTTGCGGAGACATGCATGGTGATAGGAGATTACACCAACCACTATATCTAACATACAAGTCACATTTTGCTCTCGATTGCACATTCATCATTCCAAGGATTGCAAAATGTTCATGTGCCAACCATATCCAAAAACTTGCTATCAATAAGACAATTGGTAAAGCAAGATATGCATGTGAAATTCAACAAAGATGGATGCTTTATTGAACATTCTAATGGTAACCTTATAGCGCAAGGTAGTACGAGTGGTAGATTGTTTAAGCTTGATGATGCTATACCTCCCTTGCAATCTATCATATATGGATAGAGTGGTCCAATAGTGCTTGATATTGTTATCTAGCACAAGTGAGTTAGGCATATGAACTTCCAAAGGTTGAAGATTCTTCCCTCCTCTAGTTTGGTCACTAGATTGCCCAAGCTTGTTTGGTTGATACTTCTTCCAGACATGAAGCATGTTAGTTTGGCAAGCAAGTTAGACAATCCTTTAAGGGCTAAGATAGATGTACTAGCAAACTCCTTGAATTCTTGCATACCAATGTATGGATTGCTTTTGGAAAAAGCTTGAGTGGTTGTTAATACTTTATGTCTTCTATTGATGACTAATCTTGCTACATATGGGTCAACTTTCAGAAAAGCAAGAATTTTATGGAGGTCTTTTTAGTATTTCAGACTTTACAAAGACTAATAAAGAAGCAGTCTGGTTTTAGTGTCATTTAGTTGAGATTTGATGGAGGTCCTAGGAAATTTTATTTCTCTAGAATTTGGCCAATACTTGAGAGATTAGGGTATCTTGAAGTATAAGATATGCATATATATACTATACCAATGTATAGTACATAATAGAATGGAGTTGTAGAGCAAAAGAATTGTCACATAGTTGAGGTAGCACATGGCATGCTTAATGAGAAGTACATGGCCAAGGTTGATTAGGTTGAAGCTATTGCATGTGCAATGTTTGATGAATCTGACACGAATGGCTTTAGTTCATTCACATACACCTTTGAATACATTTATAGTCAGTAAGCCTGACTATTTGTTCCTCAAGGTCTTTGCTTGTAATTTTTATGTACACATTCTTGATGAGAAGTGTAAGAAGTTAGTTCTAAAGGCTAGGAAATGTATTTTGCTTGGATATGCTCTAGATTCCAAAGGATATAGATGTTATAGTCTTGCAATATAGAAGTTTTATGTTAGTAGGGATGTTATATTTGATGAGCTAGCCTCTTGGTTTGTGTTAGCTCCCACTATTTGGTTTTTTGTACCACCTACTATGAATGAGCACATCAAGTACTTAGTACTAGTTTTGCTACTATTTCCTCTATATCTTTTGGAGCATCTAGAAAGGTTACTCAATCTATGCCCCAATTAGTTAGTTTAGGAGGTTGCACTTCTATTGTTGTATCCCTTCCAATGAAGTTGTTACTAGTGAGGATGATCAACTCAACTTCCAATGCATGCTTGCTCTTACACATGATACTCTTATGTATTATGTCATCTTAGCAAATATGCCTACTACATCAGAAGTAGTGCAAGGAGAGGTGACCAATCAAGTACCTGGTCCAAGACGGCTTAATGGGTGAAACACCCTTTAGGTGATTTTTGCATTAAGGTTTTCTTGTTACACATCATGCATATATGATTCTTGTTTTATAAGAGTATGAACTAGCCATCTTGGGAGAGGTGCTACAATAGGAACAATGGGTTGATATCATGTAGGCAAAATTTGCTATTCTTTGCCATCAATGCATATAAGAGTTGGTAGATGTACCTTGTGATAATATGGCTATCAATTGTTGATAGGTCTTCAATATCAAGCATTATTTTGATGGCTCTATGAGTAGGTACAAGGTATGCTTGGTGGAAAAAGGTTATGCTGAACAATTTGGCATGAACTATGATGAGATGTTTAGTCCTATTGCCAAGATGGTAACCATTTGTACAATGGTTGAAATTGTAGTTTAGTGAGGATGGTTGCTACACCAAATAGACTTCAAGAATGCATTTCTCAATGGTGATTTTGAGGAGGAGGTCTACATAGGGAGTGTTGATATTATCCTATGCTCATAATGTCTTAGAGTCCACCATACAATTGTGTTAGGGTTGAGGGTGTATATGTACACTATATATACATGAGAAGAGTACCCCTTCCTACTACATTCTTGCTTACCTTCCTTGTATGATTTCTCTCTCTCTCTCTCTCAAGGTCTGCTATGAATGTTTTTGGAGTGTTGATCTAGCTTGTGTATCCAACACAATTCATACAAAAGGTAACATGAACTCTAAAGTACCATACTAATCTAATTTGTTCAAAGTCAAATCACTCTCAACTCGGATCAAGACTCAATCCTCTACTCAATAATCTACAAACAAGGAACATTGAGTACAATCAAGCCACACTCATTCTAGCTAAAAGACTCTATGTGATCCTTGCTAATTTTATCCACCATAGCCAAGAACTCAAAGGTTTAACATCAGAGAAGTCTGCTCTCTAGAGTTGCATCTCAAAGGTATAATCTACTCAACTTTCATCTCTAGCTCTAATGGTGGTACTTATGGCCCATCTGATGGGGCAGATGTAGCAAATGGTGCAAGTGACAATGGGTCCAACGGTGTGATTGGTAGTCCTAACACAAAATTTTGCCACCATAAAGTAGTCTTTGAACAACTACTAATATAACTCTGACCGCCAAGACTATCATTCCAACATCCGGCAAACTAGTTCAATGTTGTAAATATTGTGACAATTGTCTTGGAAATTAACATTGCTACACAACATACATTGTTGTCAATATCATACACTATAGAAAAATAAAAAATTTTAAAAGTCATATATGACTCTAAAGTACCATAGTCATACCTTTAGTTGGCAATTAGGTCCTTCTAACTCATGATAGCCATCTACTCAAAGTATATCCTATGGTGCGCAAAGATCAAGAGGTTGGGTGCTATTAAGCCCCATCTTTTGTTGCTTGTCTATAATCTATATCACATAAAAAGTGAAATAGCTATAAGTCAAGTATATCAAGGACATAACCATTATACTTGCAGAATTATTGTCAAGGGAGGAGTCAAAAATGCCACATAATATCCTCTTGAACAACTATCACACACCAATATAGCAATAACTCTACCAAAAAAGCCACATAAAAAACACCACAAGGATGCATGTCAAGCTTGGATCCATAGTGCCATCAATGTTTAAGAGATGATATGGTGCACATGATCCTTCCAAAAAACACTATCATGTCATTCCAACCTAAGGACTCTAGAATGAAAAATCTTGTGCACTCTCAAGATAGTGTGACTTGTTGTCACATCAAGTGTTTTTGGTGTATTCTTTTATAGATATATATAATCACACGGATGACGGGTCTACAACATCTTCTTCAAATAGTAGCATAGCATAATGTATCTCTATGTTGAGCAATTGCTAAGTTATCAAAGGCCATCAGCATTGCTCTCCAAAAAGTCTTTGCCCGTTAAGAAGATACGCTCATCTATATCTTTAGATCATCCAAGTTAAAAATGACAATAACATCACAACAAATGGCTAGAGGTAAATTTAGATCTATTCCATAGAGTAGAGAGTAAGGAGAGAAGGATGCTAAGGAGATTTTTGCCTAAACCCATGGCCAACCAAGGTAATTGGATATCCCAATCTCTCAAGTGACATCTCTACAAATTTTACTTACATAATCTTCTCTTCACCATATGAACCACTCTCTTTGCTAAGCCATATGCCTTAGGGTGATCTTGAGAGGTAGTACAATGATCAATCAAGGCAATGTGAAACAAGACACCAAACTCTCCTAAGAACTCTATACCTTGATCAGTCAAAAATTTAGTTGGTACACCAAAATGAATAAGAACCCAATCTAGGAATGATTATGTTGTCCTTTCATTGGATTTTTTAGGAAGTGCCACCATCTCAATCCACTTGGAGAAGTAATACACCAAAACCAAAACATACCAATGATGTTTCATTGTTAGTAGCAAAGGTCTAGCAAAGTCCAAACTCCAATAGTAACCCAAATCCATGATAGGTAATGGGTGTAATTGTGACATAGGAGTAATAAATGATGCTCTAACTTGGTCATAAACCACACATTTAGCAACAAAGTGTTATACATTGGCTTGCATACCACACTACCAATAATGATTCTAGAGTAAGCTATATGTTTGCTTTACTCCAAAATATCCTAGGTCCTCATGAGCATGTTGTACTATCTATGGTCTCTAAGATGGAAGAAGTACTACTCACACTCAACCATCCCTCCTTACACAAAGAAGATATAATCTAAACCAATCTTGGCTCCAATTGAAACTATTTGGCTTGCAATAGGACATTATCTTTCTCCTTTGCACCAATTGTGCCACCCATAACACCAGTGCAAAGATAGTCCATCACTAAGACATGATCATGAATGTCTTGTTGAATTGTATCAATATCTCCATCCTTTGGACTTGTGACCTCAACAACTCCTCTTGTTTGTATTAAGAGATATAACATTAGAGCATTAGAAAATATACATAAAAAGGTAGATGCATGTAAATTGTGATACCCACATCTTTTTTGTTGTTAATTTTCATAGGAGGAAGTGATATTTGGAGTATAGAGCAAGGTTAGTTGTAAGAAAGAAGGAAGATTCAGGTCCAAAGTAGGAAATCTGATCCAAGCCAAGGTCAACTTTGTATTAGAGTAAGATATGACTTGGATCAAACTAGGAGGAACTGAAGCAAGGATACACATATTGAGATAGAGGGAGGATACTTTGCCTTGGGTTGACAACACCTTATCTGATGATCTTCAATTGCAAATTTAACTCAGGCCATACCAAGCAAGAAAGGACACCCTTTGCAAATGGCTACCTTGTGCTAGCTTATATTTGAAAGTGATAGGAGTTAACATGCATTAGGTGTGATTTTTGATTGAGTTTTGACTAAAGAATGACTAAAACTCAAAGAAGTATAAAATCAAGACTTGACAAAGAGGATTTTACAATGCTTAGTCAAGTTTGTCCGGTTAATTCATGTAGTTTGATGGATCATGGTAGAGTTGCAAGGAAAGTCATTGGGTTGTTGTGCACAAAACCAAGTGAGGAAGAGCAAATAAAAATACCTTACAAGAGAAGTTGCCAAGTTTCTACTATCTTGTTAGAAATCCAGCCATTTAGAGTGTGAATATGATAACAAGGTTCAAAGTCTTGAGCCAATTCCAAATTACCTTCTTGGCATGGAACTAGAATCTAAGTTTTCAAGGGTCATGATGGAGATAACTACTAGCAATTGTGAGGAAGGTCTAAGTGAGGAGGACAAGAGAGGAAATCCCATACGTTGGACCAAAGCTGATTGAAGACTGGTGTTGGAGAATGATGTAGGAGAGCTCACAAGGATTACCTTTGATCTCCTCCAAGGCATCATCAATGATGCCTTGGAGGAAATGGAGGAGTTGAAGGCATCATTCAGCACATTGAGGAAGAAGAATAGGTACAAGGTGGATACCTATGTGGACCCCATGGGGAAAAGCATTGTCAAAGCAATGATAGCAATGAAGCCAAAGCAAACCACATACATAATGAAACAGCATGCCATTGTCTTCCACATGCTATTTGCAAGTGCAATTGTATATTGAGAGGGATGTTTTTACCAACGGACAAAGTAGATGGTGGAGCAGTGGAGAATGGACCTACCACCGCATTACTTTGTACCATTTGTAATGCACTTCTATCTTAGGTTGAACTTACTTACACCCAAAGAACACTTGAGTATGGTGTTTCACTTTCATCCAAACTTATGACAAGTTCTAGATCCCAAATAAATATGCTACATTGCGGAGGTGGGAAGAATGACCAATACTTCATAGGAATGGGATGAGAGAGTGCAATGTCAACAATAGTTCCAAGGCCAAAGAAGTGTTCTTGACTCAATGATGTTGTTCTCCCAACAAAGAGGACAACCCAAAGACTTAACCCAAGCCAAGCCATAGCAATGGTGGACTTGTTGTCAAGAGCAACGATGAAAGAGTAGAGTTGAACTCAGAGTTGGAGGAGGAGGAGCTGACCTCAAGAATCAAGTTTCAAGTAGTGGAAGAGAAGGTGAACCCAAATTACAACAAGTTATTGTAGGAGTAGATGAGGTTGGATTGGATCAAGAGTCCTACAAAGAAATCAAGTGTATGGAGGGCAGTAATGTTCCTTGCATGGACCTATTGGATGATGATATGTTGGAAGAACATAAGAGAAGTCAAGGATGTTGTTCCAATGGGGAACTTGATCACATTAAAGCAAGAAGTTGAGAGATACTAGGCCAATGAACCCAAGGAAGAAAGCTTTGAAGGACTTTGAGTGTGCATGAGATGGTAAAGACTTTGGGCCAATGTGTAGATAATTTTATTTGAAGAAGAAGGGGAGCAAGAGGACAAGACATTCCAAGGAGTAAACTACTTGTCTGGTGTGGTGTGTTCATTGTTGGTGTATTTGCAAGAATGGATGCAAGAGGCAAATGTAGAGCATCTAGATGTGAAGACCAAGCTGTAGATGGTGAAAGCCATGACCATAGAGGCAAAAAAATTGAAGTTGATGTTGATGCAAGAACAACACAAATCCAAAGTACTTTGGGCCAATGCGGTGGTCCAACAACAAAGCTTGATAGATCTGCAAGGAATTTATGACTGGTGGGGCAAATACTTGGAGAGGAAGAAGGAAGAACTCAAAGAGCATAAGGAAGCCTTAAAAAAGATTAAGGATAAGTTGGAGAAGATGCAAATAGATATGTTCCAACATACAACTCAAATCCAAATGCAAGAACAGACAATGAAAAAGTTGAGACGAGTTGCTACAAAGAAGGAGCTGGATTAGCAAAAGGAGATGGAAAGTCAAATGTAATGTTCCAAGGATAGTAGAGAGACATAGAGGAGAAAACACAAGTTTCACACTCAAAACTCCAATGCCCCAAAGGAGCACCTTCTCTTTATTATATAGCCAAAGAGGATCCACACCAAGGAAGCTCCACCCTTGGATTAGCTACATGGATGGGTGACCTATCAGCAAAATCCACCCTTAGATTAGTTTCTTGGATGAGTGACATGTCGGGCCTTGTCCTATCTAACTAGTCAAATAGGTTTTGACCAAAGGGAATCTTCAAAGAATCTTCTTGTAGAAATCTCAAAATCATGTGGGTGAGATACCATTGGAAACCTCTTGCTACGACAAGATTGGAGGAGGAAGGAAAGTCTTTCCTTTGTTGGGGGGCATTTGCACATTTTTTAGGCCTAATTCATCCGTTTAGGCCTCCAAAATTACCTCTAGAGTTAATGCATATTTTGGTTTTTGCCCTACTAGTAGAAGGGCTCTTTTGGTGATACCTATATCTGATCTACTTAGTCCATCATGTGTAAAATTCTTCTAGATGTTAGCAAACTGAATTTCACCTTTAGATCATATGTCTAGCTATTGGTTCTAAGGTTTCCAAGTATATTTTCGTTTCTACTCTATTAGAAGAAGTACTCTTTTGGTGATATCTCTATCTGATCTATTTAGCCCATCATGTATAACATACGTCTAGATTTTACCTAACCAAATCTCACCTCTAGATCATATGTCTAGCTATTGTTATTACATCAAGGCATGGAGAAACAATGCTTACATGACCTTGTCCAACATGCCAAAGCTCAAATATCCAAAGTAGGGGAGAAAAAGAAGGCAATGGAGTAAAAGAAGTCAAGAGAACTATAGAAACTTCATATGGAGTTGGCAGAGGCAATAATCCGATGCAAGGCATTCTCAATGAAAGAGGGTTGGAATTTGATGTGTGAAGTCACTCAGTGACTCAAGGCGATGCTCAGCTTTGGAGTTGAGGTGGAGCTCAAGGAGGCATACTTACACAAGTTGAATTTTTTGGTGTAGTAGATAAGACAAAGGAAAGTAAGGAAGGTGGATTTGAATAACTTACTTATTTGCCTTAGAGATAGAGTAGATAGGAAAATGATAGACATAAGAGATAATATTTGCCTTAGATTAGACTTAGTTAAAACAAATAAAGATAGTCTTGCCACTACTTTGAGTGAGAAAACAATGACCCAATCTGAAGTAGTTGAGATCAGAGTGCAAGTGGACTTAGCTGAGTTACCTGAGTCATTGGGGAAAGTTTGAGTAGGGGAGGAAGATATAATTAGAATATCTATGACTTCAATTGTAGTGCAAATTGATGATGAGATGACAATAGTAGAGGTAGATATAGAAGTAGATGATGAACTCAAAGCTCAAGAGATACTTGTAGATAACTCGGGTGAGGAAGCCAAAGTAGAAGAAGTACTCAGGTTAGATCCAAGTCACTAATTTTTATAAAAGAATCACTTTGGATTTATGATATGGTAGCAAGTAGTTGTAAAAATTAAGTAGTTTAGGTAATTTTTTGTAACTTCCAAGTGGTCTGACTATCTAGAGCAGCCATTTGGAGTGTTTTGTATTCAGTAATGAGCAAAAGATGATTAAAGCAAAGTGTTGATGAAGTGCTCATCATTTTGCTTGATTTTGAGTATCAATTGAATGCCTTTTTTATGAATGTGTGAAGAGATTCAGATTGCATGTGATGGAGTATTAGATGTTAGATTTTAAAAATATGAATTCTATTGTGTGTGTTTGATCTCGAGTGGAGCACATCCAAAGCAATGCGTTGATGGATCTATGGGAACTATAGTATTGTTAGTAATTATCATTTGCAGCCACAGACAAGAAGCTGATGCAAAGTCACTTTGAACTAGGAAATTGTAACATCGTTGGAAGGGTGGAATACAATTCCAATATGAAGTCACTTTGTGGCAAAGAAGCCATCCTCTTATCAATTGAATCATCACAATTGATGTAAATTTGGACTAAAACTAAAGAACTGTGATTTTGACTGACCATTATTTGTAGCAAGACCTTAGATGAGTATTTGCTACACTCTTTTGGGTGTTGTTTCTGCCCAAGAGTAAAAAGATATGATCAATAGAACTATTAAGTTACTTTCACTTTATATTTAAGCATTCCTTACCTATACCTTGGTGGAAACAAATGATTACTCACACATTATTGCAAAGTGATATTTGCTACGTTGTTATACTAACCTTGCACCATCCTCTTCATATATCTCACCATGCCAACATGCTTTGATCTAGTCCTACTAGTTGGTACATGGGTTTCTACTCAACCCATCTGCACCATATTTCATCAATCCAAGTCTATAAATAACCATGAAATCATACTCTTGTAAAATTAGAGCCCATTATGCAAGCTTCCTTGAAAGCTTGTCGGTGAAGAAATGATCAATGATGAGAATGAAGGAGTTATCAAATATGTAACATCAAAAATGTGTTATTTTACTGTTTACTGTTACTGTTATTTTATACTGTTATTTTAATGTTTACTTATGTTGTTGCCAAGCACTCTACCTCATATGAACTATACTTCACCTTTGTTGAATTGTTAGAGAAACTAGCATAGGTCATCACAAACTCCTAAAACTCATCATCCTACTAGGTGAGCATTGCTCCAAGTCCCAATGTACTCCAATCAATATGAACCTAGAATGATCATTGTTTGATTTATCTCCTAAGAATAAGAGCAAATTTCAACCTTACCTTGAACTCTATAAAAGCTCTCTCTTGCTCATCTCTCCAATGCCACTCATATGTAAGCTTGGTTAAATTTTTCTAGGCCTTGGCAGTTGCACTAAATCCTCTAACATATCAACAATAAAAGTTTGTCAACTCAAGGAATGCTTACACTCTAATCATATCTATAGGCTGAGGAATACATACAATAGCATCCACCTTGGTCTATTGAATACTAAGTCCACCATGGTAGATAGTGTGGCCTAAATACTCAATCTACTCATGGAAGAATTTATGATTCCCAAGATATAATTTGAGTAGATGAGATCTCAATCTCTCAAATACCTCCAAAAAATGGCTCTCATGCTCTTCCACAATAGACCAAAATGTTATCAATATAGCACCAAGCAAAACCCAGTTTTACTAGGATCTTGTTCATGACCCTTTAGAACTTGGGAAGAGCATTCTTTAGCCCAAATAGTAAGAATCTCCATTGATATAATACATCCTTTCCATGAGGATCAATAGCCAAAAATTTTATCTTGGACTTGTCTTCTTCCTTGATTTGCAACTGATGATATCCCACTCAAGGATCCAAAGTACTCAAGACCTTTGCATGCCAAATCACATCAAAGATCTCCTCAAGTGTATCCATAGCATATCAATTGGCCCTAGTCTATTGGTTGATAGGATGGTAATCTCTACACATCTACCTATTTGTTTAGTTGCCATGCATTTCCTTCTTGGCTAGCATCACTATATTTGAAACATAATCTCCATGTGTAATCTCCACCAAACCAACCTTAAAATGATCTCTACTTTGTCTTTGAATCAAGGCTCTTTCTCCAATATACTTATAAGGACATCAAAAACTATTATATCACTAGTCAACTCAATCCAAATATTGTGTCCATTTAGAGCACTCAAATCCTTCATATTGAAAGCAAAAAAACTAGTGTAGTTGTTCAAGAACCTCCAAACACTCCATCTTTCTCTTCTTGTAAGCTTAGATCTAATGTTTGGCTCCTAAGTATCCTCTATAATTGATGTAGGAGTGGAAGATGCATTGATTGGTTGCCACACAAGGCCTTGGGAGTCAAAATGGCATGCCCACAATTTTTAGAGTGCACAATCTCAAAGCAAAAACTCAAAACTCCTTATGCTTTGGATGCAAGCTCCACACATCCTCTAGTGTAGTGCTCCAAGGATATGAGACATAAGAAGAAACACACCATGAGAAACACATGATTTTTCACTCAACCTCCGATGCCCCAAAGGAGCACCTTCTCTTTATTATATAGACAAAGAGGATCTCCTCCAAGGAAGCTCCACCCTAGGATTAGGCAAACTGATAGGTGACATGTCAGCAAGCACCACCTTTGGATTACCTACTTGGATGGGTGACATGTTGGTCCTGGTCCTATCTAGTTGGTCAAACAAGCTTTGACCAAAGGGAATCTTTTAGGGAATATTCTTGTAGGAATCTCAAAATGACGTGGGTGAGGTACCATTGGAAAGCTCTCAACAAGACAAAGCATGGAGGAGGGAAGGCCAAAATTTACTTATCTAGTGGAGGTAATCTGTATAGTTTTTAGGCCTAATTCATCCGTTTAGGCCTCCAAAATTACCTTCAAAGATTTTAGGCACATATCGGTTCCTACTCTATTAGTAGAAGTCCCCTTTTGGTGATACCTATTTCTGATCTATTCAGTCCATCATGTGTAACATCCTTCTAGATGTTACCAACCCAATTCTTACCTTTAAATCATATGTCTAGCTATTGGTTCCAAGGTTTTCAAGTCTATTTTGGTTTTTACCCTATTAGTATAGGTACCCTTTTGGTGATACTTCTATGTGATCTATTTTGACCATCATGGATAACATTATTCTAGATGTTACCAAACCAAATTTCACATCTAGATCATATGGCTAGCTCTTGGTATTACATCTAGTTGCATCCCAAATAGACCAAGGATGTAACCCAAGTAGACATGCTCACTTGGAGGTATCCCAAGTAGACCATGCTCACTTGGATGTTTCCCAAGTAGACCACTCTCATTAGAAGCCACTAGTTGTGTCCCAAGAATACCATGCCCACTTAATGCATTGCCCTTAACATGTGCATGAATCATCTTTATAGGCACAAAGCTCACAAGTGTCCAAGTGGTGATGCATATCAAGTGCATCCTATGCTACTTAGCTAATCCAAGGCTCACAATCTAGGTCCATAGCCTGACCAAACACTTGATGCTTGGATGCCTCTGACATTGCTAAAATGGTTGTTATACTAATATGGAAATCTATTGCCCTCTCTCTCTCTCACTCACTCACTCTCTCTCTCTCATCTTCATCAATGTTGGGGCTCCATTTTGTGAATCCCAAACAAGTCTAGGACCTCTTTCTTAAAAAGTGTGGGAAACTCATTAGTGTGGGTAAATGTAATACCAAGAGCTAGCCATATGATCTAGATGTGAAATTCAGTTTGGTAACATCTAGAATGATGTTATACATGATGGTCAAAATAGATCAGATAGAAGTATCACCAAAAGAGTACTTCTATTAATAGAGTGAAAACCAAAATAGACTTGAGAACCTTAGAACCAATAGCTAGACATATGATTTAAAGATGAGAATTAGTTTGGTAACATTTGGAAGGATGTTACACATGATGGACTTAACACATTGGAGAGAAGTATCACCAAAAGGGGACTTCTACTAATAGAGTAGGAACCAAAATATGCCTGAAATCTTTGGAGGTAATTTCAGAGGCCTAAACGGATGAATTAGGCCTCAAAAATGTGCAATTCCCCCCCTCCCCCTCTCTCCTAAGTTGTCTCGTCAAGAGCTTTCCAACAATACCTTATGTGATTTTGAGACTCCTACAAGAAGATTCCCTAAAAGATTCCCTCTGGTCAAAGCTTGTTTGACCAACCAGATAGGACCTAGACCAACATGTCACCCATCCAAGTAAGTAATCCAAAGGTGGAGCTTGCTGACATGTCACCTATTTGTGTGCCTAATTCTATGGTGGAGCTTCTTTGGATGAGATCCTCTTTGTCTATATAATAAAGAGAAGGTGCTTCTTTGGGGCACCAAATGTTGAGTGTGTAATCTGTGTTTTCTCTTTTCTCTTGTCCTTGGAGTATTACAATGGTATCAGAGCAAGTGTCTTAGTCCAAGAGAGTGGATCATCCCTCTTGGAAGAGCACAAACTAATGAAACTGAGTAATTTGAGGTGGAGAACATAGAGTAATTGCTAGACTTAGGAAGGACTTTAGAGAGCGGACGGGATGGATGCATCGGGAGGACAATTTCCTGCACCTAGCTTTCCATTCCCAAATCCATTCCACATCAAGGTTATGTATATCCAGCGTGAGCAAATGAGGGTATCGCTAGTTTATCACTTTGGCATAGAATTCATGGATAGTGTGATGAACTCACCAAACTCGATGATATATGACAGAGAGTAGGATTTGACAACCTACATTCTATTATGATAATATGGATGTGAATGTCCCAAATCCTCTCCCTTTCAACACTCAAGTAGAAATCCGTTATGTAGTGAGACCAAAAGTGGTGTTTAGAGATTTTGTGGTTAGGAATTTTGGTGAGGAGTATTATCAGCAAGTGATAGCTTCTAAGGTCCCAATGGTAGTTCCGATAGTTTGTGCGCCTTCTAGAGTGATCATATTGACCCTATATTGAAGTAGACATTAGCAAGTGAGTGTTGCAGGAACCATGGATCTGCAATTGCAAGAGCCGATGCAAAGAATGCAAGGGATGTTGAATGAATTTCAAGAGATTAAGATGACCATGGAGACATTACAAAGTCAAGTGCAAATCCTCAGGAACGATCAAGCCATGCAAGAAGAAGAGCCGTCTCAAAACCCAGTACCTGCAACTGAAGTACTTTAAGAGGCACTTGTGCCTACAAACCCTATCAAAGATGAAGCCACATTGCTACTCCTGATGAAGAAGACCTGCAACATTGAGCCTTACAAGATGCAGCGTATGATGGGAGTAGTTGAAAATTGGATCTCAAGAATGAATTGATATTTCCGATTGTTCTCAATAAAGAACACGGAGCATGTTGTAGGCGTGTTTGCATGTGGGTACTTGACCCATAAAGCCCTCACATAGTATGATGCTTGGGAATGATCCATGTTGGCAGAGAGAAGGGAGGTCACGTGGACAGCAATGCAAGAAGGATTGTTGAAGAATTTCCAATTGGTGGATTTTGTGCAGATGGCTTGAACCCGACTATGGGGATTGAGACACAAGAATAACGTACAAGAGTATGTGGAGGCAAGTCATTTTTGGATCTACAAGCTGCAATAACCAACATGAGTCCAATAGAGGCTCTCGACAATTTCAAATGAGGGTTAAAGGAGCGGATTTGCCAAGAAGTCATGGTGCAAAATCCTTACACGGTATTTGAAGCCATTGCTTATGTGTAGAGAATAGTAGGAGCATTAGGTGGGGGTGAAGGAGTTGTTCCACCTCAACATTATTGGGCAGAAATGTCACACATTGGTGGACCAGTACCAATGGAATTGGCAACCTTTGATTTCAAGATCGAGGAGCACGACCGCTTCAAGAGGAGCATGGACGGGTAGAAGAACAAAGAGATGGAGTTCCCCAAGGAGAAGGAACTCAAGGAGAACAACGCCGTTGCTACAATTGTGGACGTATTGGGCACATATCTACCAACTATCGCACTCATTTCCCTAAAGGCCCTCGGCCTTTGTACAGGTGATCTTTGAACAATGGAGAGGCCCATTGAAGAGGAAGAGGTGGAAATGACTTTGGAAAACAAAGATTGCCAAGAAATGTACCTTGTAGCCTTACTTGCTCAATAAGGAAGTAGAGAAGCAAGGGAAGGAAGAAGACTAATGCACAAAGATCCCCGAAAGGCAACCTCACAATTGATTGTCGTGAATGGAGTCCTAGAAGGCAATCAAGTGAGAGTATTAATCGATCCGAGAGCAACAGAGAATTTCTTATCTCGCTCTGTTGCAATAAGATTGGGAATGGATCTAGAGAGAGATAGGAGTGAAGAAGTAGAGTTGCCTAACGGGCAAACAAAGAGGATTGAATCATTACCTAGATGGGTAACACTCTCTATAGGAGAATATCAAGAAGTAATTGAGTAGCAAGTGATATAATTAGCTTGTTATGATGCAATCTTAGGCATGCCATGGATGGAGCATTACAACCCTATGGTAGATTGGAGGAAGAAAGTAGTGAGAACCTACCAATTGTCAATCATTGGGGTTAAAGAAAAATCCCCAAGCAGGATCTGCCTCTATATGTCATAGGGACGGCAACTATCTATAACTCTGATAGATGTTTCATGGGTCTAATAAGAGAAGTCTAGAGTGCACAACTTGATGGAAAAGTTCTTGAGAAATTGAAGGCTGTGGTAGATGAATTTCAAGATGTCTTTCCCGATGATCTACCCTTAGGATTACCACCAAAATGGAGAGTAGATCATAAAATTGAGACACTCCCAGGGAAGACACCTCCTTGTAAGGCCCCATATCGCCTATCACCTCATGAGTTAGAAGAGTGTAAGACTCAAATTGAGGAGATGTTGCAAAAGGGGTTCATCTAACCTAACATATCACCATATGGGGCTCATGTCTTGTTTGTGAAGAAGAAGGATGGTACAATGCGCATGTGCATTGACTATCAAGGTCTCAATCAACAAACAGTGAAGAACAAATACCCCTTACCTTGCATGGATGACCTATTTGATCGACTCCATGGAGCAAGATACTTCATCAAATTGGACTTGCAGAGCGGTTACAATCAAATCTAAATTGCAGAGGAGGGTGTGTATAAAACTGCCTTTCAAACTAGTTATGGCCACTTCAAGTCTCTTGTGATGCCTTTTGGCCTCACCAATGCACCTACCACTTTCATGAGTCTAATGAATGACATATTTTGTCCATACTTGGATAAGTCTGTTATTGTCTTCTTGGACAATATCTTAGTATACAGTAGCACAATGACGGAACACAAACAACATCTACAAGAGGTTCTCCAAATTCTAAGACAGAATTGATTGTATGCCAAAATCTCAAAGTACAAGTTTGGCAAGTCTGAAGTAGACTACTTGGACAGCAATGCAAGAAGGATTGGTGAAGAATTTCCAATCGGTGGATTCTGTGCAGATGGCTCAAACTTGACTATGGGAATTGAGACACAAGAATAGCATACAAGAGTATGTGGAGGCATTTTTGGATCTACAAGTTGCAATAACCGACATGAGTCCAACAAAGGCTCTCGACAATTTCAAATGAGGGTTAAAGGAGCGGATTTGCCAAGTCATGGTGCAAAATCCTTGCATAGTATTTGAAGCCATTGCTTGTGCGCAAAGAATAGCAAGAGTATTAGGTGGGGGTGAAGGAGTCGTTCCACCTCAACATTATCGGGCAGAAATGCCACACATGGGTGGACCAATACTGATAGAATTGGGCAACCTTTGATTTCAAGATCAAGGAGCACGACTGCTTCAAGGGGAGCATAGACAGGTAGAAGAACAAAGAGATGGAGTTCCACGAGGAGAAGGAACTCAAGGAGAACAATGCCGTTGCTACAATTGTGGCCATATTGAGCACATATCTACCAACTGTCGCACTTGTTTCCCTAAAGGCCCTCAGCCTTTGTACAGGTGATCTTTGAACAATATGGAGAGGCACATTGAAGAGGAAGAGGTGAAAATAACTTTGGAAAACAAAGATTGCCAATAAATGTACCTTACGGCCTTACTAGCTCAATAAGAAAGTAGAGAAGCGAGGGAAGGAAAAAGACTAATGCGCAAAGATCCCAAAAGGTATGCCAAAATATCAAAGTGCGAGTTTGGCAAGTCTGAAGTAGACTACTTGGGGCATAGAGTAAGTGCAGAGGGATTCAAGTATTGATAGATAAAATAGAGGTCATTCAAAAATGGCGTGCCCCAAAAGATCAGACTCAACTCAAGAGCTTCTTGGGGTTGATAGGATTATATCATAGATTTGTCAAGGACTTCTCCAAGGTTGCACAGCCTTTAACAACACTACTTGGCAAGTAGAAGAAGTGGACATGGGGAACCGCACAAGAGTTTGCCTTTAAAGAATTGAAAGCCACCTTGTTACATGCACCAATCTTGAAGTGGTATGACCCAAAACGACCAATCAAGTTGGCTACAGATGCATCAGGCATAGCAATAGGAGCAGTCCTACAACAAAAGTGGCATGACGGATGGCATCCAATTGCATATTTCTCTTGAAAGTTGTTATCGGTAGAGCGCAACTACCACACTACAAAACAAGAAGAGCTAGCCATTGTTTTGGCAACCAAGCATTGGAAGCACTATATGGGCAAGAAGGCATTTGTAGTAGAGACAGACCACAAACCTCTAGTCTACCTCAAGACACAGAAGGATCTATCTCATCGCCAGATTCAATGGTCAGAGTGGCGACAACATTTCAACATGTCAATCACCTACCTGGAAGGTAAGAAGCAACTTGCAGATGCATTCACCCGCATACCAATGGCAAACAACTTGGTGGTAGAGGTTAAGATTAACCCTTAATTCTGGCCAGAGATTTTGGCTGCTACAAAAACTGATCCGCAGATTGTAGAAGCACAATCATCCAAAGGCATCACCAACACCCAAGGACTCACCTTTTGTGATGGCAGATTATGGATCCCAAATGTCCCAAAATTATGCACCACCATTCTAGCCGAATGTCATGATTCAGCCATTGTAGGTCATGTTGGAGTGGACAAGACCTTGGATGTAATCCAGTGCCATTACTATTGGCCCAAGATTAGCAACAATGTGATAGACTACGTGCACAGCTGCCTACTTTGTCAACAGAACAAAGCTTCTAATCAAGCTCATGTAGGGCTCCTTCAACCTCTCCCCACGCCTACCCAATGTTTGGAACAAGTGAGTATGGATCTCGTTTGTGAATTACTCAAGACTACCTCAAGGTTTGACTCCATTGTAGTCTTTGTGGACCGGCTCATCAAATTGATTCATGTACGCCCTACCACCAAGGATGTGACCACTCCACAACTAGCTCAATTATACTTAGATGTAGTCTTCTCTCACCATGGCTTGTTGAGAGTACTTATCACCAATAGAGGCACTCAATTCACCAGTTTGTTTTGGCAAACACTCTTTGGTTTCTTTGAAACCAAGTAGGCCATGTCCACAACTTACCACCCACACACAGATGGCCAAACAGAGCGGGCTAATCACCCAATTGAAGACATGTTACGCGGCTTCACCTTGGAAGAGCAAGAGAGGTGGGATACCCTACTCTCGTTGGTGGAATTTGCTTACAACAATTTAGTGAATGCATCCACCCAGGTCACTCTGTTCTTCCTCATGTATGGTGAGCATCCCTTCACACCTTCTAGCTTGATGAAGATCCGTCCATTGGCTACCAAGGTCGATGCTGTCAACACATTTGTTTCTAGAATCCAACACAATGTGGAGAGCGCTAAGCACAAATTATAGATTGCACAAAATTGACAAAAGCAATATGTTGATGCACACCGTAGGCACATGGAGTTTAATGTTGGGGATCAAGTGTGGCTATCAACAACCAACCTCACATTAGTTAGACCTCGTAAGCTCAAACCTCATTTTATTGGGCCTTTCTTGATTCTTCATTGCGTTGATGCTATGGCCTATCACCTTGAGTTACCACCACACATGAAGATCCATCCAGTGTTCCATGTTTCTCTATTATGCAGATATGCTCCCCGATCAGGCCAAGGTCATTCCACACAAGACATTCAACCTTGTCCGACACTCATTGATGGCATAGAGGAATATGAAGTGGAGCGTATTCTCCAAAAATGCATGTGTGGTACTCTCTATCCACGGGTAGACTATCTAGTACAATGGAAAGGTTACCCCCTCGTAGAAGCAACATGGGAGCCCGCTGCCAATTTGACACATGCACCGGTGTTGGTGCAAGCATTTGAGCAACAATTGCACAACGAGGACATTGCATCTTAAAAGGAGGGAGGTCTGTAATACCAAGAGCTAGCCATATGATCTAGATGTGAAATTCAGTTTGGTAACATCTAGAATGATGTTATACATGATAGTCAAAATAGATCAGATAGAAGTATCACCAAAAGAGTACTTATACAAATAGAGCTGAAACTGAAATAGACTTGAGAACCTTAGAACCAATAGCTAGACATATGATTTAAAGGTGAGAATTGGTTTGGTGCTATATGGAAGGATGTTACACATGATGGACTAAACAGATCAAAAAGAGGTATCACCAAAAGGAGACTTCTACTTATAGAGTAGGAACCAAAATATGCCTAAAATCTTTGAAGGCAATTTTGGAGGCCTAGACAGATGAATTAGGCCTCAAAAATGTGTAGATTCCCTCCCCCTCTCCAATGGGAAAAAGGCTGGCCTTCCCTCCCCCTTGGTTTGTCTTGTCTAGAGCTTTCCAATGGTACCTTATGTGATTCTGAGACTCCTATAGGAAGATTCCCTAAAAGATTCCCTCTAGTCAAAGTTTGTTTGACCAGCTAGATAGGACCTAGACCGACATGTCACCCATCCAAGTAAGTAATCCAAGGGTGGAGCTTGCTGATATGTCACCTATCTGTGTGCCTAATCCAATGGTGGAGCTTCCTTGGAGGAGATACTCTTTGTCTATATAATAAAGAGAAGGTGCTCCTTTGGGGCACCAAATGTTGAGTGTGTAATTTGTGTTTTCTCTCTTCTCTTGTCCGTAGAGTATTATAGTAAAGTGGCTCTAGGATGTCCAACAAGGTTCACCACTGCCATAGATGACCTATCAGCCACTACTAGTGTCTAAGATTAGTGCTCAATATCCAAAATATCATTGACAATAAGTAAGCTTGTTATTGAATCCCATCATATGTAGTTAAAACCTCTCTATGTAAGAGGTTCATCCACCAAAGAGAAAGACAATGAGCTCATGATCCAACTCTAGCTACATCCAACAAGACATGTCATATCCAAGAATGGACTTGATGTGTCTTTCCACCACCTATGTGCAAGAATTACCCATCAAAGGGACATTCTCAAAATTGTAGGTTGGAGAAATGGCTTGATGAACTTGGAGATGTTGTAGTATATGTAATATCTCCCAAAAACACACAAGAACAAGGATCATATAGAACTTGATCTTGATCTTGACCATCACATGTATATCTTTGACATAGCCATCCAAAAAATCACCAAATGAATAGGACCATGTCTCTCAATAGGACCACCCTCAACAATGAAATATCTATTGATATGGTCTTTTGGTAAACACTGACTATTGACATCCATCATGACTTAAGATCCTAATAGGCCATGATGTAGAGAAACTCGCATAGCAATCTCATCTCTTTGAACATACAAGTATCTCTAAACTTGTATGGTTTCTTATAGTACTATAACTAGTCCAATGTTGATTCCACCAAACAAGTCCAATAGGCATACTCCCTCTACTTGATACTGCCAAGCAATAAGTGCCTATAGTGCCATATCTAGTCCAATGTTGATTCCACCAAACAACTCTAATAGGCATACTCCCTCTACTTGATACTACTAAGCAATAAGTGTTGTATCCAAAGGTGACAAGGTAATAGACTCCAAAGTCTAATCTTCAAATTGGTCTCTTGGTGGTATAAATTTTCTACTCCTAGCTCACTATACTAGTTGATCCGTATGCTACTACAATGCCTCCTTAGAATGCCATAATGGAACATCCAAGGTGGATAGAACTCTTGTACTCCAAATCCAAGTGATCTCCTCTAGTCTTAGAGAATCTTCTACATAGGCATTTCACTCTAATAAATCACCATGCCAAGTAATGGAATCATTGAAAGCTAAAACAAGTGCCATGAGCCAAGACTACCACTTCTAAAGTGCACTAATAGATGACATACATGTCCTTCACTTGATTGCCAACTTAGTCTATAGAAATTTGTCTCCTCCTTATAGTTAATGTTGAAACCTGTGAGGTATAACACTACACCAACTATCAAATCATATGACTCTACTACTTGATAGCCTAAGCTCTCACCACAAAGCTATCAATTGAATGACCATACTAAATCTTAACAAAGAACTCCCCATATGTGATGCATTATGTAGAACCATCTCCTAGAGATATCTGGATCTAAAATGGACATCTTTGCGTATTGGTTTTTTATAACATAAGACCAACAATTGCAACCTTTCGCAACATAAAGGGTTGCACACTAGAGTCTAATAAATTCTATACACCATAAAGGGTGCATAGACCTTCCTCAAAGGCCCCACAAAAAGGAAACTCCCAGTCTAGTTGTCCAATAAGACAACCTTAGGTGTGAACCAAGCTTGCTCAAATGCAAGTCTTGTTAGTAACTCCTCTAGCTTAGCAATTCATACCACAAGCCGTTGGTAGCTGAACGGATCCCATATTCCTCAACCAAGTCAACTCCACCATCAACTTCCTCTACTCTAGAAGTAGGAACCACATCATCCCTGCTCTCACAAATTCTAGTAACCAATCAGAACATTGGAGTTGTATCAACTTCATGTAAACATGTTATTGGCTAGGAATAAAGAGGAGCGTACAATCAATTGATCCACCCTTAACATCATGCTAGACTCAATTTGTGTAATAGCAAGTGATTGACTAGTATTTAGTCCATTATGCATTCCATCACCACCTATCACACCTACATAAGGATTTCTAGGAGCTATGGATGTTGCTTATAATGCCTCAAAAAGTGTGAAATATTAGAGAAGTCTTACCTATCTACCAACCTTTCCAACCAGCTCCACTTATGCTCCTCTAGGCTTCTAGAGCACATACTACATTCTTAGTCATTACATAGATGCATCTACTTATATTTATCTACATATAAAGTCCATTCCATCTCTGTCATCAGCATAAGAGGTGAAAGCCTCTATGCATGAATCTGATCTCCTCTAAGTTATATCCATGCTAGCCAATCTTTGCTCCAATTGATCAATCCAAGTAGCTACAGATCAAAAGCAAGGGTAGGTACTAGGCCCATACCAGATGAAGGTCCTCTATTGCCACCTTTACCACCTTGTCCTTCATAACCTAGAGCTCCTCTATCACTTGCCATAATAGCCCTACCGCTTTGTAACTATAAGTAGAGGTCAAAGCATTGATCATTAGTATGACCAAATTTGTGACAATGATCACATTGTCATTGAGCTAGATATGGTACTCTAGAAATACCATACCCAGCTACCTTGGGTGCACTCCTTCTTATGGTGAGGTCCACCACAAGTCTAACAAGAAATACTACCACTCATTGGTAACTATTGATTAGAAAATAAGGGTAAGTGTCTAGTTGCACTAGGCTCTCCACTTGCTCCATAGAATTTTGGTTGTCCACTCTACCCTAAAAGCCAACATGGTGTGGTGCACTTTGGAAGAAATAACAATAGAAGATGAGGTCTCTCTACCAAATCTAGATTTCATTTTATTGAGTGACATCTCTCTCCTCCACTATATTGAGCTCAATTTTCTTAGCCAAACCAAAGACCACCACCAAAGTTGGTAAGGTATCCCACAACAACATAGCATCATGTACTCTATGTTGCAACTTCCTATCCAATACCATAAACCAAAATTGGATTGCCTAAACTTTAGTTACTCCTTGAGTGAAGCTTATTATCAATCTTATGTGAGTACATGCCTTGCATAATTCTCTTCAACCTTCTAATGGAATTCTTGCAAGCTCTTCAACTTTTCAATCTGCACTGCTTGGTAGTTTTTCCTCAAGCACTAGAAGAAATCCACCATGGGGTTAAATGCTAGTATTGCACCACTACTTGCAGCAATACTTCCCACTTGTAGTAGCATCATCTCCAACTAGTGTGTACCACCACTAGATACACCAACCCTACTAGAGCTAGAACTTGTATGTACTACCAATCTAACCCTAAAAGCTAAGCTTGAAGTGATGGAGTTGTAGTTGGAGACCAATACTATCTCCATAGTTCAATCTTCTCCAAGTAAGCTTTACTAAGCTAATGGTAGTCATCCATTGGTGGACCTTCCAAGTGATAAAACAACCTCTTCCATGCCATGGATGGTATGATAAAATTTGGGTTATACATCTATTATAGATCACATCAACTATAAAAATCTTGGATGAACTCATCTAGCTCAACATTATCTATTATACATAGCAGTGCTTGGGGCCTTTATAGGCGCCATAAATCTTGTCCATGTCCCATAATAATGATGTAGACACACCAAATGCATTCTCAATTGAATCAGCTCTCGTGTCAAACTCCAAACCAAAATCAATCTCCTCCCTCATTGGGACTTGAAATACATGCAGATATCAAGCACTTCTCTATATAAACTCATTGCATATTAAAGCAAAGTCTCTTCTAGAATCCCTAGAGAACTTTGTTGTAATGATGTATCCCAAAATACACCTATAACCACCAAGTACCACCACCAACCAAACGCCTCTCCTTCCACTAATATAACTCTAGCTATGATAATTACACTAGGGAAAAGTGCAACTTGTAACCTACCATCGCAACATGCTTTCTCATGGTTTGTAGGTCATCACTTTTGCCCTTATCAAAGAGAAACATATGTAGTTTTACTAGTCATCACTCCAATCTCACTATCAAGAGCACACTAGAGCACCAATGCTTTAAATATCAAAGCATTCACATAAACATGATGCATAAATAAGAGCAAAGAATAAAGAAGATATCCAATCACAAGAAATCTAAATGATAACACTCCATCTTACAAAACAAAATCAGACTGACTTTGATAGCATTTGGCATTTGATATAATAAGATCATTTATGTACTCCTATGCTATTAAGATCACCAAGGATGGGATAAAACATCCTCTACTAGCTAAAGTTACATGAGTATATGTATTAGTCTACCAATCACTAGAACAATAAGTGAGGTTGGTGAATTGGTTTGAGCACTAGTCCAGGAGCTAAAGTTCTAAGGTTCAAACCCTATTGCACATAATCCTAAAGGATGGGTAGATTTTGCCAAACAACTACCAAAACCTCATCTAAACTTATTGGCCCTTCTAAGCCTCTCTAGCCCATAACCCTACTATACCTCTAAGCCTTTAAACACCCTAATTCAACCAAATGAGGTCATTCTTCTTGTCAATTCAAACTGTCTCTAATCTAGCAAATTTATTAACTCAACCACCATCTCTAGAGACCTCTCCAACTCTGGCTGACATCCAATGCTTTCTCTACTGTAGATTGGCTTCCAAATCAAACTTCCACCAACTTTAGTAGATCTCCAGATCCCTCTCCAACTTAGGCCAACCCTACTTCAACCAAATGAGGTCATTCTTCTTGTCAATTCCAATTATCTCCAATCCAGCTAATTGATTAACTCAACTATCATTTCTAAAGACCTCTCCAACTTTGGTTGACTCCAATACTTGCTCTAACTTGGATTGGCTTCCAAATCAAACTTCCACCAACTTGGTAGACCTCCAAATGCCTCTCCAACTTGAGCCAACCCTAATTCAACCAATGATGCCAATTCTTCTTGTCAATTCAAGATTTTCTCCAATCTAACTAATTAATTAACTCAACTACCATCTATAGTGACTTCTCCAACTCCAAATTACCTCCAATACTTGCTCTACCTTAGATTGGCTTCCAAATCAAACTTTCACCAAATTTTATAGACCTCTAAATGCCTTTCCAACTTGGGCCAACCTCCAAATTAGGACAAATTTAATAGATGTGGACTTCCAAATTGCTAATTTTAGAAGATAGATTTTCAAATCTTCTTCCAATTTTTCATTTCACAACCCTCAACTAGCAATTTGAACTCTCACTCTCAAAATTGACCTCTTTGTCAACAAAATTGAACACCTATTCTTCAATTTGACCTCAATTTAACCAAATTTAGGTTTCATTTCCGCACATCATCTACTTCTATTGTTCCAAGGATAGGAGAACTGCCAAGAAAAACATAAGAGAAAGAACAAAAGGCTTCAACCCTCAATACTCCAATGCCCCAAAAGAGCACATTGTCTTAATTATATAGCAAAGAGGATCCTCTCAAAGGAAGCTCTATCCTTGGATCAGATACATAGATTGGTGATATGTCAACAAGCTCTACCCTTAGATTAGTTGCATAGATGGGTGATATGTTGATCCTTGTCATATCTAGTTGGTCAAACAAGTTTGATCAAAATAAATCTTTGGAGAATCTTCTCATAAAAAGCTCAAAATAACATGAGTGATATACCGTTAGAAGCTCTTCATGAGATGAACATAAGAGGAGAAGGCAATACCTTTTCTTTAAAAAAAGGAATCTTTCAATTTTCAAGGCCTAATTCATATTTTACACCTCCAAAATTAGCTCTAAAGTTTTCAAAATGTTTTTGGCCTCTACCCTATTAGTGAAAGTACTCTTTGGTGACACTTCCATTTGATTTACATAGACCATCATATATAAAATCCTTCTAGATATTACCAAGCCAATTTCTATCTCTAGATAATATATCTAGCTAATGGTATGACATTATTCCATTGTCAAATCTACAATAAATTGAGCAATTCTTCCACACACAATCCACACAACTTAAATTGAACTTGAGTAATAACTATCATAAATACTATCAATTCTACCAAACTTAGAGATACTACATTTCTTACACCCAATTTTCATCTAACCTCACTTTTCAAGTACTCTTTGGGTGACACCTCTATCCAATCTACTTAGACCATCATATATAACATCCTTCCAGATATTACAAACCAATTTCCACATCTAAATAAATTTCCTAGCTAATGGTATTATAAACCTATTCCCTTGTTAGATGCAATGTCCTTGTTGCAAAGGTATTGCTCAAAAGATTGCACTAACACCGGTGCATAGATCAAGTTAGTGGTTGGTTCCTTTGTTGCCTCATACAATGAGTACACTTTCCAATGTACGAGATATTCCACTTACAAATAGTGGGTACCATGGATGCATTTTTGAAGAATGCATTTGACTTCATATTCCTCCGTGCCATGAATGAATGTTGGACAAGGTCTAACTTCTTGTATGGAAGGAAAGTGGGGTGGTTGGGATGCATATCTACATAATAAGGAAATGTGGAACATTGGATGGATCTTCATGTGTGGTGGTAGCTTGAGTTGATAGGCTACTACTCTAATTCAATGGAGGATGAGAAAAGGAACAATAAAATATAAGGGCCAATTAACATGAGGTTGGTTATGGACAGCCAGACTTGATCCCAATGCTAAACTCCATGTGCATGTGATATGCATCCACATAGTTTTTTTGTCAATTTTGGATGATCTACAACCTATGTTTGGCATTCTCCACACCTTGTTGGACTCTAGAAACAAAATTGTTGACAACATCAATCTTTGTAGCCGTTGGGCAGATCTTTACCAAGCTTGAAAGTGTGAAAAGATATTCCCTATACATGAGGAAGAATGGTATGATCTATGTAGATGCAATCACTCAATTTTTTTAGGCAAATTTTACCAATAGATTAAGGTGTCTCACCTTTCTTGCTCTTCTAAGATGAAGCCTTGGAGTATGTCCTCAATAATGCAATAAGCCTGCTCTGTTTGTCCATTGGTTTGTGAATGGTATGCCGTAGACATGGCCATTTTGGTTTTGAAGATACCAAAGAGTGTTTTCCAAAACAAACTAGTGAATTGAGTGCCTCAATTGGTGATGAGTACTTGAGAAAGGCCATGGTGAGAAAAACTACAACTAAGTATAATTGAACTAATTGTGGAGCAATCACATCCTTGGTTGTAGGATACACATGAACTATTTTTCTTAGTTGGTATATAAAGACTACAATGGAGTCAAACCTTGTGGTGACCTTAAGCAATTCACAAATCAGATCCATGCTGACCTATTTACAATGTTGTGTAGGAGTAGGGAGGGCTTGGAGGAGTCTTGTGGGACCCTAATTAGAGTTTTTATTTTGTTCATAGAGTAGCAACTTTGAACATATTCCATAACATTGATGCTCATCTTGGGCCAATAGTTATGGTATTTGACTATATCTAAGGTCTTGTCTACTCCAACATGACCTGTAATGGCAGAATCATGACATTCAACTAGGATGGTGGTTCTTAGGTCCAGGGCATCCAAGATCTATAACTTTCCATCATGAAAAGTAAGTCCTTGGATACTTGTTATATCTTTTGATGATTGAGCTCCTACAATCTATAGGTCATTCTTTATAAGAGTAAGAATCCTTGGCCAAAATTCTAGGTTCATCTTGACCTCTACACCAAATTTTTCACCATAGAAATTTGGGTGAAACCATGTGCAAGTTGCTTCTTGCCTTCCATATATGTGATTGTCATGTTGAACAGTTGTCTCCACTTTGCCAACCAAATCTATTGATGAAATACATCTTTCTATGTCTTAATGTAGACTAGACGTTTGTGGTCTATCTCCACTAAAAATGCCTTTTTGCCAAGATCATGCTTCCAATGCTTGGTTACAAAGACAATAGTCAACTTTTCTTGTTTGATGGTGTGATAATTGCATTCTACCCATAGTAGCTTTCAAGAGAAATATGCAATTGGGTGCCATTCTTCTTGTAGGATTGCTTCTATTGTAATGCTTGATGCATCTACAGCCAACTTGATTGGATGTTTTGGATCATACCATTTCAAGATTGGTGTATGTTGTAATGCATCTTTCAATTATTGAAAGTCCAATTCTTGTGCATTTCCTCATATCAACTTTTTCTCCTTGCCAAGTAGTGTTATTAGAGGTTTTGCTACCATGGAGGAGTCCTTGAAAAATTGATGATAGAACCTCCTTCAATCCCAAGAAACTCTTGAGTTGAGTCTGATCTTTTAGAGCACCCTATTTATAAATGACCTTTATTTTATTTATTAACACTTGAAAATACCTTATGCATTTACTTTATACCCTAAGTAGTCTACTTTAGACTTGCCACTTTAATTTTAAGATTTTGGCATACAATTGATTTTGTCACAAAATTTGGGAGACTTCTTGCAAATGTTGCTTGTGCCCCATCATCATCTTATTGTATACTAAGATGTCATCAAGGAAAATGTTACACTTCAAGATTTTCATGTACAATTGATTCTGTTGTAGAATTTGGAATACTTCTTGCATATATTGCTTATGCTCCATCATCATCATATTTTAGACTAAGATGTCATAAAGGAAAATTATAAAAATTTATCCAAGTAATGATAAAATATATCATTTATCAAACTCATTAAAGTGGCTAGTGCATTGGTGAGGCCAAATAGTATCACCAGGTACTCAAAGTAACCATATTTATTCAAAAGGAAATTTTGTATATATCTTCCTCCATTACCCTAATTTGGTTGTAACTACTCCATTTATCAAGTTTGGCAAAGGGTTTTGCTCCATTGAGTTGATCAAACAAGTCATCCATGTGAGGTAATGGGTATTTATTCTTCACTATTTGTTGATTTAAGCCTTAATAGTCAATGCACATGTGCATTATACCATCTTTCTTCTTCACAAACAAAACAAAAGACCCATATGCTTATATGTTGGTTAAATAAACCCCTTTTGCAACATATCCTTCATTTGAACCTTACACTCCTCCAACTCATGAGTTGATAGTTGATATGGGCCTTATAAGGAAGTGTCTTCCTAAAAAGTATCTCAATTTTATGATCTACTCTCCTTTTTGGTGGTAATCCTAAGGGTAAATCATCTTGAAAGATATCCTGAAACTCATTAACCACATTTTTCAAATTATTAAGAATTTATCCATTAAGTTGTGCATCTAGACTTCTCTTATTAGATCCATGTAACATCGATCTATCTTACCAATAATTGTTGTCTTTATGACATAGAGAGGAAGTTCTTGCCTTTATGATTTTTATTTAACCCTAATGATCTTCCATTGGCCAATTCTCACTACTTTCTTTCTCCAATCAACCATGGGATTGTAGTGCTTCATCCACAACATGCCTAAGATCAAATTATAATGAGCTAATCATATCACTTGCCACTCAATTTCTTCCTTATACTCTCCTATAGAGAGTGATATATTTCTAAGTAACAACTCAATCCTCTTTGTCTAACCATTAAGTAACTCTACTTTGTTATTCTCATCCTTCTCTACTTCCATCTTCAACCTTCTTGCAACAAAGCAAGACAAGAAATTCTCTATTGCTCCAAGGTCAATTGATACTCTCACTTGATTGGCTTCTAGGACTCCATTTACAACAATTGGTTGTGCATTTGTCTTCTTCAACCTTTGTGCACTCATCCTCTTCCTCCCCTTACTTTTACTCTTCTCTATTGAGCCAATAAGGCCATGAGTTACACTTACTAGTGATCTTTGTTTTCTGATGTGATTTCAACATCCTCTTCTTTAGTTTGTCTCTCTATGTTGTTCAAAGATTGCTTATATGGAGGCAAAGGACCTCTAGGAAGTCAAGCACAACAATCGATGGTCATGTGCTCAATTCAACTACAATTGTAACAATATCATTGTTTTGCTTGAGCACCTTCCTCTTGTGGGATTCCATCTCTCCTTTCTTTGACTCATCCCCATTCTCCTTGGAGTTGTTGTGCTCCTTGGTCTCAAAACCAAATGTTGCACAGTTCTAGAGGAATTGGTCCACCAAAATGTGGTATTTTAGCCTAATAATGTTGAAGTTAGGATTATTTCTTCACCTCCTCTAAGCACACTTGCTATTCTTTGAAGGCATGTAATGGCTTCAAAAACAATGTGAGGATTTTGTACCATTACTTGTTGGTGAATTTTCTCTTTTAACCCCTATTTGAAATTGTCACAAGATTCGGGACTCATATTGGTTATCATGACCTGAAAATCAAAAATGCCTCCACATTATTTTACTTCAACCCCTATATTCCAGTTGGGCCATCTACACAAAATCCATAGATTGGAAATTCTTCAACAACCTTTCTTCCATTGTCGTCCAAATGATCTCTTTTCCTTCAACCAACATTGATTTTTCCCAAGCATCATACCATGTGAGAGCTTTATTAGTCACTTACTTACATGAAAATATGCCTATGGAATGATCAGTGATCTTAGTTGTAATAATTGAAAGTATTGATTCATTCTTGAAATCTAGTTTTTCATAACATCCATGGAACAATATCTCTTGTAAGGCTTGATGTTGCACATCTTCTTCATCAATAGTAACAGTGTGGCTTTATTGTTGACTAAAGTTGGTGTCATCAACATGAATGCCTCTCCAAGTGCTTTGGCCGCTAGTATTGGGTTTTGGGATGCTTCTCCTTCTTGCATTACTTGATCATTCTTGAAGGTGCACACTTGAATTTGCAATGCTTCCATTGTCATCTTGATCTCCCAAAACTCATCCAACATTCATTGCATTTTTTGCATCAGATCTTGCAACTACAACTCCATGATTCATACACACAATAAATGCTCAATTGCTACTTCCTACTTCAATAAAGGATTGATACGATCACTCAAGAGGGAGCACAAACTATTGGGACTACCATTGGAACCTTAGAGGCTATCACTCTTTGATAATATTCCTCACCATCTTTGATGTTCACTCCTTTCCCTTCCTCAAGAATAAGGTCATCTTTATCTTAGCTAGGACTAACTCTAGTCAACCAGAACTAATGTAAAATTTTTTAGTTGAACTCCATATAGATAATATTTCTCCACTACTTGCAATAGTAAACTTAATATCCTTATAGAGCATACATGCATAAATAGGTGTTACAAGCCCAATTGACAATGCAAATGGTGCAAGTGACTGGGATCCAATGGTGTGATCAATAGCCTTAACAAAAAATGTTGTCACCACTAACTAATCTTTGAGCAACTACTAGTATAACTTTGACCACCAAGATTATCACTCCAGGATCCAAGCAAACTAGCTTTGGCACTACAAATCTTGTGACACATGTAATTGCCATTGACCAAAGATTCCAAGGATCTTATTGATTTTTTATCCTTAATAATACCTAATACAAAAATTTTATTCTAATACATGGTACACATCAAATCTAACTTTGGAAGTATCAATTGGATGAAAGACAAGCTTGGCACTTGTTTGTTTTGCAAGTCACTTTGCAAGAAAAATGATAGACAACAGGATTTTGGATGCAATATATCATTCAATATTTTCAAATATTGAACTGATTTTTGCATGACTTTTCTAATTGTAATCCTTTGCAAAGAAATCAAGTATCCTTACTCTTCTATAAGTTATCATTTTTGTACTAAGACACTTTGAGACTTTCAAACAAGAAGTTTTGATCTAAGTATTGTGGTCCTTATATCATAGAAGAAGTCTAGGGTAATCATACTTATGGTATTGGGGTAGATTCTTTAATGAAGTCAATGTTTTGCATATCTAAATCACTGCACAATGTATAATATTATCAATACCATAAATTATAGAAGCATAACTTATATATAAAGTCATGCACAAACTCTGAAATGCCAATGGTATATTTTGAAGTGGATATTCATAGAGCTCCCTTCTTCTATGTAATCAAAAATCAGAAATATACTTCAGGTACTTTGCCAATATGCAATTGATTACACTCATGAAGTCAAACGCACTATATTTCAACAGACCCAAGTTACACTTGCTACCATAGCTAAGAGCTCAAAAGGCTCAACATAGAATAAGTTAGCTCTTTGAAGCTCCAATTTGAGGTATACTACTCCTTGGAAAGATAAGGAAGTCCAACCTTAATGGCATATCCAATAGGTGGTTCAATGATATTGATAGTCCAAATGGTGGTTCAAATGGTTCAAAAAACTACATTAGATAGCTATCACTAATTTTTCTATGCATTTTTATTCATATAATTGTGATTGCAAAGATAATCAATCAAGTGTCCTAGCAAACTAGCTTAGGTGCTACAAATCTCATGATATCAAGAAGTTGAAATCCTTTTGACAAAAGAAGCAGAACTTCACTCAAAGGATAGAATGAGATTCTTATTCTAAAGGTAGATGTCACATCCTAGGATTCATATTTATCATTGAGACATTTTGATTGTTTTGAGATAGTTACATATAGTTAAGTTTAGTTATTAACTAAATTAGAGGTATCTCTAACTAATTTAGTATGGAAAATAAAGGGAAAGATCTAATATTTGATTATTAAAAACTTAATAGGACTCTTAGTCAATTTTAAATTATATTATATTAAAGTGGTAACTCTTTATATTAGAGTGAAACCCTTTTAAAAACTTTATATTTTGATTATACTTTGTATGGTCAAATGACTTGGTATATGAAAGGTGTCAAATTATTATTGCTTTACTAAGTTAGGTAGATTTGACTTGACCTTGAAATAGATTGTAATTTATAATTAAGAAATTATACTAAAATCTTGGGATATATGTTTTGAAGCCTATTTAAGGAGGCATGTGAAACCAAGAAAATCATGAGAAGGCTTGTTGACCAAGGATTCCTAACCTTGGATAATTCAAGTAAATTAAGGATTTTATCAAGTTACAAAAGCACATACCTCAATAATTTGGTGAGTAAATCATGAGTGGCTTTGTTAATACTACCTACATTTTCTAAGTAAAGAGTGAGATTGTCTTATTTAGAGAGTAACAATTATGTCATTTAACTTAGTTGAGCCTTTAATTCTAGAGCACCTTTTTATGAATCTAAGAGAAGGATCTTGCATATTGACATTCTTACAATGGGCTATTTGAGAAGAGCTTTGATATAAAAGAGTGAACAAATGATTGAGAGAGAGAATGAGAGATTTAGGAAATGATGGGAGTATTATTTTTGAGTTGTATTCCTTGATGGTACTCAAAACCTACTTGTTCTTCCTTCTAGCATATGGTGCATATAAAAAATTCTCACTAAAGATATTCCTTGGATTGAAGATAAGCTTAACATATTTTTAGATCATAATTTTTATACAACAACAACAACAACAACATGTCATGCATATATACATTGTGACACAACATACATCGCTGTCAACATCATACACTATAGAAGCACAACTCACACATAAGTCATACATAGACTCTAAAGTGCCACAATAATCAGATTGATTAACACTCTCAACTCAACTCAACTCAAATCAGTACTTGATCTGTCACTCTATAAACTGCCAACAACTGGGCACTGATTACAGTCAAGCCACACCCACTCAAGCATAGAGAATCCAGGTGACGCTCGCCGGCCTCTGTCCACCATAGCCAGGAACTCGAAGGCTCAACATCAGAGAAGTGAGCTCTTTGGAGCTCACTTTGAAACTATACCCCCTGGACTCGAGCTAGCTCTGAAACCCTAACGGTCCTGCTGACGGCACACTCAACGGTGCAAACGGTGCAAAGTGATGGTGGGCCCCACCGTGAAGTCAGTACCCTGAACGCAAAATCTAACCGTCAAAAAGTAGTCTTTGAGAAATTGTTAGAATAACTCTAACTACTATCACTGGAACTCCAATGTCCAAGCATCTAGATGCGGAACTACAAATGGCGTGACAGTTGTCGTGCGTATATACATCGCTACACAACATACATCGCTGTCAACATCATACACTATAGAAGCACAACTCACACATAAGTCATACATAGACTCTAAAGTGCCACAATTGCCTCCCTAGCTGGCGGTTGGGTCCCTCTAACTCCAGATAGCCATCTACTCTAAGTATATGGTATACCCTCTAATGGGCAAAGATCAGGAGACCGGGTGCTATGGAGCCCCATCGTTAGTCGCCTGTCTGCAATCTATACCATATAAAGAATGAACTAGCTATAGGTCAAGTACATCTAGGACATAACCATTGTCCTTGAGGAACCACCATGAGGGGAGGAGTCATACATGCCGTATGCCATCCTCTCGAACAACTATCACACACTAACATAGTAGCAGCTCCACCAGAAGAGCCACATAACATACACCTCAAGCCTACACGTACAAGTGCCAAGCTTAGGTCCATAGTACCATCAATGTTTGGAAGGTGGCATGGCGCATAATTGCACACATGATCCTTCCAAACAACACCATCACGTCCTTCTAACACAAGGACTCCAGATGGCAAAACCTCACACACTCTCAAGATAGTGCGGCTTGTAGAAACATCAAGTGTCATCGGTGCTGTCTGTTGTAGATATACATAGTCGCCTGGATGAAATCAACGGATTGAGGGTCTATAACCTCCTCCTTGAATGGTAGCATAGCGTAAAGTATCTCTATGCTGAGCAATTGCCAAGTTTTCAAAGGCCATCGGCATCACTCTCCAAAAGATCTCTACCCATTAAGAACATGCGCTCATCCATACATCGGGGTCATCCAAGTCCAAAACTACAATAGCATCTTGACAAATGGTTGCAGGTAAATCTGGATCTTGTCCATAGAGTAGAAAGTATGGAGAGAAGGATGCTAAGGAGGCTTGCCGGCTGCACCGATAGCCCATGGCCAACCAAGGTAATTGGAGATCCCAATCTCCCAAGTGGCCTCTCTGCAAACCATACTTTTGCAATCCTCTCTTCACCGTCTGAACCACTCTCTCTGCTAAGCCATCTGCCTCAGGGTGATCTCAAGATGTCATACGATGATCAATCAAAGCCTTGTTACACAAGACTTGAAACTCCTCCAAGAACTATGTACCTTGATCAGTCAAAACCTCAGCTGGTGCACCAAAATGACTAAGAACTCGATCCAGGAACGAGTAAGCTGTCCCTTCACTAGACTTGTCAGGAAGTGCCACCAACTCAATCCACTTGGAGAAGTGCTCCACCATCACCAAAACATACCGATGATGTCTCACAGTAAGCGGTAAAGGTCCGGCAAAGTCCAAACTCCAACGGTAACCCAATCCCATGATAGATAATGGGTGTAACTATGGCGTAGGAGCATTGAATGATGCTCTAACTTGGTCACAAACCACACATCTGGCAACAAACTGCTGTACCTTGGTCTGCATATTGCGCCACCAACAATGACTTTGGAGTAAGCTATATGTACGCTTTACTCCAAAATATCCTAGCTCCTCATGAGCATGACGGACCAACTGTGGTCTCTGAGATGGAAGTGGTACTACTCGCATTCTACCATCCTCCCATACACACAAAAGGTGTCTACCCTCCAATCTGAACCGTCTGGCTCGCTGAAGAACACGGTCTCTCTCCTTGGCTCCAATTGTGCCACCCACAACACCAATGCAAAGATAGTCCAGCACTAAGACATCATCATGAATGTCTCGTTGAACTGTACCAATATCTTCACTCTCTAGATCTGTGACCTCAATAACTCCTCTTGTATGCGCTGAGAGAGATACCACCAAAGCCTCTACAAATATACACAAAAAGGCCGATGCATGCCAACCTGGCACCATCTCCTCATCTGTCTCACCATGCCAACGTGCTTTGGTCTGATTATGCTGGCTGGGACATGGGTTTCTACTCAACCCATCTGCATCACGGGTCACCACTCTAGGTCTGTGAATAACCGTGAAATCATACTCCTGTAAAATCAAAGCCCATCGTGCAAGCTTCCTTGAAAGCTTGTCGGACTCCATCAACCACTTCAGCGGCTGATGATCAGTGATGAGAGTGAAGGGGTTACCAAATAGGTAACATCGGAAATGTGCTATTGCCCAAACTGCTGCCAAGCACTCTCCCTCATATGAACTATACTTTGCCTCCGCTGAATTGTTGGAGTGACTAGCATAGGCCACCACAAACTCCTTCTCCTCATCATCATGCTGGGTGAGCACCGCTCCAAGCCCCAACATACTCCAATCAATGTGAACCTGAAATGGTCGTTCCCTGATCGGGCTCCTCAAAATAGGAGTAGATGTCAACCTCTCCTTGATCTCTACAAAAGCTCTCTCCTACTCATCTCCCCAACACCACCCATGTGTAAGCTTGGTCAGCTTCGTCAAGGCCTTGGCAATGGCACTAAATCCTCTAACATAGCGGCAATAGAAGTTTGCCAACCCAAGGAATGCTCGCACTCAGCTCACATCCATAGGCCAAGGAATACGTGCAATAGCCTCCACCTTGGTCTACTGAACACCAAGTCCTCCGGGGTAGATAGTGTGACCCAAATACTCAACCTGCTCGTGGAAGAACCTACACTTCCCAGGATGTAATTTGAGTCCATGAGATCTCAACCTCTCAAACACCTCCAACAATTGTCTCTCATGCTCCTCCACAGTAGTGCTATAAACCAAAATGTCATCAATATAGCACCAAGCAAAATCCAATCCAGCTAGGATCCTATCCATGACCCTCTAGAACTCAGCAAGAGCGTTCTTCAACCCAAATGGTAAGAACCTCCATTGATATAAAACATCCTTGCCGTGAGGATCAATAGCCCAAAATGATGTCTTGGACTTATCCTCCTCCCTGATCGGCAATTGATGATATCCCGCTCGAAGATCCAAAGTACTGAAGACCTTTGCATGCCCAATCGTATCAAAAATCTCCTCCGGTGTAGGCATGGCATACCAATCAGCCTTGGTCTGTCAGTTGATAGGACGGTAATCTCCACACATCCGCCTATCTGTATAGTTGCCATGCATATCCTTCTTGGTTGGCATCACTATCGTTGATGCATACTCTCTATGTGAAATCTCCACCAAACCAGCCTCAAAAAGGTCACTACTCCGGCTCTGAATCAATGTCCTCTCCATCTCACTATATTGATAAGGACGTCGGAAAACTGGTGTCTCGCTAGTCAGCTTGATCCGTATACCAGGTCCCTTCAAAGCACCCAAATCCTTCATACTAAAGGCAAAACAACTCGTGTGACTCCTCAAGAACCTCCAAACCCTCCGTCTTTCCTCTCCAGTAAGCTTGGGTCCAAGATCTGGCTCCCAAGTATCCTCTGTAACTGTAGTAAGAGTGGAAGACGTATTGACTGGCTGCTACACTAGGCCCTTGGGAGCAATAGTGTCATGCTCCCGACCACTAGAGGTCCCAACCTCTGTGTGAAAAACTCCCTCCACTCTGGCTGTAAGCTCCACACGTCCTCTAGCTGCATCCCATGTGGACCAAGGGTGTAATCCAAGTAGCCCACGCTCACTTGGATGGACTCCAAGTAGACCACTCTCCTTGGTAGCTACTGGATGTGTCCCAAGAATACCATGTCCACTCGGTCCATCACCCTTAGCATGTGCCTGAATCGTCTTGATAGGCACAGGGCTCACAAGTGTCCAAGTGGTGATGCCTATCAAGCGCATCCTACGCTGCTCTGCCAAGCCAAGGCTCACAATCCAGGTCAAATAGTTCAGGTCCATAGCCTGACCTAACACCTGACACATGGATGCCTCTGACACTGCTGGAACAACGGTAATACTGGTGCAAAAACCCATCGCCCGCTCTCTCTCATCAACGTTGGGCTCCACCAACTGCTGTAATTGTGAGTCCCAAACAAGTCCAGGTCCTCCTTCTCAAAAAGCATGAGAGCCTGGGAAACTCATGAGTGTGAGAAATGCAGCTCTAGGCTGTCTAACTAGGTTCACCACTGCCATAGGTGACCTATCAGCCACTACCACTGTTTGAGACTGACGCCCAACATCCAAGATATCATCAACAAGGATGTGGTCAAGTCGTTGAATCCCATCATAAGTGCGCTTTAGAACCTCTCTGGGTAAGAGGTTCGTCCACCAAAGACAAAAACGATGAGCCCATGATTCCACTCTGGCTGCATCTAACAATACAGCAGGTCCCATCCAAGAATGGACCTGATGTGTACTCGCCACCACTCTGGTGCAAGAATCACCTATCAAAGGAACGTTCTCCAAAAGGTAAGCTAGAGAAACAGACTGATGAACCAAGAGATGTCGTAGTATCCGTAACATCTCCCAAAACACACCAGAACAAGGATCCTAAAGACCCAAACCGCGGCCCGCACGTGTATGTCCCTAACATTGCCATCCAAAAATCACCAAGTGAATAGACCCATGTCTCTCTAGGTCATGCGCCCCCAGTAAGGAAATATCTCCTGGTAAGGCCTTCTGGTAACCTTTGACTGCTGACATTGGTAATAACTCCGGATACCGATATGCCAAGTGTGCCACATGATGTAGAGAGACTCGCCTAGCAGTCTCATCTCTCTCTACATACAAGTACCTCTGTACTCGTATACCTGCTTGTAACACCGCAGCTAATCCGGTGTTGATCCCACCAAACAACTCCAATAGGCATATCCCCTCTATTGGATACTGCCAAGCAATGAGTATGGTATCTAGAGGTGTCAAAGCAATTGCCTCTGGAGGCTCATCCTCACACTCATCTCCTGATGGTACGAAGGCTCTACTCCAAGCCTGCTGCACCAACTGATCTGCATGCTACTGCAATGCCTCCTCTAAACTCCACAATGGAACATCCAAGGTGGATGGAACAATCCCACTCATACTCCAAAGCCGAGTGATCTCCTCTGGTACTGGAGTATCCTCTGCATGGGCGTTCCCCTCCAACAAGTCACCAGGCCAAGTAACTACACCATTGAAAGCTAAAATTGATGTTGGCATGGTCCCGGACTGTAGTGAGCCAAGACTGCCACTAGTGAAGCGTACTGGTAGGCGACATACCCGTCTCTCACCAGACTGCCAACCAGGTCTATAAGAGGTTGTCTCCTCCCAATAGTCAATGCTGAAACCCATGGGGTATAACACTGCTCCCCCAACTAGCACATCATATGACTCAACTATCGTTGCAATAGCTTGAGCTCTCACCACCGAGCTATCAGTCGGATGACCAGGCTGAACCTGGACAACAAGCTCTCCACGTGTGATGTACTATGTCAAACCACCACCAAGAGATGTCTGGATCTGAAATGGACACCTCTCCACATTGGTCTTCCATAACTCCAGACCGACAACTGTAGCCTTCCCCAACATAAGGGGCTGCGCACCAAAGTCTAACAAGACTCTCTGTGGTGTATAGACCTTCCTTGAAGGTCCCACGAAACAAAAAATCTCCCTCTGGTTATCCAATAGGACAACACCAGGTGTAAACCGCGCTCTCTCAAAGGCCGGTCTAGCTGGCAACTCCTCCAGTCTAGCCGCTGCTGCCTGCCATAAACCACTGGTCGCTGAACGGATCCCATGCTCCTCAACCAAGTCAGCTTTACTACCAACCACCTCTGCTCTAGTAGTAGGAACTGCACCATCCCTACTCTTGCACAACATGGCAGCCAACCAAAACACTAGGGCTAGGTCAACTCCCAATGTAAACATGTCACTAGCTGAAAACAAAGGATGCCGCATAATCAGCTGAGCCGCCCCCAACATCATGCTAGACTCAGTTTGTGTAGTAGCAAGTGGTTGACTAGCAGGTAGTCCATCATGTACTCCATCACCACCTACCACACCTGCACTGGGACATCTAGGAACCATGGATGTTGTCTGTAATGCCTCAAATAGCATGAAAGACTGGGGAAGTCTGACCTGTCTCCCAACCTCTCCTCTTTGTGAGTCCAACTCCATTGATGCTCCTTTAGGCTCTGGAGCACGTACTGCACTCCTAGTCACTGTTGTAGATGCATCCACCTGTGCTGCTCCGCACATGAAGTCCAAAGCATCTCTATCACCCGCATATGAGGTGGAAGCCTCAGCACCCAAATCTGATCTCCTCTGAGCAATAGCCATACTAGCCAATCTCTGCTCCAACTGCTCAATCCGAGTAGCCATAGTTGTGTCAAAAGTAAAAGCGGGTATTGCACCCCTACTAGATGTAGATCCTCTACCATCACCTCTACCACCTCGTCCTCCATGAACTGGAGCCCCTCTACTACCTACCATAGTAGCCCTACCACTCCGTAACTCCGGGTGTAGGTCAAAACACCGGTCACTAGTGTGACCAAATCTGTGGCAATGCTCACACTGCCTCTGTGCTGGCTGTGATGCACCAGAGATATCAGGTCCGCTGCCCTGAGTACACTCTCTCCTATGGTGAGGTCCACTACAAGTCCAACAAGCAACACCACCACTCACTGGCTGCTGCTGACTCAAAAATGAGGGTAAGGGTCTAACTCCACTAGGCCCTCCACTCTCTCCATAGGATCTGGGCTGTCCACCCTGTCCTCAAAAACCAACTATGCGTGGTGCACTCTGCTGCACTTTAGAAGAAGTCACAGCCGTGGATGAGGTCTCCCTACCAAATCTAGATGTCACCACTCTCTCTTCCACCATGTTGAGCTCAATATGCTCAGCCAAACCAAAGACTACTGCCAAAGTGGGCAAAGTAGCCTGCAACAACGTAGCATCACGAACTCTACGTCGCAACTCCCTATCTAGTATCCCATACCAAAACTGGACTGCTTGGGCCTCAATAACTCCTTGAGTGAAATTGATCAGCCGCCTCATGCAAGTGTATGCCTCGCATAGGCTCTCTCCAGCCTTCCGCTGGAACTCCTGCAAGCTCCTCAGCTTGTCAGTCCGCACTCCCTGGTAGTTCTACCTCAAACATAAGAAGAACTCCACCATGGGGTTAAACCCCGGTACCACACAACCTCCTTCAGCGGTACCACCACTCGTAGTAGCACTATCTCTAGCTAGTGCACCTCCACTAGCTCCACCCACACTACTCGAGCTAGAACTCGTAGGTACAGCCGATCTACTCCTGGCCACCGAGCCTGAAGTGATGAAGACATAGTGTGGAGACAAATACTCTCTCTATAACTCAATCTCCTCCAAATGAGCTCTCTTGAACTCATGGTAGTCATCCATCGGCGGACCCTCCAGATGCTGAAACAACCCCTTCCATGCCATGAAGGGTGTGAACAAAGTCGGGTTCCGCATCTGCTACAGATCACACCAACTATCGAACTCCTGGATGAAGTCATCCAACTCAATGGTACCCATTGTACCAGAGTAACGCCTAGGGCCTTTGGAGGCCCCATAAATCTCGTCCATGTCCCACAACAACGGTGCGGACACACCAAGTGCACTCTTAACTGAATCAACTCCTGTGTCAAACTCCAACTCAGAGTCAATCTCCTCCCTCACTGGGACCTGAGATACATGCTGATACCAAGCACCACTCCGAGTAAACCCACTGTGTACTACAGGGCTAACTCCTCTAGAATCTCCAAAGAACTATGTCGTGACAAAGTAACCGCAATAGCAAACCCAAACCACCAACTGCAACCGCAAGTACCCCACCAAGTGCCAACACCACCACGTGCCAACACCACCAAGCACCACCCACTAATGTAACTCTAACCGAGATAACTACACTAGGGGAAAGAGCAACCTGTGACCTACCATCATAACACGCACTCTCACAGTCTGCAGGTCATCACTTCCTGCCTCACCGGAGAGAAACAAAGGTAGTCTGACTGGTCATCACTCCAGCCTCACCACCGAGAGCACACCAGAGCACCAATGCTCAAAAGTCAGGGCACCTCACAAAAACGTGGTGCACAAACAGGAAGCAGAGAATGGAAGGGATCCAATCACAAGAAATCTAAAAAAAAAACCTCCATCTCATAACACAACACGGGACTGACTCTACCACCATTTGGCATTTGACATAAGAGAAGTTTGTATCTAAGTCCTAAGCTACCAAGATCACCAAGAATGGGATCAAACTGTCTCTCCTAGCCAAAGCTACATAGGTATAGATAACAGTGGCACAATCACTATGACAACAAGTGAGGGTGGACCAGTTGGCTAGGGCACCAGTCTAGGAACAAGAGATCTAGGGGTCAAACCCTGTTGCGCACAATCTAGCAGGAAAGGCAGATTTTGCCAACCAATGACCAAGATCTACTCTAAACTAGCTAGCCTCACACCAGCAAGTTGGCTTGCTGGCCCTTCTAGGCCTTTGTAGCCTCTCATAGCCCACAGCCCTATGCCTTGAAGCGCCGAAATTCAGCCAAATGAGGCCTTTCTTGTTGCCACTTTGAACCTCCTCCAAAATTAGCAAAACTTCTCCAAATCTGCAAAAGTCCTCCAAACTAGCAAAACTCCTCCAAATCTGGCCAAACAGCAAAAACTCCTCCAATTCTGGCCAAAATCTGACGTAAAATCTGACGTAAACCCTAAAGATGGCTGTCCGCCAAATCCCCCGCTAACTTTCCACTCGAGCCAAATTGACAAAACGGGTTTTTCCAAATCACAATTTCATGAGAAGAGCTTCCAACTCCACCTTCAATTTGACTTTCTGAGCCCAACTCATAGCAAATTGGTCTTGCCTTCACCTCCTAAGCTCAAAATCACAACCCTGCTCAAAAATTGCTCCATCTTTGCTCAAAATTTGGCCAGCGCTTCCGCACACCGTCCGCCTAACAGCCAAATCTGCATCAATCAATTGAGCTTCTACACACTAGGGAAACACAAAACTTGAATCAAGCTACCACGATCCACCAAGCTTGGAGATACCACCAACACTCAAAGTCTTGCACCCGATTTCCCCCTGACTTCACTTCTCTGATGTAATCAGATTGCTTAACACTCTCAACTCAACTCAACTCAGATCAGTACTTGATCTGTCAATCTATAAACTGCCAACAACTGGGCATTGAGTACAATCAAGCCACACCCACTCAAGCATAGAGAATCCAGGTGACGCTCGCCGGCCTCTGTCCACCATAGCCAGGAACTCGAAGACTCAACATCAGAGAAGTGAGCTCTCTGGAGCTCACTTCGAAACTATACCCCCTGGACTCGAGCTAGCTCTGAAACCCTAACGGTCCCGCTGACGGCACACTCGACGGTGCAAACGGTGCAAAGTGACGGTGGGCCCCACCGTGAAGTCAGTACTCCAAACACAAAATCTAACCGTCAAAAAGTAGTCTCTAAGAAACTGCTAGAATAACTCTAACTACTATCACTGGAACTCCAATGTCCGAGCATCTAGATGCGGAATTGCAAATGGCGTGACAAACAACTTCATAAAGCTTGAAATCACATTCTTGTATATCAAAGCAATAGAAATTCATAATGTATCCAAAGCCAAATCAAAGAAGAAGGCTCTCACAATAGTATTGGTATCTTTGTTATCAATCCTTGGTTGGATTTGCATTAAGAGAGATAGCTTCCATGTTAAGTTATCAAATCTTTTTACTTCGTTTTCAAACAAACTACAAGATAGATGAAGAAACTCATTAATGTGAGACTTTGTTTGTACCATGCGGCTACAACTAAATTGTTAATAATAATTAAAAATTTAATTGTATTAACTCTTCTACTTTTAATATGGTGAAAAATATTAATTTCCAACTTTATATAGTCTCATATGAGTGTCCTTATGTATTGCATAGTCTTGAAAACAAGTCCATATATGTGCATTTGACTTGCCCTTAGAAAAGAGTACATAATTGAGTAGATTTCATCAAAGATAAGCTTATAGTTCAAAATTTGGCTTTAGGATGGATCAATTTCTCAATTTCATTAGAAGTTGGCTTGTGAACAAGTTCATATCTCAATATTTGTCAAGAATTGACTTATTTTGTTATTTGGATGTGTGCTTAGAACGTTTGACTTATGATTCATATTAAATTATATAATCTGAATATTAATAATGAAAAATGGTTACAAAGAGTGCATTTTCACCTTAGCATTCAAAAATGATATTTTGTACTACAAATAGTTCTTGATCCTAAGTTTGCAAAATTTGAGAAATGTTCCTAGATTTTTTTGTTTTTTATTTATTATTAAAGTCAAAAAATCCAAGAAAAATTATCACAATGACAACCTTAAGATTTGATCACCAAAGGAAATTATATTTACTCTTTATATTATTTTAGCTATAGTATTTTAGTGAGTGCTAATGATTATGGCTAAACCTATATAATTGATTAACTACAAAGAAATGAGCAAAGCATGAGTGGACAATGAAATCAATTTCCCATCATCCCAATCCTTATGTGATTAACATACAACAAACTCATTTGGATTCAAGCATAAGATCACATAAAGATAACCATAAATAAAGAGGAAAGTTAAGCTAACAATTATTGTTGTCAAGTTGATAGAGTTATAGAAAAGACCTTGAATTAAAAATTATTTTTAAATTACTTCAAATATGCCATAATCCTTGAAAGGAATAATTAAATAATTTTTAAACTATCAACCATAAGAACTTGGATTAAAATCATTCAAACAAGATAGAACAACCAAGAAAAACTCAATTTGATAATGGAATATCTTACAAGAGTTCTAGATTAGAATGTTGACTAGAAGGAATTTTCAAAATTATCACAAAATGCTATAAATAAGGTTATCAAATTCATCAAATAATACGATTTAACTTGAATTACTCCTCAATATCAGCATATCCTTGATCATCCAAGCTTACCTATACAATCCTAAACGTACTTAACCATGTATTTTTTTAAAAGTTTCTTAATTAAAGTTACAATCCCTCACCTTCATTTACTTTGCGATACAAACCTAAGAACCAAACTTCTACCTATAAACCTGAATCTTATCTACAAAGATAAGAAGAACACACCATCTCCACATATCTAATGCTTGACAAGATATGAGCAACTCTTGAACACCTAATGCTTTACCAAACATGAGCAATCTCAAAAGCAACCCACTTATCTGCAAAAACAAACAACAAACTCATCATATATTTCTTGAGCAACCGTTTAATAATTTTAAAATTCCACTTTGAGCAAAGTAATAGCTCCTATTGATAAACCTCGTGTAGAGCTTCCATATTACTTACAACTTGATGTATGTAAAGTCAATATATAAGTAAAGTCCTCACTATGTTTTTAACCATAAACATAAATGTAAAACATAGTGAGAACTCTAGGCATTTTAGCTTTGTTGATTTGTAACTTTATTGTAAAGAAATTATTTTCTACTTCTTTAAATATAATAATCTCATCTTAATCTCATCTTAAGTTATAAAATCTAGTATTTGGCATTTTCTAGAGTACATTTCTTTAAATAAGTGATTTTACATCAATCAAATGCATTGATGAACACTTTGCAATTAATACTAGGTTCCTTGATGCATATTAGAGAAACTTAGGTTAGTGTTTATTAAAGGAGCTGATCTTTATTTATCCATAGATAAATATAGATCTCAATCCAAAATTTTATCTTTACTAATAAATTGTTCCAGATTATTTTCTTTTGTATTCAGGAATCTTGACTTTAGAAGGCATCAAGTATAACTATATTGGCAAGGGGAGTTACATTAGTAAGACTAACTTTCAAAATTGTGATAAACTTGCATGAATCTTAAGATAATAACCTCCTTAGTTGGTTTAATAAGTAAAGTGAAAAGGATTCATAGTCAAAATTGCAAATTTATTAGCGTATTCAACTTCTTTGCTTGTTTTGCAACTCCATGACAAGAGTTCATTCTTAACATAGTTCTTTCTACTAAATCCAAAGATCTTGTCTTATTACTTTTGGTGTCTTCTTAAATCTCTTAGTACACAGATTTCTTTCAGAAAATCTTCCTATTCTTCCACCTGTCCTCTAATAATAACATTCAAACTCTATCTATTGATAGATGATACAACTCCTCTATTAACATTACTTCCTTAACATTCCTTAGCATTCAACTCCATTCATAGTGCAAGAAAGGTAAAATATATCTCAAACCTCATACCAAACATTTATACATCTTTTTTTGATGCTCACCATTTAGCACTAATTCATTATTTATTCACCTAACATAATCAATCTTATCTAGGATATATTTAATGTCGTTAATTGTCCATATAATGAGGTCTCTTTGACTAAAAAGGAATTATATATGATAATACCTATAAATATTACAACCACTTGTCTTATATCACAACACAATTACTACACCTCTCTCTGTCCAAATTCTCTACTCAAACTTAGATAGTCAAACAAGAAAGCTACAAGAATGAGGGAGTTAAAAATATAAGAAGTCTATATTTATCTATCTATTTATATATCTATACTTTGATAAATCTTATATTTGATTCTGATTTTAAAAACTATTATATCAAATAATATTTCTGAATTAAATTTGAATAACAAGTGCTCTACCTAGAAGTACATCCACTTGAACCCAAGCATGAGTATGAGAATGTGGAGAGTGTGATTGATATAGGGAATTCTTTTTCATTCAAAGTTATTGTTTCACCATCTTTGAATTTTCTAAGTCAATTTATTTCAATAATTTTGCTAATTTTATATTAGTTTCTATGCTAATATTCCATTTTTAACTCTTGTACAACCATTGTAATATGGAGTAGTAACATATATATCATACATTACAAAAAGATTTAGTTATTTTAATATATTTCTCTCTTTGATAATATAGACTTAAATTACATTTGCTAGCAAAACATTTATAAGATTTATCATTTATATGTTTTCTATGAGTATTTATATAACTTATTGATGATAAATTTTTCATTATAATCCTCCTCTAATCCAATATACATCTTAACATAAGATGAAAGAGATTTTGCACTATTTATATAATTACATTGTTGTTCCATTGGAATCCAATGCATAATTTAGAATAAGATAAGTTATTATTTTACTTTTCTCCATTATTTGCTCAATGGAGAAATTTCTCATTCTTAGAATTGCACAAATGAACTACATAAAATGTATTAAGTAGTGGCATTTAATAATCCCAACCGCTCTCGTTGAGAGGTTAAATTGAAATTAATTTTTTGTAGCTGTCCTATAAAACTCTAATTTAGCAATTTATAAATTATTGAATCTAGAGATAAGTTACTTTACCCAACAACTGCTATAAATGACTCCAAAAAAAATTACAGACTTGAAAACCACCACCATCAAATTAGTAGATAAGGATCTAAAAGAGTTTCATAAGAATATTGAACATTCAAAATACTCCATATATTTTATTTTATTTTTTAGTAAAACATACTTATCTAGTGATGGTTGAATACATCTTTTTGTACCAAATAAAATATTGAATCATACTTACCTGATTAGTTTATATTTCCTCTAAGATTAATAGATTCTTATCTTCATGGTGAAGATGAGAATTCTTTGAAGATAAGAATCTAAATGAAAATCAATCTATTTCAAATATATCCCGTCAATATCATATATTTTATGGGATGCAATAATTTTAGAGTTCTATGAATAAAATGAAAAAGATATAAAATAGGATGATCTAATATTTAGTGTTAGAAGAAGAAAGGAGTTTTCTCGGATTCTATACATAGAATAAGAGTTTTAATTTCCCCAAATCGATAAGAATCAAGGAGTTCCAGGCATACGATTGATTACCCTAATGTCAACCCACTGTAGCTTTAAAAATCTCATAACTTTGTCAGAATTTATAATTTACAAAATTCAAAGCATCATATAAAAATATTTCTAACAAAGCCGGTTCATGGGAAAACTTCTATAACTAGATCTCCACAATTGCTTAAGGCAGTGTATCGTACTTCTCTTCTTCTAACTAGGTTACGGTGGCAAACTGAAAAGGTATGTTGCGGCATACTGAATTTGAGTTGGATTGCAAATGGATGAACAATATCACAACAAAGGGAAGCAAGAAAAGATACACATACGGCATGAAGAGATGCTGGTCTAGTCTATCACTTAGGTTAAAATGAACAAGTGGAGTGCTTGTTGAGACACCTTACCCAACAAGCACTCTCAAAGCTGACAAAGTTCGGGGAGACCACTAACTGGTCACTGCTGTGTGCAGGCGCAATCCTCCCCTCTCCTCATAGGCTTTTGAGGTGGGGGAAGGAGACTGAATTCTGGACCGGCACATTCAGAGTACCAGGCGAAAAGTTGGCAACCTCAGAAAGGTTGCCATAGAGTTTAACATAGAATAACAAACAATGGACTGCTCTGTGTCTTTATGCAGGTATTCAGGTACATGTATGCAAAGTTTCTAAACTTCACGGGCAAGCTTTTGTCTGTTGATCATACCTTATGGTATATAGTAGACGACTGATTAACTTGTGGTGGACATGGCTGGAGAAAGAACACCGGAACAGGAGAGTTGACAAAGTTTAGATTCCTCATACCACCGACCTGGGAGTGCTGGTCTATTTGCTTACAAGATAGCATGATTGCATCGTCGTATCACAGCTTGAACAAAGGGCCCAGGCAATCACGATACACCAAGTTTAATCTCCTCAATGACGAAATCACATTCACCATCTTAAATCTGCAAAGGCATCTTCAGACCTGCAAAAATGAATGCCTGTGTTTGATTATCAAATATGGTCGGTAGAGTAGAAAATTCAGGTCTAGAATGAGAGTTGCAAGTTGCGAGAAGCAAGAATGCACATAAAGGCACCTAATGCGATCGACAGGGAGGACAAAAATCGATCAAAATGCATCTCGTGGGTGGTGCAAACGAACAAGATACCAGTTTACAATCATTTGCCACATAGCACAACCTTGCCGAAATGACAGACCAGGAAGGAAGTCCACTTAGTATCTTCACAATCCTAGATCTTCGGTCGATTGATATAAATTGCACTCAAGGAATCAAGGAACATGATACGCTATTCATGTACAGTACTTGCGCTAGCGCCAGAGGCTGGTGTTATAAACCAGGGCTCCACAAAACTTGCTTCTCTACTTTAGTTCAGCGTCATATATTAATTACATCTTTAAGAATCCAGAGTACGGTGTAGTGTTTACCATTGAAAGGAACAAGCTAGAGCTGGTGCAGAGTACAAACTAAATGCTACAGTTTTGAAAAATCAGCTACCCTCTGTATGTTTGTCAGATGGTCGATTCTAAGGCGAAAGAAGTTATTCTTGGTCGTCACCAAGTAATGCTAACCCTTATCTATCTTAGCAAGCTCTGCGTGATAACCAGTTTGGACTTCCTGCAGCCTGAAGTGCGCATGCAGCGACAAAAAATGAGGTAGTTTTGACTAAGTCAGTTGCTCACCAACATCAGAGATGGCAACAGGTTAACGACTAGCTACAAGCTGTCGGGAAGCGGCCGTTGTAGTTGAAGAATCTGAGTATGCAGGCCTCTGACCGAATGAAAACATTGCATCACGTGATGCTTCAGTTGCAGCAGAAGAGAAGAGAAATGGGTTTCTTCACTCTTCACGGCCTCTACCAGGGCTTGAATGCAGCCAACTTCTGAGAGTTCATCCTCGATTTCTCCTCCCTTCTGCTCTTTTGCTTTTTTTTTCAGCACTCGAATGAGCAAGTCCAGCATAGGAGAAGGAAACGAAAATTCGAGAGACAATACTTTGTCGAGGCACAGAACTTCATCCAGAGACTTCTCTTCGTCTGTAATAGGCTGGACGGTGTGCAACTGATAACAAGCTTGAGTACACGATAAACCTCGCAAGAATTTAAGCATAATCGCCCCTCCTTTAAATCCTTGTCTCAGCTTATGCTCATCTAATCTCCTCTCCTCGAGGGAAATCTTATCCAAAAGCAGGCTGTATCCTGTCCAAGCCGTGTCAAAAGCCCACGAGAAGTCTTCCTTACAAGTCTTGGTGTCCGCCCTGTGCTTCCTCAGCACTCGCAGGACATGTTTGACCTCGTTGAGAGACGGGGGCTCGGGTGCAGATAAGAGCTGCATGACCATGCACATGGTACGATCGTTCCCTGCCTCTACTCTCTTTATACTGTTTCCCAACCACTTGTAGAACTTGAGGGTGTTCAAGCTGTAGAAGAGCTGGGCACTCATATATCCCGTCAGGGCTTTCTGAGAGAGCCACCCCGAATTTTTCTTGTGAATCCTTAAGAGCATGCTCAGGACCTGCTTGTCCTTCTCCTGCAACAGAGTGGTCACCGACATCCATTGTGCGAAATTCTTGGAAGCAGAGTGTATCGACTTTGTCAACCTGTTCAGTAGAACTTCGTTGTTTACGTAACTGGAAGAAGAACAGCTCGCGCTCACAAACTCCTCGTCTACTGTCCCCAAGCTGAAGTCCCCAAATTCATATGGCCGCGTGCCGACACTATACCTGGTCTGCATTTTTCTTCCTCCAAGTTGCAGCGTCATCCCACATTTAACGAGTTTCAATCAATGTTATGAGTTTTGAAGCAGTCAGCAGAACGACGAGGGTGATACAAAGAAAAGCCAGACAGTCAGCAGCTCCATATTGAGAGGCAAGCTATACTTCACGTAGTCGACTACGCAAGTGTTTTGTGCTCTGTGAAGCTTAACCTTAATGCGCTCATTGCCCTACTGATCTGCAATATCGCACGTAAGATACTTCATGGAACATTCATTCATTCATTCAGTCCTGAGCCGTAATAGGAAGAGAGAGCATCCACCGTTTGCTTCCAACGGCGAATAAGCAACTTAGGTGAGAAAGTGAGGAAAGAAAGTCTCATGGTTTTACAGCTATCTAGTAAAGGTAGAGCTGCCATTTATTCACCACCTAGTAGTAGGTGGACCCGAAGGAAAGAACTTCAATGACACCAGCACACGCTACTACAATTGGGAAATGCACGTTGAGTGAAAACCATATATCTCTGAAGATGATTTAGCTCCTAATGACAATTACAAGTCCGTAGGTCTTCCGATACGTCACTAGCAATCACTTCAATCTTTCCGATGGATCCTGTTCCGTATCAAGACACGGACTACAGCGTGACTTGAAAGTCCCGCCTCACCCTTTAAGCATTACTTTCATTCGACATGCGAGAACCACAATTTCAGTTGCAGACTTTGCAATCTCATCCTCTCCAGATCTACTTTAGATGAGGGAATTTTACCAAGAAGCTACAATTATTCCTTGCTTCTCGGAACCTGAGCATGGACATCTGCGCAGAAGTTACTTGTAGAGTTTCTAGAATCTCAAAAGTAGGACAGTGCGAGATCGTGGTACAGCTTTAATGTGTCCATCTCACAAACTAGCCGTAGTCCTGGTTTTATTTTGTCTTACCCTCAATACTCTCAGCTTCTACTCCTTATCGCCAGTAGCGTAGAAGTTTCGCCACTTCCACTTCCATGTCGAGAATGCAAACACGTAAAGATTAGACTACTGTAAAGATTTGAAAATGAGGCAGTAACCAGAAGTTTCGAGGGAAAATTCTGGCATGACTAGAACGCCACAGAAAATCATGAGAACACTGTTATCTCTAGCTCATCGGGACAACTGAGGAACGTTAATTGATTCGGATTGAACTGTACAACTCGTAGCTCCTGCTGCGGCAACACATTGCTTCAGTCTTGCTCTAATTACGCAGCAGCTAGCAGTCCAGAATACGTTAAAAATTTGGCTGTGTACAACAAGTGAACATGAAAATCGATCATGAATCTCGTCAGTACAAGCTGGAACCGTACCCAGTACAATCTGACAGAAAAGCATGTGTCGCTTGTGCGTTGGCTTTCTTCTTTTCTCCACACAAGCTTTTGCAATGAGTCCATCTCCTTTTCTCATCACCTTCATTATGCCATGCACGGTATCCTAGTTCGGCCAGCTCCTCCGTCCTCTTCGTCATCTGACACTCCATCGCTGCTTTATCTCGCATCCCATGCCTGAGCTTCTGCAATTCTCTGTAATACACTACCGTACTCTACTCTACCTCTAATGTCCGAGTAGATTCAACTCGCCCCAATCCGCTTGACTTCGCTTCGACGAGATCAACACTGTAAATATCTGGTCCAGGTTTACACACCGATATACTTTCGTTGCTTGCAAGGACAGCTCCACCCTATGGCACGTGGTTTCCTCCTGTGAAGAGGACAGGGCGAAGGAGAATATCATACTTTATCTTGCAGAAGTAAGACTGACTGCGCTGTAGAGGGACCATTATCGTCCAACTTTTCAAGTTCAGATAGTGACTGATTAGTCCGCTGCTGTAGATGCTCTGGTTGAGGTGAATGAATGGATTTCGAATGATCAAGCCCGTTGCATCATCCTAAGCAGACATGCTTAGTATCAACTAGCGTGGCAAGCAAAGATCATTGAAGCAGTCCTTCTGTAATTGATTTACCTTGTCAAATGGACCAGAGGTGTGATCACAGCACATGAATGCACAAAGGTTCATTGCTCTTTCAACAAAACAGCTATGGTGTCCTGAATCCAATTTTTCAGATGTGTCTGATGGTTGCTAATGTACCAGCGTCTTTCAATTGTAGTCACCGCCTGGAAAATAAATACGGATGGGGGCATGAGTTGTAGAAAAGGGAGGCAAACCTGTTAGGTTGATTTATCGAGGAGCTCTTGACTTCAGCGTAGCCAGAGAGTAAATGTTAGTCAAAGAAAACCCATCATGAGATCTTTGTACTGATTAGTTATTGTGCATCATTCTTTTCCCGACGAACCACCTTCTTTCTGTAAAGAACCTTTGCAATCATTATCAAATATATGGAGTGCTTTGTAGTGTGAGCGCTTTAAAGTTTGAAAGCCGGTGAAACTGAGCAGTAAGAGAATTTTACGGATGCTGCATCTATACGTCTATCAGAAGTTAGGATATTTTTGTTTGGTCGATATCAAAATATCAAAAATCCTTCAATATATTCAATGAGAAAGGATTGCTAACATCGAGTTTGACGTGACCATCATGAGTTGTCTGAAAGACTTTGATTGATGCAGCTTGTAACCCATTTGTAATTATTTAGGAACATCTCTACCGTGATTGCACTACTACCTCCAGCAAAGATGACTGTTAGATGCATGCAATTGTTCTTTTTCCATAGTGACCTTTTAAATCTTCCCAAAATAGTATCAGCGAGTCTCGTGGCTCCCCAAACACCGTTAGACTCACTGTAGTCTGTAAAGTAAGTGCTAAAATTGCGCGCTTGAAACAAACGTCTGTTGCTATTGAAGTTTTATTAAAGCTTCTACCTCCAAGATTCACGAAATTTGAAAAAGTTTATTCCATTGAAATTGGAAAGGGTCCAACTTAAGATCATAAAGTTAATTATTTGTACCATTTGAAGATTTGGTCTATATTCTACACCTATGTTCGGAGTATTGGCTTCTCTTTCTATTAGAAGACTACTAAGATGCTAATTTATATCGTATATTTTAGTCATATAAGCATGCCTAATTGCCGTGGTGGAAAGTTGTACTCCTGGTCTGGGTGAATATTAAATATAATATCCTCTCCTTTTGTTAAAACCACTAAAATTTCACATTTCTTTTTAAAGGATTTTGGGAAAGACTCATAAAACTAGTCCGTACAAGTATTAAAAGAATAGGTATGCTCTATTCCACTTGACGTAGACTTTATGCATAGAACCTTTTCAAGATCATAGTACTTCAGTAATTTCGATTACTGACAGTGAAAGGTTCATGCTAAAATGGACTTTGAAACGAATACTTCATATTTTTTCAAAATAATTAAAATAATATAAAATTAACTGGTATGGTTATATATTTCCTTATCAACTTCTGAGCAGCCTCTCAGTTCTGTAGTCAGCAATTCAATTCACTTGTTTCACCAAACTTATCAAAATTTGGTTTTCAACTTAACTCTTTTCATTGATCCTTAAAATAGTTGGATTTAGGTATTTCATTTATATTGCATGGTAAATTTTGGATCTTTGAGAGAATTTTAATGACTTGTCTAAAGAAAAACAAGTCATCACTATTTATGGTTGGATATATATAAGTCAGTGTCCATTTATAGTATTAAAAAAATCTGTCTATTTTGTCATCTCTACACTTTTCAAGCAAATACAAAAAAAAAGCAATGAAAAATAAATATCCATGATTTCAAGCATATTCAACATTTTACAAATTAACACAAAGTATTTAAAAATAGGTTTGGATGCTAAGTGCATGTTTGTGTTGGCACAATGTAAAATGGAAAAGTGAAAATGAAATTTAATTTTAATATATTATTACTAAAAAATTTCCTAATATTACTTAAATATTGGATGCTTATAATAGAATTACATTTTAAGCATAACAATTCAAAAAGAAATAAGAGCTTTTTTCAATATTTTCTCATCCAAAAAGAGATACAGAGATATTAAAAGATAAAAATTGAAATCAGACTGGAACATATTATATTAATAAAGGGAAATCTCAATAAAAATAATTTTCAACGACTCTATCTAGCTAGCTATGTCTCCTTTTGCTCCACTCCTTCTTATAGAGCTTCTTCCTCATGCTCTACCTCAACATTATATGTGGGGTGCAATGCTCACAATCTCCACTTCACTGGTGGTATGCAATATGGTTTTTGTTACGTTGATATGGGCTACCTCATCTAGTTATGTGTTACAATAATATGCATCTCATCATCAAGACCTTGTTGCTTATAAAACTTTTTCAATGATGTTGTCTACCATTGTTAGTAAAATGGGGATGTTAAAAGCCACTTTCTAAAACAAAGACAACAATTCCTATCTAATTTTCTATAGATCCTCCGTTTGTACCAAGTTAGATTGCAGAAAGGAAAATAACCCACTATAAGAACAAAGGTCAAACACACCATCCGTAGATTGTATTTAACTCTATTGATCCTCTTTACATACCAAGTAGATTGCACAAAGAAAAATAATCTCCTTGCTAGAACAAAGGTCCAACATACCATCCTTAGATCTGGAAAGCATGATGATAAGGAAAAACTTTAAGCTTGATAATTTTGATAAATATTCAAGTACAGCCCATCATCCGATATTTTAGCTTTTGCAAGGAAGCACACCTTCAATTGAATAATTTGTTCTACATTACTATCATTATATACAAATACAAAATTACTCATAAACCTCATCTTCTACTTTCTCGAGTACCTAATCATCAAGTACCTATATTGGTAGTTGATCTGTAATTCTCCAAGTGTTTTATACTAGCTTCTTTATCGATATATGCAAAAATTTAGTCCGTTTATGCACATAACCCAAAAAAACTGACCAGAAGTATATATTTTTTACTTGCAAAAAAAGAGCAAATAAAAATTAATTACCAAATCATATGATCAAAAAAATATACTGGCCCTGAAAGCCTTATCACAAAACAAAGAACTAATTTGTAGGAGTAAAAAATGATAATGCCCAATATTTTAATGCTTTTACTTGCATAGAACTAGACAACCTATCATTCAACCAATCAACATATCAAAACTATCATCATTTACAAAGTGATTGTTATCATGGTGGTTTCACTCCTTTGTGTTATAGATATTTGGGATATCTACAATTGCCAAGGTATAGTTGTATGGTGTTATTAAATCCTTCTTTAGTTAAAGAAAAAGCCTTCAGTTAAGAAATGAAGTGATCAAATATCCTAATCCTAGCTCTATCTAATTGGTAGATCTACTCCTTGAACATGTCTTCAAGTACACCATGCACAGTCCTCTTCTTTCTAAGCTTTTGCATTCTTATACAATTGAATGAAAGCCAAAAGAATGACAAACTTATAAGATTTGGATTTACAACTAGTTCCTTCACTTTTTCATGAAAAGCCCTAGCTTTGGAGTTCCTCTTTCATGCACTCACTCTTTCAAGCTTCTTTTTGATATCTTTGTCCTCCTGTACAAAAAAAATATTACATTAGACTATAGTTTATCTTAATCCAATTAAAGTAAGTCAATAGTTTAACAGTTCAAAGAAACAATGACTTACAAGAAGTTCTTAAATGACATAAAATGCTTATTTATTTTCATTGCATAATAAAGAGTGTACAAAATTCATTGCCTTTTCTTGGTCACTTGCTTATGCCAATTCATATGGATTTTTTGTCATGATGCACAAGACCTTTTATATTCCAATGTTTCTTGAATATCTTGTATAAGGTTAAGTCCTTAATAGACATAGCTTATGGAAACTCATATGGATTTTTTGTCATGATGCACAAGACCTTGTATCTTCCAGTATTCCTTGAGTATCTTGTATAAAGATAAGTCCTTAATAGTTATAGGTTTGAGACTCAAAGTCAATACGGCCGCCTTATCTTTCAGTATTTCCTTGGCTCTCTAATGAGCTTTGTACTTGGTACTTGAGTTTTGACCTTCTTCATACATGCTAAAGATCTTTTGCTAAATTTTCCACTCCAAAAAGCAATCTAGAAGATGTTATAATAGGAAATAATTATCTTCTCCAAAGTTGACAATGGCTTGTCTCCAAGCTCTTTGTCAAAAAGACATCTTTAAGATCCCATAGCTTCTTGAAGCTATCTTCTTTAAAGTCCTGATTCTAGTGCTTAAATTTTGTATATGGCTTACTTGGAAATAGAATTATTGATTCATATAATAATATGGATCAATAATTCTATCTCCAAGTACATTGATAATATATCCACTTCCATCTTCTAAATTCCAACATAGATAAAATACAAGCAAAGAGCAAAAGAAGTATTGAAGTAGCTAAACTTCAAAAGGACCTTGGATGTTGCAACAACAATGTGATTCCAACCAAGTTATAGTACATCTAGTTTTTGAGGTCTATTATATCACAATTTATCTTGAACTCAAACTTCTTGTTTGGATCCATCATCACAATAAAAGTTATTGTTTGAATAAGAGTTGACTTTCAATATCAATTATATCAATCCATTAACAAGTCTAGAGAGAAATAAGTTTATATTAATTGTTTCTCCTTCACAAGGCATTTCTTCTTTAGTGCACTTCTAATTTAGTTCTTATCATGCTTATCTATCATTTTTAGCTCCACATTACTTAATTCCTTGAATATAAGTAGAGTTAATGTTCATACTTGACATAGATAGTGCAACCACCACTCTACATATTGCTAAAAATAGAAGTACATGCCAAATATATTTTTCTCCTATTTTTCTCCCTTGGAGTCACTCTCTTACTCCACTTCTAATGTTATGATTGTGACAATATGGAGTTTAGTGATAAATTTAGTAGTGCTAACAAAGTAACAAATAAGAAAACTTAGCCTAGAATATTCTGGAAGTATCTAAGAAGCTTCTTGGAAGCTTCCCGGCTAGCTTAGCTTGAGCTTCTAGAAGGAAGCTTCTAGAAGCTTCCAACTAGCTTAACTTGTATGCCAATTAGGTGATTTCTAGAAGGAAGCTTCTTGAGAAGCTTCTCAAGTGCCTTGTATGCTACCTATAAATACCAAAGCCAAAGCTCATACTAGGCATTTGGAGTTTTCCCTCATTCAAGTGTCCCAATGTGAGCTTTCATTCTCCTATTTCTCTCCTTGGTCTTGGTCTTTCACAATGATATTCTTGTCCTTCTTCTTTTTGTGGAAGGACGAGCCTTGTCTTCTTTGTTATATCCTACTCAAGGATAACTAGAAAATTTTATGACCTTATACATTTTTTTGGCACCTTAGACTTTGCACTTGTAAGGTCTAGTGCCATCTCCTCAACATAATAATGATTGTGCTCTTTGAAGTCTTAAAGGAACCATACATTCTTCTTTACAAGCAAATTTTGCTTTAGCACCAACTCCATAACTCCTACGCAATAAAGTTGAGGCAGTCCTCCAAAAATATGTGTGAAGACTGGATATAACTTCAACAAATAAAAGGCATATTGCAATAACATAAAAATAAATAAAACCAACAATCAAGATAAGAGTGTAAGTTAGTGATATTAGAAAATTTATACATAAAATGCTTGGTAAGAATTGCACCAAAATGACATGATGCATAATGGTGGTGATGGAGCTAGGTGCACTTTAATAGTTGCTTGGCACTATGTGCTTATTGTTATGCAAAGTGAATAAGGTGCAAGTGTTTGCTTTGCTTTAAATGTTTAGAAACAACAGTGTATGACTAACTTAATAGCAATTATTTAGCAAACTTCAGAATTAAAATAATCAGTAAATGGAATCTACCCCTTATTCTTAGCAATTAACTTTATAATAGCAAGCTTCTATTTAAGTAAACAAGTTGATGCAATATCTATTTCTTTGTACTCACTTAAAATAACTCTTATGTATCATTTACAATGCATAAAATATGCTAAATTCTATATGTTTGAATTTATCAAAATATGTTTGAAATTTAAGAAAATTTGTATCATTCTTTTATAAATTTTATGAATTTCAATGAATAAATTGCTCATTTGCACTTAAACATTCATTAGAAGTCATCCATATAGCCTTTGGTATCCACTTCCTCAATATTACAATTAGAGTACTATTGGAAAAAGGAGAGAAAACCTTGCCATTGCTCTTGCCTTTGTTATTCTAGAAATTGGAAACAAGCATATAAAGAAATAGTGTTTTAGGAAGCAAAGATGAAATAACTAAAATAAAATCTTTAGTTAGTATGTATACAATTAAAATTTTAGGTGAGAAGTAGAAATTTCTGGTGTTGAAAGATAAAAAGAGAAAATGCAATGTTGAGGAAATTCTTTCTTTACTTCCTTCTTTATATATGTGGAGAATGTTATGTTTGGCTTGTCAAGAGCAAAGGCAAATGTAACTGATGGCCGTTGCTTGTCACTTGTCTAGAAGTGCAAGTGGACAGTCACTTGTCTAGAAGTTCAAGTGCATGACAGTGATGGACAGTGATGGACCTGTTTATAATGTATAAATATGTGCAACGAGAAATAAAGCTTCAAGAAGGCTGGTGTGAGCCTGTTTCAGTCGTGGAGGTAGCTTCCGGGACAGGGAGTGAACCACGTTATTTCCTCTTAGTCTTCTGATTTCTGTTTAAGGTGGTTGTGATGTGCTATTGTGAGAGGTCCTAGGGACTGTGTTTTTCTAACAGAGAAAATATTGTATTATTATTTTAAATCATTATTTTAAATCATTATTTTAAATATTTTTTCTCAAAGATTGATATGTTATGAGGCTTAAAGCCAAAAACATATTGTCTATAAAGTTAGGGTTCATAGAGTATCGCTTTTATAGTTGGAGTTCATAGTAGAGCCTTTATCTTTAGGCATATTTCTTAAGATTGTATCAAGAAATTAAAACACACCTTCTTATCTTAACAATATTTATATTATCAAGTAATTAAATATAATAAGAAAGGCCTGATTTTTCCAGTGCATAAAGGTAAGAAATCTGTTGTTATAATAAGGATTTCCTAAGGCAAGTGAGAAAGATTCACACACATTATTGTAATATGAGAGTAGTTTATAGTTACATTCAAGAGAATGACTCCATTAGTGTCTCTTTTAATCCATCAATTGTTCCAAGGGTTTTCAAAGAACATACTGATTGCATCTTGAATTTCTTGTTAATGAGTGGCTTGATATCTTCTTTGCGGTCATTAAAAACATATGCTCTATGTAGATATCTAATGTCACCAAGGAAGAGATAGATGAATATTACAAAACAAACATTAGTGTTAACGATTCAAAAGGGTTTATCATATTAAGTAGATTTTACGATAAGGCTGATAGGCTTTTTCAAATCTCAAATTCTAAAAGGTCACTTCTTTACGTGCATGTCAAAAATTTTCACAAAAAATCATTTTTTATATACATGGACTATGAAAAGCTTAAATATTTATTTGTTACATGCAAAGTTGAAATTTAAAGATAAATTTATTTTTATTAATGTAGTAAAGCAAAGGAATTTTCTCCAAAATATACTTTCTCAAAAAATATAATTTGGCAGAAGGTACTATGAAGGATTTTATACATAATAAGCACTTACTTTCTATCACTAATTGTGTGATTGAATATCCAAGTTTCACTCTTTTCTTGTATATTGCATGCTTTATTTGCAGCATAAGGAATTTATGGAGAAAATACTAAGTTGGCTAATCATGAAAAAAAAATGTTTTGCTAAGTACGTTTTGCTAATTTATCAAGGAATAATTGTAAATGTGATAAAGCAAGCAAAACTGTTATTTTTTGGGCATCTACGAAATTCATACTAATTGTCAAGTTATACTTGTTTTCAATCAAACTCTTGAAGCAAGAATTTTTCTCTTGTAAGAGTGTATCCAGAATGATGCAAACTTAAATATTATCTTACATGGGATGCTAAACTGTAATATTTATAGATGACATAACATAAGGAAATAAAAAAATTCCATCCTTCTTGCCTATTTATCCTTGCTCGTATTATGATTTTCATGAAAATCAGAGTTGTTTTTCTCCTAATTAGACACATCTATATTAGTCATATCAACAAGGCTAAGAGAGGCTAACGTTAGAGTTAAGAGATTTTGTCGAGATGCAAAGCAAAAAAGAAGTTGAGAACTTGCTGATTTTTCTTTAGTATTTTATTGACTAATTTATATTTGAGTATTGTGTTTGTCATTTAAACAAATTAGCAATTGAGATATTCATTTTTGTGGTTTCTAGAAATAGTCTTCAACAAAAGTATGCACTATAGTATGCAATATAATTGAACTCAAGCAATAAGTATACACATAACTACTAATATTCAAGAAAAATCTTGCGCTGGAGTGTGCAATAACAACATAAGATGTATAAGCAAACTAATATTTCCAAATATATACCCAATGGTGTAAGAGAAATATTAGGTTGTTTGGGAAATAGGTCTAGTATACTTTGAACTTGAACTTTTAAGCGATTCTATTGTTTGCTTAAGATAAGTAAAAAAAAATTTCTTTAAATTCTCAAGGGTAATTCGGTGAGAGAATTTTCTAGTGTACCCGATGATAAAGAACAAGTAATTTGGAAGATGATTAGTCTAGTGTCTAGTGCCACTTTATAATTCAGAAGAGTAAATTTGAATATTTTATTATTTTGATAGTTGTTTCTTTGTTTTATACTTGTTTTCTTTCTATTTTAAACTCACTTGAAAATGGTGGAAATCATTACAAATTATTTGCGGATTTCATTTAGATTCAAAACGATGATCAATGAGAGAAAATTCATAACTTATTCTCTTTGTTTCTTGATTACCTTTTTTAATTTATCCTTCTTTTGGAGTATTTTGAGCATAAAATACATGGTTTCTTTTCTAGCATGTAAATGTTCTTTAAGTTGAGTTATATAATTGTAAATTTTCCTCATATAGGACTCTTTATTGTTGTCAGATATTATAAAAATATAAATAATTTTTATTGATAAATAATAATTTCATATTGCACGGTCGATAACAAAATCACACAAAATTGATGTCAAATTTAGCATCATAAACGGTTATAAAGTACCACCCTTTATCCTCTATATAATGGTGATATGAATTGTGACATTTTCTCTTATTGAACTCTTTATTATTTTCAGTCATTATCAACAGTAGATAATTTAGATGCGTAAATGATAACTTTTATGTCGTCCATCATGGATACCAAAATTACTCAAAATTCACGTCAAATTTTGCATCATAAATGGTTAGAAAGTACACATATGCACTCTATAATGGTCATTTGAACCTCCATAAGTTTTGCGAATGTCAAAGTAGCCATCGAACATAGTTTTTTTGAGCAGTTATAATTTTGAGTTTGAGGTGATTAATCAATGGTAGATATCACTTTAACCAGAAATTTATTTGACATTTACAGCAATACAAAGTGCAAACGGTTATTTTTGAAGCATTCTGAAGATGGTTATTTATTATTGAACACAAAAAAATAAAACCTTCACTTGTCCATCATAATACAATTCTCTTGAAGGAAGAAATATGTGATACTTAAAAAGAGATGAATAGTTTAGAATAGAGATTGACTTGAAGAGTAAGTTTTCAGTTGAATCAACATCATCCATCAATCACATTTTCTCTCGGCAAAAGAAGATGCACTAAGTCGACCCCACAGCACACCTTTGAATTGCAAATAGCTATATTTCAAATTACGAATCAGTAATTATCTACTTATATTTACATATATTGAATTAATTTGAAGAAAGTTCATGTAGCTCACGATAGATAGATAAAGTTACAAATTATTGGCATTCGAAAACCTTCGCAATCCTATCTATAGAGGGAATTTGAAACCTGAGCGGATAGTATAACCTTTTCCTGAAGATGGTCGTTCAGTCTATCTGCAGAAGAGCCTGTGCATGTTGACAACAGGAGGTTGCCGTCGGAGTGCAGGGGAAGGACGGACATGCATGGAGTAGAATCAGCGAAGGTTCAGTAGAGAGGAAAAGACTTTAGGGATTGCGTGGTGTGGGGATATGGCGGAGGAGAAAGGATCAGAAGCAGTAGCGGCGGTGACCATTGTGTTGGGTGCGGAAGATCAGCTCTCCATGTCGGTCTCGAAAGGCGAAGCATTGTCGGCTGCGCTGGTGCAACTGAAAGGAGAGTGCATGCAGTTTCTTGGAGACTATCTCCTCCGACGAAATACACCTTTGGAGGAGACGGGTGTAAATCTGGAAGAATCACTGAGCGATGAGGAGGAAGATAATCCAGAATCTAGGTTAGTTCTCCCCAAGAAGAGAAAATAATGAAGCGTTATTACTACAGTTGTAGCTTGTCATGTTACATACGCGTTTCATCTCACCGCTGGATGATTTGGCTTGAAGGACCTCAAGAACTTGAGGAATCGTCGACAGTTTTGGCGATTTGGATCAAAAACCTGCTGGTTGCCTCCGTCCGTGCCGGAGGTGCACGAGAGGAACGAACGACTTTAGGGACCACAAATAGAATCACGAAGACTAGCCTCATGAAATTTATGGCTTCTCCTCCACTGCTGTGCAAAGCCTGAATGTGCCATCTGCGCTAGATATTTTGTTAGCCATGAACTGTTGAAGAGACTTTCGAACCGTTTTGTTCTCCGTGATTCTGAAGCCAGTCTCATTCGCTTCCGTTTGACATACTGAATTCAACGTCCTAGACAAGCAATGCCCCAACTCACGACCTGCTCTTCAAATCGGTTTGTTTGACCGTATCCTTCCTTCTACTCCAGATAGGCGCTCTCGTTACGAGGCTCCATCTTCCATGCGTCATTGTTCCTCAGTTGCGTCTTCATTTTGCAACTTCTAACATTCAGCCGTGTCAGACATGAACTCAAATCTTTTAAAAAGCGGGGTCTGGAAGAATTCTGTGATAGTATTGCGCGTTAGCTGGACCACCGAAAGTTTGGAATGAGGGAGCAATAGCACGGACTGATTTGGACGTGACCCTGATTTCACTGCTATGACGAGAAAACCATCGGACCATGTAGTGGACACAGATGTATCAGCGGGTCAGCCAATCGAGAATCCATGTAACTAATTATGTGGATGAAGTGACGGCGTTTTCACAGTGAAGTCCTGTCGAGGTGTTGGCGATTAGTAGTGCAGGGACACCTAATTACTTACACTAAGGGTTAACAGTTCACGACTACCGAAGATTCATTTATGGTCGGAGGGAAGTGCAATCCTGCTAACTTGCAGCCCGAGGACCCACTGTACAGGGGACTAGGATTAACGCTGCATGCTCTGTTTCCGCATGTGCCTACTAAGAAACTCGTTAAATCGACCAAAAGTGTAGTCGGATCCACGACTAAACGGTACCAGTCATCTCTTCCGCCTGTCCGTGCATCGTTCATTGAGCATCGGATTCGACAATTTTGTGCAGATCTAACCTGAATTCCCAGCAACACCTAACACATTTCATAGTGCGGGATTATTGTGTAAAATCCGGAATACCTAGAGTCAACACGAGTACCCACCACGAGGGATACGGTAACATGCAGTGAACGGTGATAACATTCCACGGATACCCATCTCCATAGTTTTAAGAGAATATGGGGTCTAGGGGAAGCATATGGAAGTATGGAGATATGAAACCAGCTACGAACACATCGATATACTGTTCAACAAATCCATCAATTTAATAGATAACGGTCAGATGAAAGCACCCACTCTTACCTAGTTGATGTGCTTCTGAGTCTCTAAGATCTTCTTTCTCGCTCAACTGATTTTGCTGCTCATTCTTGAGAATTGGTGCCCTCGTTACTGCATGCGTAAGATGGGCACCAACTGTTTTTTAATTATTCCCTTTGGTCAATATATGAATAGAATGGGCACCAACTACTTAAGACAAGGCGCGTTAGACATACTTTGCATGTAGATCGTTCCAGAGTCAAAACCCTCACGACCAACTCGTAAGGTCCTCAAGTAGAAAATAACTTGCACCCAGGGTTTATTAAAGTAAAAACGAATGGCACCACATCATAGCTGACATACACGTCTGACATACATTTTTCAAAAATCTACGCCTCTTTGATTCCATTGCAGAATAAGATCATTTGATCCTGTAACGTTTCAGTATACTACTGAGAGATGTAACTCAACTGTAAGGAAAACCTCGAGTCCTGTAGTCAAGATGTGATGGACCAAAGACTTCGAATCAATTTAGACTAGAAGACCTTCGTTTCAGTGCACAATCCAGGCTTCGGTTTCTAACCCCGGTCAAATGGATAATATCTCCTGTCGTCACGGTCGGCTTCAGGATGTACCGTCAACTCAATCCTCTCCTCTGCTCTTGAGATGCAACAGCGAGAAATCTGGTAGGCTGGAAACCTAATTAGTTTAAAACGCCTATCTCCTGCTACGAGTATCTTCGCTCCGTAATCTATTAAGAGTGTCAAAAAGGCCGCAGGACAGTACGGTGCACAGGGGACCTGTGGATTAACTACCTCATTTGTGATACAGAAATACAATCCCAAACAGGAAGAAGCCGGTCATCTGTAAGGAACCGAGTTACAAAGAGTCAAGCATCAAGAACTTTGAAAATTGAGAAATCTGTATGTACATTACCAGCAAAACTATGACAGATTTATAATGAGTTCTTACGTTTATACATTCAATTACACAAAGCCAGACAGGTGGAACTAGAACATGCTAATCAGACGAGTCAAAACTTTAAAGCCCGCTTTCTATACTAGAACAACCGAGAATGGCTTTGAGAAGTTGTACCATCGAGAAAGCACCACCATAGTAGGGATAAGCTGCTGGGATAAAGCGTTCGTATTCATTGTGGCGAAACGGACGTACTGGGATCTGCTTGCTCAAAGTGAGGCTTGTGTACCCGAGCTGCTTGTATTCAACCTTGAACTGGAACACACCGTACACGTCTGGCACTTGGAAAGCTGTGTGGTACAGACCCTACAGTATTTTCCAGGACTGGAATTAATAAAAGAAAAAAAATTGCAGAACCGGATAAGTAACCTATCTCACGAGATACACTCTCTGGAGTTCTAAAATACCAAAAGAGAAGATCTGTAGATTGCTAACCTTGAACTTACTTTCTTGTTCTACGACCTAGATGGACCTCCTTCACGACCATTCGTAGCCAGTTCTCTATTATGCAGAACTCGTAAGAGTCTGAGCGGAATCTTCTCTCTTAACTGCTTGATCTACACTAAATGAACTTGCAACAACTTGCTAAGACGAAAGAGTATATACCTTGCCGTTGTGATCCATGGTTTTCAGGACATATGGACTCATCATGTAAAACTGAACTTGGACATCATCAGCTTGATATGGTCTCCATTCCTTGCCAGTCCATTCGTGAATCTCGAAAGTATATTCCTGTGCAGCAAACAGATCACGTCAATTGACGTCTGCTATAATGAAATAGTAACACGTTACATAAATTTGGGCACCTTGTGCGTTCTCAAGTAACAGCCACACTCTACCCTTGTCATTTTCTGGAAAAGAAAAAAAGATCTAACGACCACCGAGCCAACCGAAATGGAACTCAAAGACGAAACCAACCACGAGCATCTCCGTTGACAAAGTGTATATAGCTACTGTATCCTTCACGCACTACCACAGGAGAAATAGACGGCTTGTCTAGATAAAACATGTTCAGCATAACTTCTACAGAAAGAGTCTTCAGTTCATAGCAAACATAACAACTGAGATGGGCTAGAGAATTAAGTATTCAATAGAACGTACCAGCTGATCGGTAATTCTGTACATTGCAGGTTCATCCTTCTCTCCAATCTTGTTGTGACGCACATTCATAGCCTAGAGAGAAATAGAGTCACTGTGTCCGCATAAAATCGAAGTAAAAGCGCAGAGCCAGATACAGTGGCTCCATAATGGGTTACTATTACTAAGGAATAAGAAGACATTGAGGATAAATTAACAACCTTCAAATGTCCCCGCTCGTGGAATGTCCACTTGCTAAGCTCGACAGCCAGCTGCTCGTTTCCCGATCCTGTGGAACTGCTTCAGAGACAGATGATGAGAAAAAATAAGTAGGAAAAGCTGATATTAGCACAAAAGAGCTCGGTTCATGAGTAGGATAACACACTGAAACTCCTACCTTGAGCTTCCGACCTTCTTAACCGACGACTTGAAAAGCCTGCACATCCAATTTTTCAAGGGAATGACTCAGTCTCTGCATAACATCCCTTTTACTCTTTAAGTCTAGCAGTCAAAAGAGATCTAAACTGGCCATACCCCGCACTAACCAGAACTTTGACATTCATGCATAATGGGAGAAAGAAGAACCAGACTACCACTCTTACTTAAAACTCCGATCCAGGAACCAGTTCAGAGCTTTACTTGTCACTGAATAGATCCAGAGAGCCGGATATTAAAACACGAGCGTTGTTCCTTGCCTGCAATAGAATTAGTGGCAAACATGGCCATAAGTAAGACTAGTTCCATACGAGATACAGGTGGTAAGCTCTTGTTAGTCACAGTATTTCCTGCTAGATTCAAATCACGGTGAAACGTGAAGATACTTTAAAAAAGTTCCTAAATTGCCGTTCAAGCTTTAAACATTTCAAGTACCTGAACGACAGAAACAAGTGAAATGGAAGTGCCAGTCAGAGCTGGGGGGGCCGTCAGCACAGAATTTGGAGGAGCAGAGAACGCGGATGGAGATGCTGATAGGACTGTAACCACCTAAGCATGCTCACACACAATAGTAGTGAATACAAGGCCACCCTCAACCTAGACACTCAAATGGTACATCCTTGCGATACCATTTCAGAATAAACCAGTTGTTGGTCTAACAAGAAATCATTCCGAATCACCAGCATCACAGAGACGCTAAGCAAGTTGCTTATAAGTATGCACAATTGACGGCAGAGGATCACATGCTCACCAGCTCGCTAGCAGGATTCACAGAGTGAGCAATTCCACGGAAGAGTACGGGGGCCTGCATTTGTCATCGATTAGTGTTGATTACCCAAAGACCAGTGTAGGAAGTCCTCAGAAAGAGAATAGGAACAAGCAAGGAGTTCACACCTCAATAGGAGCTGGACCCAAAATGACTTGGGAATTGACAAAGTTCTCGCCCACGATGAGAGAATGGTCGCTTTCACTCTGCACAGCAAAGTTGATATGATCGACAACCACAGCCTCCATATCCTGCGCATTCACAGAGTACAACGTCTTAGATTAGTCACTGTGGAGCTTCAGGATAAGTGTAAAACTAAATCATGCAATTTGGGCAACTTCTTGATACGCTGCTGCCTCCAGGAGGGCCTGGGATGTCTTGAGTAACCAACCTCATCAAAGTCCACACCACATTCCGTTGCAATGTCACGTATGAGGTCAGAAGTGTGAGTGTCCGCAGCGAGAATCAAGTCGTGACCAGAATCGACAAAGTCCAAAATAGCGGGTACATCCAAGTTGCCTCCGAGTTGTCCTGCGGTTTCATTCAGCAACTTCTTTCAGATGAATTGATAAACCTATGGGAAATGCGAGCAGAAGCCGTCCGAAGATCGGGGGATCCAGAACCCACTAAGTGCATATGCAATGCAGATGAAATATAAGCATGAATGTGTGCAAATCGAAATGAATAGCAGCTCAGGAAATGGAACTAACATGAATTGATAAACATACTTGAAGTCGCAACATAATGAGAAATAAAATATAACAGAACCGCTGAATACCAGAAATATATGTGGTTGCACAATCTTCGAAGCAATTTCTGAACAGAAGGTTTAAAGCAAGAGATCCCACTAACTTCCATAACAACAGATTTCAAGCAACAACGGCCACGCTGACTCAGAGGCCAAAATGGGATGATCCAGGAATAGTAGGATATTCCACACCTTCAACGGATGGCGCAAAGAGAATAAGAGCATCATACAGATACTCTCCATACTTTTGCAAAGCCAACTTCGGATCGTCAGCTAGTTTGATATCCAAGTCGTATCCCCGACCTGCATTCCCGTATCTTCTAGTTAGGGTCCAACATGGCCATTCAATCGAAAAAATGCCACTCTGATCAAATCAAATACTTCCGCCATCTAGAAACATTACCTCTATTTTCCTACTATACGCCATAGTCCGGCACAGGAGAAAACATAAAACCTCAAAGTGAAACAAGATGCAGCTGGAAGCCTTAGCAAAGATCTTCAATCATCAAATTTTACACGCTCAACACGACAACATAATCCAATACTTACTTGTCAAGGACTTGAAAAAGAGCGAATGGGACGACTTCAGTGCCAGATCGTCCAACAACACGAGGACACGCTGATCGGTAGGTTTATCCTCTGAAAAGGCTGCGCATATCGTAGGAAGCAAGATCGCGATCCCGAACAACGCTTGCACTCGCATGGACAACGCCATCGCTCCTTCTGTTGTTGCTCGCTCTTGCAAGGATCAAGAAACAAAACCAACGGAGGAATATGGCCGGCATGAACCAAGACTGCACCTCGAGACGTCCTTCGAAGGAAGGAGTTTCATGTATGCTGGAGTTTTGTGACGAACTCATTGCTACAGCCCAGTGTTATCGCTACAATTAGAGACTGTTACTAAGTCTGGCGCAAAATCTGCCATTCTTCGCCAACAGTGCCATCAAAATGACCCTGCGACTGGCGGTCCCCATGACTTCTGGACCAGTGAACGCTAGGATCGCGGTCCCGTACCCTAAGGGACAGGCGATGCTCACCCAAATTGGCTAATCAATAGTTTCCTAGAGGGTAATATTTCATCAGTGTTTATTAGTATATCAGTATTATCAGTATTACATCTTCACTTACAGAGCATTGGCAATCCATCTTGCAATCCATAAGAGAGTAACTCCAGGGGATGTTTCTACTGATGCTCCAGGACATGTATAATTAGTATATCTTAGGTGCGGTAGTGAAGATTTCTCAAATCGATAATATCGGAGGCTAGTTTCATTTTACCTCTTTTGTCTGTCCCTTGCACAGTGTGAGTTGATGGGTCTTCCCCTCCCTCATGTATGTTCTATGTGGTTGCCTTCTTCACACTTATGTTTTCTCTTGATTCATAAGAGCTAAACTGTAGACGAAAGTTATTAGTGAGAGGAATTCCTTATTGGCTTCTTTACAGTTCTTTGTATTTTAGAATAGTATAAAAATTCAATTGAATAGATTATAAACCTAAGTAAATTTGATATGCTTATTTGTTTCACCTTTAGACATTAGTTGGCTGTAACAAATATGAGATTATTATTCTTTAACATGATATTTGGATGGCAGAGAATTTTAATTGGTGTAATTAAGAAATCACTAGCTAGCTTAATGAGTTTCGTTATGATCTATTCGTTTAAAAGAAATTATATTTTTTTCTACTTGAGTTAGTGGTATACATTAAAAAAATATCTATATGTTTGACCTTGTTTTGATAAAGGGAAATTGGATTGGATACTCTTGTATTTTATTCTAATCTGAAATATACACCTTTAAGTTCATAAAATTGCAAAGATACTCCTCAATCCTCTAAGAACATACCCCTTGCTCCATTAAGACATTCAGATCCCTCAATCTTGTAAGAATGCACCACAATTCCACTAAAACGATCACTCTATCACCTCTATGTATGAAGGGTTAATTGGTTAAAGATCACAACATCCAAGGGCAAAGCAAAAGGATTGCAAATAAATTTTATATCATTTTAAAAATTTGATAATTTGCATTACATTATTTCCTCCCTGCACAATAGCCTTTTATCTTCCTTTCCACAAATTCAGGTTCTAACTTGAAATCCATTACTACACATTACCTTGTGAGTAGAAAAGTATGACGACTAGAATTAAGGGAAAAATATACGCAAGCAAGAAAATTGGAATTTTGCCACTCACTAGAACTCATAACCAAATCAATCCACACAAAATCTAATAGGTTATCCACAAACATTTTGGGATCTTGTGGTTGAAGTAAAGACAACTACGGGATTAATTTTTAACACATTTGAGGAGTACTATTTACAAATGTTGAAGGTATGCAACATCATCTCCAAGTTCCCCAAGTTCATGTTCTTCTTGTGGAGGTTCTTATGTTGTCATGACATTTGCAATGCCAAAGCTAGTTTGCTTGGATGTTGGAGTGATAGTCTTGGTGATCAAGGTTATATTAGTAGTTGCTCGGAGACTACTTAATGGCAGCTAGATTTTAATGTTAGGACGATTGATCACACTATGGTATCCATAATCACTTGCACTATTTAAAAGCTCACTTCTTTAATGTTGAGCCTTTGAGTTCCTAGCCATGGTAGAAAAAGGTACATAAGCATCACTTGGAATCTCTTAGCTAGAAAGGATATGGCTTGATTGTAATCATGGCACATTTTTGGCAGATTATTGAATTGAGGATTGAATTATGACCAAGTTGAGTGTGATTCAAAGGTGAACTGGTTACATGAAAAAATTGAGGTCAAGGAGATTGGGTGCTAGAACTAAATGTGTTTGTGGTATCTCCAAGCTTGGTGGGATTGTTGATATCTATGACTATTGCTACTTCAATTCTCTTTCAATTATGTGGATGGTGTGTAAAAGTTATGCTTGATTTTTTTTTAGATTTGATATTGGGGTAGACTGTGTGCAAAAGCATTGCCTAAATTTCTCAAAATTGAGTCAATTTGAGATAGTGGATGTTTGGTTTGAGCACACAAAGGTGAAATCATGGTAGATTTTGTACAAATTGAGCCCAAGATGCAAAATTTGAGGCAGATTTGAGAACACATCCCTTTGAATTAGAGATTTAGAGGTCATCTAACTATAGTGAAGGTTTGTTAGATTGGCAAAGGTTGTCCATATTTGGAGATCGAGTTTGCAAAGGTTGCCAAGAATTGGAGGTTGCCCTCACTAGTGCTAAATTTGGTGTAGATTGACTAGATTTGGAGAGGGTTTGGATTGGCAAGAAGAAAGACCTCTTGGCTAAATTTTGAATTGGCAAGAAGAAAGGTTTCATTTGGTTGAATTTTAACATTTAGTCTATGAGATTAGCAAAGGTTGTCCAAATTTGAAGGTTGAGTTGGTGAAGGTCATCAAGAGTTAAAGGTTACCCAAGTTTGATGGAGGTTGCTCTAGCTAGTGCTCAAGTTGGTGGAGGTTAGCTAGATTTGGATGGAGTTTGAATTGGCAAGAAGAAAGGTCTTATTTAGCTCAATTTTGGCATTGGTAGAGGTTGTCCAAATTTGGAGGTCAAGTTGATAGAGGTTATAAAGAGTTGGAAGTTTCTCTAGCTAGTGCTTGAGTTAGTGGAGGTTAGCCAAATTTAGAGAGTGTTTGAATTGGCAAGAAGAAAGACCTCATTTGGCTAAATTTTGGTACTGGCAGAAGTAGTTTAAATTGGTGGAGGTCATTGGGAGTTGAAGTTGGCCCAAATTTGATGTAAGTTGCTCTAGCTAGTGCTTGAATTTGTGGAGATTAGCCAAATTCTGGAGAAGCTTCAAATTGGCAAGAAGGAATGTCTCATTTGGTTGAATTTTGAATTGGTAAAAAGAAGAAATGCCTCATTTAGCTAATTTAGCCAAATTTTGAATTAGCAAGATAAAAGGTCTCATTTGGCTAAATTTTGGCATTGAAAAGTATGGGCTAGAGAAGCTTAAAAGCCTTAGAAGAGCTTGCTTGCATGAAAGCTAGCTAGTTTAGTTGAGTTTGTGACAATTATCTGGCAAAATTTATCCACCCTTCAAGATTATGTGCGATAAGGTTTGAACCTTACATCTTTAGTTCCTATACTAGCACCCTAGCAAACTAGTACACCTTCATTTGTTGTTTTAGTGATTGGTAATACATATACTCATTTAATTTTGGCATGGTTGCATATTAATAAATAGATATTCTTATTCTATCAAATGTCAAATGGTAGTAGAGTCAATCCAATTTTGATTTATGAGATGGAGGGTTATCATTTAGATTTCTTGTGATTGGACCTCCTATACTTTTTGCTTCCTATGTGTGCATCATATTTGTGTGAGGTGCCTTGATATTTAGAGCATTGGTGCTCTAGTGTGCTCTTGGTAGTGAGGTTGGAGTGATGAACTATCAAATAACCTACATTTTTTTGGTGAAGTAGGAAGTGATGGCTAACATATCATGAGAGAGTGCATTGTGATGGCAAGGTACAAGTTGCACTTCCTCTTTGTATAGTTGTTATAGTTAGAGTTACATTAGTAAGTGGTTCTTGGGGGTGCCACTCGGTGGTTACAATTGTGGTTTGGAGTATATTATCACAACGGAGTTCTCCAAGAATTCTAGAAGGGATTTTGACATAGTACGTAGTGGGTTTACACAAAGTGCACTTGATACTAGCTCGTATCTTAGGTCCCAATGAGGGAGGAGATTAATTCCAATTTGACACAAGAGCTAATTTAATTGAAAATGCATGTGGTGTGTCTGTACCATTATTGTGAGACATGGATAAGGTTTATAGGGTCTCCAAAGATCCCAAACACTACTTTGGTACAATGTGTATCATTGAGTTAGATGACTTCATTTAAGAGTTTAATAGTTGAGGTGATCTACAATAGATGTAGAACTCAACTTTGTTCATACTCTTCATGGCATGGAAAGTGTTATTTAGACACTTGGAGGATCCACCAATGGATGACTACCATGAGTTGAAGAAAGCTCATTTGGATGAAATTGAGCTATGGAAACAATATTGGTCTCCAAACTATATCCCTATCATTTCAAGCTTAGTTTCTAGGGGTAGATCAACAATACTCACAAGTTTTAGCTCTAGTAGCATTAGTGTATCCAATGGAGGTGCACTAGTTAAAGATGGTGTTACTACAAGTAGAGGTACCATTGTAGAAGATGGTGTATTATTGGGGTTTAAACCCATGGTGGAGTTCTTCTAATTTTTGAGGCAAAACTACCAAGGAGTGCGGATTGACAAGTTGAAAAGCTTGTAAGAGTTCTAGCAAAAGGCTAGATAGAGCCTACATGAGGCATACACTTGCATGAGACAACTAATCAATTTCACTCAATGAGTTATTGAGCCCAAGTAGTCTAATTTTGGTATGGGATCCTAGACAAAGAGTTGCAATGTAGATTACATGATGTTATGTTGTTATAGGCTACCTTACCTTACTTTGGTGGTGGTATTTAATTTGGCTAAGCACATTGAGCTCAACATGTTGGAAGAGAGAGTGGTGACATTTGGATTTGGTATGGTGATCTCATCCACAATTGTATTTCTTCTAGAGTGTAGTAAAGTGCACCACACCTTGTTGGTATTTGACGGCAAAGTAGACAACCCAAATCTTATAGAGCTTTTGGAAAGCCTAGTGTAACTAGACTCTTACCTTTGTTTTTGGGTCCATGCAACTTGAGTGGTGTTGTTGCTTGTTGGACTTGTGGTAGACCTCACCACAAGAAAAAGTGCACTTAGAGCAATGGACATGATATCTCTAGAGCACCACAACCAACTCAAAGATAGTGTGGTGTGACCATTGTCAAAAATTTGGTCACAACAATGACCAATGCTTTGACCTTCACCTAGAGTTACGGAGTGGTAGGGCTATTATGGCAAGTGGTAGAGGAGCTCTATACCATGGAGAACAAGGTGGTAGAGGACCTACACCTAGTAGGAGTGTAGTACATGCCTTTGCTTTTGATGCAACTATGGCTACTCAGATTAAGCAGTTGGAGCAATGATTAGCTAGCATGGCCATAGCTCAAAGGACATTAGTTTCAAGTATTGAGGCTTCCATCTCTTATGTTAGTGATAGAGATATCTTGGACTTGATGTGAAGAGCAACACAAGTAGATGCATCTTTTGTAATGATAGGAGTGCATTATATGCTCTAGAGCCTAGAAGGGCATAAGTGGAGTTAGATCCATAGAGAGGAGAGGTTGATAGACAAGTCAAACTTCCCTAATCTTTCACACTCTTTGAGGCACTACATATGACATACATGGCTCCTAGACATCCTAGTGTAGTAGATATGGTAGGTGGTAATGGATTTCATAATGGACTAGCTTCTAGTCAATCACCTACTACTATAAAGATTGAGTCTAATACAATGTAGGGAGTGGCTTAGTTGATTATATATCCCCTTTAGTTCTCAACAATGACATATTTACATTGGGAGTTAACCCAACTCTAGTGTTTTGGTTGGCTACCACACTTTGTGAGAGTAAGGATGATGTGGTTCTTTCTTCTATAGTAGATATGGTTGATGATGGAGCTAACTTGGTTGAGGAACATGGAATCCATTCAACTACCAATGGTTTATAGAAAGTAGCAACTATTGGCTTGAAGGAGTTACCAACTAGACTTGCATTTGAGTAAGCTTGGTTCATAACTTAAGTTGTACTATTGGACAACTAGTGAGATTTTCCATTTGGTAGGACCTTCAAGGAAGGTCTATATACCACAAAGGGTCTTATTAGACTTTGATGCACCACCCTTTACCCTTTATGTTGGGAAAGGCTATAATTATCAATCTTGGGCTACAAAAGACAAATATAGAGAGGTGTTTATTTTAGATTCAAACATCTCAAAGAGGTGGTTTTACAAAATACATCATATATGTGGATCTCATTGTCCAAACTTAGCCTAGTCATCAAATTCATAGCTCTATTGTGAAAGCTCATGCTATTGCAATAATAGCAAAGTCATACAATGTGCTAATTGGTGGAGCAATATTATACCCCATGGGAAACATTGATTATTGGGAAAAGAAAGCTTCCTATAAGCTAGATTGGTAGTCAAGTGAGGGATATGTATGTTGGCTACTTGTGCACTTTAGTAGTGGTAGTCTTGACTCACTACAATTAAGGACCATAGAATCAATTTCAACTTTTTGTGGTTCTAGTACTTTACCTAGTGACTTATTGGAACGAAATTCTCATGTATAAAATAACCTAGTACCAAGGAGATCACTTGGATTTGGAGTATGAGTAGGGTTCTTTTATCCACCTTGGATGTTCCATTGTGGAGTTTTGAGGAGGTATTGCAACAACATGCAGATCAATTGGTGTAGTAAGCTTGGAGTGGAGCCTTTGTACCACCAAGAGATCAATGTAAGGAGGAGCTTTGGAGTCTATTATCTTGTCACCTTTTGATACCACACTTATTACTTGGAAGTATCCAATAGAAAGAGTATGTCTATTGGAGTTATTGGTGTGATTAACATTGGTATTATGGTACTACAAGCAAGTATATAGGTTCAGAGTTACTTGTGTGTGGAGAGAGATGAGACAATTAGTTGAGACTCTTTAAATCATGTGGCACACATAGCCTATTGAGTTATTATTACTATTGAGAATCTTGAGTTATTATCATTATCAACAGTTAGAGGTTACCAAAAGACCCTACCAAAAGACACTTCCTTCCTTATTAAGGATGCAAGATTTGGAGAGACATGATCCTATTAATTTGGTGATTTTGGATGCCCATGTCAAGGACATAGCCATGCTAGTTGAGAGGTTAGACCTAATTGTCTCACAATGTTTTGAACCCAACTCCTGTTGTTGTACTTTGTCTTTCTTTCTTTGGGAACACCTAGGATGCCTAGCTATAGAGCTTATAATCAAAGGTTGTATATAAATTTTTCATTACTAGTTTGATCATGTATGCTACCCAACCATCAAAACCTTCCACTCTTGTTTCTAGTATTCCTTCTACCGAGTAGGATAGTAATAGGAAACCTAACATGCAATCATGGTCTTCTAGTCATCACTTCTAGAATTACCAAGGAGAAAAAAATAACACTCCTAGAAGGAAAGAATCTAAGTGCAATTCCCACACACCAATCCAAACCAATTGTGCATACAACCAAGCATGCAAGCACATAGAAGATCCAACCATAAGAATTCAACAACTCTCCATGATTTTTGGGCAAAAATCAGCTTCAGAGCCTCATGCACTATCTTCAAGCTGATTTCAATCTGTAATTCAAGTTTCTTCCAAGCTGTAATCCAACTTCCAAACCAATTTGTACTCCAAGTGGGGAAAGTTTATGCCACTTGAATGAATGAAACTCAGTGCAACTTAGATGATAGTAAAATTTCTTGTATTGCTTTGATTCAAATGATGTAGGACTTAATGAAAAGCCTATGAGAAAATCTTTCCAATGGTATGAATCAAGCCACAATTTGATCAATATAGCTCCTTTGATAAGCTTCAAACTTGGCCAATTTTGTATAATTTCTACCCTAATTTTGAAATCCCTAATTGAGGGTTTGCTCTTAGTTCTTGGTAATTTTCCCCAAATTTTAAGATCAAAGGTACACATAATCCTCAAAAACACTCCAAAAACCAAAAATCTTCAGTCATAGTCACAAAAATAGGAGAATTGATAATCAATCATGATTGAAGATAAAATTGCTCTACAAGCTTATGACATTATTTTCAATAGAACTTGTTGCATCAACTCTCACTCTCCATGGATCTAGAGCTCACCAATTTTTTCAGAATAGCTTTTTGTGCCCTTATCTAAACACTTACAAATTTTAATAGCCTAATCAAACCCTTATCCCTATATATGGATCAATTCTTGGGTTGGGCTAACTTGTGAGCTCTATAAACCCAAGTATACTTGATCCAAGATCCTAAATTCCCTAGTTAAGGAATTCATATAAAACCTTTATGTAGAGGTGCAAGACTTAAACACAAAAAATATTGGAAATTTTCATAAAGTGATTTGAACCATAACTTGAGGAGTGGCCAAAACTCCAAACCTGGCCATCAACTTATCTCTAACACTTAACTTCCCAAAAGCTCCAATTTCAATTAACCAGATCTGATTTGAGATTGATCTAAAACTAGAATTTCTTGTGCTCAACAATATAAGCACTCTTTCTACTCTCTAATCCCACTAACATATCAAAAAATGTCTTAGGAGGCTCCCTAATTGTCCAATTTGTCCACATGATCATGAATTCTACTCCCTCAATTCAATTGATCATATCCCCTTGAGAATCTACTCAAATCACTTGGTTTCTATTTCTAAATTGGAGCCTATTATCTCCTCTCTCCAACTATTGTCTTCTCTTCTTGAATGTTCTCTCACTAACTCCTCCAATGGTTAAAGAACTCTAGAGTTCTCTTCTTGAGACCCAATCCCTTACATTTTTGTCATTTAGGTGGTTCTCTTTTTGCCAAAATGGACCCCACAACTCCAACTTGAAGCCGTTGAACAAGATTAAGTTCTTCTTCGTCCATAAGAGCACATAGATTGTCAAATACTTGACTTATTCATAAGTAAGCACAAGAAGAACAATTGGATTTGGGCTTCCCATCATTGAGTTGATGAATACATGCTCAAATTGTGCTACCATCCAACCCAAATTTCATCACGGTATAGAATCTAAAGCCTAATGAGAAAAGAATTTGGGAGTGGCAGATTGGGAGCACATGACATCTCTTGCTTAAGTGCTTCTTCCAATGCTCATGTGCCTATGCTCTTCTACAACTTTCATTCCTTACGTCCTCTTCCCACTCAAGACTCCTAAAACTAAAAACACATCCTTTCTCTCAACTCTCCACCACCCATATACATAAGAGTTTAGTGTGTATTGGGAGATATTATAGCATCTCCATGTTCATTGGGCCAATTTCTAGCCAATATATTGGAGAACGTCCATTTGATAGGTGATTCTTGCACAAAGGCAGTAACAAGTACACATCAAGTCCATTCTTGGATGGGACTTGGCATGTTGATGGATATAGCAAGAGTTGGATCACGGACCCATTATCTTTGCTTTTTGTGGATGAACTTTGTACCTAGAAAGGTTTTATAGCATGTTTATGATGGAATTCAAAGGCTAGTCCACCTTATTGTTGATGATATCTTGGATGTTAAGCACTAGTCTCAAATAGTGGTAGTGGCTAATAGGTCATCCATAGTAGTGGTGAACCTTTTTGGGTAGCCCAAAAGCACTTTACCCACACTTATGAGTTTCCTAAGCTCACATGTTTTTCAAGAGAGAGGTCTTGGACTTGTTTTGGACTCATAATTATGATGATTGGTGGAGCTCAATACCAATGAGAGAGAGCAAGTGATTGGATTTTTGTATTGGTATTACCACCATTTCAATAATGTTAGAGGCATCTAAGTACCAAGTTATGTTAGGCTATGGACCTAAACTATTTGACCTAGATTGTGAGCCTTGGCTTGGAAAAGTAACATAGGATGTGCTTGATAGACATCACCATTCTAACACTTGTGAACTCTATGCCTATCAAGATAATTCAAGCATATGCTTGGGGTAATGGACTGAGTAGGCATGGTATTCTTAAGACAAATCATATGGTTAGTAATGAGAGTGATCTACTTGAGGTATATCTAGGTGAGCAAGGTCTTCTTGGGATACACTCTTAATCTAATTGGGATGTAGCTAGATGATATGTGGAGCTAGCAACCAAAGTAGAGGGAGTTTTTTGCTTTGAGGTTGGGAACTCTAGCTGTTGAGGCATGACATTATTGTTTCCAAGGGCCTGGTGTAGTAGCCTTTCAGTTTTTTTTCCACTCCTACATCAACTATAGAGGATACTTGGGAGCTAAACATTGGACCCAAGCTTACAAGAGGGAAAAGGCAAAGAGTTTGGACGTTCTTGAGGAGCTAAAAAATATTTTTTTTTGTCAATATGAAGGATTTGGGTGCTCTAAAAGGACCTAATATTCAAATTGAGTTGACTAGTGATACACTAATTTTTTTACATCCTTACCAATAAATGACGTGAAGAATGATTTAGAGCTAGAGTAGAGATATTTTTTAAGCTAGTTTGGTAGAGATTTCACATGGAGAGTATACCTTAGCTAAAATGGTACTAGCCAAGGAGGATATGCATGGCAACTACACAAATAGGTAGATATGTAGAGATTACCATCCTATTAACCAACAAACTAGGGCTGATTGGTATGTTATACTTACATTAGAGGAGATCTTTGATGCAGTTGGGCATGCAAAGATTTTGGTACTTTGGGTCTTTGAGACGAATTCATCAATTGCTAATCAAAGAGGAGGAAAAGTCCAAGACAAAATTTTGGGCTATTGATTATCAAGGAGATGTTGATATTTGCTCTTATACTTAAGAGAGCAATTCAAAGACAACCATTCCATGTTCATATCAATTGGAGTACATGGGGGCTTAAAGCAATGCTCACCTAACAAGATGATGAGGGGAAGGAGTTGGTGGTGGCCTATGCTAGTTGTTCCAACAACTCATTGGAGGCAAAATATATTTTGTATGAGAGAGAGTTCTTAGAAGTAGTGTAAGAGACCCAAGAAGAAATAGGAGAATAAAATATCAAGGTGAAAGATCACATTGGGACTCTTGAATGAAAGAAACTCCAAATGCCTAGCATGAGTTTTCATTTTGGTATTATCAGGAATATACAAGGCTCTTGAGAAGCTTCCTAAAAACCATCTTCTTAGAGTGCAAATCAAACTAACCAAAAAGCTTCTCAAGAAGCTTCCTTTTAAAAACCGCCTACTTGGCATGCAAGCAAAGTTAGTCGGAAGCTTCCCAAGAAGCTTCTTTCTAGAAGCCACCTACTTGGCAGAAGCTTCTTCCTAGAAGTCACCACTTGGCATGCATATAACCCAATACCTGGAAGGCACCAAGTAGCTTCCTAGATGCTTCTAGAATATTCTTATAATTCTTGGCTAATTTGGCCTATTTGATATTTTGTTAGTCTTCTCCACCGCTAGTTGGTGACATCCTTGTCACCATGGAAGATTCAAACTCCTAAATGGCTATTTTTGCATTTTGGAGATGAGAAAGAGACTCCAAAGTGGCATCATGAAGAGACACCCTTTCCAAAAGACTTTGTACTCAATATGTTGTTGGTGGTCATGTTGAATGTAGTGATGTGTAAAGATACAATCAACTTCATATTCCTCATGATTGTTACTAGGGATAAGAGGAGGAAGAGGTTAGATATGAGAGGAAAAGGAAGATGGATTAGAAACAAAGAGTTAAAACTTAGAAGGATGAAAGATAAGGTATATTCACATATAACAAAGCAAAGCAAGTTGATAAGCAATAAGAGAAATGATTTGGGTGACATCAAATGGACCTATCCAATTAGAAGCAAGTTTATGAACTTGGAATCAAGTGGGAGGAGTAGGTTACTAGAAAAAAGCATGACCTTATCACCAAGTTGAAAGGTAAGATCATGATGATGTTGGTCTACAGATTGTTTCTAACAATTTTGAGCAACAAGGAGATGAGATTTGGCTTTTTGTAGGGATTGGGATATTGTGATCAAGAAGGTGGAAGTATAAGGGACAAGAGATGAAGGAGGAGCAAGAAAGGAATCTTGAACAAGGAGATCTTGACCAAATTAAGGAAGAAGTGAGAGAATCATATGCTTACTTGTTTGGAATTATTGTAGGTAAACTCAACAATCACAAGACATTCATCCCAATTGGTATAGTGAATGTTGACAAAGGCATAAATCATATCCTCCAAGGTGCAATTTGCATATTTGGTTTGTCTATCAGTTTGAGGATGATAGACCATGGATAAAGCAATTGTTGTGCTGAGTAGCTAAAAGATCATGATTGGAGATGAGTACACAAGGTATCCCATGATGATTGAAGACATTGTCAAGTAGATTTAAGCCAGTGTTGGAACATCCACTATATCATATATTAATGTCAAATGGATTTGATTATTATCAACAAACACCATGATTGTTGTGTGACCTTTTGTTGTCTTGGGCAAGGATGTGATGAGATCTAAGCTCACTTGTTATTATCAAGCAAATAGGATAGGAAGTGGTTGAAAGAATCCACTCGGCTTTTGGTCGTTGGTCTTGTTGCATTGGCAGCTCTCACAGGATTGAACAAACTTTCAAACATCTCATGCCATGTTAGGCCACCACCATTGGCATTGCAGGGTATCCAAGGTCTTGTCCATACCCATGTGACCAATGATTGGTAAGTTATAGGCTTCTTGAAGGTGCACAAGTCATAAATCATCATTGGCTAGAATATAGATCCCATTCTCACAAAATAGAAGGCCTTCCTTGAAGGAGAAGGTATTGTATTCCTTGTTGTGTGCTACAAGATGACCTTGCACTATCTAAAAGAAAGGGTTGTTGTAAAGCGGTCCTAAAATTGATTTGGACTTTTGAGTCTATTGATACTATTGTAATTGCCATCATGATGAGAGGTAAAGATTTCAAATCAGGTCATTGTGTAGGGTATCAAAGATGACATGGAACTTATCAGATTGTACTCAAGTTTGAGGTCAAAAAACTATAGTTGTTCCTCCCATTGATGATATTGACTCTTCATGTGCTCCAAATGTAATATCTGCAACAAGGGTTTGTGATCTGTTGGCATGATCATTTGTTTCCTCAAGAGATAATGCCTTTATACCTTGGTGACCTATATTATTGCTAGTTTTTCTGAATCTTGAGCAAAGTAATTCCTTTTTGTGATATCTTGTCATCAAGACACAAAGGCAATGGGATGTAACCCATCAAGAAATTCATGTTGCAACACAACTCCAATTGAAAAGTTAGAAGCATTGAAATTAACCACACAAGGTAGTTAAGGACAATATGGTTGAAGAATGGGTCTTGAAGACACCATATATTTTAGCTTCTAAAAATTTTCTTTGTGTTTAGTGGTCCATTGAAAGCTTGAGGTCTTCCCCAAGAGGTCATCAATGGTGTGGCTACATGAGTATAGTAGTAGATGACCCATTGGTAAAAATTTATCAATCTATTAAATGACTATACTTTGTGGTATCCTTTGAATTAGGCCAATTGTCATGCATTGTTACACAACATACATGCATACATTGTTACACAACATACATCATTGTCAACATCAAAGACCATAGAAGCACAACTCACACATAAGTCATACATGAACTCTAAAGTGCCACAATTATCAATTCTTCATCAACTTGAATTACACTCAAACATATCAGAACTTGATCATTCATTCAATCACTCTGCCAACAATAAGGCACTGATTATAATGAAGCTACACCCACTCTAGCTAAGAGACTCTAGGTGATACTTGTCAGCCTCTATCCACTAGAGCCAAGAACTCAAAGGCTCAACATCAAAGAAGTAAGCTCTTTAGAGTTATATTTTGAAGGTATACCCTTGATTTTGACCTAGGTCACTAGCTCTAATGGTCTTGTTGACGGCACAACCAACTACCAACGGTGTGAATGGTGCAAGTGATGGCGTCAATCTTACCATGTGATCAATACACTAAACATGAAATGAGACTATCAATAAGTAGTCTATGTAATTACCAAAATACCTATGACTACCAACACTACTACTCCAACATTTGAGCAATCTAGCTTTGACACCACAAATTTCATGATAGTTGTCATGCATATATATACATAACTACACAACATACATTGCTATCAACATCAAATACTATAAAGGTACAACTCACACATAAGTCAAACATGAATTCTAAAGTGCCACAATCTCCTCTCTTGGTAAGTGGTTAGGTCCCTCTAACTCCAGATAGCCACCTTACTCCAAGTATATGGTATAACTATGGTAGGCAAAGATCAAGAGGATGAGTGCTATCAAGCCCTATTATTAGTTGTATATTTGCAATCTATACCATATAAAGGGTGAACTAGCTAAAGGTCAAGTACATCTAGGATATAACCATTGTCCTTGAGGAGCCACCATGAGGGGAGGAGTCAAACATACCATATGCCATCCTCTCAAATAGCTATCACACACTAACATAGTAGCAACTCCACCAGAAGAGCCGGATAACATACACCACAAACTTGCATGTACAAGTACCAAACTTGGGTCCCTAGTGCCATCAATGTTTGGGAGGTGGCATGGCATACAATTGCACATATGATCCTTCTAAATTACGCAATCATGTCCTTCCAACACAAGGACTCTAGAAAGCAAAACCTCAAAAGATCTCAAGATAGTGTGGCCTATAATAACATAAAGTATCATTGGTGCGGTCTCTTGTAGGTATATGTGGTGCCCACATTTTATTTTATTTTCAAAATAAAGAAGAAGAAGTGTATAGAGAAGTTGGATTGCGCCTGTATGGCAGAAGAAGGCGAAGAAAAGAGTCTTTGGGATGAAACCTAAAGTAAAGTGACTTCGAGTCATAAGGCAAAGTACTCGGAAATGCCCTGTCAGCATACAACCTGAAGTAAATTGTCTTCATATTGGGGGGAGCTCAACCGGAGGCAAAGACAGTCTAACAACCTTTCATCCGGGTGAGAAATTCAAGAAGGGACCGTTCAAAAACCGGTGGCCCATACGTGCAAAGGTTGATTGATAGTGACAGGTGCATGAAGGAGGTGTGATTTCTTGGTAGAAACTCGAAGTGAAGAAAGACAAAGAAGCGCAACTCTATAAAAATCGAACTTGCAACGACAAATGTCAAGTAGTTTTCCTTTGCCGTTGAGAAGTTGTCTTGTAGGTGATCATGGGAAGGGAAATAGAGTTGGAATCGCGTTAGTGCGTAAGGGAGAAGTCACAAGAGTGAAATTGAGAGATAGTGAGAAGTTAGAAGAGATGGGAGGAGGAAAGAAGAACTCTGAATTTGTAGTGAGAAATCATGCAATTCGGAGGTTAGATGTAATCGCTAGGATTGAAGTCTTGAGCCAACTTCGGATCACTTTTCTGGCATGGAACTGGAATGTGAGCTTTCCAGGTTTCATGACAGAAATCATCGAGAGCAAGTGTCTTGATGGACTTGAGGAAGAAGGGAAGAGAGGAAATCCGGCTCGTTGGACAAAGTCGGATTGGAGACTCATATTCGGGAAGGAAGCAGGCTTGGAGCAGGGGGCCACATTCTTGGGGAAGGGAGAGATAGCTCAAGAAACCCAAGAAGTGAGAGATGCATTCTTGTCAAAGCGGACGAAGAATGGGTACAAAGTTGAGAGCTACAAAGACCCTATGGAGAGAGGAATCGTGAGTGCACTGATGGCCATCCTGAAGCCGGAGAGAACCACTTATGTGATGAAACACCAAGCGGTGTTCTTTCACAAGCTATTCACGGGAGAACCGATCAATCGGGCGAGGTGTTTCCACGGGAGAACAAGGCAGATGGTGTGGAATTTGCGGGATAAATTGCCTCCACACTACATCATGCCATTTGCAGTGCATTTCTACCTTGGGCTAAATTTGCTGAACTTGGTGGAGCGGACTTGGATGGTGTCGCACCTCCATCTTGATTTGTGAAAGGAGGTCGATGTCAAGGAGCAGCAATACATATTGCAAATCAGGAGCACTAACAACTACTACACAAAGACATGGAAGAACGTGGAGGTCGTAGTGAGTACCCTGAATACAAAGAAGAGAAGTCGGTAGGGCAAAGCCAAAGACATGAAGAAACCTTAGAAGACACGGAGAGGCAACCCGAGGCGAGGTATGGTGGTGATCGAGTTGGAGGATGAAGACTCGGAAGGTGATACCGAGGGCAAGACCGAAGACTCGGAACACAAGGAAGAGCCTAAGCTAACGCTGCAGAGTGGAGATACGAGTAGCAACAACAAAGGAGGAGAAATGACATCGGCGCCAATGGCTAAAGAAGAAGAAGAAGAAGAAGTTCAGGCAGCAATTGAAGCCGAGGACAACACACAGTTGGAAGACAAAGTAACTATGCCCAAAGAGAAGAAGATTGCAGTACAGAGAGGAGTTCGCTCGAGACGTAAGGCGAAATGTGAAGCGGGGCTGAGTAAGGCAAAAGAAGACGTGAAGGAAAGCTCAAGAAGTGAGGCATTGATTCCGATACGAAGACTGCAGAGACAAAGGCGAGTATCGGGTGAACAAGAAGGGAGAAAGGAGATCACTCCGCAAGTTGAAGTAGTTGCCAGTGATGGAGTGGAGTACCTATGGGAGATTGTGTGCCCATTGTTGGTGAAGTTGGAGCACAAGAAGAAGGAAATGCAGTTGACATGTCCGGAAGTGAAGACTGTTTTGCAAGTATTATCGAGATTAGAAGAAGAAAACTCGGAGTTGAAGAAGAGTCTAACCCAAGGTGAGGAGGAAAGAGAAGTACTGCAAGCGGAGGCAGTAGTGAGAAGTCAAGTAATTGAAGACCTGAAGAGAGAAGTAAAGTATCAAGAGGATCTTGTGAAGAAGAGTGACATAGCAAAGGAGAGACAAGTAGCTAAGTATGAGATCTTGAAGCAGCAATTTGCTGATTCAAGAGTAGAGGTAATCCATGTTATGGCGAGAGTAGCTGCAACGGATCAAGAGCTCAATAGGGTGATGGAGAGTGTCGAGGAGAAGAAGCAACTCTAGAAATGAGAGTTGGTGGCACGATATAGAGAAGAAGACTGATTACAAGAATTACTTCGTAATCAGGAGGAGAGAGTTGTCCAAAAGGAGAAGGAGAAGGAGTCGGTGAAAGCCAAGTTTGAGGTAGAGTTGGTGATGTACCGAGAGGATTGGCTTGCAGATTGGGAACGTGAGAGAAAGATGAGATTGGAGCCATTGAAGGAGATAGTCCTCCGAATGAATGCAATGTTAAGTACAGAGGACAACATTTGGATTGAAGAGACGAGGCTGTACGAGTTGAAGTTGTTGGTGCAAGAGACGAGGCAAAGACAAGCAAAGGATATAGATATGAATGCCTTGTTAATTAGTCTCAAAACTTGTGTAGAGAGAAAGATTTTAGAGGTAGAGGATAACATTTTAATTAGATTAAACTTAGTGAAAATAGAGATAGTTTTAAAGCTTTGGAAAGATGTTAGAGCAAAACCCGAGGTAGATAACATAAGAGTACAAATGTCTTTGGAGTTACCAATGGAGACATTAGAGAAGAGTGGGTCAAAAGATGAAGATTTAGATAGATTATCCACTAGTGCAATTTCAGATCAGGAAAGAGAATTATTGGATCTGGAAGAAGAAGAAGAAGATACAAGACCCAAGGAAAAAGTAGTAGGAAGTAAATTACTTCGGGTTCGGGTTTGAAAGCTGATGACAAAGTAGACATCGGATTGGACTAGTAATAGTTTTGAGATTTGAAGAGGCAAATATGAAGAGGTGCATTGTCATTTTGGATTTGCAGGTTAGAAAAGTTGTTGTAGAATGGTATAGTTGTTAGAACTGTCAATTTGTTCACTATTTAAGACTGGCATTCGCAGTCTTATGTTGTTTAGTGCTCATAATTTTTGAGAATAGATAAAGCAAAGTGTTGTGAAGCAGTGCTCGTCGCTTGAGCTTGATTCCGAGTATCAGCTTTGTACTTGTGTTTGTGAGTGTGTGGAAAAATTTGAAGTGCAAGTCAGAGTGCGTGTTGGATGTTAGATTCCACACTCTTGATCTTCATTCTGTGTGTTTGATCCTGAGTGAAGTGCAATCAAAGCAATGCCTTGATAGATCTGAGAGGAATTGTAGTGTTGGTAGTATTCTGCATTTGTGAGTGCAGTGTGAAGTTGATGTGAAGCAATTTCAATCGAGGAAGTTGTGCCTTCAGTGGAGGGGTGGAACACAATTCTGAGGCAAAGTTGTTTTGCAGTGAAGTGCCATTTTTGGGAGAGCCTAAATCATCACAATCAAGATTGTTTGGAAAGATTTGATGGAGTTGTGATTATGGAGTGTTAATTTGTGACAAGACTGCGAGTCAGTGCTTGTTACTCTCTTTTGGGTGTGGTTTCTACCTGAGAGATTAAAGACGCAACCAAGAAGAACTAAAACTGTTACTTTGCTTTGTATTTGACTAATTCTGACTCGTATCTCTGCGGGAACAAACTTTACTTACCCGATTACCACAAAAGTGATATTTGTCGGGTTGTCACATAGTTTTTGGCGCCGCTACCGGGGATACAAATCTTGGAAGTAGAAGAATACAAACCCAAATTTGAAACTGGGTATCAATGCAATATGAATGTCTGCATCAAGAGAACAATGGGAAGAGAGAGCTTGAAGACGAGCACTTCAGCGTGAAGAAGACAAATGTCTGAACGTCCCATCCATTGTTGACAAAACTGAACAAGAGGCGTTGGACTTTCAACTCCTTCACAAAGTGCAAGAAGCCCTGCGAGAACTTGACCACAAGAAACACGAAGGCGGTTGGCAAGGCTACTTCGCATCTCCCTCTTCATCCAAGAAGAAGAAAGAATCGAGTGGGCAAACATATGCATTGCAGCCCAATACACCGACTTCCCCTAGAGCTGTAAAGGAAGTTGTGTCCTTGAAGAACTTTGTTCGAGAAAAGACAGCATGCACACTTACTGAAGACGAGTGTCAACATCTTCTATGAATGATTCCTCGGTTGTCCCAAAGGAATTTTGAAGAACCAAATGAAGGTGTTGATCCTGAATCTTCCACTTGGGTTGAAGTCGACACCCTCATAGCAGAAATTGTCAAAGAAGACCCCACCTTGAATTTGACGAATTGGAATCCTTGGGCTGACAACACGACGTCAATACCAACCAATCCTTCAGTTCCGTCAAGTTTAGCACTACCTCAGCCAATCCCAGTGCATCAAACGATGACTTTGTTGCTTGTCACTTGACACGCCTATCAAAAGTACAAGAGGATAGAACAAGATGAAGACCCTGATGAATTCATCAAAGAATTCGAAGTCATCTCCTTTGCTAACAAGGAGCATGACTCGGCGGATCGACTGAGAATTTACCCAAGTTTGCTCCAAAAGAAAGCTCAGAGCTGGTACACCCTTGTGACCCAAAAGGGGTTCGTACTAGCGAACTGGGCAGACTTGAAAAACAACTTCCTGGAATGATTTTGAGAGGTTGATTACAACACGAGTGTCTTTGCGGCACTCAATGATTTAGACCAAGGCAAGAAGGAGAAGTTGAGAGACTACTCTGAGCGGTTCATGGCCCTATTGAACCAAGTTCCCAAGCAATCGGGGGTGGTGGGTTACTCCGATGCCCAAGCCATTACCTGGTTCCTTGGGAGACTTTCACCAGAGATACAAATCTTTGCAAGGGAGAGGAATGTAACTTCCCTTGACAAAGTACTCAAACATATCGCTCGTTATGAGGCGGCCCACTCTCACTCTACCGGTAACCGGAGAAATCAGGAGAAGAAAGACAAGAAGCTCAAAAGGAGAGCTTCACGCAGTACATCCCCTTCTTTGGATGAATCCTCCACGTCTTTGAGCTCTTCTTCGGAATCCAAAGAAGAATCAAAGCCAAGACGAGTCAGAAGACATGGAGGCAAGAAACCAATGACTCCTCCAGCGAAGAGTGTAAATAAGGCGGATACCAAGCTGGATGCCCTCATCAAGGAGTTTTTGGATTTCAAGATCTAGATGATTGGAGCCAAAGATAGAAGGAAGGCCCCAACATTTGGGAGATCAAATGTATGGTGCACCGCATGTGGCAAATCAGGCCATGCAAACATAGAATGCAATACTCGTAATGCATTCCCGGTGTAGGAAATTGATTGGGTTTCGGGATGGAACCAAGACGAGGACAAAGAGGCTGTGTACCAAACGCAAGAAGTATAGCCTCAAGCAAGCACATTGTATCAAGGTCTGAGGTTTGGACCAAGGGAGTATAACCCCAATGCTCCGCCACAAAGACCACCGATGAGCAACCAAAATCACCCTCAGAATGTTGCACCCGGAGCCTGTTATAATTGTGGCTCGATGGGACATTAGTCTCCAAACTGTCCCGAGCCAAGAAGGCAAATTGGGTACGTTCCCTTGTGCGGAAATTGTAAAGGATCGGGGCATACGTGCAACCAATGTCCTCACCCACCAAACCCAAAGCCACTTGTAAAGTATGTACAGACCCCCGCTGAGCATGCAACACTTCAACCAAAGGGGGATACTAATGTAAATTGTATCACTCTTGAGGAAGAAAGAACTCAAGAAGGGAGTCTGGCCTCGGAAGGAGAATGGCCGGACCTTGAAATTTTGAAAGTTGAGACACGCTCTGGCAAGAAGAAGCGTGATCCCAAAGAACTGAGTACGACCTCGTCGTCTTCCAGAAAAGCAAAGAGACTACGCCCAAAGGCAATTCTTTCTATCAAGGAGGAAAAGATCCTTGCAAAAGCTAAAGCTAAAGCCTTGCAAAAAGAACTAAAGGAGGTATTACTCAGGACTCGGGAATTGAGTTTGGAAGAGGAGACAAAGACAAAGTCTCCAGTTTTTCCGGCGGACATCCAATCCAAAGTAAAGGGTCTGATCCAAGCCGAGGTGGGCCAACCCGAGGAACCTCGGATTAAGGCCATTAGCAAGCCCGTCACCATTTTGAAGCGTCCCAAAGTCAAGAGGGAACATGGAGAGACTTCGGACCCAAAGCCAAAGGCAAAGACGGTCAAATTGGGAAGAGTTCCCCAATATGATATTGTAGTAGATCTGGCAGCCACAAATGCCAATGTTACATTTAAGCAATTGTGGGAAGATAACAAGCTGTACAAGAGGCAGTTGAATTTGGCACTCAAGAAGGTGAGGTCGATGTCAAAGAAGGACCTGCCTGCTATCTATTGTATTGAGCAAGAAGATTTGGGATCTCCCAAGGTAGACGCGGAGATTGCAGGGTGCATGATCACATTGATACCCATTGATCTAGATCCGGTGTGAACGTCATGACCAAAGATACTGCAAATCGACTCGGGTATCATACGTTTGAACCAACACTCCGAGTGTTGAAGTTTGCAGACCAAACCAGGAGACGGCCTTTGGGCATGCTGTCAAACATCACCACAATCATTGGAGGGGTACCCTTCAAGTTGAACTACATCGTGTTGTGACCAATGACAAAGACTGATTACCCTCTGTTGATCGGCAGACCTTGGTTGTATAGCGCCCAAGTTGTGGTGGATTGGCATCAACATAAGTTAAGATTCAAGGACATCTTGTCCGAAGATCAGAAGTTGGTGATTGTGAGTTGGACAAAAGTTCCCCACCTCGGGGAAACAAGTTTGTCGGAAGAGGAGGACAAATCCAAAGACTCATCGTCTTCGTCCTTAGACAAATCCGAAGACGAAGTCCAAGTTAATTACTTGGAATGCTACAAGGTGGATGTTGAAGACAAAGATCCATATGACCTCGCTTTGGGTGACCCTGACTTGGAGGAAGGAGGTTTGATGGCAGCTTGCCTCGGGTTAAGCCGAGTAAGCCACGTTGAAGGTGTCATCAACCCCGATGACTGTCAAGATGTTTTATTAACTGAAGGAAAAATTTTTAAAATCTTGAAGACATTTACTTTGGAGGAGTTGGTAGGATACACTGCCCTATTTATAGAACTCTAGGATGTATTTGCCTGGTCTATTAATCAAATGTCGGGTATTCCATGAGAATTTGGAGAACACCGGATTGATATGGTTGAAGGTGCAGTTCCGGTTTGGCAGCGGCAATACCGTTTGAACCCAAAGTACTTGCTATTGGTGAAAGATGAAATCAATAAGTACTTAGGGGCCGGAATCATCTTCCCTATCTTAAGCAGTGAATGGGTTTCCCCCATTGTCATTGTCCCAAAGAAGAAAATAGGGAAGATCCGAGTGTGCCAAGACTACTTACAAATGGCATGATAGTTGTTGTGCATATATACATTGCTACACAACATACATTGCTATCAATTTCATACACTATAGAAGCACAACTCACACATAAGTCATACATAGACTCTAAAGTGCCACAATTGCCCCCCCTAGTTGGTGGTTAGGTCCTTCTAACTCTAGATAGTCATCTACTCTAAGTATATGGTATACCCTATGATGGGCAAAGATCAGGAGGCCATGTGCTATGGAGCTCCATCGTTAGTCGCTTGTATGCAATCTATACCATATAAAGAATGAACTAGCTATAAGTCAAGTACATTTAGGACATAACCACTGCCCTTGAGGAACCACCATGAGGGGAGGAGTCATACATGTCATATGCCATCCTCTTGAATAGCTATCACACACTAACATAGTAGCAGCTCCACCAGAAGAGCCACATAAAATACACCTAAAGCTTGCACGTACAAGTACCAAGCTTGGGTCCATAGTACCATCAATGTTTGGGAGGTGGCATGGCGCACAATTACGCACATGATCCTTCCAAATAACACCATCATGTCCTTCCAACACAAGGACTCCAGATGGCAAAACCTCACGCACTTTCAAGATAGTGCGGCCTGTAGAAACATCAAGTGTCGTTGGTGTTGTCTGTTGTAGATATACATAGTCGTCTGGATGAAATTGATGGATCAACGGTCTATAACCTCCTCCTTGAATGGTAGCATAGCTTAAAGTATCTTTATGCAAAGCAATTGCCAAGTTCTCAAAGGCCATCCGCATCACTCTTCAAAAGATCTCTTCTTGCTGAGAACATGCGCTCATCCATACATCTTGGTCATCCAAGTCCAAAACTATAGGAGCATCTCGACAAATGGCGGCAAGTAAATCTGGATCTCGTCCATAGAGTAGGAAGTAAGGAGAGAAAGATGCTAAGGAGGCTTGCGGGCTGAACCGATAGCCCATGGCCAACCAAGGTAACTGGAGATCCCAATCTCCCAAGTGGCCTCTCTACAAACCATAATTTTGCAATCTTTTCTTCACCGTCTAAACCACTCTCTTTGCTAAGCCATCTGCCTCAAGGTGATCTCAGGATGTAGTACAATGATCAATCAAAGCCTTGTCACACAAGACCTGAAACTCTCCTAAGAACTTTGTACCCTGATCAGTCAAAACCTCAGCTAGTGCACCAAAATGACTAAGAACTTGATCCAGGTACAAGTAAGTTGTCCCTTCACTAGACTTGTCAGGAAGTGCCACCAACTCAATCCACTTGGAGAAGTGCTCCACCATCACCAAAATATATTGATGATGTCTCACAATCAGCGGTAAAGGTCTAGCAAAGTCCAAACTCCAACGGTAACCCAATCCCATGATAGGTGATGGGTGTAACTATGGCGTAGGAGCATTGAATGATGCTCTAACTCAGTCACAAACCACACATCTGGCAACAAACAACTATACCTTGGTATGCATATTGCGCCACCAATAATGACTCTAGAGTAAGCTATATGTATGTTTTACTCCAAAATGTCCTAGCTCCTCATAAGCATGACGGACCAACTGTGGTCTCTATGCTAGAAGTAGTACTACTCGCACTTTACCATCCTCCCATACACACAAAAGGTGTTTGTCCTCCAATCTAAACCATATGGCTTGCTAAAGAACACGGTCTCTCTCCTTGGCCCCAACTGTGCCACCCACAACACCAGTGCAAAGATAGTCCATCACTAAGACATCATCATGAATGTCTTGCTGAACTGTACCAATATCTTCACTCTCTGGATTGGTGACCTCAATAACTCCTCTTGTATGCGTTGAGAGAGATACCACCAAAGCCTCTGCAAGTATACACAAAAAGGCCGATGCATGCCAACTTGGCACCATCTCCTCATCGGTCTCACCATGCCAACATGCTCCGGTCTGATCCTACTGGTTGGGACATGGGTTTCTACTCAACCCATCTGCATCATGGTTCACCACTCCAGGTCTATGAACAACCGTGAAATCATACTCCTATAAAATCAGAGCCCATCTTGCAAGCTTCCCTGAAAGCTTGTTGGATTCCATCAACCACTTCAGTGGTTGATGATCAATGATGAGAGTGAAAGGGTTACCAAATAGGTAACATCAAAAATGTGCTATTGCCCAAACTGCTGCCAAGCACTCTCCCTCATATGAACTATATTTTGCCTCCGTTGGATTGTTGGAGCAACTAGCATAGGCCACCACAAACTCCTTCTCCTCATCATCATGTTGGGTGAGCACCGCCCCAAGCCCCAACATACTCCAATCAATATGAACCTGAAATGGTTGTCCTCTGATATGTCTCCTCAAAATAGGAGCAGAAGTCAACCTCTCCTTGAGCTCTACAAAAGCCCTCTCTTGCTCATCTCCTCAACACCACTCCTATGTTAGCTTGGTCAGCTTTGTCAAGGCCTTGGTAATAACACTAAACCCTCTAACATAGCGGTGATAGAAGTTTGCCAACCCAAGGAATGCTCGTACTCTGCTCACATCGTAGGCCAAGAAATACGTGCAATAGCCTCCACCTTGGTCTGCTGAACACCAAGTCCTCTGGGGTAGATAGTGTGACCCAAATACTCAACCTGCTCATGGAAGAACCTACACTTCCCAGGATGTAATTTGAGTCCATGAGATCTCAACCTCTCAAACACCTCCAACAATTGTCTCTCATGCTCCTCCACAGTAGTGCTATAGACCAAAATGTCATCAATATAGCACTGAGCAAAATCCAATCTAGCTAGGATCCTATCCATGACCCTCTGGAACTCAGCAGGAGCATTCTTCAACCCAAACAATAAGAACCTCCACTAATATAACATATCCTTGTCGTGCCGATCAATAGCCCAAAATGTTGTCTTGGACTTATCCTCCTCCCTGATCGGCAGCTGATGATATCCTGCTCAAAGATCCAAAGTACTGAAGATCTTTGCATGCCCAATCGCATCAAAAATCTCCTCTGGTGTAGGCATGGCATACCAATCAGCCCTAGTCTATTGGTTGATAGGACGGTAATCTCCACACATCTGCCTATCTGTATGGTTGCCATGCATATCCTTCTTGGCTTGCATCATTGTCGTTGATGCATACTCTCCATGTGAAATCTCCACCAAACCAGCCTCAAAAAGGTCACTACTCCGGCTCTAAATCAATGTCCTCTCTATATCACTATATCAATAAGGACATCAGAAAATTGGTGTGTTGCTTGTCAGCTCAATCCGTATACCAGGTCCATTTAGAGCACCCAAATCCTTCATACTAAAGGCAAAACAACTTGTGTGGCTCCTCAAGAACCTCCAAGCTCTCCATCTTTCCTCTCCAATAAGCTTGGGTCCAAGATCTGGCTTCCAAGTATCCTCTGTAATTGTAGTAGGAGTGGAGGACGTACTGACTGGCTGCTACACTGGGCCCTTGGGAGCAATAGTGTCATGCTCTCGACCACTAGAAGTCCCAACCTCTTGTGTAAAAAACTCCCTCCACTCTAGCTACAAGCTCCACACGTCCTCTAGCTGCATCCCATGTGGACCAAGGGTGTAATCCAAGTAGCCCACGCTCACCTGGATGGACTCCAAGTAGACCACTCTCCCTAGTAGCTATTGGATGTGTCCCAAGAATACCATTTCCACTCGGTCCATCGCCCCCAACATGTGCCTGAATCGTCTCGATAGGCACAAGGCTCACAAGTGTCCGAGTGGTGATGCCTATCAAGCACATCCTACGTTGCTCTGTCAAGCCAAGGCTCATAATCTAGGTCAAACAATTTAGGTCCATAGCTTGACCTAACACCTAATGCCTAGATGCCTCTAACACTACTGGAACAGCGGTAATACCGATGCAAAACCCATTGCCCGCTTTCTCTCATCAACATTGGGCTCCACCAATTGCTGTAATTGTGAATCCCAAACAAGTCCAAGTCCTCCCTCTCAAAACGCATGAGAGCCTGGGAAACTCATGAGTGTGGGAAATGCAGCTCTAGGCTATCCAACTAGGTTCACTATTGCCATAGGTGACCTATCAGCCACTACCACTGTTTGAGACTGACGCCCAACATCCAAGATATCATCAACAAGGATGTGGTCAAGTCGTTGAATCCCATCATAAGTGCATTGTAGAACCTCTCTGGGTAAGAGGTTTGTCCCCCAAAGATGAAGACAATGAGCCCGTGATCCTACTCTGGCTGCATCTAACTATATAGTAGGTCCCATCCAAGAATGGACCTGATGTGTACTTACCACCACTCTGGTGCAAGAATTGCCCATCAAAGGAACGTTCTCCAAAAGGTAAGCTAGAGAAACAGACTGATGAACCTGGAGATGTCGTAGTATTCGTAACATCTTCCAAAACACACCAGAACGAGGATCTTGAAGACCCAATCCTCTACTAGCACGTGTATGTCCCTAACATGGCCATCCAAAAATCACCAAGTGAATAGGCCCATGTCTCTCTAGGTCATGCACCCCCAGTAAGGAGATGTCTGCTAGTAGGGCCTTCTGACTGCTGACATCAATAATAACTCCGGATATCAATAGGCCAAGTGTGCCACATGATGTAGAGAGACTCACCTAGCAGTCTCATCTCTCTCTACATACAAGTACCTCTATACTCGTATACCCGCCTATAATATCGCAACAAGTTTGGTGCTAATCCCACCAAACAACTCCAAGAGACATATCCCCTCTATTGGATACTGCCAAGCAATGAGTGTGGTATCTAGAGGTGTCAAAGCAATCACCTTTGGAAGCTCATCCTCACACTCATCTCTTGATGGTACAAAGGCTCCACCCCAAGCCTGTTGCACCAAATGATCCGCATGCTATTGCAATGCCTTCTCGGAACTCCACAATGGAACATCCAAGGTGGATGGAACAATCTCACTCGTACTCCAAAGCTGAGTGATCTCCTCTAGTACTGGAGTATCCTCTACATGGGCGTTCCTCTCCAACAAGTCACCAGGCCAAGTAACTGCACCACTGAAAGCTAAAACTAATACTGCCATGGTCCCGAACTGTAGTGAGCCAAGATTGCTACTACTAAAGCATACTGGTAGAAAACATACCCGTCTCTCACCAGACTGCCAACCAAGTCTATAGGAGGCTATCTCCTCCCAATAGCCAATACTCAAACCCATGAGGTATAACATTGCTCCCCCAACTAGCACATCATATGACTCAGCTATTGTCGCAATAGCTTGAGCTCTCACCATTGAGCTATCAGTCGGATGACCAGGCTGAACCTAGACCACAAGCTCCCCACGTGTGAGATACTATGTCAAACCACCACCTAGAGATGTCTGGATCTGAAATGGACACCTCTCCACATCGGTCTTCCGTAACTCCAGACCAATCACTGCCGCCTTCTCCAACATAAGGGGCTGCACACCAGAGTCTAACAAGACTCTCTGTGGTGTATAGACCTTCCCTGAAGGACCCACCAAATGGAAAATCTTCCTCTGGTTATCCAATAGGACAACACCAGGTGTGAACCGTGCTCTCTCAAAGGCCGGTCTAGCTGGCAGCTCCTCTAGTCTAGCCGTTGCTGCCTACCATAAACCACTAGTTGCTGAATGGATCCCATGCTCCTCAACCAAGTCAGCTCCACTACCAACCACCTCTGCTCTAGTAGTAGAAACCGCACCATCCCTACTCTCACACAGCGTGGCAACCAACCGGAATATTGAGGTTGGGTCAACTCCCAATGTAAACATATTACTGGCCAAAAACAAAGGACACCGCATAATCAGTTGAGCCGCCCCCAACATCATGCTAGACTTAGTTTGTGTAGTAATAGGTGGTTGACTAGTAAGTAGTCCATCATGCACTCCATCACCACCTACCACACCTGCACTAGGATGTCTAGGAACTATGGATGTCATCTGCAATGCCTCAAATAGCATGAAAGACTGGGGAAGTCTGACCTATCTTCCAACCTCTCCTCTTTGTGGGTCCAACTCCTCTAATGCTCCTCTAGGCTCTAGAGCACGTACAACACTCCTAGTCACTGTTGCAGATGCATCCACTTGTGCTGCTCCGCACATGAAGTCCAAAGCATCTCTATCACCAACATATGAGGTGGAAGCCTCAGCACCCGAATCTGATCTCCTCTGAGCAATAGCCATACTAGCCAATCTTTGCTCCAACTGCTCAATCCAAGTAGCCATAGTTGTGTCAGAAGTAAGAGCATGTATTGCACCTCCTACTAGGTGTAGATCCTCTACCACCTTGTCCTTCATGAATTGGAGCTCCTTTACTACCTGCCATAGCAACCCTACCACTCCGTAACTACGGGTGTAGGTCAAAACACCGGTCACTAGTGTGACCAAATCTGTGGCAATGCTCACACAACCTCTATGCTGGCTGTGATGCACCCAAGGTATCAAGTCCACTGCCTTGAGTACACTCTCTCCAATGGTGAGGTCTACCACAAGTCCAACAAGCAACACCACCACTCACTGGCCGCTACTGACCTGAAAATGAAGGTAAGGGTCTAGCTCTACTAGGCCCTCCACTCGCTCCATAGGATCTAGGCTATCCACCCTGTCCTCAAAAACCAATTAGGCATAGTGCACTCTGGTGCACTCTAGAAGAAGTCACAATCTTGGATGAGGTCTTCCTACCAAATCTAGAATCTAGATCTAGATGTTACCACTCTCTCTTCCACCATGTTGAGCTCAATACGCTCAGCCAAACCAAAGACTATTGTGAAAGTGGGCAAAGTAGCCTACAACAACGTAGCATCACAAACTCTATGTCGTAACTCCCTGTTTAATATCCCATACCAAAACTGGACTGCTTGGGCCTCATCAACTCCCTCATGCGAGTGTATGCCTCAAGTAGGCTCTCTCTAGCCTTCCGCTAGAACTCCTGCAAGCTCCTTAGCTTGTCAGTCCGCACTCCTTGGTAGTTCTACCTCAAACATTAAGAACTCCACCATGGGGTTAAACCCCGGTACCACACCACCTCTTGCAGTGGTACCTCCACTTGTAGTAGTACTATCTCCAGCTAGTGCACCTCTACTAGCTCCACCAACACTACTCGAGCTAGAACTCGTAGGTATAGCCAATCTACTCTTGGCCACCAAACCTGAAGTGATAGAGACATAGTTTGGAGACCAATATTGTCTCCATAACTCAATCTCCTCCAAATGAGCTCTCTTGAACTCATGGTAGTCATTCATTGGCGGACTCTCCAGATGTTGAAACAACCTCTTCCATGCCATGAAAGGTGTGAACAAATTTGGGTTCTACATCTACTACAGATCACACCAACTATCAAACTCCTAGATGAAGTCATCCAACTCAATGGTACCCACTGTACCAGAGTAACACTTAGTGCCTTTGGAGGCCCCATAAATTTCATCCATGTCCCACAACAACGGTGCAAACACACCAAGTGCACTCTCAACCAAATTAGCTCTTATGTCAAACTCCAACTCAGATTCAATCTCTCCCTCACTGGGACCTAAGATACAGATTGATATCAAGTGCCACTTTGAGTAAACCCATTATGTACTGCAGGGCTATCTCCTTTGGAATCCCCAAAGAACTTTTTCGTGACAAAGTAACCGCAACCGCAAACTAGAACCACCAATTGCAACCGCAAGTCCCAACTGCAAGTACCCCACCAAGTGCCAACACCACCACGTGTCAACACCACCAAGTGCCAATACCAACTAAGCACCACCCACCAATGTAACTCTAACTAAGATAATTACACTAGGGGAAAGGACAACCTGTTACTTGCCATCATAACACGCACTTTCACAGTCTGCAGGTCATCACTTCTTGTCTCACCAGAGAGAAACAAAGGTAGTCTCACTGGTCATCACTCCAACCTCACTACTGAGAGCACACTAGAGCACCAACGCTCAAAAGTCAAGGCACCTCACACAAACATGGTGCACAAACATGAAGCATAGAATGGAGGAGGTCTAATTACAAGAAATCTTAACAAAAACCTTCCATCTCATAAAACAACACAAGATTGACTCTGCCACCATTTGACATTTGACATAAGAGAATTTTGTATCTAAGTCCTAGGCTACTAAAATCACCAAGAATGGGATCAAACTGCCTCTCCAAGCCAAAGCTACATGTGTATAGATATCAATGGCACAATCACTAGGACAACAAGTGAGGGTGGACCAGTTGGCTAGGGCACCAGTCTAGGAACAAGAGATCTAGGGATCAGACCCTATTGCGCATAATCTAGCAAGAAAGGTAGATTTTGCCAACCAATGACCAAGATCTACTATAAACTAGCTAGCCTCACACCAGCAAGCTGGCTTGTGGGCCCCCTAGGCCTTTTTAGCCTCTCATAGCCCTATGCCTCAAAGCCTCTAAATGCCAAAATTCAGCCAAATGAGGCCTTTCTTCTTGCCACTTCAAACCTCCTCCAAAATTGGCAAAACTTCTCCAAACTTGCAAAAGTCCTCCAAACTAGCAAAAGTCCTCCAAATCTGGCCAAACAGTAAAACTCCTCCCAATCTGGCCAAAATCTGACGTAAAATCCCGCCAAAATTTGACGTAAACCCTAAAGTTGACTATCCGCCAAATCCCCCGCTAACTTTTCTCTTGAGCCAAATTGACAACATGAGTTTTGATCAAATCACAAATTCATGACAATAGCTTCCCTACTCCACCTTCAATTTGACTTTCTAAGCCCAACTCGCAATAAATTGGTCATGCCTTCACCTCTTGAGCTCAAAATCACAATCAATGCTCAAAATTTGCTCCTTCTTTGCTAAAAAATTGGCCAGCACTTCCGTACACCGTCTGCCTTATTGCCAAATCTGCATCAATTGAATGAGCTTCTGCACACTAGGGAAAAGCAGAACTTGAATTGAGCTACTAACAATCCATCAAGCTTGGAGATACCACTAACACTCAAAGTTCTTGCATCCAATTTCCCCTTGACTTCACTTCTCTAATGTAATCAGATTCTTTACCACTCTCAACTCAACTCGGATCAGTACTTGATCTGTCACTCTATAAACTGCCAACAACTAGGCACTAATTACAGTCAAGCCACACCCACTCAAGCATAGAGAATCCAGATGACGCTTGCTGGCCTCTGTCCACCATAGCCAAGAACTCGAAGGCTCAACATTAGAGAAGTGAGCTCTCTGGAGCTACACTTTGAAAGTATACCCCCTGGACTCAAGCTAGGTCTGAACCCTAACGGTCCTACTGATGGCACACTTGACAGTGCAAACGGTGCAAAGTGATGGTAGGCCCCACCATGAAATCAGTACCCCAAACACACAATTTGACCATTGGAAAGTAGTCTCTGAGAAACCGCTAAAATAACTCTAACTACTATCACTAGAACTCCAATGTCTGAGCAATCTAGATGTGACACTACAAATGGCTTGACACATACTTTTCAATGACATACTCTTCCCTCACCAATCTGCCAACCTGGTCTATTGGAGGTTGTCTCCTCCCAATAGTCAATATTGAAACCCATGGAGTATAATACTACTCCCCCAACTAGCACATCATATGACTCAACTATTATTGCAATAGCTTGAGCTCTCACCACCAAGGTATCAATCAGGTAACCATACTGAACTTGGACAACAAGCTCCCCACATGTGATGTACTATGTCAAACCACCACTTAGAGATGTTTAGATTTGAAATGGACACCTCTCCACATCAGTCTTTTGTAACTCTAGACTGACAATTGCAACCTTCCCCAACATAAGGGGTTGCATACCAAAGTCAAGTAAGACCCTCTATGGTGTATAAACCTTCCTTGAAAGTCCCATCAAACAAAAAATCCCCTTTTGTTTATCCAATAGGACAACACCAGGTGTAAATCGTGCTTGCTCAAAGACCAATCTAACTGGTAACTCCTCCAATCTAGTCATTGCTGCCTGCCACAAACCACTGGTCACTAAGCAAATCCAATGCTCCTCAACCAAGTCAAATGGACTATCAACCACCTCTACTCTAGTAGTAGAGACCACATCATCCCTACCCTCACAAAGCATGGCAGCCAACAAAAATACTTGGGTTGGGTCAACTCCCAATATACACATGTCATTGGCTAAAAATAAAGAATAGCACATAATCAGCTAAGCTACTCCTAACATTGTGCTAGACTCACTTTGTGTAGTAACAAGTGGCTTACTAGTAGCTAGTTCATCATGCACCCCATCACCACCAACCACACCTGCACTAAGACATCTAGGAGCCATGGATGCAATTTGTAGGGCCTTAAAGAGTGTGAAAGACTGAGGAAGTCTAACATGTCTCCTAATCTCTCCTCTTTGTGGGTCCAACTCCATTGATGCTCCTCTAGGTTTTGGAGCATGTATTGCACTCCTAGTCACTATGGTAGAGGCGTCTACCTATGCTACTCCGCACATGAAATCCAAGGCATCTCTATCACCAGCATATGAGGTGGAAACCTCAGCACTCAGATCTGATCTCCTTTGAGCTATGGCCATGCTAGCCAATCTCTACTCCAACTACTCAATACAAGTAGCCATGGATGTATCAAAAGTAAGAGCAAGTATTGCATCTCTATTAGGTCTGGATCCTCTACTACCACCTTTTCCTCCATGACCTAGAGCTCCTCTACCACCTAGCATAACAGCCTTACCACTCCGTAACTCCCGGTGTAGGTCAAAGCACCGGTCACTAGTGTGACCAAATCTATGGCAATGCTCACACTGTCCTTGTCCTAGCTACGGTGCACCAAAGGTATCAAGTTTGCTGCCCTGAGTGCACTCTCTCCTATGATGAGGTCCACCACAAGTCCAACAAGCAACACCACCACTCATTAGCTATTGTTGACTCAAAGATGAAGGTAAGGGTGTAGCAACACTAGGCCTTCCACTCATTCCATAGGGTCTAGGTTGTCCTTCCTATCCTTTGAAACCAACATGGCGTGGTGCACTTTATTGCACTCTAGAAGAAGTAATTGTTGTGGATGAGGTCTCCCCTACCAAATCTAGATGTCACCATTCTCTCCTCTACCATGTTGAACTCAATATGCTCAGCCAAACCAAAGACCACTGCCAAAGTAGGCAAAGTAGCCTATAACAACATAATATCACGAACTTTATGTTGCAACCCCTATCTAGTATCCCATACCAAAACTAGATTGCCTAGGCCTTAATAACTCCTTGAGTAAAACTGATCAACCATCTTATGCAAGTGTATGCCTTGTGTAGGCTCTCTCCAGCCTTCTAAGGGAACTCTTGCAAGCTCCTCAACTTGTAAGTCTGCACTCCCTGGTAGTTTTGCCTCAAACACTAGAAGAACTCCACCATGGGGTTAAACCCCTATACTACACCACCTCTTGTAGTAGTACCTCAACTCGTAGTAGCACTATCTCCAACTAGTGCATCTCCACTAGCTCCACCAATGCTACTTGAGCTAGAACTTGTGGGCACTCCCAATCTACCCTTGATCAGCCGAGCATGAAGTGCTGGAGATATCATTCAAAGACCAATATTGTCTCCATAACTCAATCTCCTCTAAGTGAGCGCTCTTGAACTCATGGTATTTGTCCATTGGTGTACCTTCCAAATGCTAAAATAAGCCCTTCCATGCCCTAAAGGGTGTGAACAAAGTCGGGTTTTACATGTGTTGCAAATCACACCAACTATCAAACTCTTGGATAAAGTCATCAAACTCAATGGTATCCATTGTACCAAAGTAATTCTTGGGACCTTTGGAGGCCCCATAAAACTTGTCCATGTCCCACAACAATGGTGCAGATACACCAAATGCATTCTCAATTGAATCAGCCCCTATGTCAAAATCCAACTCAAAGTCAATCTCATCCCTCATTGGGACTTGAGATATAGGTTGATATCGATCACCACTCCAAGTAAATCCACTATGTACTATAGGGCTATCTCCTATGGAATCCCCAAAGAACTCTTTCATGACAAAATAACCACAAATTGCCAACCACAAACTGCAACTGCAAGTACCTCACCAAGTGCCAACACCATCAACCAAACACCACCAAGTACCAACACCTCCAAGTGCCAACACCACCAACTAAATTTCATCGACTAATGTAGCTCTAACTAGAACAACTACACTAGAGGAAAGGGCAACATGTAACCTACCATAAACACACACTCTCATGATTTGCAGGTCATCACTTCCTACCTCACCAAAGAGAAACAAAAATAGTTTGACTAGTCATCACTCCAACCTTACTATAGAGAGCATACCATAGAACCAATGCTCTAAATTTAGGGCACCTCACACAAAACAAGTGCACAAATAGGAAGTAGAGAATGGAGGAGGTCCAATCACAAGAAATCTAAATGAAAACCCAAATCTTCAAGATGAACAAAGATACATTCTCTTGGCTTCAAGCAAATTGGATAGAGTAGCAAAACTATGGTGACAATTTCTAGTGGAGTGAGTTGAATGGTAGTTTGTTGTGCCAATCTAAACATGGGAAGAATTCAAGAGTGCAATAATTAGTCAATTCCAAGCTATATATGCTACAAATCTTCAAATTCCAAGCTATATATGCTATATATGCTACAAATCTTCAAGATGAACAAAGATACATTCTCTTGGCTTCAAGCAAATTGGATGGAGTAGCAAAACTATGGTGACAATTTCTAGTGGAGTGAGTTGAATGGTAGTTTGTTATGCCAATCTAAACATGGGAAGAATTCAAGAGTGCAATAATTAGTCAATTCCAAGCTATATATGCTATACAAGCACATAAGATAGGTTGGCAGATTGGTTTTGTAAGAAGTTACATCACTCAATTCTCAAACAAAATAATGCAAATTCAAGATATATTAGAAGGTGAAGCTCTAGATTAATTTGTGAGGGGCTTGAAATCACACATCAAATTGGAAATTACCATACAAGAACCCAAACACTTGGAGGAAGCCATGACTGAGCACTTTGATTCATTGGTTATGTTAACTTGATCTCAACCTTGACCTTCACAAAACTTACCCACATATTACACATGGGTGGAGGAGACAATACCAACAGAGATTGATGCCATCCAATCAAACCACTTGGCTCTATAGATAGATAAAAGTTATGGAAAAATAATGGTTATTTTAATTATTTCCAAATTATGCATCATATTGCTAGATTTCCACTCAAGAATAAATGTCATGAAGCATGATGATTAAGGAAACAAAGAATCCCAATAGGAGAACTTGAGCCACCTACTAGGAACTGGATTAGTTCCAATGAGATTGAAGGCTCTACCTATGCAAATTGCTTCACTTGCAAGGTATGATATCTAATAGTGGTTGTGTGATTTTGATTAATTTTGGAAATTCATAGAATTGCATGTCTATATAATTATCAAAGGAATTAAGTATTCCTATGATTTTGATTAATTTCAGAAATTCATAGAATTGTATGTCTATATAATTATCAAAGGAATTAAGTATTCTTATCAAACTAGTAATTGTAAGCAGATTGATGATGGCAGATGGTAGAGAGGGTTCTGCATTTTATACCTCACATCTTATTACATTCAACATTGAGAAAGAGTATTTGGAATGTATGAGGTTTGTTGTGACACCTCTACACTATAATGTCATTCTAAGTTTTCCTTGGCTTGAACATCATAAAGTTCAATTTGATTGGACCCGATGACAAATTCAAGTACAACACCAAGATAGGAATTATTGATTAGGTTATCTAGCACTTTTGAATAATAAACCTAAGAATAGTCAGTCCCAAGATGAGAATTTTGTCAATATAGTAGCTATAAAGCAAGCTTTGGAGGAAGAAAAACCTATTTCTGCAATGTAGATCAAGTTGATTGTCCATGGCAAATCTGAGGAAGGCCAAAAGCCTCATCAAGCAATGTTTGATGAGGCTTTTGGCCTTTGTAGATGTGTTTTGGATAATTTGCCAAAGGGATTTCCCTCACATAATGGTATTCCTTTCAAGATTAACTTATTGCCAAGAAATACTCTAGTGAGTAGACTAATCTATCGACTCTCACCAAAGGAGTTGGATGAGCTTCAAATAACAATAACAAAGTTGTTGAAGAAGGATTTCATACAACATAGTACATCTCCTTGGGGGAGCACCGGTATTTTTTGTTCCAAAGAAGGATAGAGGCTTTTGCTTCTATATTGATTACCAGACCTTAGTAAACAACAATGAAGAATGCATATCCCTTGCTTCAAATTAATGACTTGCTAGATCAATTGGGTGGAGCACAATATTTATCCAAGTTGGATCTTTGAAGCAACTATTGATAGATTTCCATTGATAGAGAAAATGTGTAAAAGATTGCCTTTCATATAAGGTATGGGCATTTTGAATGGATGGTTCTACCTTTCAGGCTCAATATTGCTTCAATATTCTTCATGGATCAAATGGATTGGGTGTAGGATGGGCTATTGGACTGGTACATGGTGGTGTTCTTGGATGATATTTTAACCTATAGCAAGACAAAGGTAGAACACACAAATCATGTGCAAGAAGCCCTAAGATGACTATGTTAATGAAAGTTTTATTGTAAGAAGTCAAAGTGTGCCTTTTGGCGAGAAGTCAAAGTGTACCTTTTAGCAAAAGGAAGTTACTTTCTTGGGTCAAAAGATCTTATCAAAGGGGATCAAGATAGAAGAGGATAAAATCAAGGCCATTCTTGATTGGCCCACTCAAAAGGATGCCACAAAAGTGCAAGCATGTAATAGATTGGTAAGTTTTTACCAACAATTCATCCATTATTATGCTCATGTGGCCATACCATTGACCAACCTCTTGGAGAAGACCTCAAGCTTTTCATGTACTAAAAAGCATGAAGAAGCATTCCACAAGCTAAAACATGTGGTGTCTTTAAGACCCATTCTTCAACCATATGATCCTCAACTACTTTGTGTGGTTGATTTTGATGTTTCTAACTTTTCCATTGGAGTTGTGTTGTACTAGGAATCCAGATGGGTTGCATCCCATTGCCTTTGTTTCTTTCCAACTAAACAACATAGAAAATAACCAGCAATAGTATATTCCACCAAGGTATGGAAACATTATCTATTGGAGAAACAAATGATCATGAAGATTGATCATGAACTCTTGTTGTAGACATTATATTTGGAGCACATGAAGAGTCAACCTCATCAATAAGAGGAGCAACTATAGTTTTTTGACTTAAACTTGAGTACAAAACCAATAGGTTCTACGTCATCCTTAGTGCACTATCACAATGACCTAACTTGAAGTCTCTTCCTCTCATCACAGTGGCAATTATGACAATATCAATTGACTCAAAAGTCCAAATCTAGTTTAGGATAAATTTACAACAAGATCACTTCTTTTAGATGGTACAAGATTATCTTGAAACACACAACAAGGAATATAGCACCTTCTTTTTCAAGGAAGGCCTGCTATTCCACAATAATTAGATCTACGTTCCAACCAAGGGTGATCTACAACTTGTGTTTCTTCAAGAAGCCCATGACTTACCAATCATTGGTCACATGGCTGTGAGAAAGACCTTGAGTACCCTACAATGCTAATGGTTGTGGCCCAATATAGCCCAAGATGTTTGAAAGTTGTCTGATCTTGTGAGAGTTTCCAACTTAACAAAGCCAACAACCCAAAACCAAGTGGACTCCTTCAACCACTTCCCACCCCATCTACTTGTTGGGAACATGGGAGCTCAAATTTGTGATCACATCCTTAACTAAGACAAAGTTAGTGCACACACAATAATTGTGGTGTTTGTCAATAAGCTTAGTAAGAAAATTCATTTGGCACCAATTTTTGATAGAGTGGATGCTCCAATATTGGCTCAAATCTACTTAAACAATATCTTCAAGCATCATGAAATGCCTTGTGTACTCATCTCCAATTGTGATCCTCAATTCACTAAAAGATTTTAGCAAGCACTCTTTGACATACTTAACACCAAGCTTGCTTTGTCTATAGCCTATCATCCTCAAATTGGTAGACAAAACAAACGTGCAAATCACACCTTTGAATATATATTTCATACCTTTGTCAATGTTCACCATACCAACTGGGATGAATGTCTTGAAACTATTGAGTTTACCTATAATAAATGCAAACATGCAAGCATCAGATTCTCTCTCTTTTTCCTTAATTTTAGCCAAGACCCACTTGTTCTAGATTCCCTCCTTGCTCCTCCTCTATCTCATGTCATCCATACTTCTACCTTCTTGACCACAATATCTCAATCCTTGCAACAATCTAAATCTCATCTCATTGTTGCTCAAAATTGTCAAAACCAATACATAGACCAACATCATCATGATCTTACCTTCCAACTTTGTAAAATACCAAGACCAAGGAGAGAAATAGGAGAATGGAAACCCATATTGGGACACTTGAATGTGGGAAAACTCCAAATGCCTAGCATGAGATTTGGTCTTGGTATTTATAGGTAGCATACAAGGCCCTTGAGAAGTTTCTCATGAAGCTTCCTTGAGCCGCTTTCTTTGAGTGTAAGCCAAGTTAACCAAGAAGCTTCTCAAGAAGCTTCCTTCTAGAAGCCGCCTACTTGGCGTGCAAGCTAATCTAGTTGGAAGCTTTTAGAAGCTATCTGCTTGGAGTGCAAGTTAAGCCAGTCAAGAAGTTTCCCAAGAAGCTTCCTAGATTCTTCTAGAATATTATGGGCTAATTTTGCTTATTCTCTATTTCATTATCCTTACTAACTATGTTGCTAAACTCCATATTGTTACATATTCCCCCACCGCTAGTTGGTGATGTCCTTGTTGCCATTCACACTTCAAACTCTTGGATGGCCATCTATGCATTCTAGAGGTGAGAAAGAGGTTCCCATGTGGCATCATGAAGGAGATACCCTTTCCAAAGGACCTTGTACTCTGTATGTTGTCGGCGTCCTTATTGAATGTGATGAAGTGCAAGGATACAATCAACTTCATACTCCTCATGATCATTGATAAGGATGAGAGGAGGAGGAGGTTGGACACGAGAGGAAAAAGAAGATGGGTTAGGAACAAAAGGTTTCAACTTAGAAATGTGAAAGATAGGGTGGATGCGTAGACAACAAGGTCAAGCAAGTTGATAAGCAATAAGAGAGATGATTTGGGTGATGTCAAAGGGGTCCTACCTAATTAGGGACAAGTTTAAAAACTTGGGTATCTAGTGGGAGTGGTAGGTTACTAGAGGATAACGTGACTTTATCACCAACTTCAAAGGTGAGTGTCACAACCATGGTGGTCCGTATATTGTTTTTGACAATTCTAAGCAACAAGGAGGTGAGATTTGGCTTGTTGGAGAGATTGGGATATGGTGGTTAAGAAGGTTGAAGTATGAGGGACCTGAGATGGAGGAAAAGTAAGAAGAAAATTTGGAACAAGTAGATCTTGACCAAAATTGAGAAAGAAAGGAGAAAATCTAATGCTTGCTTGTTTGGAATTATTGTAGGCAAATTCTATAGTTGCAAGACACTCATCCCAATTGGTATGGTGAACATTGACAAAGGCATGTAACATAACCTTCAAGGTACAATTTGCACGTTCAATTTGTCCATCAGTTTGAGGATGCTAGGCCATGGACAAAGCAAGCTTGGTGCCAAGTAATTGGAAGAATGCTTGCCAAAACTTCCTGGTGAATCAAGGATCACGGTCAGAGATGAGTACACATGGCATCCCATGATGCTTGAAGACATTGTCAAAGTAGATTTGCACTAAGGTTGGAGCATCCACGGTATCAAAGGTTGGTGCGAAGTGGATTTGGTTATTAAGCTTATCTACAAACACCACAATTGCTATGTGTACTTGCTTTGTCTTGGGTAAGGATGTGATGAGATCCAAGCTCATGTGTTCTTATCAAGTGGATGGAATAGGGGGTGGTTGAAGGAGTCTACTCTGCTTCTGGTTGCTGGCCTTGTTATGTTGGTAGCTCTCACATAATTGGACAAACTCTCAAACATCTTGTGTCATGTTGGGCCACCACCATCAGTGTTGGAAGGTACCCAAGGTCTTGTCCACACCCATGTGACCAACTATTGGTAAATCATGGGCTTCTTGAAGGCGCACAAGTCAAACATCACCATTGGCTAGAACATAAATCCGGTCCTCATGATATAGAAGGCCTTCCTTGAAGGAGAAAGTGTTTGTACTCCTTATCACACATTGTAAGATGACTCTATACTATTTGGAAGAAGGGATTTTTTTGTAGAGATGATTGAATCTTGTTTTGGACTTTGGAGTCAATTGACACCATTGTAATTGCTATAGTGATTAGGGGAAGATACTTCAAATCAAGTCATCATGACAAAGCATCAGGGATGACATGGAACCAACCTGGTTTGTACTCAAGTTTGATGTCAAACAATTGGAGTTGTTCCTCCCATCAATAATGTTAACTCTTCATGTGTTCCAAGTGTAAGGTTTGCACCAATGGTTTGTGATAAATTTGGATGATCACTTGTTTCCCCAAGAGATAATGCCTCCATACCTTGGTGGCATATACCATTGCAAGTTGTTCTCAATCTCAAGTAGAGTAATTTCTTTCAGCCATATTTAGTTGGCAAGACACAAAGGCAATGAGATGTAGTCAATCTGGGAATTCTTGTTGCAACATGACTCCAATTGCAAAGTTAGAAGCATCAAAATCAACCACACAAGGTAGTTGGATCATATGGTTGAAGAATTGGCCTTGAAGACACCATATGTTTTAACTTCTAGAATGCTTCTTTGTGCTTGGTGGTCCACTAGAAGCTCAAGTTCTTCCCCAAGAGGTCAGTCAATGGTGCAACCACATGAGCATAATAATGGATGAACCATCAGTAAAAACTGGCCAATCCATTAAATGCCTATACTTTTGTAGCATCCTTCGGAGTAGGCCAATTAGTAATGGTCTTGATTTTCTCTTCTTCCATCTTGATCCCCTCCAATGAGATATTGTGACCAAAGAAGGTAACTTCCTTCTACCAAAAGGCGCACTTTGACTTCTTACAATAAAATTTCCATTGTTGTAGTTGTCTTAGACTTCTTGCACATGATTCACATGTTTTGCCTTTGTCTTGCTATAGATTAAGATATCATCCAAGAATACCACCACGTACCAATCCAATAGTTCATCCAACACACGATGCATCTTATCCATGAAGACTATTGGAGCATTAGTGAGCTTGAAAGGTGGAACTCTCTACTCAAAATGCCCATACCTTGTACAAAAGGTAATATTTTGCACATCCTCTCCTATCACTAGGGATTTGCCAATAACTGCTACAAAGATCCAACCTAGAAAATTATTGTGCTTCACTCAATTGATCAAGCAAGTCATCAATCCAAGGCAAGAGATATGCATTCTTCACTATTTGCTTATTGAGCCCATGGTAACCAATACACAAATGAAGTCCTCCATCCTTCTTTGGAATGAATAATACCAATGCTCCCCAAGGAGAGGTGCTATGTCATATGAAATCCTTCTCCAAAAACTTTGTAAGTGTTGTTTGCAACTTCTCCAACTCCTTTGGTGAGAGCCAATAGATTGGTCTACTCACTGGAGTACTCCCTAGCAATAACTTAATATTGAAGGGCATACCACAATTGGAATGTAATCCCTTTGGCAATTCATCCGGAAACACATCCGAAAACTCCTAAACTATCTAATCAACCATTGCTTGATGAAGCTCTTGGCCCTTCTTCGATTGTCCTTGTGCAAGCAGCTTGATCCACACTGCAAAAATAGACTTATCTTCCTCCAAGGCTTGCTCTATGGCTACCTAATAAACTTCCCATGTAAGGATTCATCTTTCTTTAGAGCTTGCTCCATGGCTGCCATCTTGGTAAACTTCCCATCTTGGTAAAGTTCCCATCTTGGGACTCATCTTTCTTCAAGGCTTGCTCTATGGCTACCTTCTCAACAAACTTCCCGTCTTGGGACTAACTATTTTTAGGTGTCTGACTCAGAGGTGCTAGACAACCTAACCAAAAATTCCTATATTTGTGTTGTACTTGAATTTATTGTCGGGTCCAATCAAATTGAACCTCATGATGCTCAAGCCAAGGTAGTCCTAAAATGACATCATAGTGTAGAGGTGGCACTGCAAACCTCATACACTCCAAATACTCCTTCCCAATCTTGAAGGTAACAAGATATGAGGTATGGAATGTAGTACCTTTTCTACCATCCACTATCATCAATCTACTTCCAATTATTGGTTTGATAAGAATACCCAATTCTTTTGCTACTTGCATAGACATGTAATTCTCTGAACTTCTAGAATCAACCAAAATCCTACAACCTAGATTAGATATTGTACCTTGCAAGTGAAGAAAATTTGCATAGGTCGAGCCTTCAATCCCATTGGAACTAATCAAGCTCCTAGTAGGCGGCTCAAAATCTCCTACTAGGATTCCTTGTCTCCTTGATCATTCTGCTCCACAAACTCCATTTGGGCAACTTATCGAGGTTGCACATTCTTGAGAGGACATTCAATAATGAGATGTCCCCATTGGTGACAATAAAAACAACCACCATTTAGTCACAGTTTCTCTCTATCTACCGTGCTAAGTGGTCTTCGTTGTCATTCTATTTGTAGTGTTGCCTCTAGATTGCTTGGACAATGGAGTTGTACTGATAGTAGTTAGAGTTATTTCAACAGTTTTCACAAAGACTACTTTCTGATGGTTAGATTTCATGTTTGGAGTACTGACTTGACGGTGGGGCCCATTGTCACTTTGCACTATTTGCACTGTCGAGTGTCCCATCAACAAGACCGCTAGGGTTTCAGACCTAGCTCGAGTCCAAGGGTATACTTCCAAAGTGTAGCTCCAGAGAGCTCACTTTTCTAATGTTAAGCCTTCGAGTTCATGGCTATGGTGGACAAAGGTTGGTGAGCATCATCTAGATTCTCTTAGCTAGAGTGTGTATGTGGCTTGACTATAATCAATACTCAATTGTTGGCAATTTATAGAGTGACAAATCAAGTACTGATCTGAGTTGAGTGTATTTGAGAGTTGTAAACAATCTGATTACATCATAGAAGTGAAGTCTGGGGTGATATCTTGGTGGATCGTTGGTAGCTCAATTGAAGTTCAGTTTTTTCATGGTGTATAGAAGCTTGTTGCTTGATGTAGATTTGGCAGTAAGGCAGATGTTGTGCAAAAGCATTGGCCAATTTTTGAGTAGTGGTTGTGATTTTGAGCTTAGGAGGTGAAGGCAAGACCAATTTGTTGCAAGTTGGGCTCAGAAAGTAAAATTGAAGGTAGAGTTTGGAAGCTATTCTTGTGAATTTGTGATTTGGAGAAACCCGTGTTTCCAATTTGGCTTAAGTGAAGAGTTAGTAGAGGATTTTCTAGTCGGCCAAATTTAGGGTTTACATCAGATTTTGTTAGAGTTTACATTAGATTTTGGCCAAATTTGGAGGAGTTTTGCCAACTTGGAGGAGTTTTGCTAGATTTTGGAAGAGGTTCGAAGTGGCAAGAAGAAAAGACTCATTTGGCTAAATTTTGGTATTTAGAGGCTTCAAGGCTTTGCTGCATAGGGTTGTGGGCTATGAGAGGCTACAAAGGCCTAGAAGGGCTAGCAAGCCAGCTTGCTAGCATGAGGCTAGCTAGTTTAGAGTAGATCTTGGTCATTGGTTTGAAAAATATTGCTAGATTATGTGCAATAGGGTTTTACTCCTAGATCTCTTGTTCCTAGACTGGTGCCCTAGCCAATTGGTCCACCCTCACTTGTTATTCTATTGATTGTGCCATTGTTATCTATACACTTGTAGCTTTGGCTAAGAGAGGCAGTTTGATCTCATTCTTGGTGATCTTGGTAGCTTTGGACTTAGATACAAACTTCTCTTATGTCAAATGCCAAATGGTGGCAAGGTCAGTCCCATGTTGTTTTATGAGATGGAGGGTTTTCATTTAAATTTTTTGTGATTGGACCCTCTCCATTCTATGCTTCTTGTTTGTGCACCATATTTGTGTGAGGTGCTTAGAATTTTGAGCATTGGTACTCTGGTGTGCTCTTGGTAGTGAGGCTGGGATGACCAGTAAAACTATTTTTGTTTCTCTACGGTGAAGCAAGAAGTGATGACCTATGGACTGTGAGAGTGCGTGTTATGATGACAAGGTACAGGTTGCACTTTCCCTTAGTGTAGTTATCTCAATTAGAGTTACATTAGTGGGTGGTGTTTCGTGGGTATTGGCACTTGGTGGTGCTTAGTTGGTGTTGGCACTTGGTGAGGTACTTGCGGTTGTGACTTGTGGTTGCAATTTGTAGTTGTAATTGTGGTTACTTTGTCACGACGGAGTTTTTTGGGGATTCCAGAGGAATTAGCTCTGTAGTATGTAGTGGGTTTACCCGGAGTGGCACTTGGTATCAGCCGGTATCTCAAGTCCTAGTGAGGGAGGAGAGTGACTCTGAGTTGGAGTTTGACACATGAGCTAATTCAGTTGAGAGTGCACTTGGTGTGTCCGCATCGTTGTTGTTGGACATGGACAAGATTTATGGGGCCTCCAAAGGCCCTAGGCGTTACTTTGGTACAATGCATACCATTGAGTTGGATGACTTCATCCAGGAGTTTGATAGTTGGCGTGATTTGCAATAGATGCGGAACCCAACTTTGTTTACACCTTTCATGGCATGGAAGGGGTTGTTTCAGCATTTGGACGGTCTGCCGATGGATGACTACCATGAGTTCAAGAGAGCTCATTTGGAGGAGATTGAGTTATGGAGACAATATTGGTCTCCAAACTATGTCTCTATCACTTCAGGTTTGGTGGCCAAGAGTAGATTGGCTGTACCTATGAGTTCTAGCTTGAGTAGTGTTGGTGGAGCTAATAGAGGTGCACTAATTGGAGATAGTGCTACTACGAGCAGAGGTACCGCTACATGAGGTGATGTGGTACCAGGGCTTAACCCCATGGTGGAGTTCTTCATGTGTTTGAGGCAGAACTACCAAGGAGTGCGGACTGACAAGCTGAGGAGCTTGCAAGAGTTCCAGCGGAAGGCTAGAGAGAGCCTATGCAAGGCATACACTTGCATTAGGTGGCTGATCAATTTCACTCAGAGAGTTACTGAGGCCCAGGCAGTCCAGTTTTGGTATGGGATACTGGACAAGGAGTTGCAACGTAGAGTTTGTGATGCTACATTGTTATAGGCTCTTTGCCTACTTTGGCAATGGTCTTTAGTTTGGCTGAGCAAATTGAGCTCAACATGATGGAGGAAAGAGTGGTGACATCAGGAATTGGTAGAGAGACCTCATCCACGGTTGTGACTTCTTCTAGAGTGTAGCAAAGTGCACCACGTCTAATTGGTTTTTGAGGACAAGGTGGACAGCCCAGATCCTATGGATCGAGTGGAGGGCCTAGTTGAGCTAGACCTTTACCTTCATTTTTGGGTCAATAGCAGCCAGTGACTAGTGGTGTTGCTTGTTGGACTTGTGGTGGACCTCACCATAAGAGAGGGCATACTCAAGGCAGCAGATTTGATACGTTTGGTGCATCATAGCCAACACAAAGGTAGTGTGAGCATTGCCACAGATTTGGTCACGCTAGTGACCAATGCTTTGACCTACACCCGAAGTTACGGAGTGGTAGGGCTATTATGGCAGGTAATAGAGGAGCTCAAGTTCATGAAGGACAAGGTAGTAGAGGTGGTGGTAGAGGATCTACACCCAATAGAGGTGCAATTCCTGTACTTACTTTTGATACAATTATGGCTACTCGGATTGAGCAATTGGAGCAGAGATTGGCTAGTATGGCCATTGCTCACAGGAGATCATATTCAGGTGTTGAGGCTTCCACCTCATATGCTGGTAATAGAGATGCTTTGGACTTCATGTGCAGAGCAGCTCAAGTGGATGCATCTGCAGCTATGACTAGGAGTGCAATTTGTGCTCCAAAGCCTAGAGGAGCATCAGTGGAGTTGGACCCACAAAGAGGAGAGGTTGGGAGACAGGTCAAACTTCCCTAGTCTTTCACACTATTTGAGGCATTGCAGACAACATCCATGGCTTCTAAATGTCCCAATGCAGGTGTGGTAGGTGGTGATGAAGTGTATGATTGACTACCTGCTAGTCAACCACTTGCTACTACACAGTTTGAGTCTAGCATGATGTTGGGGGCGGCTCAACTGATTATATGGTGCCCTTTATTTTTAACCAATGACATGTTTACATTGAGAGTTGACCCAACCCCAATGTTCCGATTGGCTACTATGCTTTGTGAGAGTAGGGATGATGTGGTTCCTACTCTTAGAGCAGAAATGGTTAGTTGAGGAACATGGGATCCATTCAGCAACCAATGGTTTATGGCAAGCAACAATGGCTAGACTAGAGGAGTTGCAAGCTAGACTGGCCTTTGAGAGAGCACTGTTTACACTTGGTGTTGTCCTATTGGATAACCAGAGGGGGATTTTTTGTTTGGTGGGACCTTCATGGAAGGTGTAAAAGACCAAGACCAAGGAGAGAAATAAGAGAATGGAAACTCACATTTGGACACTTGAATGAGGGAAAACTCCAAATGCTTAGCATGAGCTTTGGCTCTGGTATTTATAAGTAGCATACAAAGCCTTTAAGAAGTTTCTCAAGAAGCTTCCTTCTAGAAGCCACCTACTTGGCATGCAAGCTAAGCTAGTTAGAAGCTTCTAGAAACTTCCTTCTAGAAGCTACCTACTTGGGGCGCAAGTTAACTTCCTAAGAAGCTTCCTAGATGCTTCTAGAATATTCTAGGCTAATTGACTTATTCTCTACTTTGTTAGCCTTACTAACTACGTTGCTAAACTCCATATTGTTACAGAATATCTATACACTACAAAGAGTCTTGTTAGACTCTGGTGCATAGCCTCTTATGTTGGGAAAGGCTAAAGTTGTTGGTCTGGAGTTACAAAAGACCGATGTGGAGAGGGTGTCCATTTTAGATCCAAACATCTTTAGGTGGTGGTTTGACACAGTTAATCACACATGGGAAGCTTGTTGTCCAGGTTTAGCTTGGTCATCCGACTGATAGCTCGGTGGTGAGAGCTCAAGCTATTGCGACAATAACTGAGTCATACAATGTGCTAGTTGGAGGAGTAGTGTTATACCCCATGCGTTTCAACATTGACTATTGGGAGGAGACGGCCTCCTATAAACCAGGTTGGCAATCTAGTGAGGGACGGGGTATGTAGCCTACCAATATGCTTTAGTAGTGGCAGTCTTGGCTCACTACAGTCCACAACCATGGCATCATTAGTTTTAGCTTTCAGTGGTATAGTTACTTGGCCTAGTGACTTGTTGGAGTAGAACACCCATGCAGAGGATACTCCAGTACCAGAGGAGATCACTTAGATTTGGAGTACAAGTAGGATTGTTCCATCCACCTTGGATGTTCCATTGTGGAGTTTAGAGGAGGCGTTATAGCAGCATGCAGATCAATTGGTGCAACAACCTTGGAGTGGAGCCTTTGTACCATCAAGAGATGAGATTGAGGATGAGCCTCCAAAGTTGATTACCTTGACACCTCTGGATACCACACTCATTGCTTGGCAGTATCTAATAGAGGGGAGATGTCTATTGGAGTTGTTTGGTGGGATTAGCACTAGACTAGCCACAATATTACAAGCGAGTATACGAGTACAAAGGTACTTGTATGTAAAGAGAGATGAGACTGTTAGGCGAGTCTCTCTACATCATGTGGCACACTTGGCCTATTGGTATCTGGAGTTATTACCAATGTTAGCAGTCAAAGATTACTAAAAGGCCCTACCAGTAGACATTTCCTTACTGGGGGCGCATGATTCTAGAGAGACATGGGTCTATTCACTTGGTGATTTTTGGATAGCTATGTCAAGGACATACACGTATTGGCCTAGGTTTGGGTCTTCAAGATCCTCATTCTGGTGTGTTTTGGTAGATGTTACGGATACTACAACATCTCTAGGTTCATAAGTCTGTTTCTCCAGCTTACTTTTTGGAGACCATTCTTTTGATGGGTGATTCTTGCACCAAAGTAGTGGCAAGTACACATCAGGTCTATTCTTGGATGGGACCTGCTGTATTGTTGGACGTAGCCAGAGTGTGATCACGGACTCATCATCTTTGTCTTTGGTGGACAAATCTTTTACCCAGAGAGGTTTTATAACGTGCATATGATGGGATTCAGTGACTTGACCACATCCTTGTTGATGACATCTTGGATGTTGGGCATCAGTCTTGGACGGTGGTAGTGGCTGATAGGCCACCTATGGCAGTGGTGAACTTAGTTGGACAGCCTATAGACGCATTTCCCACACTCATGAGTTTCCTAGGCTCTCATGCTTTTTCAAGAGGGAGGACCTGGACTTGTTTGGGACTCATAGTTACAGCAGTTGGTGGAGCCCAATTCTGATGAGAGAGAGCGGGTGATGGGTTTTTGCACTGGTACTACCGTTGTTCTAGTAGTGTCAAAGGCATCCAAGCATCAAGTGTTAGGTCAAGCTATGGACCTGAACTATTTGACTTGGATTGTGAGCCTTGGCTTAGCAGAGCAACATAGGATGCATTGGATAGGCATCACCACTCTGACACTTGTGAGCCTTGTGCCTATCGAGATGATTTAGGCACATGCTGGGGGTGATGGACCGAGTGGACATGGTATTCTTGGGACACAACCAGTAGCTACTAGGGAGAGTGGTCTACTTGGAGTCCATCCAGGTGAGCATGGGCTACTTAGGATGCAGCTAGAGGACGTGTGGAGCTTGCAGCCAGAGTGGAGGGAGATTTTCACATAGAGGTTGGTACCTCTAGTGGTTGGGGGCATGACACTATTGCTCCCAAGGGCCCAATGTAGCAGCTAGCTGATACATCTTCCACTCCTACTACAGTTATAGAGGATACTTGGGAACCAAATCTTGGACCCAAGCTTATTAGAGAAGAAAGACTAAGGGTTTGGAGGTTCTTGAGGAGCCACACGAGTTGTTTTGCCTTTAGTATGAAGGATTTGGGTGCTCTAAAGGGACATGATATACGGATTGAGCTGACTAGCAATACACCAGTTTTTTGACATCCTTATTGCTATAGTGACATGGAGAGGACATTGATTTAGAGCCAGAGTAGAGACCTTTTTGAGGCAGGTTTGGTGGAGATCTCACATGAAGAGTATGCATCAACTACAGTGATGCTAGCCAAGAAAGATATGCATGGCAACTACACAAATAAGCAGATGTGTAGAGATTACCGTCTTGTCAACCAACAGACTAGGGCTGATTGGTATGCCATGCCTACACCAGAGGATATTTTTGATGTGATTGGGCATGCAAAGGTCTTCAATAATTTGGATCTTTGAGTGGGACATCATCAGTTGCCAATTAGGGAGGAGGATAAGTCCAAGACAATGTTTTGGGCTATTGATCCTCACGGCAAGGATGGGTTATATCAATGGAGGTTCTTACCGTTTGGGTTTAAGAATGCTCCTGCTAAGTTCTAGAGGGTCATGGATAGGATCCTAGCTGGATTTGATTTTACTTGGTGCTATATTGATAACATTTTGGTCTATAGCACTATTGTGGAGGAGCATGAGAGACAATTGTTGGAGTTGTTTGAGAGATCTAGATCTCATGGACTCAAATTACATCCTAGGAAGTGTAGGTTCTTCCATGAGCAGGTTGAGTATTTGGGTCACACTATCTACCCCGGAGGACTTGGTGTTCAACAAACCAAGGTGGAGGCTATTGCACATATTCCTTGGCCTATGGATGTGAGCAGAGTGCAAGCATTCCTTGGGTTGGAGAACTTCTATTGTCGCTATGTTAGAGGATTTAGTGCCATTGCGAAGGCCTTGACAAAGTTGACCAAGCTTACACAAGAGTGGTGTTGGGGAGATGAGTAAGAGAGAGCTTTTGTAGAGCTCAAGGAGAGGTTGACATCTGCTCCTATTTTGAGGAGATCAATCAGAGGATGACCATTTCAGGTTCATACTAATTGGATTATGTTGGAGCTTGGAGTGGTGCTCACTCAGCATGATGATGAGGGGAAGGAGTTTGTGATGGCCTATGCTAGTCACTCCAACAATTCAGCAAAGGCAAAGTATAGTTCATATGAGGGAGAGTGTTTGGCAGCCATTTGAATAGTATTACATTTCTGATGTTACCTATTTGGTAACCCCTTCCCTCTCATCATTGATCATCAGCCACTAAAGTGGTTGATGAAGTATGACAAGCTTTCAAGGAAGCTTGCACAATGGGCTTTGATTTTACAAGAGTATGATTTCACAATTGTTCGTAGACCAAGAGTGGTGAACCGTGATGCAGATGGGTTGAGTAGAAACCCATGTCCCAGCCAGCAGGATCAAATTGGAGCATGTTGGCATAGTAAGACAGATGAGGAGATGGTGCCAAGTTGGCATGCATTGGCCTTTCTGTGTATATTTTCAGAGGCTTTGGTGGTATCTCTCTTAGTGCATACAAGAGGAGTTATTGAGGTCATAGATCTAGAGAGTGAAGATATTGGTACAATTCAACAAGACATTCATGATGATGTCTTAGTGATGGACTATCTTTGCACTTGTGTTGTGGGTGGCACAATTAGGGCCAAGGAGAGAGACCATGTTCTTTAGTGAGCCAGACAATTCAGATTGGAGGGCAGACATCTTTTGCGTGTATGGGAGGATGGTAGAGTGCGAGTAGTACCACTTCCATCTCAAAGACCATGGTTGGTCCGTCATGCTCATAAGGAGTTAGGATATTTTGGAGTAAAGCATACATACAGCTTACTCTAGAGTCATTATTGGTGGTGCAATATGCAAACTAAGGTATAGCATTTTGTTGCCAGATGTGTGGTTTGTGACCGAGTTAGAGCATCATTCAATGCTCCTACACCACAGTTACACCCATTACCTATCATAGATTGGGTTACCATTGGAGTTTAGACTTTGCTAGACCTTTACCATTGACTGTGAGACATCATTGGTATGTCTTGGTGATGGTGGATCACTTCTCCAAGTGGATTGAGTTGGTGGCACTTCCTGACAAGTCTAGTGAAGGAACAACATACTTGTTTTTGGATCAAGTTCTTAGTCATTTTGGTGCACCCGTTGAGGTTTTGACTGATCAAGGTACAGAGTTTTTGGGGGAGTTTCAGGTCTTGTGTGACAAGGCTTTGATTGATCATCATACTACATCCCAAGATCACCCTGAGGCAGATGGCTTAGCAGAGTGAGTGGTCCATATGGTGAAGAGAGGATTGCAAAAGTATGGTTTGTAGAGAGGCCACTTGGGAGATTGGGATCTCTAATTACCTTGGTTGGCTATGGGCTATTGATTCAGCTAGCAAGCCTCCTTAGCATCCTTCTCTTCTTACATCCTACTTTATGGACAAGATCTAGATTTACCTGCAGCCATTCGTCAAGATGCTACTGTAATCTTGGACTTGGATGATCCAGATGTATAGATGAATGCATGTTCTTAACAGGAAGAGATCTTTCGGAGAGTGATGCCAATAGCCTTTGAGAACTTAGTGATTGCTCAACATAGAGATACTTTATGCTATGCTATCATTTGAGGAGGAGGTTATAGATCCTTGATTCATCAATTTCATCCAAGTGACTATGTATATCTACAACAAACAACACCGATGACACTTGATGTTTCGACAGGCCACACTATCTTAAGAGTGCATGAGGTTTTGCCATGTGGATTCCTTGTGTTAGAAGGACTTGATGGTGTTTTTTGGAACAATCATGTGTGCAATTGTGCACCATACCACCTCCCAAACATTGATGGTACTATGGACCCAAGCTTAGCACTTGTACGTGTAGGCTTGAGGTGTATGTTATGTGGCTCTTTTAGTGGAGCTGCTACTATGTTGGTGTGTGATAGCTATTCAAGAGGATGGCATATGGTATGTATTACTCCTTCCCTTACAGTGGTTCCTCAGAAAATAGTGGTTATGTCCTAGATGTACTTGACCTATAGCTAGTTCATTCTTTATATGGTATAGATTGCAGACAAGCGACTAATGATGGGGCTCCATAGCACCCGGCCTTCAGATCTATGCCCATCATAGGGTATACCATATACTTGGAATAGATGGCTATCTAGAGTTAGAGGGACCTAACCGCCATCTAAGGAGGCAATTATGGCACTTTAGAGTCTATGTATGACTTATGTGTGAGTTGTGCTTCTATAGTGTATGATGTTTACATCAATATATATTGTGTAGTGATGTATATATGCACGATAATTGTCACGCTATTTGTGGTGTTGCATCTAGATTTCTTGGACACTAGAGTTGTAGTGATAGTAGTTAGAGTTATTTCAGTAGTTTCTTGCAGACTACTTTCAGACGGTCAGATTTCATGTTTGAGGTATTGACTTCACGGTGGGGCCCACTATCACTTTGCACCATTTGCACCGCTGAGTATGCCATCAGCGGGACCGTTAGGGTTTCAGACCTAGCTCAAGTCCATGGGTATACTTTTGAAGTGCAGCTCTAGAGAGCTCACTTCTCTGATATTGAGCCTTCGAGTTCCTTGCTATGGTGGACAAGGGCCGGTGAGCATCACCTAGATTCTCTTAGCTAGAGTGGGTATGGCTTGACTGTAATTGGTGCCCAATTGTTGGCAGTTTATAAAGTGACAGATCAAGTACTAATCAGAGTTGAGTGTGTTTGAGAGTTGTAAACAATCTGATTATTATGGCACTTTAGAGTCTATGTATGACTTATGTGTGAGTTGTGCTTCTATAGTGTATGATGTTGACAATGATGTATGTTGTGTAGTGATTTATATATGCACAACATAGTTGAATGGCATCAATCTCCATTGGTGCCAGCTCTTCCACCTATGTGTAGTGTATTGGTAGGTTCTATGGAGGTCGAGGTCAAGACCAAGGAATCAAAACATTTGGCCAACCGCATAGCTTCCTCTTAGTGTTGTAACTCTAACATGGTTACCTCTAATTTGGTTCTTGACTTCAAGCCCCTCAAAAATTGATCTAGAGCTTCACCTTCTAGTATATCTAGAATATACATAATGGTTTTTTGGAATTATATGATGTAACTTCTTACAAATCCAATCTATTTCAACTCTACCAACCTATCTTGTGTAGCTCATGTAACATTTATAGCTTGGAACTGGCTGATTATTGCACTCTTGAATTTTGCCCACGTCAAGATTGGTGTAACAATTTGTTGTTCAACTAGCTCCACTCAAAATCTCCACCATAGCTTTGCTACTCCATCCAATTGGCTAGAAGCCAAGAGAATCTATTTCTGCTCATCTTGCAGATTGGTAGCTTCAAAATAACATTCACAATCAAACAAAAAATTCTCCACTACACTTGGGAGATTCTTGCCTTCAAATACCTTTGGTTCAGGGTATTGGATTTGATCTTCTCCTTCTCAAACTAGTACTCTCTCTACATGCTCTTGTCGTCAAGGATCTCATTCAATCCAACAATCAAGTAAGGTGCTCAATTTGTTGCTGCACAGCAAGGATAATATCAAGCATTGCCGTCATGGTTGCTACTCTATCAAGCCACCCCTAATATATCTAATTTATTAATACATAGAAGCAACATGTCCACCATTCTCCATAAGTTACAACTTGGAAGTACCAAGGGTTCCTCAAATATGGTGATCATATGCAAAAAATCTTGTCCAAAGTGTGATATGATGAATTGTATGAAGGTGATGCTTGGGTAGCACTTGGACACAAAAATCCCAATGGTTTGGTGGAAGTGGATTTGGTGGTCCATAAATTCCATCCATCCTATTCTTGCTCTAGTACCAATGTAAAAGATTGAGACCAATGAGAGAAATAAGAGAATGGAAACTCACATTGGGACACTTGAATGTGGGAAAACTCCAAGTGCCTAGCATGAGCTTTAGTCTTGGTATTTATAGGTAACATACAAGGCTCTTGAAAAGCTTCTCATGAAGCTTCCTTGAGCTGCTTTCTTAGAGTGCAAGCCAAGTTAACCAAGAAGCTTCCTTCTAGAAGTTGCCTACTTGGCATGCAAGCTAAGCTAGTTAGAAGCTTCTAGAAGCTACCTGCTTGGAATGCAAGTTAAGCTAGTCAGGAAGTTTCCCAAGAAGCTTCCTAGATGCTTCTAGAATATTATGGGCTAATTTTTCTTATTCTTTATTTCATAAGCCTTACTAACTATGTCGCTAAACTCCATATTGTTACAAACTCAATGATAAGGTCATGTTTTCTTCTAGTAACTTACCCTTTCCACTTGATATCCAAGTTTGTAAACTTACTCCTAATTAGATAGACCCATTTGATGTCACCCAAATCATTTCTCCTATTTCTTATTGCCTTACCTTGCCTTATTCTATGCAAATCTACCTTGTCTTTCATGTTTCTAAGTTGAAACTCTTTGTTCTAATCCATCTTCCTTTTCCTCTTGTATCCAACTGTAATACTAATGGCAAAACATATTACCTAGAGGTGAAAATTGGCTTGGTAACATCTAGAAGGATATTATGTATGATATACCAAGTAGATTAGATGGAGGTATCACAAAAAGAGTACTTCTACTAATAGAGCAAGAGCTTAAAATAGCCTATAAACTTTAGAGCCAATTTTGGAGGCCTAAACAAATGAATTAAGCCTCAAAAATGTGAAAAATTGCTCATCTAATGAACATAGGCTAGTCTTCCCTCACCTCATTGCGTCTCTTATCAAGAGCTTTCTAACAATACCTCATCCATACGGTTATGATATTCCTATAGGAAAATTCCCTTCAATCAAAGCTTGTTTGACCAACCAGATAGAACAATAACCAACATGTCACCCATGCATGCAACTAATCTAAGGGTAGAGCTCACTAACATGTTTCTAGTCCATGTATTTGATCCAATGGTGGAGTTTCACTTGAGGGATTCCTCTTTGCTATATAATAAAGACAAGGCGTTCCTTTGGAACATCATAGTTTTGTGTTTGAAGCTTTGTGTTTCTTCTTTTGGTTTTTCTCTTGGGGTTCTCTTTTCCTTAGAGCATTACACCAACCACCTCTTCCTCCCATCCCTATCAATGATCATGAGTAGTATGAAGTTGATCATATCCTTGCACGTTGCCATATTCAATTTGGCCACCACCAACATATGGAGTACAAAATCCTCTAGAAGGTATCCCCTTCATGATGCCACTCGGGAGCCTCTTTCTCATCTTCATAATGCACAAAATGCCATCCAAGAGTTTGAAGCTTCCATGATGCTGAGGATATCACCAACTAGTAGTAAGGGAATATGTAACAATATGAAATTTACCAATGAGATAGTCAAGACTAACAAAGTAACAAAGAGGTCAAATTAAGCAAGAATTATAAGAATATTCTAGAAGCATCTAGGAAGCTACTTGGTACCTTCCAAGTATCAAGTAGTGTGCATGCAAAGTAGTGACTTCTAAGAGGAAGCTTCTTGGGAAGCTTCCTAGCTAGCTTAGCTTGCACACCAAGTAGGTGGCTTCTATAAGGAAGCTTCTTAAGAAGTTTCTCAACTAGCTTAGTTTGCACACCAAGTAGGCGGTTTCTAGAAGGAAGTTTCTTGAGAAGCTTCTTGGTTAGCTTGGCTTGCACTCTAAGAAAGTGGCTTTTAGGAAACTTAATCAGAAGCTTCTCAAGTGCCTTTTATGCATCTGTATAAATACCAAAGCCCAAGCTCATGCTAAACATCCAAAGTTTCACTCATTTAAGAATCTCAATGTGATCTTTCACTTCAATCTTCCATTCTCCTATTTCTCTCCTTAGTCTTTTATAGGAGAGATAATGAGAGGAGGAGGAGGAGGAACAAAGGGGATAGTGGGTAGGGGATCTTCTATACAAGAGTCAACCAATATAAGTTCCTCTTTAGGAGATAGCAATGGTTGTGGTAAAGGAATTAAAGTGGATCAATCAAGAAAAACTTAAGCAATGGGACATGTTGGAACATGTTGGAAATGGTGGCACCTAGATCTATGTCTTAGAGGCATATAAGGCATATAGAATGTTCAATGAGGAGCATCATGTATGGTAGTACCTCTAGGTACCCATGCTAAAAAACAAAGTGAAGGCATTATGAAAGGGTCTATTGAAGAATCTCTTGAACCCTATGAGATACAACCATAATACATAATAAAAAGAGTAAACATCCAAAAACAAGACTAACAATCTAATGCCAAACAATAGACACACAAAGTAACAAACACTTACAAGAATAAAAGTAAAGATAGAAAGCAAGGAACAGATGTGAAGAGAGCTCATTTTCCACCAAAGGAGATTTGTAATTCTATAAGCTTTGTCATATATGTTACACAAGCACTTTTGTACAAGAGTCTTCAAGTACACAAAACCTCTAATGCAATAATTTTTCAATATAAGAACTTCTAGTACAAGAACATCTCATATAAGAAAACTATAGAATAATAACCTTTTCTACAAAGAAATTTCTAATCAAGCCAATCCAAATCCCAATTTGAGTTGTACTAAAATTTGTAATCAAACCAAGCAAACATCATGTGAAAATTGGTCACAAGAGGAGCAATATGGTAGGACTAGTAAATGTAGTTATGTTTAAATGACCTATAGAAAACAAAACTAATTGCAAGTTTTAATTCTCATGGAACTCAACTCCTTCTACTAATCATATTGCCAAAATATTGAGTAGTTTGCAATATATCATCAAAAAACTACAAGCAATGTTTAGTATCATAGGAATGTTAACACATCTACATATTAAGAAGAAGAGGGAAATAAAAAAAAGCTTGCACAAGTCCATGTTTGGACCTCTATTGTTGCATGCACTATTTAAAATATATAATATTCCCTTTCCCTAACCAAGTATTTTCTCTCCCATAGTGGAAAAGCTCTTTGCACTATACTAATACTCCATTACAACTAATCCATTAAGGCTTATGTTTGCCAACATAGAGACCTCTCCATTCCTACTCACTCAATCATCATACACTCTAAAGTAGCTAAATCAATAAGGTCTCTATTTGCCAAAATGGAGAATTCTTCATTTCTACTTGCTCAATCATCCCTCACTCACTATTCAATGCAATCTCACCATCTCACTTATTGTTCAACACAATCACTCATAATATCTGAGATTCACTTTCCCAAGCCATGTATTTTCTCCCTCACAATAGAAAAGCTCTCTACACAACTCCAACATTCAAAAGTTACTAATTTGATAAAGCATCTATTTGCCAAAATGAAGACTTCTACATTTCTACTTGCTCCAACATCTTACACTCAATAGTAATAATAGACCAATAAAGCCCCTCTTTTGCTTGCTAAATTGGGGACTTCTCCATTTTTACTTGCTCAATCATCACTCTTCATTATTCTCCCTACTCAGAACCAATGTTCACAATATAAGCCATCAGTCATCTTCATTTGAAGTTCATAGCTCACCACCCTTGCTCACTCAAGTAGCTTACCACATGTAATGCTCCAAGGATAGGAGACCTGAAAAGAAACACACCATGAGAAACACACCATCTCACACTCAAACCTCCGACGCCCCAAAGGAGCACCTTCTCTTTATATATAGACAAAGAGGATCTCCTCCAAGAAAGCTCCACCATAGGATTAGGCACATATATAGGTGACATGTCAGCAATCTCCACCCTTGTATTACTTACTTGGATGGGTGACATGTCGGTCCTAGTCCTATCTGGTTGGTCAAACTAGCTTTGACCAGAAGGAATCTATTAGGGAGTCTTCCTATAGGAATCTCATAATCATGTGAGGGAGGTACCATTGGAAAGCTCTTGACAAGACAAACCATGGGGGAGGGAAGGCCAGCCTTTCCTCCATAGGAGAGAGAGAATCTGCACATTTTTTAGGCCTAATTCATCCGTTTAGGAATTGCCATCAAAGATTTTAGGCATATTTTGGTTCCTACTCTATTAGTAGAAGTCTCCTTTTGGTGACACATCTTTCTGATCTATTTAGTCCATCATGTGTAACATCCTTCTAGATTTTACCAAACCAGTTCTCACCTTTAAATCATATGTCTAGCTATTGGTTCTAAGGTTGTCAAGTCTATTTTGGTTTTTGCCTTATCAGTAGAAGTACTCTTTTGATGATAATTCTATTTGATCTATTTTTTCCATCATGTATAACATCATTCTAGATATTACCAAACCTAATTTCACATCTAGATCAAATGGCTAGCTCTTGGTATTACACCGTCATCATTCTCTCACTCAATAGCTCAACATTATTGCTTATGCCATAGCTAATTCTCCACTCAACTCCATTTAACTCCACTTAATTCCATAGTTCCCAATGTACATATAGTTTGTAAATAATATAGTTGAACAACAAAATAAGTACAAATGTTATGTCATTTAAAATGGTGTGTTCACAACTAATAATGGGTTTGAGTGCATCTTGTGCAAGTTCCAATGTGCAACAAGTGTTTGTTTTCTCCTTTAGAATCTAAGACAACAATGACTTCACAAATTGGATGTTCTTCATTGCACTAGACCAAGTAGATATTGTAGGACAATAGAGGTTGCAAAAGTATCCCAACATAACACTATTTGAGTTTTTGAGGCTTGAAGTTGATTGGGAAAGGAACCTAAAACCTTATTTAGAAGAGGGGAAATAAGAATTACCTTTGAATTAAACATCATATCCCATAAATTTGATTTTATATATTGGAAGTGAGGTTAGCAAATGCACAAACTTAGAAGTTGGAACTTGTCTTCATTGATGTTCATTTTAATAACATTAGCTAGAAAAATTATCTAGAGGTGGAAATTGGATTTGTAATATCCTTAGTGATGTTATACACCATGTCTATATAGATAGGATAGAGGTGTTACCAAAAAATTACTTCCACTAATAGGGCAAAAGTAAAAAATGCACTGAAAACTTCAAAGCTAATTTTGGAGGTCTACACAAAAGAATTAGACCTTGAAAAATAGGATTTTCCCACTGTAAGAAATGAGTTATAGCCTTCTCCTCCTTTTTTGTCTTGTAAAAATCATTCCCACGGTATGTCACCCATGCTATTCTGAGCTTCCAATAGGAAGTTTTCCCACAGATTCCCATTGGTCAAACTTGTTTGACCAACCAAATAGGACAAAACAAACATGTCACTAATCCATACAACTAATCTAAGGGTGTAGCTTGCTGTCATGTCACCAATCTACATATCTAATCTAAGGGTATAAGTTCTTTTGAGAGAATCCTCTTTGCTATATAATAAAGACAATATGTTCCTTTGGGGCATCAAAATATTTAAGAATAAAAACTTGTGTTTCTCTTAATGTTTATCTTATCATTGGGACATTAAGTTCATCCACAAAGCATGGCAATAAAAATTCATTGCATATATGAAATCCTTTTACAACTCAAAGCAAAACAATAAGTTTAGTCTTGAGTTATGTTGTTGATAGAATAAGACAAGGCAAGACAAGGCAGGCGGGCCTTGTTTGAAATTTGAAATTTTGTTGCTATAGTGTTGCTTCCAAAAGAAAAATTTGATTATCAATAATAACACTATGGAAGGTACCTTTATCTTTCAAGCATAGAACAAGAACTTTGGATCATGTATTTGAGGATATGCATTAAAAGTACACTTGTACCAAATAAACCTATATTGCTTGTACCTTACTTAATGTTCTCCTAAGTTCCCATTTCCAACTTCTTGATGTAAAGATGCGATATTCCTTGCATAAAAGGCTTGATATGATGCATCTCATGCATACACAATAAAACGTTGAATATTACAAAAATCTCTATGCATATTCAAACTCCAACATATTTTCAAAGATTTGGAAGGTGACATATTCACTTGATCTTACATAAATTCAACTGGTAATATAATAATATTGGAAATAAATGTATCATTAATAAATAAAGTGTGCTATAGTAATTTATATGCAATAAACATTTGATCACTCACAATTCTCATATGCCCTGGTGCATGTAGCTCAAGTAGCCACAATAACCCAATAAAGTTTAACACTTGCTTGGGACCTAAAAGCATAACAATGATACTGAATGACATTTCTAGTCTCTTCTTGAGTAGTACGCATAGAATTCCACCATCTAAAAAATAAAATCTAGTGCATTCCATCTCCACTCCAAACACCAAGCATATCACAATGACTTCAATATTCCCTTCATCAAGGCCATTCCTCATCATGTATTTGTTGCTTTGCAAATGTATTTCATTATTTTGTTTTGGAGTTATAAGCGGGTGCCCATACACAACATTGTGGTGGTGCAACATTCACTAAATCTTTATTTATATGAATTTCTTCTCGTGCATTGTCCATATCATAGCAGACCTCAATATTCTATTCATCAAGGTCACTCTTCCTTGTCTATTTATGAACACACATATGCATTTCATGATTTTGTTTTGGAGCAGCAAGTGAATGAAACATTGTCATTGTCAAAACATTTCATTCATACCACATAAAGACATTCATATATGTGCATATATGAATGTCTTTATGTGGTATGAATGAAATGTTTTGACAATGAAATGAAAGATTAATCATGCTCTCCTTTAATATTAAAATGCAACTTGTAGTGTTTGAATTTGAATTAATTTTTAATTAATGTTGATTTTTAAATTTAATTAATGTTCATAAATCCAAATTAGACTAATTAATTTTGATTCATTATTCAATTAAAATGTACAATAATACACATAAAACCAATGGGTCATGATTTAGATTAAGAACCAATGAGTCATGATTTATATATATATATATATATATATATATATATATATATATATATATATATATAATCATTTAAACCATAAAATATTTAATGTTATGGGTAAAATCCCATGATTTTTATTTGTACTTTGAGTTCTTTGTCCTCAACAAATTTATAGGTTGCATGTAAAAATATTTACTTATTTCTACAAGTCCCATCAAATGTAAATCTAAAATCCTTACTATCTTTCATTAATAGTCAAATGCACTTATCTAGTAAAACTTCTTATCGTGGAAGAAGTAGAAATTATTGTATACTTGTGGAATCAAGTATATGAAATATAAAAAATGAGATATATATATATACCTTTTAGTGTATATACTAAAAGGTATACATATGCCTTTAGTAATATATAATAAAATACTTGGTTGACAATAGCAATATATAAGGAATTGTTATTGTCAAACAGGTTTTTGCTTTTTCCACCCATTGGTGAAAATGATTCCATGGGAAGGAACAAGGAGTGAGAGGGAAGTTAGCTAGAGAATGGTGGATAAATGACAACCGGTAGCATAATACCAAGGCCGAGAGGCAGAGGTGGAGCAACGGTGGGTCCATAACATTTTGGTCACGTAAAGGGTGACAATAGTAAAAATTTAGGTGGTAATAATAGTTATCTATATGTATTATTTAAATATAAAGTCATAAAATATAAGAATAATAAAAGGGTAACAATAGTAAAAGTCTAGGTGGTAGTAATAGTTATCTATATGTATTATTTAAATATAAATTCATAAATATAAGAATAATAAATATGATAATATGAATATAATAATAATAATAGTAAATATGATATATATATTGGATCAATAAAAAAAACCATACTAAAAACCATCTATTAAAAATATTTTTTTAAAATAATTTTGAGGAACGAGAAAAAAGAAAAAAATTTAATTACAAAAATTACTTGAATAATGATTAGTGATTAAAAAAACATACATTTAAAAGAAGTTGAACTTTGAATTTCGAACAGTTTGAAGCGATGAAGGAAAACTCTCATGTCTCGATCTTACGTGGGAATTCTATAAATAACCTATCCCAATCTATTTTTTGCTAGACCTATAACCGAAGAGCCCACTTACTTATCCAAATTGTTTTCATGTGTAAGTTTAACCTTGTGTTTAATACTATAAATTAGCATTTAAGGACCAAATGATCATATATGTCTTTTTACAGACTTATAATATACATATCATGCAAAAAGTTCAAAATTGATTAAGTTTGGAACGTAATTTATAAAATATAAACTTTTACAAATCTATCAGAAGTATTGTAATAGATGGAAGGTCATTTTGATATAAACTTTCACGCGTAATACAAGCGAGATAAAATGGACGAGCACCATATATCGTAGTTGTACAAGATTGGAAATACAGCAAGCGAGACATACTCAGATCGTAACCATCTTCTTCGTTGAGAGCGGGTGCGGTGATGTTCGGTGAGGTAGGAGGAAGAAAGACTCCGGAGGAATAGGCATGAGTCTTACTACCTGACTCATTTTGCTGGAAGACACCTTTTAGGTTTTTGGTCCTGGTGGGAATCTTTATTAAATTAGGAGGCATTGCAGGTGCAGAACGGGCCCGGGACTGACAGTTGTGGCTTTGTGGCTCTGGAGAGAACGTGTTTTGCGTTGGAGCGATATTTCCCTGACCGAGTTTCGTGCAGTTGTGGATCATAGTGGACGGGAACTGGAGGAGCATCGAAACCGGTGTCTCTTAGGTTCAGGCCAAGTCTTTCTTTCAACTGGATTCGTGGTTCGTGTCTGTTGATGATGATGTAGCACGAGACATGACGAGGGAAGATCCTGTCACCTCGGCTGCATATAGTTCAAGCATCAAGCGACAGATGGACTAGAGTGAGAAGCGAGCGAAGTGTTACAATATACGCTCACTGTTCATTGGCATCTGTTTTTCCGATTAGAACTCCCGTGGTAGCCCAGGCTGTTCAAATTGATCAATTTGCCAGCAAGTCTGTCTAAATCCGTTTGTTGGTGGTACGTATGGAAGTTTGACTGTGCTGTATGAGCTCAGAGTTGTATCGGCGAGGCTGATCGCGTACAGTACAAATTGCTCCGCCAAATTGGAGTCACTACCCTGAGCGCGAGGGACAGTTCGAAGTTTAGGGGTGGTTGGTATAGAATCATTATGTAGGAAGGAGGGCGGTGGTGGAGTAATCCGTGGTGTATACTGGAGGCTCACAAGGAATTCACCACCTCATATTTGTGGAGCAGATCGTGGGGATCCTCCTTTACTCCTCAATCTTCTGCACCTCTCTCTGCTCTTGTATTGCGCCTTATGTTGTGTGATTACGGCTGTAAACCAGAAATACCGAGAGATGGTGTTATCGAGTAGAAGGGACGAAGACGTAGAATCTAGTAACTCTCAGGCGCAAGAATTACCATCTGTTGACGATCAAAACGCCGAGGAAAATTTGAAATATTCAACACAGCAGGTTCCAGCCTACTCTGCGCCAACTGTGTTTCCGGGATCCAAGGTTCTCAAACGTCAAGCAGATGAGGGGCTCATTCCCGAAGAGAGTAACTTTAGACCAAAAAGTCCCCGGCCAGGGAGGCCCGAAATTGCCGATTTGCGTTGCAACCTGGATCATGGAAATGTAGGCACTCAAAGGGGGACATCTTCGTGTGGCCTCACGACTTTACTCGGCTCCCGATCGTCCTTGACCACAGCTGCCTCCTTGACGTTGTCATCAAATTTGGTCCCCAGTTCTGTTTTGTTTCCTCCCCGTGCCTACGCCCAGCCGACAATCAATTCCCCCGTGGAGCCTGATGCTGGCAATCCCGCTCGAAACAATGCTGAAAGGTGTCAGGTATCTGCGCTAGGAAGAGCGGGTAACACGGGGAGCATTGACGTGGTGAGCAGATCTGGGTTGGCCTGCCAAATAAGGTCTAACAGTATGCAAAATTCTACCACCTTAGGCAGACTATCCGTAGAAGCACAATCTGTGGAACATAATTCTCGCCAGTCTAGCAGTGAAACATCGCAAGAACCTAGCAGAGAATCAGCTCAGGACTCTGAGAGGGAATCGACAGAGGAGCAGAACAGGGGGTCAGGTGCGCTGCAATGGGTACAGGCTCTAGGGTTCCAAGGGACGGGAGCTTGTCGTGCCGATGAACGACTACGGCCCCTTCTTCGGTGGAATGTTTCGTGTGTTGGTGGATATGGACGTCTGCTCCTGCAATTAGGGCAGGTCAGTGTCTTATTGCTTGCTAATGTAGCTTAAGCAACGTTTGGTACTATGCTTGAGTCTTCATTAGTAGTTCAATGGTGAAGTGGTAATGATTGCAAAGTGGGCGTCCAATATGTCATGGGGTTGTCTGGTGGAAGGCTTGCCCCCTCATAATTTCGATTGGTTAATTTAACGTCTTGATCGAGTTTGGAGGTTTCTCTGCAGTGATTGTAACGTTTGTCTCGTGCATGGTTGCAGCACTTCAAAGCCAGAGAGCTGAATCTGTTAGCTCGCTGCCTCTGTGCTCCTCTCGTACATATACGTGTGGGTAAAGTATTACGTCAAGGATGCGTTTTGCGACCCACTTCATCAAGGTGGGTACTTAACATGTTTGAGTTGCAATTTAGTAAGTTCTTTTGTTAAATCTTTAAGGATTTTCTCCGTGTTTTTAAGGCGTGAAAGACGCGGTACATTTCTTGGCACCAGGTTAGGATCACTTGGTAATGGGAGTGTCAGTTATTAGAAGCTGTAAACTCTTTGTGTCAGGTGGGTATATGTGTTGCCCACATAGAGGAACTATATGACAACTGTGTACCCCGGGTCTGAATCTCTCCCACATTACCAGGCGCTCCTCTAGTCTTATTGTGATCCAAAATTCCTTCAGTGGTGTTTCAACTAACGAAGTTTGTGCTAATGGCAGGGGTTTCTTGAGCTTGGTAATGAGTCCTGGTTCCGAATTGCGACTTTCCTTCACTCCTGACACAGGATTTGTGGAGATGCTGGCCACCATAGACCTTGGGTCTGGAGCTCCATTGGTGTCTCTTGAACAGCTTTCTGCCGATTCGTCAGGTAGAACTTTTATGTTGAAGTTCCCTGATAGCAAATTACTGTACTTCTGGCAATCTGAGAAGGCGAAGGCCACTGGAGATGAACTCGTGCTGAAGGTGAATTCCTTATCCCTTGGTTGATCTCGAGCGTTTTGTCCTTCTGGTGAACCGTCACATGCGGGTATGAGGGGTGCACAGAGTTCTCAAGTCTCTTTTGATAATAACAGCCAGATTTTTTTTCTGGCAAACTCTGACCTTCAAACTTGTGGATCATAACGGAGAAGTCCGGGAGATTTTTGTAGTAAGAACGTCATATTACCAAAGCTTTGTTTCTTGCCTTGTTGTTATATCGATGAAGGTTGGATAATAGAATCAGTACAAAAGGTTTCCGGCTAATCAAGTCAGCTTTCTATCCAACATCGGGATCAAGTATAATGAGGTATGCTTGCCATTATGCTCTCATGTCCCATATGCTGGCCATTATGTGCAGATGAAGGATATACTCGAACAGCGGCCAACGCTCTCGAAGCTGACCGGTATCGATGAATCTCGTTTGGACTCTTTTGCAAGCTATATTTGTTCAGCTCTAACTGCGGCGTCTTCGACAGAGCTTTCACAATCACATGCATCAGCATCTTTCACGGCGAGCCCCCATACCTGTACAGTGACTAATTCTGGGCCGTCTACTTTACCGTCAAGCTCACCTGCGTCGGCGTTGTTCAACGGAGAACCGCAGTCTGTGTCTTTACCTCCTGCCTTCACCAGCTCAAGGGTAACTCTTGAGGGAGATGGGTCAGCACGTCCAGTTAGCCGCTCCAGGAATTTGTCACAAAGCGCACCAAGTTGTGAGAATAAACCAGCCTTCTCACTTCTGGCGAGGAGCTCCTCAGCTTCCTGGCATGACACTGACAGTAGATGCCAATTGACATCAGACAGCACCGGTGTTAGTTTGTTTGGCCCCTCTTCCAGCTATAGTGTTGCAAGTGACAACTGTGTCGCAAATACCCATGATCAGTCGCTGTCCCTCGTTAGTTCCTGGAGCACACGAACGTCATTGTCAGGCTCTAATCCAGGGAAAGTACAGTCGCCAAGCCTAAGTGCAGGGTTGTTCACGTCTTTCAATTTAGATACATCTGGACCTCGGGACGATACTTTTGAGATTCAATCCCGGGCAGCTATCCAGACTGTTTCAGACTTACCCCGAACCTCATCTGTTCACAGCTATTACCCTTCTTTCTTAGAAGAGTCAGCAACTTATCGACGCTCCTTTTCACCACCAGTGTCAGCTCACATATCCACCCCAACAGCTGCTCGACTTGCTCCATATCATTGTACGTGCCCTTTAAGTAATTTTACACCTCCCTATGTCCCAACCACATCTGAAGGGGGCCTTCTGTCACCATCAGCTCCATTTTTCTCTGTAAGACCTCCACCTTCTCTTTTCCCTCCTGGATCTCTGAGCTTTCATGAGTTCAGTCTATCTCCAGTTCAGTTACCAGTCTCAACTCTAGTTACCGCAGCCATTCCTATACATTCATCCGGCATATCTCCTCTCTACACACAACCTGTCACCTCGATTCCTATATTGCACATGCCTAACCCCTATCTGGTGAGAACCTCTTCTGCAGTGTCAGGATACAGCACCACGCCGTGTGAAAGTGCGGAGAAGTCTTTCTTCTCTTCTACGAGATCTAGACAGTCAATTTATGGGGAGAGTTTCTCTGTAAATTTGTCCACGAGTTCATGCCCAGGAGTTTCAGGATGGCAGTCGCCCAACAAATTCGAAGCATTCATGCATGCAACTGACCCTTCTCTTTCCTCGAATGCCCCGACATCTAGTGTAAAGTCTTCACCGGACACTGTCAAGCAAACGCAGAGGCCGCTAGTTGATAGGAACCTCGTTGGTACTCCTGGTTTCACCGGAAGTTTTGGACTCGGACTCCACACAACGTACAGGCCTTGGACTGACAGGGAAAGAGAATTAGGATCCTTCGAACTAGGATCCCATTATGATCCATGGGAGTATGTATCTCACATACATGAGGATTCTTCAAGGGAGACAAGTGATCGAATGTCTGCGGTTCCCGTTTGCAACTTTGAACATATGACCTCAATCACTGACATGGTGAGATTTCAGTGAACATTTTATGCTTTCTCCTCTGGTGTGAATGAGAAAAGCATTTGTCATTATCCTCCGTTCGATAGACTCCGCTAAAAGAGAGTTTGAGGAATGGAGATATTTTCTGCGGCAGACGAGCAGTTCTTACGAGTCATACGGGTCTGGGCTAAGTAATCAAGTTAGTCTTACTTCTGTTTAAAGATACAGACTTTGATATAGATTGTAGTGTTGATGCATGTAAAATTAAAGAATGAGCAGCAGTTAGAGGGACAAATTTACCGATCCTTTTGTATCTGATTCAATATCTGTACTCTCCAGAGGGGTCCTTCCAACACATGCTGCATGCCTGGACAAACACGCCTTTCGTCTAAGAGCTGGTCGACAGAGGGAGGATCTAGGACAGGAGAGTCAACCACAAGTGCTCGTTCTGGAAGTGCTGAAGATGTTACGGATGCCACTGTAAAGAATATGGCAGCTAAGAATTCAAAACACACTGACGAGACAATAGAGATGGACGCGAATAAAAAAACATAGTCTTACACTCATGCTTTCGCCTTTCTAGTTAGCCAGATGTGCTAGCTTTTGCTTGGCGTTAATGTCCGTACCCACGTTACAGGATCTGGGTTGTTGTATCATAGAGAGAAAGTAGTAGTAGGAAAACTATCAGACATGTAGGAGTAGAAGCATCCAGCATTTTTTGGAGTAAATAGAGCTGAATTTGATACTTAGCAAGTTATCGTCTCATTTTCCCTCATCTGTATGAAACTTCAGTAGTTTTTTCTGACTGCCTGTATCGCTCACATTTTCTTGCCTTGGCAGGCTGAATACAAATATGTGCAGTAAAGTTCCTTGTAAGAGTTTGGAGTAATTTGAGCCCATCAGTAAGATATGGAGCCGATCATAATCTGGCCTGAACTCCTCTTTACAGTTTTATGTTACGCCGTCATGATTCATTGCTTCGTCGATTGTTTAGGCGATTGTACATTTCATTATGTTTCATTATGTCTAATATTTAATTTCATTATTTCTAATTATAATTAGAAAACAAACCAGCTTATACCTTCTTCAATCTATGCCCATCTACTCTCCTCTGCGGTCTCCCCCCTCCTCTCCTTTCCCTCTCATTTCACGCGGGAAAACTTAAGTTAGATGATTTACAGCTGCCTTGAGATTACCGTGGTCTTTTGGAGTTGTGTGTCTCTCTAGGCCGAAGACTCAAGTGGGAGAAAGGAAGATTGTGAGAGCCACCTTGAACAGATCATATCTCGTGACGTTGATGGAGAGTCGGGTCAGAAGTTCTTTCTATGGTCCATGCAAGAAATTGAGATAATGCCTGATTATCTTAGGGGTGTACTGTTTTCCCGATTTGTCAAGTTTCTGAGTCGAACTTTGTTGTTGGGTGGAGGACGTTTCGCGGATGGGAAAGGGGTTACGAGTACTTAATATGTGGATTGACTAATCATCTTGAAGTTTGCTTTCTGGTGGTGGAGTTGAGACCAAGGAGGCCGTGTTGGGAATTGGAATGGTGAGTTACTCAACAACGGTAGAACGAAGACTTTTAGATACTACTGCAGTTAGTTACGTTATTCCTGCAAATTATGGAAGGAAAGGTAGCTGCTGGATGGCCAAAGAGCTAAGCTCAAGGCCCTTTTTAAGAGACCATAAATGGTTGTTCCATGTCCGATATTCCCCAACGGCGTTAGTCTTTTACCCTGTACTAGTCTCAAGTATTAATGAAGGAGGTTATTTGGCCCTTTTGGCTCTGTGTTGATGCGGGAGTATGCAGACTAATGTAGCTTGTTGGGCATGCAACTGTCCACCATTTCCATCTCTGGATTCTGCTGTCAAATTAGTTCGATACCATTTTCATAGAGACCATGACGCTTAAAAATCTTGCTATGTACTCTTTTGAGTTGATCCTAAAATTTTCTTATGATATTGCCGTGTACCATCATCTAGCTTGTACTTCGAGTCTCTACTTTCGGTTTATCTTACTTTATGTAACAACTCGTCAAAATTCTAAATGGTTTTATCCAAATTTGAGTAAGTTCTGTACGGAACTGTCTTCTTTCAGTCTCTTTTAGTACTTCTGTGGCGGGAGATCATGTCACACGGAAAACGTGGAATATAAACCTTGAATTTATGTTCTTTAGAATCTGTCTGTAATGAACGTGTAGTCCGATCATCGCGGTATCAGGCAAATGTGGAAGGGGGGTGATTGCTTAACTTCATGCATGTACGGACTACCAGGAGATCAGTAATTGTGGAAGCTGGTGATAGCCTGTGTAGGCCAGCAGCGTTGACTCTCCGGGGAAGTCTTGGTGCTTGTATGAACTGCAAGTATTAGGGCGTCATTAGAAGCAAAGCATCTGAAACTCCTGCAAGATCGCGAAGTGCATGCAGTCACCGGAATCGCCCTTCCTTTTACACCCACAGAGGAAAACAGTACATGACATACTCTAGTTTCATACAGCAACACGTCTCTAGTTCACGTGGGTTGATGTTGTGACGGTCTGCACGTTTCTGCTTTCCTGCGTAGTTTAGGCTTCACCATTATAAATATGTTTGATGCAGTCAATTCAATATGTTTGATGCAGTCAATTCATCGATTTCAAAGTCCCAGGCTAAAGTAGTTGCACTGTGATTCACTTGGACATGCAATCCAGTCTAATGTCAAAAGACATGTGGGTAATAGAAAACTAAACATGCAATTAGATGTCTTGAAATATGCACTAAGATATCGGTCCATTGTAGGATCATCCACACAAAGAATAGAAGATCACGTCTAAAGACGAGCATGGCAGTAGAGCTTACGTAGGTAAACACGTATGTATTTGTTGAATTAATGAACGATTAATCTGAGATGAGTTAGGCAACTATTAGTGAAAATCTCCTAACCAACTTGCTCTTCATGTTTCCAAAAATTGGGACTAGTCCAGTCATTTACGTGCATGGCGTGGGTACCCAACTAGTTTTCTTACATTAAAACATGATATTCCGTTCTTGGGAAGCAAGCGAAATCTTCACACATATTTAATCGGATATGGCACTCATGAGCTTTCGACCATAAATTTGGTTCAGAGGAGTGCAGACATTTGCTGAGCTACTTTGGCATTGATGAAGTTATTGTGGGCTTGTGTGGAGGTTTACTATGGCTATCTTCTATTTCCTCGGGCTGTTTCAGCCGGTAGACTTATACTTGGTCCGAGATGATCAGGTGACAACAGCGGATGTCGTAGTCACTGACCCTACGCGGGATACAGTTCCGGAGGGAGTGATTACCCATCCCCCTGGATGGGTGGCGAGTGCAGCAGTAGGTTGCAAGGTTTCCAAGTATAGGGGCATGCAGCGGAGGTCACCTCTTTGTTCCTCTAGCTTGGAGTTATATGGAGCGATGGACACGACATTTGACACATTTGTCAGGGAGTGCGCGAGAGCTTATCATGTTAGGCATCAGGGAGTACCAATCTCACTCTCATACTTTGCAGCATATTTTAGACCGCTCGTGTCCATTGCTCTACAAAGGGCAGGGGTTGGTGCAATCCATAGGAGAGCAATCACATTAGGTGATGTTTCTTCGGATGCTCCAGTTGTGTGTAGACCGTACGACTTGCATAGCTTGGATATCTTAGGTGTGGGAGGGCAGATTTCTCATACAGACTCTATTGTGGCTTAGCCCCATGTTAAATTTTTTGTCTCTCCCTTGTACGGCTTGATGGGGTCTTCCCATCCTTCATTTTTCCTACGCGGTCGCCTTTTACTTTCAGCGTGATGGGACTCATGTGTCCATAGTGCATGCACTAATATACTCTATCCAGTTCTCTAATGCCATGCTTTACTTTATTTCCCTCTACGTGGAAAGTAAAGTAGAGTGGAACTCTTTGAAAGAATGATTTTAATCTTGAAACTTCTCATACCCGACACCGGGGTTTCAATCAATTTGTTCTCAATTCATTCAGTTTATTTCTGATTGTTTCTCATTTGTTTATTTTGAGATTCCTTGATATGAGTTTTCATTTTCTCTATACACATTGGTTCACAACTTCACTACACATAGTTATATATGTTTGTTGCTTGACAATCCATGTTTTTATGAATTAGATTTCATCTCCTAACCGCATATTTTTTTGTCAATTTTGCTTTCATCTTATCGCCATTTCATCTACCTTTCATTTGCATTTAATGAGTCATGGATCCCTGTTCCGCAAATGGCTTATATAGTCATATCTCCATTATCTAACCGGATAGATCAAAGTAAAGGAAACAAGGATGATCGTGCATAAAACAAGAAGGATGGAAAGATCCCATCAAGCTTTACAAGGGAGAGACAAAAAAGGTAAAATGGAGCTAAGCCCCAATAGAGTCTATACGAGAAATCTGCCCTATTGCATTTAAGATATCAGAGCTATGCAAGTCGTACAAACAATTGGAGCATCCAAAGAAGCATCACCTAGTGTGATTGGTCTCTTATGGATTGCACCAGCCATTGCACTATGTAGAGCAATGGACACATGCTGTCTAAAATATGCTACAAAGTATTAGAATGAGAGTGGTACCCCTTGGCACCTAACATGATAAGCTCTCGTGCACTCCTTGACAAATGTGTCAAACGTTGTGTCCATTGCTCCATATAACTCCAAGGCTAGAGGAACAAAGAGGTGGCCTCGCTGGACGCCCCTATACTTGGAGACCTTACTACGTGCTGCTGCACTCGCCGCCCATCCAGGGAGATGGGTAATCACTCCTCTGAAATTGTATCTCGCCTAGGGTTTGTAACCACAACATCCACTATTGTCACATGATCATCTCGGACTAAGTATGAGTCTGCCCTGACACGTGTTGTTTGCACAACATATGAATGCTCCCTCCAAGCCAAGTATTCACTATCTCGTGCCATAGCAAACACTATGTCCCTAGTAACATCATGGGTAGCTATCCTCTGTCCTCCAAAAGAACACCATGTCATATGGACCGTTGCTGCATCTGGTGTAGAACCACACTCACAAGTGAGTAATGAAGATGCAAATGCATATGGGTAGACCAAACTTAGGCAAAACCTCATCATTATAAAGAAATTAGCTGATGCAAGTTGGAATGATAGATCAAAGGTACTATATTGTTATCTAAGTTACAAGGATTAAAACATTGACTTGAGATAATTGTGCAACCCTTCAGTCCCTTTATAATCTACTGGCCACTTTGGTTAGAACTCAAGATCCAAGAAGGGACTAAAGGGTTGCAATCAAGGGACTGCAACCCTTTAGTCCCAATATCTCTACTTAGTTACTACTACTAGCACAACCAAATTAATGAAGGGTTGATTGTACTACCATATCCCTACTTAGCTACTACTACTACTACTACTATATCCCTACTTAGCTAGTAGGACCAAAAACATCAGTCCGTTTCTAAATTTCATAATGAGAGTATGTTTCCAATCCAATCAAAATGGTATACTCTTTGCACCCCCCGTAATGGTCAAAATAACATCCTTAGGTTTTGATAATGAGAGAAGTACAATATAACAATTCAAGAATAGAAGTTATGGGAGATGCAAAGGTACTCATAAATTTTCCCAACAGTCCAAAAAAAACAAAGGTTATAAAAAGGAAATTTACATAAATATATTAATTGGTCTTCACCTACCTTATGGTTTTGATGATCATATCTTATGGTTTCAATGATCATGAAAAATCAAAAGGACTAACCTTAATTATATGTACCCATGTTTAGGAGGGGATGCCACTTAGTAAAAATTAAAACAAACTAAGGTCTTAATTGGACAATTCTGTTTCTCTAGAGTTTAGGTGTGAATCATAAGTTTCAAAATTCTATGTGAAGAAGTACTTTAGAGAGAGGTGAGAGAAGAGGGAATCAAGCTAAGTAGTGAATCAAATTGGGGGAGATCAAGAGGGAATTTTCAAAATTATAATTCTCATCAAGAGTAGAACTTAGGTGTTTATCATCTAGAGTGTCTATATTTTTATATCTAGTCGATAGATGTGGCCTTGCACACCTATAAGAGGGAAGGTGGCAAAGGGGATTCAAAGGGAAAATGAGGGAGAAAAGTGGCAAGATGGAGGTATAATAGAGAATTGTAATTTGTTAGAAGCACACTTTGGAACATAAAGTTTTGTGGGTGCTAAGAGTACAAAGGACATGAAGTTAATTTTGTGTAGTGGTATTTGTAATTTAGAGTGCCGACATGGAGTGTCATTGATATGAATGTAAATACAATAGAGTGCATCTCATCCTTGAGACCTTTGCTTATGAGCTTCACCTCTCAAACTCCTCACTTTCTTGACCTTCTAGCAGACATGTCCTCCAAGAGGCATAGACTTCCATGGACTGCTCAATCTCTTGAGCCTTTAGCATTAGAATTTTCTAAGAGTCAAAGACATTAGTCATCTCTAGCTAATTGTTACAACCTTTGTTGATTCTCAAAGTCTTGATTCTATAGCTCCTATTGTAGCCAATAAAGTGCTTTCTAAAAGCCACCTAGTGTCATCTCTTGCTCATTTTACCACCCTTGTAGTTCTTGGAAAATCTATCACAACTTTAGATTCTACCCCAATCATAGTTACTATTGCTGTTGTTCCACATCCATGCAAATTCCAACATCTCCTAAACATGGTGGTGTCTTCAAAAGAAGATGGCTCCAAGGTTCCTTGGGGCCATCACAAGCCGGAACTCTCTTTGGGTGTAAACCATAAAGCTATTGATGATGATAGGTTTAGAATGGTATCACACTATTGTAGTCAAATTTTTAGATTAACTTGAAGATCCTGACCTTTCAAGTAGATTCATGGAGGTGCTTGCAAGAAACTTGTGTAGAAGAGCATAGCCTTCAGCTACATGGCCACTTACCACCTTGTAAAGTTTGGAAAAAGCTTTCTAAAATTGATCAATGAAGAGAGATTTAACAAAAAATGAGCCCATTTGTCACGCCATTTGTAGTATCACATCTAGATTGCTTAGACACTGGAGTTGCAATGATCGTAGTTAGAGTTATTTTAGTAGTTTCTTAGAGACTACTTTTTGATAGTCAGATTTTGTGTTTGGGCTACTGACTTCATGGTGGGGCCCACCGTCACTTTGGACTATTTGCACCGTCAAATGTGCCGTCAATGGGACCATTAGGAGACCGTCAGACCTAGCTCAAGTCCAGGGGGTATACTTTCAAAGTGCAGCTCCAAAGAGCTCACTTCTTTGATGTTGAGCCTTCAAGTTCTTGGCTATGGTGGACAGAGGCCGGCAAGCATCACCTGGATTCTCTATGTTGGAGCGGATGTGCCCAGTTGACTGTAATGCTTGACTGTAATCAGTGCCCAGTTGTTGGCAGTTTATAGAGTGACAGATCAAGTTTTGATCTGAATTGAGTTGAGTTGAGAGTGGTAAACAATCTGATTACATTAGAGAAGTGAAGTCAAGGGGAAATCGGGTGCAAGAACTTTGAGTGTTGGTGGTATCTCCTATCTCGATGGATCGTTGGTAGCTCAATTCAAGTTTAGTTTTTCCCTAGTGTGCAGAAGCTTGCTCAATTGATGCAAATTTGACAGTAAGGCAGAAGGTGTACGGAAGTGCTGGCCAATTTTTGAGCAAAGAAGGAGCAAATTTTGAGTAGTGGTTGTGATTTTGAGCTCAAGAGGTGAGGCAAGACCAATTTGTTGCGAGTTGGGCTCACAAAGTAAAATTGAAGGTGAAGTTGTGAAGTTATTCTCATGAATTTGTGATTTGGAGAAACCCATGTTTTCAATTTGGCTTGAGTGAAGAGTTAGTGGGGGATTTGGTGGTCACCCAAATTTAGGGTTTACATCAGATTTTGGCCAGATTTAGAGGGGTTTCGCAAGTTTGGAGAAGTTTTTCCAATTTTGGAGGAGGTTTGAAGTGGCAAGAAGAAGGAACTCATTTGGCTGAATTTTGGCATTTAGAGGCTTTGAGGCATAGGGCTGTGGGCTATGAGAGGCTACAAAGGCCTAGAAGGGCCAACAAGCCAGCTTGCTGGCGTGAACTAGCTAGTTTAGAGTAGATCTTGGTAATTGGTTGGCAAAATCTACCTTTCCTGCTAGATTGTGCGCAACAGGGCTTGACCTCTAGATCGCTTGTTCTTAGACTGGTGCCCTAAGCCAACTGGTCCACCCTCACTTGTTGTCCTAGTGACTGTGCCACAATTATCTATACACTTGTAGCTTTGGCTAGGAGAGGCAGTTTGATACCATTCTTGGTGATCCTTGTAGCTTAGGACTTAGATACAAACTTCTCTTATGTCAAATGCCAAATGGTGGTAGAGTCAGTCGTGTGTTGTTTTATGAGATGGAGTGTTTTTGTTTAGATTTCTTATGATTGGACTCCCTCCATTCTCTGCTTCCTATTTGTGCACCACATTTGTATGAGGTACACTAACTTTTGAGGGTTGGTGCTTTGGTATGCTCTCGGTAGTGAGGTTGGAGTGATGACCAATCAGACTACCTTTGTTTCTCTTTGGTGAGGAAGGAAGTGATGACCTGCAGACCGTGAGAGTGCGTGTTGCGATGGCAGGTTACAAGTTGCACTTTCCCCTTGTGTAGTTATCTTGGTTAGAGTTACATTAGTGGGTGGTGCTTAGTTGGTGTTGGCACGTGGTGGTATTGGCACTTGGTGGGGTACTTGCGGTTGTAGTTTGTGGTTCCGGTTTGCTGTTATAGTTTGAGGTTGCAGTTACTTTGTCACGACAGAGTTCTTTGGGGATTCCAGAGGAGATAACCCTGAAATACATAGTGGGTTTACTTGGTATCAACATGTATCTCATGTCCTAGTGAGGGAGGAGATTGACTCTGAGTTGGAGTTTGACACATGAGTTGATTTAGTTGAGAGTGCACTTGGTGTGTCCGCACCGTTGTTGTGGGACATGGACAAGATTTATGGGGCCTCCAAAGGCCCTAGGTGTCACTTTGGTATAGTGGGTACCATTGAGTTGGATGACTTCATCCAGGAGTTTGATAGTTGGTGTGATCTGCAGCAGATGCGGAACCCGACTTTGTTTACACTTTTCATAGCATGGAAGGGGTTGTTTTAGAATCTAGAGGGTCCTTTGATGGATGACTACCATGAGTTCAAGAGAGGTGCTCATTTTGGAGGAGATTAAGTTATGGAGACAGTATTGGTCTCCGAACTATGTCTCTATCACTTTAGGTTTGGTGGCCAGGAGTAGATCGGCTGTACCTACGAGTTCTAGCTCAAGAAGTGTTGGAGGAGCTAGTGGAGGTGCACTAGTTGGAGATAGTGTTACCACAAGTGGAGGTACCGCTACAAGAGGTGGTGTGGTACCGGGGTTTAACCCCATGGTGGAGTTCTTCCAGTGTTTGAGGCAAAACTACCAGGGAGTGTGGACTGACAAGCTGAGGAGCTTGCAAGAGTTCCAACAGAAGGCTAGAGAGAGCCTATGTGAGGCATACACTCGCATGAGGCGGCTGATCAGTTTCACTCAGGGTGTTACTGAGGTCCAGACAGTCCAATTTTGGTATAGGATACTGGACAAGGAGTTGCGACGTAGAGTTTGTGATGCTACGTTGTTACATGATACTTTGCCTACTTTGGCAGTGATCTTTGGTTTGGCTGAGCGTATTGAGCTCAACATGGTAGAGGAGAGAGTGGTGAAATTTGGATTTGGTAAAGAGACCTCATCCACGGTTGTGACTTCTTCTAGAGTGCAGTAGAGTGCACCATGCCCAGTTGGTTTTCAAGGACAAGGTGGATAGCCCAGATCCTATGGAGCGAGTGGAGAGCCTAGTGGAGCTAGATTCTTACCTTCATTTTTGGATCAGCATTAGCCAATGAGTGGTAGTGTTGCTTGTTGGACTTGTGGTGGACCTCACCATAGGAGAGAGTGTACTCAAGGCAGCAGACTTGATACCTCTGGTGCATCACAATCAGCACAGAGGCAGTGTGAGCATTGCCATAGATTTGGTCACACTAATGACCGGTGTTTTGACCTACATCCAGAGTTACGGAGTGATAGGGCTGCTATGGCAGGTAGTAGAGGAGCTCCAGTTCATGGAGGACGAGGTGGTAGAGGATCTACACCTAGTAGGAGTGCAGTACTTGCTCTTACTTCTGATATAGCTATGGCTACTCGGATTGAGCAGTTGGAGCAGAGATGGGCTAGTATGGCTATTGATTAGAGGAGATCAGATTTGGGTGCTGAGGCTTCCACCTCATATGTTGGTGACAGAGATGCTTTGGACTTCATGTGCAGAGCAGCACAAGTGGATGCATCTACAACAATAACTAAGAGTGTAGTACATGCTCCAAAGCCTAGAGGACCCACAAAGAGGAGAGGTTGGGAGACAAGTCAGACTTCCCTAGTCTTTCACGCTATCTGAGGCATTGAAGACAACATCCATGGTTCCTAGACGTCCCAGTGCAGGTGTGATAGGTGGTGATGGAGTGCATGATGGACTACCTGCTAGTCAACCACCTACTACTACACAGACAAAGTCTAGCACGATGTTGGGGGCGGCTCAGCTGATTATGCAGTGCCCTTTGTTTTCAGCTAGTGACATGTTTACATTGGGAGTTGACCCAGCCCTTGTGTTCCGGTTGGCTACCACGCTTTGTGAGAGTAGGGATGATGCAGTTCCTACTACTAGAGCAGAGGTGGTTGGTAGTAGAGCTGACTTGGTTGAGGAGCATGGGATCCGTTAAGCGACCAATGGTTTATGGTAGGTAGCAACGACTAGACTGGAGGAGTTGCCAGCTAGACCGGCCTTTGAGAGAGCACGGTTCACACCTAGTGTTTTCCTATTGGATAACCAGAGGGGGATTTTCCATTTTGTGGGACCTTCAGGGAAGGTCTATACACCAAAGAGAGTCTTGTTAGACTCCGGTGTGCAACCCCTTATGTTGGGGAAGGCGGCAATGGTCGGTCTAGAGTTACAAAAGACCAATTTGAAGAGGCGTCCATTTCAAATCCAGACATCTCTAGGTGGTGGTTCGACATAGTACATCACACGTGGGAAGCTTGTTGTCTAGGTTTAGCCTGGTCATCCAACTAATAGCTCAGTGGTGAGAGCTTAGGCTATTCTGACAATAGCTGAGTCATATTGATGTGCTAGTTGGGGGAGAAGTGTTATACCTCATGGGTTTCAGCATTGACTATTGGGAGGAGACAACCTCCTATAGACCCGGTTGGCAGTCTGGTGAGAGACAAATATGTTGCCTACCAGTACGCTTCAATAGTGGCAGTCTTGGCTCACTACAATCCGGGACCATGGCAACATCAATTTTAGCTTTGAGTGGTGCAATTACTTGGCCTGGTGACTTGTTAGAGGAGAACGCCCATGCAAAGGATACTCCAATACCAGAGGAGATCACTTGGATTTGGAGTACGAGTAGGATTGTTCCATCCACCTTGGATGTTCCATTGTGGAGTTCAAAGGAAGCATTGCAGTAGCATGCAAATTGGTTGGTGCAACAGGCTTGGAGTGGAGCCTTTGTACCATCAGGAGATGAGTGTGAGGATGAGCCTCCAGAGTTGATTGCTTTGACACCTCTGGATACCACACTCATTGCTTGGCAATATGCAATAGAGGGGATATGTCTATTGGAGTTGTTTGGTGGGATTAGCACCGGACTAGCTACTATATTACAGGCGGGTATACAAGTACAGAGGTACTTGTATGAAGAGAGAGATGAGACTACTAGGCAAATCTCTCTATATCATGTGGCACACTTGGCCTATCAGTATCCAAAGTTATTACCAATGTCAACAGTCAGAGGTTACCAGAAGGCCCTACCAGGAGACATTTCCTTACTGGGGGCGCATGACCTAGAGAGACATGGGCCTATTCACTTGGTGATTTTTGGATGGCCATGTCAGGGACATACACGTGCGGGCCGCAGTTTGGGTCTTCAAGATCCTCATTTGGGTGTGTTTTGGGAGATGTTACGGATACTATAACATCTCTAGGTTTCATCAGTCCATTTCTCTAGCTTACCTTTTGAAGAACTTGCCTTTGAGGGGTGATTCTTGCACCAAAGTGGTAGCAAGTACACATCAGGTCCATTCTTGGATGGGACCTATTGTATTGTTAGATGCAACCAAAGTGGGATCACGGGCTTATCATCTTCATCTTTGGTGGGCAAACCTCTTACTCAGAGAGGTTCTACAATGTGCTTATGACGGGATTTAACGACTTGACCACATCCTTGTTGATGATATCTTGAATGTTGGGTGTTAGTCTCAGACAATGGTAGTGGCTGATAGGTCACCTATAGCAATGGTAAACCTAGTTGGACAGCCTAGAGCTGCATTTCCCACACTCATGAGTTTCCCAGGCTCTCATGCTTTCTGAGAGGGAGGACCCGGACTTGTTTGGGACTCATAGTTATAGCAGTTGGTGGAGCCCAATGTTGATGAGAGAGAGCAAGTGATGGGTTTTTGCACCGGTATTACCGCTATTCTAGTAGTGTCAAAGGCATCCAAGCATCAAGTGTTAGAAGGCTGCCTGCGAGTATCCACCACCTGAAGGAGTTAAAAGAGAAGATGCATATGCTGAACATTTTAATTGAAGCAGAGGTACAAACTCAGAAAGAGGCCATGCGCAAGTGGGCCAAAACTATTATAGAGTAGAGTGTGTTCTTTCTCCTAAAAACACCTTTTAATGAGTATGCGCAATCGTCAAGGGACGTAGGTGTATGTTGCATGGGCATGAACATTACCATGAGTTTGACATCTAATCTTCAAGGTTTTGATAACAGCTTGGGTTTAGTAGAACCATCAAGTCATATGTTAGAGGTTAAGTTTCAATCCTCTCCTAAGCTAGACCTGAACTGTTTGACCTAGATTGTGAGCCTTGGCTTGGCAGAGCAGCGTATGATGCGCTTGATAGGCATCACCACTCAGAAACTTGTGAGCCTTGTGCCTATCAAGACGATTCAGGCACATGCTAGGGGCGATGGACCGAGTGGAGATGGTATTCTTGGGACACAGCCAGTAGCTACTAGGGAGAGTGGTCTACTTGGAGTACACCCTTGGTCCACTTGGGATGCAGCTAGAGGACGTGTGGAGCTTGCAGCCAGAGTGGAAGGAGTTTTTTACATAGAGGTTGGGACCTCTAGTGATTGGGGGCATGACACTATTGCTCCTAAGGGCCAAGTGTAGCAGCCAGTTAGTACGTCTTCCACTCCTACTACAGTTACAAAGGATACTTGGGAGCTAGATCTTGGACCCAAGCTTACAGGAGAGGAAAGACAGAGGGTTTGGAGGTTCTTGGGGAGCCACACAAGTTGTTTTGCTTTCAATATGAAGGATTTGGGTGCTCTGAAGGGACATGGCATAAGGATTGAGCTGACTAGCAATACACCAGTTTTCCGACGTCCTTATCAATATAGTGAGATGGAGAGGACATTGATTCAGAGCTAGAGTAGTGACCTTTTTGAGGCTGGTTTGGTGGAGATTTCACATGGAGAGTATGCATCAGTGACAGTGATGCCAACCAAGAAGGATATGCATGGCAACTACACAGATAGGCGGATGTGTGGAGATTACCGTCCTATCAACCAACAGACTAGGGATGATGGACTATCTTTGCACTGGTGTTGTGGGTGGCACAATTGGGGCCAAGGGGGAGAGACCGTGTTCTTCAGCAAGCCAGACGGTTCAGATTGGAGGGTAGACACCTTTTGCGTGTATGGGAGGATGGTAGAGTGCGAGTAGTACCACTTCCATCTCAGAGACCACAGTTGGTCCGTCATGCTCATGAGGAGCTAGTACATTTTGGAGTCAAGCATACATATAGCTTACTCCAAAGTCATTATCGATGGCCCGGTATACAGATCAAGGTACAATAGTATGTTGCTAAATGTGTGGTTTGTGACCAAGTTAGAGCATCATTCAATGCTCCTATGCCACAGTTACACCCATTATTTATCATGGGATTGGGTTACCATTGGAGTTTGGACTTTGCTAGACCTTTATTGCTGACCGTGAGACATCATCAGTATGTTTGGTGATGGTGGAGTACTTCTCCAAGTGGATTGAGTTGGTTGCACTTCCTGAGAAGTCTAGTGAAGGGATAACTTACTCGTTCCTGGATCGAGTTCTTAGTCATTTTGGTGCACCAATTGAGGTTTTGACTGATCAGGGTACATAGATCTTGGGGGAGTTTCAAGTCTTGTGTGACAAGGCTTTGATTGATCACCGTATTACCTCTCAAGATCACCCTGAGGCAGATGGCTAGCAGAGAGAGTGGTTTAGATGGTGAAGAGAGGATTGCAAAAGTATGGTTTGCAAAGAGGCCACTTGGGAGATTGGGATCTCCAATTACCTTGGTTAGCCATGGGCTATCAGTTCAGCCGACAAGCCTCCTTAGCATCCTTCTCTCCATACTTTCTACTCTATGGACAAGATCCAGATTTACCTACAGCATTTGTAGAGATGCTACTATAGTTTTGGACTTGGATGACCTAGATGTATGGATGAGCGCATGTTCTCAACTGGCAGAGATGTTTTGGAGAGTGATGCCAATGGCCTTTGAGAACTTGGCAATTGCTCAGCATAGAGATACTTTACGCTATGCTACTAATTGAGGAGGAGGTTATAGATCCTTGATCTATTAATTTCATCCAGGCGACTATGTATATCTATAGTAGACAGCACCAACAACACTTGATGTTTTGACAGGCTGCATTATCTTGAGAGTGCATGAGGTTTTGCCATCTAGAGTCCTTGTGTTAGAAGGACATGATGGTGTTGTTTGGAAGGATCATATGCGCAATTGTGTGACATGCCACATCCCAAACATTGATGGTACAATGGACCCAAGCTTGGCACTTATACGTGCAAGCTTGAGGTGTATGTTATGTGGCTCTTCTGGTGGAGTTGTTACTATGTTAGTGTGTGATAGTTGTTTGAGAGGATGGCATATGGTATGTATGACTCCTCCCCTCATGGTGGTTCCTCAGGGATAGTGGTTATGTCCTAGATGTACTTGACCTATAGTTAGTTCATTCTTTATATGGTATAGATTGCAGACATGCTACTAACGATGGGACTCCATAGCACCCAGCCTTCTAATCTTTGCCCATTATTAGGTATACCATATACTTAGAGTAGATCGCTATCTGGAGTTAGAGGGACCTAACTGCCCACTAGGGGGGCGATTGTGGCACTTTAGAGTCTATGTATGACTTATGTGTGAGTTGTGCTTCTATAGTGTATAAAATTGCTAGCAATGTATATATGCACGATAGCTGTCAAGCCATTTGTAGTGGCACATCTAGATTGCTTGGACATTGGAGTTGATGTGATAGTAGTTAGAGTTATTTCAATAGTTTCTCAAAGACTACTTTCCAATGGTCAGATTTTGTATTTGGGGTACTGACTTCACGGTGGGCTCCACCATCACTTTGTACCATTTGCACCGTCAAATGTGCCATCAGCGGGACCATTAGGGTTCAGACCTAGCTCGAGTCCAAGGGGTATACTTTCAAAGTGCAGCTCCAGAGAGCTCACTTCTCTGATGTTGAGTCTTTGAGTTCTTGGATATGGTGGATAGAGGCCGGTGAGCGTCACCTGGATTCTCTATGTTGGAGTGGGTATGGCTTGACTGTAATCAGTGCCCAATTGTTGGCAGTTTATAGAGTAACAGGTCAAGTCCTGATCTGAGTTGAGTTGAGTTGAGTTGAGAGTGGTAAACAATCTGATTATTGTGGCACTTTAGAGTCTATGTATGACTTATGTGTGAGTTGTGCTTCTATAGTGTATGATGTTGACAGTAATGTATGTTGTGTAGCAATGTATATACGCAAGATATGTTATATAGTGTCATACAAATATGCTTGGAATTACAAAGAAAAACGCATAGAAGAAGGCCTTGCAAGCAAGGACAAAAAATGAGGATTAAAGACAATTGATGACAAACTAATCATCTTTGTCCCCACTTTGCTAGAAGTGATATGTTTTTTGGTACAAGAGCTAATATTGCTCCACCTGCTCTTGTACTCCTAGGAGTAGAGAATGATCTTGTAGAGATGATAGTGGAGGAGGAATCTTCTTCCTAGGTCACTTGTGAATCCCAAGTACCATATCATGTTACCAAGCACACACCTATGTCTTGAACTATTTTTCCTATTTTTCTTGAATGTAGCACATAAGAAGAAGAGTGTGTTCCTTATGTACTATACTCTTGAGACTTTGCTACAATCAAGCATAGGCAAGAAGAGGAGAGCAAAACTAAGCATCAATAGGAGGAGAGAAGAATCCCATCACATCCAAAGTATTGGTCTCAACTTAGTATTCCATGTATGAATCTACAAGCCTTTGAAAGAGATCAAGAAAGAGAAGGGGATTTGGATGGTGAGAATGATAGAATGGAAAAAAAGAGTGAATCTAGGAAAAGAAGGAAGGTATTTTGAGTTAAGACACTCTACTCTTCAATTATAGCTACGTTTACATGTGATCTTTTGTGGGTTACAACATTCACAATTGAAACATCAAAGCTAGAGAGAGTTGCAAGCTTGATGAAATTGAAGCATAGAGACTTGCCAAGATTGAGAAGTTTAGAATATAGAGTGAAATGGAAAAGAATACATTGAACTCAAAGGTAGAGAAGAGGAGAATCAAGGAAAGGAATGCCAAGTCCAAATGGTTCAAAAGGATATTATAGAGTTAGCAAAAGTAGGAAAAACCCTTGAGAAAATAAAGAGCACCATGAGCATGCTCATGGTTTTGGATGTAGATGAAACCCCTACCCTTATAGAGAATAGTGAGGTATCTCTATAGAGATGATTGAGTAATAGTACAAGTTTTGTACACCTTCAAATGGTTTTTCATGCATGTATTCCCCTTGGTTCACATATATCAATTAACATATAATCTTTAGTGTTTCCTTTGTTCATCTTTAGTGCTTGATTTATGTGTACTGAATCTTCACATGGTAAGGTAGGGTGAAAGAGAGGAGTCACTTTGAGGGTGACTCTTCATCCTCAAAAATTACCTTTTTAGAGAATAACACCCCTCTAGAATTTATGCACAAGCATGAAATTCAAATTTTTGGGATGATTTAGTGGAGAGAAAATTGTTAGGAGAAGAGATGATTGGTCAGAGTTCAATTCTTTTGGCCATTCCCATTAGTTATGGTATCCATGTAGTTGGATAGAATTCATCAAAGAAGAAGAGAGGTTTCTAAGAATTTTTCAAAGAAGAGAATGTTTGTTCTTGAAAGAGAGTAGGTTTTGGAGACAAGAGATAGGGTTTAGGGAAATTTTGCAGACAAGAGATAGGGTTTAGGAAAAATTTATTGAAGAAGAGAAGATTTAAAACAAAAGAGAAGGTTAATAAATCATTAGGAGGTAGATGGTACAGTCCAAGAGTATAGGAAAATTGACCATCAAAGAGATAAGAAGAGAAGGATCAAAGCAGATTTGACTCGTAGATAGAGATAGAGAAGAAAATTGAGAAGAAAAGAAAAATAGGGCAGATCAAAATTAAAGAAGAAAATTTGTCCCACATAGGGAGAAGGAGAGCAAGAGAGGAAACATGGTTGGGTGAGGAATCCCAAGGTTTGTAATTAGTAGAGACACTACTCATTGAGAACTCAAAGGGAGAACCATACATATAGAGAACATAAATCATCAAAAATTAGAAATGGCAATGCAAGGGTATAAGAGAGTGGTTGACAAAGACCAATAGAGGGGAGGCAAAAAACTGAAGGACCTTGGCTGGTAAGATTTAATATGTTCATAGACTACATGCACTATGTGAAATGGTGTTTGATGGACAAAGTGAAAATCAAAGGAGCAACCAAAAGATTTTAAGAGACTGAGTGGGATGCTCTTGAATTAAAAATGGCTATGGGGTTAGAATATCTATGCCCTCATGTGAGTTTGCAATTGAATTGAATTGATAATAAGTTGAATTACTCAAATAAATTCTAGAAATTTTGAAATTTCAAAATCATGAATTTTTGAATTTTTGAAAGTGGTGTTTTGCAACCTACTTGCTTGTGCAAACTGTAGTGTCGGTTGTGATAGTGTTGTTTGCGTGGGTTTTGGTTTGACATTTGTATGGTGCTAAATAGCAAGTAAATAAAAATTCATGTTTCTTTATGTTGCTTACATTTGCTCACTCAATCAAAATACAACTTTCTATGTTTCACAAACATCATTCTAAGGGAGATGCATTGTGTTTACCTCTCTATTTTTTATAGTCATGATGATAGTTTGAGTTTGAGTTTGTAAGTAAGTTTGTGTTTGTAAGTAGGTTTGAATTTTCATTCACTCACTGTATTTGCTTAATCAATTTTAGCATGATGTGCTCAAGATGCATGTATGTACATTGATGCTTCATCAATTCTAGCATGACGTACTCAAAATGCATGTACATTGATAGGAGTGGAATTTTGTGTTCTCAGTGATCTTCATATTGAATGATTTACTGAACTCTAACTTTTGGGGTTTTGACAATAAACATTCTTGTGTTATGAGTTATGTGTTATGAGTCTTATGAGTTGTCTTGAGTTAACGGTACCCTAACTTGGGAGAGTGTGGAGATAGGAGAGGAGAGGGAGAGACTTGAGAAGACATATCTATAATTTCTGAGGGATCTGCAGTATATAGCACTTGAGTGAATAGTTGATTCTATTTGTTTTTCAATTTTGGTTCCATTGGTACCTAGATTGAAGACTATAGAGAATTGAGTAGAAAGTTATGAGGATTTTTAGCTTTTTTAGAGTTTAGAGTGATCATTACATGTTGAGAGTGATGGGTTGGGAATTTTTATTTCTAATCTCTTGGTTTTCATGATCAAGTTCCATAGGAATTTAATTTGAAAATTTTGGAGATGGAAATAGAAAGTTATGAGAGTTTATAATTTTTACGGTTTGGAGAGATTGTTTTCTCATGTGAGTTGGGATGTGAGAGGTTGTAGTTTTGTAGATATGGGGAGATATGGAGAGGATCATCATGTGTTATTATCATTATTCTTGTGCTAGCCATGGCTACACCTTTCCACGTGGGGTCGCCTAGAGCGGCTCTGGATACACCATGCACCATGTGCTGCCAACGCTTTATATATGGGAAGGATGCACAAGGACTAAGATTGGACCACTTGAGATGCCCACATGAGACAAGTGATAGTAGTGACACTTGGGATTACACACACTTCTTCTATCCCTTTGTTGATTGTTCTAGGGATACCGATCGAGTTGTGGGAGTGGTTAGCTTCTCACACGGATTACAAGGTTAGCTTATTAGTCTAAATAGGTTTTTTGCCTACCACTTGATCGTTTGGCATGTGATCCCTTGGATGAGTTAGCATGGTTCTTATTCCTCTTACTCCCTTTATGGTGTCTTCATTATGCTAGAGGGGGACATAAGGGGTATAAAGTGGTGGTTGCTAGATTTTGTCAATTCCAAGCAGAGGATTGGGCAGCCCTTCAGGATAAGTCTATTAGGGCTACACAATTTAGGAGACAAGCATTGCCATAGGATACCATAAAGTCCACTTGATTACAATGGTGTAGGATATTGGATCAAGCAGGAGAGTTTAGTAAAGCAACACAAGCACTACATCCCTTGTCTATGGCAAGTCTTACTAATGAGACTATCTCTTCCCTATGCTCACTATATCCTATAGCAGTAGATAGAATACCACTAGAGGTCTGAGATTATCAGCTTGAGCAACCTTTATGTCTTGATAGGTCGCTATTTTCACAAGCATTGTGCATTGCCCCTCCTCTTTCCTTAGGGGGCTTGTCATGGATAGTTTATGAACACCTTAGAGATTGCTTCCAAGCAGATGATCCTTTTAGTGGTCTTACCAAGTTGTTTCAGGTGGCTACAACAATAGCAAGAAGAGACAATGCTATGTCTGTTAGTCGGGTGTTAGGTGCTAGTTGACTTCTTGCAATGGAGAAGGACATGAGGGCATCAGATTGATTGCTATTGGATAGATCTTTTTGCATTTGGTGAATCGTACCATTGTCCTTTAGCATCCTTCTCACTTTTGATAACACCTCAGTCCAAATTAGTTTGGATTAGCTACACTTGAAGGATATAGTGCCCTAAACCCTATACCTCTAAACCATGGAATCATACCATTGTCCTTTAGCATTATTCTCACTTTTGATAACACCTTAGTCCACATTAGTTTGGAGTAGCTACACCTGAGGCTATATCTCTAAGCATTAGGGCACTCCTAGATATCCATCCAAAGTGTCAAAGTGCAAGGCATGGTCCCCTTTAGGTATCCCTCCCCACCTTGAGCTTCTAGAGGGGTGTATCATATCCACTAATGGACTTCATGTTCTTGGAGTGCCTGTAGGATCAGAGGATTTTGTCACATGCTTCTTAGACATTGCTCTTGCAGAGGATGTTCTCCATGTGGATGACCTTCCATTACTAGGAGATCCATGAGTGAAATTTGGTATACTCTCCTCCATTATTGCTCATCAACCATACTTACTTCATCTGTATAGTTCTCCCTTCATCGTCCTTCCTATCATGTTTGAGAGCATTTGATAGGAGGATTATGGGAGTCTTTGGTGATATTATTAGACTAGGGACATTTTAGTGTGTGAGAGAGGATTTAGCACATAGACAAACAGCTCTACCAATCTCATGTGGTGGGGTGGGCTTGCTATTTATGGAGGAGATGAAAACTATAACATTTTTGGGTAGTTGGGCTCTCTCGGCACCCCTACTTTCCTCTCATTTTGTGGTTGCTAATAGGCTGGTTTTGGAGACTTATGGGACAAAGGTGGAGGGAGGATCCTTTTTTCTCTAGATGTTATTGTGGCAGATGAGAGATAGTCTATCCCCATGGGCACAAGAGGATTTTCCACCTTTTGCTTCACTATTGTCAAATTGGACTAGAGGTTTACAATCTTCCTTGATGGAGCAATAGTGTGAGCATATGCTACATTCTCTCTTAGTTGACTTGTCCATTCCTCAGGCTACTAGAGCACATCTTTGCTCTTGCTCCGGCAAGAGTGCAAGCTCTTGGATCCTAGCTCAACCGTGCATTGGGGCATTCCAACTCGCACCAGCTACAATGAGGTTTTGCTTAGGTTTGGTCCGCCCATGTACATCTTCATTACTCACTTGTGAGTATGGTTCTACACTAGATGCAACAACAATCCACATGACATGGTGTCCTTTTTGAGGACAAAGGATAGCTACCCATGATACCATTAGAGACATAGTGTTTGCTATGGCACAAGAGAGTGGATACTTGGCTTGGAGAGAGCATTTGTATGCTTTGCAAACAACATGTCTCTTGGCAGACTTATACTTGGTCCAAGATGATCAGATGACAATAACGGATGTCGTGGTTACGGACTCTATGCAAGATACAGTTTAGGAGGGAGTGATTACCCACCCATCTGGATGGGCGGCAAGTGCAACAACAAGTTGCAAGGTCTCCAAGTATATAGGCATGCAGCAAGGTCACCTCTTGGTTCCTCTAGTCTTGGAGTTATATGGAGCAATAGACATGTAGTTTGATACATTTGACAAGAAGTGCAAGAGAGCTTATCATGTTAGGCACAAGGAGATACCACTCTCACTCTCATACTTTGTAGCATATTTTAGATAGCATGTGTCTATTGCTCTACAAAGGGCAGTGGTTGGTGCAATCCATAGAGGAGCAATCACATTAGGTGATGTTTCTTTGGATGCCCCAATTGTGTATAGACCATACAACTTGCATAGCTTGGATATCTTAGGTGTGGTAGGGCAGATTTCTCATATAGACTCTATTGAGGCTTAGCCCCATTTTACCTTTTTTGTCTCTCCCTTTTGCAGCTTGATGGGGTCTTCAAATCCTTCATTTTTTCTATGCAGTTGCCTTTTTCACTTGTATTATGATGGAAATCTAACCATGATGTGCATGGAACATTCTTATATTATAATGTGTATTTAATAGTGTTCTTGTATTATGAGGTATAGGTTCTTCCATGTAATGAATTTGTGCGGACTTGGAACAAGGATACTCATTAGAGGAGCATTAGAGGAAGAGAGCTAGTTCTTGCTACTCATATGATTTGAGAGGCATTTTGCATAGGAGGAGCACTCCAAGGAGGAAGACAATTGCACAAAGTGTGGTTGAAAATTGAGATATTTAGCCTACTATTATGTATACCCTATATTCAAGCCTTTCTTCTAGATGTTATGTTCTCTTCTTATTCCATCTATGTATCCCAAAGTTATATATGGGAATGTCATTTTGATAGTGAAGAGTAAGATGGAGCTTTCTACTTGGTGTTTTATTATTAGGTGGAGCTTATTTTATTTTCTTTTAAGGCAAAGCTAGTTGTAGTTTGTAGGCAGCTTTACCACCCAAAATCAAGATGATTTGTGTGACTCATGTAAAGCAGGTCCTCATAGACTTGTTCATAGAGAAGGAGGACTTGTGTGTGAGTATGAGCTAGTGTATGGCCATAGAGATTAGAGGAGGTTTATGGCATTGAGTGTGAGGATGATGCAAAGGAGGCACTTGATGCCCAAGGTGGATGAGAGTGACTTGCATAGAGATTGTAGGGTACTTAGCATGTACTCTTTTATATATATATATATATATATATATATATATATATATATATATGTGTGTGTGTGTGTGTGTGTGTGTGTGTGTGTGTGTGAGAGAGAGACTATTTATTTATGATAGAGTATGATTTGGATGGTTAGGCTAGTTTAAGTGTTACTCTAAAGTCATCAAGAAGTTCATGGATTTACCTTGTTTGATATGAGATGATATGGAGGTTGAGGTTCTATTGTTTGATGATGTGTAGATTTTGTGTACAAATCATGTTTACTCTCCTCATGAGGCCCTCCCAATGAAGGCACCTCACCTCTCCCTCTCCCCATGAGAGTGCTCCCCATGCAATTGAGCCCTAAGTTCAAATTCATGTGAGATCATTCATTTCCTTCCCATTGGATTGTTTCTAAGCTCTTCTATACACTAAATTTCTAAACTTTGTAGGCAAAAATGGACAAGAAAAATTATATCTTTGAAGTAATTTTGCTTCCAACAAGTAGTAGTGCATTTATTTGCTAGTAGAAACTTTTTTAAATTTCACAATGTCGCTTCTTAGTTTAATTTAGTGACCATGCAACAACACAATAGTCTATGAAAACCATAAAAAATCACAATCATGACATGCAAACCATGCAAATGCTAAGGGAACTGCACAAACTAGACAATTGGTTTGTGTGCAAACAATGATTACCCAAGTTGCACAATTTGGGCCATGTGGTTTGTGCGGCACTGCTTGGTTTGCATGGCATTCTCATGTTTGGGTCATGTAGTTTTGTGGTGTTTGAGTGGTTTGTGCAAGGGGTTTGTGTGCAAGTTTTTTTTCACAGTTTGCTACATTTAAATTAGATAACATCTCTTCCATATAAACATGTTAAATGGCAAATTATGCTACTATTTATCTATCAAATCATCATGATGGTTGACTTATGCTTACTTGTGTAATAGTTGTTGTACTACTACATATGTGCATGTGAAAAAGAATCAATGGGAACCAGCATTATATGTATCATACAAAATGCATGAATCCATTCCTCATTTTGAGGCATGAGATTCACTACAAATCCAATAAAATAGTACAATAATCCTATAGCAATTGAAGCAAAGAGCTAAAATAACTTCATGAATTATGGTACAAGAATCCATATTTTTTATTTTGAATTGCATCTCTTCCTTTGATTAATGACATGTGAGGGTAGAATCAACGTGTGCAGCTGCTTGAACTTCTTGAACTTTGGCATATCTCTTATAGAGAAAAGTACAAAACTGGAGTAAAAAACCTCTCTTCTTCAATATGATAACATGGAGTGTGTCAAATGACATGAATTGAACCTTTATTATTTATTATCAAGGGTTCAAAAACCCAACAAGTAGGTTAAAGGAAAGGAAATTGCTCATAACTAGTGGTCTTGTTTCCTCTTAATTAAAACTTTCTCTATCTTCTACAGATATATTGGGAATTTTTTCATCTACATTATGGCCAATGTACTCTTCTTCATCCTCCCACACGTCCAGTGTATTTATCAAAATGTTGTGCAAAATAATGTTGTGCATACTTGCAATAATCTATCTTAACAAAGATTTGTTTTACTTGGATTCCTTTTCAATTGAACCATAAATTCACACAATGATTTCTATCTACCTTTCAAAATCCATATGCAATGCTCATTGACAACACAAGTCCAAGGCTACACATTTATTGAAGTCTATTTGATCTCAAGACAATTGCACTTTAAAGAAGGTACCAAATAACTCATGGGGATATGTTGAATCACCCAAGAGGTAATGATGGCAACCAAATGATTGGTTGGCTTATCTTGTAATCAAATCCATCCATATGGTTGGCTTTTTTAGACACATCATTTCATGACAAGAACCAAGCTTCCTTGCATGGATATGATGGAAAGATGAAAGACTTGTGCCAACTAACAAGGCAATCAAGGCAAGACAAGTGGAAATGGAAATGGAAATGGATATAAAAACATATATTTTACACAAAACACACAAGAAAAAGGATCCTTACCACTTGAGAAGTGTATTATACTCCTCATGTCATTGCAGATTACTTGTATGTTGATGGAGTAGGATCCTTTTTGACTAAAATAAGTTTCATTACCAATTTTTGGTCTTTCTTCTATTGGGAAAAGGGTTTTTTCAACCAATCCTTCACATCTTGAGAATCCTTTTGCTCCAAATACTCTCAAAATCCTTTCTCTTTCTTCCATATTAGGCTAGACAACCTCTTTTGCTATATTTGCTATAATGGCTATGATTAATCTCTTAGTGAATTTTGTGGTGGACCAAGTGATAATACCCCACAAGTTGGTGCTTCTAGCTATACATGCACCATTTCCATTATGACCAACTTGGTCCAATACAACAACAAGTTGGATCTACACTAGGGTCTTCTTCCTTCCTAAGTTTTTCTCCTTGAATACCTCATGATCTCTAACCAAAGCCAACAATGTATAAAACGAATTCACATCCATCCGCATCAATTGTGTAGAAGGAATCTGATTTAGATTTTGGAAAAGCATAGTAATAAATTTGCTAGAGTAGTCAATAATAGTTATTTCCACCAAATAACAAGGGGTATGTGTGTCCCATCATTGTAACAATATATCATGCCCTTCAATGTGAGCACAATTTCATCTTCATCCACATTGTCCAAATCCCTAAACCCATTGTCACTATCAATGTCTAGTTCAACCTCGCTTTGCTACAAGGAAAAATGCCCTTAAATAGCCTTTTTTACCTCATTTTTCAACTCTTGCTAGGTACTAAGGTAGGGCATATTGAAAATCCCTTTATGTACTCCAGAACAAACACCATACTGAGCTTGATACTCCTTACCTCTAGAGGCTCATATGTATTATGCATGTTATGCACATCTTCTTTGGCTCTTTTATACATTTTTAAAGATCAAAATGAATCAAAGATATGAAAAGATACACCTTCCCCATCTCTTTTCTCTTGTTTTGTCTAACTCCTCCTAACAAGAGAATCTACAGAGCTAAAATCTTTTTTTTCAACTACCACTCCTACTCTTATGAGAGTTTTGCTCCAAACTCCTCTATATGATCTTACCTACCAAATGGTTTTCCTTCTTGACTCCCTACTAGGTGTGTGACTCATACTAATAACAAAAGCAATCATTTCCTTGACCTCTACTCAATGTTAGTCCTACTAACCTACATGGCTTTTCTTATATAACTCCTATTCTATGGATATGGACTAAACTACTTTGACTATTACTAACCCACATGGCTTCTCTTATATAACTTCTATTCATGTGGACATGGACTAGACTATTTGACTCCTACTATCCCACAAGGCTTTTCTTATAGAACTCCTATTTTTAAAGATAGGGACAAAACTACTCGGTGTGACTCCTATTAATTCACGGGGGTTTAAAAAAAAAAACTATTATTCCTATGGCCATGGACGATAAGAAATCCGCTGGTCTATGCCTACTCATGATAAAGATATAAATGAACTAAAATTTGGATTCTATTGAACTAAAAAGGGCTGAAATCTTAGTAGAGTATTAATTAATTTTCAAACATGGGTTTTCAAACACATGAATATTACCTATCTTTGTACCTCTCTGACTTGTTTCACACCACAAACTCCCTTTCTTCTTGAAGTTTCACAAGGTAATGTAATCGAGACTCATCAATGAACTTTCTTTCTTCTTGACATTTCACGCACTCTATTTCTTTTTCTTCTTGGAGTTTAACAAACTCTTTTTCTTTTTCTTCTTGGAATTTCACCCATCAAATTTTTTTTCCATATTGGAATTTCACAAGGTAATGCAATCAGAGCTCTTGCTCCTACCATCTCTCTCAAATTTTCTATCCATGGACTCATCTCTTGCACATTCCACTCCAAATCTGTTTTTGCTTACCCCTATCAAGTCTCTCATTCCAATTCAAAATTCAGGACTCATTTTGGCACCGAGAAGTCTCACCTCTTGTCCTTATTCTCCATATCATTTCTTGGCCTCAAACTCATTCATTTCTTGATGTAATAGGATATCTCTTGCTCCTATCTTGTTCCAATTCAAAATTCAGGACTCATCTGCATCAAGAAGACTCATCTCTCACCCTTTTCCACTCCAAACCATTTCTTGGTGCCAAACTCAACAATTGTGAACCTTCAAATGCAGTCCAGCTCACTGGCCATGTCATCAAGTTCACCCGCCATATCATCATTGTCCTCTAGAGAGGTTCTGACAATAATTAATCACTGAATTAATATTTATGAGACCACTTCTTTTAGGTAGAGTCCGTAAAACACGGGTGTTTTACGGGTCACATTTTGTAACTCTCCTATGGGAGATGTCACGTAAAAGTTTCAAATCGCCTCTCATCTATTCTCTTAGAAACTTCCATAAACCCCAATGAAAACATTTACGGGAGGTGAAAATGTTATTCTTGAATTGCCCATATATGTCCTAGTAGTTGAATATACGTAGATACCCCATGGCATACAGCTCACAGCAAAAATACGGTCTCACCTTATATGAGAAAACTAGTTCATTGGTGCAAAATGTAGGCATCCTTTCTTCAATGATAGGCAACTTGAGGAATAGATCAAAGTACTCTATCGAGTACATAGTCTTCAGGTTTGTTTGACCATTCTACTTGTTCAGGTAGTAGAGACCTCTCATAGAATGTAACTAGAATTTACAAAACAGAGGACACGCCATGAAACCTTGCAACGACTTTGACTTTCAATATATAAATGACACAAAAGGAGTTGGTGCATACAATAGGGGGTTTTAGAAATAGGTTTGACGGATTTCTACGGGATAAATAACAAACTTCATAATAATTCATAGTGAAGTTTGTAACAATACAAGATTGTAATAATTGAACGCTCTGTAAATTCAGTTAAAGGATATATTATGCAAAAAGCCCATTCAAAAATCAACAACATTTAGTTTCATGCCAACCTTTTTGATAAGAGAGGGACAAGGATTTTCTACTTCTATGACACGTGACAGACTTTACAAGAAATGGTTGCGATACATGAAGTAGTACAAAGAAACTCAAGAGCTTAAGAACAAGTCTACAAGAGAAGGTCTCACCAAGAAGGATATGGAAAAAGGTGGAGAACTATAGAAGATAAATTGAATGGGATGTGCCCACATTTTGCAAGAATGGAAGCCATATTTGGGACCAGAGCAAACATAAGTCCACCGACAATGGTAAGTTTAGGAGATTGGAATCCCAATTTGAGTGAGATTTGTGAGGCTAGCAAGGAGGAGGTCCATGAAGGTGCTCACAATTCTCATCTCCTCCAGAGGTGGTGCTCCTTGACTCAAGCCCCCAGTTGATCGCAAATACCCAAGGGGTGGAAATTTTACCGAGTGGCATGGACAATGGAATCCTATCACCCGAGGATGAGTCTCCATTTGTTCCACCGATCAAGGACTCACCTTTCATTACACCACCGCCTTTAACTTCTACAAGGGATGGATCCGATTGTGCTTTTGCCAAACAAGAAGAGGAACATGACCCAAAGAGGAGGAAAGGTGGAATATGTGCAAGTAAGGTACCCAAGTTATCACCTAGTATGTCATTGTCTCATGATTTAGCAAAAATTACCATGTTGAAGGCAAATATTATAGAATCTAGAGAGAGGTTACGACTAGCTGAACTAAAAGCCATCAACATGAGAAGAGAGAGAAAACAATGATGAGAATGGAAGCAAAGTGTGTTAGATTAGGGACAAAGAAGATGAAAATTGAAATTGAGAAAAATTGAGCGTAGATAAAAGGAAAGCTAGGGCAGACAAACACAAATTTAAGGAGAAGAGTTTGGAATCAAAGCGCACTCATGAAATCAAAATGAGTCTCATACAAGCAAGGAAAACTCTTGAGGAAATAAGTGACTATTTCAAAGTGCTCACTCAAGTTCAACATCTATCATACTCTACTGATAGTGAATAGTATACTACTATGTAACCTTTATTATGATTAATAAAGATGAGTTATGGAAACTTGATAAATGCTGCTAGTATCCGCTTGATACCGCTCATTACCACTCAGTTCCTCTCATGTTTTTTCTTGGCCATACATAGTAAGCCCAAGATGCCGTGAGTTTGCACTCATAGCCGCCTATAAAGTCTTTCCTGCAGCCGCTAGTCGCCATGAAGCCCAAGATGCCACGAGTTGGTGCTCATAGCCGCCCATAAAGTTGTTCTTGCAGCCGCTAGTCGCCGCTCAATGCCACACTTCCTTGAATAAAGGCCAACTAGCACTCATCGGTGCTAGTAGGCACTCACAGATGCTTGGTAGTGCTCTCAGGCAGTTGTAAATGTGGTAGGCGCTTGTTGGCGCTTGTATGTACTCCTTGGTGCAAGTCATGGCTCGTGGGTACTTGTAGATGCTTGTTGGCACTCGTGGACGTGCATTGGCGCTAAGGGACACCAATGATGGGTTTAGGGTGGTGACTCTTGATGTGAATGGCACAAATAGTTGCAAGGTGATGACATGTTTGATACAAAAGGCACGATTGAGTATATAGCACATGAGAATATGAGAGTTAGACAAAAATATGAAAGTTCACAAGTGTAAAATAAAAGATAAAGGTATACATAAGGATAAATGAACAAAATATGCATATAAATGGGGAGCCAATAAAACTTAAACCTATGACTATGGAGGTTGAGGAGGTGAAGAAGAAGAGGGAGATGCACCATGGTGTCTTAGTGCTACTATTGCGTCCTCAAGTCTACAACGATATACATGATGTTGAATCCTAAATGGACTCAATGACCACCATGTGAACCACTTGCTCTCATCCAAGTCTTGATGCTTGATACCGCTAGCAAGAAGGAGATATGGGTCACAACTATAAGAACTCAATCTACTTGATGTCCACTCCTCTTCTGCCCAACTAATAGCAGGGACAAATCTGTCTAAAGCACTCATCAAAGGGTCAAATGACCAAGTGTATGATGCTCTATGTACCCTATTGTAATACTCCGAGGACAAGAGAAGAGAGAAAACATAGATTGCACACTCAAACATTCGATGCCCCAAGGGAGCACCTTCTCTTTATTATATAGACAAAGAGGATCTCCTCCAAGGAAGCTCCACCATAGGATTAGGGACATAGATAGGTGACATGTCAGCAAGCTCCACCCTTGGATTACTGACTTGGATGGGTGACCTGTCTGTTCTAGGTCCTATCTGGTTGGTCAAACAAGCTTTGACCGGAGGGAATCTTTTAGGGAATCTTCCTGTAGGAATCTCAGAATCACATGAGTAACGTACCGTTGGAAAGCTCTCGACAAGACAAACCAAGGAGGAAGGGAAGGCCAGCCCTTCCTCTGTTGGGGGGGGGAATTTGCACATTTTCGAGGCCTAATTCATCCGTTTAGGCCTCCAAAATTGCCTTCAAAGATTTCAGGCATATTTTGGTTCCTACTCTATTAGTAGAAGTCCCCTTTTGGTGATACCTCTTTCTGATCTGTTTAGTCCATCATGTGTAACATCCTTCCAGATGTTACCAAACCAATTCTCACCTTTAAATCATATGTCTAGCTATTGGTTCTAAGGTTCTCAAGTCTATTTCGGTTTCTGCCCTATTAGTAGAAGTACTCTTTTGGTGATACTTCTATCTGATCTATTTTGACCATCATGTATAACATCATTCTAGATGTTACCAAACCAAATTTCACATCTAGATCATATGGCTAACCCTTGGTATTACAGACCTCCCTCCTTTTAAGACGCAACGTCCTCGTTGTGCAATTGTTGCTCAAATGCTTGCACCAACACCGGTGCATGTGCCAAATTGGCAGCGGGTTCCCAGGTTGCTTCATAGAGAGGGTAACCTTTCCATTGTACTAGATATTCCACCCACGGATGGCGAGTACCATGCATGCGCTTTTGGAGAATCCGCTCTACTTCATATTCCTCTGTGCCATCAATGACTGTCGGACAAGGTCGAATGTCCTGTGTGGAAGTACCTTGGCCTGATCGGGGAGCATATCTGCATAATAGGGAGACATGGAACACTGGATGGATCTTCATGTGTGGTGGTAGCTCAAGGTGATAGGCCACAGCGCCGATGCGACGAAGAATCGAGAAAGGCCCAATAAAACGAGGTCTGAGCTTACGAGATCCAACTAATGTGAGGTTGGTTGTTGATAGCCACACTTGATCCCCAACATTGAACTCCATATGCCTACGGTGTGCATCAGCATACTGCTTTTGTCGATTTTGCGCAATCTGTAACCTGTGCTTGGCGCTCTCCACACCTTGTTGGATTCTAGAAACAAATGTGTTGACTGCATCAACCTTGGTAGTCACTGGACGGATCTTCATCAAGCTAGAAGGTGTGAAGGGATGCTCACCATACATGAGGAAGAACGGAGTGACCTGGGTGGAGGCATTCACTGAATTGTTGTAAGCGAATTCCACCAACGGTAGTAGGGTGTCCCACCTCTCTTGCTCTTCTAAGGTGAAGCCGCATAACATGTCTTCAATCGTGCGATTAGCCCGCTCTGTTTGGCCATCTATTTGTGGGTGGTAAGCTGTAGACATGGCCAACTTGGTTTTGAAGAAACCAAAGAGTGTTCGCCAAAACAAACTGGTGAATTGGGTGCCTCTATCGGTGATGAGTACTCTAGACAAGCCATGGTGAGCAAAGACTACATCTAAGTATAGTTGAGCTAGTTGTGGAGCGGTCACCTCCTTGGTGGTAGGGCGTACATGAATCATTTTGCTGAGCCGGTCCACAAAGACGAAAATGGAGTCAAACCCTGAGGTGGTCTTGGGTAATTCACAGACGAGATCCATACTCACTTGTTCCCAACGTTGGGTAGGAGTGGGAAGAGGTTGAAGGAGCCTTGCAGGAGCTTGATTAGAAGCTTTGTTCTGTTGACAAAGTAGGCAGCTACGCACATAGTCCATCACGTCATTGCTCATCTTGGGCCAATAGTAATGGCGCTTGACTGCCTCCAAGGTCTTGTCCACTCCGACATGAGCTGCAATGGCCGAATCATGACATTCCGCTAGAATGGTGGTGCGTAATTCTGGGACATTTGGGATCCACAATCGGCCCTCTCGAAAGGTGAGTCCTTGGGTGCTGGTGACACCTTTGGACGCTTGCGCTTCTACAATCTGTGGGTCAGTTTTTGTAGCAGCTAGAATCTCTTGCCAGAATTTAGGGTTAATCTTAACCTCTGCCGCCAAGTTGTTGGCCATTGGCATGCGGGTGAACACATCTGCAAGTTGCTTCTTACCTTCCATGTAGGTGATTGTCATGTTGAAGCGTTGTCGCCACTCTGCCCACCGAATTTGGCGACGAGATAGATCCTTCTGCGTCTCGAGGTAGACTAGAGGTTTGTGGTCTGTCTCTACTACAAATGCCTTCTCGCCCAAGTAGTGCTTCCAATGCTTGGTTGCTAGAACAATGGCCAGCTCTTCTCGTTCTGTGGTGTGGTAGTTGCACTCTGCCGGTAACAACTTTCAAGAGAAATATGCAATTGGATGCCATCCGTCATGCCACTCTTGTTGTAGGACTGCTCCTATTGCTACGCCTGATGCATCCGTAGCCAACTTGATTGGACGTTTTGGGTCATACCACTTCAAGATTGGTGCATGTAGCAAGGCGGCCTTCAATTCTTGAAAGGCCAACTCTTGTGTAGTTCCCCATGTCCACTTCTTCCCCTTGCCAAGTAGTGCCGTTAAAGGCTGTGCAACCTTGGAGAAGTCCTTGAAAAATCTACGATAGAATCCCGTCAACCCCAAGAAGCTCTTAAGTTGAGTCTGATCTTCAGGGGCACTCCATTTTTGAATGACCTCTATTTTATCTATCAATACTTGAATGCCCTCTACACTTACTCTATGCCCTAAGTAGTCTACTTCAGACTTGCCAAACTCACACTTTGAGATTTTGGCGTACAACTGATTCTGTCTTAGAATCTGGAGGACCTCTCGTAGATGTTGTTTGTGTTCTGTCATCGTGCTACTATATACTAAGATATCATCCAAGAAGATGATAACAGACTTATCCAAGTATGGACAAAATATGTCATTCATTAGGCTCATGAAAGTGGCAGGCGCATTGGTGAGGCCAAAAGGCATCACAAGATACTCAAAGTGGCCATACCTGGTTTGAAAGGCAGTTTTGTACACATCCTCCTCTGCAATTTGGATTTGATTGTAACCACTCCGCAAGTCCAGTTTGGTGAAGTATCTCACTCCATGGAGTTGATCAAACAGGTCATCCATGCGAGGTAAGGGGTATTTGTTCTTCACTGTTTGCTGATTGAGACCCCGATAGTCAATGCACATGCGCATTGTACCATCCTTCTTCTTCACAAACAAGACAGGGGCCCCATATGGTGATACGCTAGGTTGGATGAACCCTTTCTGTAGCATCTCCTCAATTTGAGTCTTACACTCCTCCAACTCATGAGTTGATAGGCGATATGGGGCCTTACAAGGAGGTGTCTTCTCGGGGAGTGTCTCTATTTTGTGATCTACTCGCCTTTTAGGTGGTAATCCTGAGGGTAGATCATCGGGAAAGACATCTTGAAACTCATCCACCACATCCTTCAATTTCTCAGGAATTTGTCTAGCGAGTTGTGCACTCTGGACTTCTCTTATTAGACCCAAAAAACATCTATCGGTCTTATAGACAGTTGTCGTCCCTACGACATATAGAGGCAGTTTCTGCCTGTGTGATTTTTCTTTAACCCCAATGATTGACCATTGGTGGGTTCTCACTACTTTCTTCCTCCAATCCACCATTGGGTTGTACTGCTCCATCCATGGCATGCCTAAAATTGCATCATAACGGGCTAACTGTATCACTCGCCACTCAATTGCTTCCTGATATTCTCCTACAGAGAGGGTTACCCGTCTAGGTAATGATTCAATCCTCTCTGTTTGCCCATTTGGTAACTCTACTTCTTCACTTCCATCTCTCTCTAGATCCATTCCCAATCTGATTGCAACAAAGCAAGACAAGAAATTCTCTGTTGCTCCCGGATCTATTAATACTCTCACTTGATTACCTTCTAGGATTCCATTCACAACAATCAATTGTGAGGTTGCCTTTCGGGATCTTTGCGCATTATTCTTCTTCCTTCCCTCGCTTCTCTGCTTCCTTATTGAGCCAGTAAGGCCGCGAGGTACATTTACTGGCAATCTTTGTTTTCCGAAGTGGTTTCCACCTCCTCCTCTTCAATGTGCCTCTCCATGTTGTTCAAAGATTGCCTGTACAAAGGCCGAGGGCCTCTAGGGAAACGAGTGCGACAATTGGTAGATATGTGCCCAATACGGCCACAATTGTAACAACGGCGTTGTTCTCCTTGAGTCCCTTCTCCTCGTGGGACTCCATCTCTTCGTTTTTCTACCCGTCCTCGCTCTCCTTGAAGCGGCCATGCTCCTCGATCCCGGAATTGAAGGTTGCCCAATTCCATCGGTACTGGTCCACCCATGTGTGGCATTTCTACCCGATAATGTTGAGGTGGAACTACTCCTTCACCTCCACCTAATGCTCCAGCTATTCTCTGCGCACATGGCTTCAAATACCGTGCGAGGGTTTTGCACCATGACTTCTTGGCGAATCCGCTCTTTCAACCCTTGTTTGAAATTGTCGAGAGCCTCTACTGGACTCATGTCGGTAATTGCGACTTGTAGATCCAGAAATGCCTCCACATACTCTTGTACGCTATTCTTCTATCTCAATCCCCATAGTCGGGTTCGAGCCATCTGCACAGAATCCACCGATTGGAAATTCTTGAGCAGTCCTTCTTGCATTGCTGTCCATGTGACCTCCCTTCTCTCTGCCTGCATGGATCGTTCCCAAGCATCATACCATGTGAGGGCTTTATCGGTCAAGTACCCACATGCAAACACGCCTGCAGCATGCTCTGTGATCTCTGTTGAGAACAATCAAAAATATCGATTCATTCTCGAGATCCAATTCTCCACTACTCCCATTGTACGCTGCCCCTTGTAAGGCTCGATGTTGCAGGTCTTCTTCATCCGGAGTAGCAATGTGGCTTCATCGTTGATAGGGTTTGTAGGCATGGGTGCCTCTCCAAGTACTTCAGTCGCAGGTACTGGGTTTTGAGACGGCTCTTCTTCTTGCATGGCTTGATCGTTCCTGAGGATCTGCACTTGACTTTGCAATGTCTCCATGGTCATCTTAATCTCTCAAAATTCATTCAACATCCCTTGCATTCCTTGCACCAGCTCTCGCAACTACGGATCCATGGTGCTTGCAACACCCAATTGCTAACGTCTACTTCAATACAGAGTCAATATAATCACTCTGGAAGGCGCACGAACTATTGGAACTACCATTGGGACCTCAAAAGCTATCACTTGTTGATAATACTCCTCACCAAAATTCCTAACCACAAAATCTCTAAACATCAATTTCGGCCTCACTACATAACGGATTTCTACTTGAGTGTTGAAAGGGAGAGGATTTGGGACATTCATATCCATATTATCATAACAGAATGTAGATCGTCAAATCCCACTCTCTGTCATATACCACCACAGGTAGAATCACCGAGTTTGGTGAGTTCATCACTCTGTCCATGAATTCAGCACCGAAGTGATAAACTAGCGATACTCTCATCTGCTCACGCTGGATGTACATAACCTTGATGTGGAATGGGTTTGAGAATGGAAAGCTAGGTGCGGGAAATTGTCCTCCCGGTGCATCCATCCCATCCGCTCTCTAAAGTCGTTCCTAAGTCTAGCGATTACTCTATGTTCTCCACATCAAATTACTCAATTTCAGTAGTTCGTGCTATTCCAAGAGGGGTGATCCACTCTCTTGGACTAGAACACTCGCTCTGATACCATTGTAATACTCCGAGGACAAGAGAAGAGAGAAAACACAGATTGCACACTCAAACATTCGATGCCCCAAGGGAACACCTTCTCTTTATTATATAGACAAAGAGGATCTCCTCCAAGGAAGCTCCACCATAGGATTAGGGACATAGATAGGTGACATGTCAGCAAGCTCCACCCTTGGATTACTGACTTGGATGGATGACCTGTCTGGTCTAGGTCCTATCTGGTTGGTCAAACAAGCTTTGACCGGAGGGAATCTTTTAGGGAATCTTCCTGTAGGAATCTCAGAATCACATGAGTAACGTACCGTTGGAAAGCTCTCGACAAGACAAACCAGGGGGGAAGGGAAGGCCAGCCCTTCCTCTGTTGGGGGGGGGGATCCGCACATTTTCGAGGCCTAATTCATCCGTTTAGGCCTCCAAAATTGCCTTCAAAGATTTCAGGCATATTTCGGTTCCTACTCTATTAGTAGAAGTCCCCTTTTGGTGATACCTCTTTCTGATCTGTTTAGTCCATCATGTGTAACATCCTTCCAGATGTTACCAAACCAATTCTCACCTTTAAATCATATGTCTAGCTATTGGTTCTAAGGTTCTCAAGTCTATTTCGGTTTCTACCCTATTAGTAGAAGTACTCTTTTGGTGATACTTCTATCTGATCTATTTTGACCATCATGTATAACATCATTCTAGATGTTACCAAACCAAATTTCACATCTAGATCATATGGCTAACCCTTGGTATTACACCTATAAGGATGGAAGTGGGTAGGGTAGATAGCACCATGTGGATGGTTCCTACAATAAGAGAGTGCATAACTACCCATGATCAAAAGATCACAAAGAGGTAAACCTAATGAAGTAAGATGCTCATATGATCTAACTCTAAGTCCTCTGAACTCAAAATCTCTTATCTTTAGAGCACAAATAGGCCATGAGGCAAGACCCAGTGTGAACTCCCTTTCGGAGTTTGGACCACTGCCACATGCTCCATAGCAACCACTCCACTCCATCCGGAGTAAGATCTATCCACAAGATAACCTCAAAGCGTAGAATTGGATGAAATGGCTAACACCAAGAAGAGCTACCCACCCTATAGGCCCAGACTATGTGTGAGGGCACCAACCATGCCTAGTTGTCCTGCTCTCCCATGCATGGAAACTAATAGCACCACAAATCCATAATGATGCTATACAAGTAACATCCACAATAATAATCTTCTTCCGTAGGAAGCCAGGGAAGAGGATATGTGGAATATACTCTCCTGATAGATGAATCCTCTCTCTAAACTCAATCTGAGTGCCTTGAATCTCCACACTATGAGGACATGGGCGGCATCAGTCTAGGTCTGCATCTCATGACGAGTATGGGTCTAGCAAGCAATAGTACGTAGTTTGGGTCCAAGATAAGCCACACAAGCCCTCAAATGAGCTAGACTACTCTCACTCTCCTCTACATGAGCTCTCATTTGAGCTAGACTACTCTTGCTCTCCTCTACCTGACATGTACACTCTTGCACCTCTCTATAGCATATGCTAACGCTCGTGCCTGATTTTATAACTGGAGCCTGTAACCCTCCGCCATGGCAGCAACACCTAGTATATCCATGTCCAAGTCAACTAATCTTTGCTCCTTCTCTATCTCAAAAGTAAGCAAGGTCAGATGCCTCTCCTCCTTTGCAGCAAGTAAATCCTCTCGCTCACAAAGGAGTCTCTCTTGCTCTAGCACTAATCTGTCTCTCTCCTCTACACTCTCCAATCTACTCTTACGCTCAAGCACTATTCTCTCTCTCTCCTCTACACTCTCCAATCTACTCTCACACTCAAGGAGATTTCTCTCTCTACACTAAGCCACTCAAACACAATCATCTAAAATGCAAGTGATGTCAATAGAACAAGAAGGAGGTGAAGGTACTCTGAAATGCGTGGGGTCACCAACCCCCTCCACAAATAGAGAAAGTGGTGAAGAGGAAGAAGAGTGAAAAGGAGCTATCTCAACAAAGGGTAAGGGCTGTGTCTCAACACAAATCTGTGAACACTTGTTCATAAGTGGTACATTTAGTTATCCATCAAGTACAAATTCATATTTGAATTTAAAAATATACAAGTTCACAAGTTCATTAATTCAAACTTCTTAAATGAACTCATTTATTAAATCCGGTAATGGTATATACAAAAGAACTTTGTATGTTTTCCAACATACAAATATATGAATATATGAATATATATATATGGCAAAATTCAAACCTAATCAATCAATCACTCACCGTCACCATCCTCATCCTTCCCATCATCAATAGTCTCGTCCTCATCCAAGCTATCTGCATCCTCATGATCATCATCATGCTCTCCCTCGTGTATAATCTCCTCCTCTCCATCACTCAGGTACATCACGTCCTCCTCTAGAATGAAACCTCTCTCTACAAAGAGATGAGTGAGTATTTGCCCAAGGAAGGTGACCTTGAACCTATGCCCCTTAGGACTCCTCAATTGGCTTTGCAAACTCCCCACCTCTGCAATGATAGCTCTAAAAGCTAACTCTCCCCAATCATAATCCTCCACACTAAATCTCCTCAACTTGGTCTTGGTGTTGAGTACCAAATGCCCATGTATAGTCTTGGGCCTAATAGTGGGTGCAACAAGTGCACCCATCAATTGGAAGAAAGCTCAAAATGCAGGATATACACATTGCCTTGCAAGATATCTTTTTGAAACCCTGTCCCTTTGTGGAAACTAGTCTAAAATAGCTATGTAAGGAACTATCCTCTGTCTTGGTGTTCTCCTCCTTGGCATAGCAAGTGCATCTATATTTGTAATCAATTGAAACTGCCTCTCTCTTACCAAACCTGTGCAAGAGACCTTGTCCCATGAACTCACAAACTCTGTACATGGAAGGACCTGCAAAACCCACCAAAAAAATCAGCTCAAACTTCTGTCCTAAGGACTCAAGCCCACGGGTGCCGCTCACAATTGTTCAAAGATGCCCCCGGATAGTAGATACCTCATAAGTGCCGCTGGTTGCCTCTGGTTGCCGCCATTGGGAGCCGTTTGGGGGTGCCCTCTAGCCTCCAACCCGGCGCCAAGGGGACGCCATGGTGCCAAGAGGACAGCCGACGGCTCGTGTAGGTGCCTTCAAATGCTGCCCGTAGGCGCAGCTGTGCTAGAAGCTGCTACGAGACAGGAAGGGAGACGCGTGGAATCACTAGAAGGTGCTTGTGCGTAGAGGGTTTAGGGTTTAGGGATGGTGCAAGATGGCAGTGGGGGATGCGGGTAGACCTGGGAGACGCTGATAATTTGAAAGACTTAAACATGCACAAATCATAATCTTGAGGTGCTGGAACGTTTGAAAGTAGAGAGAAATGAAGAGTAAACAATGAAGAAGGTTTGAAGAATACCTTTGGCCCGTGGATAGTGAAGTCCAAGAGTAATTTTGAGACCCATTACATCTAGATCAATCTCCAGAATTCCAAAGAGAGCAATTCAAATCTGATGTTTGTCCAGCTAACACCACTTGATGAAATTTGTTGGGTGTTGAATGCTATGAAATGCTATGAGCAAATCTCCTTCTTGAGTATTTCTCATGTCGGGCCCATCAACATGTCGGGCCTATCTTTTCATATCCCCAGATTTCTGCCATGGTTCAAATTGAGTCTGCTCTCAATCTCTCGAATGCTCTCCTTATCTCTCTTCTCAATCTCTCAAATGTTCTCTTGTCATTTCTCTTGAGTCTCCAAAGCACTCCTTCAATTAGAAATCTGAATGGAGCTCTCCTCTCAAAATTCCTCTCAAAATTCCAACTCTCTCAGGCTCCACAGCAAGTTGGTCTCCTAACAATTTGCCTCCTTCAGCTTCAGCAAGTTGGTCTCCTAACAATTTGCCTCCTTCAGCTTCAGCAAGTTTGCCTCCTTCGAGGAGTATGCTTCCTTCCAACACCCCACTCGTGAAATGACTCTTTCTCCTTTGAACAACTCACACACCCACACACCCACACACACTCACAAAATGACCCTTTCTCTTTCCAACACCCCATACACTTGCAAAATGAGGCTTTCTAACACCCCCCACACACAAGGGAATGACATGAATTGAAAAGAGGAAGGTTTATATAACCACAAGCAGCTAGAAAAAAAAGTTGAATACCAAACATCCAAAATGTACACATTAAGGGAAAAAATCCATATTTCAACCAAAAGAACTCAAATCCCAAGCGGGAATATGCGGCACTCCACGTCACCAACCGGTGCAGGCAAGCATTGCATATTTCACGTAGCACCTACCAATGTCTACCACCGGTGCCTACCAGTGCCGACAAGTGCATTTATTATTTTTTGATCTTAGAGTGCGGTCCCCAGCGTCTGCCAGCATCTATGAGTGCCATTGAGTGGCACCGTCAAGCACCACTCAATGGCCAAAAACCTTTTTTGTAAGTTTTTGAGCGGCCTCTAGCATGTACAAGTGCAACCTCACAGTGTCTACAACATCGGCACACTTTTTTCCAACAACATCCGACAAGTGACTTTGAAGTGTAACTTGCTAAACACCACACCGTGTAAGTGTAAGCTCAAGCCTTACAAATGTACAGATTAAGCTCCATAGAATTATTTTTGCATCCTTTGAATTCTTATCCCAATATTACTCAAGATACACTCATGGTCTAAGTTACCAAACTATGAGATGTGAGATGAATAACTGAAATATATATATTTTATTATATGGAATCTCAGTCAATTGAGTATATCATCATTGTTATAATCAAGGCAATGTTGCATCACCCTTGATCTACTTTCTTCTCTACAAAGTTCTATACTATGAAAAGACATTTTTGTATCTATTTGAGTTTCCTCTGTAAATCCACCATCGTATTCTGACCAAAGGTCAGACCTATTGATTAAAAAAATTATGTAAAACAATACACACAAATACCCACTTTAACAAATAAGCATTTCTACTATTGTCTTTCAATTGCACTCTTAGCTCACAAAGAGAATGCCATCTAGCTTTCAATACTCCTATACAAGGCTCATATCACTCTTGCCTTTGTTAAATATTTATTAAACTCTTGCTTGTCCTTTGATCGAGCCTGCTTGAAAGCGGGGACTAGGTGATGCATGGGTAAATAACCCGAATCACCTAAAAGGTACTCCTTTGCCTCAAAAGTGTGACAACTCCCTCTTAGGTTCAAATCATTCCATAGTGACAATTTTTTCAAACAAGTCATGTCATGACATGACCCTGGCATTCCTGCAAATAAAAAAAATCAGGCCATACTTTTAGTAAACTATACAAAAAGGATCATCAGTGCATTGCAAAAATACCTAAAAAAACAAAACATAACATAAAACAGACCTCAAAAAAATGTATAATTCTCTTTTTATCATCACAAATAACTTGGCCGTTTATAGAATATGAACCCTTGCGGCTGAAATATATTTCCCATGTCCACCATTGGTTGAGCTGCAAGAGGAAACAATGTTCCATCTACCAAACCAACACAACCAAGAAAACCTTTCTGTGCAAAAATAATGGATATCTTCCTCCTCTCCTCGAGCTTGGGCCAAGCAACTTGACTCCTCATCACATCTAATATGGCTGTCATAACTCTATCAGTAAAAGCAATTGTTGAACCATCACTAATGCCCCAAATATTTAAACTCTGTGCAACACAAGCTCCATTGCCGTGATGCCCAAATCTATCCAAGGCTAGGGAAACTTGGATCCACACAGGTGTTTGCTCTCTTTGGTACCTTTTCTCAAAAATCATGTGAGTCTTAATCAAATCCACTAATGTTGAAAAAGAATCCCGTCCATTCTAGTAAGCTGGCAAAAGGCCTTAGTATCAAGATTTCTAAAATACTCCTTCACAAATTCTCCACTACAAGGGTAAGTAACACGAGGTTCCAAGTATCAATAAGTATGTGCATACTCCCACCCACTAATAAAACATTCTAGCATATCTAAATCTCCTCCTAATTCTTTGTCTTCATCTTCTAAACATTGTATTGATATCTCCAAATCTAACCTAATCATCCATTGAATACATTTTCTAATATTGCTGGTTAGTTCTAAATGAGTGCTCCCTCTCGGCAAGACTTGACTCAATTTTTAATCACCACAGATAACTCCTTATCGGTGAAGAAGCATCTCTCTTCTCGGCAAAGGGGCATCTTTATTCTCTATGCACACAAAAAAACAATCTCATAAATTTCATTCCGTAACAATAAAACAAGTTCATGAATTTCATTTCATCACTAAAGGGGTAAGAAGTGCATACATTTCATACTCGTACCAAGAGACAACGATCTTAAATTAAACATTTTTAAATAATGAAATCGAGTATTCCGGAGAGTAACACTTCAAACAAAATCACTCCTCCTTCTAACCTTCCCACTGCACGTACTCAAATCCTCATACTCCAAACGAATTCAATCCCCCTTCCAACTCTGGCTATGGGTCTCTCAAATCTTCATCAGGCGGTCAATTTTTGCATGCACTCAAATCTTTCCACTCATGCTCCCTCCAATCTTCCTCGGTGGTAAAAATTTGCATTCCCACTTGTCATTTGATTACCATGGGTGTTCTCAAACATCATGGATGCTCCCTTTGGTGGCCTTCACTTTCACTCTAACCCTAAATGATAAACTTTATTAACCCTAATAAATATGCAATCAATGCACTACGGAGTGATAACTGAAAATTCCTTATCCCTTATTTTCTATGAACCACCTCATATGGAGTGTGCTAATAATAAGGAACTTGGCCCAAACTCCGTAACAATATCTTTTCTACCTCCCAGTCACACAGTACCCATTTAGTCAACGCTTCATAACTGTCTATATGAAAAGTTATGAAACTTTGTATAACTATTTATGAAACCCCCTAATATAATGTCCATAATCTAGACCCTTTTAAATGGGTTGTTTGAAATAGCTTGAAAGACTCGATAACCTACACACATTGGGACACTGTTATGTGCCAAGAGATTGGCCTGAAGCATATAGATAGAACTTCCGCTACTCCATATGACAAATGTACTAGAAAGGATTACGACTTGCATAACTTATGTCCTTATGACTTGCATAGCTAGGATATTTTAGGAGCGGTAGAGTAGATTTCTCATATATTGATCCTATTGGGATTTAGCTTCATTTTACTCTTTTGTCTTTCCCTTGTAAGGCTTGACGGGTCCTCCCCATCCTTCATGTGCTCTACGTGGTCGCATTCTTCCTCACCTAAAAAGGAGTTTCGGTAGGTAGATTGTCAAGTCCCTGATTACTTTACTCTGAATTTTCAATGACGACAACAAAGACAAAAAAATATTCAAAATATAAGGTCATCCTAGCTTTGAGACTTTCCTTTTAGAAACCTCTTTAGAGTTCCAAGGTCTTGGACTCCTGTACCCTTTCTAGTATCAAGACTACCGCAACTAGGATTTCGAAAAAGACTTACTACCAATAAACGATTGATCTTCGTGGGTTCTTAATCCAACTCTTGGAATTGTGGTACGTTCCGTTTGAATAGGGGAGTCATGGATGTTCACTGACTTTACTCTTATCCCTTAGAAGATAAGAAAGAACACATCGTCAAGATAACTCCAAACCCGTTCGTTTCGCGGGCAGGGTTCCCAAAGCGGTCAGCAAAGCCTCGAGGTCCTCGATTTGAAAGACAACCCGATCCGAACTTAGTGTTATCAAGGGCAAAGAATTTCTTCTATTTAGTTCTAAATAATATATCTTTACTTTACAGAAATGCACATTTTGGAGTGCAAGTCTTTCCAATGATTAGCCTCTAAACTCTATGTCAAACTTGCTGCGAATCTTACACAATGAATTCAAGTTTTGGTGAAGTCAAAATCATCCATTTCAGCGTAAGTCAAATGAATCTTGCACACCTGATGATCCTTGTAAACAAGCAACCAAGTACTGTAGCCAGAACTAAAGCAACTGCGGGCAGAAGGACGGTAGAGGGATTTTTGCGCGGTAGTTTATGACTGAGATTGACTGCATATAGGCTCTATGTGGGGCGTTAACACGTGTCGATGACATTCAGACGCCATCATCGAAAATCCTCGACCGCCGGGGTTCATAGCCAGCGGCTTGCATCGACGAGAATTCCTTTCAATAGTAAGAGCGTTCAGAGCACGAGAAAGCTCGGATGGAGAAGATGGTATGATGGACACCTTCGAAAGAATTCGGAAGGATGTGGGGTTTACAGATGGGTCGTGGGGAAGGAAATGTAGCGAGGTTTGATTTCGTAGAAGCGAATGACTACAAATTTGGCCAAGATCGGCGGATTGAGTGCGACGAAGTTGAAGAAATCGAATGAAGATGGTGCGGCAGGAGAAGTGGTTAGAGGGAGGGGTTATAGCATGAGTTTTGGACGAGTGTGAGCAGATGGTTGCCTTGGTGGAGGCCCGTCAGCGGCTTGCGCCTTCCCCGTATCGTAGGAAGTTAATACAGGAAGTCCAGAAAAAGCTACAAAAGGTAAGAGTCCATTTTTTGGTACTGCCTACGCTAACCACTGGGGCGGATCTCTTCTTCCTCCTGCAAGTGCTCTTCCAGTTTCATGACAGGAAACGTCCTCCTGATTATTCTTGGATGTTGGTTTGTCGATCGAGATTACGGATATGATACTGAGTCCAATTCCCGGTCGTGGGCTGATTAGGTACTCGGATTTTGAAGGCTACTTCTTATATATGAATTAAGCTGCATCTTTAACCCTTGGAACTATATGTATGCTATTTTATACATGTTGCAAAGAAATGTGGGTAAGAGACTCCGAAGTCTTCTTGTAAAACTGGTGCGATCGACCCTTCCTCTTCGTCATGAAAGCATCAGTTGAACAAACTGGGCCAAAGAGTAAACTTCCTAAATTCCTAGAAGAGACAGTTTATAGCGATTAAACTGATGGAGTCATGTAAATGCTAATTTCTAAGTTGAATTGAGCTTGTTGGGACCCTTCCCATTTTTCCTAACCTCGAACTACAAAGTGGTCGGAAGATGTAGGTATGTTTGAGCATCAAAATCGGGTTGATGTGAAGTTTCTGTTCTCTCCCGTCCTGTAAATTACTGATTTTAAATTTTAATCTATTTCTACAGCAATTTTCATAGGGGAATGAGTTTCACATTGAGCATTGAGCATTTCTACAGCATTCAAGGTGAAAGCATGAGTTTACTTCAGCTATTTGGCTTGAAGTAGAGAGATATTATTATGGATTTCGCGTCGGACGTTTATGTAACCAGCAGTTGAGCGAACGAATCTACCGTCGGCATAACAACTAACTGATCCTCTTCATCAGCGAATCACTGACTTCTTTGTTTCATCACTGGATTCTACGATATTATAGGGGCTTGGAGTGACAGTTAGATCAGAGGACTAAAGCAACTCCTGAATGAGCGTATAAGAATTGGCACTCATTTTCAGTCTGACATCTCAGAGGGTCACGTGAACCAGTGGATCAGAAAGTCCATGCGTTCTTATCACCTCATGCAGAACTCCGATAGCACTGTAATAAGACTTAGCATTGTCATGCGAGTATAGAGGCAGAAGGAAGTAAGGTTTCTGTAAGAGGTGAACATGAATAAAGAGAAGTAAACTCTTTGTTTATAACAGTTTAGAAGTCCAGGCTAGATGCATGTCGTACTGAAGGCATTTGAAAGTCAATAGTGAAGATATGCTTTTTCTACCTCACGCATTATTCAGTGTACATGAAGTATCTAGCCCACTCGTAAGCATTGTAACATGTCAAAACAGAATGAATCTTCATAGGGGTCCAGCCTGTTGCAGTATTCTTTGATGAAGGCGGTGGTGTTTATAAAATATTGCGACGAATGCAGGCACTTGATACACCTACTCAGCGAGTAGACCTTCTGCGTCAGCTCTTCACTGACATCGCCTTGGAGGTTGATACCAAAGCAAGAGGTAGCTCAATATACCTCTACCACATGACACTTCTTCGGCTACTCAGAACTGCCTCTTTTCGAGTAGTGGTTGATCTGGAGCATTGCTTATGGAATTATCATGTTCACTTTTTGCAACTGCTATCTAATTTATTCAAATAAACCGATGGATATGTGCTATTCCTTATCTGATGTAGTGGCAGGAGTTGCTTATGGAAGTGCTTCTGTCGCTTTGCAGCGAGGTTGTATGGGCCAGACGAAAATGACCAGAGTGGCAAGAGACTGACTTCTGGACAGACAGCGCGACCTCTGTGCTTCTACGAGGTTTTAGCAGAGCACTACGCTCAAGTACCTGAAGATGCAAAGGAGGTGCTACCGCTTTTCCTCCAGCTGTGGAGCCAGCTATTTGCATCTCAAATATTCACACTTCTCTTTTATCAGTGGGTTAGTTCCAAACTCTGAGCCATTTTAATACCAGATTTCAGTGGCTTACTTCAAGTTATGAAGGGTTCGAGATCTGATAGATGTTTTTGTTATACATAGCGGGCTCATGAAGCTCACTACTTTATCCTAATGCAAACATGGGTTGTAAGGATGTCAGGCTAAAGTCATACTGCTGAATTACCATTTAGAAACTATATCCTTTGCCACCTTGTTGTGGGTATGGAACCGGGTTGTAAACGGGTTCTGTTTTGCGGTACACAACATGTCCTTTGTGTTGTGTATGTATCATTCCCGTTCCTGCTTTCTATCACTTCCGCTTATCTTTTGTTATGTATTTCCTTGCTTAGATTAATTTCAATTCAATTTTCATACGTTCATGCTTGCCTTCCATATGCACCTTCTCTGTTCCCCCCCGGTAAGTGGGTTCTGGGGTAAGTGGGTTCTGGATCCCTCGTTCGAAGAACGGCTTCTACTCTCATTGCTCAAATATGGCCTTTGCGTTGGTGCTTGTGAGCCTTTGAACAGAAACTAGGTATGAGAGATACTGGCATTCGCCCTGATACTTCGGCACTGCGTTTGGGCACTGAGGAAGTCGTCAGTGCTTTCGTGCAAGCTTACTATGACAGTCTGTCTGCTTCCTTTTAGTGTTCAGCGTTTAAGGACTCATGCGCTCATAGAGCATGTTGTGTTATTCACTATCCAGTCCTGTCTATTGTAATTGCAGGTCTTTGGTAAATAGGTTTTACTCTCCATTTGTTTCCATGTTAGGTTTATTTCTGCTATTGTCAGATTAGAGGATTGACATATTGCTTACTTTACATATCTTGCACCTCATTTGCATTTAATGAGTTCTGGATCCCCTCCCCTGTTCCTCGAACGGCTTCTGTCCTCATTTCTCTATATCCAGTCCTGTCCTGCCTTGGCACTCATGAGTTTTCAAGCAGAAACTTGGTACGAGAGGTACTGACACTTGCTCAGCTACTTCAGCACTGCATGAGGCACTGACAAAGTCGCATGTCCTTTAATGGAGGTTTACTATGGCCGCCTTCTGCTTCCCTCAGTTGCTTAGTTTCTCAGGACTCAGGCGTCCATAGTGCTTGCTGCGATATACATGATGAGAACCTTTCTTTCTGCTCTGTGAAGTAGAAGGTCTATCCTCAGTCATTCTGCCTTCTGATGTATCAGACATTCTAGCACTCAGCTTTCCCAGTCTCACCAGAGTAGACACTCCTGATTGCACACAGCAGCTCAATTCACTCTCTCTTTCAATTCAGAGATAGTACACAGCAGTCACTCACGCAGCATCAAAGGCACCCCAGAGTTAAACAGCATAGAACACGGCTGAAACAGGGTACAAGGTGCTGGAATGTAAGAGAATTGATTTAAACAAGCATGGATAACATACATATATACATCTAACTCTCTGACTTCATTATTTTTTATTGGTGAACTCGTACATCAAGCTCTCTAACCCACGATCGCGTTGGCCTTGCTGCTCTCGATTTCAACGTTGGCGTAGCTGCTCTCGATTTCAAGTTCGTTATTGTCCATTAGCAGTTCTGTGTTCTCAATTTCTTGCACTTATGCCTTAGCTACAGGTTACTTTTTTGCACCTATACTTTTGCTGCAGGTTATTTTCGATGCATTTTGCATTCAAGCTTTCATACTACACTAGCACTGTCATTCATGTAAATGTTGTTTCTCGAATTGTCATTCATGTAAATGTTGTTTCTCGAATATGTGCACTTGTGCACTTAATGAGTTCTGGATAACCCGTTCCCCGAACGGCTTCTGCTCTCATTTACCAATATATACATCTAAGTATGCCCTAGGGAGTTGCTTTGCCCAACCCTAATTAGGGCTCCGGCTCCACATTACTCTAATGAGTATTAGCAGAACTCTAGAGAAAATTATCAGGTCCTCAAAATAGGGAGTTACTAAACTAGAGATTAACTAAACTAACACTCCCACTTAATGAGAGTTTAGAACAATTCCCATTTGTACTGCACATTTTATGTGTTTATCTTTAGGTAGTCCTTCTGTAAACACATCTACTGTCATATCCTGTGTAGGACAGTAAACTAACTTCACAACATTCTCCTTTTCTTTCTCCTTAACAATCTTCTTCTAATCTCAATGTGCTTAGTCCTTGGGTGATGTATAAGATTTTTGCTGAGTGCTATACGTCCTGTATTGTCACAGTACAATGTAGTAGTACTTTCCTGCTCAAAACCCAGCTCCTTAAGAAGTCTTCTGGTCCAGATGACTTCTTGAGTAACATTTGAGGCAGCCATAAATTCTGCCTCAGTAGTAGACAGTGCAACAGATGTTTGCTGTTTACTATGCCAGCTGATTGCTCCACCACTAAGCATGATTACATATCCACTAGTTGATCTGATGTTATCTGTGTCATCTCCCCAACTAGCATCTGTATATGCTTCAAGTGTAGAAGCAAGTATGTTCCTTTGCTTTCTCTACTCCAAGAATGCATCGTGAGTACCCTTTAAGTACCTGAATACTCTCTTTATACCTTTCCAACGTACTTGTGCAGGGTTGCTAGTATATCTAGCTAGTGCTCCCACTGCATAGCATATATCTGGTCTTGTACAGACCATGATAAACATTAGAGAACCAAGAGCACTCCGATACAACGTTTTGTCACAGTGATTCACCTCCCCATCTATGATTCTGCTGTGCTTCCACCCCAGATCAAGAGGTGTAGAGACAGGATTCGCCTCTGTCATCTGATACTTAGCTAGTATGGATCTCACATACTGTGGCTGACTGATCCGGATCCATCCTGCTTCTCTGTCTCTCTGCTCACTTTGATTTCCTAAACGAGTTTTACAGGACCAAGGATAGTCATCTCAAAAACAGAGCACAAGAAATCTATCACTCCTTTGATAGATTCACTGATCCCCATCAGTAATAGATCATCTACATATACAGCTATGTATACATCTCTAGTATACACACTCATGTCAAAATCTGCTCGTTTGAAATCCTACACTCTCAAATATGAGTCTAGTTTCTCATACCAGGCTCTAGGAGCTTGCTTAAGACCATATAAAGCCTTTTTAAGCAAGCATACTTTTCCTTTGCCTTCAGTATATTTATCTGGAACATCCATGTAGATAGTCTCTCTCAAATCTCCATTGAGAAAGGCTGTTTTCACATGTAACTGCTCCACTTCCCAATCTCTCTCTGCTGCAAGAGCTAGAAGCATGCAAATCGATCCATACCTGGCAACAGGTGCAAAAGTTTCTGAATAATCTATCAATGCTTTCTGATTGAAGCCCTTTGCAATAAGTCTTGCCTTGGTACTTCAGGATCTCATTCTCAGCTCCACGTTTGACCCTGAAAACCCATTTACAGCCAATTGCTTTCCTACCTGGTGGTAAATCAGCTATTACCCATGTACCATTAGTCTGAAGAGACTTCTTCTCTTCTGCTACAGCCAACTCCCACTGACTCGAATCTGGTCCGAGCATAGCTTGCTGTAAAGTGTCTGGATCACAATCGTCATGACAGATGTAAGATTCATCTAACATCTCTTCTGATAGAAAGCAAAGTCTGTCAATAGGTTTTCTCTCTCTCTGTGATCTTCTTGGCTCTGTGCCCAGAAGTCTCATGTCATCTCTTGACATCTCTGGAATCTCACTCAGAGATTCTGCATCTGCAGTCTGCTTCTGGGAGTCATCTTCTGTAGTATCAGAATCAGAAACCATGGTCTGTATAGGCCTTGTTTTGTACACCTTCAGACTCTCCTTTGGTGAACCATCAGCTTCAGGTAGAGATTGCTCTTCTGATGATTGATCTGAAAAACTGACTCTGCAGCTTGGGAAGATAGGTTGATCAGGCTGATCAAACTGATCAGCTTGCTTCTGCAACTCATCACTGTTCTAACTCCAAATCCTCAATTCATCAAAGAGTACATCTCTACTTCTGATGATCTGTCCAGACTTAGGATTGTACTGAAGATATCCTTTCAGTCCCTCTTCATATACTACAAAAGCATTCTCTCAACCTTCTTTGTGAACTTCCTCCTTTACTCCTTGGGAATATGAACATAGGTAGGACATCCAAAAACTTTGAAAGCTGAAAGATTAAGTTTCTTACCACTCCAGCATTCTTCAGGAGTTCTTCCTCACAATGCTGTGTTACCACTGATATTTCTAAGGAAATTTGCAGTGCTAATTGCAGCACCCCAAAACTTTCTTTCCAGCTTGGCATGTTGAAGCATGGCCAATGCTTTGTACACCAATGCTTTGCACACCAGTGTCCTTTTCAACCTTTCTGCAACTCCATTCTGTGCAGGACTGTCTCTGGCAGTACAGTCAAGGAGAATTCCTTTCTCTGACAGAAAAGAGATGAATTCCTCATTCCTGTACTCTCTGCCTCCATCTGTTCTCAATCGCTTGACTTTCCTCCCATTCTGCAACTCAGCCATGGCTACAAACTTCTGGAATTTTCGCAGCACTTCATCCTTGCTTTTCATGAGATAGATAAAGCTCTTTGTACTGTAATCATCCACAAAGGAAATATAGTAGGCTGCTCCACTCAATGACTTCTCAGTCATGTATCCCCCACACATCAGAATCAATGACATCTAGAAGACCAGAAGCTGTAGATGAAGATTCCTTGGGGATAAGAGCCTCCTGTGCTTTACATTCTGCACACCCAATGCAGAATTCGAGTTTTCCTTTGGGATCTAGTTTCAACCCCTCCACTACCTTCGCTAAAGCATGGAGGTTTTTCTCTGACAAGTGCCCTAACCTCAAATGCCAGAGATGGATATCATTTCTGTTTTCTGCTACCAATGCAGAATCAGAGCAATCAGCTTCCATCAACTTGAACAGCTTCCCTTTGGCAGTACCATACCCAAGGACCAGCTCTCCTTTCTTCAAAGTGCATTGATTTCTGTTGCTCTCAAACAGAACATCCACTCCATGTTCCATGAGGTGATGTACTGATATCAAGTTCTTGGTGTAATCTGGAACATAGAGCACATATTCCAAATAGCTCTTACAAGAACTTGTATTAGATCTTCCCATGAAGGCAATAGGAACTTTGCCAGTTCCTAACACTGGATTCAGAATCCCAGGTCCACAACGAACACTCTTGGGACTCTTCAGAGGTTGAAGAGTTGAGAACAGCTCCTTCTGGTAACAGATATGAGAGGTGGCTCCAGAATCCAAGAACCATCCAGAACCGTTTGTGGACAACTGCGATTCTGCCAACATTCCACAGTCTAGCTCTTCTGCTGAGTACCCCTCCTCATCGCATTCTATCTCATTGCACTCCTCTGTGTTGTAAGCTGAACTCCCATATTTCTGACTCTTTACTGGTTGAGGTCTCTTGCCTACCTTCTTCAGCTCTCGTTCTCTCCTTTCTCCTCTCTTGGGACATATAGGTGCAACATGACCTTCTTCATGACCGAAATAACAGATCTTGTCATCAACACTACTAACTCCTTTACCAGATTTACTCACTCTGGATTGCTCACTCTTCTATCTGGCACTCTCCTTGACCGAGAAGAAGCACTGAACAGAGCAGAATCTCCCAAACCATTAAACTTCATCTCTATGTCCTCTCTGTCTCTACTAAACACTAGCAATTTGTTTATCTCATAATTCCATGTGACAACTTCAACACGGAAAACGTTCAGAGCTACTAGGACAGAGTGATAGCTTGGAGGGAGAGTCTTCAAGAGATGGTTGCTCTCATATTTCTCTGTGAGGGTACACCCATCCTCCTTGACACTCTCGAAGACCTTCTGTAACTTTGACAAGTGTAAAGTAAAGTCATCACCATCTTGCAGTTTCGTGTTCCACATCCCATCCTACATCCTACTGGAACTTTCCAACCTCTCAACAGAGTAAAAGTTCTTGAGTTTGTGCAAAATCTCCCAACTCCAAGCATAAGTGTCTACTAGGTCTCTAACTGGCTCTTGCATAGCCCTTAGCAGAAACCTCCTACTAGTAGAGTGTTTGATTCTCTCCTCCTTGTTGGACTCAAGCTCATCTATATCATGAGCTTCTAATGCCAAGTCTAAACAGTCATAACTGTCTAAGATACACTTCACATCCAAAGCCCAGGCTTTGTAGTTAGTGTTTCCCAGATTCTCTGAGTTCTCCTCTCAACCCCAGTGGTGATTGTGTGCCCATAACCTGACGAGAATCTTTCTTTCTGTTTTCTTTCTTTCTGAGAATCTTCAGTCATTTTGATTTATGATGTTTCAAACATTCTAGCTTTCAATTTTTCCCGTTTCACCAAAGTAGACACTCTCGATTGCACACAAAAGTATTCAATTCACTCTCTTTCAGAGCCTTCAGAGATAGTACACAACCGTCACTCATGCAGCATGAAAGGTACCCTAGAGTTAAGCAGCATAGAACACACCTTGTACCTTGTTTGAGGTGTGTTCTATGCTGCGTAACTCTGGAGTGCCTTTCATGTTGCGTGAGTGACTACTGTGTACTATCTCTGAAGGCTTTGAGAGAGAGTGAATTGAGTACTGTTGTGTGCAATCAAGAATGTCTACTCTGGTGAAATTGGATAAGCTGAGTGCTAGAATGTTGATACATCAAAATGATTGAGGATAGACCTTCTACTTCAAAAAATTAGAAAGAAAAGTTTTCATTAGGTTATGGGCACACAATGACCACTGGGGTTGATAGAAGAACTCAGAGAAATTGGGAAACACTACTACAAATCTTGGGCTTTGGATGTGATGTGTATCTTAGACCATTATGACTGTTTAGACTTGGCATTAGAAGCTCATGATATAGATGAGCTTGAGTCCAACAAGGAGGAGAGAATCAAACACTTTACCTTAGCAGAAACCTCCTAAGGGCTATGCAACAGCCAGTCAGATACCTAGTAGACACTTATGCTTGGAGTTGGGAGATTTGGCACGAACCCTAATTAGGGATGCGCCCCCACATTACCCTAATGAGTATTTAGCAGAACTCTAGAGAAAACTATCAAGTTACTAAACTAGAGATTAACTAAACTAATATACTATATCCAGTCCTCTGAGCGTCATACTTCCAGTCCTCTGACTCTCAGATCCTTGACTTGTGATTTCCAGACTTCTACTTGACTCTCAACTCCTGTTTTTCTCAATCTTTTTAATTTGGCTCGTTAAGTCGCCGCCACTTCCCTGTTGATTTTATTTCTCTACGTATGTGGGTGTTCTGTCTCCGCGTGTTCAATGCCTGCATCTCAAATATAGGTGTTGCTATTAGATTGTTTCCAAGTCACATTTATTTAGGCTTTCATTCGATGATGTTTTATCTCTGTGGTCCTGTTTCTGTTTATTTGATGCATGCAACTAGGATATAGGTGTTGCTATTACATCGCTTCCAGGTTACATTTACTTATGCTTTAATTCGACCAGCTGTTAGTTATGTTGTTTTCATTGCATATCGTGCATAGCATTTGCATTCAATGAGTTCTGGATCTCCCGTTTGATGAGCGGTTTCTGTCCTTATTTCTCTACACCCAGTCCGGTTACGATTCGCTCCAACCCAGCCAAGATACCATTTACTTCTTTAACACTTAACTCCACCCCAACCATCCTCCACTAAAGCTATGTTTTCGTACTTGCTCTATGTTTTCCCCTTTGTTTCCGAATGGATCATCCTACTCGCTCGATGATTCTCCTCTCCTTTTAATTTCAAATTCTTCCTCTGTGGCTGTTCCAACAGGTTATCTTTTTTCTCTTACATGAGGTAGACTACTTCACTGCAGGTGCTACTTAAGAAATATATGAATTTCCGTTCCTGCTTTCTATCACTTCCGCTTATCTTCCGTTGTGTATCTCCTTGCTTAGATTCATTTCAATTCAATTTGCATGCGTTCATGCTTGCATTTCATTACTTCCATATGAATGTTCTCGATTCCCTACTAAGTGGGTTCTGGATCCCCCGGTCTTCGAATGGCTTCTGCTCTCATTGCCCAAATATGTCCTTTTGCCACCTAATTTTGGACATTTGATTCTCAAATTGCCGCATGACAGCTCTTTGAGGTGCCAACTGAGGAGTCAGATGGATATCTTCGGTTCTCCACAGCGTTTACGGAGGGCGCCAGTAACATATTTTGGTACGTACAGAGCTGCTTGTTCAAGATGTGGTCATTGCTGCAATAACTGCAGAGTCTTCAAATAGCGCAAAAAGAATGTGCTCTTACGGACATTCGAATATTTTGAGAAGAACCGATTTGTCTTGTAAAACTACTCTCTTTGAGGTGTCAACTGAATATGTATTTATGAGATTGCCGGACCGATGTATGGATTACAAGATGACATGGTATTTTAGAATCAACCTCGTCTTTTCACCAACAGGCTTCTGATGTAGTTGAAGTACGATTACATCTTACGGAGCAGAATTTTGAAAAGTGGTTACATTGTCGTGTGGCAGGATCGATCTGCAAAGTAATGAACAGCGTTTCTACTCTTTATATCATGTAAGATGCCATGTAAAACTTGGCTTGAAGTGCCATGTAAAACTACGCGATTTTTGTCTAAGCATCTTACACAGTTATTTCTTCCTTGTGTGGTGAATCTTCAGTCTAAGTAGCCTTAACGTACAGCATATGCATGCCGAGGAGTATGGAAAGGAAACCTCAAATGTCTGCAAGAATTTGGATATACGCTGTGAATTAGACGCTGAGAATCAGAACACTGATGGTTTGACCTGTCGGCATATATGCGTAGTATACCTTGGAAGAGGTGGTTATGACCCGGAAGCCGGCTGAAAGAGTTTCAAGTCAGGTATATAGTTATTGAAATGTATCATACTTTAGTGCTTTCATCGAAACCGGCATAGTACTTCTGCAGAACCGGAGATTTGTGTACTTTTGGTTTTCAGTCATGATTTTAATTTTACGTTCATTCTTCGTTGCTGGTACCTTCCAGTTCTTTCCGCTTCAGATTTATTTACACACGTCGTGATCCTTCGTTCGCTTTCCAGGCCCAACGTGACCTCGTTCTTATGATGTCAAGGTTTTTTTTCTTCTATGAGCCCGGTACTGTAGTTTGAGGCTTAAATCATTCTCCAGATCATTGCGTTTACTGTCAAGAGGCATTTCCATACATGAATTTATGTAAGATGTTTCTCTGCATGTGAATAAATGGAACCATGAATGTCTAGCCTAGGTTAGATGCTGCAAAGTTAGTGCTCGAATACTAGCTTGTGAAGACTTCAACTCGATTTTTGGAGATACTCTCTTGTTAAAGTGATACGCTCAAAGAGATGGGATGGTTTTGTTTGAATGAGATGTGAAATGTTCTTTTCAGCTGCGACGTTGAGTAAATTCCTAGCACAATTTCATTCTTCCCCCGCCAGTTCCGGACCAGATCTGTTCGTGATCGAGCTGACAGATCAGGTACACTGAAGAGATGTGCCCTTGATGTTATCGTCTTTACTGGAGATGAGGGTATTAACATTTTAGTGTTTCGTTGCTGACTCAAGTAATCATTTCCGGAATGTATTCGTGCAGCTACAAAGGGTGAAGGTGGAGCCAGTGTTGATAAAATATCTCGAATGTGCTAGAGTTTTGAAAGGTGAGAGATGGGCACGTTCAGCTCGAAGACTATCAATAGAGGGATTCATGGAAAGCTGGGTCATGTGTAACATAGATACTTAGTATTTTCTGGTCAGCTGAGATATATCTTACCTGACCCCACTAATCATGTTTATTTGATTGCTTCATACAAAATGTATCTCTAATAGATCTCGTGTTGTGCTTCCAGCAGCCAGTCTTTCTGTTGGGACTCTGTTTTACACCATATTCATTATGAACTGGTGTGATGAAGCTCCGTCGTAATTAAAGTGTATTTTTATCATCGGTTTATATTGGTCCTTTGTTTGGTTTAGGTGTGGACTTGCGTGTGGCCACCAGTACACGGTTGAAAACTGCCCTGTATAGCTTCACTTCCCCTGGGGGCCCATTATATCCAACAAGGCCTGTCCGGCATGCGGCATGGGAGACCTTGGATCATCTTTTTCCGGTAAGAACTATCCAAGTTTTGGCCCACGACATTTTCTTCTCTTGACACATTCCGAGCATCGTGTACAGGAATAGTATTCTGCAGAATAGAGAATCATGTTAAACTTGTTCTAGACCATATTGAGCCATACGTTGATATCGTGATGGCTATATTCTTCTGAAACAATTCCTGGTACGAGCTAGGATAATCTTAGGGAAGTGCAAGAAACTAAAAGTACCGCATCGTTGTATTTGTGCAGATCGGCCGGAAGTCACGGCACATAATTAGCTTGGGATTTCGCTTGTTACATCCTTACTATTGGCCAATGTCATTCTTACACTTCGTGGTTGACACAATTTTGGCTGCTGTTCGGAAAGTGGAAGGGATTGTGTTCTCCATATGGCGCTGCATATGGAACTTTATCTTTAATCCCCGCCAGTTGCAATAGTAGTAATTTTTCATCCTTACTTTTCATCCTTGTACTGAGCCCTCTGTCAATAATTTCGGTCCTGCGGTAACCCACAGGACTCATCTTGGGGTAAAAAGTTGGCTTGCGAACTCCGAGAGGAAGTCCTGTCAACCTTGCATTGAGATCTGCTACCATCATTGTCATTTATGGACCATCATAATTTTTCCTCCAATAAAAGTACGAAGTTCAATGGTCGCAGACGCCTAGTCTCAAGAACGTCCTAGATCCCCATCAGCGTCTCGCCTAATTGATGATGATGATTGAGGTTCGCTAAGCTTTCGACCGGGGATTAACTCATACAATTGCCTGCCTTTGTGTAAATATGAATTGACGTACCACTTACAATGTATTGCAGGTACCGATGCATCACAAACATCATACCAACTCATGTATGCAGACTTACGCGGTAAGACCCTATGTAATTGACGATCTTTATTGGGTTACCATCATACGTCAGAGTCGGTCTCGTCGGACTGACTCTGACGTGGGGTATGGAACCGGGTTGTTTACAACGGGTTCGGATTCCGTTACCCAATACATGAATTGACTTTTTTCTTGAACATGAATCAGTAGGTGTGGTTACAGGTGATTGAGGAATACACTTTCATCCAAACACAATTTCCTTGCTTGCCTCTCGGTTCTTTTCATTTCATTACTACCTGGCATTTCCTGACATTTTTCATCCTTTGCTTGCAAAAAGTGGTTTCTCGATCCCCGTCCATGGAACGGCTTCTGCTCCCATTACTCATATATAAATATTGACGTATTTATTTTCTCAACATGAAATAGTAGGTCTAGTTTCAGGTGGTTGAGGATTGAACGGTCTATTCCGAAGACAGTCACCGCAGCATTTTCTTTGATAGCGTATGGGGCGCCCACTCGCATAGTAGTCCGTGACACTTTCATGGTGCGTTGTGCGGATTCTGCTTCGCCGCCGTCACCAAAATATTCTCTTAGACTAGTGAAAATGTAACTAGATGTTCTGGTAAACTAGTGAGAATGCAACTAGATATGTAATGAGACATTTAGAACTAGATTAATTTCTAGTAGAAAATCGACAGGGTTTCTACTCCCTTCACTTGGTGACCCTTGGCTCACCCCTTTTGCTAGCGGGTATAGCCCTTGGTTTTTGATATAATTCGAATTCAAACATTGTTTCTATGGGTTTCTCTTCGAATTGACAGTCAATTGAGCATCCTATCTACCTGTGCACATTCTCAGATGATATTAGAGCATTGAAATTTGGATGATCAATTTTATAATTGATTTTTCAAATTTGTTGGGGACGCCTTAGCATAACTTTTCAATTCTACAGCTTGAGACCCATCCAGTTTCACGAAATTTGACTCAATTGACTCTAGAAGAATGATTCATTCCTCTTCTCTGGAATTTTGGAGCAATTCTCCATCTCTGATTTCTCTCGTTTCAAATATTCAACATTAAGGTTGTCCGTACCCGTACTCTTTTCCTTGGATTGAATTCCAAAGTCGTTTGAGTTAATGGCAAGTACTTCCATTTTTGGAAACATTGCATTTCACTCAAATTGAAGGTATTGATGGTGTTCAATATTGCTAATGGGACTGAACATAGACCTGCCACTCCAACTCATCGAGATCGAAACAGTATAACACTTGAGGTTATTAATTCAACAATGACTCCATAATATAGCAGTGCAATAAGTAGACATACATTAGCCAACGCAACATGGATTGATTTGACGACCATACGATGGAATTGATGATGTTACAACTATGTATTTACTGGACACCTTCACAACCATGAAGATGACGGAGGGTGATAGTGTTGCAAGATATATATCAAACTTTTGTGGTATTCTAACTTAGTTATCTGCTGCCAGCAATCCGGTAGCTTTAGTATAGTCCTATGAGACGTAATCCGGTACAACAATTAATGATCATGGCTTGTATAGCTTGATAGGGTCTTCCCATCAAGCTATACAAGCTTCCTTCGTGTTTTTTACACCTTTTTCTGATTAATGATCAAAACCAAAGCTTCATTTGATGAGGTCCATGCCTACAAGTAATAAGACTTTTCTATAGTCTTTACACAACCAACAGAATTTGGAACTCTTTGCTATTATTGCTCTTCTTCTTCAAGAAGAAATAAGAATGAAACATGAAGGCTTTGTAGAGCAAACAACTTCTCTTGCAATTACCCAAGACATTTTCAAGATATAAAGGCAAAAGCAAAGGACAAAAAAAACCTCTATATCAAGGATTTCTTGCCCAGAATAATTCGTCCAATTTTTTTGATGTCCTTCTGCCAACAATGAAGTTTTGAATTCCAGTCATGTTATCATTTGTCATTATTGTTCTAAAAGTGACATCACATCAAAGACTACATAAAATGCATTGCTGATGAAAAGAAAAAGGATTCAAACTATATATCTGATCAGTATCAATCAAACAACACCATTTTACATCTTTCACTGCATCATGTTGATGTTACTCATTCACTTATCAAAGACAATTGATTGTATGTTGATATAGCATTTTCTCAGCATATGACACATCAAAGAACTTGCTTCTTGATTATATTTACAACCTATACAAGTCTATTTAGCTGATGGCTCTACACTCAACATTTTTTTTATCATGGAACTGTTTCACTCAAACTGTTTCACTTTCGGGCTTTATATTTCTTTGTTCATTGTTCATTGGAACTGTTTCACTCAAGCTAGCCTCTTCAGGGGATAATATACTTTAAAAGACGTTCTTTGTATTCCTTTACTCAACAAGAAATTGTATTCTACATTACAAGTGAGTAACTCACTCTGATTTTTGTGGTCCTATTTATTTTGCTAGTTATACTAGTTACAAATATTTTGTGCTATTTATTGATGACTTTACAAGATAAACTTTCTATATCTTCTAAAGTTCAAACATGAAGCTTTTCAAATATTTTCAAGAATATGTCACCTATGTTGAAAACCAACTTGACCATAAATCTCATATGTTTTGCTCAGACAATGGATGGGAGTATAAATCTACAGCTTTTCATCTCTTTGCAAAAACAAAGATATCTTGTGCCAATATAACCCCCCTCATACACCTTAGCAAATTGGTGTTGCAGAAAACAAGAACATGACATTGATTGAAGCAATTAGATCTATGTTATTTGAACGTGGACTCTCCAAGCCTTATTGTGGAGAGGCTATTCATACCGCAAAATTCTATAAAATTGAAGTCCTATTAAGGCTCTTACTCCCTCTACTACACCATTTCAACCTTTTTGTTTGGTTACAAGCCAAATCTATCACTACTTTGAGTTTTTGGGTGCATTACATATGCCTATGTTCCAATTTCTAACGGATCTAAGCTTGATCCTAAATCATACAAATGTGTATTTTTGAGTTATGATCAAGCAAGTAAAGCTTACAGACTTCAACTTTTGTTAGATCATTATATTTTTATATCAAGGAATGTTAAATTTCTTGAGCATCTTACTTCTTGCTGCTCATGAACTCAAGGAGTTTAGACACTCCAAGTGTTCCATTGGAACTTATTTATGACCTTGAAATCTTCATTCACTCTCCTTCTCTCCCAACTTACTCCCAATGGTACCACAAATAACAATTTCAAATCACCATATCACTCTTATTATTACCAATCCTACCATCCAGGTCTAGAGTCTCTCCTACATTTTTTTAATCAAGAAAGCCAAGACCTCTTGTTCCTCATGATCAAAAACATACTGCTACCTCCACAAAGGGAGAGAATACCTCAAGAAAGGGAGAGCAAGTTCAAACACAAGTACAGAAATATGATGCAATTTTAGAGGCTTCCAAACGTTCTAACAGTCCTAGTAAAGATTTAGCAAAGATAATGCAATGGTTGTGTACTATTCTACTTCTACCCTTGATCCCTATGAAGCTGCAATCTCTGCACTTGATTCTTCCAAGTGGCAAGAGGCAATTCAAGATGAACTCCATTCAATGGAAAGAATAAAACGTGGGTTCTTATTGAGCTCCCACCAGTTCACTAAGCAATTTCTTGTCAATGGCTCTTCAAGAAGAAATATAATGCCCAAGGATTGATTCAAAGATATAAAGCTAAACTAGTTGCATGTGACTTCTCTCAAATCCCTAGTATTGATTACACAAAGACTTATTTTCTTGTTGTCAAGATGACAACAATCAGAGTATTGCTTGCTTTTTCAGCTCAACAAGACTTGGAGATACATGTGCTTGATGTGAAGACAACTTTCCTAAATGGAACACTAAAATAATGAATCTACATGCACATTCCTCTTGGACTTTTCACTCCTGATCAACTCAAACAGCAACAAGAGAAGAAGCAACATCAATTGGTTCTACAACTCTTTCAAGCAATTGATGGATTGGAGCAATCTACTAGGCAATGAATGGTACCAAAAATTTGACAAACTTTTATTAAGTATAGTGAGCAGATTCAAATTTGTATATTTACTGTTTTGGTTCACATTATGTCATCTTAGCACTTTATGTGGATGATTGCATCCTTGCCACTAACAATCTTCCTCTTCTACTCTCCACTAAAGAGTCTCTCAAGCAAGTTTTGAGATGACTGATTTGAGAGAGATAAGTCCTTGCATTCAGTTGGAAGTAAAATGCAACAAAAATCAAAGGAAGATCAGCCTCTCTCAAGAACATTACTTGAAAGAGATTCTTACTAGATTACAAGATTGCAAACTTTTGAATAGTCTTATCGAATTTGGGTCTAAAACAAGTCTACATGAATATCCCAAGAATGAAGCTAAAATGGAATTCATGAAAACAATCAGTCAGCAATTGGAAGTTTGATGTGAGCTATGGTATGCACTAGGCTTGATATTGCTTATGCTGTGAGTTCAATTGCCAAATATATGGCAAATCTTGGTCCTCACCCGTGGAAAGTTATGAAACAAATTTTATGATACATACAAGGAACACCCTCTAAAGCGTTAACTTACAATAAGACAAGCATTCAAATTCATGGTTATTTTGGCTTTGATTAGAGAGGTGATCAAGACACAAGAAGATCAATTAGAGGATATTGTTTTCTTCTCTCGGATGCAGATGTAAGTTGGTCAAGTAAGAAGCAAAGTTCTATTTCTTTATCTAGCACTTGTAATGTTCTGAGGACAGGAGAAACCCCAAGAGAAACACAAGGTTTCATTCCTCAATACTCCAATGCTCCAAAAAAACACCTTGTCTTTATTATACAGCAAAGAGTAACCACTCAAAGAGAGCTACACCATTGGATCAAATCCAATGATTGATAACATGTCAACAAGCTCCACCTTAGATTAGTTGCATTGATTGATGACATGTTGATCCTTGTCCTATTTGGTTAGTCAAACCAGTTTTACTCAAGGGAATCTTTGGAGAATCTTCATGTAAGAAGCTCAAAACAACATGGGTGAGGTATTGTAGGAAAGCTCGCAATGAGACAAACTAGAAAGGGGGGAAAGCAACATCTCTTGCCTTAAAGTGGAAGGTGTTCCCATTTTTTGAGGCCTGATTTATTGATTTAAGCCCCGAACTTGGCTCTGAAATTTTTTGAATGTTTTCAATCTCTAGCTTTTTAGTGGAAGTATTCTTGTATTGACACCTCTGTTTGATCTACTTAGATTATCATATATAACATCCCTAAAATTTTACGAAACCCATTTTCATTTCTAGATAATTTGTCTAGCTAATGTTATTACAACACTTAAGCTGAATATATGGCTCTGTCAAAGGTAGCAATTGAAACCATTTGGCTCAAAAGTCTTCTCATAGACTTGGGTTTTCCTGAACAAACAACAAAACTCTACTATGATAGTAAGAAAAGCATCAATCTTGTCATTCAAGATTGATGAAAGATGCATGAAAGAACCGAGCACATTGATATTAAATTTCACTTTATTAGAGAAAAAGTTGAAGAAAAGCAGATTTTAGTTTCTGGTGTTGATAGTGAACACAATGCAGCTAGGCTAACTAAAGGTTAAACTATAGAATTACATGAGAGATTCACTCATACTCTAGGTCTTAAAGATAAACAGTACTTTTACATATTGCTAGCATGTTAGTTAAGGGAGAGTGTTAGACTAGTGTGATTGCAATTAGATATATAATGAGACATTTAGTAATCTGATATTTCAGATTACTATTCTCACTATAGAACTAGATTAAATTCTCACAAAGAATCGAAAAGACTTGACCTTTGTGAAGGATTTCTACCCTTCACTTGGTGACCCTTTGCTCACCCCTCTTTCCGAGGGGTATAGCCATTGGCACAACTGCTTTTGATATAATTCGAATTCAAGCACGGCTACTCTAGATAATTGAGCATCCTACGTGCATATTCTCACATATGCGACCTATTGTATGGTTCTAGCTTCACAATCTGGTTTGCCCGCTTGCGCAAAGCATTCTGTTTGACAAGTAAATATTTTGACCGAGATCGAAGGCTACAATAACAATCAAAGGAGACTTTGAGGAAGTGAAAGGAGTACGTCGTAGCAAACTCGGCAAGTTTGTTTACAGTTCAAGGAAGGATGAAAAGTTGCCTCTTCTATTCCTGCAAGGTAATTAGACATAGAAGGACAAGACCTTCATGTATTTCGAACTGTGACTCGAAACGCCTGGGATGCCTCAAAGATTCTTAGTGTGTTACCTTGTAGAATGTACCATCCCTTCACTCCATGTAGCCAAGTTCTTTAAGCACTTTCATCGATGGCATACATCCTTTTGCTTCCAACAGAACTAGCTGAAGCGCATGTGTGTCCACCATCCACCATGCCCCAAGGATTTGTATATTGTTATCGACATAGGCGGTGCAGTGAGGTCACGCCTTACGCTCAACCTCTTCTAAGAAAACATAGTTTTAGTTTGATGAGTAGTTTAGTTTAGTTATCATCAACCTCGTAGTCTGAACTTCGTTCTGAACATTCTCACCGCAGGTAACGTGGAAATTCAAGATTTGTATAACAGGGTAGCAAGCGCCCGAACCCGTTACTCTGATCCTCCAAATACGACATCGCAAGGGTTGTTCCGATGTTATTCGTCTTCAATTCGGCTCTATATTCAACGAATGGGCCATGATCAAACAAGACTAATTCTCCTTCGCAGGTTTCCTCCTTTCCACCGAACTAATTCAGAAAAGTAGATGAATTCGCCTTTGTAGAAGGAGAAGTCGAAGATCAGGGACCAGTTTTCTTCACCAGGTGCGCTTCGAGGTTTGGATCTGCGACTTTGACTTTTGTCTAGAATCGGATAGACGATCACACCAAAGTAAGGACGTTGGTGTTCCATTTTCCCGAGCTGTTTAGCCTATGGAGCCATGGTTTTGAACGTGAAGAGGACTTTGATTCCAAGGATATCGATGTAGAGTGTTGGTTGAGATTTCATAAGATGGCTTTTCCACACGGTTTTTCCACCAGTAAAATCTTGTCTTGATTCAAGTATAGACAGACCTATGTAACCCTTTGATCCGCTCCAGAGACCTCCAAAGACGTACGTTGAAATGAAAAGACCAGTTTGCCCCACCTGGTGGAGTCCAGATTTTGAGATTCGAGAAAGTACTTTGACTGGAGGTACATCGATTTTGCTTTCAGAAGAAGGCACTAACATCAGACCTTCGAAATGCTGTTCCCGACTGACCACTTAAACAGACAAAATTAGATCCCGTCTCAAACATAAGGTCAAAATTTGGGGAGAAATCTGGGACAGGCACTACGGCCGAGAATTATGAATGGAACCACATTTAGAAACAGGCGGCTAGGAAGTAGTCACTTCTCCCACTCAGCAGAGGCTGTAGATTTCAGTAGAGGATGTGATGGTCCCAGATTCCAAGTGCAGTCAACACAAAGTTGACGATTTCGAAATAAACTTTAAACTGCACATGCAAACAAAAGAATGGCCATGAGGCAACTGATCCTCGATAAGAATTTCATAAATGATCGCCTGAAGAGGATAACAAAGTACTCCAGTTTGTTCATACAAGATTCCATTGTTTACCAGCACAGGGTACGTGGTAGAGTACACTACCGTAATGCTAAGTTGGTGGCCGTGATTCCGGAGAACGTCTACTGACGCATGCATTTTGACTCGAGATCCTCAAAGTGTACTAAATTTCTTTACACATGTCCATATCACTAAGTGACAGAACTTCAGCGTAGGTAATGCTCTTTCTTGAAGAAAACTAGTAAGGGGCCGAGAGCAGGCCCTGTGGGAGTGGCGCCAGACTCATGAAGATTGGTCTCCATCAAAACTCGCACACTCGTTAAAGTGAATCAGTTTTCCAAACATTTGATATTGGAAAGTTCTGTGTGAATAACTTCGTACTCGTATTCCCTATTAAGGGACAGTCCTACACTCTCTTTGTCGCAGTTACTCCGCTGCTACTGTGAAGCGCGCGACGACAAGGCCAGGCCAGATGAGACGAGACTGGGGAAAAGAAGCATTGTCTTATTGGCCTGTCAACGCCTGGTTGTTTTCTTTTCTTGTACCACTCGTCAACTTCCAGAAGCAGCCAGTAGGGAGTTTCCTGAGACTACACTAGTCAAGGAGAAACAAAGCACGTCTTTTTACCATTATCCGTGCAGTGCAGCACACTTCTCTCTCCAATTTATGCAGAGAAGCAAACAGCGAGGTATCTCGGAAGTTTACTACCAGCCAAATGTCCGCCCTAAGAAGATCGGCTTCGTCGGCTCAACCTGTACGCTGTAACCCTGTAACCTCAACAAATTATCTACTACGGTGTTGACAAGCTCAAGCTCTCAACTACTCTGTGACAAGAGACTGAAGCCAAACCAGTTGGTGTAGGGCCGATTCTTTGTCGTTGAGAATATCTTACTGAGCTATTCCGTGGTACGACGATTTTGACATTGTAATGGTAGAATCAAACCGAATCTCATCACCAGCGATGATTCGCATTCTTCTTTCGCAGTCAGACTGTCAGGTAGCACACCTGTCTCTCCCGGTATACCTTGTCATGGTAGGTCAAAAGTGAATGTGAAGGCCTCTGATCGAAGCAAATTGCAGCCGGACGATCTCCTCCTGTGAACTAGTTCTCCCAGCAGGACAAAAGCTGGACAAGAAAGAGAACAAAGGTTATAAGCGGATCCTGCCGTACATTCACGCCTTTGAACCTCCTCCTCTTCAGTTTCTCAAGTACCCTAATAGTAGAACTCTGTCCTGTCTTTATCACTGATGTGCAACAGATTCTAGGGCAGAATTGCTCCTTCCATTCTTTCTTCGCTTTCAAATATGGCGATTATCATCGCGTGACAGAGAGGGAAGGGAAAAGAACTGAAAGCGCTCCAACCCCTCCCTCCACACCGCAAAGATGCGAACGAACGCGCAATCTCAACTCAGCAAAAATTCCTATCTAAAACCGTAGGGCTCTCGAGTGAATCAACACAATGAATGAATGAATCTATCGCTCACGGATCCTCGATCGTGGAACACATAATTATTATTGTGTTGTAATGATTTACCATCTTCTTCTTCGCATTGATTTGAATCCAATAACTGGAATCCATCTAGCTCACAAGCAGGAATCAATCAGGGATTCTTTGCAGACTGACTGATTCGAACCTAGTTCAGAAGGTGTCAACTTTCCCTTCTTGACATTTTCCATCCGTACTCATAGGAGCGGGAATTGACAGATCAGTAGACAAATCAACAGAAACACCTTCGCCTGCAGAAGCATATCTCTTCATCGAAGGAACAACAAGTTGATGTTGTTGCTTCCTATTCGAATGTACAGAGGGTCACAATGACGTTCGATGCTGAGGTGAGTGAGGATAAAAAGTGATTAAGTAACCTTAATCTAGTACAGGAACGAGGGGAGAGGGGGTCTAAGTGTTCATGGTATTATTACAGACGATGAACTTAGTAATATGGATAATAATCACGTTTCTCAGAGGAGATTTGCTGGGTTTGGTTCCCTTCGAAGCAAAGTAGATTAGTGAGATAGAACGACTTCTATACGAGATCTACAAAGGAATACCTATGCTTGTATTTTCGTGAATTAGCTTGTTAGACTTTCTGCAATAAAGGATGTGTTTGTCCTCGTCTATGAAGCCAGATAAATTAGACGAAACTGCTGGGAAATGGAAAGAGAGAGTATTATAAAAGAGGTTATTAATAAAAGAAAATCCTTGTGCATTTTATGATCTGTGCATTTGTTTGGATTATCTTCCAAACAAGTTAAACCTCAACTTGTGGAGGCATGCTTATGGAACTCGTGAATATTGTTCTCTTTGGGAAATGAACCGTTATACATGAAACTATATATATATATAGGATAGAGATGGAGAGGTTTAAGCAAATTTTATTTTATTTTTTATTTTTTTTGCATAAGCACATGTCAAATAACGCTTTTATTTATTGCACTTTTATTTTAAGAGAATATATATATATACACATATATATATTCAAATTTTCGTATACATTTTGATTTTGAGGATGATTCTAGTCACCAAATGAAGTAAAAAAAATACTGATAGCAAATGAAAACATTTTATAACTATCCCGTGTAAATAACTATCCCGTGTAACTAGGGATATCTCTCTAGAGGCATGCAAGTTTTGAATCTAAAATTCTATTGTCTGTGTTAAACTTGCACTGACACTTGCACTTCACATCCCGATACCTGACATCGAATATCATAATTAGAGTTCCGTTTTGTAGTGAAAAAGAGATGATGAATTAGGGACCTAAATGATGAAGCATTGTACATCATTCAAGGTTACAAATGTGATATTCTCGGCTAGAAGAAAAGCAAGTCATATCTGGGTGATCACTTATAACTGCAGGGTATAGAAATTGAGCAATCACTATAATGATCAGACCTGATTGAAAGATGACTCAGCATTTACCTGTAAATAGGCCCACAAGCAAAATCATCATATTCTTCTTATGAGAAATGGGGCTTAGCCCCATGTTACCTTTTTTGTCTCTCCCTTGTACGGCTTGATGGGGTCTTCCCATCCTTCTTTTTTCCTACGCGGTCGCCTTTTTTCTTATGAGAAAACTTTACACAATTATGTACAATATCTGGGAATTGTCTGGAAGATCCCCATGATATTGAAGAACTAACGAAGGGTAATTACTTTTATCAAATTTGTATCTGTTGATCATTTAATTTTCGGTAACTATTCCAAATTTACATCCACAACAACAAATTCATTTGAAGTGCATTTTCTTCTGATCAGGAATCATCCAAAATGATTCCTGACCAGTTTAATACAGGACGACAGAGTCATCATCATCCCTCTTAGCTTGAGGTTTGTATCCCGATGCTAATTAAGAGAATACTCTTTCGTCCTAAAAATATAGTTTATTTCGAGAGTGATTGATGACATTTCTTGGAACAAGAAAACTAGTCTGGTCAACTCCTCAAAATACAGATCCTTATACATGCAAAATATTTATATTTAGCATTATAAGGATCACAGAACCATATTAGTGTTCCTCGAATGTGTCTGCCATGACACTTTGGGGACTGTTCCCCACGCTACTTTTTTATTGTCTTTGCCTTGAGCAAAAGTGATCAACCTATCAACTTTCGATGGGATGTTCGAGGAGATTGTTGTTTGTCGATGTAATACCTAGAAGCTTCTTGCCTTTAGAGGTGGGTATTCTTTTATAGCTTGAGATAAGAAAACGTGCCCGTCTTTAATTTGGTGTAGACTGGAGTTGGTTTATAAACCCAAGACTATACTCAAAGTTGTTGATTGAAATTTAAAGAGTTGATGATTAGTTATCCACTTAGGTTCTAACTTGGATCCATCAAGGTCCAAACCTTTATAAAGTTCAACTATTGAATTGTTATACAATGATATATTCAGTATTTTTATTTTAATTGAATGGAGTCCATGGACAGTTTGGCAATTGAGTAGAAACTTCACCGTTTAAGCACCTTGAATTATCAAGTAAGTTTTTCTAGAGTATTATTAACTTCTTGGGTGGAAGAAGATAAGATGAAGAAACTTTTTGAAGTACAACAGACATTGGAAGATGAGGATGCACGAAAATTAAAGCTAAGTAGTCTTGAACACGACTAGGGAAGAAAGAAATAAATATCTACTTACTTGCTTGGATCGTATTGTAGGTAAACTTTGTAATTAATAGGAGAGTATCTAAATCAGTATGATGCATAGTCACAGATACATTAAGCATGTTTTTATATCATAAGTAGTACTTTCTACTCTATTATCAATTAAGTATTGGTAAGCAATTGATATGGCCAATTTGGTACCCAAAATGTTCAACAATTCTTACCAAAACTTGCTAGTGAAGCTAGATTATAATCAAATATGAGTATCCTTGGGAGATATGATGAAAATATATGGAATAAAGTAGAACATAACTGAGTGGCATCCACCATATCAATTATAGTACCTACATGGCTTGTTTACTGAATCTACTGAAAAATATGATGATTATAATGTATTTTTGAATAATGATTGGAAGTATATGATGAGATCTAAGCTGGCGTGCTCCTACTATAAGATGTAGATTGGTTATGGTTAGAAAAGGCTAATGAGTTTTAGATTCAAAGCCTTATTTCTTATGTAGTTTTCACAAGAAAAAACAGATACATAAACATATCAAACTATATAGGATCACGATCTCAAATATTGGAGGAGATGAGTAGTCTTATCTATTCAAAGATAACTTGAGATAGTACAATCATAAGCTTCTTGTGATGGAACTAAACACAGAGTAGGATCATATAGAACATGCACTTGAATACCTTCTTATAACTATTCCTTACTTGTAATTCATGTTCAAATAAGTTGGAAGAAGGTTCTCTTTCAATTCTTGGAAGAACGTGGACTTATAATCTTCTTCTAGTTTGACCATATTTATGTTGAACAGAATTGTGGAATTTTGAAGTTGCTTGCAATTGGGACAACAAGAAGGAGTTCACACAACATGTTTTAGTTGTTTTATCCAATATATATATACATCTATATATATATATATACACACACATTTTTAAAGGGTTACATTTTGACTAAATATCCCAAGTTTATGAGTTTGCTTTGTGTTATACATTCTTTTTTTATCTTCTCCTGTCATCTTTACCACACTAACATTCAAAAAAAAGTTATCCTAGAATGATATCATAGTGCAATGATGCAACAATGAGTTTTATCAGCTCTTTATAATCCTATCTAATCTTTGGAAGTATGGGATTACGAGTCTAAAATGTGTGTCCTTCTTTTATAGTGATCATCATGAAAATCACTTAACAAGTGTAATAAAAGCTTTAATCTCCTACTTATATTACATTCATAATCAATTTCATATATTATTGCAATCCATCCAAAATTTATAAGCATGATTCCAAATCATAGTATGAAGAGGAAATGTATTTATGCTTATTAGCTCTCAATTCTATCAAACCAATTAATTTTTTTTATAATAAGCTACTCCATTCAAATCATTGGATATTTTTTAATATATATTCTCTTTAACATATTCAACTTGTGCCACTCATTAACTTAATCTACTTAATTCACACAAATTAGAGCACTTTTATTGCAAGATTTAAGTCTTTAGTAATATAATCATCCTCCATTTGTAAATAGCATTAGTAACAATTTACAATGGAAAACATGGACTTCCATGAAAATTTTCTTATTCTTTATTGTACAATATGCTTGCATAGCTTATTGAGGTGAGAATTTTAAAAACAATGAAATGAAAATTCTTGGCAATCATCATAGCTTCTTTTATTCACTCTTATTTTAGTTTTCTTAGTTTTAAAATGTTTAAATCTATTTATAAAAATTATCTAATTAAGTTACTTCATGAATCTATGGAATTTGCATAAAAGTATTTTGCAATTAGTTGACCTTACTCTTCTTCATCATCATATTTTAGCTTACTCTTCTTCATCATCATATTTTAGCTTCATGAGATGATCATGATCATACACCATTCTTGCTATATTGATTGATTACTTTAAAATGGGAGGTTAGAGTTCACTTGAACTTTTACAAAGAAACAATTGGAGCTACAAAATCTTATTGTTCTTACTCTTCTTGATATCTACCCCAGATTTTATCAACCTTTAATGAACTTTGAGGAAAATTGATTTAGTAGATAGTATCTTATATATTGATGATGCAAAAATATTACTCACAATCAAACATGAGTTCCTTTTTCCTCCTACAATTGTCCTCTTTTCAAATACTTTTGGCTTGTGAAAACAAACAGAGTTCTCATCTTCTTAAAAATCAATATATTTCATTGGTTATGGTTGAACATGAGCTTAGAAAATCAAGTAAGATTCTAAATATATTATTATATACACTAAATATAATTATTTTCCAAATATGATGTTGTTCCAATCATGACTATTATATTTGAGTTCAAATCATATACTTATTAAAAATAAAAATTATGTAGATGGTAAGGACTAACTATTCATCTCATGAAAACATAATATTCAAGAAAGCCTAACAGAAATAGGATAAAATGACGTGTTGTAACTGATTCTGAAGTATGATAGAAACACAAAAGTTCCAATGATTTGAAATTAGTTCTCTAAGCAAATTATGGATTCCATCCGCACTATTCTTACTATTATACCAAAATTGCTTATCAAAACTAAAGATAACAAGTTGGTAGGGTAAAAGAGATGAAATAGAAAAAGAACTGAATAGAAAGTACTTGGATTACAAAAGATGGACTTAATCCATGTTTTTTTTTTTTGTTAAAGATAGTTACAAACTAGCTTTCTAAAGAAGTTAGTCTTTAAATTACTAGCCATCTTATTATATTTATAGGAAGGTTCCGCAATTCCACTTCTTTAATTTATAGTGAGAAACCCAAAAAATTCTTGCAAACCACTCTTGATGTATAGAGGAATTGAATGCCTAGTTCTAATAGAAATCATAACTCATATGAATAATGAATGTGAAATGTAAAATAATAGTTACACTACCTAAGTGCACTTCTCATACTTACCATTGAACACTCTTCTCATGCAATTTTTATATCATTGAATCTTTCTAATAATATCTTGATTTCAGGATGTAGTCACACTCTTTCTATCTATGGTTTAGTTTATGGAACTCCATTGACTATATCTCCATGATAAACCTTTGTTTTTTTAGAACCCATTTTATCATTCCTACTCATTATTGTCTTTTTTCAGAAACCACCTTGTACTTGAGCTCAAACGTATGCATGGACTTTATTAATTCTCTTAAAAAAGAAAACAAGCTCAAATATTTTGTATAGGCTTTATTAATGCTCTTTAAAAAGCCAAAAAGCTTGTAACTCTTTTAGTCTTCTAAGCTTCTTATTCAATGTATGGTGTTTTAAGAGACATCTTGATCCTCTTCAATCTATCAAGAAACCTCCCTTATTAGTTTGTCATGTGATCCTTATTTATATACTTGTTTCTTATTGTTAAATTTTGACTATGAGATCCCTACTTGGTAATATTTGACATACTTGTTGTTCATTGAAGAAGTTTTTGGTTAATTTTTTCTTCCAGTAGTTGAAATAGACTTAAGCTTGAGAATTAAGAAGGAAGCACCAACCTTCAAAGCTAGGTAGTTTGTACCTTACATGGGAGAGTATTTTGTTCCAGCCAAGGAGTATTGATTAGATAATGTGGATCTTTAGCTCCTATGTCCCTACAAAGAGAATTTTATCCAAGATTGGATGTCCTAACCAATAATTATTGGCCATTAAAATCCACTCCAAGGCACACTCTTTTGAGTAGTTTATCCACTGAATGTATTTAAAGAGAGCTTAATATTGATTAAGCTTTCTTATTCCCAAAAAAGATCAGGTTTATATTTTCTATCATATAATGAGTGGATTCTTAGTCTTTTTATTTAGGTGTTTCCTGATAACTAATCGCCTATCTACCATCATCTTTAAGTATCCTCCTAAGTTAAACTAGGATTTACAAAGAAGAAATGGTGAGTAAGAATCACCCACGACATATGTTTAGCTTGTAATCATTTAATTTAGCAACTTAAGAAGCAATTTGACTCATGGGAGAGTTTCTTATAAAATCACCCTCATAACATGTAATCTTGGCTTCTGGACCCCGTGAATATCCGCTCCTCCTGTCCACCTAGCGCTCGGATGCGGAGTGAGTGAACTGCGTTCCCGTGAAGGTGGAAGTCCTTCGCCCTTGAGAACATGGTAACCGAGTTCGGAGTGGCGTCCAAAGGTGTGAAGTTGGGTAAAAAGGGGACGAAGAACCCAGAAATTGTAAAGGCTTTTCCGTGGTCTTCACACCCGGGGATAAGCGGGTTTCGCTCCCTAGCAACGAATAATAATCTCTACCAAGCATATCTGTTGGTCAACAGCAGGATCGGCAGAGTGATCACATAATCCAAGAAGAAATGAAAATATCTACGTAAAGTTGACTTATTATGTGATTGATAGTTTGGACCAGACTATGTTTAGAACTATATATGTATTAGTTATAGTATGACTTATTTCTATCATATTTGATAGAAATAATGATCATTTGTCCATGCTTTAATCTCTTATCTTTAATTTCTGACAACCTTTCTGGATGGGTTCATGTGCTAAGTGAATGATGAGCAATTTTTGCAGATAAATAGTTGCTTTAGATATTTTCATTGTTTACTATTTCAGATCAATTTCTTGTCCTAATTATCCTCCCATAATTTTCATCCTAATGCATCAATTGGCCCATCAAGATCTAGAACTCTTGAATTTCCACTTTTGGACACACTCATTAAAGCATAATCATTAATATTTTAGTTATAATAGCAGATAACATGGAGCTATTGGATATGCTGACAAATTATGTATGTTAATCTGATTGGTTTAGTAGGTTTAATAAACGTACCATCAAAATGAAATTTTGTGAAATAATCTAAAGTAGATAAGTTTTTCAAAAGAAAGATTTATCATAGAAGATGATACGACTTTCCAATTCCATCTTCAAGAATACTCTTTCTACTAATCTTTTATCTAGATTCTAATAAGAGCTATATCTAAGAATACTATCTTATATGCTTCAATCGACCAAACTTAGTCTTATGTTGTCGTCCTCTAGTGTAGGTAGGTTTTCTTATTTTTTAGGAATTACCTTTTTAGTAGTGGTCAAAAGTAGTGATATCTACCAGTAAAGTTTGAATATCATAATCCACTCTTTAAAGTGGAGTATGACTCATGTTTTAAACTTAATTGGGTATCTTACAAGATTTTTGAATAACCTACACTTTCCAATCACCATTATAAGACTACCAAGTTTATGTATATCATCCAATGATTTAATGAACAATGTCTTGCTCACAAGCTTTTTATTTCTTGTATGGTGGGGATTTTATCTAGAATTTAGATGGTGATGAGAGAGTAGAAAATCCTCCAAAGAAGAGAAGTCTTGATTTTATTGAGCTTTTCTCTTTTCACTCCTTTATACATATAAAAATATTTTTTAAAATTTTGATTCTATAAATAACTTTCTTATACTCAAGGATCATACATGCATCTCAAATTAAGATCAGAGTTGATTTCCTTATATTTATTTGGCTTTGCTTAAAAGTGAAAACATTTAGTGTGAGCTTAAACTGGCTGTAGTTAGTGAATCTAGCTCTTTATTTTGAGAAGAAAAGCTATTTTGTGTTACATACTTCTAGGTTCAATAGTTTGTACCATTGTCCTTAAAATACCAAGACTTATATCTCTTTCCTTAGTCTATATAAGTCTTTTATTTTCACATGGAAATCACCATGCGCTCTTTTTCTTTAATCAAGTCTCAACAATCATTAATGTACAAATGTCTTATATCTTTGGTCCGTACATTTAACTAGAGCTCAGTTTAAGCTCTATCCATCTTTGCATTCACTAAATAATATTTTTAAAAGAGAGGAAGTCAAATTCTAATCTATAACAAGAAACTATTATGGAATAAGTAGACTAAAGGTTGAGTTGAATACTACAAGTGACTAGAACATGATGCAATGCATTCTTGATATTATGAATATTTTCTTCTCTTTAATCGACGAACATCATAGAAAGCTTAGCCTAACCAAGAGTGTTATTATATATTTTTATATACAAAATTACTCAAAAAAACACCACTACTAGAAAACGACACAGCAAATAAAAGCGGTTTTTAAGTCTTTGCAAGTTCTTAAAGTCCCGGTAATCAACTTACAATTCGTCCCATAGGTTATCCTATAGCTCTATATATTCCAATCACTTACAAGGATTCAAGGTGATTATAATTCTATTGATAAATGTAGAGCATGCACCCAGAAAAAGGATCGAAGAGTAGTCATATTAAATATTTTGAAATTACACATAAGAGGATCATAAGTTTGATACTTGAGTTTCCTTTCAAATGAAATCTCGATACTATTGACTTAGTCGCTGGCTAGAACCCAAAGCTCAGCTCTCATCCATCTTCATGAGCTCCTGATAGGTAGCTAATTCTTAATTTATAATAAATACTAGAATGCAAATTTTATAGTAACCTCATTTGATGATATTTGGTTACTATTTTCAATGAAGATTCTTGATGGGGAGAATAAATACAATAAATTTTCCTAGAAATCTTTTTGAACAACAAAGCATAAAAGAAACTCAATAATCTCTTTGGGTGTGTATCCCTGGTTCCTATAAGGTAGAGAGTCTTTGGGAGGTTACTTGTAATTTATATCTACATCAAGGCTAATTATGGAGTTACTTCGTGAGGCTCAACTCAAAGGTTACTCTTGGGTGGTATCAATTCGGCCTCTCTAATTACTTTAGCCACATCGTGAAAAATGGTATTCCCATACCATGTTTCACGGTTGGTCCGTAGGATGATTAAGGGATCTCTGCCAATAACCACAAATCGAGTAAGCCCTTTCTAAACTAAATCGAGTTTAATAATCTTGAAATCTCCCGTAAAAGCTTGTTCATAAAGACTGGTTCATATTTTACCACAACTTGGATTTATGGAAAACATAATTCTTATGAATGTCGAAGTCATTTCCGCAACTGTTTAATAAAAATGATTGTCAAAGAATGCTCTTCCTGAAATAGATTAGACGGGATCTTACTCAATCATGGGAAAACAAAAATATCTTCTCCCATTCCTCTTCTTTTGAAGAAATTAGTATGGGCTTTACCTTGGTAGTCATATAACTGACGCCAACCTGTTACCAAATTCTTCTCCATTTCTCTAACTTGATTTCTACTCAAATGCTCTCTAAGCAGAAACAAAAGGAAGGAAATGATCAAACAAAAAGTTTTCACTTAGAGAGCTAATGCAACGAAATCTTTTCGAAGATGATCGGGAACGAGATTATTCTAAGATTTCCTTAAGGTAATTAAACTGCTCAGTCTAATTACATGAATCACCTCCTTGCTACGACCCCGGTCCTTCCATTCCTAGGACAATTCAGAGGATCGTGTGAATATGTTGTTCGACTACCTCCTGGTAGGCGATGCCATGATCAAAGTTAGATCTAAGAGATTAACTAATTTGAATGATTAGCGACCAGAGCAATGATTATTAGTTAGCGCGTATACAGCTTCAAATAAGATTTTAGTTCACTGACCAAAGAATTTGCTGCGTGCGGATTTTCCTTTCTTCACTAATCTGACATTTTGGATGGGAATAATCAGGTATTTTGGTTATAAAGGGTGGGGGTGAAAGAAAGGCGACGACTAATGAGTACATACCAACAACTAATTACTGCCATACAGTTATTTCTGGTCCCTGGACGGCTATGATTCTACGGAAGCTTCGATATCCGCATTGAAGTCAAAAAGAATGTCGTATTAGGATGCCTTTTGTGCAGAAAGACTCCATTACTTTACACAGAAGAATAATACACGTAGTACTGGAGGAGGAAGGCATAATACGCTGCTAAGATGTATTATACAAGGTTGTGGTCAAGGGGGGACTTGATTGATCTTTATATTACTAATACGCTAACTTTCGATCTTGTAAACAAAACTCCTCTAAAACTATCCATCCTCTCACTTTCATCGATATCTATACGGGTCTAGATGTGCAATAGCAAAAATTCAGCTCGAAATATTTGTACTCGAAGCCAGGAGGTCGCCTAACACTTTTATCCATCCGGCGAAGTGGAGAAGCCACGGCCGTCCGCTAGTTATGTGTTAATGTGGTGATTAGAAGCAAAAGTTCCTCTAGCATTTAGTGAGTGTTGGATGGCTCCTTGATTATTTGCTGCAAGTTCCTGGTTGTAAAGAGTAGAACAAAGGGAGCGTTGAGATCATGATACTACTAAATAAATGGTCTAATGAAACTTTGTTTTGTTATGTACGATGGTGAAGATTCATCTTCGGAAGTGCTGAAGTTTGCATCTGAACCATACAAAAAGAAGGCTCGTATTTACCCCCTCTAAGTGGTGGGAACAGAAGTTGACTTATTTATCCGGCTTACTTGTCTTACAAAAAGAATTAAAGTAGAAATAAAAAGTAGAAAAGAACACTAATTTAGTTGAATATTGATGCATAACTAGTATACTAACTTATTACCATGAAAAGAATAAAGTCTTTTTCTTCATATGGATGCTGGATATTATGTGGTGGACTCTTTGCCAATCTAGGGATTGGCACTCGTAAGCCATGCACATAAAACAACAAAATTTCAATTTCTCACTAGTGTCTAGTCTAGAGATTAAAGCTTGCCAATCGTTGAGGAGACTATACGTGACCTTGATAGAAGTGATTTTTTATGTATTTTAATTTAGTTATGATAACATTGGATATCAAGAAAAAGTTGTAATCTGTGTGATGACAATTCTAGCTTATGTCGATTTAATTTATTTTTTGTATTTTAAATACAAAAAATAAATTAAAATAGAAAAGGAATCCGTTGCTGCAACGGCACATGCTTGTTACAACGACCAAGCTCATGAATAAATAGTTGACTATTATCCTTTTAGGACATTAGAAGGATTTGCTATCAAAATTGTTCTCTTTTGATCATGCAAGCTAACGTTTGGAGTCATTTATGTCATTTATCCAGTAAAAGTTTTGAGAAAAGATGGAATATATATTCCAAATTTTCTCAAAAACTTTCCAAGGAAGTAAGTACATTTTGAAGTTTGAGAGTGTAAAACCTGCTGAGTTACATTTAAGAAGTTTTGCTTTGGTAACAACAGAAATATTTATCTTTATGGAGAAACATTATGAAATATGTTTTGCAAATGCTGAACTGTGTTTTCAAGTCAGTTCTAAAGTAAAGTAGGCGACCGCGTAAGAAAACCGAAGGATGGGAAGACCTCATCAAGCCGTACAGGGGAGAGACTAAAAAAGGTAACATGGGGCTAAACCCCAATAGAGTTTAGGGTTCTAAACGGACGAATTTGATTTCAAAGTACTCAAAAAGATTGGGATTTTCCGTAAGAAAAGGAGTACAGTAAACTAATGCGGTCACTACTAGAACTTTCATGTATGAAGTGCTGTATGTCTTATATTTTGCTCGCTACGACAACTACCTCTAGTAAACAAAAAGCAAAAAACTGAACAAAACAATTTTCTTTTCAAGAGGAAGATGAGATGGCAGTATTATCGCATATAGACATCCACATTCGCCCTTTAGTTTTAGCTAATAAGAAAAGTTTCCATACCAGTAATCATGAGATGATGGATCAACTACAAGCTTGGAAAAGTTGAAACTTCATGGAAGATTAAGACAAGCAACCCTACAGTGTTAACTCAACCCAAGAAAGAGATGATGGAATGTCTTCTCGTGGTGGGACTATATATATATTACACTATAATATGAGATTATCTTGGATAAGGCGTGTTGCAACCGTTATAGTAGATGTCCACAGCACACTTAGTCAAAGTCTTTGAATATTTATTGGTACTGTTTCAGGTACAATACCTCTCTTCGTCAACGAAGTAGAATATACACATGATCAAGCACGACTTCTTTTCCCTCAAAAGGCACTAATGTCGTCCTTGTAAAGGAGCTCCTCACAACAAAAGGGTGTTTTGGTCCTTTTATTTCGTTCCAGCTGTTTTCTAGGAAGAAAGAGATGACAATAATGAACTCGACAGTGCTATTCCTCCCACCAGTAGTAGTAGTAGTAGTGGTAGTTGTTGTTGACATAAATGATCATACACAGATCTATTGTCTACAGTAGTCCCTTAGCTTTACCTTTATAGCAGCAGTTGAACGTGTAGTTCTAGGTCTATTTGCTAGTCCTATAGCAAGCAAGGAGGTGGCTAGTTGCTAACATCCGTGAAGTTTTTGCTCAAGATGGACAGGGCAGAGCCCGAGTCTTCTGCTTTCTATGACAATATCATAACATTACGATGAAAATGGGTTAAAAATAAGAGCGATAACCATTTGGGCAATGCCTTGAGGTTCACGAGTAGCGTATATTGCTCGACCAGGAGAACGAGAAGTAAAATTAAGAATCATTCACAAAGTTTTTATCCCGTAGGTTGATAACAGTAGTATACTGAAGTTCGAGATCTAATATTCTTTTAGTCCCAATGCATTGGTGATTGTAAATACCGCACAATTTTTATGAGAATGCTGGATGGCGAGGATCGCTGATGGTCAAGGTCTTGATAAATCAGGGTGGCGAGTATTCCTGGGCAAGGGAGAATGAGTGACTTGAATGTTTCGAGTTCAAATTCCAGCCAGGAGCAGCAGCAGCAGCATCAATGGTGGGGCTGCGGCTAAGTCAAGACGCCTTCCTTCCAGTGCCTGCTACCTTGACTTGCTTCTTACTTTAGACAGAAGAAGACAAACCATGAACAGGTGAGGAACTGCGGATCGAGACTATCACGGCAGTGCAATGACAGGTTTGATTGCCAACTTATCCATCCCAGACGAGATTTATCATGCAGATTTTCCAGATGATTCTCTCTATCTACTCCTCTAAATACTTCAGGATTGAGAGAGTTGAGAAATCAGATGAAAGGCGACCGCGTAGGATAACAAGAAAGATGGGAAGGACCCCATCAAGCCGTAAAAGGATAAAAACCTAAGAGGTAAAATGGGGCTTAGCCCCAATAACCAAACGACAAAATCACCAAAGTGGCTTCATACTAGCTTATATCTCCATTTAAAAGATACCATTGAAAAAACTAGGGCATCCACAGAGTTGAGG